>OZ014473.1:46681187-48050701 GCA_963965965.1 Trididemnum nubilum | reverse complement strand
GTACGGGACTTTACTAAAAGGCGGAAAAGTAGCAAAAGGCGGAAAAGTAGGAAAATGCGGAAATTGTGCACAGCAGAGCACTGTTTTTCAATTGAAGTTTATACAGTGCTGCCGTCCTAAACAAAAAAGTGGGAAGGCTCCAAACAAGAAGTGTGTGGGCTCGTGTACAAGAAAAAAAAAAAAAAAAGATCACCGCAGTCACTATCTTTTTCGGTCAGTTTCAGATGAAGAAAAAGAAGTCTTCAATGGGAAAAGGCTGTACTTTTTCGTCTAATATCGAAGATATACTTCGTCAATTACAACGATGCTTACATCATTTTTGAGGTTAGAGACTACCAAGCCTACCCTCAACAGCAGCACTGAGTTCATAGCAGTCGCTACTTACAAGCTTCAAAACTTGCCATAAAAAATGTCATAGCCCGAATAAAACAAATAGCCTAAATAGTTTATCAAAATGTAGACAAACAACACAAAATAATTCAGTTACATGTTACACCTCATTTCAGATCTTCTTCATTGGCTTGAGCAGCAGAGGTGGAGTGGAGGACACAAGGCTCGAGGCCAAGGACACAAAAAAATCCAAGGCCAAGGCCAAGGACAGCCTTTCCGAGGACAGACACTCTCGAGGCCAAGGACAGAAATGCTCGAGGCCAAGGACCAAGGCCACAAAGCGCAAGTGCTCTCCAAAAAAAAGGTCTTCACAAAAATTTTTCAAGCGATCTCCACAAAAAAAACGTTTTCAAAAAATTTTTCAAGCGCTTCACAAAATTTTAACAATTCAAAAAATACTGCTGTCCTCGAGCCGAGGACAGGCCAATTAACAAGGACTTGAGGCCTCGAGGCCAAGGCCAAGGACTTGATCTTCGAGGCCAAGGCCAAGGACTTCAAAATGTGTCCTCGAGGACGTCCTCGAGGCCAAGGACGACCTTAAGGACTCCACCTCTGTTAAGCAGCTTTTATCGATAGTCCGGATTTTATCCGCGTGCGGATTTTTTCAGTAGGCAATTGCCGAAAAAATTCTCATGAGGATAAAATCCGGACTATTGGTAAAAGCCGCTTTTCTCGTAAAAAATTTTTATTTACTCTAGAGAGAACCATTCATGCATACAAGAAATGCTGGTCTACACTAAACGATGAAGTAGAAAATGTGCTAAATTTTCTTAAAAATTTCAAATCAAAATGGTGTATCCACTGCTCCCCCTTGCAGGTCAGCATTGCTTAAATAGTACTCACGTACAGGTAAAATTGCCAAAACCGGCCTACGTTGGAGTACCTTGCTGTTTAAACTTGGCTAACGTTACACTTGGGTTTTTAGTAGTTAGCCTAAACATTTCCCCGAAAAAGTACGCACTGCAAAATTGTAAAATTTTGAAGGAAAGCAATTTCTCTTCTCCAAAATAATTTTGCGTAACCAGAACAATGACAGAACAACAAGCTCGCTCAGCTCACTTCTCTGTCACGAATGAAAATAAACTTCCGCTCGATTAGTAAGGCTACTCGCTGCAACAACAAAAGTAAGTTTCGTTTATGTCCGCACACTTTGCACGACATTTGAGGTGAAACCATTTTCTGCACAAAACACAAAACACTTGCTTTTCATCTTGTGCACCGCCTGGCTAATAACAAGCGTCCCATGGCTAATACCAAGCTTTACTACTGCCAAGAAATTTAGCTACACGTGCAAAAACTCCCACGCTTTGCAGAAGTAAATATACAAATCCCTAAATGGAGTCAAAATAGATTATTGTTCCCAAAACCCATTTCTCCATTAATTTTCCTACCTTTTAATCAGCTTACATTCCGCCATTCATTTTCATACTTTTCAAACAGCTTCTACGACCCTATTCATTTTTCCACTTTTTCTACCTTTCAATAAGCTCCCATTCCCCCATTCATTTTCCTACCTTTCAATGAGCTCCCATTTCCCCATTTATTTTCCTACTTTTCCAACCTTTAAATGAGCTCCCATTTCCCCAATCATTTTCCTACTTTTCCAACCTTTTAATGAACTCCCATTCTCTCATTCTTTTTCCTACTTTTCAATGACGTTCCAATTCCCCCATCCATTTTCCTGCTTTTCTTACCTTTCAATCAGCTCCCATTCCCTCATTCATTTTCCTACTTTTCAATAACCTTCCCTTCCCCTATTCATTTTCCTACCTTTTAATGAACTCAAACTCCCCCATTTATTTCCTACCTTTCAGTAAGCCCCCCATTTCCCCATTCCTTTTCCTACTTTTTCTACCTTTCAATGAGCTCCCATTCTCCCATTCATTTTCCTACCTTTCAATGAACTTGTCCATTCTCCCATTTACAGTGTTTCCCTACTTTTCCTTCCTTTCAATCAGCTCCCATTCCCTCATTCCTTTTCCTACTTTTCAATAACCTTCCCTTCCCCTATTCATTATCCTACTTTTCCTACCTTTGAATAAACTCAAACTCCCCCACTCATTTTCCTACCTTTCAATGAGCCCCCCATTCCCCCATTTCTTTTCTTACTTTTTCTACCTTTCAAAGAGCTCCCATTCCCGAATCCATTTTCCAACCTTTCAATGAGCTTCCATTTCCCCATTTATTTTCCTACTTTTGCTACCTTTCAATGAGCTCCCATTCCGTAATGCGGAATTTTTTCTTTTTTTTTATTTCTTACTTTTCCTACCGAATTCATTTTCTTACTTTTCCTACTTTCTCAATAAGCTCCCCTTCCGCCATTCATTTTTCTACTTTTCATACCTTTCAATGAGCTCCCATTCCCCTGTTCATTTTCCTGGTTTTTCTACCTTTTATTGAGCTCCCATTCCCCCATTCATTTTCCTACTTTTCCTACCGTACCTTTCAATAAGCTCCCTTCCCCCATTCATTTTCCTACTTTTCCTACCTTTCAATGAGCTTCGTCCATTCCCCCATTTATTTTCCTACTTTTCCTACCTTTCAATGAGCTCCCCTTCCCCCATTTTTTCCATACTTTTCTTATCTTTCAATCATCTTCCGTTCCCCCATTTTCATTTTCCTACTTTTCCTTCACGATTTCCGCTTTTTCCTACCTTGCCATTGTAGGAAAAGGCGGAAATCGTGCTAAAAGGCCGTTGGAGTTAGGGATAGGGATAGGATTAGAGTTATCGCCAATCGTAATCCCAAATCCAACCGCCCTTTCCTACCTTTCTGCCTTTTAGGGCGATTTCCGCCTTTTCCTACTTTTCCGCCTTTCAGTCATGTCCCATTTTCATTTTCCTACTTTTCCTTCACGATTTCCGCTTTTTCCTACTTTGTCGTTGTAGGAAAAGGCAGAAATCGTGCTCAAAGGCCATTAGAATTAGAGATAGGGATAGTGTTAGGGTTAGGTTAGGGTTAGCGCCAATCGTAATCCCAAACCCAACCGCCTTTTCCTACCTTACTGCCTTTTAGGGCGATTTCCGCCTTTTCCTACTTTTCTGCCTTTCAGTCATGTTTCATTTTCTTACTTTTCCGCTTTTAAGAAAAACGGAAATCGTGGTGAAAGGTTATTAGGAGTAGTTTTAGGATCGGGATTGGTATAGGGATTGGTTAGAATCAACTATAACCTTAGCTCAAACCCCAACCGCCCTTAAATTCAACTTTCCCGCCTTTTAGCATGATTTCCGCCTTTTCCTACGTTTCCGCCTTTTCCTACTTTTCCGCCTTTTAGTTAAAGACGGAAATCATGCTAAAAGGCGGGAAAGTTGAATTTAAGGGCGGTTGGGGTTTGAGCTATGGTTATAGTTGATTCTAACCAATCCCTATACCAATCCCGATCCTAAAACTACTCCTAATAACCTTTCACCACGATTTCCGTTTTTCCTAAAGCGGAAAAGTTGGAAAATGAAAATGGGACATGACTGAAAGGCAGAAAAGTAGGAAAAGGCGGAAATCGCCCTAAAAGGCAGTAAGGTAGGAAAAGGCGGTTGGGTTTGGGATTACGATTGGCGCTAACCCTAACCTAACCCTAACACTATCCCTATCTCTAATTCTAATGGCCTTTGAGCACGATTTCTGCCTTTTCCTACAACGACAAAGTAGGAAAAAGCGGAAATCGTGAAGGAAAAGTAGGAAAATGAAAATGGGACATGACTGAAAGGCGGAAAAGTAGGAAAAGGCGGAAATCGCCCTAAAAGGCAGAAAGGTAGGAAAGGGCGGTTGGGTTTGGGATTACGATTGGCGATAACTCTAATCCTAACACTATCCCTAACTCCAACGGCCTTTTAGCACGATTTCCGCCTTTTCCTACAATGGCAAGGTAGGAAAAAGCGGAAATCGTGAAGGAAAAGTAGGAAAATGAAAATGGGGGAACGGAAGATGATTGAAAGATAAGAAAAGTATGGAAAAAATGGGGGAAGGGGAGCTCATTGAAAGGTAGGAAAAGTAGGAAAATAAATGGGGGAATGGACGAAGCTCATTGAAAGGTAGGAAAAGTAGGAAAATGAATGGGGGAAGGGAGCTTATTGAAAGGTACGGTAGGAAAAGTAGGAAAATGAATAGGGGAATGGGAGCTCAATAAAAGGTAGAAAAACCAGGAAAATGAACAGGGGAATGGGAGCTCATTGAAAGGTATGAAAAGTAGAAAAATGAATGGCGGAAGGGGAGCTTATTGAGAAAGTAGGAAAAGTAAGAAAATGAATTCGGTAGGAAAAGTAAGAAATAAAAAAAAAGAAAAAATTCCGCATTACGGAATGGGAGCTCATTGAAAGGTAGCAAAAGTAGGAAAATAAATGGGGAAATGGAAGCTCATTGAAAGGTTGGAAAATGGATTCGGGAATGGGAGCTCTTTGAAAGGTAGAAAAAGTAAGAAAAGAAATGGGGGAATGGGGGGCTCATTGAAAGGTAGGAAAATGAGTGGGGGAGTTTGAGTTTATTCAAAGGTAGGAAAAGTAGGATAATGAATAGGGGAAGGGAAGGTTATTGAAAAGTAGGAAAAGGAATGAGGGAATGGGAGCTGATTGAAAGGAAGGAAAAGTAGGGAAACACTGTAAATGGGAGAATGGACAAGTTCATTGAAAGGTAGGAAAATGAATGGGAGAATGGGAGCTCATTGAAAGGTAGAAAAAGTAGGAAAAGGAATGGGGAAATGGGGGGCTTACTGAAAGGTAGGAAAATAAATGGGGGAGTTTGAGTTCATTAAAAGGTAGGAAAATGAATAGGGGAAGGGAAGGTTATTGAAAAGTAGGAAAATGAATGAGGGAATGGGAGCTGATTGAAAGGTAAGAAAAGCAGGAAAATGGATGGGGGAATTGGAACGTCATTGAAAAGTAGGAAAAAGAATGAGAGAATGGGAGTTCATTAAAAGGTTGGAAAAGTAGGAAAATGATTGGGGAAATGGGAGCTCATTTAAAGGTTGGAAAAGTAGGAAAATAAATGGGGAAATGGGAGCTCATTGAAAGGTAGGAAAATGAATGGGGGAATGGGAGCTTATTGAAAGGTAGAAAAAGTGGAAAAATGAATAGGGTCGTAGAAGCTGTTTGAAAAGTATGAAAATGAATGGCGGAATGTAAGCTGATTAAAAGGTAGGAAAATTAATGGAGAAATGGGTTTTGGGAACAATAATCTATTTTGACTCCATTTAGGGATTTGTATATTTACTTCTGCAAAGCGTGGGAGTTTTTGCACGTGTAGCTAAATTTCTTGGCAGTAGTAAAGCTTGGTATTAGCCATGGGACGCTTGTTATTAGCCAGGCGGTGCACAAGATGAAAAGCAAGTGTTTTGTGTTTTGTGCAGAAAATGGTTTCACCTCAAATGTCGTGCAAAGTGTGCGGACATAAACGAAACTTACTTTTGTTGTTGCAGCGAGTAGCCTTACTAATCGAGCGGAAGTTTATTTTCATTCGTGACAGAGAAGTGAGCTGAGCGAGCTTGTTGTTCTGTCATTGTTCTGGTTACGCAAAATTATTTTGGAGAAGAGAAATTGCTTTCCTTCAAAATTTTACAATTTTGCAGTGCGTACTTTTTCGGGGAAATGTTTAGGCTAACTACTAAAAACCCAAGTGTAACGTTAGCCAAGTTTAAACAGCAAGGTACTCCAACGTAGGCCGGTTTTGGCAATTTTACCTGTACGTGAGTACTATTTAAGCAATGCTGACCTGCAAGGGGGAGCAGTGGATACACCATTTTGATTTGAAATTTTTAAGAAAATTTAGCACATTTTCTACTTCATCGTTTAGTGTAGACCAGCATTTCTTGTATGCATGAATGGTTCTCTCTAGAGTAAATAAAAATTTTTTACGAGAAAAGCGGCTTTTACCAATAGTCCGGATTTTATCCTCATGAGAATTTTTTCGGCAATTGCCTACTGAAAAAATCCGCACGCGGATAAAATCCGGACTATCGATAAAAGCTGCTTAACAGAGGTGGAGTCCTTAAGGTCGTCCTTGGCCTCGAGGACGTCCTCGAGGACACATTTTGAAGTCCTTGGCCTTGGCCTCGAAGATCAAGTCCTTGGCCTTGGCCTCGAGGCCTCAAGTCCTTGTTAATTGGCCTGTCCTCGGCTCGAGGACAGCAGTATTTTTTGAATTGTTAAAATTTTGTGAAGCGCTTGAAAAATTTTTTTGAAAACGTTTTTTTGTGGAGATCGCTTGAAAAATTTTTGTGAAGACCTTTTTTTTGGAGAGCACTTGCGCTTTGTGGCCTTGGTCCTTGGCCTCGAGCATTTCTGTCCTTGGCCTCGAGAGTGTCTGTCCTCGGAAAGGCTGTCCTTGGCCTTGGCCTTGGATTTTTTTGTGTCCTTGGCCTCGAGCCTTGTGTCCTCCACTCCACCTCTGCTGCTCAAGCCAATGAAGAAGATCTGAAATGAGGTGTAACATGTAACTGAATTATTTTGTGTTGTTTGTCTACATTTTGATAAACTATTTAGGCTATTTGTTTTATTCGGGCTATGACATTTTTTATGGCAAGTTTTGAAGCTTGTAAGTAGCGACTGCTATGAACTCAGTGCTGCCGTTGAGGGTAGGCTTGGTAGTCTCTAACCTCAAAAATGATGTAAGCATCGTTGTAATTGACGAAGTATATCTTCGATATTAGACGAAAAAGTACAGCCTTTTCCCATTGAAGACTTCTTTTTCTTCATCTGAAACTGACCGAAAAAGATAGTGACTGCGGTGATCTTTTTTTTTTTTTTTTCTTGTACACGAGCCCACACACTTCTTGTTTGGAGCCTTCCCACTTTTTTGTTTAGGACGGCAGCACTGTATAAACTTCAATTGAAAAACAGTGCTCTGCTGTGCACAATTTCCGCATTTTCCTACTTTTCCGCCTTTTGCTACTTTTCCGCCTTTTAGTAAAGTCCCGTACAGGATCCAAATTAGGGGAGTCGAATATGGAATTAAATAATCTGGGTAATTTTATGATTCAGGATGAAGTTAGAGCCTCCTTATAAGGCTCAATAACGTTTTTTATGGCGTTATTCGAAGCTCGAAACCTTAAATAACCCAATGTATGAAATAGACGGGTTAAAAAAATTGACGGGAATGTAGGCCTATTGAGGACTTCGATTTTTTGTTTTGATACACATTTTGAGCTTTTCTGCAAAATAAGATGCTTTCATTGCCCACCGTACTTGTTTCATAACCGCTACAAACATGTGTTTACAGCGTATTTAGATACACTGTAAAGTGTATCTAAATAGCTTAGCATTGTTAACATCCTTGATAAGACTTTGTTAAAATCTTTTTCTTAATTTTGAAACTTTAAGAAGGCGTCGTCATTGCTGTAAAAAAACGCAAAGCTTTAATCTCGGTTTCCTAAAATGTTAGCATTTTCCAACCATAGAAATATAAAAAGATCAAATCCACCATATAAAAAGAACCGATATTATTGTCGCATATTTTTTGATATTGGTGATATTTTTTTAGACTATTGCAAGTGTGTATTATAGCTTATTATCACTCTCAAGCGCATGAGATGTTGATAAAGTGTTTTCAATTTTTGCAAGTTCCATTCTTTCATCGCTGCTTATAAAGAATTCAGACCTGAAGCTTTTTTTCAGTGCGCAAGTGTTTTATAATTGCATTTGTAAATTACCTCGCTGAATATTTAGCCTGTCCACATTTCGAATTAGCGTGGGCTAATTTGGCCCGTAGGTGGTCCAAATTCATCTTTAGGGGTCAAAATCTTGAAAATTTGAAGGTCCCATTTGGGGGGATCTCCAACGTGTCACCCTCCAATTCAGACGGGCACTAGCCCATTTTGATATCTACATTCGCTCAAAGTTTGGATTCTCTGCGTTTTGCAAGCAAAATACAGAAAGCTGAAGATAAAAAAAAAAAAGGAAAATGATATCCAAGTCGGGTATTATAAACATAGCCATAAGAAAGACGGTGAAAGTGTGTTCTAAAACCGCTAACGTGTTTTTATCAACATCGGTATTTACCGAGATATATCTGTTCAAATTTGACCATTTTCTGCCGAAATTTTGTCTCCATAATTGCAGTCACGTGACCAAGCGTCCCCAAAATTGTTACGTACAAAGTTTCTATAGATGCACTTATGCTGTGTCCAAATTTGAGCTTTCCACGTCCAACCGTTTTGAAGCTGTAAACGACTAATATTTCTTTGACACAAAAACGGCCATTTTTTTTCCGGTTTTCAGATTACTGAATCGCGATGATGTCACCCTTGATCCTAAAAACTGTCATACAAGATGCATTTATCCACAACCAGGTTGTGTCCGAAATTCAACTTTCTGTGTTTAGCCGTTGTGAATTTATAACGCTTTGATATCTTTATCTGCAAAAAATCGGCGGGTAAAAACAATGGTACCACGCGCGAAACGCGGTGTATAAATGACCTTGCATTTTCCGGATATGACTAAAAGGCGGTAAAGTTGGGAAAAGCTGAAATCTTCCTAAAAGGCGGAAAGTAGGAAAGGGCAGTGGGGGTTTGGGTTAAGGTTAACCCTCATCTAACCCCAATCCCAACCCAAATCTAACCTTAATCTGCTTTTTAGCACGTTTTCCGCCTTTTCCTACTTTTCTGCCGTAGGAAAATGGGGAATCGTGCAAAAAACTGACTAATTTTAGATTTGGTTTAAGACAAGGGTTAGACGAATTCACCCTTTTCTACTTTTCCACCTTTTGAGACGAATTCAGCCTTTTCCTACTTTTCTGTCTTCTAGTCATGTCCTCATTTCCCTACTTTTCCGCCTTTTTTTTGCCAATTCCTAACCAATCTCAATTTATAGTTCCAACATTTTCTACTTTTCCTACCTTTCCCAACCACACAATGAGCTCCCATTTCCAAAATTTCCAAAAATTTCACTTTTTGAACCAACAGCTCATGCTTTCCCTACCTTTCAATGAACTCCCATTCCCTCATTCCTTTTCCTACCTTTCAATGAGCTTCCATTCCCATTCATTTTCCTATTTTTCTTACCTTTCAATGAGCTCCCATTCCCATTCGTTTTCCTACTTTTCCTACCTTTCATTGAACACCCATTCCCCCATTTATTTTCCTACTTTTTCTACCTTTCAATGAGCCCCCATTCATTTCCTACCTTTCAATGAGCTCCCATTCCCCTATTCATTTTCCTACCTTTCAATGAACTTCGTCCATTTTCCCATTTACAGTGTTTCCCTACTTTTCCTACCTTTCAATCAGCTCCCATTCCCTCATTCATTTTCCTACTTTTCCTACCTTTGAATAAACTCAAATTCCCCCATTCATTTTCCTACCTTTCAATGAGGCCCCCATTCCCCCATTCCTTTTCCTACTTTTTCTACCTTTCAATGAGCTCCCATTCCCGAATCTATTTTCCAACCTTTCAATCATTTTCCATTCCCCCATTTATTTTCCTACTTTTGCTACCTTTCAATGAGCTTCGTCCATTCCCCTATTCATTTTCCATCTTTTCCTACCTTTCAATTAGCTCCCATTCCCCCATTCGTTTTCCTACCATTAAATGAGCTCCCATTCCCCCATTCATTTGCTTATTTTTCCTACCTTTCAATGAGCTCCTCTTCCCCCATTTTTTCCATACTTTTCTTATCTTTCAATCATCTTCCGTTCCCCCATTTTCATTTTCCTACTTTTCCTTCACGATTTCCGCTTTTTCCTACCTTGCCGTTGTAGGAAAAGGCAGAAATCGTGCTAAAAGGCCATTAGAATTAGGATTAGGGATAGGATTAGGGTTAGGTTAGGGTTAGCGCCAATCGTAATCCCAAACCCAACCGCCTTTTCCTACCTTACTGCCTTTTAGGGCGATTTCCGCCTTTTCCTACTTTTCCGCCTTTCAGTCATGTCCCATTTTCCTACTTTTCCGCTTTAGGAAAAACGGAAACCGTGGTGAAAGGTTATTAGGAGTAGTTTTAGGATCGGGATTGGTATAGGGATTGGTTAGGATCAACTATAACCATAGCTCAAACCCCAACCGCCCTTAAATTCAACTTTCCCGCCTTTTAGCATGATTTCCGCCTTTTCCTACGTTTCCGCCTTTTCCTACTTTTCCGCCTTTTAGCAAAATTTCCGCCTTTTCCTATTTCCGCCTTTTAGTAATGTCCGAAAAGGAGCGGCAAAAGTCTCAAAAACTCAGACTGGCAACAAATACCAGATTAATGATGTGGAATTTTGCAATTTTGTTTTGGTAAATGGAAGTTTTTGTTGCATTATGCAGTTCAACTTTTTGATAGTTAGGTTGTTTTACAATCTTACGGGACGCAAAGGCAAAGAATCATTCAAGAAGTTGTCGATAATATATGAGTTGCAAGGTAAGTTTTTTTCTTATTTGCTTTTGTTCAAGCAGAATGCTGATAAGCTATTCAAATGTTGTTTTTTTTTCACTAGATCAAATGACTTTGAAACTGCTAAGGTTTGAACGAAAACAGTATAATTTTATGTTGAACCTATTTCGATTTCATCTAGAAATGGTAATTCTGTGCGGTATCTTTATTACGAAAAACGACCATTGACCTTTATATTTTAAGCTTGTTTAAGCAAAGCACAGTGTGACTTAAACATCAAAATATTAAATAGTGATTTAACTCGAATTTGTGGGGTAATGTGCGTTCTTTGTCAAAATGTTTATGTTTTTGAACTACCGGTACTGTTTCTTAACACATAATAAATTTTGTAAGTCACTATTGACGGCACAACTGAGATTTCGTTGTTAAACGTCTCTGACTGCTAGTCTTTGGCTCGTAGCCAAGTTGGTCATTGCGAGCAGAAGTTGTGAAGGACTAGGCCTACGTGTTATTTGGACCAGAAAAGTGGAGTTTTTTTTTTCAGGAGCGCACCCAAAGTTGGTCAGGAGAAGTGACTGAACTTTGGTTAAGACCTTTTTTTTTTTTTGAGATCACCGAAATTTGGTTGGAAAAACCGTTTCAATTTTGGTGAAGACCTTTTTTTTTTGGAGATCACCTGATTTTAGCACAAAAACCGCCTCAATTTGGTTCAAGACTGATGAAAATTTGGGTCAAGTTCGTTTACTGCTGTTTTCACCTCTCAAAAAAGCCCCCTCCCCCTTTGCAAAATCCTGGCTACGCGCCTGGCATGTTTAATGTACCGGTATTGATCTTTTGTCACCTTATAGTGTCAAAAGCTAACTGTTTGATGATGCACAAATCTTTCCTTGCCATAACTACTTCTTGCTTGGAGAAAACTGTAACCTACATGCTTAAGTTTGAGGATTTCTTCGAATTCATGTCCACTAAATTTGCTGCTTGTTTAAAGCTGCCAAGCGGAGATAAATCATCGTAATCCGTCTTATCCGAAGACGCAACAACGTGACCAGGGTGCAAGTTGAACTCAGATTATGCAATCAAGGTCGTTGTAAAAACAACGCTTTTTCCTTCTCGGCTACGCTAACGACTTGTGTAGTTGCTTCTCATTGCTCATTGTTGTTTTTTCAGATGATGTAAAAAAGAATCTGGCAACCAGTAAATGCAGCGAAGTCGATTTGGAAACCGAAGTGGTCAAATGGTTGACCATTGCGCGAGATCGAGGCGGAAACCGGTCCAAAAGAAGGAGATTCGAAAGCGCTCCCGTGCCAGCTCTAAGTTAAAATGATCTGTAATGTGTTTGCTTTACGTGTACTGTTGTTGTGCGTGAATTCGGTTATCACTGTAAGTTGGTAAAAATAAACCCTCAAGTTTTGATGAATGTATAGTGTTTTTGTATTATTGTGCTTCACGCTGCACCAGTTTTACACGACTTGGGAGGTCGAGTACCACAGCATTGGATGCGGGTGGGTTTGCCCACTGAATTAATGGGCTGCCCAGTTAAATCCCAGTGGTAGAAGCATGGGATGTAGGTGGGTTTGCCCAGTAAATTAATGGGCTACCCAGTTGAATCCCAGTGGTAAGAGCATGGGATGCGGGTGGGTTTGCCCATTAAATTAATGGGCTGTCCAGTTGAATCCCAGTGGTAAAAGCATGGGATGTAGGTGGGTTTGCCCATTAAATTAATGGGCTGCCCAGATGGGGCCCAGTTTTATCCCGCGGACAAAATCAAGTGGGCCCCATGTGGGTAGTCCACATGGGCCCCACATGTTGGCCCACCAAGGCCCCAATTGGGCCCCACATGCAATTGTTCATTGGGTACATATCACATAAGTATGGTCAATCGCATAACAGCCTATGGGAAATAGTGTCAATCGCATTAACAGCGTCAATCGCATTACAACTGGGAAAGCGCAACTTCTACAATTGCCAAAATTGAGCTTTAATTTTTTATTTTGAGACATTGCAAAAGTTGTGTTGCATATACTAATGTTTTTAAAATTTGTTCCGGATTACTGCGTTTTTTTTTGTTTTTTTTTGGTTAATAGCGTAAAATTTATACATTTGCGAAAATGGAAAACAAAGTCTCGATCTGAATTAGCTTCTATTTGTCACAAAAAATGACAACCGATGTTGACTTTTATTCTTGACGAGTAATTTTATACTTTTGAACTAAGTTTTGTTTCATTTCAATCATAATGTTGTCAAATGCCGATCTTCTCTAGCAAATTAGTTGCTCCTTTTCTGTTTAAACTCGCAAAAATGCAGAATGGTGTTTCGTAAGTTTGATTGAGGCAGTTTTGTTGCGCTTTGACTTGGTGCGAAAATCTTGTTCCGCCATCGCGGAGTTGGTTTGCGCTGAAAAAGATCTTTGCGAAAGTTGCACTGCGCTTCAGAAAAAAATCAAATAACGCATCTAGCGCTGCGCCTTTACTGGTTGAAAAAATCATTGCACTGTAGTTAAAATGTTGTTCGACCCCACCTCTGCAAGCCTAACAACTCACTTTAACAATATAACTATCAGAGGTGGAGTCCTCCAGGACGCCCTTGGCCTCGAGGACGTCCTCGAGGACACATTTTGAAGGCATTGGCCTCAAAGGTCAAGTCCTTGGCCTTGGCCTCGAAGCCTCAAGTCCTCGAAAATTGTCCTGTCCTCGGCTCGAGGACAGCACTATTTTTTGAGTCGTTAAAAGTTTGTAGATTGGCTGAAAAAATTTTTTCTAGACCGTTTTTTGTGGAGATCGCCTGAAAAATTTTTCTGGAGACCTTTTTTGTTTTGGAGATGGCCTAAAAAATTTTTGCGAAGACCTTTCTTTTAGAACACTTGGGTTTGTGTCCTTGGTCCTTGGCCTCGAGCATTCCTGTCCTTGGCCTCGAGAGGGTCTGTCCTCGGAAAGTCTGTCCTTGGCCTTGGCCTCGGTTTTTTTTGTGTCCTTGGCCTTGGCCTCGAGCCTTGTGTCCTCGACTCCACCTTTGATAACTATACTAACTCGCTGCAATAATTCACCGAAGAAACTCACATTCTAACATTACAAGAAAAATAATACTTAGTTACTGCTAGACTTTCTAAATTGCTTTTTCAGCTTATTCTGATTAACTTGCTTCGACAACTTGCTTTCAGTTTATGTTTTGAACTTTTTCTGAACCACTTCATTCATTCATTCATTCATTCTTTTTTTGTTCTTGACCACCACAACAATAGCAAATGCATGGTAACACAATAATAACACGTAGAGTCAGGAAAAGGAAGTAGCGACACAACGTCAGACGTTAAGACATGCAGAGGATACTGAACACAAAAAAGCGATTTTTATTTGCATGGTTGCTACACCTGTCACACCAGCTCAAAGTACATTGTAGGCCTAATCAATCACAATTATCAACATACACGCAAGATGGAAGTAAAACTAACGGCTGGAGTAGTTAGACCTGCAGCCCAGAAGGTTTATTTACCCCAAAGACGGCGGAAGGTTTGATGCGCCTAAAATGCACGTCTTTACTCACCTTTTAAGAAAATGTTTTACTGGCAAGTCAAAAGTTCGGCTAAGACCCCCCAAATCCACAATTTATGGGGGGTCAAAATGGCCTTTATTTACCCCAAAGACGGCATGGATAAAAATTGCGTAAAATCGTTCTCTGGGGTCCACTGAACAATGAAATGGCGAAGACAGTAACTTTAGGTTCGGCTAATCCCCCGACAGTAACAAATTTAGGGGGGTCAAAAATGGCCTTTATTTACCCCATAGACGGCATGGATAAAAATTGCTCAAAAACGTCCGTTGGAGCCCACTGAACACAAAAGTGGCAAAGACAGTAACTTTAGGTTCGGCTAACCCCTTGACAGTAACGAATTTAGGGGGGAGGCTCAAAAATTGCCTTTATTTACCTGGAAGACGGCATGGATAAAAATTGCTCAAAAAACGTCCGTTGGGGTCCACTGAACGCAAAAATGACGAAGACAGCAACTTTAGGTTCGGCTAACCCCTTGACAGTAACGAATTTTGGGGCGGGAGGCACAAAAACTGACCTTTTCACCTGGAATAGGGCAACGGTAAAAATTGTTAAAAAACATTCTTGCAGTTAGTACGCTGAACACATAAATGGTTAAAACAGTTACTTTCGGTTCGGCTATCTCCCTGACAGTAACTAATTTAGAGGGAAGCTCGAAAAAATTGCTCTTATTTATTTGAAAACGGCAGGGGTAAAAACTGCCTAAAAATGTTTCTCGGGAGCCCACTGAAAACAAAAACAATAGCAATAAACTTTGGTATCCTCAAACTAATTTCTTACTCTTACTGCAAAAGTCATTGCACCACTAAATACGGCTTTACAGTACTGCTTTTGAAAAAAATCATTTTAAGTTGATGGCGTCATCAATCATTACGTAACGTGATAGTCGATTTGAGCAAAAATGACGTCATGTTGCTGTGACGTTGTCTTTACAAGCGATCTAGATTTTGCGTATCAGCTTGTCTTTTCAATGTGAGTCATATGATAGAAAATTGTTGATCGTCAATCTTCTGAAACAGTGCTCGATGATGTACCAAGTAAAATTAGAGCAAAATACAACTATTAAATCACAGTAAAATTTACTAAAAAAATTACAAAAAGTTACGAAATAATTTTCTATATATTACTTTAAATAACGAAGTATATAGGCTTCGTTATTGAAAGTAATAATAAATAGGAAATTATTCAGTAAATTTTTATGGGCCATATCACACCACAAAAACTGCTTTGAATTATAGCACAGACTCAAAACAATCCAGAGCATTTCAAAAAAGATCTAAAACACTGAGATAAATTAATAAGTCTGCGTATTACCAATATTCAAAAATAATGCTCTTTCCGTTATTAAGTCTTTCGTTAATTGCTTTGAGTCCTACGTTCTATGAGTCTTTTGCTAATGCGAATTCTGCGACTTTTATCAACTTCATTAATTTTAGAGTTTATCGTAATGAGTGCACCGTTGCAAAAACTTTAATAAAATTTTTTCTGCTTGCAAATAATTTCGGAACAGGTAAACGCTTAAAGCTTACTTGGAATGAAAGCATTATTCCGAAATGTCACATTATAAAACCCATGGCATTTTTAAAAGAGAACTGGAGTAAATTCACTGGGACTAGATAAACTTAGAGCAAACGTATTTGATTAGATGGGTGTTGACTCTATCCTCCTTCACCCAGCCGAGACAAAGATATTTTACTTTAAACATGACCTAGGGCATCTCTGGTCATTATTTTTATTGGCAGTCCTAGCTGACAATGATAACCTCTCCGACGCCATTTTAGTTCTATCCTAAGGCAACGCCACAGTTAGACTAAACCATAAAAGCCTTTTAACCTATATAGAGGTTAATATAGGCCTCTATGGGCTAGGCTACTGCATTGAAACGTCAGGGTTACCAATGAAATTTTAATTAGGAAGGTTCCTACGTAGGGTTTGAAGTAAAATATCTCTGGAACGGCTGGCTCAAGAAGGATGGAGTCAATTACGCCAAATCTAATCTAATACGATTGTCTTAACTTTAGATACCCCATTGATTTTGCTTGCAGTCCTCTTTCATCATAAAAAGGCGCATGATAGCATCTAAACTGGAGGCAGATGCAAAAACGTAGCTAATGAACAAGATTGACGGGATTTCTGTAATCGCGCGCATTGAAATTATTCTAAAACTTTGAGACCATTATTCATATGATGTACTGCACAAAAAACTAACACTTGTTGAATTCAAGTTGCAGCAAGATCACATTTTTCTGGCATTGATAACACGGATTTCGTTTAAAACCACGTGCTACACTGGCAATATTTTAAAAATTCTTGATTATTTTTAGTTTGAACTTCTCAATAGACACTATTAATTTATTTATTTATTTATTTATTTATTTGTGTCAAGCGCAAAAGCGCTCATAGAAAACGAAAAAAAGAAACGCTCACACACACACACACACAAAAAAAAAAAAAAAAAAGGTTTACAGTCATGCATTAATAATTCTAAAGCGCCAGAGAAGAACAGTAAGCTTCTCCCAAACCATTTACACTAAGCAAATCTATAAAGCGAGCAACATATTTCGAAGAACGAAATCTGCAAGAGTGAAGTAATGAGTGAACAAACACATTGGTAGACCTGTGGCAACGATTCATAAAACGGAATAAAAGTTTGCGAACAAGGGCATCAAAAGTATCAACATTAGCCTCCACTTGATATTGACGGACACTGCAATAACGAGGAATACCATGAATACTGCGGTAAGAATCATTGTAAGACACTCGAAGACGTCTATAGCTCTCATGGGTATAACAACACCACAGCTGACTAGCATACAATGCACAACAATGAGTCTGCACAATATTAAGGATTAATAGCGTTTATTTTTGGTGTTATGAAGACACCAAAGACAATGAGGTGGTCTCGATCCAACAATTCAACGAAATTACCACATTAAAGGATGACGTTACTAACGACAGCAACTTAATTTTCAATATATGGTAGGCCTCTATGTAAAAATTAGTCGTGCAATTTTGGCCCATTCTAGTACATTAGGCGTAAAATCGTGTGCGTAAGAGTGTGTTCTTACTTAATTTTAACCGACTGTTGTCTGTATGAAATAAACTAAAATGCACTTATTTGCTCACAATTTTACACCCAGCGTAGACCGGGACCAACAGTTCATCAGGTTCTTGGAAGGCAATATAAGGCGTTTTTCCATAAGTACGAACAGGTTTGGAATATACCATAATTATTGGCTACGGTATAATCCAACATTTGAAGATAAAGCTTATGTTTTTGCATTGACAAATGCTTGATAAAAGGGCATATAGGAAATAGGTCACATTTGGCTTTTCTGGTATTTTAAGCAAGAATCTTCCAAAAATTGTTTTGGTGCCTTATTCTTCTAACATCTTCGTTTGATTGATTTTTATATTTGGGCTGATGGATTAGTATTTTTGGTCTTGCTACTGCAGCGATGCACCTTCTGTTGAACTAAAACAACTTCACTGCTTCTTGCTTTTTTTTTTGTAGAGTAGAGCATTCATTTGGAAATGGTTTGAAATTTTGTTCTCTCCCTTTCCTTACCCACATTCCATTATTCAATCATTGCTTTTTGGCAACGAATACTACGTCCGGTAGTTGCTCTTTGGAAATTAAGTCTACTAGATTGTCTTTTGCTCACTTTGCCAGTGTCCGCAAAACTAGGCCCAATTGACGACTTTGCCAACTTTAGCTCCAAATTCTGAACTCATTTCTATCTCTATAATGGTTCTGTCACGTTTTCAAAGACCCCGCATAATCTATTACATAAGCTCGTTCAAACTTACTGTATAACGTTTGTCTTGTCTTGTCTCACACCATAACCCCGATGTGATAGAAATGTTTTATAGCAGAGGTCAGTAACCTATTTTGTGACATGGGCCAATTTCAAAAAAAAAAAAAAAATTGTGGAGCTATCCTCAACAAGATACAATATGGTGCCATTTAGCCAATTCGCAGGAATTTGTAGCTCCATTTAAAGAACCGGTTACTGATATAGTTCCAGCAAAACTTGAGTAGCACCACTGGATTTACAGAATTACGATCATCCTTCTTGACTTGAAAAAGTGAAACAGGATTTTCTCTAAAAAAGCTTTTCTTTTGTGTTCACAACTCAATGTTCGTTTGTTTCTTTTAAACAAAACTTGATCCTTTTTTTACAACATTTACATGTTCCAGGTCGCAGACCATTGTAAAATAATACTCAGAATAGAGATTCGCGACCAGAAAGCAAATTCCTCAAGGACGTGTTTACTAACACTTGAATTTGTCAAATAGATATGCATGATAGTTGCAAGCTGTGATACAGTACTATTTGACACTTTTCCGCCGTTTTGTGCCAATCTATCTCTTCTATTAGTAGGTCTCAGTTTTTGGATTAGAACTGGGTTATGTTGCATTAGTAATGTAATCCATTATGTTAACTAATATTTTGGGAATACGCATGTTGGACTTACGAGTTGACTACTCAAGCAAACATCTGGCTGTTTGTGCTAATAATGATAGACTAATTAAATGTTTTCAAATATCTCTGCTTCTTCCAAAAGAACTGCAAATTTACGATCTTTGAATTTATTTGAGCTGATACCGTAAATCTAAGATTTGTCATCATTAAAATTCTCCGCGCTGAGCCATTTGTGCAATGTTTAATCGAAATCGTAAACTAGCCAGCGAGTATTTTGAATGTTGGTAATATGTAAATTTATCACATTTTTTTGAGATTCTAGATTTTTTTGAGATACTATACTCGTTTTAGTTGCTTCGAGACTGTGATACAAATTTAACGCAGTTTTGGTGATGTGATATAAGACATAGAAAATTTACTTAATTTAATTTTTTTAATTTTGCCGTAGCACAATTAACTGTGCGGGACCGGTGCGTCTTGAAATTACTACTATTGCAATTACATTTTATTCACCAAATTGCCTTGGCCAGGAGACAGCAAAGGGACCTTTTGGTCTTCGAGTCAAGCTGTCACTTGCCCGCCAGTCTACCACACACGATGAAAGCTTCACACTACCCTTTCAATACTGAAAGTCAAGCAAAGAAGCAGTGAGTTCCAATTTTTATAGTCTTTGGTTTGACCCGACCGGGAATTGAACCCAAGTTTACCGTTTCAGTAACAGACGCTCTATCCACTCAAACACTGATCGGTTCAAGGACGTAATCTTTACTGCAAAACACTTTCGTGAGCAATCTTTGAACTTGTACGATTTTTGTGAAAACGAGATAACTGCTCAAACGTAACGTCATTGAAAACGACGGCAGTTTTGCTCAAATCGACCATTACGTTACTTAATGATTGATGACGCCATCAACTTAAAATGATTTTTTTCAAAAGCAGTACTGTAAAGCCGTATTTAGTGGTGCAATGACTTTTGCAGTAAGAGTAAGAAATTAGTTTGAGGATACCAAAGTTTATTGCTATTGTTTTTGTTTTCAGTGGGCTCCCGAGAAACATTTTTAGGCAGTTTTTACCCCTGCCGTTTTCAAATAAATAAGAGCAATTTTTTCGAGCTTCCCTCTAAATTAGTTACTGTCAGGGAGATAGCCGAACCGAAAGTAACTGTTTTAACCATTTATGTGTTCAGCGTACTAACTGCAAGAATGTTTTTTAACAATTTTTACCGTTGCCCTATTCCAGGTGAAAAGGTCAGTTTTTGTGCCTCCCGCCCCAAAATTCGTTACTGTCAAGGGGTTAGCCGAACCTAAAGTTGCTGTCTTCGTCATTTTTGCGTTCAGTGGACCCCAACGGACGTTTTTTGAGCAATTTTTATCCATGCCGTCTTCCAGGTAAATAAAGGCAATTTTTGAGCCTCCCCCCTAAATTCGTTACTGTCAAGGGGTTAGCCGAACCTAAAGTTACTGTCTTTGCCACTTTTGTGTTCAGTGGGCTCCAACGGACGTTTTTGAGCAATTTTTATCCATGCCGTCTATGGGGTAAATAAAGGCCATTTTTGACCCCCCTAAATTTGTTACTGTCGGGGGATTAGCCGAACCTAAAGTTACTGTCTTCGCCATTTCATTGTTCAGTGGACCCCAGAGAACGATTTTACGCAATTTTTATCCATGCCGTCTTTGGGGTAAATAAAGGCCATTTTGACCCCCCATAAATTGTGGATTTGGGGGGTCTTAGCCGAACTTTTGACTTGCCAGTAAAACATTTTCTTAAAAGGTGAGTAAAGACGTGCATTTTAGGCGCATCAAACCTTCCGCCGTCTTTGGGGTAAATAAACCTTCTGGGCTGCCGGTTTAAGTTGTTCGAATGATTGATAAAGAGAAAAGAGAGGGACAGTGACCAGTGCAAGGCCAGGCACGGTTACGTAGGTGGTCAACGGGTGGCACAACCGGCCCAAAACTATGTTTAGCTCAACGGAGCATGGTGAGGAAAGAAAAAACACCCTGAAAATGAAACCTCACCGGGTCCGGAAACCCTTTCAAGTACCAGCTGGTCATAGCATCAAGACAATAACAATTTTGCAATCGATACATATGCATCAAAACAATTATACACAACATATAGCAATATGAGTCACACCATCCACATTGCGTCTAAATAATTAGCTGGTACAAAGCAGAGGTGGAGTCGAGGACACAAGGCTCGAGGCCAAGGCCAAGGACACAAAAAAAATCGAGGCCAAGGCCAAGGACAGCCTTTCCGAGGACAGACACTCTCGAGGCCACGGACAGGAATGCTCCAGGCCAAGGCCAAGGACCAAGGACACAAGTGCAAGTGCTCTCCAAAAAAAAAAAAGGTCTTCACAAAATTTTTTCAAGCGATCTCAAAAAAAAAAAAAAAAAAAAGTCTTCACAAAAATTTTTCAAGCGATCTCCACAAAAAAACGTTTTCAAAAAAATTTTCCAAGCGCTTCACAAAATTTTAACAAGTCAAAAAATACTGCTGTCCTCGAGCCGAGGACAGGACAATTTTCGAGGACTTGAGGCCTCGAGGCCAAGGCCAAGGACTTGACCTTCGAGGCCAAGGCCAAGGACTTCAAAATGTGTCCTCGAGGACTCCACCTCTGGTACAAAGTACCAAACTTGTGATCTCTCCGATATCTTAGTCAGAACGAAGGTATACCCACGAGAGGAACTAAATTTGTGTCTATGCGATGTTGATAATGTGTATCTCACACCAGTTAAGGTAGAGTCCGGTGATACTCAACTTAAACGGCAATGGCTTTAGTGACCTTGCTGTGCGATGTATTGGAATTCACCGGCAAGCAGTTAATTGCCTATTTATCATGAAAGCAGTTTTAAGTTTTAGTAAATTATTACCAAGTCATCAGGTTTTGTACTAAGTTTTAGCACCCCAGGACTCTACCAAGGCGTTCAAGCAGTAGTCAGAAATAGTAACGTAATAACAAAAAAAAAAGACACAGCCAAAAAAAAAAACAAAAAAAACGAGAAAGTAAGCTACAACAAACGACAGATAACGAAAACAAGTAAGGACAATAGCTGCTATTTTTACAAGCGGAGCAATAAGATTATGGTAAGAAATGGATAAATGACAATCTTTTCATAAGGTATAATTAAACATGCCCAAGCAAAATGTTATGTATGTGATGGTGTACTGATTTGATGTCAAATAGATCTGAACCAAGAATTGATAAACATAATATCTTGACCTCGAGATCAATAACCAGCATAAGAGTATTGTCCGTGTTTAAAGTTCAAGTCGATAATTTACTACACCACTTCAGTTTTTGTTGCCTTGCCCAGTCGAACATACACCTTGCGTAGCCACCATCATCCAATCCTGCTTACTGCTGGGGTTGTAGACTCGAAGAAAAACCTGAAAGAAAGAAAGAGAACAAAGCTGGAAAAGGAAAACCAAAATAAATAAATTGAGGAAGGAAAAAATGCAGATTTTCGAGGACATAGAAATGGGATTTTAAGATTAGTGACGACAACATAATATAATCTTTTAGCATACTTCGACCAGTTTATTCCGATCCAAAAACTTTCCGAGTTTTCTAGAACTTTTATTATAACCACCAAGCAGAGTTACTTTTCGGGACTAATCCTGTCCAAAGTGTAACAAGATTAGCAAAACAGCACTACAGTATTACACATAAAACGCAAACAATGCCCTAGAAATCAGACTTGTATCAAGTCTTCACATAAAATATTTCGCATTTTTAAATTAAATGATGCTATCGTGAGATCCTGGGACTTGAAAGAAGTGGGAACTTTACTCCAGAGGGATGGGCCACGGTGAGAGATAGATTGTTGGCACACATTGGTTGAACAGAACTTTGGAATTATTTTAGAATTGTTTCTGGTATTATATTGCGAATGATTAGTGACAAAGATTTTGCTGAATACTGAAGGATTTTTATTTTTGTTCTGCTTAAACATAAATACAGCAATGTCTTTAAATAAAAGTTTTTTGGCTTCACTCTGTTAACTCCTCTAACAACTGAATCTTGTGGTGACTTGCTTATCTACTCGCTCTGTCAACTCCTTCTGCTATCTCTAAAACTCACCTTGGCAAGTGCTACTCACTCTGACAACTTTCACTACAAAGCTCATCCTGGCAACTCACTCTGACAACTCTAGTTTCAAAGCTCACCAGGCAACTCTCTCTCGACTTAAATTAGGGAAATGTGCAAGTAAGTCATGTCCAAGTAAATAAGCAAAGAAAATGCAACTAATTTCAATCCAATTGAGTTTCGACCGCACTTGCTTATCTGCCAGATCAGTCTTGTTGTAAGTGCATTTGGGCCTAACAAGCAATCGATGCTCAAGGACACAGCAACAAGTCTGAAACATATTTGAAGAGCTTCTTGTAAGCTCAAAATACGCAAATGAAACACAAAATCAAAGAGGTGGCAGTTGAAGCACCAAGATATTGTACGGCTTGGTTTACAGCAAACTGCATAGGCCCATATTCATAACCATTAAAAAAAATCCTTAGCCTGCAAACAGTAATTGCCCAAAACTAAAATCATCAACTAAATATAGTAGTATTCGCCTAATTTGTCACGTTTTTGTTCATCAAACAATTTAATCTTTTGTGTTCAGTGTGCATTTCAGTTTTCTTAATTCATTATCGCTTTAATTTGTTCAATTCGTTCATCTTTTTTAATCCCGTGAAGCATTTTGTTTCATATTATTAGCCATTTTCGAAATTGAATAACGGTGATTGGCCACTTCTTGAAAATATACAATGCTATTTAAAGCCGCATTTACACGGGCGACTTTTAGCTGCGAGAATCGACATTTTGCCTTTTTTCTTTCTCAAATCGCGTAGGTCACTTACACGGCGCAAGATTCACGTGTGATTTTGTCTGCACGATATCGCCAGACACGCCCCCCAAAAAATCAAATCGTAGCAGTCACTCACACGGGACAGATTTTAACGCGGCGCTCGCATTCGATTGCAAGTCACTTACACGTTGAGACTGCGTGCCAGTGATTCTCGCAAAATCGAGTCGGCGGAAGAGACGCTATCGCACTGGTTTACTTACACGGTGCGAGATTAAAGCGCGGCTTGGTGGTTTTGAATTTGCAAAAGCGAACTGCTGCAAAAGCACTTCAAATGCGCCGCTTGTCAGCTTTTGCATTTGAAGCAATCACGCTTTGGAATTTTGAAAAGAAAATGAATGAAGCCAACGCAAGCGTAAAACGAAACACGAAGAAAACTATTAAGCAGTTAATGTCAAAACTTGCAATGAAAATGCAAGGTGAAAGATGAAGCAGCAACGGCGGCGTGCTGCTCGTGCCGAATGTGTGATACGTAAATGCTATTTTGAGTTGGCTTGGATGGAGCAAAGTCAAGCGGGCATTAATGCTCATAGTTTATTATAAAATTCTATCATTTACCCTTTTGGTATTGTTTTTTCTCTACCGCAACCCATCTTTGACTGTGTGTCTTGTTTGTTTGGTTATGCATAATGTTTGGTAAAACAATAAAATTTATCAATATTTTTGTGCAGTTAATTCTAAAAACACTTTTGAAATTACTTTTTCTCCAAGCATGTGTAACTGACAAATTCATATTATTTATTTACTTAATAGTGCACAAGTATTTTAGTATTTTATAGGAGATCTTTGCTGTCATATATATAGTATACGAAATGCTAATGGTTAAATTTTATTTTTGTTTTTAGAAGTTTGCTTTTTGAGTTCTTCTGCAGTGATACCCGGCGCCTTTTGTCACTATAGAAGTACTTGCTCTTTTTCAATTATTATTCAGTGTTTATTTCAGACTCATAAAGTCCATATACAAGCACTATACACACACACAAAAAAACAAAAAATATATAGAAACACTGTACAGCAGGAGCTGTTCTTTTCCTGAATGGTGCAACATACATCATCTTCTATTCATTCACAAACAAAATGCCACAATAATGATCATAGTATACAGAATCATAGAAGCAATCAGAAGACATAAACATTTTAAGCCAAAAGTTCTGTGATAAGTGACAGCGTTCAACAAATTTATAAGTAATTTTACGCTGTAGAGCGTAGAACGAATCAATGTTATAGTATATTTGACTTTCTCTGGCACTGTGATAGCGAGGCATGCCATGCAGAATTCTATACGCATCATTGTATGCAACTTTTAACCGATTTATAGGTGATGTGGAGTAGTTACACCATAGTTGATTAGCATAAAAACACATGCAGTGTGCACGAAATAAAATGTTTTTCACCTCAATTGAACATTTAAAAAAACGAGTTTTGAGCTTATTGGCTGCACAATATAAATATCTCGCTTGTCTTGCAATATCAGTATCATCACATAAATCATTGCTAATACTAACTCCAAGATATACCACATTATTCACAAACTTAATTTTCTGACCATCAATATTCATATTGCAAGGCATTAACGTGTACATATCCTTTGAAGAAAAAATCATACCAACAGTCTTTTTACAATTAAAAACAATATCATGTAATTTGGTATAATTACTACACACATCTAATAAATCTTGTAGCCCTCCAGCACTCGCAGCAAAGCAGCATAAATCATCAGCATACATTATATGATTTAAAGTTAAATTTCCTATACAACATCCAGCATCAGTATTATTTAACTTATTTGATAGACCATCCATGTACACAGAAAATAAACCAACATTCAAAACATCCACATAGCATTCATATAATATGTGTTTTCATGTAATTTTTTTATGGAACTACTAAACCACAGCTGCTTCAAAGCACCAATATCCACAATAATAGAACAAGCAGAGCATGCATTTGCTAAACGCTAGGCAATTACAGTAAGTATAGTGTGGAGGATGAATTATTATGAACAATGCAAAAATACGCCAGTGACTTCATGTCAAAACTCATTCCTGGCGTTATTCAAATGAAAAAGCCCCATAAAACCACTCGAAATTGAGAACATGATTTCATTATAAACATCATTTTCATGAAATTAATGTTTAATCACAATATGCGGGGCAATAGGTGTTGTGCTTCTCCACTTAACTGTGGTTATTTTAACCGCAAGAATTGCCGGTAGGCTCTAGCAATCTCGGGTCAGAAAAGAAAGCAAACGCTAACACGTTTTTAGCCGACAAAATCCAGTGGATAGTGCTTGTATACAAAGTGCTGGACCCAACGAGTGAGCATAGATGTGAGCCTATCAGCCTACACTGCCAGCAAGACACAGCACCGATTGACCTTTTTTGTGTTGCTCCGCTCTAGTTTTGATCCGGCCGCTTTTTCCTTTTAGTTTGCTCAGTTTGTGCGCCTCACTTTAGTTCCTGCAGCCAACGCTTTAAAAATTACGCGCTTTTTGGTAATTCCTGCACGCCTTTGTGTTTGGCCGAGTTACCTCTGTTCTGGCATTTCTTTTCATTCGAGCAACTGGCAAACAGACGTATTTCATTTTCAAGACCGCTCGTATGGCACTTTTAAGTTCATTATTTTCAGGCTAAATTTCAGATATATTTTGCCATGTCGTACTGTTCCAAATTATGCATTTTGTCTGAACAATGCAGTTCAAGTTGAAGAATTTCAATTGTGGTTTGCCCAGACGGACACGGTGAAGGCTCCATATTGTAACGGAGGACTTCTGTAACAAGCACCTCCATTTCCAAAATATATTGTCCAAATGCATAGATGGGCAAGTTAATGCAAAACGTTAGCTTCGTTAACCACTAGTCCGTTAACAAACTTCACACCTCCGTTAACGTTAATCCGCTATTTTCAGCTTTAATTAACGGAAGTTAATAAAGTCCGTTAATTCGTTAATAGTTTTGCGAGTAATTTAGATTTCTTTTTATTCACTCGCTTCTAGAACACGTATTGACGCTGTTGAGCTGTTTGTAAAGAAATATTAATTGCTATGGTGGTGTTTTTGTGTTTTGGAAGTTACATTGTACAGTCTAATCTAATTTCAAGATAAAAACAAGTTCAAATGCACTAACGAAGCTGCGATCGGAAAATCTTTGGAAATTGTGAACAGCGATAATTAATAGACCTATGAAGTTGCAGCTTATTATTTACCACAAAAAAGAGTTCCTTTCCTCGATTTCTTCAATAAAACTCGTGCAAATACGCAACAAGTGTTACCAGTGCAAACTGGTTTGTACCGGTACGATAAATAAATGGTGCAAGATATTAAGGATAAAAGCTACACGGAAGTTCACAGAGCTTAACGGAAGTTAATTTAGTACGTTAACAGGACTTAACGGAAGTTAATTTAGTCCGTTAACATGAAAAAACTTTTTAACGGATTAACGAGTTAATGAAAAAGTTAGCTTCGTTATTAACGGATTAACGATTAACGGACTTGTGCCCACCTATGTCCAAATGCCATTACTGTGAATTCATTGTCTTAGCTATTCTAGGGTTAAGAACAACCGAAAAAGAAGAAATGCCAAATCAAAAAAGAAACTAAATTCTGTACTGATTCAAAACAAAAGAGCTTGAATAACTTCGAGAGTATAGAGCGCTATTGCGCATTGGGCAGGTAACAAAAAACTTTTTGGCTCTCGTTCAAACGAAAATTAGAGCTTGCTTCTTTGCTTTCCGCAATTTTAAGATGCTGCAAAAGCAGCCAAAAAGGCGTTTACAATCAGACAGACCATTAGGTATTAACAAACATTGTCGCTATAATTGACATCAATGATCTCAAAATTTAAGAACCAATTTAGAGCAACTGATGCTCAACATTGGCAAAAAATTAAGAACAGTCAGCCGCAACTCAAAATTTACTGGTTCTTATGAAAACAGTGTACTTACGGTATTATAAAAACAAAATACAATTAAGGTACTGTTTCCTGTGGTTAATTTATCATACATTTTATCAAGGGTTAAAGCCCTGCTTGATTGGCTTCACAGTTATCAGCAATCAGCTCATGACTGCCGTATCTGCAGAAGACCAGTGCCAGCATCAACAAGAAAATTATTTCTTCTTTGTTTCAAACTAATATGAAGTAAATTTAATATCACAATCACAATTAATTACGGTAAAAGCACTACAGACTATTTTGTACCATGAACACAATATTTTATGAAGTAAACTTAGATAATCGCAGCCAGCGACTCGCAAAGCATTTGTGCATTGCGCTATGCCTGGGCGACTCGTAAATTGCATACGATTTGCTGTTTACACGAGCGCGACTTCGCCTTGTGATTCTCGAGACGCTGAAATCGACCTCGTGTAAGTGATCACGGGCGAGAACGATTGTTGCATCGAGTCGCGCAAAAATATAATCGGCATCGCAAATCGCAGGTGTTACTTACACGGCAGCGATTCTTGCCAAAGCGATTGCGGCAAGCGAGTCTTGCCTCGTGTGAGTAACCACTATGCGATAGAGATTTTCACGCATAAAAAATCGCGTTACACAAAAGTCGCCCGTGTAAATGCGGTTTAACATTTATATAAAGCCGCATTTACACGGGCGACTTTTTTGCAACGCGATTCGACGATTTTTTATGCGTGAAAATCTCTCTCGCAAAGCGGTTACTCACACGAGGCAAGACTCGCTTGCCGCGATCGCGTTTGGCAAGAATCGCTGCCGTGTAAGTAATACCAGCGATTTGCGATGCCGATTATATTTTTGCGCGACTCGATGCAACAATCGTTCTCGCCCATGATCACTTACACGAGGTCGATTTCAGCGTCTCGAGAGTCACAAGACAAAGTCGCGCTCGTGTAAACAGCAAATCGTATGCAATTTACGAGTCGCCCAGGCATAGCGCAATGCACAAATGCTTTGCGAGTCTCTGGCTGCGATTATCTAAGTTTACTTCATAAAATATTGTGTTCATGGTACAAAATAGTCTGTAGTGCTTTTACCGTAATTAATTGTGATTAAATTTACTTCATATTAGTTTGAAACGAAGAAATAATTTTCTTGTTGATGCTGTCACTGGTCTACTGCAGATACGGCAGTCATGAGCTGATTGCTGATAACTGTGAAGCCAATCAAGCAGGGCTTTAACCCTTAAAATGTATGATAAATTAACCACAGGAAACAGTACCTTAATTGTATTTTGTTTTTGTAATACCGTAAGTAGACTGTTTGCATCAGAGCCTGTAATTTTTGAGTTGCGGCTGACTGTTCTTAATTTTTTGCCAATGTTGAGCATCAGTTGCTCTAAATTGGTTCTTAAATTTTGAGATCATTGATGTCAATTATAGCGACAATGTTTGTTAATACCTTATGGTCTGTCTGCTTGTAAACGCCTTTTTAGCTGCTTTTGCAGCATCGTAAAATTGCGGAAAGCAAAAACGCTAGCTCTAATTTTCGTTTGAACGAGAGCCAAAAAGTTTTTTTGTTACCTGCCCAATGCGCAATAACACTCTATACTCTCGAAATTATTCAAGCTCTTTTGTTTTGAATCAGTACAGAATTTAGTTTCTTTTTTGATTTGGCATTTCTTCTTTTTCGGTTGTTCTTAACCCTAGAATAGCTAAGACAATGAATTCACAGTAATAGCATTTGGACAATATATTTTGGAAATGGAGGTGCTTGTTAGAAGCCCTTCGTTACAATATGGAGCCTTCACCGTGTCCGTCTGGGCAAACCACAATTGAAATTCTTCAACTTGAACTGCATTGTTCAGACAAAATGCATAATTTGGAACGGTAAGACATGGCAAAATATATCTGAACTTTAGCTTAAAAATAATGAACTTAAAGAGTGCCATACGAGCGGTCTTGAAAATGAAATACGTCTGTTTGCCAGTTGCTTGAATGAAAAGGAATGCCAGAACAGAGGTAACTCGGCCAAACACAAAGACGTGCAGGAATTACCAATAAGCGCGTAATTTTTAAAGCGTTGGCTGTAGGAACTAAAGTGAGGCGCACAAACTGAGCAAACTAAAAGGAAAAAGCGGCCGGATCAAAACTAGAGCGGGGCAACATAAAAAAGGTCAATCGGTGCTGTGACAGTGCTGGCAGAGTAGGCTGATAGGCTCACATCTATGCTCACTCGTTGGGTCCAGCACTTTGTATACAAGTACCATCCACTGGTGTAACGTCGCTTATGTTTTCTTGTTTATACCTGGTTTCGAACACTCGCTCTACTGCATTTAGCTTTTCGTGTATATTTGGCTGCTAAGGATTTCCAATGATGTAATGCTACACAACGCACGTGATGTCAGCGATTAAGCGTTTTACCGCGCCTTTTCTACTGTATGCAAATTATCTATTGCGCAACTTTTTGAAACTGTTTTCTTGAATTTTCGCGCTATAACTCCTTTGTTCTGGGTCAGTCAAATTTGGTTGTAGTCGAGGAAGGACGTTAAATTTTTACACTCAGAATTACCAAGAATCTTTAAATTTGAAATTATTAAGTATCAGATTGTTTCAGAAATTTAGCAAGCTTTGGAGTTTCAGAATTGCAGTCCTTCCTCGAGGTCTTAAACTTGTCCTGGGTGGGTCCCATCTTATTTATATTTTGGACTTTTGTCCCCTGAGCTGTTGCTCTTTATACTTGGACCTTTTGTTCCCAGAGCTGTTGCTCAAGTTTGAGAATTATTTACTGGACTATTGTCCTCTCTTATCAAGTGTTTCCGTACCGTTTCCCGGGGGCCCACTTCAGAGACTGCGTTCTTTGAAGACTTCATTGGAGTTAAAGCTTACTGTCTGCCTGAAGACGAAACCATCGGTGAGTTTGGTTTTTTATTGCAATTATTCTAATCAGTATTCTCAGTCTGATTCTTAAATCGTAATTATACCGTAGTTGTTACCTTTTATTCGGATATTTGGCGTACTATATGTGTTCAAATTGTGGGAGTTATTTGGTGCTGCGCAGTAATATTTACGTTCGTTTTTTATTCCGAAATTGCTAATTGGCGTACTTTCTACAGAAACCGTTGACAATATAAGAAGATAAGTTAACGCGTGTAGAGGCGTCAGACACGGCAGACAGAAGAGATTTCGCGTCGTCTACAAAGTTTCGATGCCTCTTCTCTTGTTGGCTACAAAGTTTGATGATACTAATTTCAACTTGGACAACAGTCTTTCAAGAGATTTCTTCGTTCACATCTTCAAATTCATCACATGAACATTTCCAACAACAATTACGGTATTTCGGTTTATTAAATTGTACTGATATTATTCCAAACAGCGCTGTTGCAATCGACCCGCCGATCGTACTTAACTGCCGGTTATTAGTGGTTACCATATCCAAATTTGAACCGATAGACTTCGACTGCTAATTGTAACAATAGGTACGGAGTTTGTTGAATCCATTCCTGGATTATATTATCTTGTGCTATTTTGTGCTTATATACGATACATTAGAGCGTGTGTTACTGTAGTGTTTTTATACGTTTATTATGGCATCCGAAACCAATCTTACGGATGTAGAGCGTGCCATTAATCAATTGCAAGGCGTTCTGAATGAAAATTATTTAGCTGCTGAAAAAATTATGGCATTACGTACCCCTAATACTAGCGAACTTAAGGCTATTTTGGTTAAAATTGACAAATCTTATGACGAATTAGTTGGGGCTATGGCATCCGCACGTAAAGATACTGAGGCCATTGTAGCAGTAACGCAAAATCAACACGAATTTAATCTACGAAAGAAAGAATGGTTTTCAACTTTGGATAACCCATCATCTTCCACTGCAGCTGTTCCCGAACCATCTACCATTGCTCCCAGGCCGTCAAGTTTTGTGTCTCCCAGCTCTTCCCGGCATTCTTCCAGATCTTCCAGGAGTTCTTCTAAGTTGTCTAGTAGCTCCTCTTCACGAATAAGTGCTAAACACTTAGAGGCGACAGCTAAGTTAAAGATTGCTCAGTTGAAGCTTGTGCATATTGAAGAGCGAGCTAATGAAGAAGCGCAACGGCTTCGTCTTAAAGCTAATGAAGAAGCGCAACGGCTTCGTCTTAAAGCTAATGAAGAAGCGCAACGGCTTCGTCTTAGAGCTAATGAAGAAGCGCAACGGCTTCGTCTTAAAAAGGAAATTGAACAAAGAGAGGCTGATCGTGAAATTGCCTTGGCAAGGGCGGAGTATGAGATCTACAATGAATTTGCTGCTGAAACCACGCGACTGAGTGATGACGTCACCACAATCTTGAGTAGTGACAACGAAAACACTGTTGAAACTGTCGTTCCAAAAACCTGTTCTGAACTAACCTTTGCTCGATCATCTTCGCTCCTTTCCAACAATCTTTCTGGAAGTAACACCTTGTCTTTGGGGGGTCTTCTGCCAGCCAAGTCTACCATGTCTACTGGTCCAGTCCTTGGTTTTCCACTTGTCCAGTCTACCATGTCTGCTGGTCCAGTCCTGGGTGTCCCACCTGTCCAGTCTTCCATGTCCACCGATCCGGACCTGGATCTTTTGCCTGTCCAGTCTTCCATGTCCACCGATCCGGACCTGGATCTTTTGCCTGTCCAGTCTTCCATGTCCACTGGTCCGGTCCTGGATCCTTTGCCTGTCCAGTCTACCATGTCTGCTGGTCCAGTCCTGGGTGTCCCACCTGTCCAGTCTTCCATGTCCACCGGTCCGGTCCTGGATCTTTTGCCTGTCCAGTCTTCCATGTCCACTGGTCCGGTCCTGGATCCTTTGCCTGTCCAGTCTACCATGTCTACTGGTCCAGTCCTTGGTTTTCCGCTTGTCCAGTCTACAATGTCTACTGGTCCAGTCCTGGGTGTCCCACCCATCCAGTCTTCTACGTCCACTGGTCCGGTCCTGGGTCTTCCGCCCGTCCAGTCTTCCATGTCCACTGGTCCGGTCCTGGGTCTTCTGCCCGTCCGGTCTTCCATGTCCACTGGTCCGGTCCTGGGTCTTCCGCCTGTCCAGTCTTCCATGTCTACTGGTCCGATCCTGGGTCTTCCACCCATCCAATCATCCTCTTCCACCTGTCAAGTCTGGAGCTCCTCATACGTTCACGGTCCCCTGCCTACACATCCTGAATTTTCCGCTGGATCATCTCATATGCAAGTGGCTCCTTCAGTTGCTCACTCTTATAACTTCAACAGACTTCCTGCTTCTAACCCTTTGGGTCCGCCGCCCAGTAGTGCAGATTTACCAATCTATAGCCACGTTTCACCACTACTTTATCCTGGTGTGTACAATCAAAACTCCGTGAATTACGACAGCTTGTTTCTTCCTCGTCCGGAGTTTCCAAAGTTTTCTGGCGATCCTCTGGAATACAAAGCCTTTATGAACAATTTTGAAACGCACATTGAACCGAGAGTGCGCGACGAGAAGACTTTGATTTGCCTGCTCTTGCAACATTGCTCAAAGGATGTTAAGGATCGTATAGAACACTTTGCTACTAGTGAAGTTCAACCTTATACTGTGGCTAAGCAAAGACTAAACAAAGAATACGGTTCACCATGGGTTATATCTGATGCGTGCGAGCAGCGATTGAAAAAATTTCCTTCAGTAAGATCTGGCGATGGAAAGCAATTAAGACGTTTTGCAGAACTTCTCGAAAAAACTGGCGTAATTGTAAAGGACATACGACAATATACCAGTCTAGACTCTTTAGATATGCTGACAGAATTGGTAAACAAATTGCCTTACGATCTTAAAAAACGTTGGGTCAGCAAGTCTGTTCAAATCCAGAACTACCTTGGACATCTTGCCAATTTCTTACATTTTGTGGATTTTGTTCGCAAGGAATCAGACGAAGTAAACTCTCTCTTTGGTCTTCGCTCTCTCCATCCTAAGACTACATCCACAAAAACAAAGGCTTCTTCATTCGGATCGGTCATGTCCAAGACATCTGCGAATGTCAACTCCAAGTCTTCTATCTCTGGTTCCAGACATGTTACTCAGATTGGTTCTTGTTGGTATTGTAAGAACACTTCCCACATACTCTTTGACTGCAAGGACTTTAAGCAAATACCTGTTGAGGATCGTATCTCCTTTGTCAAGGAATCCAAGTTGTGTCATAAGTGTTTAAGCTCGAAGCACAAAACACGAGAGTGCAAGAGGAGTAAACTTTGCTCAGTGACTGGATGCAAAGGGTTATATCATCACACTCTGTTGCATAAATTTGCTACGACAAAGGAGCACCCTCCAAAGACGTCTTCAGAGGATCAGGCGGTTGTGCCAGTGACTTGCGGATTTACCAAGTCAGAGTCTTGCAGTATTTCGGACAATTCCCACGTTTACCTTTGTATCGTTCCTGTTAGAGTGTCCTTCGGTGAAAATGTTGTTTCTACCTACGCCTTTTTGGATCAGGGATCAACTCACTCATTCTGCAAACGATCTTTATTGCAAGAGTTAAAGGCTTCTGGCACTCGGGAAAGGTTACAACTCAAAACTATTACTGGAACTACTAATGACATGGATTCTGTTTCTTGCAATCTGGTTGTATCTGACTTGGATAGCGACAGTTCTTTTTCATTATCCAATGTACATTCCGTCGAAAACATACCTGTCCAGCCTAACAACGTTTCGGTTGATGCGGAAGTATGTAAGTTACCGCACTTATAGGATATAAATTTGAAGTCACTCCCTCACGCTTCTGTCAATCTCTTAATTGGAGCCGATGTCCCAGAGCTCTTTTGCATTTACAGCGCTAGGAGAGGACCTCGAGGCACGCCTTGTGCTATTGAGACTCCACTTGGATGGTCGCTTTTAGGGCCGTCTTTATCGCCTTCCCAAGGAAGTAATTGCACTGTAAATTTCATCGTCAAGAAAGACGCAACAGAGATGGTAGCAAGAATGTGGGAAACTGAATTTGAACCAGGAACTTCGATATTTGACGATTCCTTTTCTAAAGAAGATCGTTTAGCACACACCTTGATGCAATCAGAAATCTGTACTATTGATGGCCACTACCAACTCCCTCTGCTAAGGAAGGAACCTTATAAGAATCAGCTTTCCAATAATCTACCCTTAGCTCAACGTAGACTCACTAGCTTGAAAGGACGACTTCAACGTGATGATAATTTGAGAGTGAAGTATGCCGAAGTTGTCGAGTCTTATCTTTCTAAAGGCTACGCTCGCGAGGTGCAGCAAGCTTACCTGACTGAATCAAATGACCCGATTTGGTATCTACCTCATCATCCGGTAACTAATGTTCACAAGCCAGAAAAGGTGAGAGTTGTATTTGACTGTGCAGCTAAATACCACGGATTGTCTTTGAATGATACGTTGATGAAGGGCCCAACCTTTATGAACAATCTAGTTAGAGTACTGACTCGTTTTCGAAAGAACAAGATTGCCCTAGTTGATCTCTGTCCTGGTCCCCCGGCTGTTGAATCCCTTGGTCTGACTGATCTTGTGTCTGGTTGCCTAGCTACTGGGTCTCATGCTCTAGCTGATGTAGGTCCTGAACTCCCAGCCGCTAGTCCCCTTGCCTTAGCTGATTTTGGTCCTGGTCCCCCGGTCACTGGGTCCTTTGCCCTGGCTGACCTCGGTCCTGGTCCCCCTGCTACTGGGTCTCTTGCCGATACTGATTCTAATTCCTCAGCTTCTGTGTTTCTGCTATTCCTGAGCTTGGTCTATTACCTTACGTTTCTGGGTTACTTTGCTCTGTGTGATTTGGTACCTGCTACTCTTACTGCTAAGTCTTTGACCCTTTGGCGTTCAGTCAATGTGTTAGTGTATACCGAGTACGTCTCTCGTACGTGTTTGGTCACAAGTACTGCACCTACTGTGATGCTGTTTTTTCTGGAATCACTCCATATCCCTGAGTTTAGTGAGTTCATTACCCATGCTGATCCAATTCTTGGATTTCCAGTGATTAATTTTTTTGACGTTCTGGGTCTTTTTGAATTCTGTTCATGCCTCCATTCATGCGCAATTCATCTCACAAGTTGCTTCAGTTTTAGAACGTTCAATTTCGGGATTTCTGATTAGTCCAGACCTTGACGTGAGTTCTGCGGGCTATACTACTCCCTTTATATTTTCTGTCTATCTCACTCCATCTGATTTCAATCTTGCTGTTCTGTGGTATATTTCTATACCTCTTGGTCTATTTTTAAAAAACGATTGTTACGTCAAAGGAAGATGGGCACAAATACAGTATCTTGCCAATCAATTTTGGAAACGTTGGATGGATGAGTTCGTTCCTAATTTGTTACAACGACAAAAATGGTTTGAAGTGAAACGGAATTTTCAAGTCAATGATGTTGTACTTCTTGTGGAAGATACTCAGCAGCGTTCCAAATGGGTTTTGGGTAGAATCCTTGAAACTTATCCTGATAAACATGGCTTAGTTAGGACTGTTCTGGTCAAGACCCAAACAAGTGTTGTTAAACGGCCTATAGCTAAGTTATGCCCTGTTGTTACACACGACTGATTTGAATAACCTGCTTATTGTTGTGCTACATGTTATACGTTAGATTTGCTCTGTTTAAATTTTGTCTTTGTGTGTTCTTTGAATACGACTTTCGCGACTTAGTGTTATAAAAATGTCTAGAGTACCCATTTTTAGGGGGAGTGTAACGTCGCTTATGTTTTCTTGTTTATACCTGGTTTCGAACACTCGCTCTACTGCATTTAGCTTTTCGTGTATATTTGGCTGCTAAGGATTTCCAATGATGTAATGCTACACAACGCACGTGATGTCAGCGATTAAGCGTTTTACCGCGCCTTTTCTACTGTATGCAAATTATCTATTGCGCAACTTTTTGAAACTGTTTTCTTGAATTTTCGCGCTATAACTCCTTTGTTCTGGGTCAGTCAAATTTGGTTGTAGTCGAGGAAGGACGTTAAATTTTTACACTCAGAATTACCAAGAATCTTTAAATTTGAAATTATTAAGTATCAGATTGTTTCAGAAATTTAGCAAGCTTTGGAGTTTCAGAATTGCAGTCCTTCCTCGAGGTCTTAAACTTGTCCTGGGTGGGTCCCATCTTATTTATATTTTGGACTTTTGTCCCCTGAGCTGTTGCTCTTTATACTTGGACCTTTTGTTCCCAGAGCTGTTGCTCAAGTTTGAGAATTATTTACTGGACTATTGTCCTCTCTTATCAAGTGTTTCCGTACCGTTTCCCGGGGGCCCACTTCAGAGACTGCGTTCTTTGAAGACTTCATTGGAGTTAAAGCTTACTGTCTGCCTGAAGACGAAACCATCGGTGAGTTTGGTTTTTTATTGCAATTATTCTAATCAGTATTCTCAGTCTGATTCTTAAATCGTAATTATACCGTAGTTGTTACCTTTTATTCGGATATTTGGCGTACTATATGTGTTCAAATTGTGGGAGTTATTTGGTGCTGCGCAGTAATATTTACGTTCGTTTTTTATTCCGAAATTGCTAATTGGCGTACTTTCTACAGAAACCGTTGACAATATAAGAAGATAAGTTAACGCGTGTAGAGGCGTCAGACACGGCAGACAGAAGAGATTTCGCGTCGTCTACAACTGGTTTTTGTCGGCTAAAAACGTGTTAGCGTTTGCTTTCTTTTCTGACCCGAGATTGCTAGAGCCTACCGGCAATTCTTACGGTTAAAATAACCACAGTTAAGTGAAGAAGCACAACACCTACTGCCCCGCATATTGTGGTAAAACATTAATTTCATGAAAATGATGTTTATAATGAAATCATGTTCTCAATTTCGAGTGGTTTTATGGGGCTTTTTCATTTGAATAACGCCAGGAATGAGTTTTGACATGAAGTCACTGGCGTATTTTTGCTCAGTTCATAATAATTCATCCTCCGCACTATACTTACTGTAATTGCCTAGCGTTTAGCAAATGCATGCGCTGCTTGTTTTATTATTGTGGATATTGGCGCTTTGTAACAGCTGTGGTTTAATAGCTCCATAAAAAAATTACATGAAAACACGTATTACATGAATGCTATCGTGGATTTTTTGAATGTTGGTTTAATTGAAAAAGAGCCAGTACTTCTGTAGTGACAAAAGGCACCTGGTATCACTGCAGAAGAACTCAAAAAGCAAACTTCTAAAAACAAAAATAAAATTTAACCATTAGCATTTCGAATAGTACATGACAGCACAGATCTCCTATAAAATACTAAAATACTTGTGCACTATTTAGCAAATAAACAATATGAATTTGTCAGTTACACATGCTTGGAGAAAAAGTAATGTCAAAAGTGTTTTTAGAATTAACTGCACAAAAATATTAATAAATTTTATTGTTTTACCAAACATTATGCATAACCAAACAAGACACACAGTCAGAGATGGGTTGCGGTAGAGAAAAACCAATACCTAAAGGGTAAATGACAGAATTTTATAATAAATTATGAGCATTAATGCCCGCTTGACTTTGCTCCATCCAAGCCAACTCAAAATAGCATTTACGTATCACACATTCGGCTCGAGCAGCACGCCGCCGTTGCTGCTTCATCTTTCACCTTGCATTTTTATTGCAAGTTTTGACATTAGCTGCTTAATAGTATTTTTCGTATTTCGTTTTACGCTTGCGTTGGCTTCATTCATTTTCTTTTCAAAATTCCAAAGCGTGATTGCTTCAAATGCAAAAGCTGACAAGCGGCGCATTTGAAGTGCTTTTGCAGCAGTTCGCTTTTGCAAATTCAAAACCAGCAAGCAGCGCTTTGAAACTATCTCGCACCGTGTAAGTAAACCAGTGCGATAGCGACTTTTCCGCCGACTCGATTTTGCGAGAATCACTGGCACGCAGTCTCAACGTGTAAGTGACTTCAGCGAGTTGCAATCGAATGCGAGCGCCGCGTTAAAATCTCTCCCGTGTGAGTGACTGCTACGATTTGATTTTTCGGGGGGCGTGTCTGGCGATATCGCGCTGACAAAATCACACTTGAATCTTGCGCCGTGTAAGTGACCTACGCGATTTGAGAAAGAAAAAAGGCAAAATGTCGATTCTCGCAGCTAAAAGTCGCCCGTGTAAATGCGGCTTAAGGACTACTTTTCATCACGATGAATATTTTTTGTTTTTTTTTCCATTTTTTCAGCCCTAGTTTTAGATGGTTTTCTTCTTTAAAGACAAAACAATAAAATCTCATTTTTGTGTTGATTGACCCCTTAAATTCTTAAACGGCTAAAGCTAGAGGGCTAATACCGTATTTATTTGCTGTATGCAGCCATTTAAGAATCAGAAGACAAGCATTTTGGCATGGTTTGAAAGTGCAATCCTTCAAAAAGTCTTTTCAAATCTACTTTTTGAACCGTCTAAACCAGAGCTAAGTTTTCGCTGTCGTTAGCCATTTTGCAAATATTTTGACATCGTTCGGGAGTGCTACTACCAGAAACTCCCTAAACTTGAATTTTCAAAAGTTCAACTTGGGAGCTAATGATTTTTGCAGTCAGTAGCCATTCAACAAACATTATGGCAAGGTTTAAAGATGCCACTTCCCAGAAAGTCTTTTGAAATTGACCTCCAAAATATTGATTGTTTAAACCCCTAAGCTAAACAGCTAATTTTTGTGATGTCAGTGAACATTTGGGAACTAATATTTCGACATGATTTGAGGTTACCACTTTTAAAGAAATTCCCAATATTTCTTTGGAGAGCTTACTTTTTAATTTTGTAGAATTAGCAGGGATGGCAATCACATCGCATCAAACGCTTTTGCCCTTCCAAAAAAAAAAAATTGCATCGAAACGTACAAAATATCCACATCCATTATCGCATCACAAATTTACGCAAAAAAACAACCAGCAATTTTTTGATTGTTTGTCAATATTTCTGATGTTTTTTGGTTTTGTCATAAGTTATAAGTTACTTTTTGGTCAGAATTTTGTAATAATAACAGGCTATTATAACCGCTATGCTGCATTGAGCAGCTTGCAACTATCATTAAATTTATGGCAACCCACTTAACAACTGAAACTTAAAAATATGGCGATAATTAATTGGTAGGCTACAAAATCGACAAACCAGCATATCAGCTACAGCTAGATTATGATGCCAACATAACCGTTAAATATTATGCACGTAGCATTCCATTTATAGGCCTAATAAATGGAACTATACAAGTGTAATAATTCAAAAGTTATGTTGGCATCAGAGTCTAGCAGTAATGCTACTTTTCCGATTTTGTAGCCTACCAATTAATTACCACAAAGGGGTTGCATGGGCTCCATCTTCTCAAGTTTCGTTTGCTAAGTGGGTTGCCATGACTCCAAGGATTGTTGCAAGCTACTAAGTGTAGCACAGAGTTCATTTGAAATTTGATAAACCTATATAGTTAGCCTAGCTGTCCAGAGGTGATCAGAGGCGTCGCTAAGACTGGTGGCACCTGGGGCGGGATTTTGTGGTGACACCCTTTATCGGCCAAAAATAGGCGAAGACCAAAAAAAAAATCTTCGCTGCAAAACGAGTTGGTGTTTTCATTCCGAAAGTATGTGGTGACCAAAAACAAAGGTCTTTGCCTACTAATCAGAGGGTTTTCGGTCTCAAAAAAACAAAAGAATAAATGGTGTCACCCCAAAATAATGACACCCGGGGCGGGCCGCCCCCCCCCCCCCCCTAGCAACGCCACTGGAGGTGATATCCTTCAAACAGCAGCTCCACTAGGCTGCTATATTTTGTGGTTAAGCTATTATGACAGACATGTGGTGTAACTCATGGGATGGTTCATTTACTTTTGACTTAGTTATGTGCAGAAACTTGAGAATGTTTTGGCATCTGTTGAATAACAATCACATGCAATACTAATGAAATCAAACTTTTGCGCTGGCTGAGCTTCACTTTACGCACTATCTCTGGAGGATGGATGATCATTTCAGCACACCACATAATTATGAGTTGCTTCAGTTTTAAATAAATAAAATCAAGCTTTGTAATAAGGAAATCATGCCGAAGTTAGATGTTGACTACCGTTAGTAGTTTTGATAGTGTTTTTTCACTTTGAAGTACAATGCGCTAATCCGATAATGTTGTTGACGCCATTGTTTGGTTCTTCAAGCAAATTCTGCATAAGCCTTTAGCAAAAGAATTTTATAAAAACTAGTAAGTGTCGAAATGAGGCTACACTTTAACTAGTTTTCAACCATAATCTCTTTCAGGTTTAGTTCGTTCTGAAAATTTTATGCAGCTTTTAAAACTTGAACAGTTTGCACAGCACTGCATTAAAAATTTTAGGTTGATTTGAAAGTGCCATCATGTGGAATTTTCATTTGTGACTCTGTGCATTATCATCCACGTCTGCAATGTGCATTTTTTCAGCTAACTTAAGCGTCATATTCATTCATATAAACTGCTTTTATTAAAGTGTGTACCAATATTGTATCGTTTCATACTGATTTGCAAGAATGATTAAATAAAAGCGTTGTTGATTTGCGAACTAAGTGCTAAATTTTAGGCAATGAACTATAATTTCAAAATTAATCAAAAACATCGATAATCAGATAAATAAACGCCAACTAGTTGCGATTTTATCGCATCAAAAATGTTTTAGATATCGCAAATTAATCGCATCTATTTTGCATAACAAGTATCACAAAAAGTCATCAATTCGATTGCCATCCCTTAAAATTAGTAGAATTTTATGAGACAAAAGTATGAACATGGTTTAGTGCTACCCCCTTGGATACTCTCCTCCACCACATTAACTTTTGACATCGCTCAAGTTACAAAGTCAATTTTTTTTTAAATCAATAAAAGGTTAGGCTATATTTTGTCATGGTTTTGAGGAGCTAATTTATTATCTTATCAGTAGCCGTTCAGAAAACCAATATTTCAGACATGGTTTGGGGGATTTACCTCCCCTAAAAACACCACCAAATAAAGTTTTTTTTAAGGCTTCAGCTCGACAGCTAATTTTTTTTGCAAGTCAGCAAATATTTAAGAGGCTAATATTTCAACATGATTTAGGGGTTAGCTTGTGAGAAAGCTTAAGACCCAACTTTTTTAATATCGGAAGTCTATTATTTTACGTGGTTAAGGGATGCCAGCTTTTAAGAAACACCCAAAATTTTTTTGGCAACTTACACCCTTAAGTTTGCAAATTAGTATAATTTACACGACAAATACATTGACATAATTTGGGAATGTCGCCTTTTTGAGCGTATGGTTTAAGATGCCATATTCTTTTGCTATCAGTGGCTATTTAACAACAAATTTTTCAGCATCGTTTAGGGGTGCAATTTTTCAATGGCTTAAGCAAGAAACCAAAATGTTTTTCGCATGTCAGATATTAGGGGTGCAATTTTTCAATGGCTTAAGCAAGAAACCATGTTTTTCGCATGTCAGAAAAAACTTCCCAGACAAATATTTCAACATGTTTTGGGGGTTCAATTTGTAAATAAGCAACCAGCACCCTATTTGTCCAAGTTCAATTATTTTGGCCACGTTTTGAAACCACAAGCTGTTACAGTCAAATAAGATTTGGTGGTTTTGTGACATTTTGTTGACATAACATTGCATGTGTAGAATATGCCCAGTGAGATTGGGCACACTGTGTTATTGCTTCGATTGCACAAAAAAATTGAAATTTCACAAGTCTGTTTGCCAATCGCGAACAAAATACTTAACGTTAAAAAGTTGTTTTGTTGTGGTTTCTGAAACAGTGTTTTTGTTTACTTTTGATGCAAACCGTGTTTGACTCGATAGTTTTTTTATACGACAGCGTAATTTTTTCACTTACTGGCTATCTCTGCAGTTTATGACAAAGTAAATCAAATATTGCTCCACACAGTTTCAGTGACAACGAAAGTGTACGGTACAGATATCTCAATTACCAAGTCAATTATGTGCACGACCAAATTACGTAAATAAAACCAGAGTTGGGGAGCTATGGAAAAAAAAGACATGACTTTGAAGCTTTTATTCAACACACTTATGCTTAAGGCTCTAGCACTTTATTATTGTCACTGGTCGTCCGCAACATTTAAAGCTAAATTCTATGTTTCAAATAATTATAAAATAGGCTTTAGCTTGATTTTATCAAGGTTTTTTGTTTTAGCAAAGACGGAGCTTAAGCTTGAAGATTTTTGCGGCTATGACTAAAGCAGGTCTGAGTTTGAAAGTGAAATGCTTGCTTCCAACTCCCCAGTCTCCAGCCATGATAAGAATAACATTTAAGCGATTTGATTGTGATACCAACAATAGCAAAGTGCTACACGTCATATATCATCAAAATTATGTTGCAACTGAGTTACAAAAAGAAAAGTTTACACCCTTAAACTCCGAAGGTACGCCTTTAATGCCACCCCTGGAAACCTCCCAAAATTGATTTTTCAACAGATTTCTTCAGCCTAAAAAGCTGATTTTTTGTCCAGAAGATTTTTATTAGCCAAATATTTTAGCTTACCTTTGGGATGTTATCTTTTGGGAAAAACACCCAGCAACAAATTTGTGATTTTTTTGTCAGGGCAGTCAATGTTTAGACAAAAAAAGTATTTCAGCATTGCCTGGGAATGATTCCCCTTGGGAACCGACCACACAGTGATTTTTAATGATCTAAATAGTGGAATGTTTTCAGCTATTCTTAAACAATATTTTACAAACACTGAGATGAAAACACAAGCTTGTACTGCTTATCGCCTGTTCAGCGTTAATTTAGTAGCGCATTTGAAATCAGCAAAGAGTGCAATATTTATCAAATTAACATAACTAAACAAAAAAGTTTTGGTCAAAAAGACTCTGCTTTCTTGGTCCAATATTAGGTGGCTCGATTTTACCTTTTAAAATCCTGCTGAGGTGACAAATTAGGCAAGATCTACTGCAAATGTTAAAAATGATTTGTTATCGAAGCCCTTGATACCATTGACCACTCCATTTTAATACCAAAACTGTCTTGATTACAGTGTTAGAGGCATGCCACAACAAAAAGTTGAAAGTTATTTAAGTTACAAACAACTGCAAGTTCAAATTAATGACACTCTTTCAACTACTGTAATATTACGTTTTTCCAAAACCTTGACCATTCTTCAGCAATATTATTTGCTGAAGACACAAGTGCATTCCTAACAAACTACAATCTAACCATGTATATTCAAGCAAATAAAAGACCTTTGCAACGTTTATAATGGTTCTCAGTGCCGCAACTCCAGCGTTGTTTTAGGAGGGGCAAATTTTTTTTTCAGGGGGGCGCGTAAAATACTTATCACTATTTTCTCCTATTGTCGATTTGGATTTGGGAGGCGAAACTTATGCTTGGAGGGCGCCGTTCCTTTTGGCTCCCCGTAGTTGCGGCCCTGATGGTTCTAAGTAAACAAGCTTTCCCAAATTCTTTTCAAAACAAATCATGTTTTACTCAGAACGCTTCATACGAAACATTATTTCTATTATATTTTAGTGATTTTCCCACGTGATTGCGCATTCTTTAGGCAATAATATTTGCTGACGACACAAGTTGTATTCCTATCAAACTTTAATCTAAACAAAATCAATTTTTAAGCCAATGAAAAGGTTTGCATCATTAATAAATGTCCCTGTACAAACAAGGTTTGTTTAAAGTTTTCCAAAATGAGGCTTGTTTTATTCAGAACACTTCACAAAAAACTTCCGGGCTCGATCCTTAAAAGAAAAATTACAAAAAACATTTAAAAAGTCACAAAATTAACTTTTCAAAAATAACCTACAATGAATATTTATCGTGCAAAACACCACAGCGTAATTAAACCCAGGGTAAAATTCGAGCTAGTTGTAGAGCAGTCAAAAAACTTTGATCTTACTAAATCAATAAACATTGACTCGTGTACAGTGCTTTTTGATGATTCACATCCAGACATCCAGACAGACAGACAGACAGACAGACAGACAGACAGACAGACAGACAGACAGACAGACAGACAGACAGACAGACAGACAGACAGACAGACAGACAGAGGTTTATTGCTAACCATTATAAACACAAAAAAAACTAAACGCATGCAATGCGGCATAAATGGAAAATTAAAAAATGATAAGTAAAACGCAATATTTTAAATGTGAATTTTATAATATTAGTTATAAAATTATAAAATTCACATTTAAAATATTGCGTTTTAGTTATAAAATTATAAAATGGCGAAGCCCCCAGCTGTTGGGCACTTTTTTCAATTTTTTGGAAAAAAAAGCTATTTTAATGCCATTGTATCACATTTCGCACATGTTTGGAGCCATTTGAAAGCACTAGATTTTTGACATTTGAAAGCCAATTAAAAAAATTAAATTGTTTTATCCTCATTCTAGTTGCAATTTAAGTTCAAAACACGTTTAACATCTTGCATTTTGGTGTTAAAGTTTAATTGTACGTGATTTGGTCCAGGTAGGGTGAAGTAAAGTGCATTGACTCCTGCAACATTTTAGCCGTAAATGAAAACCCACTCGAAGATTTTCCTTACAGATTTTTGTTTTGTCATGAAATTAACCAGTTATAGAAGTGCATGTTTGGCCAGGAGGCCCAGGCCCCCTCCACTGAAGTTCAACGATTTGTTCAATCAGCATTTTCCATGGCTAATTTTTTTTAGAAGTATTTTGTGCGTAAAAACTGGCGAGGTGGAGGTGAATTGTAATTACATTTTATTCACCAAGTTGCCTTGGCCAGGAGACAGCGAAGGGACCTTTCGGTCTTCGAGTCAAGCTGCCACCTGCCCACCTGTCTATCACACATGGCGGAGGCTTCACACTATCCCTTTTAATGATGAATGTGAATACCAATTTTTATAATCTTTGTTTTGACCCGACCGGGAATCGAACCCGAGTCTACCGCTTCAGTAACAGACGCTCTACCCACTCGACCACAGATCGGTTTTTGAAAAATGTATGAATTGTTATTGAAAAATAGTACAATAGATGGGTAGTTTCGCTTACTAACCATGTTCAGGCGCGTAGCCAGAAATTCGCAATCGGGGGGGAGGAGGGGCTGTTTTGGGAGCCTGGGGGCAAAGCCCCCAGCCGCCGGAGGCACGGGGGTCTGGGGGCGGAGCCCCCAGCGCTCGCAAATTTTGCAGTTTTTTGCAAATATAATTTAATTTTAAAGCTATTTTAATAAAAAATAATGCTTTTTAAACGTGGCATAGAAATTGGCAGCGCAACATGATTCAACTGGTTGCATTATCGGGCTATGTGGGAAGTGGCTAATGATAACATTGCAGTTCTCTTGTTTACATGCTGGTAAATCATAAAATCCTATTATTCAATAAAACTCACACGGAGTAATCTATTTCGTCTGTATTTTATAAAGAACAATAATCGGGGGCGGGGGGGGCTAATGGAAAGATATTTGAGAGAGGTGATAGGTAATTAACTAACAGTGAATAGCCCCCCCCCCCCCCCTTATTCCTGAGTTTATAATATATTTGTTGATAAAACCTATGTTTGGCGTTTTTACACTAGCGATCAATTTTGATTGCTTATTTTTGGGCATATTTTTGACGAATTAGCCCTTCCCCTTTGAATACATGTTTCAAAAAATGCTTTAAATCACTTTTTAGTCAGCGCAAAACACAGTTTCAGAAGAGCTAAAAACGTGGTGTTTTTGTTATTCTGTATTTTGGTTGACAGGCCAATGGGGGGGGGGGCTATAGGCCCCACCCCGCCCCCCTCCTTGCTACGCTACTGACCATGTTATTGCCGGGCCGGGTTTCCATCGCGCTGGGCCCCTGGCAGTTTGTAGATTTTCGCAACATCTTTCTGCCAAATGTAGGTGAAGACCATAAAAAGTCTTAAGATTTGAGCGCAGGGCCCTTAGCTGGTACTGCGCCATATTGTGGTAAATCCGACATTGGTTAATGCATTACGTTCATAAAAAGGCTAGATGTGATCCTGAGATAGCAACTTTTAGAACGAAAACTATCCATTTCTTCCAGATTTACGTTTAAATTGGCTGGCAAAAATTGATTTTAGGTAGTCCCGGGGCCCCCGGTCATCAATATTGTTGTTCGCTACTGGTGTAAGCGAAAAACGCTAAAAAGAAACTGAAACTGAAGAAACAATAGGCTTTTTTGTCACATTTTTGTCATTGGTTAAATTTCAATTGGGGGGAGGCCCGCTTGGCTAAGCCTATGCCCCAATTGCGCAAAATAAAAAAGGTATTTGCAAATTTTCCGCGAGGTTTCTGGCGTTTTCCGACAAAATTTCAACGGTTCAAAAATAGTGCTGTCCTCGAGCCGAGGACAGGGCAATTTTCGAGGACCTAAGGCTTCGAGGCCAAGGACTTGAAAATGTGTCCTCGAGGCCATGGACGTCCTCGAGGACTCCACCTCTGCTTTCTGACATCTGACAATGAAAGAATGTAAAAACAATTTCATGAAACTCTACACATAGTGATTAATCTGTTAAGTTTGGGATTCTGAAATATAAAATTAAATACCAATTAAAGCTAGGAAATGTAAAATCGACAATTCCTTCATTAAAAAGTCCACTAGACAAGAGAATGAATGCACACAAGTACTTCTTCCTACATACTGTGTAAATCTGAGCATATTTTCATAATATACTTTCTCTCAACATACTGCACTGTAAAAATAGCATGAAGTGGTTTGTTTCCCTTTCGTTTAATCGTTAAATTTTCATATTATGTTCATGATATTGATATATCTACACGAAAATATTTTGTTTGCTTTTTTCAGTTTTTGTTTCCTGTCTTTAGGTGGGGCATACATCCGACTAGCAAAATTATCTATTCACTAATTCGATGCATCTAATCCAATCTGAAAAACATGGTAAATAAAATAAATGAACACTTTTCTACAAATACTCGAAAACAAGTGTCTTGCTACCGAAAACTCTAATGATTAACAATAGCATCGAAGTCATAAACTCAATATCATGTGAAAATGTTGATTACATTTATTCTCAAACATCATATATTATGTTGTTTGACAATACATCGATTACATTGCATAATAAATCTCAACTGCACAGCAGCAGCTTTACAATAAAGCACTGGAAGGCTCACGTATAAACTTATTTAGAGGATAGAGCGGTGCACTGATTAAGCGAGGCAGTAGTGGTGTTTGGAAGAACGAAGAAAAAGTAACAACCAAAAAGAATATCCATGCAAATGTGTCAAATTTGTTGTGGCAAAGAAAGTGTCAGAGGTGTGAGTCTGGTTCAGAGTCCCCAGATGACGGAGGCCATTGGGGTGCACACACCCAGTCACTGAAGGATTTTAGAGATTTTCAACAAATGTTCGGGTAATAGCCATTTGTGACATGTTTGCAAAATAAGTGTGAAAATATTTCGGTTTTCTATCATTCAAACTTTGTAGTAAGACACTTTAAAACTAACCGTAACAGCCACCGATTTACTTCAAAACTTAAAAGCAGCGCCAGCACATAATGTTGTTGTTTCAGTTGTTGTTCTCATGCAACTTATAGTGTGGCGAAAACTATTTTTCTAGCAGAGCACTTTTATCCTCCGTATTCAATTTTTCATTTTTATGCCGTATTAAGAATTGCAACTATAAATATTACCGGTTTACCAAAAATATATTATGAGGTCCACTGTATATAGTACTGAAAGATTAACTGTTATTTGCTTTTTGCAGTACGCTTAATATACAGTACAGACTACTAATTACTGTACTACTCTTGATTTATTCATTTATCGATTATCATAATGTCGGCTGGTTAGACCTTTTCGTTTGTTTGGTAAAATTAGTATGTGATAATACCAAAGGTTTGGATAAACCAAAAAAATATCTAGGAAATTTTTTCTTTGAAATGTGATCATGAAAAGTAAATCGATTTAGTATAATTTCAGCTATTGAGCACATAAATTGATCAGGGTTTATACTTCTGCGTACGATAGCTGAATATCATCAAGTGCAGCGAAAATATAAATCACAAGTTTGCATTTATACTGCAGAAAATATTACTGCATGATTATAATTATTGTTTTTATTATCAACATTCAAATGCACCTGAATACCAGAATCAAGTGGGGAAGCTATTTCCAGAATGAGACAAGCTAGCTGAGCCTCTGAATAACCACCTCAAACCCTCACCACTATTTCACCAACTAAATTATCTAAAATTCTCTCAAAGTGATATATTTACGTACATGTCATTTATAAAGCATTATAAAACAGACAAGAAATCAAGGGTAGAAGGGGGGAGGGCAGTTGTCTTCCCAAAATTTTAATATGCCCCCCAAAAAAAATTCACTTGAAATTCATTTTATTTGAATTTCATGCAACATATGTATGTGCAGTAGTTAAATTGTTGTGGGAACGATTCCAAAATTTTACTTTACCCTCCCAAAATTTAATTTTTGCCCCCCCCTAATTAATTTCATTTAAACGTCATTTTTGCCAAAATTTCATGCAACATAGGTTTGAGCAAAACTTAAATTGAAGGGGGGTCAATTCACAAAATATCCCGAGTTAACCAACCTGCGGCAAAAAAGCTTTTGTTTGGTCTTCATCGGAATTTGTGGGCTATATCGGCACTTTTTGCCATAAAGATCTTTTTTTTGTTCATTAGCAAATGTGGAGGAAAAAGTCCATTTCTCGAAGATTTTTTTTGCCTCCTAAAGTATTGCGCTTCCACCCCAAAACATTTCTGTCTGGCTATGTGCCTGTTATAAAAGTCACTTGATATCTTACTATGATTGCTAACAAATTCATTTTTAATGCTAATGTGTGAATAGTGTGGTTGGATTTGCTAAATTTGTTGATCCTTATTGATTTATTATTATTTTTAACTCAATCAAGATTACCTACGCGATACTGACTTGTTGTTGTTTTCATTTCTACTGCTTTTCTTTTGGAAGAGGAGACTGGCTATTTTGTATATACTGTTCAAACTTGTATATTCTTTTTTGTTTATATTTTAGCTTCTTTGCTTATTGCGAAAGAAAAATTGTTTTTCTTGGTTGGTTTGAGGTTATCCATGAAATAATTTGAAATATAAGAGGCCTTCTTACTTGAAGATCGCATGGTCAGATATCAGTCTCAAGAATTGTTTGCATGAAGGATTGAAGATATCACTATTAGCTTGAGTAGTGTGCGTGTACAGTATACAACTATACATATACATAGTTTTTATTTAGTTTCTAGCTGCATACATAATCTTATAGTTAGTTACTAGAACACTAAACATAAACCATTATTTAATTGAATAACCAATGTACATTATTTTTCATGTTTTGTCAAAAGCAAAGCTTATTAATCAGTTAAAACTTTTTAAAATGACAAAAAATAAGCAATCAGATTTGATCCCTGCCGCAAAATCCTTAACGTAGACTTCAAAAACGTAGTGTAGAATGGGGGAGGGGGCTATTCAGTATTGAATTTAGCTAATTACCCATTAGTTCTTTAAAATATTGTTCTTTCAGCTGCTTCCCCCCAATTTTTTTTAATGCAGACAAATTAGGTTAAACCTTATGTTTTTTTTCCAGATTTACCGGCTTGTATCAAAAAGGCTGAAATGTTGCCATTAGCTATCGCCCTCATAGCCCGTTTACGTAGCCAGTTAAATCATGTTTTTGCACTGCTAATTGTTATGCCAGAACGTTTCAAAAGCATTAATTATTACCTCAATAGGCTTAAAATTAAGTTATTTTTGCCAAAACAGATTGCAAAATTTTCCGAGTGTTAAGCGCTCTGCCTCCAGACCCGTGAAATAGTCGCCCCCCGATTAAATATTTCTGGCTATGCGTCTGCATTAATCCATGATCAATGCAAATTTGTGCGCTTTGTATCGATTTAAACCAAACATCTTGGTAGATTTAAATACATATTTACAGTATAAGTTTATCAATTCCAGTTTACGTGATCGACTTTCCTTAGTTAAAGTTTGAATATTCATAACCTTTGGGCAAAATTAGTTTGCATCCCTAAAAAGTTTTTTCTCCCATTTGGCTATGAGTAAACTCTTTATTGATTTGTATTATTTTGTCAAAAGTTCATTTCTCAAAATCAAAACAGTAAACGATGATATCTCATATATACATTTGATACCAACTAGTACGAACCGCAACTGGAAGTGCAAGTTCCGGCCGGAAACGAAGGTCATTAAAAAGCTTTAAATTAAATTCCTTTTGGATGCAAAGTTTTTTGCGGTTATTATAAATATTTTTTTAGGTCAAAAGCCCAGCTAATGTTAAGGAATTGAAAAAAAGCACGTTTTTGCTGGGTTCCGTTTCTCTACTATCGTACTAATTACTAATAAACATTTTAGTCCTTTTTTGAACTAAACTGAAAAAAAAAACCGCCGCTACAAATGTAGGGTTAAACCTTGCACTTACCTACGCACACGCGCTTTCTTGTTCAGTCAGATTGAATAATGGATTGAAATATAATTTTTAAATTTTCGATTGTAAGAATTTCTATTGTTTTGTTAACAATGTCACAGACAATGCCTCTCACACGTTTCCTTTTTGCAGCACATTTTTGCAAAAAAACAAGCAAAAAAAGTTCAAGCGCAAATATCTCAAAAACGACCCCAGCTAGAAACCTAATTTTTTTTTGCAAAAGACGGAGAAGGAAAGAGTCTTCAAAAAAAGAAAATAAAAAAAATTGTAAAATTTTCGATGTTTCCTTTTTGCAGCACACGGTAGAAGCATTTGACCTTGATTTTAAAAAAGCACGCAAAGCCAAAATAGCTAGCAGGTGAAATATTAATTTTTCGCTGAAAAAGTGAAGAGTTTCTTATTCTCGAAGTAATAATACAACAATGCATTATTCAGCATTCAGCAAACAGCATAATGTCACATGCCATTGCATTACATTATGGCCCTGAGATCAATCTTAATGTCAAACTCATGTTGTGAAGTATTTCGTTGCCGTGCTGGGCTTCTTAGTTCTCTTCAAGTCTGCGGTAATAGTGATTATTGAATAACTAATTCCAAATAGCCCCGCTTTTTAACATTTTTTGATTTATATATAGGCCTGTTGCAGAAACGACTCATTTTTGGACTTAATTAGTTACTTCATTTTGGGTATTTTACTATTACTAAACGTTTCGGTGAATGACTGCAAAATACTAAAAACAAAACAAAACAAAAAAATGAGACAAAGATCAATACGCAAACCCAGTATAATAAAATGTCATTGCCCAAAGCTTTAATCCCAAGTCCTTGACTTAAAATATTCAACAAATTTGATAGCTTTGTCTTCGAATACAACGTCAAATGCATTAAGTTTGTTCGAAACAGGTCTGATCAGCAGCAATCTCATTAGAAAATATATTCCTCATGTATTCCAGACTTTTTCGTAGCTATTTAAATAGTCATGCATTTGTAATCAGTCAATACAGATAGGTAGCGATAAGTTAACAATATGCAATAAGTAACTTAGACAATGGTGACAGTCGTTCAGTAGAGAGAACTACTACAATCTTAGCGTGTCACTCATCTCTTTATTGGTCATTTATTCTGCGTGTGGAATTACGCGGCAATGGAAAAAGAAATTTATAGCGAAAACAAAAAGTAGGACTTTATTAGATGATACAGCAGGTTTTGATATTTCAACCTACTTTCCATATTTACATTTCAAAAGAAAAAGTTTCTTAGGTAATTTTATTGGCTATTCTAAACTTTTCGTATTATCACACACACATTGCACCAAAAACAAAAACAAAAAATCTACTTGCACTTACTGGCATTATCTGCTTTCAAGATTATTGCTTGAATCAATGAATCTGTTGGTACCGATATATGAAGGAGATCAAGAAATCAAAATGGTTGACGAGTTCCATTGAAGCAATGACAATTATTGCAATAAGTTAACAAGCAAATCATACATTACCAAATTGGAAAGTCCAAGCAAGTTGATAATATTCCACGTCGTATGTGTCATTGTTTACAATAATGGTAATTTCACAAGGAATCAATATATTATCCAATAATAATCAAATTCAAGGATTCCATGAAATATCGAAGTAATCCAATAATGTGATTAATACAGTTTATTTTTATCAGTGTTTTTGTCATTACAGATAAAGTTAATAGTACATTAACATAAAAAATAATGTAGATTGGTTATTCGATTGCAACATAGTTTATCTTTAGTGTTCTAGTAGCTAAATATAAAATTATGTAGGCAAATATATCTGTATATTTGTGCACTATTTAAGGTAAAAGTGACATCTTCAATTCTTCATGCAACCAATCCTGGAGATTGCTTATTTGACCATGCGATCTTGAAGTAAGAAGTCCCCCTATATTTCAAATTATTACGTGAATAACCTCAAACCACTCAAGAAAAATAATTTCTTTTGAGCAGAAAAACGGCACTACGTGAAGAGCTTTGAACAAAAAACCAGAGCCAACAGAAAATGAAACATTCTATTTACGAAACGTTTGAACTTAAACTAAAGTCATTATCAATCTTATTTGAATAATGACAATAGGATGTTTCATTTTATCTTGGCTCTTTTTTTTGTGTGTCAAAAAAATTTCTCTTTTGCAATAAGCAAAGAATCTTAAATACAGGGTGTTTTATCTCAAAATGTCATTTGAGAAAATCTCATTCCTCAGCAAGTGGCATAAGTAGCAGGATAAAATTGGTTTTGTTGGGTAGGTAAAATCTCCAATTTTATTGCTGTGGTGCTGTGGTTTCACCAGACGATTATTACGTCGCAATCAAGACCGTTTCAACCGATGTGCTTAAAATGTCTTTTACTGAAAACAAGAAAGCGGTTTGTGTTTTGGAATTTGATAAAAACAACTCGTGGACATGTATTCAAAGTAAGTTTTGGACAGGATTTTCAAGAGCAGCTTTGAAAACCATCGATTCCGATTTGCTTGTTTGAGCTAGGCAAGAAATGGAATACCGTTTCGATGTGCGACGTGTAACCAAGGGCTAGCATATTGAAAATCTGAGAAAAGTTTAACAAAACTTTTATTTCTTTGATTTTTTAGTTCAAATTTTGCTGCGGAAATTTAAGATCACTGGTTTTCAAAAAAAAAAAACGAAGACGACTGTGATTTTCATATCTTCTACAGTTATTGAGATAAGTTGTCATAAAGTGACATGTTGAGATAAAAGACCCTGTATAAATAAAAAAGAATATGAAAGTTTGAACAATACATACATAATAAGCAATTTTTCCTCCCAAAAAAAGCAGTAAAAATGAAAACAACAACAAGTATCGATCAAGTAATCTTGATTGAGTTAACAAATAATAATGAAAACAAATCAATAAGCATTAACAAATTTAGCTAATCTAATCACGCTATTCACACGTTAGCATTTAAAGATTAATCTGTTCACTATCATGGTAAGATATCAAGTAATTTTTATTATAATGCTTTTTAAATGACTTGTAGATAAATATATCACAATCAGTTATTTTCAGAAAATTTAGTCGTGAAAGCAATAATTTAGTTGGTGAAATACGGGGTGTGAGGTTTGGGATGATTATCCAGAGGCTCAACTATAGTTTGTCTCATTCTGTAACTAAGCTTCCCCACTTGATTCTGTATTCTCATTCATTTTGATGTCGATAATAACAACAATAATAATTACAATCATGCAGTAATATTTTCTGCAGTATAAATGCGAACTGGTGATATATATTTCCGCCGGACTTGGTGATTTTCAGCTATCGCACGCACAAGTACAAACTCCGATCAATTTATGTGCTCAATAGCTGAAATTATATTAAATAATGAGTATTTTAGTTCTAAACTAAACGATTCCATAGAAGAACCCCGCCAACAAAATACTTATGATAGAGTGGCTACATATCTCCTCCCAGATCATTGGATTTAATGGACGAGGGTGGGGAGAGTACGTTAAATTTAAAAATTGTTTAAGTTCTGGTGAAAATTCAAGGTCAAATCTCATGTTAACAGCAGTGCTCTTGTCATAAACTGATTTCGTCACAGTGATTTTGCCACAAAGAGAGTGTTAGAACAAGACAGCTCTGAAGATAGTAGCATAGTTTAATGACTGTTCTCAGTCAATGCTTTAATTTTAATAAGGCAATGCTGCAATACAGTTGGCAGATAAGGCCTAGTATGTCTTTAGTATGCCGTCTGTCACGTAATCGCTTTGAGACGAAATCACTGGCAACCAAATCTCATACAAGTCGCAAGATACATAGATGAAAATAGCAACACATACGAAGCAATGTCGCGGAATACACAATACGGTTACATAAAAACAACAGTTCATACACTTTAGGTTCTGCAACAACAATTCAAGATATGTTTAGAATCCAAGTGCCATACTCAGAATAAAAATCTTGCAAACATTGGCAAAAAGTATAGGTTTACTACATAAAATTAATTGGTTGCCTAATTTGGTGAAGATTTTAGTGTTCTTAATTCCATGCAAAAACATGATCATATCAATCTGAGCGCTAAAATTGATAAAATTAGCGCCCATATTAAACTAAAAAAAAATAATAATAAAATTCCACTCATCACACGATTTGCAATTGATGATATCATTTGTAAAAACACACTTTTAACACAGCACCTGAAGAGTTAAGTAAAACCTTTGGGACAGCAGTTGATATTTTGTTAGTATCATCGATACTAGTCAAAAAGGAGGACAGTCAAAATCCACATCGATTTCAGGAAAAAGATGAGTTAACGCTTAAAGAGTAAACGTAAAATTTTCAATCCAAAAGTTACAGATTCGAGTCCCAGCAGGGATTCCAATGTGGGGTTTGGGGTGTTTTTCCAGAGGCTCAACTGTGCAAAGGAAGCATTGGTCAATTGAAACAGGAACGTGCAAAGGGATCTCTTTGGCGCACATTACTAATGTTAGATTTTGATGAGACAGCTTTTACATTTCCAAACTTTTTAGTCGCAACTCGCAAGTAAATGGCCTTCTTGCTTGTGGTTTATATTCATACGCTGTGGTAAAGGCCATGAACATTCTAAATCCGGCCGAATCCGTCAACGAGGACAACAACTGGATCCAAACGGAGACGAGATAACACATATACTTTTTATATTTTATTTTACATCGATTAAATGCAATTTTTGAAAGTTTTCTGGGACTAAGTTTCATATTTTGACTCACTTTATAATTAAAACTGTTTTGCAATCGTTTCGTTTTAATCCAAATTTTGAAAAGTACAAACCATGTTCCATTGATGCCAATCTCATTGTTTGCATGTGTATCATTTTTATGGAAGTAAAAAAAAAAAGAAAACTGTTATGATCATTTATTATTTTCAAGCTGGTGCGTAACTTAGCGATTTCAAATTTGAATAGATCATCCTATGTTGGCGCTTAATGTTGGAAAAACCCGCGCTTAATGTTGGAAAAATACTTCAGTGAGGAGCATGCTGAGTAAATTGGTTCAAACCAAGCGTACCATAGACGGAGGCTTGGGGGCACAGTTCCCAGCTTCCAGGAACCATGCAGGTCTGGGGTAATTGCCTTCAGCCGTTCGAGATTTTTGTGGTTTTTCGAGAAAAAATAATCATTTTAACGCAATGTGGATTACGTTTTGCACTTGTTGGTTGCATGCAGACCAAATCACGTATTACTCATGTCAAAAAGATCAAAACAAAAATAAGTGCAGCATTCCACAGGTGTTGTATCAGTTACATTTATTGTGTTTTTGGCTGTTTTTAAAATTTTGTCGAAGTTTTGAATTTGAACGTGACTTTGAAAAAATTATTCAAGTGTTTTGTCATTGTACATTACATTTTATGTGAAATATAAAATTTAGACAGCCCAAAACTGAGAGCACAAGCAACCGTTGGGGGTAAGAGTCCTACGCGTAGCCAGGATTTTTGATTGAAGAGGGCTAAACTACAAATCACATGTAATGACATCATCAAGAATTTTCAAAAAAGGAACGTCTTTAGGGCAAAGATATCGTAAGATGAAATAGCAGAAGCCATGGCCTAGTTTGGCATTTAAGCAGGATTTTGCTAAAGGTAGAGGGCTTAAACCAATAGTTAAAAAGTGCTAATGACTAACTTGGGAGACCTGTTGAATAATCTAGTTTAACGTAAACGCATTACAGACGACAATCAGAGCTGAGCCCCTAGACGCCGTAGGCTGTAGAGGTCTAAGAGTAAATATTCTGTAACTTTTATTGGAAAAAAAAAGCTTTTTTTATGCCTTTGGATCACATTTCCCACGTGTTTCAAACCATTTAAAAGAACTAGACTTTTAACACTTAAAAGCCAATTGGGTAAAAGTTACGATCCTCCTTTTACTTGCAAATTAGGTCTAAACCACGTTTAAAATTGTGCACTTTGGTGTTGAATTTCGGAAGTGATTTAACCCAGTTAGGGGAAACTAACTAAGGTGCTGTGCCTCCTGCAATATTGTAGAAGTAAATAATAATTTACTCGAAGATTTTCGTTAGAGATTTTTGTTTTGTCATGAAATTAACCTGTGTTGTAGCAGCACATGTACGGTCAGGGGGCGCAGGCCTCTCGATTCAAGTTCAATAATTTGTTCAATAAGCATTTCCCCTCACTAATTTGGCTTAAATAAGAAAGTGTGAAGCCTCCATCGTGTGTGGTAGACAGGTGGGCAGGTGGCAGCTTGACTCGAAGACCGAAAGGTCCCTTCTCTGTCTCTTGGCCAAGGTAACTTGGCGAATAAAATGTAATTACGATTAAGATAGATGAGGGCCATAGGTTGCAACTTTTAGGACAAAAACCCTTATCTTCACCCGGGCATTACATTTAAATTGGTTAACGAAAATTGAATTGATAAGAGGCCCGAGCCTCCTGGTTGTCAATTACATTGTTAATTGGCCCTTTGGGCCCCCGTTGGCTACGCCCAGAGGTGGGCAGCAACTCATAAAAGTCGCGCCGCAAGCGCATGCGCAACTACTCCGAAATTTTTGCGCTGCAAGCGTTTCCCCAAGCCCAACAAAATAATTGTGCCGCAAGCGAACGCGCAAGTATGACGTTTCAAAAAGTATTTATTCTGCCTCAGTGTTACAACCTTACTAGGTCACTAGGTTACAGTGCAAAACCAATATTCAGAGTAAACTAGGCACGCTACCAAATTAGTAAAAAAACAACATAAATTTCCTCTAAACAACACAATAACCATTTGAAAATGCGCATCGCCTAGACTATTTGGGCAAAGAACGTCTTTATATCTAATGAAAAAAGACTCTCAACACCCGCGCTTAAAGAAATCGGAATATTAATAAAATCCACTAGTTAAGTTTTCCTGTGTTAGCAAGCGAACCCACTTCGGAGTCATTGTTTTTGTTTCTTTTTATAATAGCTCGTTAAGCAAATCAATTGCTAGCTTTAATGCATCTGTGCTTCTGGAGCATTAGCATCACTCTCTAACCAATGGAGCATGCTAAAAAACACATCGTTTTTGTCGTTGGAAGAAATTGAAACCATCTAAGTATTAATTCAGAGCTGCCGATGCCGTCACTTTTGTTTAAATATCTTTCAAGTTTTACCGGACTAGCAACAAAAGTAGTAACTAACATATTCTTTGACTTTTTGTTGTTTCTTGTTTTTTAATTACGGTAAAAAATAACGCATTTAGGGTGAGTAACGTGTTCAATGCCCGAAGCAATTTTAAGATTTTTTCAGGAACGAGTAGCGCATATCTAGAGAGACAATTACAAAATTAATTTTTCAGTTTTGAAATTTGATTTTACAAATATTTTCTGAAATACTTATTTAGAACTTTTTTTTTTTTTTTAATTTGCAAAATATTTTAGATAAAAGTTTCAGCGAACAAAGTCTCCTGCTGTAAAACTAGTAGAAGTTTTGCAAGCAGTAGATCTAACTAGTTTTATGTCATCGAGTAGAGTAGACTATTGCAATTTCTAATGACTGGGTTTTTAGATTTTATGAACCTACCTCGTCAATGTTTTTGTAAACTTTAATCACAGTTGATTGAAAACCAGCTTTTCCTAATCGTGTTTGAATTACGCTTGCGCTGAAACTTGCCATAATACTCGCGGCGCAAGTGTCAGCGCATCTGTTAAAAAATAATTGCGGTGCAAGCACTATCGCAAGTAAAATAGCAGCACCGCAAGCTTGCACCACAATAATTGTGCCGCATAAGTACCCATCTCTGGCTACACAATGGTAAGGGGTCACGTTCAACTCACAACCCCTTGTAAAGACGACTCGTGAACAACAACTGCTTTTAATTTAAATTTGTTTTTTTACTGCATTGATTGCTCCTCGTGAATAAACGTAAAAAGGTCTTGGCTTAAACTATAACACGTGCTAGTTTTGCGTATACGCCTGTACGTGTACAGTAACCCGCCACTGTTCTATAAATGGAACGTAAAAGTTTACGACAAGTTCATGAAAACTTATTGGCCCCTCATAAAACATATTTTGGGGAAAAACATTAGTACAACAGTAATCTAAAATATGTCAACTTTTCGACACCATAAAATAACAGAAAATATATTTAGTTTCCGCCTATTTTTTGGCAACGGCACTGCTGGGGTAATGGCTGTAGCTTTCTGAGACAGCAGTTTTTTGCACTGGAATGGACTCAAAAATGATTTAAAGTATCTTTTGAAACAATTATTTAGAGGAAACTGATTTGTCAGAAATAAAATACACAAATAAGTAAAAACTTTCAAAATGGCAAAAATAAGCAATAAAATTTGATCGCTTCCTGAAACATGCTGAACTTGGATATTCATCAAAAAAAATTAAAACTCAAAAATAGGCAGAGGGTCTATTCAATTTTAGTTAATTATTAAGCTCTACTCTCAAATTTTCTCAACCACTTTTTTCAAGTTTCGTTCCATTAGCCCGCTACCCCTTCAATTACCTTTCTCTAAAGTATACAGGAAACAGATTATCCCATCAAGTTTTACTGAACTAGAATTTTATGATTTACCAGCTTGTAAATATGAAACTAAAATTTTACCGTTTATATCCACCTTCTGCATAACCCATTTCTGCAACCAGTTTAATCAACTTTTTGTACTGCTAACTTCTTAGCTTTACCACGTTTTAAAGCAATGGTTTTGTCAAAATAGGCTTAAATTTAAGTCCATTTTGCAAACAATACCAAATTTTCCAGCGGCTAGGCGTTCTGCCCCCAGACCTCGAATGCTCTCTGGCTGCGGGCTCCGCAATCAGACCCCCGAAACAACCCTTCATTGCAGATTTTTGGCTACGCGTCTGACTAAGATACTTCAATGGTACGACGCTTGTATGCTGTAGTTTTTGTGAATTTCAGATACTATCGAAATATCGTAATATTACCAATAATCTAAAAACACATCAAAATATCATCTTAAACTTCGGAAGAATAGTTCGGTTCTGAAAATGGCACTTATTTTTATCAAAAACCAAATATATTTCAAACCTAACGTTGTTTGTCAAAATTACTTACAAGGCGTTTGAGACTGCTTTCCTTTGCCCTTTTTATTCTACACGCAGCTCAATAATGTTTGAAAACGAACAAGCATGTTACATATTTTTGTAATGTAAATTCTATCAATAACGAATTTTCGGTTTAATGTGTATAATTTCGGAAAATAAGTTTTCGGGGAAATGTAATTTCGGACAGTTGTTCATTCTGGCAAATGTAATTTCAGGCAAGCGTTCATTTTGGCAGATGTAATGTAATTTCAGGAAAGTGTTCATTCAGGCAAGTGTGATTTCTGACAATTGTTAATTCTGGAAAAAGAACGTTCAGGGAAATGTTTTTCTGGCAAATGATTTTCGGAGAAATGTTTTTCTGCGACGTGTAAGGATACCCTACTGACCTTAGTGCAGACTTACGCGTAAGAAAAGACGAAACTGAAATTTCACGACCATTACGCTTACATATGGCCTACAGTATTGGTTTTCAACCTGTGGGCCATAGGAGCATTTTGTGGAGGGCTACAGAGCTATTTGGGTAATTGCAAATTCGGTTGAAAAAATGTATTGATCATTGGCGTTGTGGGGCCCGTTAGAGAGCTAGCACAAAATTTGCGGTTTTTGGGGTGAATACCCTTTTTTTTGTGTGGAGATCACCTGAAAATTGAAAAATTGCGATTAAGCTAGCGATTTAGATGTGGGCCATGGAAAATTTTCGAATTGAAAATAGGCCACGGTGATGAAAAGATCGGGAAGCACTGGCCTACAGTCTTGCTTTAATGAAGCTCTCGTTTGGTGAGCGTTTTCTCGCATTAATTATACAATATTATAATGAAATAAGCCTATTCGTATCAATAAATTTGAAGAATTAAAAAAACACCGTACGGAGCTGTCATTTTGATTTGAGGTACCGGTGCATAACGCGTCTTGAGGGAAAATTTATTTAAAGCAAAAGTTAATGTTTCACTGACACCAATGTGTAAATTGGTGAAATTGTTTAATTCGAAAGATTGACAGGAGACTGGTTGCAAACAAATATTAACTCAAAATTCTCTGGTCAAAAGTACACAGCAGAGAATTCTTAACAGCAAGAAATTCGAATTTTCATCCTATACAATTGCAGTCCTGCTACCTCCCCAACAACAATCTCGACAAGACCATTCATTCTACGTTGTTCATTACATTGCATTATGCGGTCAGTTTTTGCTGGAGCAAGGCTCGTTGGTTTTAATTATGACGTCACCTGAAGAAATCACTTAGCTTCTTGCTACCTTCGCATGAACTGCGAATGAAATGTTCTAAATTGTATGAAATGCGAATGGCGGGAATTGACATCATAATGAACTTTTCGTAGGAGTGGCTTTCTCGGTTGATTTCAACTAAAAACTCTTTGACAGGGTGTCGAACCGTTTCAAATAACGGTTCGGGTTCAGGTTTAGCTCCGGCTCAAAATATTTTAGCGGTTCAGGTTTGGTTCGGGTTCACTTGAGCACCATTTTCGAGGTTCAGGTTCACTCAAGTAAAATATTACTGGTTCAGGTTCGGTTCGGGTTCATTGGCTTAAAATTTAACTGTCGTTACTCGTTTCGTCCAGAAAAAAAAAGGAGAAATTGTTGATCCTGTTGAAGTTCACCACTGCTCTTATTGTGCGTGTACCAGCGTCAGCGGCATCCGGATATGGAAAAAATATATTCTTACTTTTGTTAGGGGTTCAGGTTCGGTTCGGGTTCACTTGAGTACAATTTTGAGGGTTCAGGTTTGGTTCGGGTTCACTGAAGTAAAATTTTGCTGGTTCAGGTTCGGTTCGGGTTCACCAAAATGAAACGGTTCATTCGGGTTTACGGTTCGGGTTCAGGTTCGGTTCGACACCCTGCTCTTTGAAGCTGGTTGCGGGAATATACGCCATTGCTGCTTTTTTGAGTGTTTGTAAGCAAAAGTGCGAAATCTTTTGCCGAGGAATGCAACAAATGTTGTTTTGCTGGCTTGCATTTGATGTAGATTTTGGCTGCTTCTTACTACAGCTGCAGATTTAATGTTGTCGCGAACGCAAGACGAATTACACTTTTTTTTTTATAACAATAATGTTTTATAAAAACCCGAGGCTCATTGTTGCTCAGAATCTAAAAAAATGCCAGCCTCCATCAGTAACAAAAAGATTGGAAACATGTTAAGAATAAATTTCAAATCTTAAAAGCAACTAAATTCTGTGCTAATTCAAACCGATGAAATTTTAGTAATTTTCCAGTATTTACAAGCAAAATATTGCAACGATTCTAGAATTACAGAGTGCTGCTTCAAACAGCGCAAGCAACTCATAAATATTTGGATGTTCTCAAGTCAAAAACAAACTCCGTACTTTTTGCTTTTGCAGTTTTACGATGCTGCAAAACAAGCAAAAAAGTCTTTGCTCAAGCTGACAGAGCATTTGGAATTGGACTCCAAAATAATTTAAAAAACATGGTCGTTTAAATTGACGTGAACGTTCTCAGAATTCAAGGACTAATATTAAGAACAAATGAAGCAGCATATTGGCAAAAAACTAAGAGAAGCCAGCCTCAACTTAAAATTTATTGGTTCTTCTAAAAAAGTGTAACCTGGGTTAAAGTAAGCTTGCTTTGCCTCAGTGAACATGCTTGCATCGAGTTTTAATCGCTGATTTTCGTTACACTTGAAGCACAACTTATGATAGGAAATTGACTAATAAGCTAGGTTATTTCTCATTCAGTAAGCTAACTGTTATCGCAACGATTCTTAATTTCAACTCAAAGTTTGTTCGGTTTATTAGAAATAAATAACCTAAACATAGTATAATTTTTGACTGAAAAATAGTTTCTAGAAAATGAATTTTTGAGGAAATGTAATTTCTGAAAAATAAGTTTTCGGGGAAATGTGTTTTCGACCAAACATAAATTTTGTTTAGTATAAATTCTGGAAAATAAGCTTTCGGGAAAATGTAATTTCGGCCAAACGTACATTCTGGTAAGTGTAAATTCTGGCAAGTAAGTTTTCGGGGAAATGTACTTTCGGCCAAATGTACATTCTGGCAAGTGTAAATTCTGGCAAGTAAGTTTTCGGGGAAATGTAATTTCGGCCAAATGTACATTCTGGCAAATAAGTTTTCGGGGAAATGTAATTTTGGCCGAATGTACATTCTGGCAAATAAGTTTTCGGGGAAATGTATTTTCGGCCAAATGTACATTCTGGCAAATAAGTTTTCGGGGAAATGTAATTTCGGCCAAATGTACATTCTGGCAAGTGTAAATTCTGGCAAATAAGTTTTCGGGGAAATGTAATTTCGGCCAAATGTAAATTCTGCCAAATGAGCATTCGGGCTAATGTAATTTCTAGCAAGTGCATGTTCAGGGAAGTGTAATTTCTGGAAAGTGCACATTCAGGAAAATGTAATTTCTGGCAAGTGCATGTTCAGGAAAGTGTAATTTCTGGAAAGTGCACGTTCAGGGAAATGTAATTTCTGGAAAATGCACGTTCAGGGAAATGTATGTTCGGGATAATATAGTTTCGGCCAAGTGTTTTTCGGGGAAATGTAATTTCTGGAAGGTGTTTTTCGGGGAGGTGTATAGGATCCGAACGGAAGGTCTATTGTTCGATTTGCGGGCCACAAAAATCAAATCAAAGTATATTATTTACGATCAACCTCCAATGCAAAATATCTTTGTAAGCACTTGAGCAATCGTTTATTTCGCTTATAAAGCGTAATATTGAAAGATAAAAATCAAGGATTAGGTACAGCATTTAATGTCGGTAAAAAAGTCATGTCTTGAAATCATGCTTAATTAGCGGTTCGCAAACTATGCTACTAAGGGGAGTGTATAATTTCACTACATGCTTTTAATTCAAGTAGGATATCTATCCTTTTAATTTAACACTTGGGATTGCAATTTATCAGAACAAATTTACGTTTTCATGCTTAATCGTTTGCGTGCTTTCTGGGCTATAGAAGCTGCCAGCATGGAAGCTAGGCATGAGCCACCGGAACGGCGACTATTTAAAACAATCAATGCAAAAAAAGTTGTCCTTTTACAGGATTTGAACTTGCAGCCTTTGGTTTACCGGTCCAATGCTATACCAAAACATCTTAATTAAATGCAGGTTTATCGTGTTCCCATTTTTTAGGTTTTTACCTCAAATTCGCAGTTCCGGAATTTTTCCTTTCTGTACCGTCATCATTTTCCCCGCTTTCCTTTTTCGTATATGCAAATATTTAGCGAATCTAAGCGCGACGAGCACAAGTCTAGCGATCACTGCGATTGTGATGCCAATAATGACGCCAGGACTGGATCCTGCAAACACAAGCTTTATCAAGGTATAACTGGATGTTTTAGTATGAGTAACACCGTGCCCTCATCCGGGTCAGACTAAAACCTTTAGCTGTGCTGTATCTTCAGAATTTTATTTACATAAAAATGTTTGGTGATCGAAAAAGAGGTCCCGGAAAGGCTAGACCTACAAAATTTGCCTACATTAAAACCAGTAGTTAAATTGTAAAATTTTGCATGGGGGGACGCTTTTGCAGCCTTGACCCAACGAATTTGGCATGCGAAAGTACTTTAGTGAAGAGTATGTAATTCCGTTGCCGAAATTGAATGAAGACCAAAAAATAAAAGGTCTCCGCCGCAAATTGAAATGCGAAATCACTTTTACCCGGAATTTGGAACTATATTCGGCCTGAATTTGTAGGTCCTTTTCGTCTGATCATCAAGCGCTCAACTCTCGATGGGGGGACACCTAAATCTCGATGGGGGAAGCTAAACCTTGATGGGGGACGCTAACTCTCGATGGGGGGACGCGTCCCCCCTAAAAGTTAATTACTGGCAAAAATCAATCTGAAATTTGTTGTAATATCATATTGATTGTTTTTAACAGCCATCTTTAACTTTTACCTATTTGCTAAGTTCAATTTGCACCCAAATATGCTACAGCCATATCCCTGAAACCGATGTAAATAGGCTAGGCTACTGGTACCAGCATAGGCCAACGCAGTAGGCTCAGGACGAACTCGAGCCGCAATTAACGATTACCGCACTTCAATCTCAAGCCAGATCAAGCAGCATTTCTTTCGATTCAGAACAGTTCTAAAATAAAATAAGTATTGGAAACACTATTACTATAACTACATTCGAAACAAAAAGTGTCTGTTTGGTTTTGGGTTGTATTGTCGGTCTACTACGGTTAATGTGTCAACAGCTTGATACGGGAGCAGATTCTACTGGTACGGGACAAGGTAGGCCTAGTAAAATCTTAATTGGCCTCATTTTTGTACTGTATTTTTTAAATTTTAAATCGCCCTTGATTAGAAACCCTCCTTGAATAAACATTACACAATATCTGAAATCATACACTACCAGTGCGTACCATATGGTAAATGGAGAAAGAAAAACAGAATTAGAAGCCACCCTGATTTAAAACTTAGAAGCTTTAGAAAAAGTACAAGAATAGACTCAGAGGAACACTAGGTACCGGTATACGCACTGCAGGAGATTGATTATTTAAAAGAAGGCTTTACAGTATTTCACCAGAAATTTTTACCTACTTTTTTATTAATTCTTACTCAAATCTAACCCAAACTCAAATGCTTACTCTAAAACTATTCCCAAATGGAACCCAAACCCAATCTTAAACCCCCAAAAAAGCAAATGAAAAAAGCGTGGATGAATATTTCTCATTTTCGTTTTATTCTCTTTAACTTGAAAATTTTCGGTGAAATAGTCACTACGTACCTTGTTTAAATCCCTCGGTTTTAATTTTCTGCACAAATGAAGGTCTGAGGTAGGTTAATTCAAAAAATTCACCTACAGTGGGCCTATGGTATCTCTGATTTCCAGCTGGTTGCAAAGTTTGAAATTTTATGGCTAGAATAAAAAAAAGCTCAGTCGATAATTATGATGGCACGAAATACTAATTAAAGCCGCCCTTGATTAGAAACGTCCCATTAATAGAAAGTGCTTAGCATGTCAGATGTTGTAAAGTATGAGCTGTTGCTTTTTTTTTGGAAGCTCTGCGACTTGTGTATGAGTGCACGTGCGCTTTCTTCTTCTCTCTAATCTAAGCCATTCCCCTAATCTAGCCCTAACTCTAATGAGTGCATACATGAGAGGAGTGAGAGCACACGCACGCTTATACACGAGTCGCAGAGATTCTGAAAAAAAGCGGAAGACTTATACTTAACAACGTTGAATATGTCTACATAAACTGATAAATCTGAAATGAATACTGGCATGGTAGAATGGTTGCCAGTGATTTCACCACAAAGTGATTTCATCTCAGTGATTTTGTCACAAAGTGATTACGTGACAGATGGCATTCTGGAGACATAAAAGACAAATTGTTCATTCAATCATTTTTTTATTCTTGACCACCACAACAATAGGAATGCATAGTACCGGTAACACAATAATAACACGTAGAGTCAGGAAAAGGAAGTAGCGACACAACGTCAGACGTTTAGACATGCAGAGGATATTGAAGACAAAAAAAAGTGATTTTTGTTTGCATAGTTGCTACACCTGTCACACACTGCACATGTTGAAGTATGCACAATGTAGGCCAAATCAATCACACTCTTCAACCTACTGGGTGCACATGCAGGCACACAAAATGTAAGTAGAACTAACGGCTGGAGTAGTTGTTCGAGTAATTGATAAAGAGGAGAGAGGGGGCAATGACCAGTGCGAGGCCAGGCATGGTTTTGTAGATATGGTCAATGGGTGGTGTAACTGGCCTCATATATACTATACGGCATAGTACGGTACTATCTGCTATTGCATTATTAAAATTAAAGCATTGACTGAGAACAGCAGTTATTAAACTATTCTAGTATCCCCACAGCTGTCTTGCCTAACCCTCACTTTGTGGCAAAATGACTTAAATGAAATCATTTTGTGACGAGTCCATGTGTTGTAATCAGGGATGTGGAAGCGGAAGTGGTAAAAATGGCAAATTTTTGTGGAAACAGAAGCGGAAGCGGTAAAAGGGTACCGACGAATAGTAAATGTTTTCTTGAATATTATTTGCAAAGAAACATTTTTAAAGGCTTGTGGTTTACTTAGATGCGGGGCAGCCCCACCCCTATAAACTCAAAGATGATCCATGTCTCTAACCAACTCATTTTTAAAATTTTAAGTGTTCAAAAATTCTTTATTTCAGTCCTAAAATTTAAAGACTTTCTCAAAAACATTTTGAAATAGGCCTTTGCCCATTTTTCAAAAATCTGGGGCCATACTTCCATAACACGGAATATTTACCAGGATAAAGAAGAGTTTCCTGTTCCAGCATTCTAATTTCTTTCTCTGTGACAACATATTCTTAAAACGGAAACAGAAAAGAGCATCATTACATCTCTCAAACAAAGTTAGAATTGTATGATTTTTAAACATGATGTCAAAAATGCTTGTCTTAATTACTGCTAAGTATACCGTTTGCTACAAGTATTCTTATATGGTAATAATTCTTGCTTTGTATTTTTATTTTGTTGTCTTAAAAATACATGTTTGTTTTGCTGTCTTAAAAATACAAAAATTTGGAGCAAACCATCCATACACAAATGAATTATTGAAAAAAAAAGCAAAATTCTGTAGGGAGTTTTGCACCAGGGTTACCTAATTGTAGCCAAGCAAAGATTCGTGCTTAACATCCATTCATTCTTTTCAGTGCAGATGCAATTGAAATAAGCCATTTTCCGAGCGCTTGGAAATCCGTCTCCAGACCCCAAATAATCGCTTATTGTTTTACAACCATGTGATTGGACTTTTTGCTGTAGAGCTGCTCCAAATCCGAATTTCTGACTAAGCCCGTGCACAGATCCTTGGGACAAACCACGGAGTATAGTTATATAATTTGATTCTATATTATGTTTTTGAGATGATGATACTAATGCTGTTTTATCTTGACTAATCTGGAAAAAATTTTTGCCAAAAAAGTTTAAGATCAAAAAATTTTAAGCAAAATTTACGTCATCAACTGGTGGAAGCAGAAGCGCTAAGAGTAGAAGCGGAAGCAATTCAAAAATTGCCGCTTCCACTTTCTGGTTGTAATCAAATAAATATAGTAGCCTACTCAAAATGATGATGCCCAAATCACAACCCTCAGAAGTGGCCTAGGAATGAATGTTAAAATTAATTGCCCCTTCGCAGGGGCATATTTGGGGGGGGGCATTTGGCCATGCCCCCCCATTGGGTCACCAGGATAGTATAATTAGAATAGAAAAGTATGCAAAATTGTGGCATGGCTCCCCCTTTGTAACTTGGGCAGAAGGTTTGAGCTTTTTTTTTGGTCTTCACCTAATTTGGGGCAGAAAAACGAACTTGGTTTTGGGCTAGAAAATTTTCATTCTGGTCTTCATTGATCTCAAATTTTCTGAATTTCCTGCCCCCTCTTCTTTCGAAAATCTTGTGTACGCCATTGCCCACTTACATTTCAGATTTGTAAACAAACTATTATGTGATTTCATGGCAATTTAAAAGCTTTGTTTGTTATCAGTTATAGTGCTGGAATTTATCTTGCTGTTTGGGTTTACATAAACTTTTTATTGCTTTTGAAAAATAGGATTACACTGTACAAACAAACAAACAAGCAAAATCAAAATTACATGATTTATTTGATTCATGAGATAAGCAGGCTATGTTTTTGTGTCAGTGCCAATTTTTATTGACTACTTGTTTTCTCAAAGCTTACATTCAACTCCAGTGCTATTGAACAATTTTGGTCAGAAATATGAAATAGCGCTTTATAAGAATTTGACAATTATTAAAATTAAAATTACTTGCTGTTTTACTGATCAGATCAAGTACATTCAGTATGCAGTTAGTATGTGTATCCAGTAGTGCAGCCAGGTGGGCATCAGGCAATCTAAGGTTTTTATCATGTGATGGGGAATACATTTTTCGTGTGATGGGGAATTGTCAGAGGCCCTGTGCCCGAGTTGAGCAGCCGACCCTAACAATGAACCTAGTGAAATGTGCGACCAAATTTTTAATTCAATAACTTCTAATATTGCTGACTATGATTATATTGACTTTTATGAAAACAGTTTAAATTTTTGGAATGGTAACGACTCCCTGATACTAGTGCACCTTAATATTAGATCACTTGATAAAAATTTTGACGATTTGCATGAATTTGTCAGCTTGCTTCCCTTTAAACCGGACGTAATATGTCTATTCGAATCTGGAATAAATCAACCTTTGAAAAACATCCAACTTCAAGGGTATAATTTTCTCAATGCTAAACCTGGTAAAAAAGCGGGCGATGTAGCAGTTTACTTGAGTATGAAATTTAATTTTACTCAGCTCAAAAGTTTTCAGCTGTATGGGACGGAATCCATATGGTTAAAAATCTGGAACAACAATTCTACAAAAATAATTCTAATTGGCTCTATCTACCGGCATCCGACCGAAGACTCAAATAAGTTTTTAGATGATTTTTCAGATTGTATGGAAAAGCTTGCTGATGAAAAGAAAATGTTTTACATTATTGGTGATATTAACATTGACGTCAATAGAACTAATCAAAATAGTCCTCAAGCTGACAGATACATGCAAGTGATAACAAGTAATGGAGCGTTTTCCCTTATAACTAAACCCACCAGGGTCACGGATAAAACGGCAACTGTAATTGACCATATTATCACTAATGATACAGCGCACTCAATTTTACCCTGTGTTACAGGTATTTCTCTAGCGGATCATTATGCAGTCATGTGTAAAATCAGCAAAATTGAAAAGCTTGGCAAAAAATTACCTATTTCTTTCTACAGAAATAAAAAAAACTTTTGTCCAGAAGCCTTTTCTGACAATCTAGATAGGGAATTAGGCAACCTTATTTCAACTAATTTTCTTTTGAATCATGACAATTTTAATAAGGCATTTGACCAGGTTGTAAATTTAATCGCTAAAATCATCGATAAGCATGCTCCGCTCCAACATCTGAGTCGGAAGCAAAAAAAACTTGGAAGTAAACCTTGGATTACTAAAGGAATATTGATCTCCATACGGAAAACAAATGCCATGTTTAGAACTCATTTCATTAAAGATAATCTTGCTGAAAAAACCATGTTTCGGCTTTATTCCAATACGCTTACAAGAATCAAAGCCTTATTTAAAAAGATTTATTTTTGCTCCGAATTTGCACGTAACAAAAAGAATCTGTGCAAAACATGGGAAATAATGTGCTCAGCATTGCCATGTAAACCGAACCGTGAAACCCCCGTTGCGTTTAAAGAAACACAGGCCAAACGTTATTGCGAATCAATTAAATAATTATTTCTGTAGCATAGGATCTAATTTAGTCGATAGCATGATTTGTACTACGCGTAAACAACCTAAATATTTTCTTGAAAAAAATGTATCTGATTCCATTTATCTTGAACCTCCAACTAATAATGAAATCTTACATCAAATTACTTCCCTGAAAAATAAAGCAGTGGGGCACAACAACATCCAGCCATTTTTTATTAAATAAGCCAGATTTGTTATCGCCCCATATCTCAACTTATTTCTTAACTTTGTGTTTACTAAAGGTATTTTTTCGAGCAATTGCAAAGTTGCCAGGATCGTCCTCGTCTACAAAACCAGAGCAAAAGATGACATGAATAATTACCGGCCCATTTTGATACTCACCTGCTTTTCTTACTGAGAAAATTCTGTATGCACAACTCTACAAATTCCGTAAAAAACACAATGTAATCTACAAAAATCAATATGGATTTCAAAGTAATGTTTCTACTGTGCATGCAATGCTGGATATTGTGACCTCCTGTTACGATATTATTAACAAATCCTGTTATACAGCTTTATCTTTAGTCAATTCAAGAAAAGCTTTCGATACATTGTCACATAAAACACTTTTGATCAAACTGAGCAACTATGGTATTAGTGGTGTGGCTTATGATTTGATTCACTCTTATCTTCGTAATAGACAACAGTTTTTTTATCTAACAATCAATCAATCAAAATCCGACCTAAAATTAACTCATTGTGGAGTCCCTCAGGGTTCATCGCTTGGCCCCTTGTTTTTTCTCGTTTACATCGACGACCTAAATTTTGCTTTAAAAAGCCAACCTAGACTTTTTGCTGACGACACCTGTTTAATTGTGAAAGGCTTAAATCCTGAACAATTGCAAATCAAAATTAATTCGTTATAGTTTCGGCAAAGAGGTCGACTTTTTGTACCAAATAATCGCAATGTACAGCAACCACAAAATTTGGTGCATTTTTAGGCTTAGGCCTATCACTTTTATTTATTTACATTATTTACAATTTCACTAAACAAACGTTTTCGGCACTACCACTGGCCCTCTTCAGGAATATCTAAATAGCAATAATAACTTTAAGAATCCGAATCAAATAATAAACTAATCTTCAAAAGGTTAAAACATTGCTGTACTTTTTTAGTGTCTACTAGCCTACGTTAAGCTCAGCAAGAACGATTCAAATTTACAATTGGAATGACAAGAGTTAGCAATTATGACGAAACAAGCATTATGATTTCAGAAATATAGCAAACACTAAGTATGTCCAACAACTGTCATAGAATTTTATGGTTAAAAAACTTGCAGCAGAAATGATGATCCGTTGGCGTAAAGTTGACGATTGAGAGCAGGAGAGTGTTTCTTGATCAGGAGAGCTTCGTGAATTTTGGTGTCATATTCAGAACGGCATTTTCGAATTATTTTGAATGAATCCAAGCCAGTTTTTTTATTAGAGCAAATGTTGCAGGACATTATGTGGTCTTTAATTGAACTTTTCTGGTTACTATTGAAATTTAGATGTTCTTGGACTCTAGTGCTCAGATGTCTGGAGGACATACCAATGTATGTCTTGTTCGTGTCACACGAACATGTAAAATGATAAACAACATTTGAACACAGAGCCACAGGTGTTTTGGATTTTAGTTGAAAATAAGATTTGACCTTAAATGATTTGTAGATCGGGATAATTTTAACATTCAGTTGATTTCTGATTATTTTTGAAAATTTGTTAACAAATCGTCGTGAATCTTTACCAAAATACGGAATAACAATTGGATATTCATGGGTAGAACTGCTAGAAGTTTGATCGGTATCAACGGAAGACTGATTACTGTTGTTTTGGCTTTGAAATTGTTGCAATAATTTGTCAAAAAACTTGCTGGGATAACCGTTGGCCATAAACATAGCTTTCATATTTTCTGCTTCTTTCTGGAATAGTGTGTTGTTGGAGCATATTCGTTTAGCACGATTTAAAAGGCATAGAATCAAACCAGATTTCCACTTGAGTGGGCAAAATGCATTAAAATTTAGTAATAAATTTGTATGAGTTGGTTTCTTCCAAATCCATGTGTCTATGCCAGAGTGATTTAGTTTAATTTCAATGTCCAAAAAAGGGATGGTTTCAGAAGCATGCTCTACTGTAAATTTGATACTTTTATGTTGAGAATTTAGAAGGTCCAAAAATTTTGAGCAAGACGTATCATTATTAAAAACAGCAAAAATGTCATCGACGTAGCGAAGGTATAGTTTTGGCTGAAAGTTTAAGTTTGAATTAAGCAATTTATTCTCCATGTGTGCAAGGAAAAAATTGGCAATGGTTGGACCTAAAGGGGAGCCCATACTAACACCGTCATGCTGTTCATAGAATTTATTCCTGTGCATAAATATTCCTTTGGTTGCTAGCCTTAAGAGTTTTGCAAATATCTCTTTGTTTACAATTGGCTGATTCTGGCTCGATTGGTCGGAGTATATTGTATCAGTTATAATTTGGATCGTTTCTTCTAATGGGATGTTCGTAAATAAGGATGAGACATCAAAACTTACTAATTTATGAGCAGGATGAAATTGAAAATTGGCTAGATGATCAAGAAATTGATTGGTTGACTGTAGCATGTATGTTTGCGGAATGTACGGTTTAATCAACGAATCAAGAAATTTAGCTAAATGATATTCTGGTGTGCCGATCATCGATACAACGGGTCTTAAAGGATTAAATCGTGCTAAACGAATATGCTTCAACAACACACTATTCCAGAAAGAAGCAGAAAATATGAAAGCTATGTTTATGGCCAACGGTTATCCCAGCAAGTTTTTTGACAAATTATTGCAACAATTTCAAAGCCAAAACAACAGTAATCAGTCTTCCGTTGATACCGATCAAACTTCTAGCAGTTCTACCCATGAATATCCAATTGTTATTCCGTATTTTGGTAAAGATTCACGACGATTTGTTAACAAATTTTCAAAAATAATCAGAAATCAACTGAATGTTAAAATTATCCCGATCTACAAATCATTTAAGGTCAAATCTTATTTTCAACTAAAATCCAAAACACCTGTGGCTCTGTGTTCAAATGTTGTTTATCATTTTACATGTTCGTGTGACACGAACAAGACATACATTGGTATGTCCTCCAGACATCTGAGCACTAGAGTCCAAGAACATCTAAATTTCAATAGTAACCAGAAAAGTTCAATTAAAGACCACATAATGTCCTGCAACATTTGCTCTAATAAAAAAACTGGCTTGGATTCATTCAAAATAATTCGAAAATGCCGTTCTGAATATGACACCAAAATTCACGAAGCTCTCCTGATCAAGAAACACTCTCCTGCTCTCAATCGTCAACTTTACGCCAACGGATCATCATTTCTGCTGCAAGTTTTTTAACCATAAAATTCTATGACAGTTGTTGGACATACTTAGTGTTTGCTATATTTCTGAAATCATAATGCTTGTTTCGTCATAATTGCTAACTCTTGTCATTCCAATTGTAAATTTGAATCGTTCTTGCTGAGCTTAACGTAGGCTAGTAGACACTAAAAAAGTACAGCAATGTTTTAACCTTTTGAAGATTAGTTTATTATTTGATTCGGATTCTTAAAGTTATTATTGCTATTTAGATATTCCTGAAGAGGGCCAGTGGTAGTGCCGAAAACGTTCGTTTAGTGAAATTGTAAATAATGTAAATAAATAAAAGTGATAGGCCTAAGCCTAAAAATGCACCAAATTTTGTGGTTGCTGTACATTGCGAAAATTAATTCGGAATTACAAAACCTCCATCAATGGTGTTGCATAAATAAACTTTTGATCAACCCTTCCAAAACCAACATCATAATTATTCCCCCTAAACAAACGAATGCAACAATCCTCATCTTCACTTGACAAGTAATGAATCGGCAATAAATATTGTTGATAGCGCTAAATATTTAGGAGTTGTGATCGATAACGAATTCAGTTTTAAACAGTACATTAAAATTATGGAAGGAAAAGTGGCTCGCTCTGTTGGAATATTATCCAAATTAAAGCACTTCTTTCCTCAAAACATTATGTTGCAACTTTATTATGCATTAGAGCATCCGTTCTTATCCTACGGTATTATTATCTGGGGAGCCACTTATCCCACCTACATTGAAAGATTGAAATCTTTACAGAATCGAGCAAAACCAGCGGTCGCCAGATGTCACTACCGAGATGAAGTAAAACTATTTTACAATCAATTTAGGATTTTGCAAATTGACGATCTATAAAAGTATGAAATTGCTAAATTTGTTCATTGTAATATAACCAACAAAACTCCTAATTCGTTTTGCAATTATTTTTGCAAAACTGCTGAATATTCGAGCCGAGTTATGAGACAATCAAGTGATAATTCGAATCTTTATATTCCACGCTACCGAACAAATAAATTGCAAAAGTACATTAAATATCAGGGAGTAAAGATCTGGAATTCCATACCTCAAAAAATTAGGGTGCTATCTTATAATAGATTTAATATTCAGTATAAAAATTTTCTGCTAAATCAGTAGCAATTAATTAGTTTCGGTTGCACTTCTCACAATAACTATTTAAATCTTCTGATTCTTCTTCGGTAGGTTTATGTGGTTTGGTCGATGACATGCTAGTAAAACAATAAAATTTAATAAAGGTACATTTCACCAAAAAATATTCAAATCTCAATATTACTGGCTAAATCAGTAAATTCTTTTGACATTTAGGGTGGTTGCTTGACTTGATGACCGCAAGGTCCCTTCGCAACTTCCCTGTTGCAATTCTAATCAATTTTAGTGACTGCCATTGCATTGTTACTGAGCGACTAAATAAAATTTGTCTTGTTGAAAAAACAACAACGATATAATTCAAACTACAATTGCAAAAAACTCATAAATAGCATTCAGCCAAGAGCCCAAGAGTGACCTTTGTTTTAATGAATATATATAGTATAAACAACAGTAAAATCACTCTTGTATGGTTGCAGCCAGTGATGCTATTCAAATGCTTCAAGAACCAGTTGTTCTCTTGGAGAGGATGGAAAAAATTGCTGGTTTCATATTAAAAAGTGCCTCTCTGTAAATGCAAGCCGCTGACTAGTGTTAGCTGAAGAGTGAAGAAGTTGTTTTCAGAAAAAAGGTTTGACTCTTTTGAGAGTGTTTGGTCATAATTTTGTAATTCCAAGGAAGGACACTGATGAAAGGGAAAACTTCTACAAAATAGAAAAAAAGAAGGTACAACTTCAGACTTACAACATGTGCAGATGCATAACTAAAATTTTGTCAAGAAGGGAAAGCTGGTAGCTTAACTCCAGAGCTGAAAATTGTCTAAAACATCCCACAACCATGATCTGTGAGTGAAGTCCCCAGCTGCTGTGCTTGTAATTAAAAAACACTATTTTAACACCCTTTGTGGTTACCCCACTGAACACGTGGTCAAAAACCTAAAAATGCATTCTGTGTTAACTCTAACATTAATAGCGATAGAAAAGTCATTTTCATTTCAAAAAATTTCACATAGCCATTTGATTATCACAACAGTTTTTTAATTTTATTTATAGCTCACTTTTTTGTATGCTAATGCAAAAACAAAAAATATTAAGCAAGCAATTTTACCAGCTGGTTTACTAACTTTAGGAATCACTTTGTACAAACTAGCTGATTAGCTCCACTGGTTGCACCTTGTTGAATCAAGTATAATTTATATTTTTATACAGATTTTTTTGAAGGGTAGAGTTTTGATATGATTGAAGAGGTATATTGTTCCAAACCTTAACTCCCAAAAATTTGATTGACTTTTATGCATGGTTGTTTTATGAAGGGGCTGGTAAATATCATACTTAGCTGCTTTCTTGGATTGGTGTGAAATAATATCTTGAAGATAATAAAAATGATAGTTTAATATTTGTTGTAAATTGTGTTTTTCAAACAAAAACATGATTTAACAATTTTAAACTTAACTACCTAGTTGATTGATATTTATGAATAAAACTAGCACACAGAAATCATAATTTTAGCACAAGCCATACATTTTAATCTACACTGTATGACAATGGCTGCAGATACACGTCTCTAGAAATAATGTTGAGGGACAGCGTGAAAGTTAATGAGTTTGTATAGATCAGAAGGGTTGAAATTCCCCCATCACCTAGTTCATTGGACAATTAAATAATAAATTGCAAGCTTTTAAACTGTTTTGTACTTGACAATCAAAGGGGAAGAGCTAAATGAGCTGTGCAATTTACTTCCTTCAAATGGCTTTCAAATTTTGGTTTCAGGATATCATAATTAATTTTTTTCAAATGGCTCTAAATACCTGCAAAATGGCATTAAAATAGCTCTTTTTTTCAAAAAGTCACATAAGTTGATGAGCAGATGGAAACGTCATCGAGTTCCTCCCATGGCTGAGAGCAATGCTCCCACTATGGCTTTCACTTATTTGCCTCATAGCCTGGGTTCTTGAGGGGTACTATAATTTTAACCAATTGCATAAAAAGGCAGAGAATCAAATTTTATTTTGTCTAGACTTCACTCACAAATCGTCATAGGTCGATGAGATTACTTGGTAAACCATCATAGTTTTCTATACACCCTTTAACAAGATGGTTCGAAATGACTAATTGACTATGATCCTCAGCATGCCTTTATGAAGGTTTTGGTCGGAAGGTCATAGGTGCTGAGAATGCATCTGCATTTCAGGCTAAACCTAAGTTTTTGCAATCCATCTAATTTTGTCTAAATCATTAGCTATATGGGTTTATCTATGGTAACTCAGTTACTTGGTGTAAATTGAAATTAATATAAAATAAAAAATAACTTAGTACAAACTTATGTTAATCAACTTCAAACTAATGTATTGAAGAAAACCTCATGAATTTTTATGTTGGGGCTGTGAAGGAGAGACCCTAATTTTGAAACCTGCTGTATAATAAATTAATTTTTCAGCACTAAAACTTTCTTATTTAAATTCTTCTAAACCCTTGAACCACAACAAAAAGTGAGCTTTCTCAACATCACAGGTGATAGTTTAGTAAAAAACTTGGTCATTTAGCTCAAATCTATCAAAATCATTAAGCTCAAGTACTTCAATGCTTTAAATGTTGAAGGTCCAATTTGTGGAAAATCTCCCAACTTGGAATCCCCAAGTTTGACTTATATACTTTTCTGTATTAGCAACTCAATTCTGAGAATTTTAGCCTTCTAGCTTATGGAATAAAAATCTCTTACTTTGAAGGTACAGTACATTAAGTTTTGTCATGTTTTGTGTTTCATATTAGTCTACTGTAAAAACTTATGTCTATCTAGAGTAGTTAAACATTTTAAGGGGCCCATTTGGCAAGATCCTCTCAACGTGGCTCCCTCGAATTTTGTCATGTTTTATCTTTGATTTATAACCCTATCTAAGAAAATTGGTGTGTTTATCTCAAGTATAATTTTTTAGATTTTGGAGGGCTCCCTCTGAATTGTGGTATAGCAAAATTTTATCGTGGTTTATCTTTTTTATAACCTATTCGGGAAACTAAATTTTTTTCAATTTTTTAGATCCCATTTGGGGGCATTTTGAAAGACCATTTTGTGGTCTTGCTAACACGGCATTCTCAATTTTTGTCAAATTTTATCATTTTTTAAAATTACCTATCCTAAAAATTTCATCGGCTTAGCTTAAGTGGATAAAGGTTTTTGAATTTTGAAGCACTCAGCTGGGGGTGACCCCCATCGTGGCATCCCCAAATTTTTCATATGCTTTCTTTTTGTTATATGAACTTATCCTGAAAATTTCATCTGTCTAGCTTGAGTGGTTAAAAATTTTGAATTGTGGAATCCTTATTTGGGAGATCTCCCTTTGTGTGGTACCTTCAAATTTCATCTTTTTTTATATTTACGTATCCTAAAAATTTCATGTATCTAGCTCCATTGATTAAAAAATTTAAATTTTGGAGGACCATTTGAGGAGGTTCCACCCAACCTGACACTCTTGATTTCAGGCGGGACTTTTTGATGTCTACAATTGATCAAAGTTTGAATATTGTGCGTTCAGTGGGTTAAAAGTAGATAACATGTGAAGAAAGAAAAAAAGCAAGAAAATTAGCATCCAAGTCTGGGTAAATGAACATAACCAAAAGAAATATGGTTAATACTGTGTTAAAAAACCACAAACCTTTCTTCATCAATATCAGTACCAGTTTAAGTTTGTGCACTTTTGCAGATTTTCGGCTTTTAAAATAATGGTCACAGTACCAGTTACCCCCAAACTCCGTACACATAGATCCTCCATCTGCACCCATGTTGTGTCCAAATTTCAGCTTTTTATGTCTAGTGGCTTTTCAGTTATTAGCAAATTAATAAATTTTCGGCTTAAAAATTGCCATTTTTCTTGGTTTTTGGTGTCCTATTTCACAATTACGAGACCTAGGATCCCTAAAATCAGCACACATGTTACTTTTGCTTATTCTTATGTTGAGTCTACAATTAAACTTTCCAAGTTTAGGCGTTTGTTAGTTACAAGCAAATTAAATAGATTTTGCTGGTGATCTATCAAAATAGTCAAGTAGAAACAAAGATCCTACGCATGCAAAGTTCCATTTAATGCAAAATAATGCTCGCATAACATGCTCCATAAAAGCAAGACTATAAGCCATATGTGAGGGTTATGTTCATGAAATTTTATTTTCATTTTTTTATGTACCGGTAATTTAACACGATTGCCCTAAATTTAAATACCGTACCCCCATTCATTTGTCTTCAGTTCTCGTTTAAGAATAATTTCTGAAAATGAACTAACTTAAAAATTTTGCATTATGTAAATTTTATCAATAATGAAATTTTGGGCTTGCGTATAATTTCTGGAAAATATGTTTTCGAGAAAATGTAATTTCTGGCAAGTGATCATTATGGCAAATATAATTTCTAAAAAGTGTTATTTCTGGCAAGTATGATTTTTGACACACTATGAAAATTCTGGAAGAAGAACATTCTGGGAAATGTTTTTCTGGGAGGTGTGTTTTTGCAAGGTGTAAGGATGCCCTTTTTGCATTAGTATTATTTACATTGCTTTTTCACTTGATTTATGGGTGGCTGCTCAACTTAAAGGCCATTCATCTGGTCACTTTGCAGCTTCCTGCAAATATGTTGCATTATGTTTTGTTTATTTGTATCATCATCACATGTTGGATCTGGTACTGTCCCTGTCGACAGAGTTGGCCGGATTTTGTACGGTCATTGTCTTTACTACGCCCTGCCCATTTATTTGATCACAAGCATCTTCTTTCACCAGTCCATTTTTCTTATCTCATTCTCTACTTGCTTTTTCCACGTTTGTTTTGGTGTTCCTCTTCCTCTACTATCGCTCTCTTCAAATTTCAAAGCCTTCGCTATCACATTTTCATCTTCTTTCCTCAAAACATGACCATACCACGCATACTACACTTGCTTCAGCCATCCTTTCTAGACTCCTTTATGCCCTACATGTCCATCAACTACATGTATCATCATGTCGCAATAGCTGTTTTGCCCATATTGGCTCTTTGCTGGGGTATGATAAATTGTGGTCAGTAACTAGTGAACAACATTATACATATAAAAAAATTGGAAAAAATTTTGAAAGAATTAAAGGTTTGACTCTTACATTAAAGTCTTGGCACGTAATAGTCCCAGTGCATAATCGGCCACGCAGTCATCCCTAAAAGTCCTTCTTGACCCTGGCATTCCAGAGATATTTCACTTCAAACATCAGGCTCTTTTCAATCATAATTTTTATTGGAAATTCTGACATCGACGATGTCATCTTAGTTCTATCCTAAGGCAACGCTGCAATTAAGCTAAGAGGCCTTTCAAACTACATATAGATTGATATAGATCTCCATGGGCTAGGGTTCTGCTTGGAAACGTCAGGGTTGCTAATAAAAATTATAATTAGGATGCCCTTACATGGTGTTTGTTGTAGAATATCTCTGGAATGTCTGGATCAAGTAGGATAGAGCCAATGCCTTCCTAATTTAATACAATTGGTCTAACTTTAGATAATCCCATTGATTTTGCCTTCAGTCCTCTTTTAAGGGAAACTTTTCCAGGCAGGACAGCCCTGCCTGGCCCCCTCTGGCTACAGTCTTGTTGTCAACTCGACAACCACAAGGTCTTTTCGCTGTCTTCTAGTCTAGGTGTAATTACATTACGATTACACTCATACACATGAATGAATTTATTCTGAATGTATAAGGAACAAATACTGGTAATGATATTTTTTCATTACTTTAAAGGTGGTCACGTGCCAGCTAAAGTATTTCGATTTTTGGTGGTAAACAAGTTTAGGATAATATGGGTGATTTTCGACTATAGTTAACCAAGCCATGGTGTTTCCCGTTATCGTGTGTTTACATCATCTGCACCCAGTTCAATTCACTTGGTACTCAATTCTCAAACAGTATGTAAGTAAAGTAATGATATGCAATTGCTGTTAGTATGTTTTTTTTTGTCGAATGATTGATTAAGATGTCTGTGCCATAGGCAAAAATTTTGAACTAGGACGATATTAATAAAGTAGTAAATCACAGTCTGGTTTCTAGGTAAGCCCCCAGCATTTATGAGGTGTTTCGATTTTCATGAAAATAAGTCAATTATATACCTATGTTTGTTCAATTTCTTTTTAGAAGACGTCAGCTTCAAAGTAAGCAAGCAAAATAATGACTTTTGTTGAGGGAGCTGTTGCAATACCTATACTCCTGAAAAAAGGCGTAAAATTGAAGTTCCAATAATTGTTGCTTGTGAATTTGACTTGTTGTCTGTAAGACATTAAAAAGTATTGCATTTGCTCTGAAATTTTTAAGTCATATGAGTCAAGTTGAGGTACTTTTTAATCCGAATTGCAGTGGTATGGTCTTTGACTTTTATGTGCAGATGATTAGGTGCTATAACTTTTTGAATTTTTTCAAAAGATTAAAAAATGGGCTCTCCCACAAAAGTCTCGGCGAGTAATAATCCATGCATAAAATAGCTGATCCAATAACGATTAGTTGTGTAACTAGATGACTAGAGGATTGGATTTGAGCCAGAGGAGGCAAGCTTCACATGGGTTTTCACCGAAAGTACGATACATTTGCTTTTTCCGTCAAGTTTAGGTGAAGACAAAAAAGATCACCAGAAATTCGTTGCTTTTTACAGTCAATTTTAGATATGAAATTTTTCCGCTTTTGTGGTTTGCTTTTTTCCAGAGAGTCAGGGGGGCCTACATTTGGGGATGGGGGTGGGCGGGACAGTGGTAACGGTAAATCCATACTCAGAAACCTTGTCATACTGGAATCGTTTTGTATGTAGCTCAGTCAAAACAGAACTTTAGCTCGTGGAGAACACGTACAGACTTATTATTGGTGACATGCAAAACGTATTCAATATAGATGTTTTAATATTTTTGCCCGTTTCAGCTTGATTGCTTCTGGCTTTGCGACAACCAAATTTTATTTGAAATCCTGTGATTAGCAGTAAAATGCTAGAAAGTTTGATGCACGGAAGATCTGTAGCGGTTTTTACAATTGCGGTAGCATCTTCAGACCGTAATCCTAAAAGGATTTGGCGAAACGGGAAATATTGAAATGCATTCCGGCATTTCCATTTTGTGTGTGGTGAAAGTGATCTGGGAGGCCGTTCCAGCAAAAGGTCGAGACCTAGAATGGCACTCTGGTAAGAAGTCCAAAAAGCAGCACTTTGGGAGCTCAATTTTGTATGCGAGGCAAACATTGAGGCGAATATTATTGTGGTGCAGTGAATCCTGCTTAAGATGTTTTGTTTTTTTTTGGTCACCAATAATTGACTGAAAGAAGTAGTGCTATTCTGTAAACGGCCGTTATTTTTGCAGTATTTTAAGATGGATGGATTAGAACTGCGTTCTGCTCCAACCAGAGAACAAAATCACCTTCACCGCTGTTGATTAGTCCAGTGGCGCACCTTTGAAACATATTTTGTATTGTTGGTTTGCAGATGCGACAACATTAGTGATGGCGCAGACAGCTCTTCAAGCTTCAACAAGCCTGGCTGATTCGAAACGAATTCCAGTGATTGCTCATGTGATTCCTGATGAGGCCACTGACATTTCTTTGGTGAGTATGTTAACAGCGGTCTGAACCAGTGGAAAGGCAGAGTTGAGTGGTAGAATTTTTTCTTACAAAGCCCTTATTGATTTTGCTTCGTTGTCTTTTCCATGGGGTTGCAACTCGAAGATCGAGACGCTATCTTTTTTTTTTATCCTGTGCTTAATATTTACCTTGCTATAAAAGTAACCGGATTCAGCGAAGTATCAAATATCAAGGTGTAAAAGTTTGGAACTCAATTCCAGTTGAAATTCAAAATCTACCCAAGTCACGCTTTAAAATTAAATTGAAATCACATTTAATGCAAGCTTATCTAAAAGAAATAAATTGATTTTATCTTGAACAGTTGCGGTTAACTAGTCTGCATTCAACCTGGTTACGACCTTCTAATCGTCTGTTTTATATTAAACCGTTAAAAAGCAATCCGGGTGGCTGCTCGACTTGAAGACCGAGAAGGTCCCTTCGCAGCCTCCCAGTTTCCATTCGTGTACCTAATTTGCTTGTCAAATCCTTGACTTTGTTTTTTGTTTGTTTTGACGCGAGTGGCGACAAATAAACTTCTGTTATTCTGTTTGAGGTGAAATCTCAAGCTATTATTTATTGAGTCGGTGATCAAAATCTAAGGCATGTCAAAGGCATGCTATTAAAAATTGCTTTGATTTGAACTACAGTAGTTTAGCTCTTGAAAGATTGTGATTGCTTAATATTTTCAAAAAAAAAAATCAAATTCTGTTATGATCTGATTAATTTGAGATTTTTTATTTTTCTACGTTCATGTTCATACCTGTAGTCCTATCTATACTGATGAGCAATAACAAACGAAAGTTGATTCCTAAACAGTATGTCTTAGGCTGTTAGTCATGGGTTTGATTGTGCCTCTAACACTCTGGATAACTGTCTGCAGCTTATCATTAATTTCTCAGTACATTGTTCTTCAAAAATTGTCATTGCGAAGTCACTGTACAAACTACTGCGAGTCACTAGTTCTAATGTTGAGCCGCCTCTGGAAACTGGAAACGTAGCTATTTTAGGCAAGCTGTGAGGGGAGTAGATGGTAATGATAGCATTTCATTTCTTGAGATTGTTTGCCTAGTCTAGCTCTAGTTCTGAATTTGGGCACTAGTTTTGAGCTTTACAGCCTACTGGAGACGAAGCCATTTAAGGCGAGCTGTGAGGAGAGTAGAGGGTTAGCTAGCATATCGTTCTTTTGAGAGATGTAAGGTAAGATTTGTAGGCTAACTGGTAAAGGTTTGATTTATAACATACAGTTTCATTCGGCAAAGATTTAATTAGTAGCCTTTAGTTTTATTGGGTAAAGATTTCTCAGTTAAGATTTATTTTGTTTGACTAAATTTGATGGGTAAAGATTTCGGTCTTCGACTTTTAGGCATGGATGTTTATGTGCAGGACGTTTATTTGTTGATGCACCACGGATTAGGCTCCGGGGCTTTTGTGTGCCAAAGGTGAAAAAAGATTTTCCAGCTTTCAAAAAAATGTTCAAACATTTTTTTTTCAAATATTTTTTTTGAAAAAAAAACAGTTTTTTTTTTACAATTTTTCATGTAAAACGTTTCATACAAGTGCTATAGTTCAAATTTATCACGCTCGCTTCATTTCTTTCAATAAAAATAAAAAGATAAATGAAAAACATATCAAGAAGAGCTCTCTCAATACTGCACACAGTGCTGTAGTTGAGAGTAGCCATCCGTCCTGTCATTTTACTTCATTCTTAAGAGGGTTGAGGTCACGAAGGAACTCTGGGAAGACTCAACAATTGGACTAAGCCCAAGGTTTGAGCCAGAGCTCAGAAGTCAACGATAGATAGAGAAGAAAAATGGGATCGGCAGTCACCATCAAAACTTCCAACCCCACCCTCTGCCGACTAAAAGAATTCGTTTACAGCTTAAAGATTGTACACAAATGATGCTTATTGATCCTTTTCCCACTAATCACTACTCGGCTTTTTCTATAGCCGCTCCTTTTCCTGCGATCTCTATTCTGACGATTTTTCTTGACAAGTGTCAGATGAAAAGCTTTGAAGATACAGTAGTCCCCGCTTATTAAGCCCACGGTTAATAAGCCCAACCGCTTAATAAGCCCAAAATCGTCCGGTCCGGAATTACTCCATTTATTCCTATAGATAAAAAACCCGCTTTATAAGCCCAAAACCCTGCTTAATAAGCCCAATTTTCGAACACATTTGCTTAAAACTGAGTGAAAACGCGTCGAAAGTCACACTTCTTTGTCTTGCTTTCGACGATTTCACACTTCGTTACGCTGCTGCCCTAGTTCTTAATTCAACTGTTTCGTCGCAGATCGTTTATCTGTGCGGTAATCAATTGGCAAGACAACTGGTGCTCTGAAGATTTTACTGTAGGCTGCTGATTACAGATAAATTGCTTGTTATCTGTAACTGTTGCATACAGTATTAATAGATTCAGCAACTTTTAGCCTTAGTACAGTTGACCATATTCATTTATGCGCATGAGAGTGGCGAAAATTTGTCCGCTGGTTAATAAGCCCAAAATCGTCCGGTCCCGAGGTGGGCTTATTAAGCGGGGACTACTGTATTAAGATTTTAATCAAAGTAAAACTTTTTTGTTTAAAAAACCTTGTTTTTGGAAAAAGCTTTTATTTAAAAAAAAGGTTTTTGAACATAAAAATAATGTTTTAAAAAAAAAAAACTGTTTATTTTTCGAAACAAACTTACTTGAAACAAAAAAATTTTTTTTGAAAAAAATCTTTTGTTAGGAAAAAACTTTTTTGGAAGAAAAAAATTTTGGAAGAAATTGATTAAGATGTATGTTTTCAAGATTTTTATCACTGGTGATATTTTTCATTTTGGCCTTGCTAGCCTTACTGAAGAGCCCTGAAATTTGGAGAAGCAGCTGTCTAAAGCATGCTATTGGAAATTATTTTGAATTGAAGTAGTATTGCTTTTGTAATTTTGTGATTGCTTTAATATTTTCCTGAAAAAAGAAAAATTATGATCTGGTTTACTTTGCAATTCTGTGCCTTTCTATGCTCATGTTCATACCTGCTGTGCTAGCTATACTGACGCGGAATAAGAGACGAAAGTCGATTCCGAAACAGTATGTTTTAAGCTATTAATCAAAGGTTTGATTGTACGTCTAATACTCTGGATACAGTCTATAGCTTATCATGAATTTTATAATGTTTTGCTCTCTTGATCAAGTTTGTGGTTAACGACTTTTGAAGCTTAAATGTTTAAAAAAAGTATCTATAAAATGTCAATCAAAATTTTACAACTCTGCTTAGCCATCATTTTAACTTTTAAGGAGTTTGCTGCAATTTACACATATCAGCGCAGTGCAATTGTTAAAATTGCAGTTATAAACAAAACCCTGGTTAAAGCAAATATTTTGATAGCGACCATTTGCTCTGATTATAACAACAAATTGTAATTGGAACAAAACTTTTGATCTGAAAATGCCAATATGATTTTCGGATTTAGCAACTTACATTATCTTGACCAGAAATTTGACGTACTATCCTAAATATCAAATCTACACTTTCAACTAGCCACTGCTGTATCTTTTTTAAGAAGAATTTTATAAAAGCACATGTATGAACACTTATGATTTTTCTCAAAATTCAAAAACTAAATCAACATAATGCCTGCCTTAGCATTTAGCATGGAAAAAGATGCATACTTGGGCATGCAGATTTTCTACTTTTCTTGTGTTTTGTGATTTTTATATGCAGTTTTTTGTGCTGATTCCAAAAATGTGCTGAAAAATGTGATCTAATCAACTTCCGGGAAGATATGGGGGGTTTGATCAGGGATGTCTAGAACATCAGGATCGCTCACTGTAATGCTTCATTGACAACAGTGGTGCTAGAATTTTTTTTTTTGTTTTGTTGATATAAACTAGAGACCGCGTTGCAAAAATAAGAAAACCATACTACGTCGAAAACCGCACTATTCTCATGATGAAATTATAAACCTGGGTTCAGTTCCACAGTCATTTCTAAATTATGTAGTTTAAAATCAGCAAAAAATTTAATTGAACCATAGCAATATTCAAATAAAGTCACGACTAAAAAGTTAACAAGAAAAAATTGAATTCGCGAATTCAAGCAATAACAACAATAAATAATCGAAAAAATCTCAGAAAAACTACAGTATAGTCAAGTTCAAATTGGCACGGCACATAACATTCACTTTAGGGAGTCCATTTGGAAGCAAGTTTTCTTATGTTCAGTTCAGTTTGTTTATTTATCATCACATAAATAATATATTATTACATTAATGGATATTGCAGATCAACATAAAAGGATGCGATGAACGGGAGCTGTGAAGGGACATGAAGACTTCGAGTCAAACGACTCCCTCTTGTTGAATGAGCAAAAGCTCATTAAGGGGAAAAATTATGCTGAGATTGCAGTGTCGCGTATACAAAATGTACCATTGAAAAATGTGATAGAGTTAATCTGAATTATAAAAAAAATTAAAAAAGTTTTATATTGTTTGATAAATTTATTATAACCTAGTTTAGTCATATTTTTGGGAAAAGAATTCCATAATTTTGATCCTTGATATTTAAATGATATGTGGCAACGATTTGTCTGGAAGAATGGAATAGTGAGGTCATCATTTGTTGCAGCTCTAGTGGAGTAACCATGATTTCCAGAAACTTTATTGAAGTAGTTTTGAAAATGATCGGGAAGTTTTTTGTTGACGTATTTGTGCATAAATTTGGCAGATTCAATTTTATATATGTCATTGACTTTGAGGATTTTATGTTTATAATACAAGGGTGTTACATGAATACACCAGCCAGAATCACTAATTGCCCTGATAGCTTTATTCTGTATAATTTGTAGTTTGTTGAGATAGGTTGGATAAGTAGACCCCCATATAATAATGCCATATAAAAGATGCGGAAATACTATCCCATGATAGAGAGCAATAAGAGCTGATTTAGGGAAACAATGTTTTAATTTGGTGAGGACATCAACGTTTCGGGATAGCTTTTTTTTTTATTTCTGGGTATATGGTAGAAAATTAATAAGTTGGTCATCAATTTCTATTCCAAGATATTTTGTTGTCTTAACTGCATAAATTAAATGTGTCGCCAAAAGATAACAAAAATTTTGGAATTACCGTTCGAATTTTGGGATTAATAGCAATAATTTGAGATTTGTGGGGGTTTATGGTTAATTTATTGGCAGCCATCCAAGATTGAAGCATGTTTAATTCCTGATTTCCTTGTTCTTGTAGCTCTTTTAGGTTGTTATTTTTTATTAACAAGCAAGTATCATCTGCGAACAGACGAGGCTTTGACATAAGAGCGTTTTTCAAATCATTAATGTATAGGATGAATAATAATGGCCCAAGGACCGACCCCTGAGGTACCCCATATTCAATTCTTACCATGCCCGAAGTACTATCAGAGATACTCCAAGCATGGTAAGAATTGAATATGGGGTACCTCAGGGGTCGGTCCTTGGGCCATTATTTTTCATCCTGTATATTTATAAGATATATTATGCCACGGCTCATCTTTGCAAGAGACTCAATCTTGCATTGATTGAGGCACTTTAGTACATTTTTGGCAAAGCAGTTGAATAAAGCTTTCAGGATACGATGGAAATTGCGATGCTCTGCCTAGCAGGTTTGAGTCACTAAAAACCCAGTGTTGAGGATTTTTGTTAGCAATATCCGTTTTAGCATAGCAGCAAAGGCTGCTATTTGATTCTTTAAACACAAAAACTGCTGTCTAACACTTTCATGGACAGCTAGTTTGTTGAAATATAAAGTCCGAAAACACAAATAGCATACTGCTTGGGAGTAGATAGGCCACCCGCGATTCGCTAATGCCACAAGGCTTTTTGCTCTCCAAATCCAGGATATGTTCAGTATCAGTCAACATTTCTTTGCAGTCAGTGCATTTTCGTTGCCAAGACATGCATCTTCCTATCTGCCCAGCAACATAATAGATGACAGCGGCATCATCACCAACTTTATCAACTTCAACTTCTGAAGCCCATTTTTTAAAAACTTATATCCTTCAAACAATCAAAGTTTCCAAGTCAGTAGTTGGTTCTCTGGTATTTACATGAACCAACAGACTTACAGACAGAATTAATTTATTTGTCAAGTTGCAGAAAACCAACTATATATGAATAATTAAAACAAAACAACAAAAAACAACAAGATATCTTTAAGTAAACTAGGTACTACAATCTCGACGGGAGACTGCAAAGTGACCAGTATTTCAGGTCTTCGAGTCAAGCAGCCACCCTAAAATTGCAGTCGCTTGAAGCGACATTATTTTTGAGAAAATTGCTTGCTAATGGGTTATGATGATAATATAAAATGTGGCAAATTAACTATAGCTTTCAAGTAATTTTTTTGTACTCAATTTTAAATTTGTGGGATGTTAGTTGTTTAATTTCAGTTGGGATCGAGTTCCATATTTTAGCTCCTTGATATTTAAAAGATTTTTGGGAACGTGCTGTAGAAAATTTTGGAATGTAAAGTTTGTTTTCAGTTTTTGCTCTGGTAAATCGCTCATGTGTTGAGGAAATAGGGTAAAGAACGTAGAAAATAGTTGAGGAAGATTATGATGGGAATATTGGTGCATAAGTTTAGCTATTTCCAAAGTGTAAAGCTCCGGCAGTTTCAGTATTCCAAGTTTGTAATATTGAGGGTTAGTAGACATTCTTAACTTGGAGTCAGTAATAATTCCTATGTATAGCTTTGTTTTGCAAACGTTGTAGTCTATTGAGGTAAGATTGATTGGTGTTTCCCCACAATGGGAGACCAAATAAAAGATGAGAGTGAATAAGAGAGTAATATAATGAAAGAAGTGCAGAAGAAGGAAATAGGTAACGAAGGTTGCTTAAAATGCCAACAAATCTGGCCACTTTGTTTTCAATTATGCATATGTGGGATTTGAAATTAAGTTTGTTATCAAGGTTTACACCAAGATATTTTGAGGTTTCAAAACAATTAATCGGGCGTTCGCTATAAAATATACTCAGATTTGTTGTTTGTGCAGTTAATTTAGAGGGAATCACAATTATTGCAGATTTTTCCGGGTTTTTCTGAAGTTCGTTAGCTCTAACCATATTTGCAGTTTATTCATTTCTTTGTTACGTTATAGTTAGTGAAGGGCTGGCTACTCACGAGAAGACAAGTATCATCGGCGAAGAGGCGAGAATTGCATGATACAGAATTTGGAATGTCATTTACATATATAAGAAATAAAAAAGACCTTAGTATGGATTCTTGAGGAACACCAATATTAATTGGTTTTAAAGAGGAGTGGTGGTTTTGCACGGATACAAATTGGTTTCGAAAAGAGAGATAACTTTCAAAACGCTTATATGCAGTGCCACGAATTCCATAATGATACAATTTTTGAAGCAGAATGTTAAGACAGACAGTGTCAAATGCTTTACGAACATCCATTAGTAGCAAGGCAGTTTGCTGTTTGCTTTGAATTGCATCTAAAGCAAATACGTTAACGTCAAGTAAAGCGTGTTACACACTATGTTTTTCCCGAAATCCATACTGAAATTCGTAAAGCACCTGATACTTGTCAAAAAATTTTATCAGTCTAGTTTTGATAAGTTTTTCAAGGATTTTAGATAAAGTCGGGAGAAGTGAGATAGGATGATAATTTTTGGCTCTTTGTTTATTTCCAGATTTAAAAATTGGCACTACTTTTGCATTTTTGAAAATGGATGGAAATGTTCCCAATTCAAAAGCACGGCTAAAAGATAAGGACGAGTTAGGTGCTAAAATTTCCCCTCCCATTCGTAAAAAGAAAGAAGAAATATCGTATCCAGATGCTTTATTGATATTTAACGAGTTAATAATGTTATAAATCTCAATGAGGTGGATCAAACACTATAGATTGAGAAATGGAATTGTTTAAAGTTTTAAAATTAGTTTCATTTACTAATTTAGCCTTTTTGGCGATTGATTCTCCAATTTGTACAAAGCACTGCGCAGGTAACAAAAAAACTTTTTGGCTCTCGTTCAAACGAAAATTAGTGCTCACTTTTTCGCATTCGGCAATTTTACGATGCTGCAAAAACAGCAAAAAGGCGTTTACAAGCTGACAGATCATTAGGAATTATAATCAAACATGGTGGTGGTGGTACTACCCGACCCCTTCCGAGGGATGGGGGCGCGGAGGAACTCCGCGGAGACCCAACAGTTGGGCCACACCCCAAGGTCTGGACCATAGATCGAGAATAGAAAGAGAGGAGCCAAAGATAGATTTGCGAAGGGGTTCAGAAGCAGGACAATCGAGGAGGAGATGATTGAGGTCCTGCAGAGGGTGTCCACAGGCACTACAATCAGAATTCTCCTTCCGACTGATCCTGTGAAGATAAGAAGATAAAAGAAGACTGTGACCATGGCAGCGAAGACGAGAGAGCTCACTGCGTATGGAGCGAGAAAGAAGAAGTTCCTCCGAAGAGACTTCGGGGACTTGGAAGTTCAGGTGGGAGTGAGAGATGTGACGTCTCCAATTGCGGTATTGGGAATAACGGACTTTGGCAATAACTGGGAGGAGAGGGCTAGGGATTGCATCAGTGGGCAGAGAGGCACCAGTTTTGGCAAGTAAATCAGCCTTTTCATTTCCGGGGAGACCTGCGTTTCCGGGGACCCATTGGAAGCTCAAAGTGGTATTGTTGGAGAGGGAAGAGGCAAGGGACCAAACATTCCATAGGGACTCAGGCAGGAGATAAGTGGGGGCTGAAGAAAGGATAGAGAGGGCTGATTGAGAGTCGGTTAGGAAAAGAACTGACTGGAATTTGCAGGTCATCAAATGGCTAGTACACCAAGCAAGACCTTGCTTGAGGGTAAAGGTTTCGGCTGTGAAGCTGGAGGCAATTGGACCAGAGGAAAAGGATAGGGAATGGGATGTGTTGCATTTGGAGCATGTAGCATAGACTCCAGCGCCACCAGGACCGAAAAGGGAGGGGACAGAACCGTCAGTCCACACTTGGATATCAGAGGGGGGGAGGGAGGATAGTCGGCTTGAAGCAATCTGGAGTCGGGCTGTACTGCTGCCTGTGCAGTCGGGAATGAAGGGGGAAACAGTGAAGTGTGTTGTGGACCATGGTGGAAAAGGGGGGCAAGTGATCAGAGACTCACGTGAGGATGGGAGTGGTAGTGTGGCTGAAGAACAAAATGATCTCCAGGAGGGTTTCTTCTTTAGTCGACAGGGAACGTTTTTAATTGCCAAGGCATAAAGGCTGGAGAAGTCGGGGGGAAGGCGCAGAGCACGTTCAAAGGAGTAGAGGGTCTGATGCTCTAGAGTCAGCTTTAGAGGAGGGAGTTGGGCCTCGAGAAGGAGTAATGAGGAGGGGGTGGAAGAGAGGCAATCAGTAATGACCCTGCATGCAGCTCTGTGTAGAACTTCCAGATGATTGGTTGCAGTGTTGCAGAGGAACGGAAACCATCCAGGAGAGGCATATGTGAGCACCGGACGCACAAAGGCTTTGTAGAGTAGGGAGAGAGATTCTTTTGTGGGACCCCAAGAGGCAGTGGCAATTGAGCGAAGGGCTTTGTGGCGTGGGTAGAATTTGGAACACAGGGATTGGACATGGGCCCCAAAGGATAGAGTCCGATCAAAGGTTACTCCAAGGAATTTAGGGGTGGGATTGAACAGAAGAGGGAAGCCCAAGAGGTTCAGTCGGGGTTGGAAAGTGGCTTGATGGGGATCTGTAGAGAAAAAGGAGGACTCACACTTCTTTGGATTGAGTGGAAGTCTCCATAAGTTGGACCATGTTTCAAGGACGGCGAGGGAAGATTGGACAACAGAGGAGGCTTTGAGCGGGTTTGGGGAAGAGGACCAGATGGCCAGATCATCAGCATACAGGGAGGCATGGGCATCCCGAGGTAAATCCGTAGTGATGTCATCAACAAACAGAATGAAAAGGACTGGACCAAGAACCGAGCCCTGTGGGACCCCACGTCTGATGCGGAAAGAGCGGCTGTGGGAACCACCAACCTGGAATTTAGCTCTACGATCAGAAAGGAAGGAGCGCACCCAGAGAACGAAGCAAGGGGGGAGTTTGAGCGAGAGGAGTTTGTGAAAAAGAGCAGAGTGCCAGACCGAGTCGAAAGCCTTGGAGAAGTCAACAGAAGCCAAAATGGTTCGGTCTGGAGGTTTTTTCTTTTGGAAGCCATCCCAGATTGATTGAGACAGAGTTAGATTTTGGTCAAGGGATGACCTACCAGGACGAAATCCGGCCTGGCAAGTGGAGAGGAGCTGATTAGATTCAAGATGAAAAGTTAGGCGAGAAAGAATCAAGCGCTCAAAAAGCTTGGAGATGCAGGAGGTGAGGGAAATGGGGCGGAAAGAGGACGGAGAGGAAGTGGGTTTTCCAGGTTTGTGAATGGGAATGATAGTGGAAGGTTTCCAACAAGAGGGGAAGGTGTGAGAGTGCCAGGACCTGTTAAAAAGAGGAAGAAGGAGGAGCTGTGCAGGTTCGGGCAGGTGCTTTAGTAAAGGGTAGGCAATCTGGTCAGGGCCAGACGCAGTGGAAGCGGGGAGATTACTGATGGCAGTGGAGAGTTCATTCAAGGAGAAGGGGGAACAGAAAGAATTGTGGAGGGAAGAAGCATCCTCACAGCTAGCTTTCCGGAGTTCATTCATGAACTGTCTTTCAGCTCTGCGCGAGGAACGGGGTGTTGCTTGAGATAGATGTGAGCGAAGATAAGAGGCGTAGTGGTTGGCAGTATCAAGAGGGGAAGTGCAATCAGGAAAAGAAGGGTCATGGGAGGTGTTCTTTTTGCCAGAGATGGCATTGAGAAGCCTGAAGACAGCACGAGGATCTGAACGGGGAGACAGGTTAGAACAGGTGGCTTGCCAGGTTGCAGATTTGGCTCTAGAAATGACTGAGGACGCCCTACGAGAAGCGTCTATGTATCTGAGTCGGTGCGACTCAGATCGGTGTGCTGCGGAGCGGGCCCTCCGTCGTTCCCGCACTGCAGATTCCGCTTCCTGGGACCACCAGGCTTTGGGGGGACGACCAAGGCGGCCGAAGGGGATAGAGGCCTTGGCAGCTTCGACTAAGAAGAGGGAAAAGGAGTGAGCAGCCTGGTGGATGTTGAGTGCATCGAAATCAAGAGAGGGAAGGTGCTCAGCAATATAAGATTGGTAAATATCCCAACTGGCCTTTTTGTAGTTGAATTTGGGAGGACGAGTGTTTGGGTGACGAACTGGAGAGAGGGGGAGGACAATTTCAATGGGGAGATGGTCCGAGCCAAGGCCAGGGGAGTGCGCCATTCACAGTGGGGAGCGAGAGACGCAGGAGCTAACGAGATATCAGGGGAAGAACGGCTTCCAGTGGAATGGTGAAGGAGCGTGGGAGAGGCGGGGTCGTTCAGAATTTCCAGACTGGAGGAAGTGATCCAGCGAAACAGGTCATTTCCGAGCGGGTTAGGAGGAATGAGTCTGTCCCAAGTTGGGTGGTGAGCATTGAAGTCTCCGAGGATAAAAGTGTCGGGGGAGTTAGGAAGGATGTCAGGACAGAAGGTCCTGGTGCGGTAGTCAGAAGGAGTGTTTCTGATGGAAGGGGAGTATAGGTTAAGAAATTGAAGAGGAGAGTGGTTGGAGAGAAGGACTTTAACACAGGTGTAGTCTGAGTAGGGGTCCTGGGAAGACAGAGAGGAGACAGAAACAGGAGAGAAAGCCAGGTCAGAGTGGATGAGAGTGAGGACACCACCACCAGTGTTATGAGTAGCGGAGGAAACAGGGCCTTGTCTACCGAATGTCCGGTCCGTGCGGAGGGTATAATAACCAGGGATTTGGAACTTTTTGGTTGAGGAAAGATGAGTTTCCTGGAGGAAAATGAGGTCATAGTGGTTGCCAGAGAGAAAAGCGATCAGTTCGGCACGGCGGGAGGAAGGAAGACCACCGGCATTCCATTGAAGAATACGAAGATTTTGTGAGGGGCGTGGATTTCTTTGAGTGTGGGGTGGCAAGATATGGACCGGCTGTGAACCTATGGGCGGTGGTGATGAGGCAGGAAGGGTGAAGGCGGAAGGAGGGTAGGTGTTAAGGAGGGGAGGATGTGAGGGGAGAGGCAGAGATGAATCCCTGAGATCTGAGCAAGCAAGTGGAGGGGGTGTGGGTGGGGGCGGAGCTGGAGAGAAGGGGCGGGGGGACGCTGGATGGAAGGTGGGAGAGGCAAGGTCCCCATTAAGACAAGCAGGGCAATTCCAACCCATGGGGGAGCCAGCCGCGCAGATTTTGCGAAAGTCAGCCCGGGTCAGAGAGGAGCAGGAGAAGTGCACCCACTTGGAGCAGGTGGAGCACTTTAAAGAATCCTTACCAACCTCGAGAAAGCAAATGAAGCAAGGGTAACGTGGGGGGGCCCGAGGTGGACGTGATTGGTAAAAACCAGGCGGTAGTGGGGGGAACCCTGGGGGAGGGGGTGGAGGGGACGCAGGCGGCGTAATAAGGAGACTGGTTTGAGTGGGGGAGTCAGTTGTATTTTGGGGATGGCACGCTGGGCATCGCCAGCCGACTGTAGTGCCAGCTGCACAGATTGTGCGAAAGTCAGCACGGGTGAGGGAGGAGCAAAGAAAATGCACCCACTTAAGGCAAGCGGAGCATTGAAGGGAATCTCTGCTCACATCTAGATGACAGATGGAGCAGGGGTACCTGGGGTGAGGATGGTTGCTGATGGGGCCTGGGTTAGGGTGGACATTGCCACTAATAAGGAGCAATGCCAGGATAAGGAGATGCCGAAAGGGGGTCTGGTCAAAAAGAAGTAGAGGAGCCCCCCAGTTGTGACCGGTCAACGGGCGGCCCAGCGAAAAAACAGTCCGAGACAATGGGGGCGACCTTTCGGTCGAGCCCCTCGGGAGATCTGTCCTGCCATTTCGACCCAACCCCATTGGGGAGGGGACTGCACCACCACGTTGAGGTGGCAGGACGTTGGTGCAGATCAAACATGGTCGCCATAATTGACGTCAATGATCTCAAAATTTAAGAACTAATTAAGATGGTCGCCATAATTGACGTCAAACATGGTCGCCATAATTGACATCATAATTGACATCATTAATTGAAATCAACCATGGTCGCCATAATTGACGTCAATGATCTCAAAATTTAAGAACCAATTAAGAGCAACTGCGGCTCAACATTGGCAAAAAATTAAGAACAGCCAGCCTTAACTCAAAATTTACTGATTCTTATAAAAAAAAGTGTACTTACGGTATTATAAAAGCAGAATACAATTACGGTACTGTTACCTGTGGTTAATTTATCATACGTTTTATAAAGGTTAAAGTTTTGCTTGATTGGCTTCACCGTTATCAGCAATCAGCTCATGACTGCTGTATCTGCAGTAGACCAGTGCCAGCATCAACAAGAAAATTATTTTGTGTTTCTAATATGAAGTAAATTTAGTATCAAAATCACAATTAATTACGTTACCGTAAAAACACTACAGACTGTTTTGCACCATAACCACAATATTTTATGAGGTAAATTTAGGATAATCGCAGCCAGCGACTCGCAAGGCATTTGTGCATTGCGCTATGCCTGGGTGACTTGTAAATTGCCTAGAATTTGCGGTTTACACGAGCTCGACTTTGCCCTGGGACTCTTGAGACGTTGAAATCGACCTCGTGTTAGTGATCACGGGCGAGAACGATTCTTGCATCGAGTCGCACAAAATATAATCGGCATCGCAAATGGCCGGTGTTACTTACACGGCGGCGATTCTTCTCAAACGCGATTGCAGCAAGCGAGTCTCGCCTCGTGTGAGTAACCACTCTGAGAGAGAGATTTTCACGCATAAAAAATCTTCGAATTGCGGTGCAAAAAAGTCGCCCATGTAAATGCGGCTTTATATATATGCCTCCTCTGAAAATTTAATTTGTTTTGAACAAACTTTTAAATTTTGGGTCGACCATGAGCGAAACCGCTTTACGTTGCCTCCCCAAATTTATCAAGTTTCGACTTTCATTAATATCTACCTACAATAAAAATTTTATGTCTTGATCAAACTTTTAAAATTTTTAAAACTTTTTGGAGCTCGTTTGAGGGCCCCCCCACACTGCACCCCCAACTTTTGTTAACTTCATCTTTTTTTTTGCATCTATCTACTCCAAAACTTTGATTAGTTTGGATCAAACTTTAACAATTTAAAATTTTAAGAGTTCGTTTGGGGAACTCCATCGTGTGGCACCCCCGATTTCGAGTGGGCACTAACTGATACCGATATTTATGATTAATCCCAGTGTGGACTTTTTAGGTTAACGGTCTAGGACTAGATAAAATCAGATAGAAAGTCAAACAAAAAAAAAAAAAGAATTTGAAAATGACTTTCAATAAAGTCGATTTCATTTTGCTTTCGCAATAAGCTTTTCGGACAGAACTCTTCAGTTGCGATCTCTGTCTGGTTTGGTATGTGGTGAGCTTTTAAAGTTTTGAATCTTTTAAAGACCAAATACAGTAAGGAGAAATGCACTTTGCATTGAGGAGAAATGCACCATTTCTCCTCATTGCAAAGTGCATTTCTCCTTACTGTATTTGGTCTTTAAAAGATCCTGCTCACCACATACCAAACCAGACAGAAATCTCAACTGAGGAGTTCTGTCCGAAAAGCTTATTCCAAAAGCACAATGAAATCGACTTTATTGAAAGTCATTTTCAAATTCTGCACCACCTCAAAATTGTTCAAAAAAAAAAAAAAAAGACCCAATTAAGGTAAACTAGCCTAAAGAAAGATAGTCAATAGCTCATTCAGAAACCGCAAATTGCAAAAAAAACTGAAACTGTGAAGAACACAGGCTTCAACGAGAACTAAACGCAAAATCAATGGGGATACCTAAAGTTAGGCTAATCACATAAGACAAGATTGCAGATTTATGGCTCAGCACCTGCATACACTGGTATGTCAAGAAAAGATCGGCTTAAAATTGTGGGAAAATTAAGCTTTTTCTAATTTTGCAATTGCGGTATTTTCTTTTCAAATTGCTTTGAAAATCTAAATGCAATCTACTTTAAAGTTACGAAAATTGCTATTAAAAAAAAAATCACGAAGATTATTTAACGGCGGCATAGTGATTTTGCTCTCGCCCCATTACTCCGTATTTTTTTCAATGCCAAAAACTAATGAGCTAGCAAATATACTTGGTGCAGTACCTCAATTCATTTTAAAAACTGGAATTCACTGTATTTAGCAATATTTTCAGACAATACTTTTCAAAACAATTTCATGAAAAGAAATCGTTTAGTTAAACAATATGATTTGCGTTTACGAACTATATACTGAAAAAGTAAGGATCAAATATCAGTGTACGTTTGCGCCGGGGCCCTAACTGATGAAATTAAGGTGTTAAAATTGACCATTTCTACGTTTATAGTTTAGCTGTATTCCCATTGTTGTATTATGACCTTGTTTCATTATTGTTTTTTATCATTATTGTTTGAACAACACAGATACGGTACAAAATCAACATCAGCTGCGAACGTGTAAAATTTCAAAATGGCATTCATTACACAGGCCAACAAAAAAAAATTTTTTTCAAAAGGCAGAAGATGTTGGATCGTTTATAGGGTAAATCGGGGGTGCTGAGTCCGAAAATGCACTTAGTTTTGCCGAATTGGCTCTAGTTTTTGAGATATTTTACGTTTTATATTTTTATATATTTGCTTGAGCATAGTGCATTCTGAAGCACACAAAGCACCTTTCTTGTAATGTTACTGGTTTCCCATTCAAAGTTTAGTGCCCATTTACTCCATGCAAGTTATATGTATATTGATAAAGGAAGATTAAGTCATAACCCTGTAAGAAGAACAGCACAAAATCTACGATTTTACGCTGATTCAATGCCTGACGACGTTGAATCCTTGCTAATTCGGTTAATTTTGTTTAATGGGAATATTGATGATTCATGAAACTGAAAGTCTGATGTCGTTTAGAGCATTGCTAACAGCTAATATCAGTACAATTACGACTTATGTAACATTTACGATTCCCTATTAAATGTTTCTCTTAGTACGTTCACATTTCTTCAAACAGTTCAGTATCATTTCTTCAAAGAGTATCAGTTTTAATACATTTGCCCTCTCCTGTGCAATAAAACAGCTATGATTAAGCCTAGAAGGCAGTACAGGAGTACATTGTGAAAAGCGCAGGCATCACTCAGTTAGCTAATGTGCTAGATCTTGTGAATTTAGAGTTTTTTTTTGCAAAAAACTTAAAAGGGTTACTTTGTATTTTATTGCAGGTAACTTGAGTTACACTTTATTGAATTAAGCTGTAAATTTTTACGTGACAAGTAAAGATGAGTATTAAGAGAAGGCAGTGCCGAAACACTCCAGACGCATTTTGCTACATTTGTGGTGATTACATGATGGCAAAGTGCAGATTTAACGTGAGAGACTTTACAAAGAGAGCTTATGAAGCCTACTTTGGCATGAAGTTAGGGGACCAAGACAAGCCTTGGGCACCTCACAAAGTGTGCAAACATTGTACTGAAACGCTGCGCTTTTGGACCCAAGGCAAAGTCAATTCGATCGGTTTGGGGTCTCATGGTATGGCGTGAACCTAAAAATCACCATGACGATTGTTATTTTTGTATAGTGAACATGTCTGGATGGAATCAGCGAAAGAAGAAAGACTGGTATTACCCTGATAATGAGTCTGCTCGACGACCCATACCACATTGTGCTGAAGTTCCAGTTCCTGCTTTCACTTCCTTACCTGCACTCACTGCTGCAGATGAAATGCTGGAGGCAATGGATGATACTGATAGTGGAGACAGTAGCATCAGTAGTTCCTCCAGCATGGGTGGTGTAGAATCTTCGCCCAGTTCAAAGCCAAAACCGTTTAGTCAAGGACAACTGAATGATCTAATTCGTGATCTCGGCCTATCTAAGGAATCTTCTGAGATTTTGGCATCTCGTCTTGATGAACATGGCATACTAGGTTCGGAAACTAAAATTACATTCTACCGTAACAGGGATGACATGTTGATCCGTTTTTTTTACTATGGAAAATAACTTTGTTTATTGTAACGACATCCAAGGCCTTCTTTCTAAAATGGGTCTTCCAGAGTACAATCCAGATGATTGGAGATCGTTTATCGACAGCTCCAAACGTAGTTTGAAATGTGCGTTACTTCACAATGGTAACATGTTTGCATGTGTTCTGATCGGACATTCCGTGGTTCTTAAGGAACACTATCAAAATGTGAAGATGTGTTTGGAAAAACTGCGTTGCAGTGAGCACAACTGGGCCCTTTGTGTAGACTTTAAAATGGTCAATTTTTTGCTAGGACAGCAAGGGGGATACACCAAACACCCTTGCTTTCTCTGTTACTGGGATAGTCGCGCTACTGATCAGCACTGGGTAAAGAAGGATTGGCCATCACGATAAGATCTTGCAGTCGGAGATAAAAATATCATTAATGAGCCACTTGTAAATCGTGATCGCATTATTCAGCCACCACTACACATAAAGCTGGGTCTGATGAAACAATTCGTGAAGGCTCTTGATAAAGATGGCGATTGTTTTAATTACATCGCCCAAACCTTTCCCGGCCTCAGCATAGAAAAGCTTAATGGAGGTATCTTTGATGGACCCCAAATTCGAAAACTAATGCAAGATCAAACCTTCACTGCTCGTATGACAGTAGTCGAGAGGGCTGCCTGGTGCTCATATGTCTCAGTGATACGAGAGTTTCTAGGTAACACGAAATCTTCCAACTACCGGATCCTTGTGGATGTGATGCTTCAGAACTTTCAAGCTCTTGGCGCAAGGATGAGCATAAAACTTTACTATCTATTCAGCCATCTAGACTATTTCCCAGGCAATCTTGGCGATGTTAGCAAGGAACAAGGGAAGAGGTTCCATCAAGACATTAGGACAATGGAAGGAAGATATCAAGGTCGTTGGGACGTTCACATGATGGCGGATTATTGCTGGACTTGATCCAGGATTGTACCGAACAAAGCCATAGGCGGAAATCGTACAAGCGAACTTTCCTTCAGATGAACAGTTAAAATGGAATTGGACTTGCAAGCCAATGTGACGTGCTTGTTTTGCAAATAATGGACCAATACAAGTATTTGTATTTTTAGTGATGTTGATTGCAGTATGTTTACTACATAGTATGCTTTTTTTATCCCGCAAATTAAGAGCTTTGCCAGCATTGGCTCAGTAGCCATTCTTTCCAGGCATATATCTATCAGTTACCCTAAACTAACATATTGTTCATTGACCAGCTTTATATAAATGTTCATTTAAAAGTAGTCACTAACGGTATAAAATAAACCTAAATATTAAAATATCTCAAAAACTAGAGCCAATCTGAAAAAAATAAGGTCATTTTCAAACTCAGCGCCCCCAATTCACCCTAAAACCGCTCTTACCTTATATGCCAAAATTTTTTTGTTGGCCAGTGTTATTATTCTTAAAAACTAGTATTTTCGAATTATCATCCAAAACTTAACGAAATGCAATATCTTAACCACTTTTGCGTTGAGAAATTATGGAAAATTTGCCTACAATAATTTAGAAAAATTGTGTCCTTGGTTCTTTGCCTTAGCCTCGACCATTCCTGTCCTTGGCCTAGAGAGGGTCTGTCCTCGAAAAGTCAGTTCTTGGCCTTGACCGCGGATTTTTTTTTGAGTTCTTGGCCTTAGCTTCGAGCGTTGTGTCCTTGACTCCACCTCACTCTGTCTAATACGATTCACCTCACTTTAGATACCCCTATTGATTTTGCCTTTAGTCCTCCTTTCAGTTCTCTGTAGTTTTATTTTTTTTATTGAGATCGATTTGATCACTTGAAAACTTAAATAAACCTGACTACAAGAATGGTAAATTTTTGCAATTGAATGGAGCTTGGAAAAGACACAGTGACCCAACGTCGGAAGCAAATATTGTACGCCAAGTTGTAATGTTGTGGCCGCTACCATCATACAATTTGCAGACTGGCATATCACACTTCACCTCTACCACCAACACTGTGCCTTTCAGCATCAAAAAGAATTTTATTGTCGAATTGGTTTCTCCAAAGCTATGCCCAATTTAGCGAGCATTTTCAGAAAATAAACGTAAACTTACGTAGAAAATCAACATCGAAGAACGTGGTGTGATGAATAAAATGAGTACATCGATGAAAGCTGTCCAAGTTTTATTTGAAAAATTAGTTGGTGGGGCAAGACTTGAGAAAGCTTTTTGCTTGATACTTGTCAAGAAGATTCATCAGAATGGAAAGCGCAAAAAAAAAAACGGTTATTCAAAAAGATTAAGCCGTGAATTGCTGAAAAGGGCCAATGAGAAAGCGGCGTTAGTGCGAAATTTTCAAACCGTACAGTACACGACTAGTCTTCAAACTATCGTGTATAGTTTAAAGATTTCAAAAGAGCGCCTCTTTCATTAGCCATTTCCAGCTAATTACAGCTCGACAATTTTCAATAAATAATCGTTCTTTTTCTGCGCTCTCCATTTTGACGATTTTTCTGGACAAGTGTTAAACAAATAGCTTCGAAGAAATGAACATCCTGATTAAAGCAATTTTTATCTTTGTCTGAAGCAATGATTGGTTGATGAAATAAAAACATTTTAGTGCTTGTTTGAACTGGAATGTAGTGCGTTTTGTCAAAAACTCTGCATAGATCGGTTATAGGAAAGCGTGTTTCTTTGAACTTATTCCTGCTCTTAAACGTTGTTGTTATCAAAAACCTGTTCATGCAGGGAGTAAAATTGAAGGTGATGGATTTGAGCCGAGCCGCTAAACTCCTGACTGACCCCCACTCGAGCCAGCTCTATGAACGGCATGTGCATGCGTTGAAGCGGGTGGCCGCAAGGTATGGTAGTACTTGAAAGTTGGTTCAGGCTTGTTTTTTTTCTTTTTATTCTTTTTTTGTTTGATGTGTTATTTTCTTTCATTTTTGTCGTTTGTCATTTTTTCAACAAGTTTCATCGTTCATTTTTTTAAAGCTAGTGTTACTTTTTTCAGTTTTTTGTGAAGAATGTTAACTTTAGTAAAATATTCTTCAAGTGCAACTTTGCTTGAATTACATCATTGCTTATGATTTATAGTTTTACTTTCTTTAGCCCTTCGCAGTCGTAATAAATATTCCATTGTTGCTATCACTGATCGTTTTAATTCGGCACGTTTTGACAAAATTTAACAAGTCAGAGCAGTGATTGTTACTTGTGTTTGAGCGGCTACATCTCGATAAATTTCGACAATTTTGATATCAAAATTATAGAGTAGTTTTGCCACAACAAATCTATGAAGCGTAGTGCGTGCTTCTGCCGTAACTTAAAAAGCTTCTAAATCCTCCTATAACAAAAAAGGTTCTGGTTATCCCCTCGCCCCCTGTTAATGAAGCATATAGTTAGTTAGTGAGGAATTTACTGTAGATTAGGTCTAGGAGTTTAGCAAGGCTGCATTTTCTGTGCTTTTTTTGGACCAACAGAAAACTCGAAGAAGAGTAGTCAAATTTGGCGCGATGACCTTTTTTTTTGAGATCAGCAGCAATTTGCTGATTAAGATAAGCAATTTGTGTTTTACGAAAAGGCACAAATTTACAGTCCCACTTGCAAAAAATTTTGCTCCCCTAGGACAACACTCTGGTTGCGGCACTGTTCTGAGGCCAGTGCTGTAGAGACAAGACCGTTATTTGTGTTGTTGGTGTATTACCATAGGTGGAAATAACAGTTCGTAGAATCATGCTTGTTTAAATTGCCTACGTAACATATTTGGGGCGGAATTACCCAGTTTTGTGGAAGAAAAGTAGCATGCATTAATGCGTTACTTGACAACGATTCACAATGCGACCATTCTTAAAGGGGCATTCAAGTCAAGTTTTTCACTGTTGACCAAAATGCTGGAAAAACTTCCCGAATTTGAACTCTCTACGTCTTGCCGTTTTCAAGATACCTCAAATTGCAGTTTATAGTAAACAACTTTGCTCTTACTTCGGTGTTGCCATGTTGCAGTATTGTGACAGATCAACTTTTGGAAAGTTGGCTTGAATCTAATATAGGCAAAAAGGTGGATTTAAAATACCATATTAAAGTAATAAGCAGCAACTTAGCTGGATTTAACATTTTTGATTTACAGTAAAACATATCAAACGTTTTGGGCTTAAAAAAATCAAGCCCACATCAACATATTAACAATAATACATAAACATCTGCAAAGGAAAATAGAAAGATTATGGTAACATAAATTAAGTATTACTGAGTAGTGACTAACAACCAACATTATATGAGGAAATATATAAAATCAAATTATAATCTAACAAAATCAAAACTAATGATAAGCTTGAGACAGCATCCAGAATCTTAGAAGCACAATCAAACCTTTGATTAACAGCCTAAGACATACTGTTTCGAAGTCTACTTTCGTCTTTTATTCCTCGTCAGTATAGTTGGGACTACCACAATGAACAGGACCGTAGAAAGGCAAAGGATCACAAAGTAACCGGATCATAACAGGATGTAATTTTGTTTTTTGTTTTGAAAATATTAAAGCAATCATAACATTACAAGAGATATACAATTATTAGTTTAATTCAAAAGAATTTCCAATAGCATGCCTTAGACAGCTGTTTCACCCAATTTCAGGGTTCTTCAGTAAGGCTAGCAAGGCCAAAATGACAAATATCCCCAGTGATAAAAATCTTCCAAACATACACCTTTAGCAATTTATCAATTAATAAATAAATCTTTACCCTTCAATTTTAGCCAAACTAAATAAATCTTAACATGAGAAATCTTTGCCCAATGAAACTAAAGCTATTAATTAAATCTTTGCGTAATGAAACTGTATGTTATAAATCAAATCTTTACCGGTTAGTCTACAAATCTTATCTTACATCTCTTAGAAGAACGATATGCTAGCTCACCCTAGAAGAACGATAGGCTAGCTAACCCTCTACTCTCCTCATAGCTCGCCTTAAATGGCTACGTCTCCAGTATCCTGAAAGGCTCAAAACTAGTGCTCAAATTCAGAACTAGAGCTAGACTAGGCTAACAATCTCTAGAAATGAAACGCTATCAATAATTTCTGCTCTCCTTGCAGCTCGCTAAGAGTTAGCCTAGTCTAGCTGTAGTTCTGAATTTGGGCACTAGTTTTGAACCTTTCAGCCTACTGGAGACGCAGCCATTCAAGGTGAGATATGAGGAGAGTAGAGATTAGCTAGCCTATCGTTCTTATGAGATATGTAAGGTAAGATTTGTAGACTAACTAGTAAAGATTTAATTACTGCAATAGCCTTTATTTTCATTGGGTAAAAATTTTGTAGTTGAGATTTACTTATTTTGCCTAAACTTTAAGGGTAAAGATGCAATATATCGTAAACGGAATCGGTAAAGATTTATTCATTAATTGATAAGTTGGTAAAGATGTATGTTTTGAAGATTTTTATCAATGGTGATATTTGTCATTTAGGCCTTGCTGGCCTTACTCAAAGAGCTCTGAAATTGGGCGAAACAGCTGTCTAAGCCATGCTATTGGAAATTATTTTGTTGAACTAGGATATCTTTTGTAGTATTGTGATTGCGAAGTATTTTCAAACAAAAAAAAAAGAAGAAAAGTTATATCCTGCTATAATCTGGTTTACCTTGCGATTCTTTGTCTTTCTACTCTCATGTTCATACCTGCAGCCCTAGCTATACGACAAGGAATAAAAGATGAAAGCGATTCCGAAGCAGTATGTCGTAGGCTGGTAATCAAAGGTTGAATTGTGCCTCTAAGACTCTGGATGTGGTCTATAGGTTATCATTACTTTCTCAGAACATTGTTCAAAATAAGAATGCCTTTCCAGTTTTGGCGCGAAGCAATCATATTAAAATTACAGTCAAGCAAGCAACAGCGAAAAATTGTTTAATATAAGATTAACCAATTTAGTTGCAATATCTATCTATTAATTCAGAAGCAACTTTACAATCTTCGGCGTGAACAAATAATTTACTGTCCAAAATGTATCATTAATTTAAAAGAAGTTAACTCTACAAGCAGAAGTTTTATGGTCCGTTTTGGATCATCATATATTACTCCGAAATTGGATTTAGCTTCTCTAACAATTTATGCAGAACGGTTATTTTCAAATATTAAACGATATTTGCCAGAAAATTTCAAAAATTTTCCAGAATGGTTTCAAGTTTTGCGTTCGGGTAATAATTATTTGAGTTCAGTATTGCTGAGCCATGACCTTTGTCCAATTTGCAAACTTTAATATCAGTATTATTGGAAAGTTACTATAGTGTTCTTTGGAGAAATTGGTTTTGTTTCGATGCACATTGGTGTTGAGCGTTTAAAGAAAATTTCTGACACAAATATTTAATTTGGTCTTTGTGTCATCATGGAAAAATAAAATTTGTAGTTTTCTTTTAATATTACAAAACAACTGTTTTGAAAATAACTGTACTTTTCTTCGAGTTTTTTGTTGGTCTCCAAAAAAAAAGGTTATCGAACCAACATCTTGAAACTGCTGCAAAGGAAAAAATTTCGCACTGTTATGGGCAGTTTGGGGGAGGGCGAATTTTTTGCTGGGGGGGCGCCGCCCCTGGACCCCCCTTTGGTTGCGGCCCTGCCCCGAAAACCTTCGCAAAATTTCATTTAAAACTCGATCAAAAAAGTTTGGACAATAGCTAAGATGATTTGACCACATAAGCAGAATGCCTTAAGAAAGGTTTCCCAAACACGTTTTTACTTGTCAAAGCAAATGGAAAAAGGCCTGTTGGATGACGCGGCCCAAACTATATCAATTAATTGATATTGAAGATTTTGGATGGAGTCTTGAATGGTTACCTATTTATGGCAGTGGTGAACAATAGTTACCAAAGTCCGGCCTGCAGGTCATACATAACCTGTAAAGAAAATTTATCCTGCCTGCGCCAAGTTTTCAATTTTGACTCGCCTCTTGAATGCACTCAGCACGAGTCCTATTTGATCAAACCAGTCTCGTTTACTGGCTGAAGATCTTTTTTTTGATGATATTCACGTAATTTCTAGTTACAACAACACCGTAAAATTTTCATTGTCCAGAGTAATGGCCACACGCAGACGCGGACCTTTGCTGTGTTGTATTTGGCAATTCTTCGCAAAAGTTTTACACCCCTGATTTATTAGTTAGCTATTAGTTGTTTGAAGTCTGATTATTATAAATTTTTGTTGACTTTGGTACCATAAACCTTGTTTGAAGCAACAATTATCTGTATGTGTCACCACATCTTCTTAAAAAGCTTACAGTATATGATTCTTTACAAAACTTTTTTATGATCAAAATTTTACCCCCTACTTTGTTTAAAAATATTTAGAAAACTTTTTTTTTTGAAATATGATAAATTGATCCATTACAAAAATGTGTAAAACGGGTTGAATTATGAACTTGTAATAAGTTTTTGTGAAATGTATATACCTTTGAGACGCGATCGAAAAGTGAACGACGAAATGGTGTTGAAAATTTTTATCAATACCTTTGCATAACCAAAGTTGGCTTAGATACACACCATCAACAATATTTCGACCCAAATTTGGTGCCTCATATGAAGAATCAATAGACCTGTGTTTGGACTGAGTTATCGGAGAAAATATGGGTTATGGTACTTGCCATAGACATAGCAATTAAAATGCCTCTTATGATAAAAATTTGGCAAAAAGTTTATTGTTTCTTCAGTTTCTTTTAGCATTTTTCGCGTATAACATACATGCGTACAGCAGTAGTGAACAATAATATTGACGATCTGGGGGCCTGCGCCCCTCAATTTAATTTTTGCCAACCAATTTTTATGCGTAGCCCAGACGAAATTAAAGGTTTTAGTTCTAAAAGTTGCTATCTCAGGCCCTCATATAACCTTTTTATGAACGTAATGCAATAACCAGGGCGGATTTACCACATGGCACAGTGCCAGGGGCTCCGCTTTCATATGGTAAAACTTATTTTGGTCTTCACCTATATTTGACAAGAAGATTTTTCAAAAATATCCTTAGCACCAGGGGCCCACGCATAGGCGTAGCCCGGGGGGGAGGGCAGGGGGTCTGGGCCCCCGCGATTGAAATATCACCTATGACAAAAATGTGAGAAAAGCGTATATTGTTTCAGTTTCTTTTAGCATTTTTGCGTACAACGCTTTCTTTTAGGATTTTGCAAATGATGTTGACGATCAGGGGCACGGGCTCCCCTCAATTTTTGCCAACCAATTTAATTGTATAACCCACGAGAAATAGAAAGTTTTGGATTTAAAATTTGCTATCTCAGGCTCTCATCTACGGTAACCTTTTTTATGGACGTAATGTAATGCCTAGGGCCGGATTTGCCATAGCATGGCACAGTGCCAGGAGCTCCGTGCTCAGATGGTGAGACTTTGTTTGGTCTTCATCTATATTTGGCAGAAAAATGTTGCAAACATCTCCAAAGGACCAAGGGCCCCGCGCACTATAAATCCAACCCGAGAAATAACATGGTTAGTAAACGTAACCACCTAATGTAGCATTTTTAAACAAAAATCCTCCTCCACCTCGCCAGTTTTTATGCGACAAAATACTTTTGAAAAAAATTAGCTCTGAGAAACGCTCATTGAACAAGTTATTGAATTTGAATTGAGGGGCATGGATCCCCTAGTCGCACATGTACTTTTACAACTGGTCATTTTTAAGACAAAACAAAAATCTCTAAGGAAAATCTTTGCGAGGCAATGTACCGTACTTTCCCCTACCTGGGTCAAATAACTTATAAAATTTAAACCCAAAATGCGATATTTTAAACGTGTTTTAGACTTAAATTGTAAACAGGGCTCGAAATTAACGCTTGCCCGAAGCAAGCTGAAATCGCTCGGGCAAGTTATTTTTTGGCTTACAAAATATAGCATGTTAAACAATATTAAACAAGATTATTTAGAGATGCAATTTAGGTCTGCTTTTGTTGCAATAAAATAAAATATGTAAGTAGAGAAAGCTGTTGCTTGGTTTATTTTTTGGTTGCCACTTTGCTAATATCACAAATAACACTTTGTTTTAATCGTACGCACATAATTAATCGCAATTAACACTTCTTAATGGCAAGCAGATTTTGCGATGCTCAGATGCGTTTAGCAACTTTTTGGCTTAAAATGCTACGTTTTTTTTTGTAAGAAAAAATTTGCCACGCTTGACGTATTAACCGCTGTTTCAGATGTCACTATTCACAAGTACTACACTGCGCTGCCGCTGCGTGAAGACAACTTTAAGAATTTTGCAATTTTTTTGTGATGATTATTTTGAAAATAGTTTAGCTACTATTGCAAAAAAATTTGGCTTTCTTACTTGTGTAGTTTCCAAAATATTCCATTGAAAATGCGTTTGCAACACACCGCAACCACAGTATAAAAATATATCAGTAGGTTCACTCGAATATGACGTGTGTCCGCTTTTTTTGAGAGCCAAGCAAAACTTTGGAGTCAAATGACGTCATAATGGTGACATTGGGAGCAGAATCGAATTATACCAAATGATAGCAATTGTTCTGAAATTTTATGAATTTTGTCTCCACCTTACGGAGTTAGGTCCTTTCCCTTTTTCGACGGCCCTAAATATTGAAGAGCTGCATTTTTCACGACTGTTATGCTCCTGACATAACTTGACGTAGCTTTCGTTGTACTTTTCGTATCGAAATAAAATTGGTACCAATAAATCCGTTTAAGCTCGGTCTTTGAATCGCTTCATTTGTTACGTCGCTTGTGCATGACGTCACAAAGTCACAAGCGTAAAAATAACCTAAAATTGGAACTTTTCGTTCTTTCGGTGACTTAGTTATGGGGGGTTTTGTTGGCGTTTGACACCCAACAGTTTTCTTTTGCCCGAAACTTGCTCTACATCGTCAACTAGCTTTCCTGCAATTTTCTTTTTAATTGCTCAAAAATTTACAAAAATGTCGTCGATTGTTTGAATGACATTGTAAAGTTATAAACATGGTTACAGCATTTCAAGTCGTTGTTCTTTAACTGATATAATTTGATTGTCACGTCAAAATCAAATCAATTCTTTCAATATAATCGCTGTATTACGCCGAAGCGTGTAACGAGTGTGCGGGGCCCATCTCCGCGTCATTGCGCCTGGGCTACACAGCTCCTTTCGAAGAAATGTCGCAGCGGTGGCGAGCCGTTGGCAACTCTGTGTCCGATTTGACCGGCCTGAATTTTGAACCTCAGACCTCCCACTCCAGAGACGAAAGCGTTACCGCTCGACCAACTGGCCGGTTTAGCGACTTGAATGATGTCTTTCAGTCCGAAACAACATCGTCTTTTAGTCCGAAATAACAAGGAGCACTGCAGCTGCATTGCAACACTGTGTGTGTGAACGGGTTATGGTGAATTTTTGTACAGTCATATTGAAATTATTCTTGAAGAAAGAGATGCATTTTTGACTCCAAAGTTGGTTTTAATTGTATTCTTTCAATTGTATAAACTTTACCGGTACACGCAACTGCAAAATACAAGCGGTGGAATCTTCAAATTTGAGAAATAAAATAATTAAAATTGTCTAGTTATGCAGCCGAAAGATGCTGTTTTTGACTAAAGACATCATTCAAGTCGCTAATAAATGACAATGACGTGACAATCAAATTATATCAGTTAAAGAACAACGACTTGAAATGCTGTAATCATCTTTATAACTTTACCATGTCATGCAAACAATCGACGACATTTTTGTAAATTTTTGAGCAATTAAAAAGAAAATTGCAGGAAAGCTAGTTGATGATGTAGAGCAAGTTTCCGGCAAAAGAAAACTGTTGGGTGTCAAACGCCAACAAAACCCCCCATAACTAAGTCACCGAAAGAACGAAAAGTTCCAATTTTAGGTTATTTTTACGCTTGTGACTTAGTGACGTCATGCACAAGCGACGTAACAAATGAAGCGATTCAAAGACCGAGCTTAAACGGATTTATTGGTACCAATTTTATTTCGATACGAAAAGTACAACGAAAGCTACGTCAAGTTATGTCAGGAGCATGACAGTCGTGAAAAATGCAGCTCTTCAATACAGGGTGTCCATAAAGTCCGTGTGCACTTTAAAAAATTTATAACTTTATTTTTATTTGTGATAGAAATAATCTGTAAAAATGTTTAGAAAGTTTTATGTATCTAGTTTTAAGTACAGCTATTTAATAATTCTTCGCTACAAAATTTGTAACAATTCTTAGATAAGCAAATTCTGCGTGTTAGACAGTTTCTAAATCAGGAATTTCCAAACTGATGGACTGAAAGGAGAGGACCATTTTGTTAGCCTCCACGTTCGCCAGATTTGACTCCATAAGGTTTTTTTTTATGGGGACATGTGAAAACAATTGTGTATGCAACCAAACCTAGTTATTTGACAGCTAAAATAACTTATGTGATTTCAGGCATTACTATAAATCAGTTGGGAAATGTTTTTAGTGAACTGCAAAATCGTGTTACTCTTTGTATTGGAAATGATGGAGGACATGTGGAAACTTAAATAAAATTTCAATAAAACCTTAAAAAATATCGATTTTCTTCTTTCAAATCCATTTTACAAATTATTTCTATTGCAAATACAATTAAAGTTATAATTTTTTTAAAGTGCACACGGACTTTATGGACACTCTGTATTTAGGGCCGTCGAAAAAGAGGAGGACTTAACTCCGTAAGGTGGAGACAAAATTCATAAAATTTCAGAACAATTGCTATCATTTGGTATAATTCGATTCTGCTCCCAATGTCACCATTATGACGTCATTTGACTCCAAAGTTTTGCTTGGCTCTCAAAAAAAGCGGACACACGTCATATTCGAGTGAACCTACTGATATATTTTTATACTGTGCCGCAACGTTAATCAATGTCATTGTAACGTAATAATTGAAATATTTACAATCAAAATATCATATTTTGGGTAATGCATGATTGGAAAAGTTACTGATTGCGTCACATTAACATAACATCGCCCACAAAAACTTGATTCTAGAAATAGGATACGCGACTCTGCGTATTTTGCAAATTCACAGCTTTTTGCCAAAAAGTGCATTTGACGAAGTTTTTTCCAAAGTTAAACAACCTCAGAACTTATTGCATCTATTTTTTTTGTTAAGTTGAACTTTCCTCTGGCAAGTAGACATGTAAATAGTATGATATCACTTGCCCGAGGGGCAAGTTGTTAAAAAAGTCAATTTCGGTCCCTGTGTAAGTAAAAGGAAGATTGAGCAATTTAATTTTTTCACAAATTGGCTTTCCAATGTTAAAAATGTAGTTTTTTCTAATGGCTTTAAATACGTACAAATTGTGATCCAATGGCATTAAAATACGTAGTTTTTTTTTAATTGCAAATATCGTCCAGCGGCCCCCAGACTCCTGTCTGTGATACCTTTGAGTTACACGAGTTTACTCGCACACATCTTCCTAATTTGCACATTTGCTCTTTTTAAGTCCATTTGCTATATCAAAATTCTGAGTACGTGCAACACACTCAATACACTGCTTCTGATCTTCCAATCTACTATATATTCATTTATCCTGCGAAAAATTTCTTTGAAAAGCTCTGATGACGTCGTTACATATGATTTGCCCCCCCAATCAAAAATCCTGGCTACCACAATGGTACTTGCGTACCATTTATTCACTTCACATGCAATGTGGACGGTGTGACTCAATTGTTGTGTATTTAATGTATATGCGTAGATTACAAAATTATTATTATGTTTGTATTATGACCAGCTACGTCTTGAAAGGGTTTTCGACCCTGAACTTTCGTTTTCAGGGTGTTTTTTCATGCTATTTATGTGTTATTATCTGTTCGCTATTTTCGTGATGGTCTAGAATGCAATCTATAGGTTTACGAAAAATAATTTTCAACTAGTTTTAGTCCAGCTTCATACGTCAAAAAGTTGGAATTTTTCTTAATCTTAAAAAATATGTTTGGCCCATTGTAAATTTTGCTTTGTTTATGAAAATGTTTATCAACTACAATTCATTTCGTACAGAAAGTCATGCGTGTTATACTTTCTCAAACAGCAGTTTCAACCTTCTAAGTCAAATGAAACAAAATTTGTAAGAGTTGGCAACACTCGCAGTGGCAAATTTTTGTAAATTTGGTGACAGTTTTTGTTCCTATATTTTGACGCCTTATATGTATCTGAAGATTTTTCATGGCCGCTTGTTGAGTGACGTAAGGTTAGAAATTGGATTAGGCTTTAATTATTTAAACTATAAAATTTATGGTGTCATTTTCGCTCAGGTATTGTTTTGGTTTTCCTATGCGCGACCTGGTCCAAGTCTTCAAGATCCTGAACGTTTGTGCTGACCGTGTGGTCGAGCGGGACTGCTACGTGGAGCCTATGTGCTTGCTGTTGAAAGTGTGCGGGTGAGTTGCGAAGTTTGTGTTGAGTTTGGAAAGCGATTAAAATTGGTTTCAATCTAGAGAAGTTATTTACATTACCGCATACAGTGCTCTGAAGTTGATTTACGTTGGGTTGCATTTGGCCACCCAAGTCATTCAGTTCTGAAAAGTCCGAGGTTACGTAAAACCCAGAAAGTTTACGGAATATCGACTTTCAGCTTACTTTGTCATTTAAGCGATCTGGAGTTTCACGATTATCATATCTGGGAAAAATTAACCAACAGTTCGGCGTAGGATAGGAATGCATGGCGTTGGTGTAGAAACACAAGCTGCCTGTTTCATTCACTTCAATGATTTTCCAGTCTTCCCTTTCTGAAGCAGAAGATGTCGGATGAAACAATGTACGTTCAAATCGCAATCGAATCCATCTCGCAACTCGGTTACCTGATGAGAGTCTCGCATCCACTTGTGCGCTCGGCGCTTGTAGACGCGCTCGTCTCATTCTACTGCAACCCGCCTGATCTCGGCGACCGCCTAGAGGTGAGATTGTGTCGTCATAAAGTAACACTCTCATCAATGGATGAAAAATGTCGTGACAAGTTCCAGTAAAGAATTTGATAAATAGATATACCAATGAAATGCGGCATGCTTACAAGTTAAACAGTTTTGGCTTTGAAAATGGGTGTTCTTTTTCTTGCGTTTGACAGCGGGACAGTCATCTTATTGGTGGTGGTTTATTGGAGCCTATACACTTTCCCGAAAAACACTTTCCAGAAACAAAATTTTTTCAAAAAATACTTAGCTGAAATTACATTAATTCGATGTACATTTGCACGAACTTGCACTTGCCAGAAATTTCATTTCCCTGAAATCTCGTTGGCAGAATTAAAAATTTGCCAGAAGTGACATTTCCCGGAAAATTTATTTTCCAGAATTTGCAATTGTCGTAAATTACATTAGGTCGAAATTTTTCCCGAAAACTTATTTTCCAAAATTTACACTGCCAAAAATTGCATTTTCCAGAAAACTTATTTTCCAGAATTTGCACTTGCGAAAAACTGCATTCGGCAGAAGTTACATTTCTCCGAAACTTTATTTTCCACAAATCATGTATGTTAGCCAGAAATCTCATTTGGCAGAATTTACATTTTGCTAAAATCATAAGCCTACTCATTTTCAGAAATTATTGATTATTATTGATAAAGAAGAGGCTTCCTACCTCTGGTAACTAATTTCGACAAACTCAGCTTTAGCTTCAAAATATTTTTATTTTTCAACAAAAATTTGCCATTTTTTTTCAGTATGTAGTTACAGTTTTTACAGTTCTTGGCACTTTGACGGAAAACCTCCGTTTGAGAGGACTGTGAGGAACAATTGCTTCCAATGCCACCGGCCCCTTCTTACTACGGCATTGACCACTTTACAGCAAATTCATTATTTTTTTAACTCAAGATCGAACAACAAAAAATCAAAGGAATAGAACACAGTTTTAACTCGAGTTGGTACATGCTCTACATTAGATAATTTGCAACCGCAGAAAATTCGAATTTTCAACTAAAACAGTTGTAATTCAGTTACCTCCGCAACGACCATCTCGACAAGACCACTCCACGCTGTTTATTATTTCGCGGTCTGTTTTCGCTGGAGCATAGCTCGGCCATTTGTGACGTACCCTGTAAAAACGTACACTTATCTACTTTTACATGACCTGCAAATGGAATGTTCTAAATTGCATCAAGAGTATTTGACGGGAATTGACTTCATAATTGGGACTTGGTGTGCGCGCGTAGAACCTATGTTTTTACAAGGCGATTTTGATAGATGAGTATCGAAACTTATTTGATGAATAAATCCAATTCGGATAACAAACGTTGTGGGAAATGTTTTTCTGGCAAGTGATTTTATAGGAGGTGATTTTCTACGATGTGCGCAAGAATACCTTGTTTATCAAAATTACCAAGCCTCCGAATTGTACCATCGTCTTATTGTCTTATTCTCGAAGACCGTTATCGGTGGTTTGTAAGTACAGTAGTTCAGCTTTCAACGATATTGTTTGTTGGTTTTCACCGCATGGGAATGCGGCCCATTTTTTCATTTTTCTACAAAACAAAGAGCACTGAGGCGACCCTTCTGAACAACCTCACTGGTGCTTTCTGAGCTCGGTGATGGTGAGGTAGCTGGGGTGACACGAGCTATAAGGGTAAGGTTTAGTGGCTCCTTCCACTCCTTCCATCAAGCCGTCATTCTAGGAGTCTTTAAGGCGTTATTGCAACTCCATACGTCAGAAGGTTAAAGCATTTCCATGAATTCAGGCTTGATGGAAGGATTACGTATGGTTGCGGGTTTACTGGATAATACTGCAGACAGACACCATCATGTTCATTTTTCAACCTGGTACGACTTCGAAACCTCGAATAATGCCGCCGCACCTCCAGTAGCAAGGACAAGAGAATGACGTTTTCTTGCGATCATTGTTTTTTCGAGCTTTGTGCTACACTCTTTTTTATAAGAACTCTAGGCTCATTTTTGCTCAAAATTTAAGAACAATTGCAGCCTCGGAATGAAAAGAATCATTAATGAAAAGAACACGAGCCTGTACAATGCATATGTAAGCAATCAGCGGAGCTTTCTTGGCCTTTTTGATATTGCCATTGTTCATTTATCTGAAGTCTTTTTCAATAATCATGATCAATCAAAAACGACAGCTTTTAACAACGCAATATTGAATTTATGTTAGTTTATTTTTCAGTAAAATTAAAGAACGAATGAGGCTGAAAATTTGTGAAGATTTAAGAACAGCCAACCTCGACACAAAAGTTACTGGTTGTTATAGAAAAAAAAGGTTTCTTTTGGTGTAGGAAAAGGCGCCATCCCAGCAAATGGTGGCATCTGAGTGAATGCTTAGACGATAGGGTCAAGCTTTAATCTTAAATATTCAATCAATAAAAGAATTTTGTAAGTGGAATACCTGCTTTTATGTTATTTATCACGGAGTTTCTCTACCAAGTACCCAGTTGTACGTGAAATCTCCCGTTGTATACTCCCGATCTAAGATATAAGCGCGGGCTAGGACAAAAATGCGTAGATATGAGGGCACACTATCATCATTACTTTGATCCAGGAATGTGCTTCCTTCTATTCCTGGACCCCAGCAACCAACAGATGTTTCCCGCACGCGGAGGTCACCCGGTTTTTGTAGCCTAGTCGCCATCTTTCACGATCTTGTGCATCCAACCTTTGCAAACCTCTGGCAATCATGTCGCATTCCAGCACTTCTATCTCGTTTTCGGTCTTTTTTAGTACCATCAACTTCTAAATGTAGTGCCTTTACTGGATCTCTTTCTTTAACCGTTCTCTCCACATGCCCCAAACATCTCAACCTTTGCTCTTGCAGAAATTCTTCCAATCTCTCTGCATCCGTCATTTCACGTCATTTCATTGTTTATTTTATTTTTCAAGGTTTTCCCACAATCATCGCAACGTTTTCATTTCTGTAGTCTTCAACTTCCTTTAATCTACCCAACATTCAGCATCATAAGTTAAAGCACTTCTCACATAGTTTTTGTATAAGCTTTTTCCGCATATAACCTTCAAAACCTTTTTCAAATTTTTTCAATGCCGATCTAGTCCTTGATGTTACAGTCTCCTGAGCTCCTCCTTTCGTACTGATTACATCATCGAGATAAGAGAACCTTTCCACCACTTCTATGTTGTCTCCATCCAAATTTATCATTTAATCTTCATCTTGAAACAACGCACTGGAGATGCATTTTTGGGGGTAAAATCCTTCTCTCTGGTTAAACTTCCATGAACTCCAGAACACCTATTGTGCACCCAGTGTTGACATTTTGTACATTGCACGGAGTTCCTTTCCGCTCCTTTGCCACATATACAGAGCAAGGATACTTTCGAATTTACATTCGTACAAGATTTCTTGTATAAAAAGCCTTTGTCTTATTTACATTTATTTTCATTTCTTCATCTTACTGCATAATGATTTTTTTCATCTGTGTATCGAGATTCCACCTCTTATCACCAAGTAGCACAAGATCATCTGCATCAACTTTAGAATTTTTTATCTATTTAAGGTAAAATTGAATGTTTTGGATAAGTTAATATAGATCAAGATCAAAAGTGGCAAATTTTGGGGGTGCCATGTTATGGAGCCATGCCAAATAAGCCAGCCTGTCGAAAAATTATAATCTTTACGCCAGATGATCCTGCTAGACATATTAATTTTTGAGATGTTAATACAAAAAGAAGAATAAAACATAACAAAACTCGGGATGTCATGTAACCCTTAAATGGTCCTCCAAAGTATAAGATTTTTAATTGCCTGAAGCGTGATGGTGAAATTCTCTGAATAAGTTGGCATCGCAGAAAAGAAGAGTCAACCAGGATTCCAAGTTAGGAGATTTTTCCCTAAGTAGACTTGTGACATTTACGACGTTGAAGTACTTGAGCTTAATGGCTTTGATAGATTTGAGCTAGATGGCGTAGTTTTTTACTAAACGGTCACATGTGACGTTCAGAAAACCTTTTTCTTGCGTCTCAAGGATTTTGAAAAATTTAATTAAGAAAGCTTTGGTGTTAAATAATGGATTTAATATACAGTATCCAAAATCTTGGATTGCAATGCTAAAGAGCGTTCTGAGAATTTGAAATGACTGTAAAATGCGTGGCATATCTCTGGCCGTGGTAAGGGATAAATTTGGCTGATGCAATAAAATTTTGCTCAAAAGTTGCTGGAATTTTAAAGTTCGCTCCATGTTATTTCATAATAAAGTGAAAACTGTTAGAAACGTGAAAATAATGCCGAGTTTTAGCGTTGTTATATGAGCTTTTTGATTGACGTTACTTAATTATTTTGATAACTTTTTCGAGACAATTAAATTTTGAAAGCGAATAACAAGAAGGTTGGTCAAGTTAGTGAAAACAAAATTTGAAGTTGGCGCTTTTAGCTTTTGATTCGACTATCAACGACTACATGCAGTACTTGCAAGTTCGCTTAACGCAATTAAGTCACTGTTTTAAAGTTTAATAAATTTCAATAAAAGTTGAATAGTGTCGCAAAGTCTCCAGAAATCGCTTGCGATGCCACATTCTAGTTACCACTGTTAATAATTTTTGATATCACAGTAATTAGCGAGCGATATTATCTTTCGAATTACGAAATATCTGCACAGGTTGCAGGATTATGTCTGTCTGTTTCTCTGCGTGCCCTTTGTGTCGGGTTTCAGTATAATTACTTCTTTTGTCATTCACTATTAAATGCGGGGTTTGGACAGCTTTAGAATTCATCATTGATCGCGCACTGAACCACAGGTTTCCTGCTCGCATTATTGTACAGTAAGTTACTAGAACTTAATTTTTACTGCACTTTCTTGTTTAAATAATCGATCTAAATTGCTATTGCTCAAGATCAGGTTGTGTTCAAATGTCAGATGATCAAAGGATTAACGCCTTTGAGACTGAAGACTTAGGGCTCAATTCTCGGGCCGATCATATCAAACACGGTGTTCTACGGCTTACCAACATCGAGCTGCGTAGCTCATTGCAACGTTCCACTCTTCGTCGAAATACAGCGAGTAAATAGAGATTTGATTTGCAGGGTTACCGCCAGAGCAGCCACAAATATAACATGACTGTGGTCGAGATGAGTTCGGTGCCCGAAACCCTCATTAAGTCGCTCGCGATTTCACGGGATGACCTGCAGATCAAGCTCAAAATCCTCAAAGTCCTAAAAAAACTCTCCTCAAATTCCGGTAATTTGCTGGCTTTCCTGTTTATTGTTTCCGTTAATTTATGAAGTGAGAGGCTTTTGCACGCGCTTCACATTTCAAAAAGTATGGTCAGGATCGCTTTTTTACTTCGTGTGCGATGATTTTTACTATGTTGTCTCTACTTGCTTTCTACATTTGGATGCGCATTGCACAATTAGCGATCGAACATCGTTTAGCTCCGGCCGCTGGTGCGCCTATGAATCTACGTTGGGTGTAACGATAGGAATAGTCGTGTAACACGATAGAACCGATGGTGTCACACAATAGGTGTTGTTGACGTGTGCCTCATACGCCAAACTAGTTGAAGTGGCCCGAGGCAGCATCAATCATCCAGCGCCACGCTCTCATCTTTTGATTGTAGACATTCATTTTCTTGTTTTCAGAAAGGCAGTGTCTTAATTCCTATAACTAGAGCTCAAATTTAACTGATTCAAAAAAGTGTTTAATAGCAGCGCCCAGAGCTTACAGTATATGCCGCTTGTAATAATTAACAGTTTAAAAATTTTAAACCGCAGTTTTTACCATAATCGGGATGAGATCATCTGGGGGAAGTTATGATGGTGTCATAATTGGCTGTTGCGTTGGCAAAAAATCGAAGCAGCGCCCCTTCTTGTTGGTTGTTTGCGTCAGACAAATACAACCACTGCTCATGTAATGTTTTTAGCTGCGAATTGCGAGCAGATGCTGAAGAGCGACGCAGCTTATTTCATATGCTGCTACATGAACTTTCCTGATCCCTCTGGCTACCTCCTCTTCACCTCGGTTGAAATCCTCTGGAACTTGCTCGACCTCGGAGGCTACGAAGTCCAACTGCAACTTGCCAACTTGGAATGCGTCAAGTGAGTAAACGTGGGATGGCGATGCGGAGAAGTTTCGTTGTCTATACTCGGGTTTGGAAAGGTTTCGACACTTCACATCCCAAATTTACATTTTTCCAGAATGTATACTTGCCTAAAATTACGTTTTTCTGAAAGCCCAATTGCCTGAAATAACATTTTCAGAAATTATGTTTAGCCAAAAAGTTATTGCATAGAAATTACATTTTTTCGAAAGTTTATTTTTCAGAAAATACAAGTACATGTTCTGAAAATTTTTATTTTTTGCAAGTTCAATTTCAGGGAAGTTTATTTGTTGATGAGGACTAACAGGAATTGCTGATGCGAACTAACACATCGCTGCTGTCCATCGCTGTAAATTTATTGATTCTTTCTGGGTTAAAATGGCCTTGTACCACACGCACACACCGAACCATTTCCGAGCTTTTTGATCGTGTATGAATTTAAAAAGTTCAATTTAGAAGTGAAGGCTTAATGCGCTTGCCTACTTATTTGCTAAGCTGTCTTGGCCACGTTTCAGCGAATGGTCCGAGTAGTTTTCGAGTGAAGTTTCCACCTGCCCATCTGCCTACCAAGCATTGAAAGCTCACACTTTTCCAATCACTGTTCAACATCAAGCAAGGAGGCTGTGAACACCATAACTCTTAGTTTGACCCAACCGGAAATCGAATCCGAGTCTACTATTTCAATAGCAAACGCTCTGTCCATTTATCTAGACCACTGACTGGCGTAGTGTACAGCTAGAACCCTCATCACGACCGTTAGCTAACTTCGCGCTTGCCATGATGTTGAAATTACAGTAAGATTTTATAATCTTAGCTGGTAAAACAGAAAAGGGAGACGGATTTTAATGTAAGCGATTGATGTTTTTTGCAGTGCGTTGAAGATCGCCTTTAAAACGCTGATGACTGGCGGGTGCTCCAACTACGAACAACAACTACGCAACGACCTCCTCGTTATCACGACGCTCGTCGCCCGAAACCCCGCCGCCCCAATCATCGAATCTGGTGAGTGGCAAACCGCATGTTGAGCGGAGTGATCTGTTGGGACGACATTTTAATTGCGTGTTCTCTGCTGCATAATGCTACGCGATTCGAGAAAGCTGTTTGATGAACCTTTCCCACAGAAGAAAATTTGATAAGAATAATCTTGTCCACTATGGTGGCTCACACCAACTCCCCCCAGATAACGAACCAAGCTCCAATTAATTAATTTTTATCAATTTTGAAGTACAGTGAGTTCAGAATGCAGGAGACTTGAAAATAAAATGCTGACGATAAACATTTAAAGCCTGCCCAATTAGTTTGCATTTGAGGTTGATACTTTTGGCCTAATTCGGTATAACTTTTCACCAAGAGTCAAGTTTAACTTGACTGTTTTATTATGTAGTTAGTAGTAAAGAAGATAGTGTCAACTAAACTGAAAGTTTCCAGAGATGGACAGCGCTGTTTCAGACTTTATCATCAGTAACTTGACAAATGTTTAAATACTTAATCTCTCTCAACTTCAAGAACCAGATAAAAACAATGATCAAAATCAGTCAGTCCGTCAGCGTCAGTTTATTCATGTACCAGTACATGCAAACAAAGAAAAATCCACGTTTGGAATATACAGTTGCATGTAAATAGAGTACGGTACATTGGGAGACCACGAAAGAGTGAAGCGCTTACCGAGTCATGGCCTTGCAATTTCACACAGTTTCGCTTTTATGAAGCAATGCACAGCGTTTCGTTGTAAATCCTCAAGGTAGATGACAGACATAATATTGATGCCCTATTCCTGCACAGTTCTTTTGACATACAGTAGAGTAAAGCACTAGGACAATCTCATTCTCTTGCTATAGCCAACACGGTATGAACAGATATGGGCTTCGAACAAATATTTAAAGTATAATATGATGAAATTGAAGCGGTAGCTCAGCTGTCGCGTCATCAAGTCCATTCCAAACTGACTAAGGAAGCATCCGCATAGTATTCGTGTAATAACCTAGTTTTTATTATTTCGACCGATTTTTTAAGCAACCGCCTGTTCACAAATTAGATTTTTTTGAAAGTAAATGGCTATTGAACTTGAGTGCCACGATTGCTAGGATTGTTTGTCCAGCGTCATGTAACACACATTGTTTTTCTTCGTGTGACGTAATTTTGATGCTTTAGCGTATATCTGTTCGTGCTGTGCAGCTCCAATCGGCAGTATTTTAGAATTGTAGAGATTTTTTAGCCCAGTTTTAGTAGTTGGTTTTAGTATTTTTATAGCTTTGCAATATATTTACAACAATAAAACATCTATAAAATCATTAAACTGATGCCCCCAACAGACTGTTTCGCCGTTTGGCTCCTCAGGGGGGTGGTGGCAAATCTGAAAAGTAAACTTTAAGTAGAGTCTAGGCGATAGAAAAATTACTAGAAGTTACCAACTAGCAAATTCCCACGCATTCCAGAACGCGAACAGGCCGGCGGGGCCTTGGCAATAACCGGCGCCGCCGCTCAAAAAAAGCAAGCGCGCCGATTACCGCCAGGTGGCTACCAGCGGGGTAGGGCACTGTAATAGAGGAACAAATACCTCAGTATCAGGCATTCTAGAAGAAGAAACACTCAGCATACTGAGGCTGGCTACACTTTAACCAATAACCATTCAAAACTATCACATGCTACTATATGACATCAGACGGTTATAGCTCAATGCTGCACTTATATTACAACTTGTCTGATAACTATCAGGCAAGGGTAAGAGACTGTATCCGAAGCCAGATAAAGCCAGAAATCGCTTGCACAAAACTTTAACCGCCAACTAAGTATGACGCAATAGAAAGGACAGCAACAAGTGCACAGGTATAGCAGAACAGCAGATCATTGGTTCGAATCGTGGTAGTAATATGGAGCGTACAGTTGAAATATAAACTACGCAAATACCTATATAATATTGTTATTGTTTTTGCCAAGAAAGTTTAGAATACGAGGTTGTAATTAGGCTTATGACGATACATTGATTAATCGCAAAGCGTCGCAAATTGTTTAGGCTCTTAAGTTTCTGAGTTTGTGTTTATTGCGGTGACGACACTTCGACACAAGGTTCGTTGTTTTGTTGAGCAGGTTTCTTTGGTCTGCCATCAGAATGGATGTCGCTTTTCATCTTGGCAGAGGTAGTCTTCGCTTTACAATATATTTATGTACACACAAAGAAAACATGGAAAAGAAAAACAACTCAGGTCAAGCATAGCAGTTTTTGAAGATAGTTTTGTAAAAGGGGATTTTTCACTTCAGTCAGGGGACATGGCGGTTTCCCAATGGAACATTTTTGCAGACTGTGAGTGTGGACTCGGGCTTCTCTACCGCAGTCGCATGTACTCGTCTTGGTAAGGCCCCAGCGATGCATGTCGTCGGCGAATCGTCCAGATCGGCTGCGTAGTCTGTTGAGCTAGACCCATTGCTTGCTTGGAAGTTTGCAACCAGAAGGCTCTTTCAACCTCTGTGGGATAAACTCAGCTAGATTTTCAAGAACTGAGTCGTCTGCTACAGAAATTGTTTAGCCGAGGTTTCTCAGTATGTCCAGAGCAAAACCTTATAAGCTTATGGAAACAGCTTACGTCATCTGATACAGGTGTGCTGACGCGCTCATTTAGCTGTTGTTGCACTTCAACACAGAATTAATTCATTGTTTCACTAACAAATACCTAGCTAAATATTGCAAAAATTGAGCCACAATGTCGTAAGCCAACGGTAAACACGATATTTAATCGTGAACTGTCAAGCAAACAACTGATGTTTTACTATCCGATACAAGCGGTAAATATTTTGTGTTATCACAAACAGCATTCTTCCATTATTCAAGCCAACCTGTTAATGAGCTCCTGTGACATCACTGTGGAGTATGAGGCGAAACAATCGCGCTGCATATACAAGCACGTGACCACCACCTCGATTGATGCCTGAAAATGTCCGATTCGAATTTGCACTTATTTTTTTTCTCTGTTGTCCTAATGCTGTTTACTTCAAAATCTTGGAAAACCATCTAAATCTTGTTGAATCTTCATGAAAAATTTGCATACTACTCAAGAGGTAATCATTTTTAACAAATATTTTAAAAATTTTTGAATTTTTGCTCTGCAAAGGCAAGATCTTGTCGTTTGAAACGGGATGATTTTTTTATTATTCATTTTTTTTTATGAAAACATTCAAAGACTCGAAGCAAACTACTTATATTCTTCATACCAAGTTTGACTTCCAACAAAATTTTGCACACCTGACTATTTAATATCGAAAGTATTTTTTTGCTAAGTTCTACCTTTAAGGTCCTTGTTTTATTTTGAAATGCGGGGTCTAGTCCGTCGCTCAGCATAGTTTTCAGTAACAACCAAACAAACATTTTCTTCCTACAGCAAAAGCAAAGAAATTAAGGCCGGAGAAAATATGACGAAAATACAACGCAACCTTCGCCAACTCTCGTTAATCGGTCATGTTTTTCGCGATTGTTATTTTGCGGCACTCACACTAACAACAAAATCAACCTTCAAACAACGGTAGAGCGCAATGACAACGCATCAAATAACAGTTTACAAAAATAGTGCCGACATTGAATATTGATGAAGTTTCCGCTTGCCCGGTGAACTTCAAATGTCGGCGCATATGGTTGCCGCCACCTGAGTCTTTAATTGTCGGCGCGTATGTCATCTTATGGAGTGGATGATCCTGATTAATAGCTCGACGGAGGTATCTCTCACACGCGTAGTGGCGACAGTTTTCAAAATACTGGATGCCAGCTAAAGAAGGAAGAAGATTGACACGTGTAGGCCTAATGCATCCACTGATGGTACGAAGGGCTTCATTATAGGATCTGTTTAGCCTATTAGTTTTGCAAGATTGATTCCTAACATGGCAGCAGGATTGAGCTGGCGCAACTACTAGCCAAAAGGTAGATATACGAAACATCAAAGTATGCACCCAAGTTGAGACTAGCAAGCCGTTTCACGTGAGCAACTTTAGATATTATTTTGTTCTTCAACTTCTCAATATGTTGACGGAAGTTAACGACCGATCGAGAGTGACACCAAGGTACTTAGGTGTAGGGTCAAAGGGAATGGGATCATTCGACATGTGCACTCGTAATTGGGATTTCGCGTAAGAGCGTAGTGTCTTTGCTTTTGTTCGCGAATTTTGGCATATGAGGATTGATTTGCTCATAACTAACAAACGGTAAAACCTTGAAAGCTGAAATTTGGACTCAACACGAGAATTAATAAAAGCGTTTTGTGTGCCAATTTTTGGGATCCTGGGTCACGTGATCGTGAATTGACATACAAAAACAGTAATTTGTGGCTTGAAAATTTATTAATTCGCCTATAACTTAAAAACCACTTGGCGTGTAAAGCTGAAATTTGTACACGATATGGGTACTTATAAGTGGTTCTTGCAAACTGAGTTTGGGGGCACCCAGTCACGTGAACAATATTTTGCAGGCTGAAAATGGGCAGAAAGTGGACGAGTTTGAACCGATATATTTCGGTAATTACGGATTTTGATGGAAAATGATTTGTGATTTTTGAGCACCATATCAACCACCTTTCTTTTGGTTATGTTCGTCTACCCCAACCTGAATACTATTTTTCTTTTTTCTTACTTTTTTTTTTCCTTGTTTGGCTGTCTACTTTTAAACTGCTAAACGCACTGCATTCAGAGTTTGAGCGATTGAAGATATCAGGGAGGAATCGCGTGGGAGTGAAATCGGGGGTACCAGGTTGAGGGGGTTCCCCTTAATTGGGCTCTCCAAAATTTTGAAGTTTTAAACCGCTACAACTAGATGGATCAAATTTTCGGAGTGGGTAGTTATTAAAAATAAACTATACTTAACAATAATTTAAGGTTTCTTCAAACGGGTCCTCCTAAATTCAAACTTTTTAACCTTTCAAGCTAGACACATGAATTGCTGAAGTAAAGTTAATGTAAGGGAAAGATAAAATTTGAAGAAATTTTGGGGTCCCAAAATTGGGTTTTTCCCCTCAAACGGGGCTGTCGCAATTGGAACTTTTTAACCACAAATGCTAGGCACAGGAAATTTTCGGCTTAGGTAAATACAAAGAAAAGATAAAATTTGGGGTTACCAAAATGGGGGTTTCCCCTGAAACAGGGCCGCCAAAATTTTGAACTTTTAAAGCGTTAGAGGCAGATGTATCGAATTTTTGGAATAGATATTAGAAATAAACTAAACCTAACAAAAAATAAGGGTTCAAAAATGAAGAGTCCTCCCCAAACGGGGCCTCCCAAATTTCAAAGTTTTTAACCTTTTAAGCTGGAAACATGAAGTGTTTGAGGTCAGCAAACATAAACAAGTGATAAAATTTGACCATAGTTGGGAGGTACCAAAATGGGAGTTTCCCGCAAAACGGGGCCACCAAAATTCAAACTTTAAAACCACTGATGCTAAGCACATGAAATTTTCAGCGTAGGCCAATATAAAGAAGAGATAATATTTGACAAAATTTGGGGGTTCCAAAATGTGGGCCCCCCAAACAGGGCATCAAATTTTTAAACTTTTGAACCATTAGACTTAGATGGATCGAATTTTCGGAATGAGTAGATATTAAAACGTAAAGTATACTTAACAACTAAACAGAATCATAAACTAAATACACAAAACAGCATCAAAGACGTAATCATAAACAAAAAATTTGTGATCTAAGACAGGAAAAAAATTTTTCAAACACAATCTAACATCGAAGCATTCAAATGGGATGTCCGTAGGTATTGCTTGCGATGTCATACTCTAGTTGAGCTTCACGGCTTTGATAAACTTCAGCTACATGGCTGAGTTTTTTTGTGTTTTTTTTTCACGAAACTATCATCTGTGACGTTGAGAAAGCGTGCTTTTTGTTATGGCTCTAGGTTTTTGAAGAATTTAAGTAAGGAAGTTTTAGTGCTAAATAATGGATTTAATAATTATGCAGTGTGTTTCAAAATTCGGGTCCCTTCCTCTACCGCTTACATGAAAATTTATGACGTCTTCTTCATTAGACTAGTTTGAAGTTCATTAACGTAAGTTTCTGCTAAGCTATTTTTGATTTCAGATTTCTTCCACTTTCATGTCAAGTAGCTGAGTTAGCTAGACCCACATAGCTAATGATTCAGAGAAAACTAGATAGATTGATAAATGCCGGGGCTTTCTCAGCGCCTCTCCCTTTTGAGCTAAGTCTTCACAAAAGCATGCTAGGTAGTCATCTCGAAAGATTGCGTTAATTAAAAGGCGTATAGAAAACTGCGATAGTTTACCAAGTTATTCTCATCGACCTGTGACAACTTGTGAGTGAAGCATTAACTAGGGAAAATAAATTTTGATTCTTCGCCTTTTTTTGCAATTTGTGAAATTATATCACTCGCGAATGAAGGCTATGCGGCAAAGCATGAACGATTTAGTAAAAAACTTGCCTGTTTTGAATTTGCATAATTTTAGCACTTTTTTATTTTAATTTATGCTTTTGAGGAGGGGGCTTTATTTTCGAAACAACCGGTATACCAATACTATATGGTGAATTGCCATACGAAAGAGCGTTTTCAGAATCATTCATGGCTGTAAGTTTGGTTGATGTAGGAAATTTGCTTGTGAGTCGCTGGAATTTTAAAGACCGCTTAATGTTATTTCAAATGGAGTGAAAAACTGTTAAGAACTCGTAAAAAGTGCTGAGGTTTGACGTTGTATTGTAAACTGTTATGCAAGCATAGGCGTAGCCAGGGGGGGGCCTGCCTTCCCCCCCCCCCAATTGAGATGCTACCAATGATAAAAATGTCACAAAGAAGACTATTGCTTCTTCAGTTTAAGTTTCTTTTAGCATCTTCGCGTACAACAGTACACGCGTACAGCAGTAAGTAACAATAATATTGATCCAGGGGCCCGGGCTCCCACAATTTAATTTTTACTAATTAAATAAAATGAGCCCTCTACAATATTTAAATGGGCCCCCAACAACAATATTGATCTAGGAAGCCCGGGCCCCTTCGATTTGATTTTTGCCAACCAATTCAAATGGGCCCCCCACAATAGTATTTAAATGGATCGCAATTTAAATGGCCCCCAACAAAAATATTGATCCAGGGGGCCTGGGCCTCTTCAATTTAATTTTTGCCAACCAATTCAAATGGGCCCCCTACAATATTTAAATGGCCCCCAATTTAAATGGGCCCCCAACAACAATATTGATCCAGGGAGCCCGGGCCCCTTTGATTTGATTTTTGCCAACCAATTCAAATGGGCCCCCTACAACAATATTTAAATGGTCTCCCAAAAATAATATTGATCCGGGAGCCCGGGCCCCTTCGATTTGATTTTTGCCTACCAATTCAAATGGGCCCCCTACAATAATATTTAAATGGTCTCCCAAAAATAATATTGATCCAGGAGCCCGGGCCCCTTCAATTTAATTTTTACCCACCAATTCAAATGGGCCTCCAACAATAATATTGATCTAGGGGGCCCAGACCCTTCAATTTAATTTTTGCCAAGCAGTTTAAATGGGTCCCCTACAACAATATTTAAATTTATCCTAAAAGTTGCTAACTCAGGCCTCATGCAATCTTTTTATGAACGTCATGCAATAACCAGGGACGGATGTATACGTCTCCGCAAAGCACCAGCCTTAGTCTTCATTGCCTACGAAGTTGAAGGAAATAAGGCGGATACATTCCGCATTTTTATATTATCTAAACAATCGTAGAATTTCACTTTTTGGTTCAGGTTTTGCAAAGCAGCTGACTCTGTTCGCGACATTTCCAGAAGTTAAGAGCCACAACCCGCTGGTAAAAAACTTGAAGATGACAGAGAGTGATGAAGACTTCGAGATGAAGAAGCTCCTTATCAACATGCTGCAAGTTCTGTGCAGGGATCAGGCCGCGTTGCAGGTGGAACCTTCTCATTCTTTGAAGATTTTTGTCGATGCAGTTACGAATGCATGCTGAATATTTCTGTGTTTCTTTGCTCCACAAATAACAACTGTTCAAAGTAATTTGACTTCATTTTGAGTAAATGAAGCCGGGAGTTCAAAAGAATACAGAATTTATAGTGTGCACAGTTTCAGGTTTAGCGTCCTTTATGGAACGGTTGCAGAAAAACAGCTGATTTTGTTTAAAAAAAGTCTCAAATTGTAATTTTTTCAAAAAATTACAAAAAATGCTCGACGCAAATTCCCATGGCCCTTGGTGGCTGGTTAGCATAAGGTTCTGGACTTGCTTAGCAAAATCCTTGAAACGAAATAGTAAGTTTGGCTTTGAGAAAGGATTTGTTAATGAACTTACACACTAGGTTGCACGGGGTGACCATCACCAAAAAAGAGGTCACAAATTTTTCCAAAAATTAATTATTATCGACGTGCTAATTTGGGTGAAGACCAAAAAAAAAATTCATTCAGTATTGCCTTGAAATGCAAAAAGGAGCACATTCGCGCATTTTTTAATGTCGTCGGAAGACTAAACATTTTTTAGACAAAAAAGGAGCACATGTCCTCCAAAAAGAGGGCGTATGTCACCCTAAAGGCGGGTTCACACAGAAGCCGTCAACGTTACCGTTCCGTCGCAGTTACGTCTAACGTCAAGGTGTTCACACAGAAAATGTTAGCGGTGACGGAAGCGATTTTCTTGATTTCATCCGTCTTACGTTGAGTTAAAATAATTTTAACTTTACGCAAGTAACGTAAGCGATTTCGAGCATGTTTTGGGTGGTTGGTGCAAACTTTTAGCCACAAAAACTGAAAATCTTGAAAAAATAATTGGTTTTTGTTGAAAAGTAGCTTTCAGCAGGCAATGTTAAGTGCTTAGAGATGTATGTAGTAGGCTAGGTCTAGTCATGTACCGCTACTTTGTAGTATAGGCTAGGTAGTGTACAGTAGCAGTGATACTGGTAGCCTATCTAGACTAGCAGTACTTCAGACTGGATTGCTTTTTTTTCTGCTTAGGAAAAGAAGAGAGAATGAGATATTGAAACTACCGGTAATTGGTACTGGTTAGGCATGTTAAATCTGAGTTGGTTGCTAGCAGCCAGTTGAGAAAGCCAATTCAATTTGGCTTTCCTTGCTCTTGTTTTGGTACAATTGGCTAAAGTTCAATTTTGAACTTCAATTGACTTGACTCGTGAAAGCTGAAATTATAAACTACTGGAAGCAATCAATTTCTACAGTAGAGACCTTTCTCATGTCTGAAAGTGGCTATTTTGCCTATTGAGGCAAAATAGTGTTTTTCCTTTGTTTGGGTTAGCCTAGGGTTTGAGTTAGGGTTTGGGCTAGGCTTGGAATTAGGGTTAGGATTAGAGTTAGAGTTTGGGTTAGTTTTTGGGTTAGTGGGCTAGGGTTAGGATTAGAGTTAGAGTTTGGGTTAGCATGAGGCTTACGGCTAATTTGGCAATTGCGGCAAAATAGCCGTTAGGACTATTTTGCCTCCAAATTGCAAAATAACATGGGGCTATTTTGCGTCTAGAAGCAAAATTGCCACTGCCTTTAAATAAAGTGGCCACTTTTGACCATTTTGGACACTGTATCATCAATAGCCTAGTCATGATCATATACCGTAGTGCACTGGGGTACTTTGATACTGGTCTGTGGTCATGATTATTGCCATGATGTATATAAATACTGACCAGTGATTGCTTAGCTACCAATATCATAGACTCTTAACTTTTGTTTATTTTTAGGAACTCATAAGCCTATCTGTTTGTTGATTTAATAATAGTCAAGTAGAGGCTACTGGTAGTTGTTGTATCTGTATACTCTGCAGTTTGTTTTGTGTGAACGCTGAACAGTCACTGAAATGAAATTGTATGATGTTAGAATCATCTTGTATTCTTAGCAGTGGATCACTAGATGTCAAAAAAATAGCTGGTTTACTTACACAGTGTTGGTACAATGCACATACAAAGTTGGCTGTGGTTTTGAATTGCATTGAGCTTTATTTGTTTTAAGCTTAATGTGGTTTGGGGTTATAGCTACTTTAGAAAATCAACGAACCAGTACCATAGAATCAAATTGGAGTGGAGAAAACATACTGTACACTGGTACAGTACTGCACAAATCAAGAGTTGAGTAGTGATAGTTTCCGTACAGTTCAATTGTCGCTGCACTTCACGCATATGCTAGTACTGTACCAGTTTGTGATAGCCTACCAGTACAGTAGACCATCACTTCGCAATATAACAGATGCCGAATACGCGAGATCGATTTCTGACAGTGCACACATACCTACGGTACATAGTGGTAATGAGCCTGGACCGCATGGGTTTTGGTTAGGTTTTTGTGCTGCTGCACTTATGATTCTGTATGTTCTAGTACTAGTACGGTAGTATGTCATATGAAGATAACAAGTGTATGATATCGGTTATCGAAACAATTCGCGATACGGTAGCATACAAAAAAATAGACTTCTTTAAGCGTACACATACTGTAATAGCAATTTTCGATTTGATTGCGCGATAACGATTTCTGATTATGAATGCCGTAATAAACTGCATGTGCTGCATTAGATATCTTTTTCCTCACTTTCTGACCTGCTAACTGTTGTTATCGATGTTAGTCAAAAATTGCAATCACATCAGATATTGAGAGTTGAAACATTTCAAAAAACTCAAACACTGATTTACCGCAATTTTGAGTATAAAAATTTCTAGTTCTGCAGGTTTTACCAGTACTTTTCAGTTTTTAAAGTAATTTCTGTCAGTACTTTCAGCTTTTTAAAGTCTTCTACTTCTTACATAACTCACTATTGCAGTAAGCCTACTGATTGACCAACCAAATCTGCCAAATTCAAATTCCACTTCAGTACCGTACCAACCTATATCTTATCTGCAGATTATTTCTGAAAAACAAAATCTAGTGATTAGGCTATTTGAATTCATATCATTTTGCTTGCAGTAAATTTAAGTTTAAGTTCTACACCACCTTAAAATTGTTCATGCAAATCTAATTTAAATGATATACAGGGTGGGCCATAAGTAGGTATACAGCCATCGCTCAAAAGTGCTTCAGATTTTTTTTTCCATTGCAGTTTTTACTTGACTTGAAGTCATATTACACTTCCTAGTGCTGAGCAAGTAATGCAAAGTCTTTTGGAATGTGCTGCTTATTAGAAGTGAAAAGAAATTTAAAGTGTTTATATTGTGATTGCTGTATACCTGCTTTTGGCCCACCCTGTACTCTAAATGCAATTACTTACTAATCACTTTTTTACTTTTGCAAAATAGACTTAAAATCTGTGATCATATCAGTACTTGACTGTTAAAGAAATTTAATTATTTAAGAAATTCAACAAATATGTAAGATGTAACTTAACAAAAAATCTCAGCAGGTTTTTAACCCAGCTGCAGTACCATGAAAAAAATTACTTGAGCAGTACCACTGTACAACTAAGTAAAACAAGTTAAAACTCATCACTTGTTTCCACAATTATCACTGATACTTGATAAATGTTTGTTGATGATTTTGGCAAGCACTTCAAAACCAGCATGTTAACCCCACAGGATAAAGTGCATTAAATAGCCTGCACAAAGTGCACATATTATCAGTAGCTCTCAATTTAAGCATAGTTTGATGGTATAGTGATTACTGATTACAAAACCCAAACTTGATAGGCCTATTGGTTTACTAACAAAACTGCAATGCAAGCATTACAACCAGTTACAGGTTCTTTGTAATACGTAACGGTGACGGATCAGTGTGAACCTCTCACGTTCAGGTTACCGTCACCGCCAAATAACGGTAGAACGCTGAACGGTGACGGAACGATGACGTAAACGTTGACGGGTTCTGTGTGAACCCGCCTTAAGGTTGCCTTGTTTTTAGTCTTTTTTTTAGTTTGTGAGGAAATGATATGTTAGGCATTGAGGAAGTCTTGAGTTCAAGTTGTTTTAAACATTCAAGTTGTTTTAGTCAAAACAACAGAAACACGGCCGGTCTGCAAAGTAAATCCTGGATTTAATCAATGGCTAATAAGCACAGAGGCGCCGGCAGAAATTTTTTCAGGGGGGGGGGGCAAGCGACGTATCCATTATCTACTGGTCGAAATAAATCCTTACAGCTGCAACCAGGATTTTGCTAGGAATTTGAACCAAAAGTTAAAATGATCCTGTTCAAAAAATGTTGCAATTCGGGCGGCATGTCGAGCAAACTGCTGTAATTTAAGTGTATTATGGACGAGGGTCTGGGGGCGAAGCCCCCAGTCGCTTGGCAATTTTCGCAATTTATTGAAAAAACCAACATTTTAACGTCATTAGATCATATTTCGAACGTTTTTAAAACCATTGCAAAGAACCAAAGTTGCTGAGATTGAGAATCTACTTTAAATCCTTAAATTGCCCAGCCCTTTCAGCACTCTTTATTTGAACATCAAATTCAAACCACGTTTAAACGTATGCATATGTGAGCTGGCACGTAGCCAGGAATTCGCAATGGGGAGCTGGTTTGGGGATCTGGGAGCGGAGCCCCTAGCCGCTGAAGGCCAGTGGAAGTCTGGGAGCGAATCTCCGGAGGCTAGGGTTAAAGCATCCAGACACGGGGATCTGAGAGGGGAACCCCCAGCGCTCGAAAATTTCGTATTTTTTCCAAAAATAACTTAATTTTAAGTCTTTTTTTTATAAAAATTAATGCTTTTAAAAAGTGGCATAGGAATTGGCATTGCAAACATAATCAAGCTGGTTTTATAAACGGGCTATGTGGGTGGTAGCTGATGGTAAAATTTTAGTTCTCTTGTTTACATACTGATAAATCATATAATCCTATAGTTTAATAAAACTCACACGGAATAATCTATTTCGTCTATATTTTATAGAGAAAAATAATTGGGTGGGGGAAGGCTAATGGAAGGATGTTTGAGAGAAGTGATTGGTAATTTAAATAGCCCCCTCCCCATATTCCTGTGTTTACAATATATTTGTTGATGAAACGTATGTTCAGCGATTTTATCCAAGCGATCAAATCTGATTGCCAATTTTTGGGCATTTTTCAAAGTTATTGATTTGTGAGTTTTATTTTTGACAAATTAGCCCCCCTGAATACATGTTCCAAAGATGCTTTAAAGCACTTTTTAGTCCATTCCAGTGCGAAAACAGTCACAGAAGTGCTAAAAACGTGGTATTTTCCTTCTGCAATTTGGTCGACAGGCCAATGGGGGGTAGCTATATCCCCCCACCCCCTGGCTACGCTACTGTATGTAATTAAAGTTTTCCAAGTGACTTGATGAAGGGGGACTCAGCTCCTTTGGCCTCCTTGGTTGCGTCGCTAACTGCAACCTGAACTTTGTTAGAGGGGTGAGGGGCCTAAAGATTGAATTTTTTTTTGCAAAATGCCTCAATTGGGCAGCGTGCCGAGCAAACAGTTGCAACTAAAGCAAATCACAGACCGGCGTATTGGGGTAAAACCCTTGCTGCTGCAGAGTTGTAAACGGGCCGACTAGTTCAGGCCCGAACCCGAAAATATTAGCCCGAACCCGAAAACTAATTTGAAGCCCAAATCGTGCCCGAAAAAAACCGAAAGTTAAGTTAGGTCTGAAAAAGTTAGTAATGTTGCCAAGTTATTTTGATTATGTTTTTGTGTATCTAAAACAAAACGCACGTCTCAAGCCCGATTTAAGCCCGAAATTTTTGTCAACTTTAGGCCCGAACCCGAAAAGCCTGGGCCGACTTACAACTCTGAGCTGTTGGGAAATTTCGTGATTTTTCAGAAACAAATAGCCATTTAAACACTTTTCGAATCAAATTTCGCATTTTTTCAGAGCCATTTAAAAAACTAAATTGAAACAATTTCAAAGCTATTTAAAAGAATTAAAAAGCTCAGTTCCTTCAAACTTCCACGTTACTCATAACTCAAGTCCAAAACTTGTTAAATTAAACAAATCATATGCTGAAACGCATTAAGCGATCAATTTTGACTGCTTATTTTTAGCCATGTTTTGAAGTTTTTATTGATTAATTTGTCCCCCCCCAAAAAAAAAATAAATAAATAAATGTTTTAAAAATGGCTTTGAACCACTTTAGAAGCCATATTAATGCAAAAGACTGCCTCAAAAGGGCAAAAATTGTGGCGTTTTTTTTTTGTGCACTTTGGTCTACAGGCCAATGCAGGTAGGGCACAGCCTCCCTGGCTACGCTATTGACTATAAGTTTGGTTTTGATTTCGGTTTCTGAGCAAAATTAATTTATTGGCGGAGTAATTATTATTTTAGTGTTTGTATAAGCACAGCGTCAATTTGAAATATTAAACGCTGTATTGTACGAGTATTTAGACCTTGATAAGAGCTCAATGACAGATGCTGAAACGTTTGATAAACGTTTGATGTTGATTAATTTAATCACACAATTTAATGCTTAATTCTAGAGTATTGCTTACGCTCGCTTTTGAGGAAAATGCTGGATAATAATTCACGTAAAATTGGCAACCCTGTTCCTTAGGGTGATCCATTTGCCATCACCATCTTCAAATCAGCTGACTGTACTCTCATTTGTTCTCCGCCACGTAAAAACCCACCAAAAAAATTTTGAAGCAAATCGGATCAACTTTCACGCTTGCACCTGACACGTTTTTAAATCGGGGGGGTTGCGCCCCCCCAAAAATACTATTTTCAACATATCTCCCATTCTAAACATGCAAGAAAGCTGGTTTATACATCTAAAGTTGCAAAATTTTATCAGAAATTAGTGTTTTTAACATATTTTGTTATAGTGGTAATAACTCAAGGATAAATTTTTGTTTTTGATGTATTTTTTTAAACAATTCTGCCAAGTTTCACGTTCCTTAAGCTGGATAAGCCTCAGACTCCAATTTATTTTACTTTTCAGGTTTCTGTTTCTGTTAATCAATTTTTATACAAATAGAAATTTCAATTTTAGAGTTAGTAAGTAGTATTTTAAAGAGTAGAAAGTAGTAATTTCATAGTAGCAGTAGTAGCGTAGATGAGCCGCCTAGCAGACCAAGACTTCGTTTTGGAAAAAAAAGTTTCACAATCAGATGAATTTATCAACCATCTGCGTTTACCTACTGAAGAACAGGTATGCATGTGAAAGTTTATTTTTAGAACTTAAGGCCTAGTTGATGAAAAAAATTGAATGGATTTTCAGATTTTAAGATGTTTCATGTACTGGAGCAGCGCGGAGCTGAAACAAGTGAAACCAGCCCAACACAAACATGTGGCTCAAAGAATGGCAATCAAGATGTATGAAGAAATCATCTTACCTATCTATAAAAAAGCCAACATCAAGTTGCTGAGCAAGACAAGGGTGTTAGCATTAATTATTGGTCTTCACAAGGAATACCAGTAAGTACGGTAACATTTTACATACACACTTGGTGAAAAATGTTGGTATAGGTAGGCGAAATTGGGTAGTTTAGGAAACTATTTGTCAAAGCTTACATATTAATACACTGCATAAAATTACAGACAACTTAACAAGATTCCAAAACTACGAAGAGAGTTGCTCACAACCAAAGCCAAGATCGAAGAATTCCGGAAAAGAATCAAATGTTCAATGCAACTCTGGCAAGAAGGACAGCCTCTCCTGCCAGAGGATGAAGCATTCTTAAACAACATGAAAACGACTAGAACTGCAACTATGGTAGGAAGAGACAAAAAACTACAATGCCTAGTCAAGCGAAGAGAGGCTCGTGCCAAACAAACGGCTGCATATCAACAGTTGCAGATGGAACAGAACAAAAGAAGTTATGAAACAATATGTCTTGAAGGTACATATCACATATTTGTTACAAATTTGTTTTTGTAAATACCAAAATTTGTTTATATTCACAGACAGCTCTGATGGCAGTAGCTCTGAAAAAGAGGAATCAGAACAATGCACAAGCAAAGCTGAAAAGAGAAGCCACACAAGAAATGCTAAAACTGGAGTAACTCTCACCATTCCTCATGATGTAATTGGACACCAAGCCATTGTTGCTCATCAAGTGAGAACCGGTGCAACAGTATCTGGAACTATTTCCTTATTTAAAACTATCATCCAGACATTTGCAACAGAAGGAGATATTTCAAATGTCAACCTTTCATACACTCATCGTTACAGGTACTGAACTTAATTTCTTTTAAAACATTTATTTTACAATCATTATTATTTTTCTTTGTGTTCTTTTACAGATGCCGGGTTCAAAAAGTCACAGAGATGGCAGAGGTTGTAAGAGAAGGCTGGGTAGCGCCTCAACCAGCAGCTATTCATTGGGATGGCAAAATCATGGGGGACCTGAAAGACAAGTACCAAGTGGATGATAGACTACCAATACTTATATCTGGTAAGAGGATGAGTGAAAGGTTTGTGGAATGTTTTCCAGTACTAGTATGTGATTTTATTTGCTACAGGAGTTGGTGGGATAAAGCTTCTAGGAGCACCTCCTTTGCCAGTAAAGAGTTCGCAAGCTTCTGGAAAGCTCATTGGTGATGCAACAATGACTCTTGTTTCTCAGTGGAACTGCAAAGAGGAAAAAGCGAGCATGGTGTTTGACACTACATCATCAAATATGGGTGATTGATTTTACCACCACTAGAAACTTAATGCCATATGATAAAAGTGTACTATGCAAATTGTAATCTTTCTTTTTACTATTCGCTGTAATATTACTAAATTTAACATCAACTTTGTTTTACCACAGGGCACTTGACAGCAGCTTGCACAACCATGCAGACCAAACTGAGACGTCCACTTCTTTGGGCAGCATGTAGAAAGCACATCAGCGAGACCCTTCTCAGGCAAATCTGGAATGATCTCAACGTGGAAACATCTAGGAGTTCAGAAATTGGTATTTTTAAGCGTTTTAGAGATTCTGGGTTTGCTGCTACACCTAAAGATCAATCTCTTCATACATGCAACGCAGACGGAGAATTTTTAAACAAACAACTGCAACATATGAAGACAGTGATTTCGGATTTGAGAAGAGAAGGGGTCTATCCAAGAGGGGATTACAAAGAGCTGCTGGATTTGATGGATGTCCACTTGGGCAATGCTACTAGTTATAGATTTCAGAGACCAGGAGCTGTCCACAAGGCTCGTTGGATGGGAAAGCAGCTTTACTTCTATAAGCTTATTCTGCTACAAGAATATCTGCCACGTGGTATTGCCACCAAGGATCAAATAAAAAAGATGGAGAGTATAGTGCAGTTCTGTACATTTGTGCTGAATGACTGGTGGCTTAACTGCTCTGTTGCTACTTCTGCTCCTAGACAAGATCTGACTCTTTTGCAAAACATCAAGAATTACAAGGAGATAGATGAATGTCTTGCCAAGTCAGCAGAAAAAGCCTTTTTGAGACATACCTGGTACATGGTTGGAGAAATGGTTCCTCTTGCATTGTGGGATGAAGATCTTGTGGTGGAGCAAAAACAAGGGCTTGCTGATGCTATAATGTCAATGCTAGAATGTAACAGCTTTGAAAATCGTGTCGGACATGCCTGGGGAAAGCCAAACCTTTCCGCAGTAGATACCACGAAACAAAATCTTGGAGAATATGTCACTGCAGATAGCAGGATGTTTTTCACAACCCTAAAGCTCCCCACCAAATTCCTTCAAAAGCCTGTTGAAGATTGGAAAGATGATCCGTCCTACCAACAAGGTGCAACCATCCTCAACAGCTTCATGGTTACCAATGAAGGTGCTGAGCGTGCTGTGAAGTTCTTGGCAGACTTTTTGGGGCTATCTAAAAGTGAAGACAAGTTTCAGTCTTACTTGCAAGTGGTAGAAACCCATCGAAAAGAAACTCCAAATCTGCGTCAGCCATGTAAAAGAAGGAAACGATAGACTTATTGTTTTTAGGCATGACTGTACTCAATATTGATTTTTGACATTATTTTTGATGCTTAATATGTGATAATTTTCATCTTTACCATTCGCTTTTTGATACATTAAAACAAAACCTATACGAAATCTATGTGAAATGAGAAAAAATATCAAAAAATGCAGTTTTTTTTACATTAATCAAAATCTACTTAAGTCATGTCAAATTTTGTTAAAAATAATACTTTCTAATAAAATTCTGCAACTTTTCATGTATTAACCAGCTTTCTAGCATGTTCAAAACAAGAGATATGTTAAAAATCATGTTTTTTGGGGGACGCGGCCCCCCAATTTAAAAACGTGTCAGGTGCAAGCATGAAAGTTGGTCCGATTTGCTTCAAAATTTTTTTGGTGGGTTTTCACATGACAGAGAACAAATGAGAGTACAGTCAGCTGTATAGGTCAATGTTTTAATTTTTGATAGGCAAATGGATCACCCTACTGTTCCTCCTTCCCCCGTCCTCTGCACTAAAGCAAAAAAGGTAAAAAAGCTTCTCAAAGGGTTGTTTTCTTAGTTTAGAACTTTAGATACATATACTTAGATTTGTTTTGCAAATTTAAACATAAAAAATATTTAACATCTTAATTTCCAGGGGGGGCAAGTGCCCCCCTTGCCCCCCCCCACCCTGGAAATTAAGATGTCAAGTATTTTTTATGTTTAAATTTGCAAAACAAATCTAAGCATATCTATCTAAAGTGCTAAACTAAGTGCCCTCTTAGTCCACCCGGCGGGCGCCCCTGAATATACCACCAAGAACAAAAATTACTTTTGTGGTTAAAAACACTCTCGTCGGTGTGCAAATTAAAGTATAAACACGGCCAAGTGTGTTTTTAACCGCGAAATTAATTTTCTGCCCTTAGTGTATTTTAGCCATTGATTTAACCCTATTTGTACTGTGGGCGCAAATCTTAGTTATTTTTATATAGCTCCTAAAATAAAAAAAAGTTTGACTTTAATGCACCCTGACTTTAAATCAAATTTAATAACATACATTTTCAGAAAGTTTGGAGTCAGCCGGACAACCGGAAGTGACGTCATTTTTGTCTTTGTCAGAGGCAGCTAAGGAGTTTCATACAGTTTTGAGCACAATGCATGCTTATCCGTACACTTATTCTATTCATTGTACTGCATATTCTTTATCGATGCTAATTTTTAGCTGAAATAAAATAATTCATTTACTGATAAATCCATTGCATTATCATTACGTCATTGATGACGTCATAATTCAAAACTATTGATTTTTCTGCTGTTTCTCGAAATAAACTGCGTTTGCTTAAAAAAAATATTCATTTTCATCCGCTGTTGAATGATATAATGAAAATACTACTGCAGTATTTTACAATTTTGTGAATGATACTATATCTCAGTTGCAAAAAATTACAAATAATAATCAACACAATATAATGAAGATGACGTCATCATCTGCGGTGACTTTATCACAGATGCCTTTGAAATAACAAAAGTCTAAACTGAAAATAATGTTTAGCAACATTTACACAAATTTGCATGCTGTTGTAAAGATTTACTGGTTTTGATGACGTCATCATCGTTTTTGTGATGTCACAACCTCAAAATATTTATTTTCAAAAGTTTAACAAAAAGTAGCTTTAACAAGCCAAAAATCTTACTTCTATCACTTACCAAACAGTTTTTAGGGTGCAAAATTGTAAAAAAAAAATTGTACAAATAGGGTGTAAAAATAGCCCGGTAGATATAGGGTTAATACACCCTAGGCAGATGCTTTAACAATTTATATAGTTAGGTGAAGTCTTTGGCTGAGCTTCTTTATAGAGTGCTTTCCCTTTTTTAATCTAATTGTACACTACAGTGTGAACGTGCAAGTACATACCACCTCGCCACGAAAGCTCAATGCTCTTTGTGCTGTCGCAACGACAATTTTTTTGTAGCTTTTTTCGGATGGCAAAGTGCTTCTGTCGCTCTTTCACTACGTAAAGCCGAACGAGGCGAAGCAGCAGTCGCGCGATTGGTCGTCGGCGCAGTTCGAGGAGCTGCAGCTGCTGGCGATGTCTGCGCTCACCACCCTGTCGGTGCTGCTCATTAACGACTATATGACGTGTCAGGGAAATACCCGACTGCTACTCTTGTTGGAATGGTGCGTATCGCAGGTGAGTCGCTGCTGAAATGGTGCGTGTTGCTGCGAGTCTTTTTTGTACCTTGTACCTTGAACAGTTGAAGCTAGATGGATTAAATTTTCAGAATATGTAGGACCAGCCAGTTGGTCGAGTGGTATCGCGTTTGTCTTTGGAGCGAGAGGTCTGAGGTTCAAATCTTGGGCGGGTCAAATAAAACGCAGTGTTGCAACGGCTCTCCACCGATGCAATATTTCTTCGATTGGAGCTGTGTTGCTTGGGCGCAATGGCGCGGAGATGGGCCCCGCAAACTCGTTACACCTTTTGGCATAATACAGCTAGTATAATGAAAGATTTGATTGATTTGATTTTATTTACAGTAGGCAGAATTAAAGATAAGTGAAGCATAACAAAAATAGGCAGTGCTACGATGGGAGGGTCTCCCTCAATCGGGTTCTCCAAAATTCCAAAATTTTTACTAATCAAGCTAGCCAGTTGAAATTTTCAAAATAGGTGATAGAACAGCAGCATAAATTTGACTAAATTGGGGGTTGTTACAGTGATAGGTTTCCCCTTAAATGGTTTTTCAAAGTCATTCAACAACCATGTGTAGTTTTTCAACAGTTTTCCAAATAACTTTTCACAAAACTGCTGTGCAACAATGCGCAACGACTTTTTCTACCACTCAAAAGAGCAATGCAAGATGCGTAATTTAATTTTTCTCTGAAGCGCAGCACAACTTCCGCTACGAACTTGTTTATTCAGTTGAAGCAGGCCTTTTTCAACATTATTAACGGGGGGGGGGGAGGAAAATTGCCCTCACCCTCAGTGGGCTTTTTTGCTCCCCAGTAACGCAGAGTTGTAAATCGAGTCGGGTTCAAGCTTAAGGTTCACAAAATGTTGGGCTTAATTCGAGCCTGATATACGTACTTGCCAAATGCTTCGCCTGTTAGGTGCTATAAAAAAAGCGTAAATTAAAATAACTTTGCAGCACTAAATGACGATTTCGTTTAAGCATTATACTATTGTTACTTTACAGTTATCATTATTGCGTCACTATTTATCAGTAGCAAGTAGTCTTATTTTAACTGCACGCAAGCAAAAACTGCTGCACACATTTTTTAGACATAACTTAACTTGCGGGCTTTTTCGGGCCTGTACTATTCAGCCTATTTACAACTCTGTAGTTACGTGTTTTTTTAATTCCAAAAAGTGAAAATCGAACACGTTCGCTTAAATTTTCGGCAAGAATTACATCAAAATACGATGAAGATCTTTTTTGCGTGTGTGGCGCAACCAGGGGGCTAAGGGGGCTTCCGCCCCTCCTTAGTCAAGTCACTTAGACAATTTACCCAGAATGCAAGCGTTTAAGCATGTTTTGGACTTGACCAGGAACTAAGTGCTTGGGGGGAGGGCTGAGCAATTTAATTCTTTCAAAGGACTTTTAAATTTTCGCAATTTAGTTTTTTCAAACGGCTCTGGAAACGTGCGAAATGTCATCCAACTGGCGTTAAAATGGCTGTTTTTTCTGAAAAATCACAGAAATTGCCCATCAGCTGTGGTCTTGGTCCACAGACACCTATGGTCTCTGGCGGCTTAGGGCTCCGCTCCCAGACCCCCGTTTGTGATACACTTGAGTTTGCTCAGGATGCCGCCTGTATGAAACATTTTTTTTATAATTAGATATTTGGTTCGAAGCTAACCAGAAACGGTTTTCTAGTTTGCTGTGGCGAGTTCCTCAAAAAGTCACGTGAATGCGGCCCGTTCCTCAAAGTTTTTGGGCGCCCCTGGTTTAGTGAAAACTTGTTGATTGCTACTTTACGGCAATAAAATTCCTCCCCCCCTCGTTAAAATTTCTAAAGAAATGGCATGAGTTAAAGCGCAAAGCAACTCCGCAACTGCGGAGCAGAATTTTCCTACTAAGTTAAAGCGCAACCCAACTTCCGCAATTAAATTAAAAAAAAAAATATGATACATATTTCGCATTTTGGCGATTTTAGAGGCTTTTGTTGTTACTTAGGTTTAAAATATCGATTTTTTTCTTACGTGAACAAACAGATTTAATATAAACTCAACAACATGTTCTGTCGATAAGTAAAACCAGACGCTATCTTAGATTGATTGATCCATGTTTATTCTCCACTCACGAGGAAGTGACGGTGGCGCTTTTATTTTGGACGAATCGTCCTCACCAGGGTGTCGAACCGAACCTGAACCCGAACCGTAAACCCAAATAAACCGTTTCATTTTGGTGAACCCGAACCGAACCTGAACCAGCAAAATTTTACTTCAGTGAACCTGAACCAAACTTGAACCCTCAAAATTGTGCTCAAGTGAACCCAAACCGAACCTGAACCCCTAACAAAAGTAAGAATATATTTTTCCATATCCGGATGCCGCTGGGGCTGGTACTCGCACAATAAGAGCAGTGGTGATCTTCAACAGGATCAGCAGTTTCTCCTTTTTTTTTTCTGGACGAAACGAGTAATGACAGTTAAACTTTAAGCCAATGAACCCGAACCGAACCTGAACCAGTAATATTTTACTTGAGTGAACCTGAACCAAACCTGAACCTCGAAAATGGTGCTTAAGTGAACCCGAACCAAACCTGAACCGCTAAAATATTTTGAGCAGGAGCTAAACCTGAACCCGAACCGTTATTTGAAACGGTTCGACACCCTGGTCCTCACCCGGTTAGGAGTTGACCGAATTTCAAGCTTCCGATTGACGTTTAACTACTTCCTACATAAATTTGGTGCTTGTTCGAAGCCACCAAGCGGAGATAGTCGTCGCAAAGGGTCCTATTTAAGGACGCAACAACGTAACCAGGTGCGGGTTGAACCGAAATCATGCGATCAAGGTCGTCGTAGAAACGACGCCTTTGTCCATTCGGCCACGCTGCCGACAAAGTATAAACTCAATCCCTAAATAATAGTTTCATGGTTTTATTATTTATAATGTTTGTACATGCAGTTTGAATACACTACCCCATGAAACTGCTGGCAACATTACGCCGTAGCCTTAGATGCTTATATACTGTTCCTACTGTAGTCTGGACAGTGTATGATATAAAAGGAGGGACTATTTCATCGCAATTTTTGATCTCCTTTTTATCAATGACCCAAACTCTAATTCTTACTGTAAAACCAGCTCCAACCCTAACCCCAACTTAAATCCCAATCTTATCTTTAAACAAAAATGAAAAATGCGCGGATAATTAATTTTCATTTTTGTTTTATTCTCTTTAACTTCAAAAATTTGCGGTGAAATAATCACTCCCTATTGTAAAGCCTTAGAGAGATACTGCTCGAGATCGGTTTTAACTGAAGAAATGAGAACTTTTTGAGGTAAGAGGTGCCCAAACCTTGTTCCACTTGTCCCCTTATTTGTGAAAATGTATTTAATTCGTTTGACTCTGAACCATTGGCAACTAGGAGTTTCGAAATTTTGTGACATCAGAAAACGATGATTTTTGAAAAATTTCTTGCAGAATGAGCAATGTGATGTTCGATCTTTGAATCATTTTGACGTCTACAATCGGTCAAAGGTTGAATTTTTGGCGTTTAGCCATTTAAATAGCAGCTGAAGAAAAATAGGAAAAATAGTTCCCAAGGAGTGTTGAATAACTGAACATGACCAGGAGAATAGTTGGTGATAGTGTGTTCAAAACCCACGAACCTTTTTCCATTATTATCAGTACTTACCGAGATACATTGTTGTCCAATTTTTACCGATTTTTGGCCTCTATAATTACGATCACATGATCGGCGCCCCCAAACTTGGTATGCATAAAGCTTTCATCTGCACTCATGTTGGGCCCAGATTTCAGTTTTCCACATTCAGCCGTTTCGAAGTTATAAGCAAATTAATAAATTTTTGATACAAAAATTTTTTTATCGATTTTCGGTTTTCTGAAGTATTGTTACGTGACCTAGGATCCCCAAAATAGGCTTCATGACACTTTAATTTAATTGCTATGTTGTGTCCAAAATTCAACTTTCCACGTTTAATCGCATTTTCCTTTATGCAAATCAATAAATTTCGATGCTCATCTATTAAAATGGCTGAGTAAAAGCAAGTCCTACGCTCGCCCGCGCTAAGTCAAAATTAGCTAAGCAGAAAGTTACAGAACCTCTGCGGACTGACATCAATTTAACGCGAACCGGCGTTCGGGAACCACTGTTTTATAATGAAGAACATTTACGTCGTTTGTTTCTTTTTGATTCAAGTTGCTAAAAGTATTTGCAACTTTACTGTTGTCTTGCTGCAGGATTGCTACCTTGGACACGGCAATTCCTTCCACGGCGCGGGCGGGCGCGGCAATAAGAAAGCACAGATGCGCTACTGCCTGCGGCTGATTCGGGCAGTGGTGACCAACGAGGTGGCAGCCCAGGACATGTGCGACCAGGGAATCATCTCACAAATATTAAGTAAGAAGGTTTCGCTCGCTGTGTTTTGTTCCGATTTAAAAACTTCAATGTCTCACACGAAATGATTAGCTTTTTTGAGTGAAAACATTTGCTTTCACTACTGCCATTTTATGTTCAGATATTCTGCAGTCCCCATTCTCTGACAGCGACACGGACATAGGCTTACAGTGCGACATGCTCTACATCCTGTCGACGCTATGCGAAAACGACATACATCGGAAGGAACTGTTTGGAAATCAGGTGGGTCGTTGCTTAGTACTTGTTATAAAATGAATCGTTGCGTTTCCATGTTGGGCGCTTTGAGAGGTGAGGCGCTATGGCTCCGCCGGTGAGAGTTTGAAATTTTTACCGCAAAATTTGGTGTTCTTTTAAAATTTACACTGGTAGAGACAACGTGTTTTGATTTGAAAATAACGAACGCGTTGCGTTTATCGGGATGGTTATTTCTGAGCACTTCGTACTGCCGATGAGTTTGTTCAGTGATTTGACGTTTTGACTCCCAAATTGGAAGACTTCTCGGAACAATTTTCCGCAATGTCGCCTTTGCAGTTATAAAAAGATAAAATTTGGGAGGCGAAACATCAAATCAATAAATAAACTCATCGGTAGTACGAAGTGGTTTTGAATGCTTCAATTACTTTCACAGTGAGAATTTTGAAATTTTCACTGGCCAGAAATTCTTGCTGAGGGTTGATTTTGGTGGAGACAGTCGGATTTATTTTATTTTCAGTACTAATTTTAATTTTGGCATTAATTTGGGTAATTATTTCAGTAAGAAAATATCAAAAAGTTTTGATGTTTTCTTGCTGAAATTCTCATTGGAATTTGTTCACAAAAACACCAGAATGACGTCATCAAGCATTGATTGTATCATCACAACTAGAATTGTAAACGAAACAATATTTTGAAAAACATATACCGTAGCCGAATGCTATGTGAAATCAAAACATTAGAGCAGCTGCAGCGTAGAAAACTTTAAATCCAAATTTAAAGCTCTTTCATTTTTCTTTTATTCATGTTTTATTCTTGACCACCACAATATAGCGCCAATCGGTAATAACACAAAAATAACATGTCGAGTCAGAAAAGAATGATGTTGTACTTCTCCAACCTTCTCGTTATGATCTAGTTTCGCCAGCCAATTTCTTAACCCCAAATTGTCTTTCTGGTCCAAAATAACACATAAGAAATTACAATAAACTCTATGAATTCATAATCATACGTGTTAGCGGGCCCATCTCCGCATCTTGCGCCAGGGCAACGCAGCTTCTTTCGAAGAAATGTCGCAGCGTTGGCAGCTAGTTCTGTGTCCGATTTGACTCGTTAACCGCTTTGGCATAATGCAGCGAGTATAATGAAAGAATTTATTTGACATAATCATAAAACATAGGTGATAAACCCTTTTTTGGCCTGGGGGTAACTTGACGAAAGCTCAAAATTTCCCAGTTAAGTATCTGGCTAACAATTACATGAGTTGACTGAGTCAAGGCATTTAGGCTGGTCTAGTGGTCTACACTTGGCATACAATCATAAGCACAGAAGCGTAGCCTTTATTTAATTTAACGCCGGAAAATGGCAAGGCATCATATTAGACTTGTGACGAGATTTCTGGTTTTATAAATACACAAGCGCTCATCTGCGCTGATGATTTTGCTTCAAAAATAGACCGAGCTCGAAACAAATTTCAAGTAAGGTCTGAGGTTGCCACCCAACGTAAGCAATTTTGGAAATTACAAAACAAATTTAATCATTGGTAAGAGTGCCGTACAATCTATTAATCCTAGATTGCTGTTCAGCAAAAAAAAATCATAAAATAAGCTAACCAAATAGAAAGGTTTTATTCTTACGAAAGCATTTTTAAACATTGTACTTTGAGCAAATGTGCTCCCATTATTCTAAGTTGACTGTTTTCTGAGTTTTGTGATTGACATTTGACTTTTTCCTATGCACATTCACTGCTTGCTTGACATTATCAAGCAGAGATACACTTATTTTTTTGTAAGAACCAGTAAATTTTGAGTTGAGGCTGGCTGTTCTTAATTTTTAGTCTATTTTGTTCTTAAATTTTAAGAGCATCGATGTCAATTACGGCGACTATGTTTGTGAAACTTTTTTATTTCCAATGCTATGTCTGTTTGAGTGAACGCTTTTTAGCTGTTTTGCAGCATCGTAAAATTGTGAAAGCAAACAAGCGAGCATTTTCATTTGAACGAGAGTAAAAAAATTTTAGTTGCCTGCTTATTGCGCAACAGCACTATGTAGTCTCAGAATTGTCGCATTTTTGCTTGAAAATGCCAGAAAACCACTCAAATTTTATAATTTTAAATCAGTACAGAATTTTTTTTTTAATTTGATATTTATTCTTTTTTCGTTGTTCTTAATATTATTTTTTGTTGCTGAGGTTGGCATTGTGCTTAATTTGTTCTTAAATTTTGAGCAAAAATGAGCCTCGTGTTCTCATAAAATTGTTCTTATAAAAAAGTGTAATTGTTAAAAATGCCTTATCCACTGATGCAACAACGTGACCTGAGTACGTGTTGAACTGAGGTCATGCAATCATTGCTGATGCTTGATCAATTCTTTTCCTCATATAGATTACGTGATTATTGTTGCATAATCCACACTTACATTATATTGTGCTAAACTTGCCTTTTCAATTTCTTTAGCTATTGAGTTTTATCTGATAAACATAGGATTTGGGTTTTGAAACAATTCAGGTTCTTAAAAAAAGTGTTGCATGCAAAAGACTCTCTCAGAAGTGCGAAAAACGTCGTATTTGCCTTATTGTGCATTTTTGTCGACAGGCAGTGGGGCCAGAGTTCCCACCTCCTCACTTTGCTGTTGTATTGTAGTGATTATTTGCTGCTTCATACTTTGCAATAAAGGTTTTAAACCGTATTGTCTGAATATTGCTCAGCTAACACCTCACTTGACAGGGCGTCGACATGCTTGTGCGATATATGCGCGTGCAGCCCGACCAGGCGGGCGGCGGCCAGCACAGGCTCATGCTGGCAACAGTGGACGCGGCGTGGTGCTGCGCTGTCGGGTGTTTTACTACCGAGGACCTCTTGCTGGAGAAGGAAGGAGTCTTCTTGCTCATCGACCTATTGCAGGTTAGTCCACCGGTTCATCAGAGGCATCAGTCATAAACGAAAAAGAGACATTTTCACGCACTTTGCAGCAAATTTTTTGATCTTGAATACCAGAATGATTTTCGGATTTTGTAACTTGCTTATCCTCAACAGAAATTATCAAACTTTTTTAAAATCTAAACCTGCACCCACTACAGCCTGCTGCAGTATTTTTGTGTAGGAACAATTATTTTAGAACATGAAAATAACGGACGCATTGCGTTCATTGGGATAGTTATTCATAACCAAAATTTAAAACTTTGTATGATTATGAATATTTTAGTTTATATGATTATGATTATAAACAGTTCTGAATTTTATATGATTATGAACTTTATATGATTTATACAGATATAAATAAACAAATTAAATAAATATATAAATGAATAATTAAATAATAATAAATAAATTAAATAAATAAATAATAAATAAAAATATAAATAATCATGTACAGAACTTTATATGATAATGAACAGTTCTGCTCATTTTTCTCGAAATTTAAGAAGAAAACCTAAACAATGCGCCCTCCTCAGTGTGGAAACAGATGAAAACACAAGGAAACAAAAAGTCAAAATCGTATATACTTGTAAGTGATTATTCAGAGTCTAGCTTGAGCAACAAAAAAAATAAATTTCGGAGGGCCCATTTGGGAAGATGTACCAACCATGAACCCCAGAAATTTTGTCATGCTTGACGTTTCGTTTGCTTCCTTTCTTTATAATGTGGTTTATCGAACTCAAATTGCAAAAAAATTAAAAATTTTAGGGGCTCGTTTAGCGGATCCTGCTCAACGTGGCATCTCCATATTTTTTCGTGTTTAATTTGCCTTTCATATTTACCCATCCTGAAATTTTTAGATTTTTAGCTCAGGCGGTTAAGAATTTTTAATTTTGGGGGGATAACCCAAGCACAGGATCCCCAAATTTTGGCATGCTTTGTTGTTCATTTACGTCTACCCAACCCAAGGGGTAAAAAAATTAAAAAAATTTAGGAACCCGTTTGGGGGTTATCCTCTGGCATCCAGGCTTCCCACGGTCATGGAAAATTATTAAAAATACTGGAAAAAATTGGTTTTCCTGAAGAGTCATGTAAAATCGATAAAAACTTTAACGTCATGAAAAAGTTGAAAAATCATGAAAAAGTTTGGAGGGCTAAAACAGGAACGAAATAATTCACCTGCTTCAAAAACATAATCTTGTTTCATCTTTTTTTAATATTAGCCTACCCCCAAAATTTAATTTGACTATCTTAACTATTAAAAACATTGTATTAGGGTGCGCTCATTTGGAGATCCCCAAAGTTACTCTACCTGAAAATTTCATCTTTCTTGCCCGAGATAGTTCGAAAATTCAAAATGTGGAGGGCCCATTTGGCGAACCCCCATCGTGGTACCTCAATTTTACTATTTTTTTACTTTTATATACTTACGCAAGAAAAAATTCTCTCATCATGCTTAAACGGTTTAAAACTTTACCCCGTAATGTGGCACCTCGGATTTCAAATGGATACCAGATATTCGTGATGTTTATAGTCGATCTAAGTTTAAATTTTCTGTGTTCAGCGGTTTAATAGTTAATAGCCTGGGAAAAACAAAAAAGGAAAACTGTCCAAATTGCAGTAAATATATAAAGACAGCTACAAAAATAGTAATCAATAATGCGTTTGAAATTTACAAACATTTTTTAATCAAAATCGGTACTTACCAAGATTTACTGTTTAAACGTTGGCAACTTCTTACCGCTTTTTGACCTTTAAAATGATGACCTGATGCCCCCAAAATTGGTGTGCCCAAAGTCTTAATCTGTGCTCAAAGCTCAAGTTGTTCCAAATTTGCTTTCCATGTCTAGCCGTTTTTTTAGTTATCAGCGATTCCTGCTAAGCAATAATTTTTCGATACAAAAATGACCGTTTTCACCCGGTTTTTGGTGTTATGAATCATGATCGCATAAACTAAGGCTCCCCGAATTGGCATAGATGATGCTTTTTTATCCCATGTTGTGTCCAAAATTCAACTTTCTGCGTTCAGTCGTTTTTTGGTGATAACCATTTGAAGCAAATTTGATTTTAATGTTCATCATTATCTAAATTGCCTAGTAAAAACAAAGATCCTACGGAGGCACGCGCGCGAAGTCTCAATAAGACTAATCATTTTGCAATTGCAAGCATCATTTAAACACGCATGGAAAAAGTCTAACAAATGTGGAAAAGTAGTGGAAAGATCATGGAATTTGATTTTAAAAATTGTGTAAAAACCTTGGGCGCCGCACCCCAAATTTTTTCGTATTTTATCTGTTTTTCAAATTTTTAACCTATCCTGAAATTTTTAGTTTTTTATCTCAAGCGGTTAAGTGGTTAAAATTTGGGACAGCTCATTTGAGGAGGACTCCCCAATGTGGCACCCCTAAATTTTTTCATCTTTCATCTTTTAAGTTTACCTATTTTTAAAAATTCCATCTGTCTAGCTTAAGTGATGTTGAATTTTAAAGGACTTGTTTGAGGAGGAACTCCTCATCCCGGCACCCCCAATTTTTGTTATGTTTTACTTATTTTCAATTTTTACCCCGGTTAAAAATTTTACCCTTTAGCTTCAACGGTTCAAAAGTTAAGATTTTGAAGAATCTGTTTAAGGAGTAACCCCCAAACGTAGCGCCCCCGATTTCAGGCAGGCACCAGTCATTATGATATCTACAATCCATCAAAGTTTGAATTTTTTGGGTTAGGCTGTTTGAAAGTAGATAGCTGCAGAAGAAAAGAAAAATAGTTCCCAAGTCGGTGTAAATAAACGTAGCCACAAGAAAGGTGGTCGATAGTGTGTTCAAAACCCACAAACCTTTTTTCATCAATATTGCTAGTTACCGAGATATGCCGGTTCAAATTTGTCCACTTTTTGTCGATTTTTGGCGTCTAAGCATATGTTTACATGACTGGGAGCCCCCAAACTCGGTATGCGTCGCGCATTCATTTGCATCTATGTTGTGTCCAAATTCCAACTGCTCGCCCAGCCGTTTTGGGGTCATAAGTAAATTAATACTCAAAAATGGCCGTTTTTTTCCGGTTTTTGGTTTTCTAAATCACAATCACGTGACCTAAGATGCCCAAAATTGGCATACATGACACGCTTCAATGTATTGCCATACTGTATTCAAAATTCAACGTTCTAGGTTTAACCTTTTTTGTTTATATAAGCAAATCAATACATTTTGATGCTCATCTATCAAAATGGCCAAGTGCGCGCGGAGTCCCAGTTAAAATGCTCTACCAGAAGAAGAGTGCGGTGTGTTGCCGAACATCCAGTATCCATGATGCGAGAGACTAAAATTGGCCTGACGACAATGAACATGACAAAGTATACCCGATAGCCCCTAGTTGATATGTATACACTGCACGGTGCTTACGGCTTATGTCACTTAAACGTCTTGGTGTTGATTCTTGAATTTATATTCCCGTTCAGTTGGCATCTCCTAGCAATTTTTCAAGAGGCTTTCCGTAATTAATCGTAATGGTATTAGGTGATCACTGATCAGGAATTGACAATGTGGCATAACCAGAGCTAACGGGGCTGAAGCCCCCTACCCCTTAATCAAGACTAGAAAATTTATCTCAAATACTGTGTGCGAGCTTTTAAACGTGTTTTGGACTTGAACCACTAGGTGGGAGGCCTATCGATTAAGTTTTTTCAATTGGTTTCCATTTTCCAACCCTCAGGGTCGTCTGCACCAACTTCGATTAACTTTAAATCGAGGATTAACAAAACTTTACGGAAAAGTTTCAACAAATGGCCTGGCCCATTGCTGTAATCACTAAGCAATTTATTCAACAACAGCATCTCCGAACTTGCAAATTCGGCTAATTATAGTCCAATAAAACTCATCGGTGCTGAAGATCGATAATCTGCAGGTCAAATTTAATCCGCGGTGACGCATCCGACCTATTTCATCTTTTCAAATCGCTCAAAAAGCTCGCAAATAGTCGTTCGAATGGCTTTAAAGTTGTTCTTTACTTTCAAAAACTCACAAAAATTGTCTTACGACTTGGGTTTTGCCCCCTGAATGCTCTCTGCATTGCTTTTGAGATGCATCAGTTTGCTTAAGCGAAGACTGAAGGCAAAATCAATGAGGGAATCTTAAGTTAAGGCAATCGTATTAGACTAGATCAGCATTGACTCCATCTTTTTTGACCCAGCTGTTCCCGAAATATTCTACTTCAAACACGACATAGGGGCCTGCTGATTTTAATGTTAATTGGCAACCCTGACGTTGATAACATTGGTGTCAACACCATCCCAGTTTTAACCTACAGCAACGCCTCAATTAGGCTACTGCATTGAGTCGTTTCGCTGCGCTCTAATCAGTGTGATCTTGTCAGCGAAGCATATCCGAGCTGGAAAAGAGTAGATTGTACGGCAGCCCATCGAGCTTAATATAACAAATGTCTGAGAACAAGCGAAAGTAAGTCTAGTAGAGTCATTAGGCCATTGTTTGCAACTGTGCTGGAAGTGCATTCCAGTGTCACAAATACTGTAAGCAAATACAATAGGCCTACTCAGATACTGGTAGTCTTAAGTATGAGTTTAATTGTAGCCTAGTAATAAATAGCGTTATTGCTAGGCTATGATTTGAACTGAAACGTATCTGACAGCTTGATTTTTATTGAGATTGCTAGGCTACCGGACAGTCTACGTTGTGCTGACAAGTTCAAACTAATTAGTGTGCAGCGAAATGGCTCAATGCAGTAGCCTAATTGCGACGTTGCGTTGAAACTGGGATGGCCTCGCCAATGCTGTCAACGGAAGACCTTTTTGTCGTGTTTGAAGTAGAATACCTCTGGAATGGCTGGGTCAAAAAGGATGGAGTCAACGCCAATCTAATCTAATACGATGGGCTCAACTTTAGGAACCCCCATTATTGATTTTGCCTTTAGTCCTCGTTTAACGCGCCGCCCACTGAAAACACTTTTCAAAACAAAAAACTACATTCCGTTTCAAGCTCCGCCCTTAAAAAATCCTGATTGCACAACCGATAGCTAAACTGCTTTGTTTGGAATATTTTTTTTGAGTTTGGAGGCTGGGATTTGGATCTTACTCGATATTAAGTTTGAGCTTGCAAACAAAGTATTAAGCTGGTTTACACCGTGCGCAAAACTACGAGCGCATCCTGATTTCTTAATTTGTCGTTTTAATTTAGTGGATTCTGTCTGTATTTTTTTCGGTTTGTTTTGTTGTTACTGTTTCTGACGTATACTTGAACGCAAAGGCAGAGTCCTGTAGTACTAAACTTTAACGCAGAACCTGAAGAACTCGGTAAATTAACAATTTACTAGAACTTGAAATTACTTGCGCCATAAATGTAGGCAATTAACTGCTTACTCGTGAACAATTCTAGTAGTTCGCACGGCAAAAAAACTACAATCGTTACCCTTTAAATTGAGTATCACCGGACTCTGCCTGACTGATCTGAGATACACATCATCAGCATTGCATAGACATATATTTAGTACCTCTCATGAAAAATCAGTTTACCTTTGTTCTGACTGAGATATCGGAGAGATTACAAGTTACGGTACTTTAGTACCAGCTATTTATTTTGACGCAATGTGGATGGTGTGACTTAATATTGCTGTATGTTGTATATGATTATTTTAATGCATATGTATTGATTACAAAATTGCTATTATCTTGATATTATGACCAGCTACCAGTTGAAAGGGTTTCCGGACCCCTTGAGGTTTCATTTTCTGGGTGGTTTTTCTTCCCTCACCATGCTCCGTTGAGCCAAAGTAGTTTTGGGCCGGTTGCGCCACCCATTGACCACCGACGTAACCGTGCCTGGCCTCGCACTGGTCACTGCCCTCTCTTTCCCCGTTATCAATTAGTCGAACTACTACTCCAGCCGTTAGATTTACTTACATCTTATGTGCCAGCGTGTGTTGATGAGTGCGATTGATTGGGCCTACATTGTGCATATTTCAACTGGTGTGGCAACCATGCAAATAAAAATCGTTTTTTTGTCTTCAATTTCCTCTGCATGTCTTAGCGTCTAGCGTTGTGTCGCTACTTCCTTTTCCTGACTCTATATGTTATTATTGTGTTACTATGCATTCGCTATTGTTGTGGTAGTCAAGAACAAAAAGAATGTATGACTTAACCAATACATTTGAAATTTAGTTGAAACGTCATCCCTTTGTAAGTAAAATGCTGACTGTAATGTTCGCCCTCCACCCCTCCAAAAATATAACTAAAACCTAAAAATCAAAAAAATCTGGTAAGATATTAATAAAACAATCGATTGATTTGATTTTTTTTAAATCATGATTTTTATCAACTCTGGTCGCGCTGACTGTGTTTTTTTGCAGTCGTATCCGCGCTCTACACACAACCTCATACTCGGCTGCTTGCTCGAGCTATGCGAGAACCCAAAAACTATCGCACACATTCACTCTTGGAGGGGCACCGATGACGTCACAGCTCCTCATCTACTCACTCACTTATGGCGGGAAGAAGAGAAAAAGATTGGGGCTGTCCGTGATCAAAATGGGGCTATTTCTGACCTTACAACCCCACTTGCAGGTTAATAGTTGGCGTGAAATGTTTGGAATACCGTCACCAGCAGCATTTTTTGTTTGGGGCAAATTCGACGTTCATTGCCGCCCAGCTCGGAAAATGTTTTGAAACATTAAGGTGTTGTTTGCTGTCCGGCAACTTTTCCAAGTGGGAATTTCGATGCGGGTTTCGTTGCATGATATTGTTGCCCAGACTCTCGTCTGGAGAGTATTTAGCCATTTATGTATATGCGATGAGAAGAGTTTGAATTCAACTGATTCAAAAAAATGCTCGACAGAAACCCTCCTGTAGTATTTTAATTTTTTTTTAATTTATGAAATTTTAAATTTTGCTGTAGATGTTGTTGTAGTTTTGCTGAGGATTTTATGTTGCAGAAACCTTGATATTGTTTAAGTCTTAAATTGGTAGGTTAGTAGGTGCCACTCCACCTCTTCCGAGGGATGGGACGTGGAGAATATTTGCTGAAAGTCGGGCCACACCCCATGCAAGGCCTGGTCCACAAGTTAGGATGGCAGTTTCTAGACCTTGTCCCGCCGCCTTAGCGTGGAGGTGGGTCCCCGTACTTTTTTGCACTGTTTGGAAAAAAAAGCGTAAAACGGTCTCTTGTTCGCTTCAAGCCCAGGTATTGAATCTTTTCGTTGCAGGTGTCGTGCAGCGGGAGCAGGCCGTAATTCCGCAATCTTCCGCCGCCCAGTCGCTTGCTATCGTTGATGTATCGGAAAATTTGAGAGCTAAGATTTACGCGTTGTTTGCACGGCTCGGTTTTAGCGATTTGCCCGGCCTGAGCACTGATGATTACGTCACACTCGCCATCATTGAGAAGTACCTCGACTTCAAGGTATGAGCGCGACTTTTGTTTGATCGTAAACACCACGCGAATTGCAGAACTTGCGAGTGGTGACTTAGTTAAGAGTCGGTCTGTAATTCTGAAAAGTAAAGGTTTTCTTCCCTTTGCGTTTTCGATCTTGCTGGATCATGGAATTGCCTAATGTCATCAAAAATTTCATTTTTGTGTTAATTGTAAATTTATATTTGCAAAAATTCTGAATCGGTTGACAAATCTTGTCGGCAGAAAAAAAGTTTACCGCTTGTCCAAATTGTTTTTCAACAAGCAGATTTATGCTTCTGCTCTGTGATTTCACAGATCTGGTTTCTCGGCTAAATTGTCATGACCAGCAGTCTGCACCAAATTGACGACTACATCTACTTTTGTGTCGAGCTGCTACCCGCCCACCAGTCGATGGAAAGACATTTGCGCTAAGTTAATATTGGAAATTTTGTAGCTAAAATTTAGCTCTTTTTTGCGGAGGCGATAGCTCAGTCAGTAACGGTAATGTAATTACATTTTATTTACCAGATTGCCTTGGCCAGGAGACTGGAAAGGGATCTTTTGGTCTATGAGCCAAGCTGCCACCTGTCTACCACACACGGTGGAGGCTTCACACTGTCCCTTTAATTGCTGAACGTCAAGCAGGAAAGCTGTGGATATCAATTTTATAGTCTTTGGCTTGACCCGACCGGGAATCGAACCTGAGTCTACCGTTTCAGTAGCAGACGCTCTATCCACTCGACCATTGATCGGTGGTACTACTCGATCCTTTCCGAAGGATGGAGACGCGGAGGATCTCCTCGGAAACCCAACAGTCGGGCCGCAGGGTCTGGTTTAAAGATCAAAATAGAGAGTGTAGAGCGGAAGATAGATTTATGTAGAGTTCAGGCGCAGGACAGTCAAGAAAGAGATGATTGAGATCTTTTAGAGCATTCCACGGCGCTGCAAAAATAATTTTCCTTACGACTGCTCTGTGGGTAGAATGGAAAAAAGAGACTGTGACCGCGGCAGCGAAGGTGGCAAAGCTCACAGCGTACAGGACGTGTGAGGACCAGTTTCTCTGGAGAAACTGGAGAACTTGGCAGTTGAGATGGAGTGGGAAATGTGACGTCTCAATTGGTGATACAGGCTATAACGGGTTTTGGCAATAACAAGGAACCATCGCAGTGGGCAGGGACACTCCAGCTTTGGCAAGTGAATCAGTGTGCTTACTTCGAGAAACACCGGCATGATCGAGGACTTATTGAAAGTTTTAGAAATTGCATTGTTTGAGAGTGGGGAGGCGTGAGACCAGACGTTCTAGAGGGACCTTGGCAGGAGGTGTGAGGAGGGCGTTGAAAGCATGGAAAGGATCGATCGCAAATCCGTAAGAATTAGTACTGACTGGAAGTGGCTAGTCGTCTTGTGGTTGTTACACTAAACAAGTCCGTGTTGCATGGCAAGGGTTTCTGCTGTGAAACTGGAGGCGATTGGACCGGCAGAGAAAGAAAAAGAGTCGGAGGTATTGCAAATTCGGAGACGTGTTGAGTGAAGTAGTGTAACTCAAACGTATCACCGACGGGGGTCTAGGAGTCTGGCATAAGAGAGAAGGCATATGACATACAAACACTCCAGATGGCACATGACATACACTCAGCGCCACCCGGTTCAAAGAGGAAAGGGACAGAGCTATCGGTCCATACATAGATATCTGAGGGAGAAAGGGAGAGTAACCGGTTCCTGACGGATTCAATGCGGAATGAGCTAAGACCAGTGCAGTTAGATATGGAGGGTAGTACTGTGAACTTAGTTGGGGTCCATGGGAAACGACGGGACACAGAATTAATGGGTTTACCAAGGGATAAGAGTTTTTTCCGTGGTTAAGCAAAATTATCTCCAGGAGGGTTTCTTTTACAACTGATGATCACTGATTTTGAGGCAAGGGCGTTGAAATTAGATAATTATAAATGGAGACGCAGAGTATGTTCAAAGCACGATAGTGCTTGATATTCCAAGGTTATTTTGGGGGGGGAAAGTTGGGCCTCAAAAAGAAGCATTGGGTTTCACTGAAAGATATCCAGTGGTGACCCTACATGCAGCTCTGTGGGGAATTTCTAATTGGTTGATCAGCGAGGTGCATGCGAAGGAGAACCATTCGGTAGAGGCATATGACAGGACCGGTCTTATGGAAGCTATGTAGAAGAAAGTGATTTTCTAAAAGGACCCCGGAAACGGTACCAATGGAGCTGAAGGTTGTCAAACGGCTAGTGATCGAAAAGTTACTGACCACCTGTTCGATTCCCGAACCGGCAATCCGTCGTTGTGTCCTTGGGGAAGACATTTTCCGCTATTTCCAATTGCGGTCATTGCTACCGATTGTGGTGGGCCAGCCTGACGAAAGACTTGCAAACAGAAACCACAATAGGGTGCTTATTTAGCGTCGGTGTGGTTGGACTGATGCACAGTGCCTGGTTCAGACACACGAATGAACCAGTTCATTGGCTACTGTATTTGAAAAAATTTTGGCGGTGTTAGCTGTTTCTGAGTTAGTTCTGCGGTAAGAATGGGTAAAGCTTCGACCACACTTTTTTAGCTGGGCGAGGTGTGGTACGAAATAGCGTCCGAGCTCCCCGTGGAGGGGGTGCGGCCAACCACCCCCGACAAGGAGGCGCTGGAGGCGATGACGCGGGCTGCATTGGAGCGCGCAAAGGGTGTCGCGATGTTACAGGCAGAACTACTGGTGGCCGAAGCCCAGCAGAGCTTACACGACGAGAAGCAATTCTACACAGAGGTGAGTCACGTGCTGTCCCGTCGCGATCGAGTTCTACGCTTTGCGTGGTTAAAGATCTGGAAGTGGCCAAAACCAACAGTGCATTGTTGAGACTTTGAATTTTGTAGTACCACTTAGTACCACCGATTTTGAAGGCAGGGTTTGGCCTAGCGAGGCTGTATATTACTTAAGAAAAATAAATGCGGTCTAAGTTACTGCCTGATGAATAATGCATCACAGTTTGCAAGGTCAGGAAGCGTAAAAGATACTGAGATGGAGCCCAAAAATCATCGAACATCAAGGCATGTGTTGGAATATTTTGTTTACCGCTGGAAACTTGCTCGGCAGCGCTCCAGGAGGGTAAAAACGTCGTTTTAGTGGCAACCCTCACCACATGATCTGGGTTCAACTCGCACCCTGGTCACGTTGTTGCGCTTTCAGATAAGACGATGATTACGTCTGCATGGTGGCTTCGAACAAGCAGCAACCTTAGAGGTCAAGAATTCAAAAACTACAGGAACATTAGATTATCACAAACTCTTTAGTCAGTGCCAATTCGTCTAAGCGCATGGTGCTTATCTTGATGGACGATGCGGATCATTTCGGCCAGCGTCTGACGGCGTCCTGTGAGAGATGTTTTGATGAAATATTAAAGTTCGCAACATTCGGCAGGACCACGATTAGTAGGGAGTTTCATTTTTTGTCTTTGTTAAATTTCAAAATTCCGGGGTCCCTGCTGGTGATATTTGGCTACGTAGTTTACAGCCGAATATTTTGCAATTGTGACATCATATTGAGGTTGGTCCATGGTGTTTGAAGTTTTCGGAGTCCGAATTTATACTATTTGGCCTATCTTCAAAACCACTTGTCATAAGTCGGCAAATATGGTATCAAAATGCTCAGAAGGGTCGATTTCCTACATTCGATCGAGAGGACATTGAGATTTATCTGCTATAGAAAAACAGTTATTTTGAAAAAAACGAAATTTTATATTTTTGAGCGAAATAGGTTGATATTCTGATATTTAACGTTTATTACACTCTTGATTTTGCCAATCGAATGGCAATACTTTTGAATGTTTAGTTTTTTATTTTTTGAATCAAGCCACTAACCACTCCTATCTTGCTTGAATGATTCTCTTCCTTCTGCTATGAAAACCCAGTAAGACACGCCACTAACCGACAGCTCATCTTAAGATTTTTAATTTTGGTACCTGAGCTACTGCGAAATTCACCAACGAAAAGCTTACTACAGGGGTTGGCAACCTCGGTCCCCGAGCCGGTTGCCAACTTTATGAATCTGGTTTGGTAGTGGTCGCAAAATTTTTCGGTTAAAGGTGGTTTTGCGCCCTCCGCAACTGTTTTAGGCTTTTACGTCCATGTTTTTACTTTTCTAGCGTCTTGAAGTAATACAAGCCGTTCACTGGGCAATAGCCAGCAGTGAGTGTAATGCGGTGGCTAGTTTTTTGGGGACTGGAAGTGGGAAGGCTGGCAGAAAGGCACGAAGTGGTTGAAAGTTTGGTCCCAGTAACTTTTGTAACCTTGGTGAATTTCGCAGTAGCTCAGGTACCAAAATTAAAAATCTTAAGATAAGTTGTCGGTTAGTGGCGTGTCTTACTGGGTTTTCATAGCAGAAGGAAGAGAATCATTCAAGCAAGATAGGAGTGGTTAGTGGCTTGATATCTGTGGAATCCAATTCCAAATCTTGACTACTTGATATTTTATGTACCTCAAAAATTGGGACTTCGCGCTTATAAGGCGTATGTTTTTACTCGGCCGTTTTGATAGACGGGCATCAAAACTTTTTGATTTGCTAATAGCTAAAAACGGTTAAGTACAATTTGACAATGAATAAAAGCATTACGTCATGTGTGCCAATTTTAGGGATCCTTGTTCACGTGATTGTGATTTGGGAACTCTAAAACCGAGAAAAAAATGGCCATTTTTGGGTCGAAAATTGATTAATTTGTTCTTACCTAAAAATGGCTGGTCGTGGAAAGCTGAAATTTGGACATAACATGGGTGCAGATAGAGGCTTTGCTATGACCGAGTTTGGAGGCGCTCGGTTACGTGACCGCGCCTCAAAAATTCAAGCCCTCCGAAATTCAAGGTTTTTAACCACACTAGCTAGACACATGAAATTTTCAGAATAGGTAAATGTAATAAAAGATAAAATATGACATAATTAAGGACAGCACGATTGGGGTTCCCCTCAATCGGGTCCTCCAAACTTCAAACTATTTAACCACTCAAGCTAGACACGTGAAATTTTCAGGATAAGTGAACATAACGGGAAAATAATTAAAACATGTAATGTAGTTGTACACCAGGTAGTGTAGTTGTACACCTGTCAGAATTGTGCATTTGTTTACATCGGACAAACCAGACGGGACCACCTCAAATCTAGAATAAAGAAATATCAACGAGCAATCAAATTCCAACGGCCCGAGAAATCAGCACTTTGCCAGCATAATGGAAAATGATCACCTCATTGATTGGTCTGAAGTCAAAGTTTTAAAAATGGAACATAATTACTCGAAGCGTCTTTTTACTGAAAGTTGGTACATCAATGAAAAGCCCCAAGTGCTCAATAGAAACGATGGGTTATCATTCCCTGCTATTTACAAAAAGTTGCTTAAATCCCAGTGTTAAATTTCTTTTGGTTTAATCTTACTTAGTGTTAAGTTCTAACGTGTTTTGCTGCAAGCTGCAATGCTAATTCGGAGAAATTATTTTCATAAGAACCGCTTTCTTTTATTTTTGTACGCACCCTTACATTGTCTGTATGACGTAGCCTATCGTAACAATGAATTTTATCGGAACCTTGTTTTGAATTTTTTTTCGCTAGTTATTCTACTGCAGCAATGTGTGGGATCGTTTTTCTGTTTTTTTGCTATCAGAAGTTGATGGCGATTTGCCATCACTACTGATAGCAGTGCTCTGAAGAAGCTAGTTGTTTCTAACTAGTGAAAGGTAAGCAATAAAGTTAGTCTTTTGAATAGCACCTGAGTGATTTCTCAAAGCTAGCCTAGAACACCAGAACTTCAGAAATTTTTTTATTTTTAATTAAAATATGTTAAGTTGTGGGGGTACCACGGTCGAGGTCTTCTTCAAACGAGGCCTCCGAAATTTAAAATTTGTTACATTTCAAACTAGACAGATGAAATTTTCAGGATTAGTAAATAAAAAAAACAAGCATAAAATTTGACAAAAATTGGGAATGGCATATTAGGGGGTACTCTTATATGGCTCCTAAAAATTTAACTTTTGAGCCACTTAAGCTAGACAATTGAATTTTAAGGATGATTTTAATTTTAAGTATATGGGACCTGTAAAGTTAAAAATTTTTTACCCCTCAAGGCTAAACAAATTTAATTCCAGGTTATATCAAAAAAGATACAGCAGTACAAAATTTTTGGGTGCCACGATTAGGAGAAGACCCCAAAGATCTAAAACATAATTATACTTGAGATAAACAAATTAATTTTTTTCGATAGGTTAATGTAAACCAAAGGTAAATCATGACAAAATTTGAGGGTATCATGTTGAGGCAATATTGCCAAATGGGCCCCTTAAAATTTTTACTACTCCAGCTAGACATTATAATTAAGTTTTTACAGTAGGTTAATATGAAAGATGAAACATGACAAAACAGAATGAGTTGCTATTGCAGGAAAGAACAAGAGTCAAATTTGAGGATTCCAAGTTGGGAGATTTTCCCAAAATGAATCTCCAACATTTAAAGCATTTAAGTACTAGAGTTTAATGATTTTGATAGATTTGAGCTAGATGGGCGAGTTTTTTACTAAATTGTCATCGTTGACGTTGGGAAAGTTTACTTTTTGTTGTGGCTCAAAGTTTTAGAAAAATTTGATCAAGAAAGTTTTAGTGCCAACAATGGATTTATACAGCGTGTTCAAATATTAGGGTCCCCCTTTATAGCTTACATGAAAAAGAAAATTTATGAAGTTTCTTCAATAGATTAGCTTAAAGTTGATTAACATAAGTTTCTGCTAAGTTATTTTTCATTTCGAATTTCTTTCATTTTCATGTCGAGTTACTGAGTTAGATATACCCACATAGCTAATGATTCAAAGAAAATTAGACAGATTGACAAGCCGGGGTAAAGCCTGAAATGCCGGTGCATTCTTAGCACCTATTACCTTCTGACCAAAACCTTGATAAAAGCATGCTGAGTAGTCATCTCAAAGGATCTTGTTAAAGGGCGTATAGAAAACTATGATGGTTTACCACGTTATTCTCATTGACCTGTGACGATTTGTGAGTGAAGTACGAAGAATAATAAAATTTGATTCTTCGCCTTTTTTTTGCAATTTGTTAAAATTATACCCCTCAAGAATGCAGGCTATGAGGCAAACAGGTTTAGGCCCGAAAAACTATCAACGATTTACGTAAAAAATTGAAGTAAATACCTGTTTTGAATCTGTATGCTTTTAGTACTTTTTTGGTTTATTTTGTTGAGGGAGGGCATTAATTTCAAAACACCCTTTACAGTATCCAATATGTTGGATTGCGATGCGAAAGAGCGTTCTCAGAATCAAAATGGCTGTAAAATGCTCGGCAAATTTCTAGCCTTGGCAAGTAATACTAATGAATTCGGCTAATGTAATGAAACTGTGCTTGAGAGTTGGTGGAATTTTAAAGACCGCTTTATATTTTTTCATATTGGAGTGAAAAATTGTTAAGAACTTTAAAAAGTACTAAGTTTTGGCATTGTAAACTGTTATAAAACCTTTTTGATTGACGCTACTCGATTATTTTTGGTAGCTTGAGAGATTTAAATTTTGAATGCGAATAACCACAAAGCTGTTAAGTTGGTGAAACAAAATTTGAAAGAAGCGCATTTAAATTATTGATCTGACTATCAACGACCACATACTTACAAATTTATTTAAAGCAATCGGGTAACTGTCTTAAAGCTTAATAAAGTTGTATGCTGCTGCAAAATCTCCGAATATCTTCCGATGTCACATTCCATTTGTGCGGTAATTAGGAACGTATAAATTGTCACAATTGTTTCATAGCTGAATGCTTCCTGACTATTCGGGTTTGTGAGTTCGTCAGGGATTTTTTGCAATATTCCGCTTTTTGCATTCTTTGCTCTTGTCTTGACCTGAACAACTCTGTGCACAAAAATGCAAAACATCATTCATTTTCACTCCCCTTTTTTAGAATTTTGCTCCCAAACACCTACTTGCCAGTATTTCCCGCACGGTGGTAAAAACAAGTTTCTTTAGGTGAAAGAGAACCACAAGCAGCGAGAGAAGGCCGTGACGTCGTGGAAGGAATATGTAAAGCGCACTTCGGACCACGACTACCTGGTGGCCTGCAAGGTGAAACTCGATAAATCGATCGAATCGTCGCGCGCCAAGCCGCGCTACCGGGAGACGTGGCAGACTCAACCGACGTTGCACGAGACTCTCATCAAAAACCTCAACACCACGGTAGGTTGTACGGCTCGCGAGATTACTATTAACAGGCAGTTTAAGACTTTTGCAGTTTAGTTGCGTTTTTCCGTATTTGTGGGACCGATTTTCGGTTGTGGCTCTTTCCAATATTTCTTTGTTTTTGTTTTTTCGGTTGTTGATCTTTCCAATATTTTTTTGTTTTTTTGGTTGTGGTTCTTTCTAATGTTTCTTTGTTTTTGTTTTTTTAACGAACCAACAAGTTTCAGAAAAAGGAGCGTTAAAATTTAGGTTTTATAGTTGCACAGCGTATTTCTTCAAAAACTATTGTACAACATATTGTGCTAAAATTATTTTTTCGTTAACCCCCAAAATAATAAATTATCACCTGCTGCAATCAATTTTTGTAGAAAATGTTATAATGCAGCACAAGGTTACAAGATGCGATTAAAACAATTTTTTGAATTTGTTGGCTCACGATATTTTCGTCGTTACTTGAAATGGCAATTTTTTTGCCAGAATATGCAAATTTTTGCCAAATTTTTTGCCAAAAATATAAGCAATACTTTGCCAGTTAAACAAACAAATAGTAATCGAATGCTGAATTGTTTCAACTTTATCAAACAGTGCAATTTGGATTTTGAAAAAAAATGAAGCGTGAGCGAAGGCCTGCGATTTTAGTACCAATGTTGGTCATTTTCTATTACAAGTTGAAAAAACGAAAACTTTCGGAATCACTATCGCTTCACCTTGGTGAAGTTATACAAACTTAAATCCGAACGTTAAAACAATTCTCGAGTTCTGCACCACCAGCCAACTTTTCAATAGGTGGAGCGATCAGCGCTTTCACAAAATCACAAAAGTTTCTCTTAAAAAATTTTGACAGATCGGAAGACCAACTTCATCAAATTTTAGCTTTCTAAGACGTTCCGTTCCCAAAATATGACAATTTACATTTTTCAGTAGAAACACTTTCCTCTGAAGAAATTTTGCACACAAGCAAAATTTTAAAAAGTTTCTGCATTTTTGTAGCTCTCAATAAGTGTTTACGGTGGTGTTGTCAAAACAATGTAAAGGGTCAAAATTGTAAATTAGCTATTTTTCAAGTAAATTTAAGCCAACTTTCCAAACGCTAATCTTCTGTCACAATACTGGCGAAATGGCAACAATGAAGTAAGAGGAAAATTGTTAATATTGAACTGCGATGCAAGAAGTTCAGTTAAATTTGAAAATGATTAAAAATTTAAAAACCTCGCTGCAGGTTGTTTCCCCCTAATGGGCTCGTCAGTTGGAGTAGAAACTAAACATAAACAAAAGGATAAAACACCTCAGTACATCAGCCATGTCACTTACCCCCCGGACACCGGAGGCTCTGTGGCGGGCGCGAGCCCAAGCCAGCCTACTGGGGCTAACCGTGGCATGCACCGGTAGGGAGTGGTAGCCGTGACCCGGGTCCGCGGTGAGGAGCCGCGGCTGGCACAAAACACTGTGAGCATTAACTGTGAAGGGTAAGCATCTTAATCAAACACTGTATATGCGCTGCTGCACGTCTGTCAAATGTAGTAAAAACAATGTTGAAATTTCAAACACTGTCAGAGATACAAAGCGGCATTTTACGTCACAGTGATTAAACGATTTGTGTTAAATGTGATTTAATAGATTGATGGTTCCGCAGTTTATGCTTGGCAATGTTTCGACATTTTGATACAAGTTCGGTTCCTTTGTTAAGGGTGTTAGCCGGATTTGGATGTAATATTGCGATTTTTTCTTCTAAACAAAGATTACATTTGTTAGAGCCGTTCTAGTACAGCGGATTGGTGAAATAATTGTGGGTTTGATGAAACAAGCATGAATTTTTTTCTGTACTTAGTTTATGCCTCAAAGGTGATTTTTGGATATAGGGCCATCTCAAATTCAACCTGTAACAAAAATGGCGGCAATTTTTAAGATGGCCGCAATTGCGTGTTTGAAATTCTTAATTTGGGACTACCAATGATTTTTCTTTTTATCATATAAATACAGAACAGTTGAAATTGCAATTAATTACTAGCTTAAAGTTAAAATACAATTTTAAAATAAGTAGGAGCAACACCAGACGTTTAAATAAAGCCCCAAATTTTGTAAAATGCGGGGATTCCCCGAAAATAAAATTTGCATTTTCTTTAGTTTTTGTATTGGTATTTCTAAGACGTAAATGCAGATTTACACAATGCACATAAATGCCGTTTCCTATGGACTGCCATTGCCAAATATGAAAACATCAGCTATGACATCGCAATTTATGACGTCATATCAAAATTTTATAATTCGAGTTTTTTGTCAAAGTTTCAAATGCATTTTACACAGTTGGGCAAAGGTGGGCAGTGCTGGACATTGCCATAAAATTGCAATAAAATTAGTTTAGGCCCGAGACCAGGCCCGCAACCAAAAGTTTCAACCCGCAACCAGGCCCACAAACAAAAGTTTCGCTCCTCCTACAAAAATCGGTTACTAATACATGATACCGGTATAGGTAATTTGGCCCCCCTGAAATATTTTTCTCCCCCCTAAGCATTTACTTCTAGTTTCGGGCCTGCCCGGCACTCTACATAGGCCTACTGTAATTTTTATACCAGACAAAGCTATTTGTATAGCTGATGTTATTTCAAGCGCTAAAATGAAACCGCTAAGATTTCAAAACATTGAGAGCCCACAACAAAATCAATATTTGAAAAATATCCAATATCATCCCACACCTGAGAAAAAATAGCCAGACATTCATCTGACCAATCAGGGCAAAGTCACAAAAATTAATATTTACAGTATTTCTAAAATCCAATGTATCGAACATCCCCGAAATGGATTTGTGCAAAACAGAGGTGGAGTCCTCGAGGACGTCCTTGGCCTCGAGGACACATTTTCAAGTCCTTGGCCTTGGCCTCGAAGCCTCAAGTCCTCGAAAATTGCCCTGTCCTCTGCTCGAAGACAGCACTATTTTTTGAACCGTTAAAATGTTGTTGGAAAGCGCCAGAAACCATGCAGAAAATTTGCGAAGACCTTTTTTGCCTGAAAAAAATTTTTGAAGACGTTTTTTTTTGAGATCGCTTGAAAAAATTTTTTCAAGACCTTTTTTTTGGAGAACACATGCGCCTGTGTCCTTGGTCCTTGGCCTTGGCCTCGAGAGGGTCTGTCCTTGGCCTCGAAATTTTTTTGTGTCCTTGGCCTTGGCCTCGAGCATTGTGTCCTCGACTCCACCTCTGGTGCAAAACATGGTAGAGGGGTACAAAACACACCTTACTACCGTGTAATACTTCAAAATGATGTGAATAGAATTGTAAACAGTGTTAAATGTTATATTCTCTCAGCCCTGTCACTCAGAGCAGTGTCCACCGCACTGATATAGAGCTGTACACTCTAAAGACACCTTATGACATTTGCAACGTCCACGTTTGTAGTCGATGTTGCAGCCGCAACGCAAGAGTTACCTGCATGCCTCTGATGCTTCCGGTAGGGTCGTCCAGATTACATCTAGGCAATCAAGGCAAGGCAATGAATGCTGGAGTAATATCTTCATAGGTGGTCCAAGTGTCCCACGCATTTTTTTTCCTCTGCCCTCAAAACAGGACACCGTGTCACATCCAGTGAAAGCATGAAACATCAGCAAGGCTTCACATCGGTCGGGACCGAGAGTGTTGGCAATTTCGTGAGCAGCGATAAACCTGAAGCTCTTTCCATTTCCAAAGGCAACCATAGTTCAGATAAATTTTGGCGATTGCCTGATGTTATAGCCAGGACCACTACATCTGTATCGACTGTGCGTATCGATGCATTGCTATATCCATGTTGTACAGCATCTTTCTGGTGCAGGAAGATACTAGTATCAGCTTCCTCGTGTGTACATGGAACTAGAGTTGAGACATCCTCGTGATTGGAGGAAAGAACGCCATTGCCTTGTGTGGTGATGAGATATTTGTTAGTTTCAATTTCAGTCACGTTAGAAGCCAGGAAAAAGAAAAGCTCCGTCTTGTTGTCATCGATACGCAGAAATTCTTGCCAGTTTCCAGGAACTGCACTTCGTGGCTCGACTCTTCGCCTAATTCCCTTTCCTCTCTTGCTACGCGTTTCCGATTTCAAGCTGTCAGCAATGTAACGATCCCAGAAATATCTAGTCTTTCCACATGTTGAAGCTGGGATAAAATATAAGGCTCAAAGACAGCGGTGGCATAAGCTTTAAATGTCTTTGCTGTCCTTGGTCGTAGCATATTGTCATAGTAGCACCATTAATGATGTTGACCTGTTCTCTGGGGATAGAGAGACACACTTTGACCGGAGCAAGATTTTCCAGACAAGACATCAAATCCGACTTGTTTCCAGTTCTTAGTTTGCCCATATTAGATAAAGATGGTGGATATGCCTGGTTTTCATGCTGAAATAATTTGTCTAAATCACCATGGCGTATCTGGGAATCAACGTAAAGCCTGGAAAAGAGTGAACAGTCATTCTTTAGGGATGAAATCTGTAGATCTTTTCTTGATTTTTCTCAGCATGGTGAGCGGCTAAAAAGGTCTAGGTTGTTTCTCTTAACCCATTGAACGCCATTGGCAACTAAAGTTGCCAATTATGTTCCTTTAAACAAAGTAAAATAATACAGGTTTTGAAATAAAAAATTCGCAATTTTTTTGTTTTTTCTAAAAGAAGATGATCTGAAAAAAGTTTTAGAAAAAAAAGAATTGCGGAAAATGTCGTGGAAACACAATTGGTATTGGTCAAATTTTGGCCTCGTGTCGCAAAAGGTAAATTTTTGGTTTTAGGCTGTGGTGCAGTTTTGGAATGAACCAAAAATAAACAAAATTCATCAAGTGTAGGAAAAAAATGGCTGTCACGCAAATTCTAACTACTTCTTTTAACTTTTAAACCAAGATTTTTGTGATAATTTACACGTGGGTGGGTGTGAGAGAGTTATATATTTTCATGGCAACTTTGGTTGCCATTGGCCAAGTATGGGGTCAAATTTGAAGCCGTTTTGTAAAACGGCTAAACTTTAAAAACTTCAATAAGATAATTGTTCTAGCATACGTTTTGTTGTTGTTTACAAATACTTTTTGTTGTTTACGAATATTTTTTGCTGTTTACAAATACCTTTTGTTACCTACAAAGGTAAGTTTAGGAAAAATACGGCTAATGTTAGGCTAAGCTATTGATATACTGTAATAGTTTTTCGGGATAATGTCTCTTTTGCTCCTACTTGCCCCTACTACCAGGGTTTGGGTAGAAAGGAGCAATAGCATTGACCGAGAGTTTGGAAAAAAAGGAGTTAATCTGTAGCTGAGTAACTAAGCTAGGCTTCAAGCCCGGCGCCAGGGGGGCATTTCGGGGCCATGCCCCCCCAAATCACTAATTGTTCTACCCAATCGAGGATTATGCTCCAAAAGAAAGTAACAAGCCGTAGCCACTGGAGTGCATTTTGGGGCCAGTGCCCCCTAAAAATACTGCTTGAGCTCCCACCTTTCAAGCGTGAGTAAAGTCTCATTACAGGACGGAAACACTAGTGAACGCCAAGACGAAGCCTAAGATTACTTTTTTTAGTCTTCACCTTTGACTTTGTAGGCAAGAACCGAGGTCCGCACCATTAGATTCTGTCACGCCCCGCCAGGCTAAGGACCAACCATTAGATTATTCCGCACCATTAGATTCTGTCACACCCCGCCATGCCAAGGACCAAGAACACAGACGCAAGTGATTTCAAATGGTATTATAGGACGTCTTCTAGCACTATGCCTCTGCATGATACCATATTATAACATGTCATGGCTAGCATGGCACCAAGCAATTCATGCGAGAAAAGCCCATTCAGTTTGGGTTCAAGCTATGTTGTCTTGCATTCAGTGGTGGATATCTTTTTTTACAAAGTGCCTTATTGTGAGTCAGATGCCTAACTCTGAGGCAGGGTGGTGATGTTGTTTCAGGTCTCATTAAAAATTGTGACTTGCAGAGTGGGTGCTCTGCTACGTTTGATAATCTTTTCACATATCTTTCTCTGCTTGGATATGCTGTCGGAACGTGGGATTGGAGGGCATGGTACCCCACGACAGAACCGTTTGCAAAATGCTGCTGTAGCTGGTCAACAGGCGATAAAGAAAACTGAGCGTGGCTCGTATGATTGTCCTGTGGACGTTTTTTTCTTCAAATCAACTTGACTTTGCGTCAAATTGCATGACAAATAACTCTTGAAAATTTGAAGCTGCTGAGGTTACAGAAGTTTCCCAATTTTGAGAATCCCGAAGTCACTTTCCGAAATCTGAGCATTTTCTTGGCCAATCTTTAACGTAAATAACGTCATAAAACGTTTTTTGTGACGTATTTACTTTGACTTACGCATTTTATGATTCAGTATCAAAAAGCAAATCAAACAGATTATTAGTATCAAAAAACAAAAATTTGAACAGCCTGTAACGTTATTTTTCAAAAATGTGGTTGATGACTTCACAATGATGACGTCATCAACTCAAAGCCTTGTTTTATAAAAAATTTTGGTGAACACCAACCTGCATGCCAAATTTGGTGTTTCTATAAAGTTTGGTTTAGAAGTTGGATAGGGTACATTTTTGCTCCTCCCCATGTAGAATGCATTGGTCAATACCACGTTCATCAAGGGTTTAGCTTGTTACAAGCAAAAGAAGTCCTCTTTGCAACTTTTTTGAGCTGGCCAGGTGCACTAAGATGCTAATATTGTTGCTCTTCATGTTAAAATTTGTTGCCTTCTAACCGAGGCAGCTATAACTGAAACTAATCTTTGAAATATTGTCGAAATTTTTTCAAACAATAAATTTTGACTCCATTTACGGCCGTTGGCAACTAAAGTTGCCATTAAATAACTAAAAAACTACAAAAGAAAAAAAATTTTTTTTTTCACATAACGTTATAAAATAGTTACAATAGCATCACATTAAAAGGATTTTTTAAAAAGTCAATTTTCTAATCTCGGCGTTTAATGGGTTAATAGGATCTGTAATAGGCATCGTCTGGTTCACAAGCCTTTTTTCAACATACGACTCGTATTGCTCAAGTCCTATTTTCAGAATCTGCCCTACTGTTTCTGCCACTGCTGTGTCCACAGCGTCTTTGCTATTCAGAACAAGAAGATCACTGCTGTATTCAGTAAATGGGTTTCCCATCTCTTTTATGGCATGGGTCAGTGATCGCACATCTTTTTGAAATGCTATCTGCGCATGACTCTTCTGTTCGTAGTGACGTCTATCAATGCTTTCGCTCTTCTCGGTTGCTCTCTCGAATTCCTGGAGCAAACAAGCCATCTCTGGACCACACACACACCATCCAGCGACGAAGAGCAGCAGGGTTCTTAGTTAAGCCCACAGCACCACCGTCTTTTTTTACGGAAGCATTATTTTGTTCATGGGTTTGATCAATGGCAATAGCAGAGAAGGCACGCTTTGATTTCTTGACAACAAATTTTCCTTTCAGAAACTCAGTGTAGACATCAGGATGGAGTTGCTTTCGCAAATAGATTGGCACCCGTCTCGAATAGTGCGTATGGTCTAAGGAGAAGAACCAAGGGACGATCTTGGACAAGGCTTTTATGTAAAGCAGAAAATTAGCTTCCCGTATCGCCCTTACATAAACCATCACAACCAGCTCCAACTGGAAGATCAATGACTAGAATTGGAATTGAGGACTTGAATCAGACCTTGCGTCACACCAATCTTCAAATGAGATCACCTCACCGTCAGTTCCCAAGGTTTGGATGTGCTCCTTGTAGGCATTCTGCTGAAGTAGATATAGGCTACTGGCTATGATTTGGTGAGCTCGTCTGGTGCGTGTCACGTGGGATGCCTTCAGAAACGAATCTGCTTTACCACTGCTAGCAACCCCAGCCTGAGCAAGTGCTTCTGTCCAACCTCTTCCTTTCAAAATGTCCTCAAGGACCTTGAGGGACGCTATTTCGATGTGCAGGCCACCAAACATCACTACGAATTGATCTTCGCCATATATATCAGGCCAGCTCCAATGAATTTGTTTAGCGATAGTGTAGAGAGGCTGGTCACATGTAAGGACTGGAACTTGGCCTGGGTTGAGAATGTGAACAGCCGTCTTCACGATGTCCATAGAGTGGCGGATCATGGCTACAGATTTTGCTTCGTCTTGGAAAAGGGGTAGCAAAGACGTGAGAGCAATGTTTATGTCTGTTGATGACTGTAGTGTTTGTTGCCTTGCATGACATGCTGCCCAGGAGATCGATTCGTTCTCTCTCGTGGAGTCAGACTCAGAATCCACCACCTGCTTCAGTTGCTTCAGCCAGCTGTAAAACATACATTGAAATATTAGTACCGGTATTTATTTCTATAGATTGTGTAAGATAATGCGATAAGTTAAAAAAATGTTTATTGAATGATAAAAAACCTACCAGTATTCTTTTCGCAGTGCATCAGGCATAAGATGACATTCTGGTCGATTTTGGCCTTCTTGTTTTCGTACAATTAGCTCTTGCCTTGGAAGTCCAACTGGAGGAATATTGGTATAGGTCTGGGGGAGAGCTGCTGACATGTTCTTGTCAGAGGTGGAGTTTTCGAGGACGTCCTTGGCCTCGAGGACACATTTTCAAATTCTTGGCCTTGAAGCCTCAAGTCCTCGAAAATTGCTCTGTCCTCGGTTCGAGGACGGCACTATTTTTTAAATGGTTAAAATTTTGTAGATCGGCTGAAAAATGTTTTTCTAGACCGTTTTTTTGGAGATCGCCGAAAAAAAAATTTGAAGACCTTTTTCGGAAAACACTTGGGTTTGTGTCCTTGGTCCTTGTCCTTGGCCTCCAGCATTCCTGGCCTTGGCCTCGAGCCTTGTGTCCTCGACTCCACCTCTGCTTCTTGTCGCTTCCAACTTCACGACTGGTTTGGGCAGTTACAACCCTGGAAGAGCCCCTAAATTCTTGGTCTGGATGTTGAAAAAGCGAAATTCCAGTTCCATGGAATGAGTTGTGGGAATTAGTAGAGCTGGGGTTGTGGTCTATGTTATCAACTGCTGCTGTCGTGAAGAGACCACCATTCAGCTCAGGAGGACAAACGGCTTTTTCCATTTTGTAGTAATGGCATATATTGCCGCCAAGCTCAGCTGAGATGGTCAGCACCCGGTCATATGAAATACTCAGTCCCAATTCATACAAACGATCCACCAGTTCACGCTTGCAAATTTTCGTGTGAACTAAAACGCCCAAGTAGATGGAAAGAGGTGTTTCTCTTACTTGATTGCGTTTTGTGCGTAGAGTAGCCTATGCTGGTTCTCCCGACGCCGTATTATGCTGTTAGACATCAATAGTTGGGAAATCGTGAGCACTGGATGGGGAATTATTGAAGAGCTTGACTGTACTTTGATGTTTGGACCATTTAGCACCATAGCAACTAATTCCAACAAAGACATTGGAACAGATTCTTCCTGGCTGTTGGGTTCAAAGGAACCAGCAAACTGGTTTTTCATCTTAAGCATGTCTCTTCTCACTATCTTCGCAGCCCTAGCAAGATGAACGGCTTCATCATCAGCATCATGCTCCTTTCCTCAGTGCATGACCGACCCATTCGTTGGAAACAAGTATTATATCACGACCTTGCTTGTGAGGTTTCATATCGAGAAATTATGCCGGTATTCTCTTTTAGCAACGTTTAGTTTAGCTTTCAATGCCTAAAGATCGGCAAAAAACAAGTAACGTGTGACGCCACTTCTCTTGTGATGACGTCATCGAAATTTTGTTTTGTATTTACGAAAACTTATTAGAGGAGCTACCACCAGAGGTGGAGTCCTCGAGGACACATTTTCAAGTCCTTAGCCTTGGCCTCAAAGCCTCAAGTCCTCGAAAATTGCCCTGTCCTCTGCTCGAGGACAGCACTATTTTTTGAACAGTTGAAATTTCGTTGAAAAACGCCAGAAACCTCGCGGAAAATTTGCGAACACCTTTTTTTGTTTTTCTCAGTTGGAGCATAGGCGTAGGCAAGGGAAGGGGGTGCAGGCCCTCCCCCCAATTGAAATTTCACCAATGACAAAAACGTGCCAAAAAAGCCTATTGTTTCTTCAGTTTCAGTTTCTTTTTAACATTTTTTGCTGAAAACAGTATATCTAATTAACAATATTGAAGACCAAGGGCGCCGGGTCCCCCTCAATTCAATTCTTGCCAGCCAATTTAAACGTATAACCTGGAGAAAATGGAGAGTTTTTCTCCTAAAAATTGCTATCTCAGGCCCACATCTAGCCTTTTTGTGAACGTAATGCATTAATCAGGGCCGGGTTTACCATAATATGACGCAGTACCAGCTAGGGGCCCCGATTTGAAATCGTAAGATTTTTTTTGATCTTCAACTATATTTGGCAGAAAGATGTTGCAAAAATCTCCAAAGTGCCAGGGGCCTAGCGCGATGTAACTCCGGCCCGGCAATAACATGATTAGTAGACGTAACCATTTATTGTACCATTTTTCAAAAACAATTCAGTATTTCACCTCCAACCTCGCCGGTTTTTAGGCACAAAATACTTTTTAAAAAAATTAGCCATGGAAAATGCTGATTGAACGAATCAATGAGCTTCAATTGAGGGGGCCTGGGCCCCCTGGCGAAAGTGTACTCTTATAGTTAGTTATTTTCATGACAAAACAAAAATCTCTAAGGAAAATCTTCGAGTGGATTATTATTTACTGCTAAAATGTAGCCAGAGCAGAGTTGTAAACGGGCCGATAAGTTCAGGCCCGAAACTATAAGCCCAAACCCGGCCCGAACCAAAAATAGTTTGAAGCCCAAATCATGCCCGAAAAAATCCGAAAGTTAAGTTGGGTCTAAAAAATTTAGCAATATTGCCAAGTTATTTTGATTTTTTTTTGTACACCTAAGACAAAAAGTACGTCTCAGGCCCGAATTAAGCCCGACATTTTTGTCAACTTTAGGCCCGAACCCGACCCGAAAAGCCCGGCCCGACTTACAACTCTGAGCTAGAGACAATGCACCTTACTTCCCCCTACCTGGAGCAAATCACTTACAATTAAAATTTAACTCCAAAATGCAAGATGTTAAACGTGTTTTGGACTTAAATTGCAAGTAAAAGGAGGATTAAACAATTCGATTTTTTCAATTGGCTTTAAATGTCAAAAATCTAGTGCTTTCAACTGGCTCTGAACACTTGCGAAATGTGATCCAATGGCATTAAAATAGCTTTTTTTCCAAAAACTTACAAAAAATTGCCCAAGGGCTGGGGGCTTAGCCCCCAGACCCCCAAAGCCTCCGGCGGCTGGGGGCCCCGCCCCCAAACCCCCATCTGTAATACATTTGTGTTACACAAGCTTTCTCAACACGTTACCAAAGTTAGATATTTGCATTTTTCAACAATTAATTTAAGCCCTCTTCCTTAGCAAAATTCTGGTTACGTGCAAACAAGCAACAACGATTTCAGATCTTTCATCCTACGATATCTTTGTCCCACAAAAACTTCCTTTTTGGAAAAATTTTGATGACGTCATTTCATGACAAGAATTCTGGGTACGCCAACAAATTGGAGATCGCCTGAAAAAAATTTTTGAAAACCTTTTTTTTTGGAGATTGCTTGCGCCTGTGTCCTTGGTCCTTGGCCTTGGCCTCGAGCTTCCTGTCCTTGGCTTCGAGAGGGTCTGTCCTCGGAAAGGCTGTTCTTGGCCTTGGCCTCGGATTTTTTTGTATCCTTGGCCTCGAGCCTTGTGTCCTCGACTCCACCTCTGGCTACCACCATGCAAAAATTCTGACCTCTGCGTCATCTCAAATAACTTTTAATTAAGGTGAGTTTCAAATTTGCCCCCCCCCAAAAAAAAATTGCTCGTTTTGATGATTTGGCTACCATTTTGTAAAATGGCAAAAACTACGTTCATAGAATACATCTGGAATGGCCCTATATCCAAATGTCTTTTAATGTACCTATTTTAACAGCCTTCCAAGTTTCATGCTTGTTTTATCAAACCCACAATTCCAAAATTTTTCACCAATCCGCCGTACTATTCTGATAGAGCTGTGCTTGTTTCTCTATAGCCCTATCACAACGGCTCTTAACATTGTAATCTCTGTTTAGAAGATTACAATGTTAAATACAATCTAATGTAATCTTTGTTCAGAAGAAAAAATCGCAATATTACATCCAAATCCAGCTAACACCCTTAACAAAGGAACCGAACTTGTATCAAAATGTCGCAACAAAGCCAAGCATAAACTGCGGAACCATCAACCTATTAAATCACATTTAACACAAATCGTTTAATCACTGTGACGTAAAATGCCGCTTTGTATCTCTGACAGTGTTTGAAATTTCAACATTGTTTTTACTACATTTGACAGACGTGCAGCAGCGCATATACAGTGTTTGATTAAGATGCTTACCCTTCACAGTTAGTGCTCACAGTGTTTTGTGCCAGCCGCGGCTCCTCACCGCGGACCCGGGTCACGGCTACCACTCCCTACCGGTGCATGCCACGGTTAGCCCCAGTAGGCTGGCTTGGGCTCGCGCCCGCCACAGAGCCTCCGGTGTCCGGGGGGAAGTGACATGGCTGATGTACTGAGGTGTTTTATCCTTTTGTTTATGTTTAGTTTCTACTCCAACTGACGAGCCCATTAGGGAGAAACAACCTGCAGCGAGGTTTTTAAATTTTTAATCATTTTCAAATTTAACTGAATTATTTTCAAATTTAATTAAATTATCTCTCTATTGTCTATTAATTGCCCATCAATGGATGAGCGTACCGTACACGTTTCGGCCGCTAAAAGACACTTTTTAAAATTCAACATAAGGTATTTTACAGCACAAAAGTAACCTGAGAGTCCCGGCAGGGTCGTATTAGGAGGAAGGCATTGAAGACATTTGCGATTTGCCCCAGAGCCCTCCCGTCGAAAGGCTCACAATTGTAGAAACGTAAAAATAATAAATCATTATTTTTTTCTGAAAATGCCCAAATTTTTTGCGGGAGCTTCTCATCTTAATGACGTCGTGAGAAAAATTTAGTAAGTGCAGCGCGCATCTTCCTAGGCATTCGAACAATTAGAGTTATATATTATTGCACACTCGCTTTTTTGATTCTTCATGTAGCGTTTTTTCTGATACAATGTAGTTTATTATTTGGGATTCTTATTGACAATTTTTGTTGTTGTAGCGCATATTTATCCTCCAGTCACCGGACAGCGTCAGACGCTAACTTATTGGACGATCCGCGCACTTTTCATTGCATTGACCCCTTCGTGATTGGAGGAATTCGTACCTGCTTAGGAGTTTCCAGTGATCCAATGTTTCTGTGGATTTCTTCGAATTCTTGTCCACTGAATTTACTGCTTGTTCGAACACACCAAGCAGAAATAATTATTGTAAATCGTCTAATTCAAGGACGCAACAACGTGACCAGGGTGCGAGTTGAACCCAGATCATGTGATCAGGGTCATCGTAAAAACGACACCTTTAACCTCGGCCACGCTGATATAATTTTCAACACAAAAACCGTTCAGCGGAGGTGGCTTTGTGCCCAGACCACTTAACATTGATTAGAGTTGTTCTTCTTACCTCAAAAAAAATTCTTCGCAAAATTTGCTCATCTATTTTCAGAACAAATTGGTTTTCTCAAGATAGGTTTTGTAGTTATATCACGGATACAGCACTACTATACTCTGTTTAATAAGCTATCAGTGGTAGCTGTATTACATTTCATCGTCACGCACATATACTTTTTTCCTAGTCCACACTTAGATAGGTACGGTCATGGGTTAGCATCAGCAACGAAAAAATTTTTGTTTCCGGACTTCAAATCTCTTGTTATGACCATGGATGATTTTAGTGCTTCGCTGTTTGTATCACCCGCACCGAAAATATTAGCAGAAAGAAAAGGAACGATTCTACCCTGCCTTTTGCCCCTACATTCTCTGATTAGGAGCTTTTACACAATGCCATTTCAAATACGGAAGGAAACAAAATTACTTGCCAGAAGTTTAGGTTGTTTTTTTTGCTTCGCTATTTTCCTTTTCAACCAATCAAAAAATTATGCTGTCCTCGAGCCGAGGACAGGACATTTTCGAGGACTTGTGAGCTTCAAGGCCGAGGACTTCAAGGGTTTCCTCGAGGACTCCACCCTTGTATACTAGCATATGCAACTAAGCAATGTTTGTGCCTGGACCCCCGGATTCCTTATTATGGCCATGTAGATGGCATTAGTGATTTGCACATCCTGCAGCGGCAGTATTGGCAGAAATAGAAACAACTATTTTCTACGCTGCCTTTTGCCCCCTCATTCAATTCCATTTAAAATAAGTTAGTTTCGGTATAAGTTGGCTAGTTAATTGGCTGCTGGGCTATCGCACTTTATGAATTAACAAATTAGAAAAAGAAACAGTTTGACAGACCAGAAGTTTAAGTTGTCTTTTGTTTGGTTATTTTTCTTTTTAACCAATCAAAAAATAACATTGTTCTCAAGCCGAGAACAGGACATTTTCGAGGACTTGTAGTTTTCTTGGGCAAGGACTTCAAAAAGTGTCCTCGAGGACTCCACCTTTGCAACTCAGCTTTTGATGTTGAAAAGGTTTTGTTTCAAGGACCGCCAGGATGTGTGGTTGCGTCACGCTATGCGGTTATGAATTTTGAATGCTTTTACTTTTTGCTTCTAGACGTTCCAGGGAAGGGATTTGACTATGGAGAGGGCGCTGTCTAATCTGAAAGAAGACCTTGAAAATACGGAAATCGCGAAACGAGTTTATGTTTAACTTTTTTCTTTGTTGTTTTGAATAAATATAAGTTACTGACTGTATTTGAATAGCTGTGGCGAAATGTAGCGATGTGAAAGCTATTTGTAGAGGTAAATTGGTTCTAAGGAACCATTTTTGTTTTTTTATAGTTTTTTTTAACGCAATTGCATTAAAATCGGCATAGCAGTATAGGAAGAAACGCATTCAACATTACAGTTTGAATCAAATATTGAAAAATTATGCGTTTAGTTTTTGATTTCTGAGCATTTTATTGAGCACTTCAAAACCAAGGTTACAAAATGGGGTGATAATCAGCAGTCGGCAGTTACGGATTGCTTTTTAATAACTTTGACAGTAATGACACTACTTTTTCAAAAAAGTAACTTTAGTAATTTCATTAGTTTTTAAGAAGTGTTAAAATTACAAATTACTTTGTAAATGTTATCCAGTAAAAACGCTTAAATGGCTGTTTATTTTAGACCTTTAGCCAATCAAAAAAGTTGTGTCTGTTGAGAATGACGCAGGTTCGTGCCAATGGCCGTATGCCTTAATTTCTGCGCGCTAGAATGGTTTACACATGCAGTGGCTGTTTAGTCAAAAGAAGATCATTGATAGAGTTCGTAGGGATACAGCACAATAGTTCGGTAGAAATACGACAAAATACATTAAAACCCGAGAAAATTTGTAATGAGCTGAAATTTGGTGCGATGACACAGTACCATGACCTAAGACACCACGAAAAAACCCCATGTTTTGGACGTGGAACTTCCCCCTTTTTCGCCCTAAAAAGCCTGCCATCTAGTGTCAAAGAGTTTTTACTGTCCAACAACCAATTCATGAATTGTAATTCATTTTCAAGTGCAGATTAAATTGTAGTAGTAGTTTTACTTTAATATTGCAGTAGTAGTAGCATAGTTTATTTTTGTTTAGAAAGGAAGCAACGAACAAACAAAAAAGTCCTGTCATCAAAGAATATCAAACGATATAATCCCTTTCTGGTGAGAGACTGCGAAAGACCATGATGTCCAGGTACCAAAGTATCTGGCGCGGTCGCCGAGTCTGTAACCTCTGGCAAACTACTAACAGAAAAATTAAAATTGTACATTACAGAGAGACAAAAACAAAATAAAACTCTTCCGGTTATAGGTATTTTGGATAATAATCATTTTGGTCTTTGATAAGATTAAATTTGAAATAGCTTCATTATTAGCAAGTTTTGTGACGCCAATTAAGAACTAGGTGGGAGCTTGCTGAGGGGCAATCTTAGTGAACGACCGACGCACGTTGAGCAATGAGATTCCCACAAAACAAAAAATCGCTTTCCTGTCAATAAATTAATTAAAGAGGGTTTGGAATTTTAAACATTGTTAATACCGGTATATATTTATTTATTTGACAACATAATGACTGATCATGATAAAAAAAACATCCTATCAAAGCCCAAGCCGTAGGAGCTATGTCAAAAAATAAGGCCCTAGCTTGAGCCTTTCAAAAAATTGATTTTTGGGGGTTCCTGGGAGTGGTACCCCCGAACTATGTCAAAATATTTGTCTGTTGAATATCTACTGATATCAAAAAATGGCACCCTAGATTAGGTCCTTCAAAAATTTGATTTTGGGGGGTCCCCGAGAGTTTATTACCTCCAAACTTTGTCAAAATATTTGTCTGTTAAATGTCTATTAATATCAGAAACAACTGGTGGCCAATTTAGGAAGCAAAAAACAAAGGAAAAAACCTCATCGCGGCCAAAAGTGAGTTGGTAGGGATGAAAGGGTATCTTAAGACATTTAACCGTGTGAAATATTTTTTGCCGTATTTGAGCCGCTTTTGATTGAGACGGCTTTTTACGCCAAACTTGCGAGGCAGTTTTTGGGTCCAAAAACCAAAATCACGAGACTAATTGCCTCAAAATTTGGTACAAACATCCAACTCATTAATCTCAGGCTGCTGTCGAAATTTCATGTAGCTAGGCCAAACTGTTCTTGAGTTATTAGCAAAAGTCTGAAATCTCAATCGTTAGTTGGAAAGTGGCCGAGAAAAACAAAGAAACACGCGACGCGCATAGGCGTGATCAGGATTTTTGGTTGGGTTGGGGACCCAAACCACAAATGACCTGCAATGACGTCATCAGAAATTTTCGAAAGTGGAGCTTTTTGTGGGACAAAGATGTAGAATGGAAGATTAGAAACCGTGGCCTGAGCGCTGGCACATAACCAAGCCCGTTGCCAGAAATTCACAATGGGGGGTTGTTTTGGGGGTCTGGGGGCGAAGCCACCAGCCGCCGGAGGCATGGGGTCAAAAATTTTCCATTTTTTTGCAAAAATAACTTAAGTTTAGGGCTGTTTTAATAAAAAACAATAATTTTTAAAACGTGGCTTAGAAATTAGCAGTGCAAACGTGATTAAACTGGTTGCATAAATGTGCTATTTGGAAGGTGGCTAGAGGTAAAATTTTAGTTCTCTTATTTAGATGCTGGTAAATTTTAAAATGGAATAGTTCAATAAAACTCACGCGGAGTAATCTATTTCGTATACAGTTTATAGAGAAAAGTAATTGGGGGGGAGGGGCTAATGAAAAGAAATTTGAGAGAAATTGGTAATTAACAATATTGAATAAACCCCCCCCTATTTCTCAGTTTATAGTATATTTGTTGATGACATCTATGTTTAGCATTTTTACACTTGCGATCAAATTTGATTGCGTATTTTTGACCATTTGTCAAAGTTTTTATTTGTTAGTTTTATTTTCAACAAATTAGCCCCCCCCTAAATATATGTTTCAAAAGATGTTTTAAATCACTATTTAGTCTACTCTAGTGCATTTAACGGTCTCAAAAGTGCTAAAAACGTAGTGTTTTTCTCATTCTGCATTTTGGTCAACATGCCAATGGGGGGACTATAGCCCCCCTGCCGCCCCCCTCCCCCCCCTGGCTACGCTACTGCACATAACCAGAATTTTGCTATAGGGAAAGGCTTAAATCAAAAGTAAAAAGTGTAAATTGGGAGACGTATTGAGCAAACTAGTGTAACTTAAACGTATCACAAACGGCGGTCTGGGGGCGAAGCCCTCAGCCCCTGGGCGATTTTTTGCATTTTTTTTTTTTTTTTTTTGAAAAAAAAGCTATTTTATTGCCTTTGGATCACTATTTGTATGTGTTCAGAGCTATTTGAAAGAAATAGATTTTACTTGCAATTCAAGTACAAAACACGTTAAAAATCTTGCATTTTGAAATTAAATTTTAATCGTAAATGATTTGGCCCAGATAGGGGGAAGTAAGGTGCATTGCCTTTTGCAATATTCTAGCAGTAAAAAATAATCCACCACGAATATGTTTCTTAGAGATTTTTGTTTTGCCATGAAATTAACCAGTTATAGGCGTACATGTATGGCCAGGGGGCCAAGGCCCCTTATTAGAAATTCAATAATTTGTTCAACAAGCATTTCAAAGTTGTAAACGGGCCGACTAGTTTAGGCCCGAACCCGGGCCGAACCAGGAAGCAATTTGGAGCCCAAATCATGCCCGAAAAAAAAACGAAAGTTTAGTTGGGTCTGAAAAATTTAGGAATGTTGCCAAGTTATTTTGATTGTATTTTTGTGCACCTGAGAAAAAAAGTACGTCTCAGGCCCGAATTAAGCCCGAAATTTTTGTCAACTTCAGGCCCGAGCCCGTCCCGAACTCAACCCAAAAAGCCCGGGCCGACTTACAACTCTGAAGCATTTTACCTAGCTAATTTTGTTTAGGTATTTCGTGCGTAAAGATTAGCGAGGTGGGGGTGAATTGTTATTGAAAAATAGTTACGCCGACTAACCATGTTATTCCCGGGCTGGATTTACATTGCGCTGGGCCCCTGGCACTTGGGGGATTTTTGCACCATTTTCCTACCAAATATAGGTAAAGACCAAAAAAATGTCGTACCATCTGAGCGCGGGGCTCTGGTACTGTCCCACATGGTAAATCCGGCCCTGATTATTGCAAAGCGTTCATAAAAAGGTTACATGAGGGTCTGAGGTGGCAACTTTTTGAACAAAGAACTTAAATTCACCCAGGTTATAAATTAAAATTGGTCGGTAAAATTGAATTGAGGGGGCCCGGGCCCTTTGGTCGTGAATACTGATTGTTAATTACTGTTGCACGCGTGTAGTGTTGTACGCAAAGATGCAAAAAGAAACTGAAATTCGAGAAACCAAGAAACAAGGCTTTTTTGTCACATTTTTATGATAGGTGACATTTCGATTGGGGGGGCGGGTGGGCCCCTTGCCCCCTGGCTAGGCCGATGTCTCGGCCGCCCCAAATTCTCGCCCGTATCTGATTCTACTTGTTCCATTTTGGAAAATGATGAGTTTTGAAACTAATGGGTTGCGTTTTTTAGTGCGAAATCGCGCTGCTTGTTAAAATCATTAAAAATAATCTGCCCCGCTTTCAACTAATGACTGAAGACCCAATCTTAAATCTTTGTGCATTTGTGTCTGATTAATTATTGGATTCTCGCAATCTTGTGACTTAAATTGAAAAGATTATTTGTCATTGTCTAATCGGTGTTTAAGTTAAATTAATGAGTAATTATTATCCTTTGTTAAAAACAAGCTGCTAATTAGCTCATCTTCAAAGGCGCATATTCAAAAACCTTCAAAACGCTAATTAGACTGTATTTAGAATCGTTGTGTTCTTTTTGTGCATTATTTGTGTAGACTGGCAGCTGTAGACTAGCAGCTGACAGTCTTTGTTTGTTAATTTCTGGCCTTTGATGCTAGACAATAGGCGATCCCACGTGTTTTTTACTACTTGGAATTATTTAAACCTGCTTTGGGCCTGAAAACTCAGTAGTGACAAAAATGAGTGAAGTGAACAGTATCAATTTTTGGTGAGACGTGTTAAATGCTGCTTAACTTGGGTCAATTGGGTTTTGCGACCCTTACCCTTCCTATTCGTTCTTGTTTATGGATTTGACTAATTGACTGTGAGGGGAAGTCTTATAGATTGGAAGAAAGGCCCTGAATTGGCCCTTGCATCGTATTTTTCGAGACTACTTCGTTTTTTTGTTTTTTTTTGTATTTTTCTTTAATTCAATATAATAATAAATTCTATAAAAATCAAGAAAATCAAGTGCTCAGTTGTGAGAAGGAATAAGGGATTGGGAGAGTTTGGCATAGCTCTCCTACACGTTATTGAAGTTGGCTATAATACTACGCATCGTTGCCCGGCAGAAAGCACAAAACGTTTCGGATTGGCAAGTCTTAGCAGATATTCAAAATTTAAGAATTAAGCTTAAAAGACAAACGGTTGGGAAAACTGACGCATATCGCAAGACCGGGTTAGAAAGACTTTATCGTTTATAACACTGCTATCTGCCTCGTTTGCTTTCTCCCGCAAAAGCAATGCGACATGCTAAGTTGCTGACGAGACATTACTATTCCACGACAGAGCGATGGGAGCTACGCAATGATCTTACATTTTCATTAAATATCAACACTGACTATAAATGCATTCCCAGTTTTCTGGCTTTGTTTCTACCCAGTGGTGCAAAAAGACAACGTGGCTATATTCTTGTTTCAATAAAATCAAGCTTTTTTTGCGCGTTTGCTGTATTAATGTGGCGTAATAAATAACTTTTTTTATCATTTTTACCACAATTGATTAATTTTGATTGTAACTTATTTCCATTGCTACGTTACAATGATTAACTTTGCCTTTTTACTGCAAACTTTTTTTAACCCGAATCAGAGGTGGAGTCCTCGAGGACACATTTTGAAGTCCTTGGCCTTGGCCTCGAAGGTCAAGTCCTTGGCCTTGGCCTCGAGGCCTCAAGTCCTCGAAAATTGGCCTGTCCTCGGCTCGAGGACAGTACTATTTTTTGAATTGCTAAAATTTTGTGAAGCGCTTGAAAAATTTTTTGGAAAACGTGTTTTTGTGGAGATCGCTAGAAAAATTTTTGTGAAGATCTTTTTTTTTTTTTTTTTTGGTGATCGCTTGAAAAAATTTTTGTGAAGACCTTTTTTTTTTTTTTTTTTTGGTGATTGCTTGAAAAAATTTTTGTGAAGACCTTTTTTTTTTTTTTTTTCTTTGGAGATCGCCTGAAAAATTTTTGTGATTTTGGAGAGCACTTGCGCTTGTGTCCTTGGTCCTTGGCCTGTCCTTGGTCCTTGGCCTTGGCCTCGAGCATTCCTGTCCTTGGCTTCGAGAGTGTCTGTCCTCGGAAAGGCTGTCCTTGGCCTTGGCCTCGGTTTTTTTTTGTGTCCTTGGCCTTGGCCTCGAGCCTTGTGTCCTCGACTCCACCTCTGACCCGAATATCTCGGAAACAATAGAAGCTAGAGGGCTGAAATTTGTTGTGAAAGACAGAGAAGCTAATGACCCTAGAAAAAATTCTCAAAAAAGGCATAAGTTTTAACGTTGCTTATTTACAACTTAAGGTAGAATTAATCTTGAGTTAAGGTTTTTAAATTACCGTAATTTTTTGACATTTTGTTTTTAAAACAATTTTTGTGAAATTGTGCTCTTTCAATAAATCCCTCCCCACATTAGCTGAGCTGGTGCCTCCTACACCAGAGTTTTACTGACAACACAGTTTTTGACTTTCAATCAACAAAATTCGCAATATAATTCTTTCAAGTTCAAAGCTAACAAAAAAAGTTTTGCAATGTTTCGTTTGGTCAAACACTCTTTCAAATTTACGATCAAAACTCGTCACAGATGACGTCATCAAAAACTTTGTGGCGTCATCACTTTGATTTAAGCAATTTTTGGTTTGGAACCAAAAAGCTAACTCTCATTTACAATTTGAGCTGTCAACATGTCAACTTTTCAAAAACTGCGGTAATGACGTCACCAACAATGACGTCATCAACTTAAAAGTAAATTTTTTTAAACCTAAACTTAAAATCCAAATTTTATTCAAAACTTGACACTTTCACAACTTTTGGATTGGCTGTTGGATAGTAAAGACTTTTTGACACTAGATGGCAGATTTTAAAGGCCAAAAAAGGGGAAGTCCCATGTCCAAACATGGAGATTATTTGTTGTGGCTCAGGACATGGCCCTGAGTCATCGTGCCAAATTTCAGCTTATTATAAACTTTTTCCGCGTAAAAGCTATTTCTACAGGACTACACGCGCAGTAGCAATAGCAAAACTTACAGTCAAGTTTTCTGGTTCCGCAGTTATCAAGAGGAGTTCGATAACGGTATTTGGTTGCCTGTTTGCTTAAAGAGGTAGGCTACTGCTCCACAATGGTTTTATTGAAGAAATGAGAACTACATGAGGTAATAAAGAGGTGCCCCAAACCTTGTTCCACTATTACCCTTATCCAAAGCAACGCGATGTTCGATTATTATCGAACGTTGATACTCAGTGTCGCGATTATTGATACTTGGCAAGAGTCCAACCTTTAATCTCTAGAATTGTCCATGTCGACTAAAACTAGAGAACGACTAAGATGTTAATTGACGAATCAAAAATGGCAATTGATAGTTCCTTTAGCTTTTTGAATCTCAGAAAGCAGCACACCATTGTTAAATTAAAACTTTTATTTAAGATTGAAACACAACACCCTCTCACTGAGCAAAATCGCTCCACTAAACTTCTTAAGATCGACTAATTCAGATTGTAAAGACCTAACCGTGATTGACCAACTCAGGTCGCCACTACTGGCTACACAAGCTTACCACAGATACACAAACTCGGCAAAGCTGCCTACGAAACTGATATCTAAAATCACCCACTCTAAGAATATTAGAATGCAATACGACTCGCCTATTTATACTACGACAAAAGCTATCGAATATTCCAGAAAAATCTATGATGCGTCACAATAGAAAAAGTGTACGAGCTTACGATAACATAATTATGACGTCACAAACTTCAAGTCTAACTATAGCAATTAAGAATGGTAAACAAGCAAACAATCGATAACTGCAGAAGAGAGTAGAATATGCTAAAAAGGAATTGTCTCGAACGTTCCAAATCAAAAAGAAGGCAAAACAAAGAAACAGTCACATACACGTTAAACACAGCAAATAATTATATTTCAGGCATTTAAAAATATTATACGTGACACTCAGTAATTTGACTTAAGCGCTGACTAGACATCGACAAACAATTTTTTTACTGTAAGACACAGGATTGCATATACCAATAATTAATTAAAAAAAAGTGCACAAAGGTAGATTGAAATTGGGTCGTCAGTCGCGATGTGATTAAGTGCAGGGCAATCTATTTTTCATGATCCTAAAAGAAATTCCGCAAAATTATTTTTCTGATGCTTAAAAAATTTATATGATTAAATTTTCATTTTAAATTTTCAAATATCGTTGGCATTATTTTTCAATGAAAATGTTAAATCATTTTAGCAAAACGGCTACAAAGTTAAGCATTTTAGAAATGTTCACTTTGATGTTTGGGATCTCAAACTAGAGATACTAACGCGTTTCGACACAGTCTTATGTCATCTTCACGGGGTAACACCTAGCCAAGGTAGGATGTTTTTTTCAGATGGGCAAAATTGCCCTTTAATGCCAGAGCGTCCGATTTCTCTATCAACTCAGAAAGTGGACATCTTGAACGATAACACAGAGTAGGCTATTGCAATGCAATACTACGTCATTTAAAAAAGCAGCACTTTACATTATCACTGAAAAGATTTTGTAATGCTATCTATTAACCAACGGTCAAGCACAAAATACTTTTTTTGCTAAGAGGCCCAGCATAGTTCACAATCTATAAATTATAAAATGCCAACGTCTAAAAAAAAACAACATTAGACAAATTCTTTTTACGTGCTTGTTTCGGAGCAGAAAAGGAGAGCTGTCCTCACAGAGGGTTATAAAACATGACCAGTTGGGTATCAATTAGCTGTGTTCGTTTGTGAGGTTATAGAGTACCTACTCCTAAAGTTGCTTGGAAATAACCCCTTCTTTCACGAGTTTTCCACCAGATTGCTGAGATTTTGCAGAGCGACATTTTATTCTACAAATGCTCTTAACCACAGGAAAAGGAGAGGCAGTTTCAATAAACAAGACAAAAAAATGATGAAAGAGCAGTGATACTACTCCTGAAGCACACTGTACTTGGTAAGCAATACACCTTTTAATTGTACTATTGCCACTTCACTGCAGTAAGTTTCTGGAGCCCACCGCCAAAAATCGATTAGCTTTCACCTTATGGATAATATAGACTTAAATCGTTTTCAACTAGCAATAATAAACAATATGTCAACTATTAGTTCCACATAACCACTTTGGCAAATTCAGTTTAGGATGTTAAGTCTTCTAGTTGAACATAACGTGAAACAATATTCCTCTTATGATTGTTGAAGCTGCACAGTTCGATGTCTTTCCTTGAAAATGTACTTGATTCTTTGCTGATAGAAGTTGCATTTGGTTTTCTAAGTCATGACTCGGCGTTTATGATTTAACTGTCAGCTTTGAAAGCTTCTATAAAGTATAAACAAAAACAATATTACGTTAACAAACAAGAAACATGTTCATATCGTTGAAGCTTTTCGTCTGACACTTGGCAAAAAGAATCGTCGGAATGGAGAGCGCAGAAAAATGAGCGGCTATTTATAGGAAAAAGCCGAGCTGTAATTGGCTGGAAAAAGACCAATGAGAAAGCGTCATTACTGTACGATCTTTAAGCTGTATACAAATTCTTTTTGTCGGCAGAGGGCGGGGTTAGAAGTTTTGACGAAAGTGGCTTCCAAAGCAGATAGATGAAAAGGTGAGCGGCCTTGGGCAAGAATAGAAAATCTGCTGTCATCATAATGTTGAGCGCAAGTAGGATTTTGTAAAAGATGAAGTCCAATGGCTGAATCAGAAGCAAGAGACTGGGTATATTAGTCTGGGTGGAAGATTTGCACTGACGGGCAGGAAGTAAGCGTTTTTGGGAAGAAGAGCAAGAACGGATAGATTTGGGGAAATGTTGTTTGATTCTGTCCTGCAGCCTTTGGGAAGTACGGCCTACATACCGATTGTCACAGTGGCATGAGAATTGATAAATCACGTTGCTTTTCTGTAAAGCAGGCAGTACATCCTTGTTGGTAGCGAGGAGAAGCTCGTTGATAGAGTAAACAACTCGTGGTTTCACAGCGGAAAAACACTGTTTGACAGCAGATTTAACTTGCTTTTCAAACCGGGTAGAAACAGAACCGAGCCATGGGAGACGTAAATAAACAGGGCATGTTTCGGGTCCGAATTTGGGCAGAGCGTGAAATTGCTTCATCTTCATAGCCATAAATGACTTGATAACGTGCTCAGGGTATCCATTAGTCAGTAGAATGAACTTGATTTTGTCTAGTTCCGATGGCAATCTTTCAGGAGAACAGATGGCAAGAGCCCGGTGAGTTAATGTCAGGATTAGGTTAGTTTTGCGTTTCCGAGGACTGAAGGAATTCCAGCGTAGATATTGACCGATAAATGTGGGTTTCCGATAAATGGAAGTAATGAGCTTAAAAGGGGATTTTTCAACAAGAACATCCAGAAATGGGAGAGCCAGGTTGGATTCTTTTTCGAAAGTAAAGCGGAGAGAAGGGTGAAGCGAGTTGAAGCTGTCTAAGAAAAGATCGCATTCATCTTCGTTGCTGAATACTACGAAGGTGTAATCCATATAGCGGTAATACATCTCCGGTTTCGACGTGGTCTGAAAAAGTTTAGATTCATAGTAGCCAACAAAAATATTGGCAAGGGCTGGTCCAAGATGTGATCCTATGGCGACTCCGTCGATTTGGCGATGCATGATGTCATTGAACCTAAACTCGACAGAAGAAGTAGCCATCTCCATAAGTTCGACGAAGATTTGCCGTGGAAAAGGTGCAGGAGGGTGTTCCAAACTATAGAGAGCGTCAGCACAGATTTGAATAGTCTCCGCTAGAGGGACATTAGTAAATCAACTCGAAATGTCGAAAGAGCAGAGAAAGACGGAAGAAGGGTCCAAATTTGAAGTTTTAATGATGTCAGCGAAGGTGAAAGAGTCCCGTATGCAGTCAGTTGCTCGAATAGAGAGTGGGAACAGGTTCGAAAAGAGAAGAGAGATATTTGGCCAGCTGGTGTTGCGCTGAACTGGTCATAGACAAAATGGGTCGGAGTGGCACATCTTTTTTGTGTGTTTTGGGAAGGCCGTACATGCGCGCCCGTCGAGAACCAGTCGGTCGAATAAGATCATATAAATTTGCAGGAAGCAAATCGTCTTTGTGTAACTGCAGCAGGCGGCGTTGTATCCGTGATTCAATCTTTGAAGTGTTGTCCTTTTCACTTGATGGGCTGAGTGTCAGAAATTTCGTTTCGTCTGCAGGAATGGAGTTCGTTTTGTTAGTCGGTTTTGTTCAAAACATTTTGTTAGTCGGTTTTGTTCAAAACAAAACCGACTACATTAAAAAAAATGAACTCCATTCTTGCAGACGAAACGAAATTTCTGACACTCGGCCCATCAAGTGAAAAGGACAACACTTCAAAGATTGAATCCCGGATACAACGCCGCCTGCTGCAGTTACACAAAGACGATTTGCTTCCTGCAAATTTATATGATCTTATTCGACCGACTGGTTCTCGACGGGCGCGCATGTACGGCCTTCCCAAAACACACAAAAAAGATGTGCCACTCCGACCCATTTTGTCTATGACCGGTTCAGCGCAACACCAGCTGGCCAAATATCTCTCTTCTCTTTTCGAACCTGGGGGCACATGACAGAAATTTCCTCGTTCGCTTTAATAACGAGTTTTTTTTTAAGAGGCGCTAACGAACGAAATACTCGCTAAACGTTAGAGGTCATTTTTGCATGTGTATGTAAAGCCTTGCAAAATCCGTTACGTCATTCTTTCTCACTAAATTTCTTCGAGCGATTGCGGAAAGCAGTTCGAGTAAAAAAACGTCACATTTTCCTCGTCAACTTAAAGAGGATCTTGAAGCACTCTTTAAGCGTGCGAGAAATCTTTTTGATTTAGAAATTTAATGGTGAAATGTTGAAAACTTCTAACTCATGCGAATTTTTGCTGAAAATTAATTAAAATCGTCGCCATGTTTACTATTGGACTGCTAAAAAAAAGGGAATTGCATTGAGAACCATTTGCTGTTTCGATTGATAAAGAAATGCTAAGTAGTGCAAGTTGACAAAAATAGTAACACACTCCTTTTATACGAACGATTTTCTAAAACACGAGGCTCATTTTTGCTCAAAATTTAAGAAAAAATTAAAAACACTGCCAGCCTCGGCAGCAAAACAAACCAAAAACAAACAAAAAAAAAATCAAACTAATCAAAGAAACTAAAATGCGTGTTGATTCAAAACGATAAAATTTCAGTGATTTTCTTGTGTTTGCACGCAAAATTGCAACTATTCAAGGTTATAAAGCTCCGTTGCTCTGCGCAAGCAACTGAGAAATTTTTCGGCAGTTGTTCAACTTGAAAAAAGCTTGCTTTTTTGCTTTTGCAATGTTACGATGCTGCAAAAGCAAGAAAAAAGCCTTAACTTAAGTCTTAAGCAGACAAAGCTATAGGAATTAAAAAGTATTTCAAACATGCTCGCTGAAATTGACATCAATGCTCTCAAAATTTTTACAAAATCAAGAACAAATGAGACTGAATATTGGCAAAAAATTAAAAACAGCCAGTCTAAACTCAAGATTTACCGGTTCTAAAAAGGAAGTGTACTTCGACTTGATCACTTTTGAAAAATTTTGAAACCTTAAGACCTTAAGTTACTGTTAACATATGAGTTTACCCACCAACAACCTCAAGGGCGCTTTACTTCATTTAAAAAATTATAGTATGGAAGAAGTTGTTCTTATTTTACATTGATCCAAAAGTGTAATTAAATTCTGTCGTTCATTTACTAATTGTTATCAGTTGAAGAATTTGCTTGCGTAGAATAATCATGCATAGCTTAAAGTATCTTTTTCCAATATACGTATATGACGTTTATTTTGCACTTCGATAATCACTTCAGACAAACACAAACATTTGTTTAAAATGAAATGTAGCAGGAAGCTGCGAAAGACCTCTCGGTCATCGAGTCGAGCAGCCACCTTATTATTTTAAATCAATTACTGAGGTTTGCTGTTTTGCATTAGTAGAGTTAAAATTTATTAACTTTGAAAAACTTTATCAACCACTATAATATATTGTGATCAATAATTTCTTTTTGGTGTTTGAAAAATTCATTTATATTTTGAGAGTAAATGCTTTTTGTACTTCGTCTTGAATCGATTAAAGGGTAACTGTTTTAGGTCTTGTGGTACCGAGTTCCATATCTTGACTCCCTGATATTTAAAACTTTTTTGTAATTTTTGAGATTTGTATCTGGGTAGGTAAAGGTTTAATTCGGATGATGCTAAACGAGTGCTTCGTGTGTGTATCGCTTTGACCGGGACAAAGAATGTGGAAAGACTCGAGGGTAATTTCTTACGCGTGTACTTATGCATTAGCTTAGCAACTTCGTATAGATATAAATCATTCAGCTTTAGAATTTTGTAGCTTTAAATAGGAAGGTGTAACATGATCGCGCCATTGGGCTCCAGAAATTAGTATAACAGCTTTATTTTGTAGGGTTGCTAATCTTTTTAAGTGTTTGTCAAAAGCATTTCCCCAAACCGTGATTCCGTAGAGCAAATGAGGGTGAATCATTGAATGGTATAAGTTACGTACTGCTGATTTAGGTAAAATATGACGAAGTTTGCGTAGGACTCCTAGTGATCTAGATATTTTTGTAGCAAGCGCATTAATGTGTTCTTCGAAGTTCAATTTCTTGTCAATTGTAATACCAAGATATTTTACTGTGTCATTAATCTTTATCACTGAGTCATTAAAATATATTGAAATTTTTTATCACGGCTGTGAGGTAGCACTTACCTCACATATCTGCTTTCCCATTAGGCTAGTGTTTCATCAGCATCTGAATTCACACGTAGCCTATCCTGGCATCCCACCCGAACCTTCAAACCACACACGAGGGCAATTTCTACACTTGCCATCGTACCCTCTTCTCAGATTACTCTGATCTAAGTCTGACAACAAGGTCACCAGAAAGAGGATTCTCGACCAGTATCACACTGGCACTTCACTTAGCTCAACCGCATTGCGGTAGCATCACTAAGCATGGACACCATATATGACATCACATTAGCAATTTACCACAATAGTACGCTATATGCATATTTCAAACTTGTTTGTTATCATCAGGCGTACATAACTGTGTAAATGCCTACTAAAAATTTTGAACCCCAAAACCCAAACTTAACCTACTTATCGGTAACCGGTAAAGCAAATTGCTATATACAACGCCAGTCCAAATTGCTATATACATCTTTTGAAACATATATTCGGGGGGGGGGGGGGGGGGCTAATTTGTCAAAAATTAAAGTCACAAATCAATAAAAACTTCAAAAAATGCCAAAAATAAACAATCAAATTTGATCGCTAGTGTAAAACGCCAAACATAGGTTTTATCAACGAATATATTATAAACTCAGGAATAAGGGGGGAGGGGGGGGGGCTATTCAGTGTTAGTTAATTACCAATCACTTCTCTCAAATATCTTTTCATCAGCCCCCCCCCCCCCCCCCCAATTATTTTTCTTGATAAAATATAGACGAAATAGATTACTCCGTGTGAGTTTTGTTGAATAATAGGATTTTATGATTTACCAGCATGTAAACAAGAGAACTGCAATGTCACCATTAGCCACTTCCCACGTAGCCCATTTATGCAACCAGTTGAATCGTGTTGCGCAGCCAAATTTTATGCCATGTTTCAAAAGCATTATTTTTTATTACAATAGCTCTAAAGTTAAGGTATTTTTGCAAAAAAATCCAAAATTTCGAGCGCTTGGGGCTCCGCTCCCAGACACACAGCCTCTGGCAGCTGGGGGCTCCGCTCCCACACCCCCAAAACAGCCCCCCCATTGCGAATTTCTGGCTACGCGTTTGGAAATTCTAACAGCTGTTTCGGTCAAAATTAGGTGATCTCCAAAAAAAAAGGTCTTCACCGAAATTTCGATGGGCTCCTTTCGAGCTCATGGGCCCCCCAAAGTCCATGGGCCCCGGGGTCTTTGTAACCCCCTGCCCCCCTCTCGGTGGCCCTGCGCCGAAGCGTGTAACGAGTTGGCGGGGCCCATTTATTAGGCAATGAAAAGTTACTATTAGACTACTATTACTACCCTACTCAGTAGCGTAGCCAGGGGGGGGCGGGGGGGGCTCGAGCCCCCCCATTGGCTTGTGAAGTATGCAAAATCGCATGTTTTTTGTGCTTTTGAGGCCGATTTTATGTGAAAAATGGAAAATAGCCCCCCCCATTCGAAAACAGCCCCCCCTCAAACGTCTGAATTTGCGAAATTGGACGAAATATCAGATTCAATTTTGGTGAAGACCTTTTTTTTTTTTTTTTTTTTTTTTTATCTTGGAGATCACCTAATTTTGGGCGGAAAAAACCTTTGAATTTCGGAATTCGGCCGAAAAATCACTCTGAATTTTGGCGAAGACCTTTTTTTTTTTTTTTTTTTTTTTTTTTCTTTTGGAGATCACCTAATTTTGGGCGGAAAAAACCTTTGAATTTCAGAATTCGGCCGAAAAATCACTCTGAATTTTGGCGAAGACCTTTTTTTTTTTATTTTTTTATTTTTATTTTTGGAGATCACCCAACTTTGGGCGGAAAAAAGCTTTGAATTTCCGAGCTTTCCGAGACATTTTGTCTCAAGTTTCGGGCAAACCGTCTGAAACTGATTCAAGATCAATGAAATTTCGAGTCAAGGTCGTTTGCACACTTCTCTCTCTTTTAAAATAGCCCACCCCTTTTCCAAATCCTGGCTACGCGCCTGACCCTACTACCGTATTTTTGCGAGCAAATCAAACTGAAGTTTACAAAAGCAACTCAGTCGATGTTTCGATTTTTGAGATAAGGTAGTTGCTCTCATGGTAAATCGTTTTAGTTTAAGGCATTTCCAAGTTTGGTTGTTCAGCGAACCACAAACAAATCAACCACAATTCACAACAAGATGCTATTATTGCGTTTGTAAATATCCTTTGCTGTTGCAAACATTTAAAATACGCGTGTGAGCAGTTATTGGACGTAGATCGAAAGGGCGAGTAGTTAAGTCACTTAAGTTTAATGTGCAATTCAAATACGTTTTTGATTATTTCATGTTGGTTTTTTTCTTTGTTTTCCTTTTCTGTTTTTTCTTTTGTATACATTATATTTTGCTTAATAATTAATGCCTTTAGGTTGCTGTAGAAATGATGAGAACAAGGAGCGCCTTGACTAGTATACCTCACGGTTGTTCGACGCTCCTTGGACTCAGTAATTGTATACGATACGTTTATTTATATGATTCTTGATAGTATTATTTATACGCTTTTATTTTATTTATTTTGCTCGTACGTGACTGAGTCCAAAAATAAAATTTACTTACTTACTTAAGTCACAATGCACCTAAGTTGCTTTTGTTCTGGTTTGTGTCTTTTGATTTGAAAACCACCGAGCAGAGGTGCCGATCTTTGTTGCGCATTGAGGGGGATAATTTGCAATTTTACCCCAATTTTGCCCTATTTTCAACATTGGGGGGATGAACCTCGACCACGGTATTGTTATTAAGCGAAGACCAAAAAAATAGGTTTTCACCAAAAATGGAATACTTTTTTCCCAAATTCAGGTGAAGACCAAAAAAAATAAAAAAAAGGTTCTCACCAAAAATGGAACACTTTTTTTCCCCGAATTCAAGTGGACACCTACGCTCAGACGCACACCAGAGTCAAATTATTGGATGGGATGCAGACATAGGTGGGCAAGTTAATGCAAAACGTTAGCTTCGTTAGCCACTAGTCCGTTTACAAACTTCACACCCCCGTTAACGTTAATCCGTTATTTTCAGCTTTAATTAACAGAAGTTAATAAAGTCCGTTAATCAGTTAACATTTTGCGTGTAATTTACATTTCGTTTTATTCACTCGCTTCTAGAACACGTATTGACGCTGTTGAGCTGATTGTAAGGAAATATTCATTGCAATGGTGGTCTTTTTGTGCTTTAAAAGTTATATTTTGCAGTCTAATCTAATTTCAAGATAAAAACAAGTTCAAATGCACAACGAAGCTGCAAGATATTAACGATAAAAACCTTAACGGAAGTTAACAAAACTTAACGGAAGTTAATTTAGTCCGTTAACAACACTTAACGGAAGTTAATTTAATCCGTTAACATGAAAAAACTTTTTAACGGATTAACAAGTTAATGAAAAAGTTAGCTTCGTTATTAACGGAATAACGATTAACGGACATGTGCCCACCTATGGATGCAGATGTAGACCATACTCAAACTATTGGGGGGGATATAGTCAAATTATTGGGGGGAAATATATCCCAACCCCCCATCCCCCCCCACCGGGTTTCAGCACCCCTGCCACCGAGGGCATAAACTTTTTTACAATTAGTTACAGAATTTTTGAAATAAAAAAAGCTTTTTTTAAAAGAAGATGTATGAAAGTAGGATGAAGCAACTTTAGGGAGAATTAATCAAGAAAAGTACAAGCAGATATTTTATTGCTCGTTTCAGGTTTTGTCGTAGCAAGTTTAATTCCAAGGCCAAAAAAAGTTTGGCTTATGGCCCCTAACTTTGGACTTAACATAACCCTTAAAAATCAGAAGCTTAAAACCAAAATGATAATATACCTAGGCATTTTCGAAGAGGGCTTCGCTCTGCGAATTCGATTAAAGATTTATGCCTGGCTTTTATAGCATGTAACGTTGCACTACAGCTTTGAAGCTCCCGATAGGCTAGCACTCAGGCGTCAGGCGCGCAATAAGGTAGCTAAGAGAAGGAGGGTTTGAATCCAATGCAAAATTTTCTAATATGAAAACTGTCCCAATTGAGCAGGCTGTTGAGCAAACCAACGTACCGGTAACTACAGTGTTTACTTGCGGAGGCTTAGAGACGGAGCACCGAGACGCTGGAGACAGGCCCGGCGCCACGGGGGGGCATTCCGGGGCCGTGCCCCCCCAAATGACTGCTTGTGCACCCCCAAAGGAAAATTGTGCCTCCCCAAGCGAGGACTATGCCCCGAAGATATTAACTGGCTCGGGGCTACTGGAGTGCAAATCGAGGGAAAGACACCCAAATTAGTGTTTACCGCCCGTATTTTCGTAATTTTTATGGACTCACGCCGGATTTCATAAAACGTTTGGGATGAAGAAGTTTTTTTTTTTGGTCTTCACTTAAGAATTCGTGAAAAATCGCAAGAATTTTGAGACGATAACCAAAATTTGTGGAAATTTTTGAACTGAAGACCTTTTTTTTTCTTTGTCTTCACCTTGTTCGTTTGATTCACAGTGGAATAAATTTCTCGTGCCCCCCTGCCCCTCTCGAATTCACATTAAGCAAACTTCTCGTGCCCCCCCCAAATTTATTCCCCCAGTCACGCTATCCTGGCGCCGGGCCTGGCTGGAGACCACTTATTTCATGCTTTTAAGATACATACGCTAGCTGAAATGCGCATACGTGTATTTCCGCATATCAATAAATTACCCTGCATAAATACGCATATTCATATTTACGGATATGCATTTTTTATACGCGTATGCGTAAATACGGACGTTCGGTAAAAGCCGCTTAAGACATACTGTTTCGAAATCGACGTTGTCTTTTATTCCTAATCAGTAGAGCTACGACTACTTATCAGTATAACTAGTCCTAGCTATACGGAAGAGGAATATAAGACCGATGTCGATTTCGAAACAATATGTCTTGGGCTGTTAATCAAAAGTTTGATTGTGTCTATAAGACTCTGGATACTGTCTCTAGCTTATCGTTGATTTTCTCAGAAGGCTACATTAATCTTACCGTAATTAATTGAAAATGATTTTCGAAACATCTAGGCAGGGTTTTCATTTTAAATTTACACGCAAATTTTAATAACTTACTTCTAGTTCATAAATGTTGTTTAATTTTAACAAATGCAGTTGTTCATATAAAGGAGAGAATTTGGTTTGATCAACGTAGCGCTACTTATAATTTTAATGAGATAGTTTTGTTGAGTCTGAATTTTTTAAACATCTAACAGTTGTATTTCCGTATGTCATCACGGGAATAAGCTAAACCAAAATTCGCATTTTTCAAAATTGACGTTGAAGCTTAAGTTTGCTCAATATTCCTTTAGCACTGCACATTTTATCAAATACAAACTGGGTATGGTATGATTTTCCCGATTTAAATTTTTATCAAAAATGATCCAACTGACTTCTGTCTTGACCAACCAACGACTGCTCGCTGATTTTATTTTCCTACTTGCTATTGCGTCTTAAGATTCACAGCAAAAGGCCTAAAAGGCCTTCTGACCAATGTAACTTGGTAAATAAAAATTGTAATTACAATCCCAACTGGATTTTTAATTTTTTGCGAAGGATTGTTGCAACGTTTCAACTCATATGACGCGGCTTGACGCCTCCAAACATGGTACGGGACATAAGTACGTTTGGCAAATTATTGCCAATACTGACACACAACTAATCATTGCAATAATCTTGCTTTATTTACAAATTTGCTGCAAAGCATAATATTGTCTTCAATTGCTGGAAAACCAACGCTATGTATTTTCCTTGTAAATTCTTCAAAACCACTGATAATAAATAATCTACAGTAACTGTGAATGACCAACGCGTTGAATTTGTAAATAGCATTAAATACCTTGGTCTTACAATTAGCAGAGTTCTTTCTTCTGGTGAACTTGAAATTAAAACTCGAGTAAGATCTGTATATTGCATAGCTAATATGCTTCGTGCTAGGTTTTCCAAATGCTCTGTAAATGTAAAAAAAACAACTAATTACGTCTAGACAGACAAATTAAACAGACAAATTAAACAGTGCAATTAATTGAAAAAAGTTTTTTGAAGATTTAGAGCAATTAAACATTACATTTTAGTGCAATTAAATGTTGGATAAACGTGCAAAAAAGTCACTTCAAGTTGCGGAAATAAATAGTTAAGCAGCTGTTGTGGGTAATTTTCAAATTACTATCCAGCCATAATGACATGGGAATGATCAAACACAACCTAATCAATCAAAATAGTTTAACAAGAACGAAGAAAGAACCATTTCCGTATACCTGCCTATTGAGTTTGGGTTTGTATGTTTCAATCAATAATGCTTCATGCATTTTAGTGTCGTAGTCCGAAGTACACTTTCGTAAAATTGAAAACGGTTTTAAAATATCATCAGATATGACACAATTATTGCAGTCTAAAATATCACCCGCAACAGCTACAGTCTAACATGCAGTCTAAAATATCACCCACAGTGTAATATATCACCCACAACCAGTAGCGTAGCTAGGGGGGGGGGGGGGGGGGGGGCTATAGCCCCCCCCCATTGGCATGTCGACCAAAATGCAGAATGGTAAAAAACACCACGTTCTTAGCACTTTTGAGACTGTTTTATGCTCTGGAGTGGACTAAATAGTGATTTAAAACATCTTTTGAAATATATGCTCAGGGGGAGGGGCTAATTTGTCAAAAATAAAACTAACAAATAAATGAAAACTTCGAAAAATGGTAAGAAATAAGCAATCAAATTTGATCAAAAGTGTAAAAATGCTAAACGTAGGTGTCATCAACAAACATACTATAAACTGAGGAATAGGGGGGGGGGGCTATTCAGTATTAGTTAATTTCCGATCATTTCTCTCAAATCTCTTTTCATTAGCCCCCTCCCCCAATTATTTTTCTCTATAAACTGTATACGAAACAGATTACTCCGTGTGAGTTTTATTGAACTATTCGATTTTATAATTTACCAGCATCGAAACAAGAGGACTAACATTTTACCATTAGCCACCTCCCAAATAGCCCATTTATGCAACCAGTTTAATCATGTTTGCACTGTCAATTTCTAAGCCACGTTTTTAAAAGCTATATTTTTTATCAAAATAGCCCTAAAATGAAGTTATTTTGCAAAAAAACGCAAAATTTTCGAGCGCTGGGGGCTTTGCCCCCAGACCCCCAAAACAGCCCCCCCATTGCGAATTTCTGGCTACGCGCCTACCCACAGCAGCTGCTTTGCTATTTATTTTGACAACTTTAAGTAACATCCGCCCAGTTGGTCGTGTGGTAACGCGTTCGTCTCTGGAGCGGGAAATCTGAGGTTCAAATCTCGGGCCGGTCAAATCGTACACAGTGTTGCCAACGGCTTGCCACCGCTGCGACATTTCTCCGAAGAAGATGTTTTGCCTGGGCGCAATGACGTGGAGATGGGCCCCGACAACTCGTTACACGCTTAGGCATAATGCAACGAGTATAATGAAAGACTTGATTTGAACTTTCAGTAACTTTTTCGCCCGTTTATCCAAGATTTAACTGCAGCATTTAATTTGTCTGATCGCACGTGTTGACGTAATTAGCTGGTTTCCATTTGAAGTTGTAGCGACAGCGAAAGTTAACGAAAGCATAAATTAATTTTGTTCAATATGAAAACTACTAGTTTGTTATATTTGTTTAGATATGCTTTGACAAGGGCAGAGTGTTTTGCCAAAAACGTTCAGCGTAATTCTTGTAAATAATGTAAATAGAGTAATTATTACATCGTTAGTTGCGTGTCAGTATTGACAATAATTTGCCCAAGCTAAATGAAGACAACCTCTCTTCCCAAGCTATAAGTACGTTTAGTGCGCAATGCGCACATTCAAACAACGTACTGAAATACCCATGGGCGTAGGAGTTCAAAATGATTTGGGGGGGGGCACCAAACTTTAAAAAAAAAGAAAAACAAAACAGGTCTTCACTGATATTGAGACGGTTTTTCAGTCCAAATTAAAGTGTTTAAAAAAAAAAGAAAAAAGGGAAAGGTGGGTTTGAATGGGAATGCTGAACATTTTAGGGGGGCAAAATTGCCCAAAACATATGAAATTGCCCCAAAAAATATGAAATTGCCCGAAATTTTGACCCACAATCGACGCCTTAAAACTAAGCGGGGGGGGGGGGGGGGGGGGGGGGGGGGGGGCAGTGCCCCCCGGTCCCCCCACCTCTTACGCCACTGGAAGTATCGTACCTGTACCTTTATAAAATCTGCGTACCATACGAGCGTATCATACTTTTTAGCAAAAACTGAGGCTTACCGTGCCGTCACAGTAAGGTACCGCACTGCCTTCATGTTTGGCCCATGGATCCTGTAGGATCCAATTGTAGGATCGATGTAATTGTAGGATCCGTGCGTCGCCACAGACCGTCAGCCAACATTGTTTTTGACAAATGATGCATGACGGATAATGAAAATAATCCTAGCTACGAAAATCAAGTCAGGTGTACGGGAGTTGAAGGTCATATCCTCATTTGTTTTAGGGTAGCATATAAGGTAAATTGGTGATTGGTTTTCTGTTCACCTATAGACATCTGACCAGGGGCGCCCGCAGGGGAGGTAGGGGGGCACTTGCACCCCCTGGAAATTAAGATGCCAAGTGTTTTTTATGTTTAAATTTGCAAAATAATTCTTAATAGATCTAAATAGGCTATCTATCTAAACTAAGAAAACAACCTTTTGTGAAGCTATTTTACCTTTATTGACTTGGTGCAGAGGGCGGGGGCAAGAGAAACAGGATTGCCCATTTTACATGAATTATCAATATCATACAGCATTTTCTTAAAAGAGTGCATTAGCAATGTTCTAGGATTAAAGCATTTAATTGTTTGATTTGATAATCAATATCAAACGTTTATCCATGGTTATTTCTAGAAGTACATGGTTTATCAAACGCTTTAGCATCTCTGATCTGTCATTGAGCTCTTCTTATCAGGATCTAAATACAATACAGCGTTTAATTTTTCAAATTAACGCTGTTCTTATCTAAACACTAAAATAATAATTACTCGACATTAAATTAATTTTGCTGAGAAACCGAAATCAAAACCAAACCTGTGATAATCAATAGCGTAGCCAGGGGGCTGTGCCACCAGTATTGGCTTGTAGACCTATCTAAGTGCTCTTCATTGCAGTTTGGTCATTTACTTTTGGCACATGATTATATGCTATCTGGTAAATGTATTCCTTCAAAATCTCAGGAAAAAGATTTTGGTGTGACTATATCAACTGATTTGAAGCCTTCAGTTCACATTGCAAAAGTTGTGAAGCAAGCTGAAATGTGCTTGGCGGTAATAAAAAGAGGAGAGTTAGTCGTGATGTTGCAGTTTTTTTCAGATTATACAGGCAGTTGGTAAGACCTCAGTTGGAGTACTATATGCTGTTTCTATATGGAATCCTTGTCTCAAGCGTGACATTGAATTAATTGAGAAAGTTCAGCAAAGAGCAACAAAATGCCTTTGGAGTTTGAAAGATACCAGTAAATCTTATCAAGATCATTTGTCCATATTAGGAATTGATACTTTGCAACAAAGAAGATCTATTTTTGATCTGATTGAGGTGTTCAAGATTGTGCATAATTTATCTCCTCTGCAATTTTCTGATTTTTCTGCATTTGATACTAACAAAATTACACGTGGCCACCAATATAAATTGTCCAAACAACGTTTTCAGTTGAATATTCGTAAATATTCTTTTTCTGTCAGGGTTGTTAACATGTGGAACTGTCTACCTTCTAGTTCTCATATTGTTTGTGCTTCTTCGGTTTTGCAATCTTTTGATTGATTACCGGTATGCAAAACACCACAATCTGTGTTAGGCTGTTAGTGTTACTTCAAATTTTATGTTGCTGTCGACCTACAGCATGAAGGTGTGATTTTTTTTTATTCTGTAACTTTTGATCATTTTAAATTTCTTCTTTACTCAGCATTCAGGCATTAGCTGGATTATTTATAATTAAACATATCTTCCGTTCTATCTTACAGTAATTATAGAATTTTTTTTTTCATATTTCTGCAACATTGTGTTATTGCATTACATTGGTTTGAAAAAACTGTACATTATTATTTCTGTTGGTTTTGCTCTTTTTCTGTTTCGGTAAATATCAAATACCAGAAATAAATTTTTCGATGTTGGTACTTACAATTATTTTTAATTTTTTAATTTTATTATTATTATATAATATTTTTTTATTTTAGAAATATTGCTGTGAGTTGGCACCATGAGTATGATAACATATAATTTGTAGTCTTGTTCCCACAATTAGTATGGTTATGTTTTTTACTGGTCCTTAATCTTGGGTCTAACCCAATGTATATTTTTATTTTCATACTATGGTATTAAATTTGGTCTAAAATTACTTGTATATTAACGTAAATGTTGAATGAATGGTTTAATTTTCTCCTCGGATTATTGTCATCTACCAACTTGTTGTGGATACCACTTATGAAACTTCTGTATCTTTCGGTACTACTTGGTCAAATTGCTGATGGTATGATGATTGATTTTATTTTCACCATACACAATTGTCACATTGCTGGAGGTATGATGGTTGAATTTATTTTTACCATGACACAATTGTGCTGGATCGGTATGCTATTATTATTATTCGACCAAAGTGCACGATCAGAAAAATGCCACAGTTTTTGGCCCTTCTGAGGCCTCTAAAGTGGTTCGAAGTCACTTTTTATGGTCTTTGAAGTGGTTCAAAGCCACTTAAAAACATGTATTTTTATTATTTGTTTTGTGGGGGGGAGGGTATTAACTTAATTATTTGTCAAAAATACAGCTTCAAATTAATCGATAAAAACTTTAAAACATGAGTCAAAATAAGTAGTCAAGATTGATAGCTTATTACAAAATGCTTAATGTAAGCTTCATAAAAAAAGAATATAGGGGAGCAAAGGGGGGTATTTAGCATTTAATTTATTAAATTACAATGAGTTTTGGACTTGACCTGTGAGTAACGTGGGGGTTTGGAGGGGGTGAGCTATTTAGTTCTTTCAAATGGATTTCAACTATTTAAATTAGGAAGGCTTTATTTCACCGAAAATTTTTATCTAGTTTTTTATTAATTCTGACTCAAATCTGACCCAAACTCAAATGCGTAATTGCGTACTCTAAAACTATTCCCAAATCGAGCCCTAACCCAAACCCTAACCTAAACCTAATCTTAACCCCCAAGAAAAGCAAATGAAAAAAGCGCGGATGAATATTTCTCATCGTTTTATTCTCTTTATATAACTTAAAAGTTTTCGGTGAAATAGTCACTACCTTTTTAAATTAACAGTATAAGGGGAAACTTTTCAGTATTAGTTATTACTCATCACTACTCTCTAATATAGTTTCATTAACTCCCCCCCCAAATTATTTTCCTGTATAAAATATTGATGAAATAGACTACCCCATGTGAGTTTTATTGAACTATAGGAATTTATGATTAACCAGCATGTAAACAAGTAAACTAAACTTTTACCATTAGCCAACTCCCACTTAGCCCATTTATGCCTGATGCAACCAGTTTAATCATGTTTGCACTGCCAATTTTTATGCCACGTTTAACAAGCATTATTTTTTATCAAAATAGCCCTAAAATTAAGCTATTTTTGCCAAAAAAAGGAATAATTTTGGAGCGCTGGGGGCTCCACCCCCAGGCCCCCAAAACAGCCCCCCTCATTGCGAATTTCTGGTTATGCGCAAGCTCACATGTGCGAAACGTGGTGGTTTGAATTTGATCTGCAAGTAAGAAGGCTAAAATGGCTGGGCAATTTAGGAATTTCAAGTAAATTCTTAATCTCAGCAACTTTGTTCATTTCAATGGCTTTTAAAACGCTCGAAATGTGATCCAAGTGGCGTTAAAGTGATTATTTTTTTCAAGAAATTGCAAAAATTGCCCAGCGACTTGGGGCTTCCAGACCCCCATCCATAATACACTTGAATTGCATTAGTTTGCTTAACATGCTGGTCGAATTGCACCATTTTTTGAACAGGATTATTTTAACTTTTGGTTCAAAACCCTTAGCAAAATCTTGGTTGCAGCTGTAAGGTTTTAATTGATCCAGTAGATAGTGGATTCCGGTATGTCGCTTGCCCCCCCCCTAAAAAAATTTCTGCAGGTGCCTCTGCATCTGACATAGCGTAGTTTAATTCACGTTGCGATCACTGCTTGCCAAGTTTTATGCTAATCAGCTCTAAAACATGTAAAGTAGAAATATGCATTAACTGTAAATCATCTAGCAAGTAGTAGTACAGAGTACTGGTAATGGCCTAGTGGTTACCCAGTAGTGGACGAGGCCTAGGGGTCACTGGTATCGACTAATCAAATGCAAAGCAAGAAGTGGCCATCAGCAATTATTTCAACAATTAACAGCCATCATCGACTACTGTAGGCCTATCCAAGCTTACTGGTTGATAGGCTACCCATGTTCCAGTAGGCTACATGTTACTGGCCTACTGTATTTAATTAATCTTGAGTAGAATTGTTTATGTCTGTATATGTACTGTAGCATATCGTATAATACCCATGTGCTTCCAGACCTATATACTCGAAATTGGTGTAGGCCTACATCTGACATGAAGCTTTTGTTTACTCTAATTATGATGTGTGCAAAATTCAGCTTTCAAGGTTTGGATTTAATATTGAAGTGACTTGGTGCACGGAACGTGCATGGTTAAATGAACAAAGATTTTGGTGACGTTATTCGTTTTTGGAAATTTTTATTTTGATTATTATAGTTCTAAGTTTGGGTTAGGGTAGGGCTAGGATTAGGGTTAAGGGTTAGGTTTTACTACAAAATGTCTGTGCCCACGAAACATGCGTCAAGTCTTTTCCATTTAATGATTTGTACAATTACTGGTACCAGTAGATTTATATAATAAATCAATTCATATTTTGTTCTTTGGCTTGTTTGCTTGTTCTGTTTTAGGGTATTTTTTTCACTATAATATAGAATACCAGATACAGGTTATACAGTGGCCTATTCTAATTTATTGTTTTTGCTCTTATTAAGTTAATTGAATTTAACTCTATTTGGACCAGGCTAAATTTTGTGGTCCTGCATCAATAGCCTAAAAGTGAATTTACACAGTATCCGTTTTTCGTACGTTTTCAAACGTTTTTTACGTTTTTGCTTCTCCTTGAAAAAGTATGCACTTTTTCATCCGCATTTTTATAAGCCCATATCCGCACTAATTAGACTGTTATATATAGATAAAAATTTTGTTCAAAAATTTTGTGCATGAACGATAAGAGCGATATTTCGAAATAGAGCTGTACCCCTTTACAAAAAATTTTTTTTGGAAAACATTTGTACAGTATGTGACTGTCTGGTTAGTGCGGATATGGACACATAAAAATGCCGATGAAAAAGTGCATACTTTGTCAAGGAGAAGCAAAAACGTAAAAAAACGGACGAAAAACGAATACTATGTAAATTCACCTTAAGGGGAAATCGATTCAATTTAACTTTCAAACGTTAATACTGGTACAGCAGTGTTCCCTGTAACTTTTTGGTTTATCGGCGAGTGCCCAAATTTTCATGAAACAACTGTGCCCAAAACTCTAAAAACACGTTTATGTGCTCTAAATTTTGTACCAATTTGGCATTGAAGTATACCAAATGTCATAGTTACACAAATTTGTCAAATTTTCTAAAGCTATGTTTACAATATTGCCAAAAAATATTTGCCCTTATTCCAACAAATCACTGAATTGCTGAAAAAAATCAGCCTAGACTTGGGAACACTACGGTACAGTAACTCCTGAACTGCAAGCGTTAAAAAAACTGGATTTTGCTCCATGAGAAGCTGAATTTTGAATTTCCTAACGAAGAGTTTAATCTTTTTGATGGTACGTTTGCAAACTTGATCTTAGATCTTGTGTTAATTCAACATAAGTAAAGGACTATCAGCAGCAATTGTTTTTTTCATCTGCGCAATGTTACCAGTGTTTGAATGTCATGGCGCAGTGTTGAAGCTGGAGTTTCACTCAGTAATAGAGAGATAGTAACAGATATGGGTTAAATAAAAAAATCATTTCTTTTACAAGTGCAACATAAGCAGTTGCTTTTTGCATATAGAAAGTGCAAGCCAAGAATTTATTTAGTGGTTGTTGTCCTCTTTGCATTAGACAACATGTCATTATCGCATAAAATTTGCAAACGAACTAATTAATCTAATATTTTAATTGCATTATGATATGTAAAAGTTTACGACATGAAAAGTTTTAATCTAAACCTATTTAGATGTAATAATACATGATTAAATATGTTGACTGATTTTTAAAACAAGTTTTACTGGTATATGCTGAGTTCAAATTTGTGGTCCATTGAAATAAATTACAGTGTACAGTTCTACTAGGTTTTATTGTTCGTCTAGTATTGCTGCTGTTGCAAAACCATCTGCAAAAATGATGCATTTAAAAATACTGTGTATGTAACAACACATTTCGTCTCATCAATATTGAAATCATTTCAAATTGTGCCATGTTATAGTGAACATTAGCAAAAAATGCCGCTGCTAAACCTAGAGCAAGAAAAGTTAGGGCGAACAGCCAAAACAAGTGTATGCTATAAGTTTAGCAAGTTTTGCTTTACAAACCTAATTATATGGTTGGTAATATAGTGCTTTCCGGTCAGATATCTTTGTTCTGGGTCATTCCATGCCAAACGTCGTGGACCCTCCAGCTTGACCCTTTTCAAATTTGTTCAAAATGTGTTAAAATGTTGTATGGCATCATTGACCTTCACACTGACAATTTTAGCTCCATATCTCTTGTACTTTTGAAAAGATGACGATTTTAAATTTGCTATCCCCTCGCAATGGCGAGGGCTTGGTCATTTTCGGCCATTTTCAAAAGCGCATTTCTCTAAGTATAAAAACAATGAAAAGCTGATTTTTGCTGAATTGATCAAATTTCAACTATATTTCATACAACAAGTGTCAAAATGGCCCAGGCTTATAGCATGATAGAAATAGGGGGTGCCAAAGTGCTCACATTTTGACTAGAGAACAAAATTTTGGTCAAGTTTGAACACCTGCATCTCTCATATGAAGCATAGCATTGCTCTTATTTTTAGCATGGTAGCTCCCTACCTACTGGACATCAACTCTATCAATTTGGAAAGAAAATACTGCTTTCAAAAAAAAGTTATTTTACTTCAAAGTATGCACCAGCGGCAAAATTGCAAAAAACATGCTATCTTGTGGTGGAAAAATGGCCCCGTCAGACACTGTTTTCAACAAAAATTTTTTTTAGAGTGGAAAGAGGTTTTCTCAAAGTACACACCAAAATTCAACTTTGTTCTGAAACTGTAAAGGGGTGAGATTCAGTCACCTTTCACCCTTATAATTTTCTCTTAAATTTGAAAAAAAAATGAAAAAAATTATCCTTGACATATAATTTAGATAAAACTCTGACATGTTGTTCACGAAGTTTAGGCTCAATTGATTACTAAAACTTTTAACGTGTTACTGCTTATTGTTTAGATGCAATTTTGAATCAAATATGCTGCTAGATGGCATACTTTGGTTAGGTAGCACTTGTTTTTGCTTTCATATTACTCGATCATTTTTAGTAGCTTGAAATTACAAAATTTTGGATATTGTTGTAGCTAAATCTAATTGGGCTGTTAAATATTTTAACAATACAACTTTGGACAACAGTTTCATGTTCATTATTGTAAACTTATCTAGGCCGACCAAAAACTAAAAGATTGCTAAAAATGATATTTTTTCGAAAGTGCCAAATTCGACAACAGCTCATCACACAACAGCATCACAAAAAATTTGGGGATATTACAAGCCAATAAATAAAGATTATGTTTTATGCAACTGTAATTTGCACTATAGTACGCAATGTGTCCCACTTTCTTTAGAGCAACTTCATTGTATATAATAAATCAAGAGTTCTGTTCGGCAGCAAACACAAACTTTGTGGCAGCCAACACATACTTTGTGGCAGCCAACATAGTTTCTTCCGCTGTGTCCTTGTAATTGAGGTGGAGCAATTATGGTTAATATATCTGTAAATGGTACCCAACAATCGTTTTGAAGATCTTGTGGCCATATCAAAACCAAATGATTTCGCTTCATGAACTTGATATAAGCATCTTTGTTTTGATCCGATCGTTCAATTACAGCACCAATGTACCATACTCTGGGATACAAGCAAGCAGCATATTTTCCAGGTAGTAAATTTTGATGTAGCTGCTCATGTGACTGAACTGAAGTAACATTATCATCATTGTAAAGTTTCACTTTAGCTCCTTTTCATCTGATGACAGCCTTTTCATTGCTAAAGTTGATTTGGATTGAGGGGTGAAGCAGTGATGAGATGTAGTGTCAGAAACAGTAGCACACCTTGATTATCTTCATTCCAATTCATAAGCTTTAATATTGCTTGTAACTTCTTCATCACTTAAGTAGAAAAAAATTATTCCAACAATGTTGGGTTGTGCATTGAAACATTTGATTAGGGTTCAAGATTTGGTTGTTTTCAGTTGCTTGGAGGCTTGCTCTTGCCACAAGTCGCTTCGTGGTTCCTCCAATTCCATCACAAGGTGACTTTCCATGGCTTGTCGCAAAAATGCCATTGAGCTTTAAACCCATTGTCAACTTCATAATTGCATAAATTAATAAAATTTTTGTATTGGCTAGCTGCTCCTTTACAGACGTACATATAAAATTTGGGTAGTAGCAGGTAACTTCTCCTTGATGTACATTATAACTTTGCCAGTAAATGCATGTACAGTGTTTGCGTCATGCCTCATACAGTCAGAGATGTCACAAAAACTCAAGCTCTGAAAACAACCAAATCTTGAACCCTAATCAAATGTTTCAATGCACAACCCAACATTGTTGGAATAATTTTTTTCTACTTAAGGGATGAAGAAGTTACAAGCAATATCAAAGCTTATGAAGTGGAACAAAGATATTCAAGGTGTGCTACTGTTTCTGACACTACATCTCATCACTGCTTCACCCCTCAATCCAAATCAACTTTAGCAATGAAAAGGCTGTCATCAGATGAAAAGGAGCTAAAGTGAAACTTTACAATGATGATAATGTTCCTTCAGTTCAGTCACATGAGCAGCTACATCAAAATTTACAACCTGGAAAATATGCTGCTTGCTTGTATCCCAGAGTATGGTACATTGGTGCTGTAATTGAACGATCGGATCAAAACAAAGATGCTTATATCAAGTTCATGAAGCGAAATCATTTGGTTTCGACATGGCCACAAGATCTTCAAAACGATTGTTGGGTACCATTTACAGATATATTAACCATAATTGCTCCACCTCAATTACAAGGACACAGCGGAAGAAACTATGTTGGCTGCCACAAAGTATGATAATATTTTAGAATTGTTTGCTGCTGAACAGAACTCTTGATTTATTATATACAATGAAGTTGCTCTAAAGAAAGTGGGACACATTGCGTACTATAGTGCAAATTACAGTTGCATAAAACATAATCTTTATTTATTGGCTTGTAATATCCCCAAATTTTTTGTGATGCTGTTGTGTGATGAGCTGTTGTCGAATTTGGCACTTTCGAAAAAATATCATTTTTAGCAATCTTTTAGTTTTTGGTCGGCCTAGATAAGTTTACAATAATGAACATGAAACTGTTGTCCAAAGTTGTATTGTTAAAATATTTAACAGCCCAATTAGATTTAGCTACAACAATATCCAAAATTTTGTAATTTCAAGCTACTAAAAATGATCGAGTAATATGAAAGCAAAAACAAGTGCTACCTAACCAAAGTATGCCATCTAGCAGCATATTTGATTCAAAATTGCATCTAAACAATAAGCAGTAACACGTTAAAAGTTTTAGTAATCAATTGAGCCTAAACTTCGTGAACAACATGTCAGAGTTTTATCTAAATTATATGTCAAGGATAATTTTTTTCATTTTTTTTTCAAATTTAAGAGAAAATTATAAGGGTGAAAGGTGACTGAATCTCACCCCTTTACAGTTTCAGAACAAAGTTGAATTTTGGTGTGTACTTTGAGAAAACCTCTTTCCACTCTAAAAAAAATTTTTGTTGAAAACAGTGTCTGACGGGGCCATTTTTCCACCACAAAATAGCATGTTTTTTGCAATTTTGCCACTGGTGCATACTTTGAAGTAAAATAACTTTTTTTTGAAAGCAGTATTTTCTTTCCAAATTGATAGAGTTGATGTCCAGTAGGTAGGGAGCTACCATGCTAAAAATAAGAGCAATGCTATGCTTCATATGAGAGATGCAGGTGTTCAAACTTGACCAAAATTTTGTTCTCGGGTCAAAATGTGAGCACTTTGGCACCCCCTATTTCTATCATGCTATAAGCCTGGGCCATTTTGACACTTGTTGTATGAAATATAGTTGAAATTTGATCAATTCAGCAAAAATCAGCTTTTCATTGTTTTTATACTTAGAGAAATGCGCTTTTGAAAATGGCCGAAAATGACCAAGCCCTTGCCATTGCGAGGGGATAGCAAATTTAAAATCGTCATCTTTTCAAAAGTACAAGAGATATGGAGCTAAAATTGTCAGTGTGAAGGTCAATGATGCCATACAACATTTTAACACATTTTGAACAAATTTAAGAGGGTTGAGCTGGGACATTATGAAAAATCAGGACGTTTGGCATGGAATGACCCTTCTATCCAAAGTAGCACTTACAGTTTAAGTAACAACATTGATTCTTCCTCGCTTGTAAGGTGTTGTCATTTCATCAGCTGAAGCTTCTTGATTGAACAAATCATCTGCAGACTATGAGCTACTGTTAAATGCAAGTGTGACTGCGGTTGATCATTCTTGAAATTTAGTTTTTTCCAGTTGTTCTGTAGAAGCATGTTTCAACATACTCTTGGCTTTCGGTTTTGTTTTGTGAGCCAACTTGCCATCTATACCAGCCATTGTTCCTCGCCTTCCCTTTTCTCGTTGAGCAAGTAAGAATTCTATGTCTTTAAGAATTGTCATCAGGATCAAGGCGTCTTTATGAGCCACATCAAATAAGTTATTGAATGGTGATTTGAACTGGTCTTCTTTTGCTAATTCATATGCAGATCTTTTTTTCATTTTTTAAAAGATGCCATTCTTCACATAACTTTTCAACTTGAGATGTGCAGTGTTTTCTTTCTCTTGTTGGTATATTTGCTTTTAGCCAAAATGCTGAAACTTTACCCACATTCAATGTTGATGCCTCTCGTTTAGTTTTTTTATTTTCTAACTGCTGATGTAGAAAAAATCCCAATACTTGACGAATAGATGGCAATTTGCTTCCTGTTATGTTTTCATTTAAACATTCAAGCAGATACACCTGCTGACGCTTGATGCTTGATGATGCCATATTTCATTCACACATCATTGCAGTTACTGCATAACATTCAATTTCAGTATGAAAATTGCAAAAGTAAAATATAATTCATCCTAAATTAAAAACAAAGATTAAGATTATTTCTAAGATGTTGCCACAGATTGCCAGGTATTTTTTTGCATGCAATGACAAATTTGTACAATATCTCACTAGTGTTGCATTTAATCACATTAGTCTTGTATTTGCTCTAATGAAATTGTTTATGTGAAAATCATAAAATGGTTTGTTTTAAATGCAGCGGTTCTAAGCCACCAATTAAACACTTGAAATAAACAGTGTTTTTCAAATAAAAAAATCGTTTTTCTCAAATCAATAGCAGTTGTGATCAGAAGACTTCTTTTTGGGCTAAATTGAAGTGTCAGGAGTACAACTTTTTGCCTTTGTTCTTATTGTTAAACTTTAGTTGATTATTGTTTGACAACTCGCACTTGCACTCTTGCAGTTTCCTAAAAGTCACAATTCTTAAATGCAGCTGTTTGATTTGCACTTTATGACCTTAGATGGCAGTGCATTAGCTCAACTGTTGAATAGAACCAGATAGATGTTGGTAAATATTCAGTTTTTTTTTTTAGTTTTAGGTTTTTTAGTTTTTTTTAGTTAATATTCAGTTTTTTTTGAAATCTAGACCAGTTAGACCTACAAGATGCATTGACGTTAGATAGGAAACCACATATTGTGCATCTTTTGGTACTTGGATCAAGTTTCTAGCATAAGTGGTTTGCAAGATATGGGTGTTTAAGCCGTTTGCCCCCCCACGAAATAAACAGTACGAGGGGGCTTGAGCCACCTCTAATTGTTGAAATTTTTCAAAAAAAAATTAAATGTGTCATTTTTTACCCAAAAGGTACACTTTAAACTCCTGGCACCAAGAAAATTCAAAAAAAGTTTTTTTTCGACCACCCTAGTGTTCATTGTTTGCACAATGTCTACTTAGTAATAAGTTGATAATAATTTATTATGTTTTGACGTTTGCAGGCCAGAGTTTTAATGTTTAATCATTTGCGTGCTTCTGGCCTAAAGGCTACCATTGCGGAAACCTAGGAAAGAGTCAATGGATCAGCGACTACTTAAAACAGGGGTCGGCAACCTACGGCCCACCAAGACATTTAACCTGGCTCACGACCTTTTATTGTGATCCAGTCTGCAACGTTTTTTCAATGATAGATATTCAGCAATACACCGCCGAAATGATTCTTACCTTATTCTGTGGTCGTTGCCATCAATTTGGCTGAAAGAAGGGCTGAATTTTTGGCAAAGACCTTTTTTATATTTTGGTCATCACCATCGATTTGTCTGAAAAAAGGCCTTAATTTCTGGCGAAGACCTTTTTTTTTGGTCTTCGCCATTGATTTGTTCGAAAAAAGGCCTGAAGTTCTGGTGGAGACCTTTTTATTATTATTATTTTTTTGGTCTTCATCAGCGATTCATTCGAAAAAAGGCCTGAAGTTCTGGTGAAGACCTTTCTTTTTTGGTTCGCTGGAATGGTGGCAGCCTGCTGGGACCTGTTTAGGACTGAATGTGGCCGACTAGTTCAAAAGGTTGCTGACCTCTGACTTAAAACAAGCTACCAGTATGCAAAAAATAAGAGTGAAACTGGTAGGTCTGGCTAAGTTACCAGTAGGTCTGGCTAAGTTATTAGAGTGAAACTGTAGAGTTTTCAATGCTTTAATCTATGATGTGTTAAATGAAGGGTTGGCCATAACTCATACACCAAAGCATTTAAACCAGCTGTGATTAACTAACTAATTTACTGATAAGTATGCAATGCTTCACTGCTCTAGAAAAGAACAAAAGAACATGTACTTTTATACCCTAAGGCAGTGCACAAAATACATGTTTTTTAATAAATTTTACATTGTTCTACATCACACTCCTAGTGATTCGTTAGTGTGCGACTTATGGCCAACCCTGTATATGAACGAGCTCTAGCTACTACTGTTATTGAGCTTGTCTCAAGCTTGATTGGGAGAGGAGGATGAATGCCCTTAACCAAAACATGAATCGTGCATATGTGATGGTTGGTCTGTTCATCAAAAACAGACAAGATGAATCTGGCAAGCTCTATTGGGGGGAACAATCCAGGTTAATGTTTAAGCATTAGCACCTAAAAAACGGTCAGTCTGGACTCAAAATTTTGTAACATTCTGCAATGAATCATTCCAACTTTCAACTCTTTTACTATTTCACAGTACTTTGAAAAACTAAAAAGTCGAAAAATGGGACGATCATGAAGTTGTTCTTGCTAAGAATTAGAACAACCAACATAGAAATGCTGGACCTTGAGAAAATAATGTTTGAAACTTCATCAACTGCTGGTTGTTGACTTACGTTAAATAGCAGTTGTGATTGTAATGATAAATCATATTTCTTACGGCTTGAACTTGCCAAACATTGTTTCAATAACTTGGGGTATGTCATCACCTGAAACTTGAAGAGGGACGTTAGGCAAGTTTCTAGGAAGAAATCGGTCGTTTTCTCATTTTCTGCAGTGGTTTGTAGAGCAGTATTGGTGTTAGAGAGCAGTCGAAATGGCATAAGCACTTTAACATACTTTAGTCAAAATAGCGAAAAAACAGAAAATTTTTTTGTTCATAAGTATACAAAACAAACACTACGAACTGGTATAAACTGGGTCTAATATGTAATTTGAGCAATATTAAATCAAAAAAACCATAGATGCCAGGTATTTTGACTGAAAAAATTAACGCTAAAGTGGGCAAAAAATCCATTTTTTTTGACGAAAATTCAAAATTTTAAATTGCAAGCCCTCCTCTCCCTGTAAACCAAATGAGCTGAAATTTGGTATGTCGGGTTTCTATCACCAACCTAACAATTTGCGCCCCAGGTGATGGGTTAAATTTGAAAAAAAAAGTTTTTTTTGAACAACCCTATTGCATATATTAAAAAAAAATTATGTTTTTTTTTTTTTCATTAAAAATAATAGACATTGGGCTTAAGGAAAGCGTAGTAGTGTTACATTTGTGCTCTCTCAATTCTTGGAAATCAGCACGAAGCATGCTCAAAGATGTCGAGAGTCCACTATGACATCATAATGCTGGTTAGAAATATGCATATTTCAAGTGTTTTAGTGCAATCATTAGTTTTAAATCAAAGCAAGGTCTTCTTGGCTGCTCAAGGTTTTCTATTGAAGTAGAGTAGAGGGTGGAAGTAACGGTTTTGTGATGTCATAATGCATAATACACATTGTTTAATTTTCTGTTTAAGCTTGCTATTGGACATCTTGCTTTATTTAGCCTAATGCCAGTATTGAATAAATGCAAAATAGCCAAAAGACATAAATTGGATTGAGTTAAGTTAGTAATCGGAGACCACTATGACATCATAAAGTTGTTAGTAATGTGCCAATTTTAATTGATTTTACTGCAACATTATCCATCATTTAGTACAAGATTTGGTTGCAGCTGAGTTTTGTATGGAGTAAAAAGGAACGTGATCGACGCCCTTGTGAGTGACATCATAATCCATTTAAGTTTTGTTTCAATTTCTTATTCAAGCTTGTTGTAGAACAAACTAACTGCGAACCAAATGACGCCAATTGGCTGAGAAGGGCAATCATAAAAATATTTTGCTATCCTGAGAACCATCTTGCCCAAACCCTCACTTTGTGACGAGATCACTGGTAACCGTTGTTTCGTGGTCATTTTGTTCATGGTCAGTTTGTCGCAGTCAGTTGACTTGGCTCATTTGGCACTAGAGGCAAAATAGCCCAATTGCTATTTTGCTTCCTGTGCCAAATAGCCCTAACCCTAAAAGACAGAAAATACCATTTTGCCTCGAGAGGGAAAACAGCCACTTCCTAAAGATTGGTAGATTATGAAGGTGACAAACTCTACATTCTTCAGTAGACATTGAGACAAGTTATGAACAGCTGGTGAAAACATTTGAAAGCTGTTTCATTACGCTATTTTGTTGTAGTTTTCAAGCACTTTCATTTGACTATTGTGCATGTGTACACATAAAGTTGCGTAGCTCCCTTCTAAGATTCCAATTCAAAAAATCAGCTTGTGTGGAGACTTTTTTGAATTTTTGTTTACCACATAAATTGGAGATGGCCAAAACCAATGCATTTATTTTTGTTGCAAAAAGCTTTATCATTTTGTAAGATCTGGTAATTTGTTGTTTTTTTTCAGAATCTGGTTTCGGCCAGTTGACCGATTTGCCAGATATTTTTTCGGTCATTTGAATTATTTTTTGGTCATTTTCTTATCTTGAAGTAAAATGTACAATATTTCGATTGATTGAAGTTTTATTAAACGAATACAAACATGAAACAAAACTTGCTGAACATGACCATAAAAACGAAACATTTTAGGTTAAATTGCTTCAAGCATTCTCAGCTAAATTAATGCTACGCTCTGCAGCGTGTATGACATAAAGACACTACAGTGATGGAAAAAGGCTTCAAAAAAAAAAAAAATGCTATAGATAGCATAATCAAGTTATAAAAGTCACGGAGTAATTCCTAGTTAATGTAATTTAACGATCACGGAATGGTCTATCTTTAACTAAAACTAATCTATAAAAAGACTTAGGATGAATGAGGCAAGGTCGCGGTTGTGCTCTTTTATAATGCGAGAACAACTGAAAAAACATTACCTGTAGTCATAATTTTTTTTTTAATTGTCAGAGTAAACTAAAACTTATAAGCTGGTAAAAATGTGCAAGACAAAATCACGACTTAAAAAAAACGTTAGATTTAAACAAACCAAGACAAAACAATTGTATACAAAATATGTCCCTCAAAATTTAACGATCCATATTTTTTGTTCTTCTTCAGTTGTTGGCATGTTATTGTTAGGCTGTAAAGAAAAAGCGCTGGAACCCGTGCTCTTAGTGTTGTTGACCTGGACCACTTTGTAGATTGTAATCAATGGCTGTATGCCAAACTGTAGATGTAAGTTTTGTATGATTCTGTGTTCAAGCGTAGTTGCATCAATTGTCACAAGTGAATGCTTGTTGATGGTTTCTTGTGTGCCTTTTTAGTCTAGTCCAGGGACTAAAACCTCATTCTACAGTTGCGTTTTCAGCGTTGAAATTAAGTATTGCTTTTTTGATTATAGAGAAAGTGGGCCAGTCCAATTCCCGCTTTGCAGCAATTGTCAAAACCATTTGCCAATTGTCATCTGCATGACAACAATTCTATAAAACTTCAAGCTTAAAATTGTTCCGTTCTTCTAGCACTTCGGTTTCAATAGCGTCAGGGCTAATTTAGTAAAACTTAGATAGGACAATGACTTACTTCACAAATTTTTGTGCAAGCTGAATTTTAGTTTTACTGCTTGTTTTTAACAAAACTTATTTGAACTCAAAAAAATTCGACATTTTTGCTGAACTCGAGAAAGAATAAAAATTGAACTTAAACTTGCATGACATAAAAAATCAACCAAAAAATCAAATAAGTTAGTAGCCTTTGTTACTGCATGATATTATTTCTCTGCAATGGCATTATGCAGCGGTATGAACTTATTTCATTGTTAAGTGTCCGATTCGCAATCTAAAAATATTTAAGAATTTACTTACGATGAAGCTTGCTCCGTTTCTTCATCATCTAGAGTGACCATTAAAATTGAATTGTTATCGTCTTCCACATTGCGCAGCATTAAACTTGAAGAAGAACTAGATTTGGCTTCGACGACGACACCTGTGCTGCTTGGTGATTTAAAAAATGAACTCGAAGTTCGACTGCTTACTGCAAAATTTTGTTTTCTTCTTTCTGGGCTCCAGTTGCTCTCTTTTTCTAGAACCACTCAGCATACTCCTGTCAGTAGAGCTGCAATCTTATTCTGACTTTTAAGACTAAATAGAGTGAACTGATCTGAATAAACTCAGAGGTAATATTTTTATAAACCGCTCCACACGTGGGCATTATTTTTCATTTTCTCACTTACCTTTACATAGCAATTCACTTTGTACTTTTGTAGTTATTGTTCTGCCTTATTCATTAATGAATGTGATGAAATAATAATGTTGGTTTTCCATGAAAATCATATGTTTTTTTTTTATTTCTGCTATTTCAATGCATAAGCCTACCACATCAATTTCAACATTTGCAGCATGCGCAGATTAGAAAAGTGCTTCAAAACAATACTTGTTCAGAGAAAAGGTCTAACAATACAGGGTCATTTTATTATAAGACAGTCATAGTGTGTAACCCACCCTCTCAGATTTTTTTCATAGTTGGATATGTGAAAGCCACCGTAAAATAATGAAAGTTACAAAAAACGGCATCAAAGTTTATCAAGCAGTTTTCGAGTTATGGTGGTTTCAATATTACCACTAGAGGACAGCGTTTGGCAGTCCCAAATTTTTTAATTTGCATAAAAATCTTCATCTTTATGCTATCGAAATAAGCAAAATATCAATTCTGATAGATTTTGAGATGAGGAATTCAAAAATGCAGTTATTTTTGAGAAAATTGCAAAGGTAAGTGGTCAAAAAGTAGATTGAAAAATTTTTGAGTGCCCAATTTTGTTTCCGATTATCTCAGAAGGGCAAAAAAAAATTTTAATTCAACCATTGCCAAAATGTCAAGAATAGATAACTCTTTGACGTATTTAAGTTTGGTTAATATTTTTTTCACATATTTCTGTAATTGGTTTTGAAACATAGGGGTCAATCCATGCTTAATTTCTACTTTTTTGTGTGAAATGTTAACCCATGTTCTAGAATCTTCTCCAAACTTGGCATGGGGGTAAAACAGAGTAAAAAAACTCTGTTTGCAAAAAATTTCACCTTTCTAACACAAGTCGTTCCTGAGATATGTATGGCCTTTTTAAAATTGTTCAAAAAAGGGAATTTTGTGGATATGCATGAGTGATTTTGACCTCTAACACTCAAAGTTGACCTAAGAGGATGCAGTAAATTGCTACACCCCCTTTTTTGATCATGCCAAATTCAATAAAACTGGTATTTTTAAGCTAAAAAGATTGTTTTTTTGAGTTATTTAATAATTTAGGTGTGTCTCTTTGGGCCTTCATTATGGGATGATCTGACTTTTTTTTCTTATAAAATGTTTTAACCCCGTCTTAAAAGACTAGATTTCATGGCTAATTGGAAACCAAGCATTGTCAAGCTGATTTAACATGTATAACAAAGCATCAAAATTAATAAACCATGAATTTCTTCAGTTTTTCATTTTAGAAACATGTTACACATGATAACCAATTTTTCCGATGCTTTTTTCTTAAATGTAACTCTGTTACTTTTTGATAGGAACATTTCTTTGTTTAAAGCATGCATGAAAGGCAAGTCTTAGCTATTTATCAAAATTAGCTTGATATTTTGCAAGCTGTACATGGTCATACTAAACATGTTGACCTCTATTAGACACAATACCGGTTGAAGATCACCATATAAAACTTCAACACAATGTCAGAAATAGTGTATCAGTAACCAAAAGCATTCAAGTCGTTAACCTGATTTTTATATCTTTTTAACTCACCATTTGAGAATTCAATTAGACATAAGAAATTGCTAGTCTTTGAATGAAAGCTAATAAGCTCACTGTTAACGCTGCAAAATCTAGTGCATTAGTTACATACTACATAACTCAAGGAGCTAAAAATGCCACACAAAAACCAAAAATCTTATATGATGGTCGTCCAATAGTTGTAAATAGTAATGTTAAGTACTTAGGACTATGGATTGACGAAAACCTCAACTTTGACATTTATCTCAAATTTGTTGAATGTAAAATCGCTTACACAGTGGGTAAACTCAATGAATTGAAATGCTACTTTCCCAAGAAAATTCTTATGCAGCTCTATCATGCATTAGTTTATCCTCATTTTCTCTATGTGATTCCCATATGGGGTTCTACCTAAAAGTCTTATCTCCATAAAATTTTGATTCTCCAAAACAAAGCTGTTAGGATCGTTACCCAGACAAAATGGAATTTCAGGGCAAACTCTTCATTAACCAACCTAAAGGTCTTAAAACTGAACAAACTTTACCAATATGAAGTTGGTAAAATAATGTATAATTGATACCATAAGCAACATCCATGTAAACTAAACCAATACTTTACACAGTCCAATGTCAGACATTCCCGCCCTACCCGATGTTTCACTTCTCTCACGTTTACTATCCCACGAATGAAAAGTACGAAGCTGCAACAATCTTTCTTATACCAGAATGTTAAAATGTGCAACTCTATTTCCCACAACATCAAAATTTCCTCCTTCTCCAAGTGTAAATCTTGATTCTAAGCAGTTCTTTTTAACAATATCTAACTAGAATTTTTACTGGAATTGTCTCAACTCATCTCTCTTAAAGCAATAACTTCAAACAGACCTGAAGTTCATATGAGCAAAAAGGTGCATAATTGGGGGTTGTTTGACTAGATGACTGCAACAGGTCCCTTCCAGTTTCTGGTCGTGAAAAAAGTCATGTTTTGTTTTGCTATTGTTAACTATTTTTTATGTAGTGTGTCATTTATTGCATCTTAAAGCAACCAATATAAATCAAACCTGAACTTAAGAAGTTGCATAGGGATGTAGTTCGAAACTTTCAAATGATGATAAAATAAATTAATAATTTTGAATTGATTGTACAATGGATTTACGCCAATGTAAACAATAAAGCTTGAAGCTAATTAGACTTAGTTGTCAATAATTTGTTCAATTGTTTTCAGACTTAGTCAAGAAAGTTTGTAGATTCATCCACTGGGCGAAGTAAAAGGAGTGTCAATTGCGCAAATAATTTGGTTGTAAGGAATAGTACAAATGTCATTTTGCTCAGGCCAATAAAATGCTGGTAATGGGCCATGTAGGGCTGTGGGCACATAAATTTAACATCGACTTCCAGTTGTGGTTCATTTACACTTAAAATGAAACCCACCTACCAATGAAAGCTATACCAACATGCCTCAAAATTGGCTTTTGCAGTATCAAACTGATTGAAGACCAAACTTAAAGGTATTTTTTTGCCGAATTTTTGTTTAAAACCACACAAAAAAAGGTCTTTATCTCAAATCGAAAGTATTTTTCTCGAAGTTTTGTTGAAGAACAAAAAAAAAGTTTTCATCTCAAACCGAAGGTATTTTTGAGGGATTTTTTTGAGGGATTTTCCAGAATTTTTGTTCACATTTATGACTAAAATAGGTATTTGTTCGTCCAAGGTCTTGCAACCCCCTGCTTAATGTACCATGGCCCCCGGTTGGGAACCACTGCTCTAAGCAATGCCCTGCTAATGCCCTCTAAGCAAACCACTGCTCTAACCACTGCTCTAAGCAAGAAAGGTGAAATTTTTTGCAAACAGAGTTTTTTTACTCTGTTTTACCCCCATGCCAAGTTTGGAGAAGATTCTAGAACATGGGTTAACATTTCACACAAAAAAGTAGAAATTAAGCATGGATTGACCCCTATGTTTCAAAACCAATTACAGAAATATGTGAAAAAAATATTAACCAAACTTAAATACGTCAAAGAGTTATCTATTCTTGACATTTTGGCAATGGTTGAATTAAAATTTTTTTTTGCCCTTCTGAGATAATCGGAAACAAAATTGGGCACTCAAAAATTTTTCAATCTACTTTTTGACCACTTACCTTTGCAATTTTCTCAAAAATAACTGCATTTTTGAATTCCTCATCTCAAAATCTATCAGAATTGATATTTTGCTTATTTCGATAGCATAAAGATGAAGATTTTTATGCAAATTAAAAAATTTGGGACTGCCAAACGCTGTCCTCTAGTGGTAATATTGAAACCACCATAACTCGAAAACTGCTTGATAAACTTTGATGCCGTTTTTTGTAACTTTCATTATTTTACGGTGGCTTTCACATATCCAACTATGAAAAAAATCTGAGAGGGTGGGTTACACACTATGACTGTCTTATGATAGAATGACCCGAACAGCTAGTTTTATTTCTTGACATACGCTTGTAGTGCTAAGAACCTGCGATTACTGTGTTGGCATTGGGGAAAAAGTTTTTGATCATTATGACCAAACAGACCAAAAATATTTCGATCATGGCGCAAAAAAATCGGACAATGACTGACAAATGACCAAAAAAAGAAGCCTAGCTGGTAGTTCATAACATTCTGAATTTGAAAGTCAAATGTTTTACGATAATTTGCCATTGCTTTAATCAAAATGCTTGCGATAGTTTATCTTTGATAAGTGAAAACTAGCAAGCACCGAAAACACGAATGTCAAAATCTCAAAAAATTAACAGGACAATTTAAGCATTGGAAACCTATAACCAGGTAATCCAAACGTCTGAGTTTTCACAGTCATGACAGAAGGGTAAACACGTAAGAAACAAACTAGGATATGTGTTTCTTATGTCTACTGAAAAACATAGAAAGCACAATTGAGATAATCTCAATTAGTTCTAACTGTGACAGTTTGATCAGTGCTAAGTTATGTTTCCAAGGTGCTTACTGCTTACTTTCAACAATGAAACTGCCATATTTTGAGTTTCTTTAAATTTGTTTTTGAATACTCATTGTCCAATGCTGTTCCTCTAACTTATAAGCTAGGAATTGCATTGATTTTTGAAACTGTCCAAACTTCCCTCGGACATGGGGCAACTTTGGACATCGACAAATTAAAAGAAAGTTCTAGTTTAATAGCAGGTGATTAGGAAACATTATGATGAAGACATACCAGAGTTCATTGGTAATGCTTTGTGACAAAAAAATGTAATTGTGTTGTTGGCAGTATTGAATGATTACTAAAACATTCTCAAAATTGTCCAAAGTAGCCCTTGTCAACGATACCAGTAATTATTGAAGCAAAGTAAGCTAGCCTAAGCTGTGCAAACTCTGTAAAGCATTGACATTTTCCAGAGGTGAAATCACAACTCGAAAGAGAATCTGCTTGGGATGTGCCGCCAAGCACAGACCGTGACTTTTAGGTGTGGAAGTTTAGGCATCGCCAATTATGAGCCTAAACTTTTAGGCTCCAAGACTTTAAGGGCCAGCGATAAAAACAAGTGTTGGTCCAAAAACAAAAAATTTTTTTCCAAAAAAAAAAGTTTTTCAAACAAAAAGGTTTTACTTTGATTACAATGTTAAGATTTTCGAAGCTTTTCATCTAACACTTGTCAAGAGGAATCACCAGATTAGAGAACGCAAGCCAAGCAGTAATTGGCTGGAAATGGACCGATCAGTGAGCATCATTTGTGTACATCCTGTTAGTTGAGAATGAATTCTTTTTGTCAGCATAGGGCGGGGTTAGAGGTTTGAAAAAAGTGACATTAATGAAAAAAATACAATACGAAATCAATTTTTTGTAAAACTTTTTTCGCTCTCCTTCTATCTATCAGCCTTTGAAGTCGTTTTTATCAAAACTTCTAACCCCGCTCTCTGCCGGCAAAAAGAATTTGTTCTCAACTTAAAGGTTGTACACAAATGATGCTCTCTGATCGATCCTTTTCGTGCCTATTACTGCTCTGCTTTTTCCTACAGCCGCTCCTTTTCCTGCGCTCTCTATTTGGACGATTCCTTTTGACAAGCCAAATCAAATTAACTAAATTGAGGCCAAAATATCAACAGCATTGGGTACTCTATTTCAGCTTGAACATTTTGCCCCTACGCAGGTATTGATCTCGGTTTACTTCTTGTTAGTCTTCCCTTGTTTATGCTATGGAATAATTGTTTGGGGTTCTACATCTAACTATCTTCTAAGCAGACTTCAAGTACTGCAAAACAAATGTCTTCAAGTACTGCAAAACAAATGTCTTCGAGTTATTGAAGGTTGGCAATTTAAACAAAGAATTAGACCAGTGTATAAAAAGTATGATTTTCTCAATACTAATCAAATTCATTTCTTTGAAGTAGCCAAATTTATGTATTACTGTGTGCATCGTCTACAGCCTACAATATTTGATGATTACTACAAATTTATGACTAATGTTAGTAGACATCGCTTGAAAAGTGTAAATGACAACAAACTCTATCTACCCCTTTTCAAAAATAAATTCGGTCAAAATTCAATAGAATATAAAGGGATTCAAATCAAATCTTTCATTATACTCGCAGTAATACGCCGAAGCGTGTAACGAGTTTGCAGGGCCCTTCTCCGCGTCATTGTGCCTGGGCAACACAGCTCCTTTCGAAGAAATGTCGCAACGGTGGCGAGCTGTTGGCAACACTGTGTCCGATTTGCCGACCGGAGATTTGAACCTCAGACCTCCCGCTCCAGAGACGAACATGTTACCGCTCGACCAACTGGTCGGTCTTCTGGAATTCTTTACCAAAAAACATTAGAACTCTTTCCTTAGTAAAATTCATTAAGAGCTGCTGTCAATACGTGAAAAACAACATCGAATAAGTAATGCTTGCAAAACTTTGCTTAACTTGTAATCTAATTGGATGTAAAACAGTGACTTCGCAAACCACAACTCTTAATTTAGTTAATTGCATATGCCAACAGGAGTTTGTTGACCCAAAGACTGAAAAGTCCCTTCCAGACTCCTGGTCGCTAAGTGTTTATTTTCTATTCATTTGTTGATTACATAAACTAATTGTTCGAAGTTGCACTTTTGTGGCAAAATAAACATCTTTGTCTGTCTCTTGACAAGTGTCAGATGAAAAGCTTCGAAAATATTAACCTTTTGATCGAAGTAAAACTTTTTTGTTAGAAGTACGTTTTTTTTGGAAAAAGCTTTTATTTGAAAGAAAAATACGTTTTTGAAAAAAAAATTTAAAACAATTTTTTTTTGGAAAAATACTGAAACTTTTTTGGAAAAAATACTTTTTTTTGAAAAAAATTTTGAAAAATTACCTCTGGTGCCTAAAAGTCTTGTCGCATAAAAGTCCATGCTTCTAAAAGTCCTGGTACCTAATCAGCAGAACCTAAACATCCTGCACCTAAACGTCAATGCCCAAAGTCATAGACCAGGGGTCGGCAACCTTTTTGCACTAGTGGGCCACATTCAGTCCTAACAAGGTTCCAGCAAGCCTCCATCATTCTAGTGGACCAAAAAGGAAGGTCTTGGCCAAAAATTCAGGCCTTTTTTTGGTCAAATTCATGGCAAAGACCAAAAAAAGGTCTTCGCCAAAAATTCAGGCCTTTTTAAAATCGAATTTATGGTGAAGACCAAGATAAAAACTAACAAGGTCTTTGCGAAGCATGCAAAAAATAAGGTGAAAATCGTTTCGGCAGTTTGTTGCTGCATATCTATCATTGAAAAAAGGAAAAGGTCGCGGGCCGGATGACAATAAAAGGTCACAGGCCGGGTGAAATGCCTTGGCGGGCCGCATTCGGCTTGCGGACCATAGGTTGCCGACCCCTGTCGTAGACCAAGCCAAGCATATAAGCTATGTAAGGTCAGATTAGAATCTACTCCACAATGAAATGTTTTTTACTGTTTGATTGTTTTCTCAAGTGCAAATAAAAGCTTGAATAATTTTATATATTTTAGTAGGGAACTTGTACTAGATTTTATGGTGCATGAATACATCATGGCATCAGTGGTACGTTTTTCTACTGCCTCAATTTTATCTTCTAAAGTTTTTCAATATCCAAATTCAACAAAATTTCGAAAAATTTGTCAAACATCGAGACAATTTCAAAGAGGTATGGTATGCTCTGTACTTTCTGCAATGTTATTGTTGTAGCGCATATTTATCCTCCTGTCACCGGACAGCGTCAGACGCTAACTTGTTGGACGATCTGCACCTTTTTCATTACCAGGATTACTGCGTGATTGGAGGAATCCGCACCTGTTTAGGAGTTTCCGATGATTCAATGTTCCTGCAGATTTCTTCGAGTTCTTGTCCACTAAATTTGCTGCTTTTCGAAGCCACCAAGCAGAGATAATCATCGTAAAGCGTCTTATCCAAGGACGCAACAACGTGACCAGGGTGCTGGTTGAACCCAGATCATGCAATCAGGGTCGTCGTAAAAATAATGCCTTTACCCATTCAGCCACTCTGTCGACTTGTTATCAGCAGATACCATGTTGTGCGGGTTGGTGCTTACCGAAAGTGCTGGATGATATCTCTGAGCTATGTCACAAACTATAAAATTTTGTAGTTTAAAAACAGCCAATTAAAAATGTTCTGCAGTCTGTTTGAACTCATCCGGAGGGTATCTGCATAATACAAGTGTTAAAAACTGCATATTAAAACAGTCAACCTTTTTACATGAGGTTTTGCAATGATGTTCATGAAAAAATCACCATTTTGTCATGAAAGATATCACGGTTGTTATGAAAAATTTTGTAAGGCTGGGATCACACAATCAAGTTTATTGTACAATTTGTTAGCATCAATATTTTTGGAGCTATCACATCTAGCTAGACGATATTTTCTTGTTCAGCTTCTTGCCAGACCAAAGTGTCTGCGTGTTTCTGCAAATGAATTGTCCAACTTCTCACACATAGTTTTTTCCTCCGAAAGAGTTTTTGTGGTTTATAAGGAATTTCGTTTGATATTGCCTCAGTGAAAGTGGTATGTGCTTTGTCAGTTTAATGGGACTTCACAACGCACGCATGTTCAAAATATTCAAAGTTTATTTAATTGTTTTATGACTTGAAAACAGCAAAACGTAACAAGCTGAAATTTGGAAATAACATGTGAATATATAGATATTTTTATAACTTAATGTCATGAATGTCAATTTTTTAACCTAAATTTCTGTCAGAAAATATTCTGATGGTTGTATTAAAATCGAATTAATGTACAAATGGAAGAATTATTGAACCATGTTATCCTGAGCAAAATTTTGCCTTCACTGGATCTTTAAGTGGAGTTGAAGTATGCATATAACCATTAGCGGCAATTTGTTATCCAATATTCAAAATATATAATTTTGTTGGTTATTCAGATAAAAAATAACTTCATGTTTTCTGTTTTTAGAGCATTACAATGCTTTTTGTTTAGCGTAAATTAATTTACCAGTTATTTTTTGTTTTTCTCCACCAGTCATAAAACATAATTGTGAAATACAGTTTAATATTTTAACAGAAAAGCACTTAATAATGGATGAACACTTGATAGATTTTGATTTGAAGCTAGTCAAGTGGAGTGCAAGTTTTGCAAAATATTGAGTTTTTTAATTTAAGTTCGGAGTTTGTGAAAAGCAAGTTGTCAAAAAACACCTTGCAGGAATAAGTTTCTACTTTACTTTGCATTGTGCATCACTCATTCATAAATTATTAACAATAAACGTTAAGTTTTGCAATCTACATTTGTACTGTAAATATGTTCCAGCGGCACTGGCTTTCTTCGATTTTGTTTTTTGAAAGTTCAGTTTTATGTTTATTGTTTAAACTAGAAAGAATTGGGTAATGATCATGGATATGCAATCATTAGCAAATATTAGTAAATAGCAGGCAACACATTCACGTCTTGGAAGAAAAATGGTAAAACAGCAGGGGCAATGTTATGTTGCGTCATTGTCGATTAAATAAATGAGGTAAAATTTTTTATAACATTTTTGCATGATAATTGTGACGCATTTGTATTCTGCCTTGACCTTGGTGGCATTTTTGTATTCTGTTGTTCAATATTTTCTTAGGCACTGCTAAAAGCTCAGTTTTCTTTGTAGATAACAGTGGCATTCTAAAAACTTACTGGCAAAATAGAGCTTGGTTCTATTTCCTTGCAAGAACTCAACAGGACTTTCGAGACACTGATTTTCATTCTCACTCAAGCTGCTCAATGTAATTGACGACAGATGCCCGCAGCAGAGAGTCATTGACTTGCGCTACCTTTCACACGATTGATGCAAAAAAATTGTTCAAAAAACCTGATTGTGTGATCCTGGCCTAAGGTAGTGTGGTCCACGACAACTGATCACGACAAACTGATCGCGAACAATGCCGATTGGCTGAGAAGGGCGATCCTAAATATATTTTTACTATCCGCGGAGCCATCTTGGCCAAACCCTTACTTTGTGACGAAATCACTGCGACGAAATCACTGTAACGAAACCATTGGTTCGCGGTCAGTTTGTTCGCGGTCAGTTTGTCGCGGTCACTTGACTTGGCTTGAATTTAGTGAGTGATATTAATTTGTGATACAAGCTTTCATGATGCAATAGTCAATATTTATGATGAAATAGTGTTGAAAATTTTCATCAACACCATTGCAAAATCTTATGGAAAAGGGTTGTGTGTTGAATATCGTGGTTTTGCTCCAATGCAGCTTAATTGAATTGAGGTACAGGATGTTAATAGTATCATCAAATAGTTGGTCAAGGTAGATGTAAATTATGTCGTACTGTTTTAGGTAAAGACTACAAGAACATAACCATTGGTGTTCCTCGAGAAATTCTAGAAAATGAAAGAAGGATTGCATTAACTCCAGCTGGTGCTAAGATTTTATCAAAAATTGGATATGGTATTAGAGTAGAATCTGCTGCTGGAGCAGCTGCCAATTTTTCTGATGACTTGTACAGAGAAAATGGAGCTACTGTTACTGATAAGAACAATGCACTGTCTTCTGATATTGTATTGAAAGTACGAAACTATTTTATGATCTTATGAAAATTAATTTGGCTAAAGTAGAAATTAAAACCTTTAAAGAGAGTAGGGACCTGTAGATTATTTTCCTTTCTAAGAGTATCAGTATTATTTTATTTTAGATTAGACATTCATATCAATCAAACACCTATAAAACTAGATGTTCGTTTTCCGGAGGAAAATGATACAGGACTTCACCATTTTCTTTTCACAGTTTCTTCTCCCTTTTATGCTTTGAAGGTTACTGATGTTTCTTTAAAAATCGATTGTTGCAATGCCAAAACAAAAAGATTGAATGTGATTTTTTCAGATTAAAGAAAAAAAAAAAAGAATAACTGTTATTGCAATAGTTGTATTGGTGATTTGGGATCAACCAATGACGTACAAGATATTTGAACCCAGCTCTCTTCTTTCACCTCTGCTTTAAACTCAGGCACCTTTAATCACTATGCCGATACAGCACATCAGTCCTGTCGAGTAGAGTCTAGTAACCCAGATCATGCTATTTCTGTGTGCTCTAATTCAGAATCCAGTAGCAGTTACCAAAATAATTCTGAGAGTAAAGAAGAACCTAAATAAGTGTGAAGTGCATTAAAACAGAATCGCAAAATATTCTTCCAAGGATATATTCTTCACAGAGAAAAAAACCTGAAACCCTCTGATCACATGATTGTAATGCCAAAATATGATTTTGACTGATGAAAAAAAATTGTTAATTTTAAATCATTTTTTGTTCGGGTAAAACAGATGTCTGAATAGGTAGTGGAACCCAGCTCTGTTTAATCACAACAATTTCAAACACTGGTGCCTTTAACCATTATGTCATCACAGCACAAGAACGCTGTTGACTGAAATCAATTATTAAAGTTAGTTTCAAAAAAGTGATTTTTGGGAGGTCCATTTGGAGGGTTTCTGGGTGGTGGTACCCCCAAAGTTTCCTAAACCATTTCAAAATGTTTGTCTTGTGAATGTTAACTGATATAAAAAAAAACTAATGCCCTAAATGCTATTTTACCTCAAGTGCCAAAATAGCCCTAATTGAAAGTCTAGTCCTAACAGAGAAAAAATCTATTTTGCAATAGACACTTCCAAAAGAAAAACTGATTGAATTAGGTTGCGATTCTACTTTGCAGTCTAGAATCAAGATAAAAAGAAAGAATCCTAGTCTTAATTCGGTAGACCTCTTGAACACGCATAACTGTTTCTAAGTCTCAAAACCACCAGGTTGTTGGTGGTATTTTCAACCGGCTGTTACATGTTGCAAAAACTTTTTTGCTGCCTCACTTGTCTCATATTAGCATCAAAACAGCAACAAACTTCCCAATAACTTTGATTTTGTACTATTTGTTTATCGGAATTGTTTGAACTGATTGACATTTTGTTGAATTTTTGTATTTAAAAGTGCAATGTTTGCCAAATTAATGGATTATGCTGTGCCATCAGTTTTACGGTGGTTAGCAAAATGTGATAACTGCACTAGCATTTGTTAAATCAATTACGATTTTTTGGTGCTGGTTTGTGAACATTTGTTTAATTTTTGCCAGTCAGCCAATATAGAAAGGTTGGGAACCACTGGTTTGCTGGGTTTGAAATGCACGGTTACCTGAAAAAATCTGAAATTGCCAAAACAAAAACAAAAGGCAACTAAAAAATGGAACGTGACTTTTAGGCGTTGACGTTTAGGTATGGGGCATTTGTTTGCTGTCGATTATGCGCAAAGACTTTCATATGCCTGGGTGCCAAGACTTTTACGTGCCAGAGTTGAAAAAAATTTTTTTTCCAAAAAAAAGTTTTTCTCCTAAAAAATTATTTTTTGGGAAAGTATTTTCTCCAACAAAAAGGTTTTTCAAACAAAATTTTTTTACTTTGATTAAAATGTTAGTATCTTCGAAGCTTTCGTCTAACACTTGTCAAAAAAAATCATAATAGAGAGCGTAGGATAAGGAGCAGCTACAGAAAAAAGTCGAGCATTGATTGGCAGGAAAAGGATCAATGAGAGAGCATCCTTTGTGTACAATCTATAAGCTGTACACAAATTTTTTTTGTTGACGGAGGCGGGGTTAGAAGTTTTGATAAAGGTCACTTCAGAGCCCATTTTCCTTTTTCTCTAACTGTTATTGACTTCTGAGCTCTGGCTCAGACCTTGGGTGTGGTCGAATTGTTGAGTCTTCCCAGAGTTCCTTTGTGACCTCAATTCTCTAAAGAATGAGGTAAAAGGTTGAAGAGCTATCCTCGATGATAGCGCTGTGTGAAGTATTGAGAGAGCTCTTCTTGATGTGTCTTTCATCTAAAGTTTTATTTTTATTGACGGGAATGCTCTGAGTGTGATAAATTTAAACTATAGCACTGGTATGAAAAGGTTTGTATGAAAACTTGTAAAAAAACAGTTTGTTTGAAAAAAAACTTGTTGGTAAAAAATTTTTTCCTTTTGGAAAAAAAAATGTTTAAAAAAAAAAACTTCAAAAAAAATTTTTGAAAATTTTTTTTAAAAACTTCTGGTGCCTAAAAGTCTTGGTACAAAAAAGTCCAGGTGCCTAATAATCCCAGCGCATGATCGGCATTGTCTAAACGTCCATGCCTAAAAGTCATAGATCGACTAAAAAAGAGAGCACGAATGTCATTGAATTGCATCGTCCAAAAGTCCATGTGCCTAATAGTCCTGGCGTCCCAACGCATAATCGGCATTGCCTAAACACCCTGGACCTAAATGGCCACTCCTAAAAGTCATAGACCAACTAAAAAAGAGAGCACCAATGTCATTAAATTGCAATGCCCAAAAGTGCAGATGCATAATACTCCCGGTGTCCCAATCAGCATTGCCTAAACGTCCTGGACCTAAACGTCCATGCCTAAAAGTCATAGACCAACTAAAAAAAGGGAGCACAAATGTCATTAAATTGCGATGTGTAAAATTCCTGCACCTGAACGTCTGCGCCTAAAAATTGTAGACCAACTAAAAAAAGAGTGCACAAATGTCATTAAATCACAATTCACACTTCTTAATCGCATTCAGATTTGTTCCTTACTCAGAGGCGCTCCACAACTTTTTTGGCACTCGGTTTGTTTTAATTTCCTTGAGTCTGAATTTCCTGGAGCATGTTTTTGCAGTTTTGCGTGACTGCAATTAAATCACTCACAGTACATTGAAACTTCGTTAAACCTAGGCCATAGTTAAACCATTCATTTTCTGAAAGACTGTGAAGTTTACTTCATTGTTATCCAAATTTTGTCAGAATAAGATGTAATTAAGATGTGAGCTTATTTACTGGCATGAGCATATGTTTAGTTTATTTTCAGCAGAAATTCGGTACGCCGCTTGTACTGCCTTACTAGTGTATAAGCTGAAGCTGGTTAAAATATGACACTAAGGATACACTCGCAATTTACGCACCATTTGAAGTTTAGAAAGGCACTTACATAATCTAATAACAGTATTATCGCGCCATAACTACATTGTGGCATATTTACTACAACAATGTGATTACGAACAAATACAGGACAAATTTGTTAGTCTGCTTTTTGCGTTAAATTGGTGCAGTGCCAGAATTAGCATGTGATTAAGCTTAACGGTGTCATTGGTGCAGTGTCAGAATGAGAATGCGATTACGCTTAACGGCATCACCATGAAAATATTTTAATGGTGCTTAAATGAACAGAAAAACGATTCTGGTGCTAAAAATTGTGACTAAACATGGGACAATCTGGCTCGTCTGAAGGACACAAGGCCGTATTTGTATTCACGCCAAAACCCTTTCAGAAAACATCTCGAATAAAGAAGTCTTGCTCCCTTGGAATTTGCTTTCTTCAACAAAAAATCGACGCATATTAGCAAGATTGACTTATTGAGTTAAGTCAAATCACAAATATTTTTCACCACTAACAATTTGCTTCAGCGGACTCATTGAAATAGGCTACTTATTGTACAATTTGTATTTAAAAGCAATTTTTCACACCACAGTCCAATTGGCCAAGTTTCAGACTTTTGCTCATAACTCGAGAACAGTTAGGTTTAGCTTCATAGAATTTGAACAGCAGTTTGAAATTAATAAGATGATTGCTTGTACCAAATTTTAAGTTATTATATCATGTAACTTTGGTTTTAGGGCCTGAAAACCGCCCTGAAAGTTTAACATAAAATACAGTCTCACTCAAAAACAGCTTAAAGTGTGACAAAAAATATTTCACATAGTTGTACTATGTCTTGAGATACCCTTTCATCTTGACCAACCCACTTTTGGCTGTGATAAAGTTTTTTTTCTGAAGTTGTAAATCTTGTACCGGTACGCTTTTTTTCTCCTAAACTGCAAAACACTGAAATCTAATTTTTCTGAGAAGTTGTTACATTACAAACACGTTTTGTATTTTAAAATTTTTTCTGTGCCACCCCCCAGGAATTCTCCAAAAATCGATGTTTTGAACAGCTTAAGATAGATTGCTAATGCTTTTTATTATCAGTATTTTCACACAGTTTGGGGGTATCGATACCTCCCAAATAGACCCTCAAAAATCAATTTTTAAACGGCTTACGGGGATTGTGACATGCATTTTCGGGTTTAATAAAATGACAAACAAATCAAGTTTGTGCTTTGACATATACGATTCTGTACCTTGGTCGTAATTTTAGTCTGCTTCAGAGTTTGAACATAATGTTGTTGCTACTGGGTAAAATTGTTTAATTCGCTGGATTGATAAAACGATAATACTAAAAAAACATAGAAGAATTTTTAATAAAAACGCTTATGTTGTGATGGGATAGCTAAAAGAGCTCTACTGCCTATCTTTGTCATACCAAGTTTTAGAGAAATTTGCTCTTTCTAAACGCATGTTAAGTGATAAAAATGCAATTAATTGGCCTAATTCCAAAATTTTTGAATTTGAAATTGACTTTACAAATCATTGTTTTATTGTATCTTTTTTCTTAAATTAAATGTCCAAAACTATGAACAATAAGCAAAACGACAAATTTTCACATAACGATAAAGGAAGTTCAGTTAAAAATCAAAATCGTTAAAAATTAAAAAAAATTTTAATGATTTTAATTTTTAACTGAACTTTGATGTGGTTGATGTGGTGAAGTATATTACCATTTTTTTTTGTTTAGTTTCTACCCCGCCTGATGAACCCATAAGGGGGAAACAGACTGGAGTGGGTTTTTTAAATTTTTAATGATTTTAATTGAAACGACTGACGCTCGCGTTGTTTATTCCTTTGTTTGTACTCAGCCATTTTCAAACTAATGAGTGTGAGATTTTAGACTTTTTGCTTGTAACTCGAGAATCGTTAGGTCTAGCTTCATGAAATTTTTGACAGCACTTTGAGATCATTGATTTGCATGTTTGCACCAAATTTCGAGTCAATTGGTCACGTGACTTTAGTTTTTAGGACTTGAAAACCACCCCGAAAGTTTGGCGTAAAAAGCAGTCTTATTCCAAAACTGCTTAAGTACGGCAAAAAATGTTTCACGCGGTTATATGTCTTAAGATGCCCTTTCATCCCAACCAACCCAGTTTTGGCTGTGATGAAGTTTCTTTTTTTTTTCTTTTTTTTTCCTTTTTTTCTTCCTAATTTTTGTATGCTTTTCTTCTCCTAAACCACAAAACATCAAAATCTAATTTTTGTGTGAAGTTGTTGAGCTGCAAACGCAATTTTTTTTCCTGAAATTTTTTTTGGCAACTCCCCTGGGGACCCCCCAAAATGGGGCTCCAAAAAATCAATTTTTTAATGGCGCAAGCTAGGCACTAGTTTTTTTGATATCAGCGGATACTCAAGAGACAAATATTTTGGCATAGTTTGGGGGTGCCACTCTCCGGGAAACCCCCTCAAATGGACCCCCAAAAATCAATTTTTTGAACGCTTAACTTAAGGTACCAGTGTTTTTTTATATCAGCAAATAATTAACAGACAAATATTTTGACGTAGTTTGGGGGTGCCACCCCCTTGAGGACCCCCCAAATGTGGACCCCCCAAAATTAATTTTTTGAACGGCCTATACTAGGGGTGCCAGTGTTTTTTGATATCAGCAGATATTTAACAGACAAATATTTTGACATAGTCTGGGGGTGCTACCCCCAAAATGGACTCCCCAAAAATCAATTTTTTTAACGACTTAACTTAGAGTGCCAGTGTTTTTTGATATCAGCAGATGTTTAACAGACAAATATTTTGATGTAGTTTGGGGGCTCTACCCCCCGGGAAACCCCCCAAATGGACCCTCAAAAATCAATTTTTTGAACCGCTCAAGCTACAGTCCGAGCGTTTTTTTATATCAATAGATATTTAACAGACAAATATTTTGAAATAGTTTGATGGTGCCACCCTTCGGGGACCCCCCAAATGGACCACCTAAAAAGTAATATTTTGAATGGCTTAAGTTAGGGTGCCAGTTTGTTTTGATATCAGCAGATATTTTAGTGACAACTAATTTGGTTTACTTTGGGGTTACCAACCTCTAGGGGTCCCCTCAATTGAACCCATCAAAAATGAATTTTTTGAACGGCTCAAACTAGGGTGCCAGTTTTTTATGGTATCAGCAGATACTTAGCAGACAAATATTTTGACATAGTTCCAATGGCTTAGGTTTGGATAGGATGTTTTTGCTTATTACGATCATTCACTATGTTCTTAATTAATATATAAATCGACAGTGTTTGAAATTACTAACCCTCTTTTCCCAGAAGATATTTTTCATTAATTTCTTATTGGGAAAATGAAAGTTTTTTTTTTTTGAGAATCTTATTGTTCAACATGCGTCGGTTGTTCACTGAGATTGCTTCTCAGCAAGCTCCCATCTAGTTTTTAGCTGAACTTCCTGCATGGTTAACTGGCTCTGGTTCATTGAGCACTCTGGAAACTGGGAAGACAGTGTACAAATTTTCACATGTATATTTCAAAATGCTTTGAAAATGCTGATTGGTTATTTTTTAGTTTACAGTGATGTCATTGTGCTCATCGTGCCTTTTTTGTTTGTTTGGCAGCGCTAGTTTAAGTGCGTAACTTGGTTGCCTAATTTTGGCACTGACAAAAATAGGCGAGTAGAGCTCTTTAGCTAGCCTATCAAAACATTGGCGTTTTTATTTAGAATTCTTTTATGTTTTTTAAGTACTCCCGTTTTACTGCTTGAGCTTGGATGCTATTGTAAACTGTTTCAGAGTTATTGATGTTATTTTGAGCTGCGTTCCTACCCTTGTTGTGACAACTGAAGTGGGGATGGTCTAGGTTGCTCTTGGAGCGTTTTTCTCCACTCGAGTGAGAGAATAAAATAATTTAACTGCTTTGAATGTTAGTGAATTATGCAGTAGCATAAAGCACAAGCGCTTATTTTCTTGAAGTGTTTTAATTAGGATACTACATGCTGAGATGCTGTTGCAGCAAGATTTTTTTGACTCTTTTCCTCACACTTTTATCTTCCAACTTCATCGTTTTTGCTTCTGCTTCCTCCACTTGATGACATAATTTTTGCTTAATATTTTTATCTCAGTTTTTTTTCAAAATATTTTCCAGGTGTGTCAAAATTAAACAGTATATGTTGCAGCATTATTTTGAAAACATAACATGGTACATAATATGTGATTGGTTTGTCATTGCAACGATCTGAGCTTAGACATAGCCAGGAATTCAGATTGGGAGCGGCCCAAAAGCAAAACGTACAGACACATGGTCTTTAGGGTTATGAATTTTTCAACTTTGGAATAAAATTAAATTCCTGGGTTTGCAATTAGTGAACTTTTATGTATAAAGTATTTCTACACTAAAATTATATTCTGAAAGGAAAAAAATCTGGCGCACCTAATATGTTAAAATTTTCCAGATTTTTGGCATATTTTAACATGTCAATGATGCTTTTTCAACAATTTCATTGCATGATATTTGAAGACTTTCATAATTACAAAAGGGTCAAGGCGGGACTGAAACCATCTTTGAAAAGCTAAAGCTATGATTGGTCTGGCAGATATGTTGACATAATTGACAAGCTCGAAGGACCTTTCTTTTGCCCCAAGATTTTGTCTTATTGGCCTCAAGTAAACTCTTTCTTTTAGTTTAGTATTGGCCAGCTTTCCATCTGTAATTCATGAGCCCCACCTGATAATGGGCTCTGTCTACAGCCCTGGTTAAAAGTATAGTACAAAGAATCACCTCCAAGCTTTAAAAAGTTGTGGAAACTAATATTAATGGCAATGGAGCTGATGTAAACTAGTGAATTTTTTGCAACTAATGAAAAACCAAAAGCACATTTTAAGTAGGTCTGCTGGGCCTATAATATACACATTAATAGCCAAAACAAGTTTAATGTATTATAGTGAGATTGTTCCATCAGCATTAAATTTAGTAGAAAGTGATACCATGATAAAGTAAAGCTGTAGTTGCGACCCAGATCTACAAAATATGGCTGAATGTTGCCTGTTGTGATCTTTTTGTTTGATTCTCAGGATCTGTATTTATTTATTACTTACTCATAATTTGCATATCAAATTTGTTCTTTGCATGAGCGCTATAACAAATGACATAACTGCTGTACAAAAAAGCTGTGGTAGATTAAAGTGCCAATTAAAAGGCACAAACTTTGAAAGATGAAATACGGTCAACAGAAGTGCCAATTAAAAGGCACAAACTTTAAAAGATGAAATACAGTAAACAGAAGAAATTTCCTTGGTAAGAAGGCATTAAAGGATATATACAGAATGCCTGTGAAAAAGCAGATCGCTGGCAGTTATTGGAGTCTTGGGTTTATTTTTTTGCTCTTACTTTTAGGTCAAGTATCTGATTTTGTGAATTTTTTTGTTATTCCAAAAATCTTGAGGTCATTTTTGCGATTGCAAAGGGGCAATTTTTGGTATGGTATTCAAAAATGAGCAGAACTTTTTTTAATATTTTTTGGTCTTAGTGACCAAATTGGTTGTCTTTTCGGTAATGACCTAAAAATTTAGGTCAATGACTGTTAAATGACTGAAAAACAACAACAACAACACGAACAAACTAAGGCTACATTTACATGAGACCCGATGTGAAAATCAGGCGAAATAAAAGTTCCCGTTCAAACCGGTTTTCGCCTAAGTTTTCATTTCACCCTGAAAGCAACGGGCATATAAATGCTGCATTGCTATCTGTGATGCCATCATTTCGCTCAGATCATTTGCACTGAACAGAGATGAAAACTGTGGCAGTGGTACAGCTAGTAGTGGCTAATTTACTTGCATTTTATCAATTACAAATGCAGCTGCTTTTGCAATTGTTATTAAAACTGCAAGAACAAGACAAAAAGATCATGGTCAACCTGCAAGAAATTTGTAATTTGTAGAAAAAAAAGACGGCGATTAAAAAGGTAAGTGGTAGGCCTAACCATGCCTATAATGTACATAGTTTTTTGAGAGTGTGAGTGGTTTTTTTTTTGAGTATAGAATTTTAAGTTTTGGAATTAGAATGTTAGTAGGCTATTTTAGATGTCTCGAGGCATGTACTTACTCTGTGCCACCATGGTGCCATTATAAATTTCCATTGGCCGAAAACCCATACGGGGCTAAAATATAATTCTTAATCCCATGAAAGTAATACCCTTAGCCTTGTTGTGGTAGACCACAACCAGGCTTTGAAACCAAAAACGAGCAAAATAGTAGTGGCTGGTTTAGTCAAGTCAAGTTTTTTTCCAAACCCTCTATAAGGCATGCGCTGGAAGGACTGTACCTTGAAGCATGTTACAAAACACGGCATAAACTTAGTCAAACATAAGCCTTCACATCAAGACAAAAAAGTAAAAAAAAAAACACTCACACTCTCAAGAAAAATATGTACATTATAGGCATCACACAGTTATTCACAGAAATGTTGAGCAAATAATTATAGGCATCATACAGGTATCACAGAAACGTTTAGACATCCTACGACAATTAGTACCATTAGCTGCAATTTTTGAAAGACTTAACTCACTAAAAGCAATTGCTTCTGGTGCAATAGGGTAGCTTACATCTCTTCCCCAGACCCCCTAGGTGAGCACTTAAGAGGTTTTTGATACAAAGTAATTACAATACAATTTTCTAAGTAATGAACACAAGGACGTTTTTCAGCCCCCTTAAGAAAATCCTGGTTGCGACACTGGTTACAACCTGTATTATCAGTCGGGTACAAACTAAAAAATGTAAAGTATATTTGACCAAGTAATCCAATAAAGCACATTTGTCAAAGACATCAACTGGCTTTTGGCTTTTGTCTGATAAAATATGTTTGTTAAAATATGTTGAACAGTTGAGGTTTGTCTGATAAAAATCAATCATTGTTGTAGATTGAGTGCCCGACGAAGATTTTGGAAGAGCCCAGGACGAACTGCATTGTGGTGGGACAACATGGTAAACAAGGTAGTACCAATGGAAGAATGGTGGTTAAATCTCAGAATGGATTATTTTGTATTTATGAAGCTAGTAGACCATCTTTGTGAATTTTTTATTTGTAATCCGCTAGCATTTCGACAAGATTGCATTTTTATAGAAAAGCAAGTGGTGATTAGTTTATATTATTTAAAAGATCAGGGCTCTTTAGGAATGACTGCCAGTACTTTTGGAGTAGCAAAATCTACGGACCTAAATTGGTTTCCTTTCCTTCCTCTGTAGAAGAAATGGATGTAGTAGCCAATAATTTAAAAAAAAAAGGAATTCCACAGGTAATTGGATGTGTCGATGGAACTCATATTGCTATCAAAAAACCAATGGAAAACCCACATGATTATTTCTGTTACAAAATGAAATATTCCCTGAACTGTCAGGCTATTTGCAACGAAAAAGGAATTTTTACAAATGTCGAGGTGTGCTGGCCTGGAAGTGTACACGATGCAAGAGTTTACGCTAACTGCTCCATAAATAAAGCTTTTATAGAAAAAAGATTACCACGTAATTTAAAAGTTAAATTGTTCCTTGCCATGCTCTTGTACCACCGGTGCTGCTCGGCGATCCTGCATATCCATTGTTGCCCAATGTTATGAAGGAATATTCATCAAATTGCAATCGACTAGAAATTGTTTTCAATAGCCGGTTAAAGTCTGCAAGAAACCAAATTGAATGTGCTTTTGGTCGCTTGACAGCAAGATGGCGTATTTTGGGCAGATGTCTTGATGTAGACCATGATTTTGCTCTAACATTGATTTACTCGTGCTTTGTGTTGCATGATTATTGTGAGATAAGCAATGCTGAAATATGCCGTGATGATGTTCAAAGGTTGATAACTATTGAAAAACAAACATAATGCTGCGAGCACCATGAAAAAATGGATAAGCTACATTCATATTCATCTGGTCAAGGTAAACTAATTAGAGAAGCTTTGAAGGAGTACTTCTTGGACCAATTTCAGGAATAAACCATTTTTGGCTTGCTCGCTGTTGTGTACAAACAATTGACATACTGTATTCTTTCATTGCCATATTCTTTTATAATATGTGTGAACATGACCTCTGCTTCTAGCTTTTATCATTGGTCATTTTGCAAATGATAGCAAAAGTTGAGTTAGTAAATTCTAAATCTCTGCTATGAATAAAGCCTATCAGGGATCCGCGTTTTTATTCCTGTTTTATTTTTTACCCACATTGCTGTATATGGGTTCTTGTATTAGTTGCTTATTTGACGTTCATTATTAATGCTGTGAGGAGTTGCAATCTCTGTGGGCCTGGTGGGAAAAATCGGCCTAATTTATGTTTCAGCCAGTCATATATGGGTGTGTTTGTTCTTGAATGACTCAACTATAAACAATTTGTGGTTGAATTCTATGTCCTATAGTGTATTGTGGGCAGTGTTCTCTCAAACTTTTAGGCTAATCAGCAAGTGCCCAAATTTTCCTGAAACAAATGTGCCCAATGCTCTAAAAGGATGTTCATGTGCCCTAAATTTTGTACCAATTCGTTATTAAAGTATACCTAATATCATATTTCCACAAATTTGTCGAATTTTCTAAAGCTATGGTTACCGTATTGCCAAAAATTATTTTCCCTTGTTGCAACAAATCGCTGATTTGCTGAAAAAAAGCGGCTTAATGGGAACACTGATTGTGGGCCTGTGCTATATCCATTTTTCAAATTACTGATTTCTTGTAGCGTGATCGCGATGCAGATCTTTGGCTTTTGTTTGCTCAGATTTTATGTCAATTGCACATGGAACAAAATACCTGGACATATAATTGTTTTGCATTGTAGCTGTGTAAAAGTTTATAATTTCTGAATCGAACCAACATCGTTTCTCATGTCAAGGACAATGTTGTAGTATTTTTCTTCACAGCTAAAGTATGTTTGCTTTGTTAATACACGTTGTTATGTTTACTTTGTTGACTTAAATTTGAGTATTAGGAACATAGGAAAAATGATCGATAACATGAACACACTTTGGGAAAATTTTAAAAGGTTCAAGTTAAGATCATCAGTGCAGGTTAGCTTTTCGTATCTTTTTAGTATCACTTACATGCTGCTTAATCATATAGCCTAGGCTTGTAATTTTGAAGTTTACATTACTCGTATTTCTCCCAAAGTGCAACAACAGTTTGAAGGTATACTAGCCAACGGTTCTTGTTAAATTAAGACAACGTGGTAATAATTTCAAGGTCCCCTTCATGCTTTAGAGCAAACTTAAAACCTTGATGTTTTTACTTTTGTTTTGCCATTGAAAAACAATGCAACTCTTATACAGTTGATTTGTAAAGCATGTTAATACAATTTGTCTTGAGTTCGTTGAAGTTTTCCAGCAAGCTATAAAACCTGACAGCGTGACACGTACTCGAACGCTTTACTACTTCGGCATTTCTAATATATTATTTTTCATTTGTAGGTAAGCAGCCGATTAATTTGAACTGACCGTGCAGATGCATAGCAATTTTGTAAGAGAGGCATCCTCCTGCGCTCCCATTAAATTCTGTTTCTGCCCCTGGTACTCTGTACACAAAGTTTTAAGTAAAATCATACTTTATGTACAAATAACATCAACGTTAAACAATGACCTTTTAAATGAACTTTAAAGGGGCTACCAAGTTTAAATAGCTTCTCGTTTTATGCAAGAAATCGGTAGAGTTAACTTTTCAAATTTTTTCTGCGTCGTTTTGATGCGTTTTCACTGCATCGTTTTGAAGACGATGACATTTTCAGAAATCCATTTTCCCTTATTCGAAAGTAAAAGTTTTTTTCCAATCTTCTAAGCATAGTAAAAATCTAGACTTTGTTGCCCCTTTAAAGACACACAACCACCATTTAAAAGCAAACATAGTTTTTGACGTTGTGAATATTTACATAAATGCCACATTTTGACCTATAGTCCAGAAAAGGAACTTGAATTAGGATCCAAAGGTGTTGCTGAAAATGGCTCATAAAAATGAGGGTGTCGTGGATTCGGAAATTGGAATGTACTGGCATTGCTAATATGCTGGCTCTGAACAGTGGAGTGACTAATCATAGTAAAGCCTTCACGCAAGCTCTGGCCAATAGTGGTCATTGACTCCGCCATAGCCTTTATGGCTTCTTGCGTAAATTTTGCATTTTCCTTCATTACATTAAAGGCTTCTTGTTTCAATTGCTACTCTTCTTTCATAGTATTTATTTGCATCATCTCCTTTTAATGCAATGACATTTTCTTCTCCATTATGGCTCTCTTGTTGGAGGACATCCTAGGCTGATCAAAATCATCATCATCATCATTTTCTTTTTCTCTTTTGTCCTCTTCACTGACCTCGTAACATTCGTCTGTAGGAAAACTCACCCTTTTACCTTCAATTGTAAAAACGGAAGGTGAGTCTCCCCATATTTGCTGCAGCTTTTCAAAATGATCATAGACCAACTTTTCCAATCCTGACCAGGTACCTTTATCTACAGCTACTTTATAGCCTGCCCTCAATTCTTTTATTTTACTTTTCACATGATTGTAGCCTTCTTTATTCAATTTTTCCAATTTTTGAATCTTGCGCCTATAGGCTAATTGGCTCTGCATGTCCATGAATTCAATATCTTCACTTTGTGTGGTCTGTGGCCCAAAAATCACCAGGGGGGAAAATTGTTGGCCATCATCTCCCTGACTTTGCTGTAGCAAAGTACTAAATCCGATTGAAAATCCAAGCCTTGAAATTCCATTTCAGTTTTGTACGAAAGCAAATTGTCAAGCAAAGCTGAAACTTTTGCATCATCCCTCTTCCATCTTTTCTCACACCTCCTTTTCCTATGTGTTCTAATATCTTCGACATTGGTTGTTGTCATTTCAGTAAGGTCCTCTTATATATTATCATTAATCATTGCTCAACGTTCAACTTCTAAAAAATGTTAAAAGTTATTCTTGGGATACAAATCTCTAGGACAGAAAAGAATACCAATCTGCTTTAAAAAGCATGTTTGTTTTTAGCTTCATAACGCAGTCTAGTCCTACTGCTGCTTATTATGGGCCTATCTTTGAACCTTGCCATAGTCGAGAGTTTGGGAGTTAATAGATGTGATACATTGTGAGAGTTATTGGTCAAATTTATCTTCGTTAACAGTATCATTAAATTGCCATGTTTAAGTGGAAGTTAACTTGCAGCTAAAAGAGCTAATCTAGTCTCTTCTTGCTGCAAGTTAACGTGGTTTTCATTGCCTGCATGTCACAGTAGGCTTATTTTGTAAGAATGTCGGCAAGGCCTACGCTGCTATTCTGCACATTATGTTAGCTGTAGATTTTACGGCTGGCTTTTTTACCTATGCCCTGTCATTCTTCAGATATTTTTTGTAACTTTACTCATTTTGGTAAACTAGCAGTGGTAGCCTATTGGCTATTGCTTGTCCTGTCCACAAGTACTGTTAACCTACGAGCCTATGGCCGCTTTTTAGCTATCGATACCTGTACCAAATTACACTTCTTCTACATTGAACTAGTTTGCAATACGCCTACCTATAACTTTACAAGTACAACAAAGGTAGGCTAGGTAGTCTCATTTTTGTCCCAAGTTACCTAGGTTCAACAGTATGTTGCCATTCTTCCCCACCAATTACACTATAGAAACTGTTTATTTTGTTCAACTTGCAGTTTTTTGTAAAGCTGGTCTACTTCAGTTTTGGGTTGCTTTCAAGTCATCTGCGTTCACACAGCCAAAATCGATATTCATTTCTGTCAAATTGATCGAAATGAAAATTGCGTGAAATTCAATTTCATTGCTGTGCACTCATGTGAACACTTCCATTGTTTGCAGGCTTAACCGATATGAGTTTTTTTGCTTGTGGGTGAAATGAAGTCTCATGTAAACGTAGCTTAAATGTTGTTTTTTTAACGGTACAAAATAACATGGCCAAAAAAAAAAAGCAAACAATTCTGTGAAATTACTAGTCGCGCTTGCAATGATCTAACCTGTGACAAAACTCGAAGCAGTTAAGCATATTAGCTCATAGCTGTAGTTTTTAAAAGGGCTTTTGTGGCTAATTTATATATTTTGATAGGTATACCCTGAAAATTTTTTGAGTGCTAGTGTTTTAATTTTTTTCAAACCTTGTCAGGTTTTTTCGAACCTAAATTGTTGCCAGTGGGACAGCAACAGCATCCTAAAAATTTTTTTCATCAATTTCAATACAAGAAGTCAGTACAAAACTATCTACTGTAAACTGTAACTCTGTGGGGAGAAGCTTGATTTAGTTGCCAATATTACTAAAAGATGTAGAAATTAATGTATTAATCAAGACTTCTTTTTATTAGCCATAAGTCTTCATAGCATGCCCAAAGACTGACATTCAGGCTTGTTGGGCTGATGTTCCATCTGCAGTTGAGATAGCATGATCAAACGTAGCCAAAAGAGAAATCAGTATCATGGAAAATTTTTTTAAAAATTGGCAAACATTACAAATATAGTTGGGGGTATAGTTTTTGAAAACAAGTGACTTCTCTTCACTAACAAACCTAATTCGTATGATTGGATATGTCACTTACTGATTTAATTTATACTTGTTGTTTGTGGCTATTTTCATTTTGTTTTAGAGGGTAACTAAAATGTGATTTTTTATTGAATGATAAAATTTTTCGGGGCATGGGTGCGCCAGGTTTTTGTAATGTTAACCAAAAAGAAAGTGATATTCGTCATTAACCTGAAAAAGTTTATCACTTTCAACATCAGGTATTTGCAGACACAAAAAATCATAAGCTTAGTAATCATATGTTTTGCCAGCTAATACAAATTTTTGTGACTGTTTAGCCAAAAATTAAAAAAAGGAGTGATTGCTATTAGACACTGATTTCCAAGTGCTCAATATAGTAACGTTTTAATTCCATCAGCTCCTGTAAACCTTTACTTGGGTACTATCTATTTTGGTACCTGGGACGTAGCCCCAGCAATCGCTGAATTTTTTTCGATAATTCGTTTTTACAAGTGGCTTTGCTCCAAATTTTTGAAAAGCAACATCTATTTTTAAGACTACAAAAAAGCAAACCTAGCAAAAAAATTTTTAGTCATTGGATAACTCAGACCCAGAGAATTCAGATCTTGGAAATTGATAAGTGGATCAATTTCCCAACCCGCCTATTTCCTCGACAGTAAAACAAAGTAGAAGTAGTCTCAACAGACAACTTTATTGCAAGCAAAGAAAACACTCAGTCAAAAGCATTTCGCAAGACGGGCAAAGACAGGGTAAACGGGGCAGACGGGACAGGCGGGTTTTTTAATAGATGCGTTGCCAGCACTAGCAATGCATCAACAAGTTAAACGTATCTCAAAATTCACTGAATGAATAAAAACAAAGCAAATAGCGATTTTTAAAGCACGCACAGAAAAAAGGTATATTTTTTGTTATCTTATTAAAGCTAAAAACTGGCCACACCCAAAATGTCATTACAGAGACAATAATTTCAGACACCGATTTCCTAAGCAGCAAAGTGTGGCAGAAAAATCAAATAATTTGTTGGCATAGGCTTATTGCATGCTGTGTAAATTTTCTTTATGACTACGCGGGTCGCGAGTTCATGCCCTGGGTAGTATCCGGGCTCCCTGCTAGGTACCCTTTATGAGTAAGCGCGGCAATAACTCTTCAACTTTTGAAATGGTAAGTTGATACGCGTTAGATAATACAGTTTTAAAAACAGGTGTACATAAGACGAACTTTCGACCTTATATGCTGGCGACGGCAGGAAAATTCTCCAGTGCGGCCCCTAATTATGACAGTCATGGAATAATTACACATTAAATAGAATTCCAGACGGGCCAGCCATACATAATACACAAATAATGGCATTTTTTTTTTTACCATTACATAATCCAAAAAATACATGAACAAACATGAAAACATCAAAAAGCTTCTCATTATATACCATACATGCACGAACACAAGTAGCACGTTACACAATAAAAAACACTCTGCAATGATCGTCATTATACCAAGTTGGTGGGACTGTGTGGTACCACATGAAAATTGAGTGAGAAAACAGCTCACGTCCCAACATTCTCAACCAATCCCAGGCACGAAATATCTCTTAGGACATGTTCAATTTTCACCCTCCCGTCCTGATCGTATCTAGCAACAGCTATCTTAGCCCGGCGCACTATCGGTTTTCCATTCCGAAGCTGGGGGATAACTTCAAGGACCCGACCCAGCTGATAGCTTCCCCTTTTTGTGATGTCTATAGGTGCTCCCAAAACAACCAGTTGCCCAGGTTTCAAGTTCTCAGACAACTTTTGCCACTTTTTACGAACATTGAGAAGCGGCAAGTAGGAGAAAATCCATTTCTCCCAAAATGCTTGAGAAAGGCCCACATTAAAACGGAAGTCCCTCCTAAGCATATCCCTGTCATGCGGTTGTCCCACTGTGGAGTAAGGGTCAAAAAATGGGGTCAACAAAGATGCGGGAGTGATTGCAGCAAAATCCCGTGGATCGTCACTTAAAGGTACTAAGGGGCGCTCATTGACAATGCGCACAGCACTTCCAGTGTAAGTCAAAAGCTCAACAAAGGTAGGCTTGTGCCTTGAAGATTCTAAGACGCTCGACAAAACAATTTTGAACTGTTTTATTAAACTCTCCCACGCACCTCCTTGCTGTGGAGCATACGGTGGTATAAAATGCCAGTAGATGCCTTTCTGTCTCAGAGAATTTAGAAACGCCGGAGATTCAACCAATTCCGGTAATTTCTTAGACGCAGCTTGAAACGTACTACCATTGTCTGAATACAAATTGCTAACAGGACCTCGCAAATCCATAAACCTAGTAAACGCAAGCAAAAACTCGTCTAATGATAGAGAAACAACCATTTCTACGTGAATGGCACGACTCGCCATACACGTAAACAGCAGACTCCAGGCCTTTTTGAGACTCCTCCCCTCTTTAAACATGAGAGGCCCAAAGTAATCGATACCGCAATCAGCAAAAGGTTTCTTATGCGCACTAGTACGTGACAATGGTAAATCCGACATTAAAGTTTCAATTTTCTTAGCCCTTCTAATATTGCAGACACCACAATCACGCATATAAGCCTTCACCGCTGCATTTCCATTTACGATCCAGAATTTTTTTCTGGTTGACAACAAAGTATGTTGAACACCGCAGTGCTCGTCTTTGCGGTGATGATGCAAAACTACTAGCCTAGTCAAAGGATGTCTAGAGGGCAGAACAAGGGGGTGTTTGGAATCAAAACACAACTCGGGCGATTTCTCCAATCGTCCCTCAATGCGTAACAAACCAAATTTGTCAACACAAGGTCGAAACTTTTTCAATTTACGAAACTCCTTGACCCGCCATTTATCGTTCTCAGACTTATCCAGACGTTTAATAACATCATCAATAGAGTCTGGAGATTTTGTACGTAACACCTCAACAGCGTCACCATAAGCCTTCTTTTGAACATATCTAACAATTATGTTTAATGCTTTGTTTAGGTATTCAGCATTCAAAGAAGGTTTTTCAAAGGCACAGTTCTTCACTTGACAACAACGAAAATATTCGACAAAGGCCATCAAATATGCAACTTTCTTCTGCAATTCATACAACGAAGATGCTCGCTCGATCAGCTGATCGAGACCGTCAAGCTCAACTGAGCACGCAGCTCTACGCATAGACACAATGTCTGTCTCATTTTCAAAATCTATGCTTTCACGCAAAAAAGACGGACCCTCTAACCACAAGTTACGTGCTTCTGCTTTTCGTATGAGATCTGGTCGCGTGCCCACATCAGCAGCATTCATGCCACTTGAACAAAAATGCCATTCCGACTCCTTTGACAATAACAAAATATGATTTACTCTCCGTGCGACAAATCTATGCAACCGCAAATTTGGGTTTTTTAACCACTGCAAGGTTGTCTTAGAATCACACCAGAAAAATCTAGGGCAATCAGGAATACTCAGTGCATTGCAGACTGATTTCATGAGTTTAGCTGAGTTTAAAGCCAGACCTCGGCGGCAAACTCGACTTTTGCCGCTCGGTAGTATCCTGTTTCTCGGCTCGAAAAAATGAGCCAGCAGCTGCCCCACGATCTACAACGGGGGGCTCAGCCCTATGTGCCGGACTTGAGCTAAAAAACGCGGCCCCGTGATCAGTCTCGGGTACGACTTTAGACTGAAAAGTAAAATTACTTTTTTCAGCCTTTTCCAACAAAGAGGACAGTCCCTTGTGGGATCCCAAAAATGACCCATGGCTACCAAGGGAGGATGAGACCCTGGATCCCACCTTGGAGTTGCATCTGGAAGCCGATCTCGAACGGTTCAAAACATCCAACTTCCGTTGCTCAGCATCTAAACGAGCTTCTTTCAGGCCAAGCTCTAAAGCCAGCTGAGCATGCTTGGCTTCGTACTCTAACTCCTTCTTTTTAAGATCTAAATCAATTTGGGCAAGAGCGCAGGAAAAGGCATTGGACGTTTCGCTAACAGCAGATACGCTGTCGCAGGGTAAAATGGGCTGCTCTTCCAGCTCTTCAATTTTATTTTTTAAGTATCCAAATTCCTTAGAAATTTGTTGGCCGAGTTCCGAAAATTGTAATTCTTTTTTGCTTATTAAATCAAAGAAGTGGTCCACCTCCCGTTCCAAAATGCCATTTTTATCCCTCAGTTCCCAAACGTCATCGGAAATGGAAAAACCTGATAGTTCCCTCGATATTTCAAAAATTTTACCGAGAAGTTCCCGTTTTGTATGACGAGCATCTCTCAAAAGTTTGTCACCAACGTCATTAGGGGCAATATTCGTGGGAACTTTCGGGCCCCCACCCTCCGTGTGCCCAGTAGGTTGAGAGAGTGGAACATTGCTGCCCTCACACTCAGACTTTTCAGGCGCGGTACCGGTAGGGACACGATTCTCACCAACTTTGGACATAATTCAGTTAAAAAAATAGATAAAATATTACATAAAAGAAGGCAAGTTTAAATCACGAAAGTTCACTTAAGATCAAATAATTCAGTCAATACACTTTAACAATCGTTATAACGTCAACAATTAAAAGTTAGTACAGTACCGTTCTTATTGCTTGTATTTTCTCGTTCATTACTGTTGGCAGGAAGTTCGGATCTGCGGAGTCTTCTGTAGGACGTCCGATTTTCGATGTAGAAAGATTGATCTCGAACGCGATGATGTAGAAAAAGATTGGTCTTGATCTCGATGCAGAAAAAATTCGTCTTGATATAGAAAGACTGATCTCGGTCTCTTCAATTTGCTTTTGCCAGACCAAAAGCAAATCTAAACTTAAGACTTCGCTGAAGCTGATGATTCTACAGCTAATATGCTCACTCTGCCAGACCAGAGTAGCTAAGAAAAAGAATTTCCAAGAGCACTGACAACTTCTATTAAAAAATTTTCTGGATAACTCAGACCCAGAGAATTCAGATCTTGGAAATTGATAAGTGGATCAATTTCCCAACCCGCCTATTTCCTCGACAGTAAAACAAAGTAGAAGTAGTCTCAACGGACAACTTTATTGCAAGCAAAGAAAACACTCAGTCAAAAGCATTGCCAGCACTAGCAATGCATCAACAAGTTAAACGTATCTCAAAATTCACTGAATGAATAAAAACAAAGCAAATAGCGATTTTTAAAGCACGCACAGAAAAAAGGTATATTTTTTGTTATCTTATTAAAGCTAAAAACTGGCCACACCCAAAATGTCATTACAGAGACAATAATTTCAGACACCGATTTCCTAAGCAGCAAAGTGTGGCAGAAAAATCAAATAATTTGTTGACATAGGCTTATTGCATGCTGTGTAAATTTTCTTTATGACTACGCGGGTCGCGAGTTCATGCCCTGGGTAGTATCCGGGCTCCCTGCTAGGTACCCTTTATGAGTAAGCGCGGCAATAACTCTTCAACTTTTGAAATGGTAAGTTGATACGCGTTAGATAATACAGTTTTAAAAACAGGTGTACATAAGACGAACTTTCGACCTTATATGCTGGCAACGGCAGGAAAATTCTCCAGTCATATTACCAGTAGCGTAGCTGGGGGGGGGGTGGCCTGTCAACCAAAATGCAGAATAAGAAAAATACCACGTTTTTAGTTCTTCTGAGACTGTTTTTTGTGCTGAAATGGACTAAAAAGTGATTTAAAGCATCTGTTGAAACATATATTCAGGGGGGGCTAATTTGTCAAAAATAAAAGTCACAAATCAATGAAAACTTTGTAAAATTGCCCAAAAATAAGCAGTCAAATTTGATCGCTAATGTTGAAATGCCTAACAGAGGTTTTATCAACAAATATATTATAAACTCAGGAATAAGGGGGGGAGCTATTCAGTATTGGTCAATTACCAATCACTTCTCTCAAATATCTCTCCATTTTGTTTATAAAATATAGATGAAATAGATTACTCTGTGTGAGTTTTATTGAATGATAGGATGTTATGATTTACCAGCATGTAAACAAGAAAACTACAATGGTATCATTAGCCACTTCCCACATAGCCCATTAATGCAACCAGTTGAATCATGTTGCACTGCCAATTTCTATGCCACGTTTTAAAAACATTTTTTATCAAAATAGCCCTAAAATTAAGTTATTTTTGCAAAATAATGCAAGATTTTCGAGCGCTTGGGGCTCCGCCCCCAGACTCCCGTGCCTCCAGTGGCTGGGGGCTTTGCCCCCAGACCCCTAACCTCCGGCAGCTGGGGGCTTCACTCCCAGACCCTCGAAATAGCCCCCCCATTTCGAATTTCTGGCTACACACCTGAATATTACAATAGTCCGTATTTAATGTAGCAACAGAAGACCTACTTTGCATTAAGACATTCATTATAGTATCATGTTTAAAAGTTAAAGGTATTATACTTTGTTTAAGAAAAGTTACAGAATGATATTCCCCCTTGTTTACTTTTTTAATAATAATGTATTGTTGCAGTTAAGACAAAAAACTTGACTGTTGGAATGGGAAACTTTGTTTATGCAGCTGTCTACTGAAAGCTGTGTTTTGTCAATATATGCCCCTTCAGATTTTTTTGAAAAATGGAAAGAACCTCCAAATTTTTGAGACAATCTTTGGACTAAAACAGCAAATGATATCCTACTCCCCAAATTGACTGACTATGGTTTTAGAGGAATAGCAAATAATTTTTTTCGATCTTTTCTGAAAAAACAAACTCGACTAATATCTAGAGCAAATGAAAACTCTAGTCCCAAATCTAATAATATAGGAGTGCCTCAGGAGTCCACTGTGGGCCCGCTTCTGTTTCTGATTTACATTAACGATTTACCAAATTGTATAAACAGCTCTCCATGACTATTTGGTGATGACACGTGTCTGATGATTAATGCTCCTACTTGAAAACATATGGAAAAAATCTGCGATCTGAAATTAATAAAGTATGGATGATAGCAAACAATTTGACTCTAGATACTTCTAAATCCAATCTATTGATTATAAATCCAAAACGAAATGCTCCTCAATATGAATTGTGCATCAACAGCAAAGCTGGCACTATTTGATCAGTTGACCAAGCTAAATATCTGGGAGTGATTTTGTACTTCAACCTAAAGTTTCGAAAGCAAGCAAAATCTTCAGAATTAGTTGTGCAGTTGGCATATTATACAAACTAAAATATTTGCTACCTGGTAGTGCAATGCTAGACCGTTATTATGCTTTAGTACACTCTAATCTTATTTATGGAATTCTTGTGCAGGGTAACACTTTTTCATCCTAGTTAACTAAATTAAGTAAATTGCAAAAAAAGCCATTAGAATTGTGACTGGGAAAAATTGGAATGATAGCTCAAATCCATTCTATCAAAAGCTAAATATATTACCATTGGTTTCACTTTTAGATTGCAAAATGTCAAAATTTCTTTACCAACACAATAAGAAAAATACCACAGCTATGGAAAAATGGATCATCTTTCATCATGGCAATACTCGATTGCACATTGCACTATCAGTCAAGAAGTTTTTGGTGGAAAAACAAATTCCAACACTTGATCCCCCTCCATACTCACCTGATAAGCACTGTGCGATTTTTTTCTTTTTCTAAAAGTCAAATCCATTCTTAAAGAACAAGATTCGATAGTGTGGAAGAAGTAAAGTAAAAAACGACGGAGCTACTACGACATCTTGGGAAAAAAGATCTTTTACACTGCTTTGGTCTGTGGAAAATCTGAATGCAATGCTGTGTTGATGCTCAGGGAGAATACATCAAAGCGGAAACAAAATAAAATAACCTTTTTTTCTTCAATAAATTGCTTTATGTCACCAGTCTCATTATTTAATAGCCACTCTTAGCAGGAAGTATGGCTAGTACTGTGACTTCCTGCCTAGTTTCGACTCTTGTAGAACCACTCATCATTCAATAATCCAGCTCTGTTGGGATGAATGCAAAGAAAATGGGTATAGTGGAATAATTCAATCATAATGGAAATGAAAAAGCGTAAAAAAACAAAAAGAAAAAAATCGTTTTGACAGACTTGAATAATCTTGGTGTGACCCATTTTTGACCCTCTGCGCATAATGCTTTAAGAGACACTGTCTTAACTGTATCACTTCTTGTGTGGCCAGAGTCGATGCGATCTTATACAAGTGGATGCGATCAGAACAGACATTATCTTTAAAAAGTTTTTTTTAATGTTATTTTTTTAAACCAAACTTGACAGTGATGGACAGGTTTTTGGACACGATATTTTTAAGTGCAACAATTTCTTACACTGCATAGACCAGAGGTGGGCAAAGTTGTTCAAAGAAAGAGCTGTTTGTGGAAAACCATAAACACCAACAAGGCCCAAAATCAGTTTACACAAAATAACATAACAGCAATAAAAACACGATCGTTTATCCATTTCAGTCCTGTACTTGACTTGCTAATCTCTGAAAATTTCGACGATAAGTTTTTACAACTTTTAATTTCATATTGGCAAGTTATGTGGTATACACAATAGCAGAAAACATTTTTTGCATTATATTCAAATTTTGCCATTAGTTTTAACATTCTTAATATCAGTTGATGCAGCGATTAGTCAAGCCAGATCACCTTAGTCAAGCCACACCTTCATTTAATTATGGCTTTCATTAAATTTCTGATAAAATGAAAATACTAATCATAAATATGCTGTCGTTAGTTTTTCTCATTGTTGCAATTTGTTGTAAAATTCCAAAGTACTATACACACTAAGTTGTTGCTGTTGTGCAAATTACTTGTATGGCGACAGCGCCTTTTGTGCAAATCCCCCTATGAAAAATTCTTACCTGGGCCGCCCTACACCACTGCATACGTTTATGTAAATATTCTCTTGCTTCTCAGCAACTAGGTTGCAGTATGTAACAGTACCCGAGCCAAGTCAACTGACCGTGAACAAACTGACCACAAACAAACTGACTGCGAACAAATGGTTACCAGTGATCTTGTCACAAAGTGATTCACCACAAAGTGAGGGTTTGGGCAAGATGGCTCTGGTGATAGTAAAATCTTTCTATGACTGTCCTTCTCATCTAATCGGGGTCAGTTGGTTTGCAGTCAGTTGTCGTATGCCCACTGTACCAAAGTCTAACATAGCCATAGAACACTGCTTAAAAAAAGTCCTCACCATCTACTAAAGTCTACGTTAGTCAGAATTGCTAATGTCCTTATGGAACTAACTACCTAAACAATTCTCTTACCTTGGCTACAACTGCAGGCTAAAGTTGCATATCTACTTGACTTTTTACCAGTTTGTAACCAGTGGTGTAAAAGTACTCTAAAGTGTAATTAAGTAAAAGTTTTGTTACTTCACCAAAAATTTACTTGAACTAAAGTGCAAAGTATTGACTGAAAAAAGTACTTGGGTAAAAGTAAAATACTAGTCTTTTTAAAAGTACTCAAGTGCAAGTATTTTTCAAAGTATTTTTAATCAAGATAAACAAATTATTTAATCGACAAACTGTAGTGTATGACAACTAGTCGACTACCTTTACGTCACTGCTACATAATGCTTGGTCTTCCAACCCTTTTCTCTCTCAAGAAGTCATGAATTATCAATTGATGCAAGTTTTTGTTGTTATATTCAAATCAAAAAGAACTACAGCAGAACTTAGAGATTTGAAAATTATGTTTTGCAGAATTTACTGGAAATCATTTCATAAAACCTTTGCTAACTCTACTTGATTGAACCATTGCCGGTAGAAAACTCAGCTGTTCTGACGAATTTGTGGTTTTAATGTAAAACTGCAGTACTTTGTTCTTTTTTGAATCCAAATGCTACTTTAGTAGCGTTACTTCACACTAAAAGTAAGCCAGCGCAAGTAGAAAGTATCTTAAAACATAACTATTTTAAAAGTGCTGATTACCGACAAATTTTACTTGACTAAAGCTACTTTCGTTACTTCACACCTCTGTTTGTAACCTCATTCTGGCCAATTGAGCATCGTTCTAAAGGTTTTTATTCAAAAGCAATTATCAAAGTTTTCTCGATCTGTGAAATCTTCTGACTTTATTGTCGCTTGACTATAATCAATTATGCATCTATTCAGGCTATTCCTCTCTGTTATCTATCTGTAACTAAACTAATTACCTTATTCAACGTATTTTTTCAAATAGAATTTAAAAAACCAAAGCAAAATGAGCATAAAATAGTAAAATAATGTAAAGCAATAATTGATTTAGTAATTATTGGTTTATTGGGACAAAACCGGAACCAACGTTTTATTGAGGACAGTAGTAATTATTGGGGACAATACTGGATCCAACATGTGATGATGATGATGATAATAAAAGAGTAATTTAGAAAAAAATCACTAAAAGCTAATTTTCGAAAAATATGTCGATCAAACTGTACTGTCAAATTTTACAATTACAATTGAAACTCGAATAATAACTAAATAATTTCTAGTGTCCAATAACTCTGATCTAGATGCACAACCTTAGCTAAAACTGTTAAGCTCGAAAAACCACGGCAAAAACAAATGACTTAGAGACCCTAAAATTTGACGCAAAGCAATAATTTGCCAATTTACTGTTCATCAAAAGATTCATTTTGGTTTAACCAATTTAGACAAAAAAAAGAAAAGCTACTGTATTTCCCGGATAGTAAGCCGATTTTCTGGACCTAATTTTTTAATCTAATTTTCTAGGTTCTGCTTATTCGACAAATGCACTTTGAACCAGACAATACCGGAAATCAAAATGTCACTGTGCGAGTGTGCGTCAATTTACTGCACTTTGCTCTATTTTCCACTTAGTACTACCTATTTACACTTTGTACTACCGTATTTTGCTCTTTGTACCATTGGTACTGTATTTGCATGTTCAATTGAAACGGATAAAATTTGCGTTTTCTGCTTCAAATTGCCACAAAATATTGTAATGCTGGGGACCAGATTAATCTGGCACTGCGCCGATCAAATTTTTTACTTCGAGTAATTGGGCGGTAATATGGTAAAACCCTCATTTTAAGAGCTAAAAGTTGGTGGTCTTGGCTTATTTGGCAGAAAATACGGTAACTATGATTTTGGGCAAAACAACTCAAAAAAGCGGTTTTATGCAACAAGCTATTATGTATCACAAAAAATTAGTCAGCACCAACTGCATGTCTTCAGAACAAGCATTGTTTCATTATGGTGGTGTGACAATGATAGTTTGTCAATCATACTTTCAACGAAAGCGGCAGTTCAAAGGGTTGAAACTTGAAATTTATAAAAATTTTATACAAGAGCCACAAAATTTATGTCGGCGAGTCGCAGTTTACCCATCGTTGCCATAGACAAAGTGCAAGATTCACTAAACAAAAGCACAAATTTTGCAATGAGCTAATTAGATCAAGTTGCAGCATAATGCATGAGATAGGCAACCTCCGCAATGGTGGAAGTTGCATTGTGCTTTTTTTATTTTGAGATGCTGCGTTGTAGACGAATATCTTTTTGGATTGTGTTTTGTAAATTTAATTAAGGGGAAGTTAGATTGCACTTTAACTTGGCACAAAAATCCTATTTTGCGATCGAGGAATTGCATTGCACTTTAACTAAATCAAAAGATTTGTTACGGAAGTTCTGCTATGCTTCAGAAAATAAAGAAATCTAATTGCTTATCTTGTGCTATGCTTCAGAAAATAAAGAAATCTAATTGCTTATCTTGTGCTATGCTTTTAGTGGTTTTAAAAATTGTTGCTATTTGTTTCGCTGCGCTTTTGGTAAAACATTATTTCAACCCACCTCTGTGCAAGTGTGCATTTCATGCCCACTTCTGGCTAACCTTTATGATGTAAACATTGGCTTCACTGGATAAAATAAGTGACAAAACATTTTTGCAAATTAAGTTGTGCAAAAAAGGTTGGTAATGGAATAGTTATGCTGAAAAAAAGTGATTCTTTTTGCTTCGATATCTGTAGCTCAGTTTGTCTAATATACTCGTGTTTTTAGGTACGAGCACCTTCATTAGAAGAAATCAATGTGATGAAAAATGGCAGTACTTTGTTCAGTTATATTTATCCTTCCCAGAACCCAGATCTCTTAACGCAATTGTCTGACAAAAAAATCACAGCATTTGCAATGGATCAAGTTCCTCGAGTTACAATTGCACAGGTAAACTGAACAGAATAGCTTTGAAGTTAAGCATTGATCGAAAATCTGCAGTTTCGATTTCAAGAAATTCAAGCTTAATCAAATTTTTACTGATATTATCACATCATGGAGCAATGTCACAATAGTTTACTTGACCATTTTACAACTAACGAGTGTGAAGTTTCAGGCTTTTGCTTATAACTTGAGAAAGGTTAGGTGTAGTTTCATGAAATTTGGACAGCTGTTTGAGATCAAGTAAGATGTTTGCTCCAAATTTTGAAGCAATACGTCTCATGGCTTTGGTTTTAGGGCCTTAGGCTATAACTATTAGGCTTGGACGATTAAACTCCAAGACTCTAAGGCATCGGGTTATTAAGTGCCAGAGCCAAATTTTTAATTTTTGAATTGCCTTCTTACGGGGAAACAAAAAGCTTTTTTGAAGATCACATTGTTTTACATGCATTGATCATTCACTGGGTTTGCTTGCCTTTAAGCTCCCATGTAGCTATGAGATGTGTTTTTGCTTTAAATTTCTGCATAAAAACATACACTGATATTTTTAATGCAGCAACATAACAAGTGCTGTGAAAATCATAAAAAAAAACGAAAAAAAAAAACAGTGAAAACATATTAATCAACTGGTTTAACGAACTACTTTTTGTGTTGGTCTTGTTGTTTTAGGCTTTTGACGTGTTGAGTTCGATGGCAAACATAGCAGGATACAAAGCAGTTGTGTTGGCTGCCAATAATTTTGGGCGATTTTTCACAGGACAAATCACTGCAGCTGGAAAAGTTCCTCCTGCCAAGGTTGGTGATTGTATGATTTATTTGTGTCTGATAGTTTTACTTTAGTGTACAATCATTTCTCATGTGCAAATTACTTGAAAGCAAAATTGTAATAACAGGCCAGTTGGTCGAGTGGTAACATGTTTGTTGCTGGAGTGAAAGGTCTGAGGTTCAAATTTTAAGCCGGTCAAATCAGACACAGTGTTGCCAACAGTTTATCACAGCTGCGACATTTCTTCAAAAGGAGCTGTGTTGCCCTGGTGCAATGACGTGATGATGGGCCCCACAAACTCGTTGCACACTTCGGCCTAATACTGTACAGCGAGTATGGTGAAAGATTAAATTTAAAATTGAAATGTGCATTTTGCATCAAAAGTTAGGATAAGCATTGCCACTGCGTAGTGTAAAGCAGTGTTAGGAATTCAGGATTTGAAGATGAGTGGTGGGATTGACTACAGTGTAGAGTGGGACTACTCATTCTGGCTGAGCAATGGACTGCTAAGTGAAAAACAAAGATAAGAAATAGCATAGATTGATGGAGCAACTGTACCACCAAGCTAGTGTTTATTTTTTGTAAAATAAATTTCTGACATTTATTCAAAATGGCAAAAAATATTTTGGACTTATGAAAATTATTTTTACAGCTGTAATCACTGGCGCAGCCAGAAATAAAAAAGGGGGGGGACTAATTTTTTTTGCTATGATTAAAGCATATGCAAATTGGAAAGTTTTCATTTAGGCAAATTGAAACAAAGTACAAGGTTTAGCTATAACAGGCAAAAGTCATGCAGCAGACGCATAAAAAAATAAATGAAAAAGAATAAAAGTGGTTTCAGCTTGTTTTACAATTTTATTTTATTTGATGATACAACAGCAGACACAAAAAGTGCATTTTCTTAATGTAGACCATTTGAGAAAGCCACAGACTATCGTTATATTCAGGCAAGGTGGCATAGTAATATTTCAACTTTCAAATATAGTATATTGTAACAAATTAGGAACAAATGAGATGTACTTTTCGCAAAAACACACTAACAATACCCACCCAACACCCAAAAATGATTGGTTTTTGAAAAAATAAGTGCTCCCTGTTATTATTTATGTTATTTGGCATCACGTACTGATTGCTATCTTCAAACGGAAAAAATGCGCAATATTGTGGCTTGCCATTCCAAAGTTGGGACTTCATTACTGTTATTATTATCGTTGGTAGGAAATAGGGATCTAAGCAAGACTAATGCGTTAGTGATCGACCATTCCTTATGTGCAGTTAATTGTCTTAATCAAATAATGCTAATCTGAACGCGGCATTTGCGGAAAAATGGTCATAACAAAGTACAATGGGTTTATTTGTACAGCACACTGGCGAACGAAATTTGGTTGACCCTGAAAATTGTGTAAAATGCTTGCATAGCAAATTTTTAGGCCCGGCTATACTGTGCGTAAAATCGCGAACATACGAGCGTGTCATTAGTTAGTTTGAAGCAACTGACTGCTTGTACGCTGGAAAGGCGATACGCTAAGCGTACCATATTTGGTTTGAATTAAACTAAACACAAACTTTTGTGTTCACGATTTTACGCATAGTGTAGATAGTTTACATATAGTTCACAATAGGCGAATGGCATCTGTGTGACTTTTTGCTTGCAGCCAGTATACCTACTCAGTTTAGACTGCAACACAGTTTGAACAATGTCGGCGGACTCGTTGCTCTGATAGACAACGAGAACACTGTTACAAATCAACACAGCTATATGGTGTAATATGCGGACATAAAAATTGATCGAAAAAGATTTCCTAAAAATAAATTAGCGTACTATTTACTGTAATAAACATTTGACATTGTGCAGTTTGAAGTTGTAAAATTGATTCAAACCAGCCGATCTCCCGTTTCCCTAGCCCCAGCTGAAAATAAAATTAAAAGATCAAACTGACATTGCAGCTACGGTTTTGCTAAACTACAAAACTTTATAAGCAAAATTATATTGACTCCGACATTTTTCAGGCTAACGGGTTCTCTCGAGCTTGGCAGTTGGTCGAAATGTAAGTCTATATAAGCCTGTTTACTCCAATTACGTCTGATTTCTTTTTTAGTGTAAACGCAAAAAAAAGAAAAACAGGCAAAATGCATGCAATCAAATGACATGCATATATTTATACACGTAAATATGCGTGATCGGTACAACAGACCCAATATAGCATGATAAAAAATCAATTTTGACGTAAAAGATATATCTCAAGTCATTCTCTTAGAAAAGTTTTTTTTTCGGAATGTTTTCAGCTAAAATATTTTCGAAATTTATTAGGGTCGAAATATGATTTGACTATGATGAATTTAATTCATAGACTGATACACGTCAGATCTAGGCTGCCCCAAATTCTCACCAATATCTAATTCTAGTTTTTGGAAAATGATAAATTTTGAAACAAAATGGATAGCGTTTTTTGGTGCAAAATCGCACTGCTTTCTGCCTCGTTCGCTTTCTCCCGCAAAAGCAATGCTGTATGCTGATGAGACATCTTCCAAGACAATGCGATATGGGTTATGCAATAACCCGAACACTTTCAATAAATATCAACCCTGACTACACAAGCATTCCGACTCTCTGGGTTTTGTTTTTATCCTGTGTTGCAAATAGGCCACGTGGCTAAAGTCTTTTTTCTATAAAAGCTTGTGGCTATATTATTTTACTGATCCCTAAATGCAAAGTCGTCGAAATTTCTTCTTTCTTCTCCTGTGTGTGATTTTCAACCAAAACATGGCCTCTAACAATAATCCCCCCTGGCTGCGACGGTGGCTGTAATAGACTTGGGACTTCTCATGACATAACCCCATGAACGTTTGAAATCAAAAATTTCATCTGTCTCAAAGTAAAATTTGTAATTCTCACAAAAACTTAGCTATTATGACATGCATTGCCTAAGTTAAGATAAAAAAGCCTTATATTTGCGATTCATTTACTTTTAATTTGGAAAAAAGTTTCCAATTTAAAGCTTTATGATCAAGCTTTATCGCTCATGTAGTTACGAGGCAATAATAATTTGCAAAAAGCGCAGTGCAATGCAGCACTGTAATTTTTGGGATTGCTAAGTAAGCAGCACAAGTTTTGCAATAAGCTAGTGCATTGAAGTTAAAACGCAACGCAATTTCTGATATGTGTTTATCTTTCCAGACAAAGTGCAGCATTAATTCCTCAATAAAGCTGCAAAATACTGTGCAGATTCAGTAATTTTAAACAGAAAAAGAACAAATTATCAGTAAAATAAGGCTATTGACCACAAAAAATTTTAAAAGCTCAGCATGATTAAACTGCAACAAACTCCAATTTATTTTAGGAAAAGTAAGTTGTAGTTCATTCAATCGGTGGTTTCTTTTCCCAAAGATATCCACAATATGATGTCGTCAATGATGCATTTGAAGAGCAAAATAAACACTAATGAAACTAAAAAAGGTATTGAATATCTCGGTCTACGACTTTTAGGTGTGGACGTTTAGGTGCTGACATTTAGGCACAGGACATGTATGCACCGAGACTTTTGATCTCCTGGAATTTTAGGCACCGAAACTTTTAGGCACCAGAGGTAAAAAAAATTTTTTTCAAGTTTTTTTTTGTGAAAATTTTTTTAAAAAAAAGTAGTTTTTTCAAAAAAAGTATTTTTTTTGAACAAAAAATTTTTTTCCAGAAAAAAATTTTTTTGTTTCAAATAACAGCTTTTTTTGAAAAAAAATTTTTTTTTGAATTTTCAAAAACATATTTTTCTTTCAAATGAAAGCTTTTTTCCAAAAAAAACAAACGTTTTACTGCAATTAAAATGTTAATATTTTGAAACTTTTCATACGACACATGTCAAGACAAATCGTTCGAATAGAGAGTTGTACACAACCTTTACAACCTTTAAGTTGTTCACAAATTCTTTTTGTCGGCAGAGAGTGGGGTTAGAAGTTTTGATAAAAGTGACTTCAAAAGCATATAGATGGAAGGAGAGCGAAAAAAGTTTTACAAAAAATTGATTTTGTATTGTATTTTGTTCAATAATGCTGCTTTTATCAAGACTTGCAACCCCGCCATCTGCCGACAAAAAGAATTCGTTTTCAACTTACTGGTTGTACAGAAATGATGCTCTCTGATCAGTCCTTTTCCAGCCAATTACTGCTCAGCGTTTTCCTACAGCCGCTCCTGTTCTTGCACTCTCTATTCTGGCGATTCCTTTTGACAAGTGTTAAATGAAAAGTTTTCAAAATATTAACATTTTAATCAAAGTAAAACTTTTTTGTTTGAAAAATGGAAAAAAGCTTTTATTTGAAAGAAAAATGCGTTTTCGAAAACAAAAAATTAAAAAACTTGTTTTAAAAAAAACAACACTTTCTTATGAAAAAAATTTTGGAAATTTGGTTTTACCTGTGGCGCATAAAAGTCCTGGTGCATAATTGGTGGCACATAAATGTCCTGTGCCTAAAGGTTCTCTCCTAAAAGTCACAGTCCGTAAATATCTGGACATGAAACATTGCATTGATCCCAAATTCAGACGTAAATTTTATATTCGTAATTTTGGTAAACTCATAGTTTTGAATCGGGTGTTTCTCAGTGGTAAATCTGATCATCCTCCCCACAATTTTTAATTCATTTTGTATATATACTGAAGCTATATGTTGTATTATTGAAGGCTAGGGGCACCTTATTCGAAAGCTATGTGAGAAGTGCGTTAACTTACGGAGCTGAAAGTTGGGCAGATGAAAGAAAGTAGAAGACTACAGAAATGAAAATGTTGCGATGATTGTGGGAAAACCTTGAAATATAAAATAAGCAATGAGAAGATTCGTGAAATGACAGATGTAGAGAGGTTGGAAGAGTTTCTGAGAAAGCAAAGGATGCAATGGTAGGGGCTTGTGAAGATAATGGATGAAGTAAGAGATCCAGTAAAGGCACTATACTAAGAAGTCAATGGGACAAAAAAAGGAAGACCAAAAAAGAGATGGAAAGAAGTGCTAGAATGTGACATGATTGCCGGAGGTTTGCAAAGGTTGGATGCGCAAGATTGTGAAAGATGGCGACTATGCTGCAAAAACCAGCTTACCTCTGCATGTGGCAAACATTTGCTGGGCTCCAGAAATAAAAGGAAACATATTTCTGGAGCAAAAGATAATGGTAGTGAAGCCATTTGTATGAGATTAAATAAATTTAAAAAAAATTATTTGGAAAGCTTTAGTGAACTTAAGAAAAACATGCTCTACCTGGTTTTAACATAGATTAAACTCATTTTGGAAATAACTAAATTATAAGGAGGACGTTTGGTACATCTAGTGATGACAAAAAAACGAAGAGTAATAAACCAAAAAACTCAGTTTAACTACATCATTTATAAACTTAATAAAACTTGGCAAAATTGAAAGGCGAAAGCCCTAATTGTTTACAAAAAAACCTTAATCTCTCTTAGTCTTTTTGACAAATTACAGGTTGACTGCACATAATCAGTTAATTGCCCTACTACAGAACTCTTTAGTTTTTCTTCTTCATGCAATAAGTGTGCATTATGTGGAGAATATGGCAAAAGACAAGTTATGGTTTTTTAGTAAATATGGCAAGAGACAGAATTTGATCAATTATGGCAGTCGAAATTATGCAAAGCAGAATCGCTTCTTTTTCATTTCAGCTGTGATACTACGCACTTACTGCAGAAGTTTTTTTTCTCGAAACTTGATAGCATTTTATAGATGGTGTGTTTTTTTTTTACAATATAGTTATGGTTTATGATGCTACAAAACTTTATGTTTATAAATCACCAAAAACATGCTGTATAATTTAATAATAAGTGACGAAGTGAGTGTGAACATTGCAACTTGTAATGATTAATAAAGTAAGTGGTAAAGCTTTGATAAGTCTGGTCAGATGTAATCAGTGGTGCTATTCACATATTCAGCCAGGTCACACCAGTTCACGCAAACCGAATTCTAAATTTAGCAAATCGGCTGGTAAAATTGCTTGCTTTAATATATATCTTTTGCTACTAAATTTACATTGAAAAAAAAGTGCTATAAATAAAAGTAAAAGGCTACACAGACAATCAAATGGATGTGTGAATTTTTTAAAAAATGAAAATGACTTAGTTAATAAAATGATTTAGTTAGAGTTAACACAGGATGCGTTTACTATGTCTTCTGTGCCATAACCACCGAGGGGGAGCTAATGGGCGTAAGCTATTTCTTAAACATGTCACTTGAAAAATTTAACCCAAGTTTGTGTGCTTTTAAATGAGTTTTGATCTTGACCAGGAAGTGAGTGTGGGGGAATAAAGGTAGGGATGTTGATTTTAGACTAACCTAAAACTATAAAATATCTGTCAGTACTATTTTGATATCAATTTAGCATGTAACTGCTCGACTACTGCAAAATAGAAAAAGTCCCAACATTTTGTTACATTTTTAATGAATGTATAGCTAGTAGAAGGATTACAGCTCTATTAATCACATGGTTATTGCATGTTTTTATTCTGCAGTGCTTCATCAGTTTCTCTGAATTTTTCGTTTTCATTTTAGCTGTCAGTTTTAGTTGTTTTCAGGGAAAGGAAGCAGCAGGGGGGTGCTTAACCCTCTTAGAGAAAATCTTGTCATTGTAACGTCTGGGTCAAAAGGACATGTTCCTACGTGGTCGACCAGCTTGGTTAAACAAACTTATCACTTGCAATTTTTCTTCACAACTAAACCGAATCCTAAAAATGGAACTGATTCAAAATAGGAGCCTGTTCTGCAGGATTCGGTATTCTGAAAAGGACAGCCCTAAATAAGGGACTAAAAAAATTTAATTATGTCAAAAGCCTTTGACATCTTTGCAACTACCATATATTCCGGCGTATAAGACGACCGTCAGATAAGACGAGGTACAAAATTTGAATAAAATTGTGTACATTTATTATATATCGTTTGTATAAGACGACTGCTAAATTCTTGCATGTTTTTCTTACAAGAGTTACATTTGTTATGCATCAACGCACACTTTTTTCCTAATATCGATGCTATTCTCTCACTTTTTTTCTGATTTACGCATCAATGCACATTTTGCCATATTACCATTACCGCCAAATTAGCCAAGGCAGAAAATTTGATCAGCGCAGCACCAGAATAATTTGGCGCCCGGCATTACAAAATTTTGAGCCAATTCGAAGCAGAAAACGCAAATTTTATCTGTTTTAATCACACATGCAAATACTTGACCGATAGCGCAAAGTGCAAAATCTGGCAGTGCAAAGCGTTAATAGGTAGTACAAAGTGCAAAATAGAGCAAAGTGTTAGAAAATTGGGTTAAAAAATTAGGTCCAGAGAATCGGCTTATTACTATTAGGCGGAAAATACACTACTGATGTTAAATAAAAATACTTTTCTTGCACATTCTTTATTTTTACGCACCAATGCATTTTTCAAAGAAAAAAAATCTTTATTTGAAAATCAAGATATGACTTTTATATAGGTTGTATAAGATGACCCCAATTTTTAAGGGTGTTTTTTTGTACTTTAAGGGTCGTCTTATACATCGGAATATGTGATAATTCTTTGAAATAGTTCTACAAACATGTTACATGGCATCCAAATGTTGTTAAAATAGCTATTGTTTTCTGAAAAATTACAAACATTGCCCAGCAGTTGGTACTTTGATCCAGATCTTCGTTTGTGAGGTGCTGCAGACAGCTTTCAGCCTTGGGGTCACTTCTCCTTTAGCAAAATCCTAGTTACGCGTCAGCACAATTTTGCACATGTGGTAGGTTTTACTGAACTTGTATCTATTCTGGAGTTTTTACGTTCAGAAGTACCAGTAACCTTAAAAGTCAGAACAGCAAAATTATACCAAAGCACATCGAAGACAGCCAAACCTTTTTAATTATAAGCACTTTTTGAAAAACACTTTTTGAGCTACACTAGTCAGCTGCCTGTCTCTGCAGAAAGAAACTTTTTAATAGAGAGCTGGCAATTTTTTTGAGAGAACCAGTTTCTGCAATATTTGAATAGCACCACTGGATGTAATCACTATGCTGTACTATCCAACAGTATTGACAAGAGTAGCTTTGGTCTGTCCATAGTAAAACCATATGTTCCAAAATTTTGTTCCAATTTTCTGATGATTTTCGACAAAAAAAGGGTATTCACCAAAATTTTGTTGGCATTTTACTGTTAATTTAAGGTAGGTACGTACAAGAATAAATAATAAGGTAGGATAATAGTGAGGCTAAACAGTGAACCTTCTTTGGCAAAAAAGTTGGTTGGCTGAGCTTACACTTGATGCCAATGCTGTGTTTATTGACAGCAGAGGGTAGGTAGCATTAACAGCAGCAAAAAAGTTTTTGTCAGAAGCTTAGAGCAGCCAAATTAATCGTCAAATTTGTGGATAACAGCATTAACTCCAGTGTTACAATTCAAGCATACAGTTGAATCCGGTTAATTGCATAGTCTTGATCACCTAACAAATTTTCAATTTGATCCTGCTCATAAATTAGTCAGTTTCAACAACTCATCCTTATTCACGAATGTCATATTAGAAGAAACGATCCAAATTATAATCATTAAAATTTCATTCAATGATTGTCAATCTAAAACTATAGGTTTTCGTGTTTCGACCAGTAACTTGTGCCATCTTTACGGCTAGCATTTAGAAGCATAAGTTATTCATCTATACAATTTATTATTGTAACGTACAGTGCGATTGAGCTATCGCAACGCGTTTTGACCTTGCTCAAGGGTCTCATCAGGCAAAAAAAATAACACATAATTAAACATGCAATGATATAAAACTGCAATTAAAATTTGGAAACAAAAATTAGCAGCAATTTTAAAATCGTTGAAATTCTAAACATGCACTCATATAAATCTGCAATTACCAAATTTGGAAATAAAAATTGCATCGATAAACACATCTGCTTTGTCTATGCAAATTTTATAATGACGTCAAACAACTTATGACATGTTCATATAAAAATATATTCAAACCAATCGAGCCAGAACCAGCCAATTGTAAAGAAAGAGATATTTGCAATACTCTTAAGGCTAGATAGCAAAGGAATATTTATGTACAAGAATAAATCCTATGAACAGCACAACAGAGTCAGTATGGGCTCCCCTTTAGGTCCAACCATTGCCAATTTTTTCCTTGCCCTCATGGAGAATAAATTGCTCAATTCAACTTTACACTTTCAACCAAAATTATATCTTCGCTACGTGAATGACATTTTTGCTGTTTTCTATGATAACACTTCTTGCTCAGAATTTTTGGATCTCTAAATTCCCAGCATCAGAAATTCACAGTAGAGCTTGCTTCAGAAACTCCCTTTTTTGGACGTTGAAATTTAACTGGAATATAACATTGCAAGCAATACTGAGGAACTTCACAAAAGTATTGAACTTTACTGAGCTCTAGAGCTTCACAATATTGTGTTAAGCGGGTTTATGGTTGTTGACAGTTAGATCTGAAATACATTGCTTTTGAATTTTATAATGTTCCATTAACTTCCAGTAATCAGGTTTGTGGTTAGCGACCTTCAAGATGTAAATGTGTAGAAAAAGTAGCTATGAAATGTCAATCAAAATTTTCAACTCTGCTTAGTTCTCGATTCAGCTTTAAAGGAGTTTGTTGAATTTTTGCTTGGTGGCGCAGCGCAATTGTTAAAATTTCGGTTACAAACAAAATCATCGTTAAAACAAATATTTCGACAGTAATCTTTTGCTTCAATTAAAATATCAAAAACAAACTTTTTGATCTCAAACTTTTGGATTTTGTTACTTATATTATCTTGACCAGAAATTTGACATACTCTTCTAAATATCAAATCTACACCCTCTACTAGCCCACTGCAATACTTTTGTGAAGAAGAATATGTATAAGCACATGTATGAACAGTTCGACTGATTTTTCTCAAAGTTTAAGAACTAAATCAAAATAATGCCTGCCTTAGCAATTAGCATAGAAAAAGATATGTGCACAAACAAAATTTTAAAACAAAAAATCATATTCTTGTAAATTTATATACTGTACTGTGCTCTGTGCTTTTCAAAATTCTAGCTGTAATGTTAAAGTCAAACCATTATTTACAAAAAATTAGCTATTTCTTTTGCACATTATGCTCTTTTTAATTCATTTTAACAGCTTTGAGGTTATTCTCTCTCAGAGTTTAGAGTTCTCAAAAAGTAAATGCAGGAGAAGAATACAGGTTTTAACTTTAGAACTGCCTGAGGATGCAGTTTCACCTCCCACATTTAAATTTTTTGAATTTAGAGACTTCTTTTTTTGTTTATTTATTTATTTTTTTTCTATTAATAACTTTTTTTCTATGTGTAAAAACTCCAAAAGCACCTAAGCTAGAAACTTCAAATTTGGAGATAAGTCTATAGATGAAGTTATGCACCTGCATTTGTGACAGCGCTAGATCACTTGGTTTGGGAGTGAATGTTTGAAGTTCTTATTATTACAAATTAGCTTAAACTTCTCAGTTACAACTTTGCGAATTTATTGGACCTAGTGAGAACTACTAGTTTTCAAAATTTTGTGGTGCTTGCATTTTGGGTTAACAAGAAATTGCCCCAAAACTATATCTCTAGTATTGAACAAAGTTCAATAATTAATTTTAGTCAACAATTTGCATTTGCTGTGATAGCATAGCCCTTAACGGCACCATTGTCTGAAACAATGCTGAGGGAACAAAACTGAGTTCAAATATCTAGTTGGTTGTTGATTTTTGCCAAGCCACAAAAAATCATTGTTAATATTATTTTTTAATACAAACAAGGATTATTAATTTTTTTTTATCTGAAAAAATCTGATTAATTTTTTTAATTTGGCATTTCATGCAATCAGAAAGTTTCAATTTTCATTCTCTGTCGAGAATATTCTATGATTCTTTTAAATTTTACTATGTTTCAGACTAAGTTTGTTTTTTGTTCTCAAAATAATTTTTTGAACTGCTGCTGGATTCTGAAATAAAGTATTGAGTAGCATGTCCTGAGTTTGAATTCTGAATTGGTCACGCTTAATTGTTTGGAAACAAAAATGATTTTGGTTAAATACCACTAGTTTAAATTTTTTGCAACGATTCTACTGCAATGATGTATGACTATTCTGTGCCATAGTTTACTTGATTTTTTTCGTACTGTGAAATCAAACTCATGCTTGCTGTTAGTGCTTGATTGGCTAGACAGATACTGATGAGTAGAATGATGTTTAAGCTGAGGTGGTAACGAAACAATTAGTGCCATAACTTGTGAATGAGAATAACTAAATTCGAAACGTGGAGATGGTCATTGGTCAATTTCAAGGCCTTGACTTCATCAGTTAGGACCTCGGTGCAAGCATCCACTGATCATGGATTCATACTTTTTTAATAGTTTGTCAAACATAACCTTATTGTGTGGTAACAAATTAAATCTTTTTTGCAAACTTTTGCACTTACTTTTCACAGATGCAGTTTTGTTTTGCCAACTTTCGATACTATAATATGCGCAAAAGGAGTAGGTTATCTTCAAAGTATCTAGGGAAGAATGTGGGTAGAAAGAAACTGGTGGAAGTCCCATATTATTTTTCTTGCTGCAAATAAACATCTAATTTGACTTGATTAACAGGCTTATGGCTGACAGTTATTTCATTGATTTCATACATGCCTGTTTCACGTGTTAATGCGATCATCAGGGAGTAGATGTAAAAAAAAAAGGTTAGAAAAGATAAAATGGTACTCACCAGCGACGAAACAATCGATTATTTCATCTCAATAGCGGATAAAGGGTAATCTAAAAGCAAGAAAATAACATATAAACAATAATGGATTGTTTTGGTGCTGGTGTTTTCCATTTTATCCTTTCTAACCATTTGTTATTATTTTGTTTAGATCTTCTTCCTGATGATCGCGTTAATGTATGAAACAGGCCTGTGGGAAATAAGTGAAATAACTGTCAGCTATAGGCCTGTTAATTGAATTGCTCTGGACCTTATAGGAACATTGAGCACTCTTCTGGGTATGCCAGCAACACAAATTTAATATCTGGTTTTACTTAAGTGTTTTTTTATTTTTTATTCTAGGCTCTTGAACCTATGCAAGCATTATTTTAATCTGGCCGAAAGCCATCATCGTTTGGCTTCACGAAAGTCCTGGTTAAAATTTTTAATCGTTATTTGTTATTTTCTGACCTGTGTTTTTCACTATACTGTTTATTGCTTCCAAATGCAATACATACATCGTTACTTATATTGATATCTGTGTCATCTAAGCAGACGTCATTAATTATTGTAGGTGTTGGTGATAGGAGGCGGTGTAGCGGGCCTTGCATCTGCTGGCACTGCAAAGGCTATGGGGGCGATTGTTCGTGGGTTTGATACCAGGGAAGCTGCACTTGAGCAATTCAAGTCACTCCGGGCTGAGCCTTTGAGGGTAAGCTTACTGTTGCTATTTGATTGAAAAATCACTAACATTTATCAGCATAGCTCAACTAAATTAAAGTTTCATTTCTTGCATTCAAGTTCATCGCTTCTTGCTGTTTTTTACGTTGTTGTTCATTACTTGTTTAATTCATACAGCGTGGTTTCTGTTCGTTAATTCTATTTCACAAAATTGTGCAGAATCGTGGTGAGTATGAAGAACAGCTACAAGCTAAGCATTGTTCATTGCTGTAGTCACCATTGCCATTGCTTTTGATATGTATGATGATTTTATGTAGTTGGTATATATTTGCAGGTGGACATCGAGGAGTCGGGGGAGGGCGGAGGTGGTTATGCAAAAGAAATGTCAAAAGAGTTCATCGAGGCTGAAATGGCCTTGTTTGCAGAGCAGGCTAAAGAAGTGGACATTATCATTACAACTGCACTCATTCCAGGTAATTTGCACTGCTACCCAAGCCTGGTTGCACCTGAGTCAGATAACTCGTCACAGTACAAAGTGCAGTAGGGAAAAAAAGTATGTGGTATCTTGGCATGATCAACTTGAATCAGTGCGAGTTTTGAAAATCTTAATGGCCGTCACACTGCTCCAATAAAACTGAGTGCATTTATTTTTTTAGGCTGTCCTCTGTGTGGTTTGTCAAGAATAGATCGTGTTTTTGAGACATTTTTCATTCATAGCTCAGAGTTTGCTGCGTGTTGAAGCTTGGTCATAGGCTGGCATGTGATTTAGGGAATATAGAGGTTTGGAAGATTTAGGTGGGACTTAACTAGTGGTGGTCAAAGTAGCCGAAAAACCTTCTTAAGTAAAGTATGACGAAGTATTTCCATAATAATTTAATTGTGATGTTTTGACGTTTGCAGTCCAGAGTTTTAATATTTAATCGTTTTGCGTGCTTCTGGCCTAAAAGTCTAAGGAAGAGCCACGAGAACGGCGACTACTTAAAATCATGCAATGTGAAAAAGTCATCCTCCTACAGGATTCGAACCAGTAATCCAAAGGCTGCGGGTTCGAATCCTATGAGAGGATAACGTTTTTGCAATACTTGTTTTTAAGTAGTCGCCGTTGTGGTGGCTCTTTCCTAGACTTCCACGCTGATAGCCTTTTGGTCAGCAGCAAGCAAAACGATAAAGAAGTATTTCCAGTTAAGTAAAAGTACGAAAGTAGTCAAAATTACTTCTACTTCAAGTAATACAAGTAGAAAGCAGTTCCGAATTTAAGGTATTTAATTTATTCAAATTAAAGGTATTTAATTTTAGGTATTTAAGGTATTTAATTCAAATTTAAAGGCGGTGAATCATCCAGCCAATTCCAGTGGTTTACAGTAGCTAAAATTGAACTATATTTTTTGATATTTTTTGTTTTAATTTTGGGACTGCGTTTGCAAAGATATTCAACAAATACAAAAAGATGTCCCCCCGAAAAAAGTTTTTGGAAACTCTGAGTTTTGATCTCCTAAAACCACAGTAGGCCTAATGGTTTAGAGAACTGTGGCAGGCCTAGTAGTTTAGAGATAGTTTATTTCTAAATAGTTTAGGCCTAATTAGGCCCAACTATCTCTAAACTATTAGGCCTAATAGTTTAGAGATAGTTAGGCCTAATAGTTTAATAAGATTACATTAAGCCTAATAGTTTAGAGAACTGTGGTTTTGGTGGGAAGATCAAAACTCAGAGTTTCCAAAAACTTTTTTCGGGGGGACATCTTTTTGTATTAGTTAAATATCTTTGCAAACGCAGCCCCAAAATCAAAACAAAAAATATCAAAAATTATAGTTCAATTTTAGCTATTGTAAACCACCGGAATTGGCTGGATGATTTACCGCCTTTAAGGTATTTATTTTGTTTAAGGTATTTAATTCGAATTTAAGCTACAGTAATACTGAGTGAAATTTTTGAGGTAAAGCTGAAACAATTTTAGACAGAGCTCAGCCCCACCTGGCCCCGTCTAGCTATGACCTTGGCCGTAGAAGTTCTCCAACTCTCATGGAATTGCTGCTGGAGAGCGAAAAACGTTTTATTAGAAAATAGGTTTGCAATAGTATTCTTAAAATACCTGGTGGCTAGCATTGCCGAAAAATTGGCGGCGATGGAAACTGCAAAGTGGAACCTGCCAACTGATGTTAGTCTTAATATAGTAATGAAAAAAAAAAAAAAAGAATGTGTTCGGTGACTTTTAGGGCTCCCTGTATTGGTAACATTTTACAGTTTCTTAATTAGTTTGTTTTTTTTACGTCGCCAACAATTAGCAAACGTTTGCTGGGTTAATAGTGAGCTAATATGGGTCGTTCATGTAGCTCGTTGTAGCTGGGTGTTGTTATGTCTGACCGCTACCTTTGCCTCTGCTGTGTTAATTGTTGATTGCAGAGCTTATGGCAGTGGTTCTCAAACTGGTGCCGCAGCATGCTAGTGTGTCGCGAGAGATTTCCAAGTGCGCCGTCTAGCTTTTTGGAATTTTGGAAAATATGCTAGTACCTTCAATTTGGCTTAACTCCATGTGATAAACTAAAAATGTTCCTATCTTAATTATTGTTTGTTTAAAGGTTGTGACGTAGTCTATATTTATTATTTTTCATCAAGTTTCAAAATTTAGTCAAAATTACACATTCATATTTGTTTTATTTCGTTCCACTCAAAACTGTAAACAAAGTCTCATGGACCCACATTCATACAGTTCAATAGACCGAACTCTCGGTCATGGAGTCAAGGAGTCAAGGAGTCATGGAGTCAAGCTGCAAAGGGCCGAACTCTCGGTCATGGAGTCAAGCAGCCACCTAAAAATTAGTCAATAGGGTGGTTAAAAGAAAACTTTTTTCCGAAATGTGTTTCTTCAAGGGGCTTAGGAGAAGTGTTTTGGTGCAAAAATAACCCATGTAAATTGTTTTGACTTTAATCAACGTTTTGGGGTCGCGCACCCCCCCTCACATCCTAAACGCGCCCCCCCTCCCTAAATCACAAAATTGCCATATCTCATTAAGCAGTTGAGATAAAAATTTCAAATAAAAACCAAAAGATGCAGAAGATATGATTTCCCACAAGTGTTTAATACATTTTATTATGCTATCTTATCAAATTTTAATAAATTAAAAAAAAACTGTTTTTGCTCAAAATTTTAGATATTAACATTCAACTGGGAAATCATATCTTCTGCATCTTTTGGTTTTGATTTGAAGTTTCTGTCTCAGGTGGTTAAGGAAATAGGGCAATTTTGTGATTTAGGGGGCACGCTTAGAATGTGAAGGAGGGGGGAGAGGCGCGACTCCTAAATGTTAATTGAAGTCAAAAAAATTTACATGGGTTATTTTTGCACCAAAACACACCTTTTTAGCCCCTTGGAGCAAAACTTAACGGAAAAAAGTTTTTTTTGAACCACCCTACTTGTCATGTCGAGCTGCTGGACGTGTAAGTTTTTTATGTTGATTTGAATATGTTGCGCATAGCTCAAACTAGAGCTTTTATCAATTTCAATTAGTTTAGACTTGTGAATCATTTGTGAGTTAACAATGACTATTTTTTGTATTTAAATTTAAATTGATCAAATGGTAATTTTTCTGATTCATATGGTACCGAGTTCCAAATTTTGACTCCTTGATACTTAAAAATTTTTTGTAATTTTTGTGTTTTGTACCTTAGTGAATACGAATTAAGTTTAGATAAAGCGAGGTGCGTTGTTCGTGTGTATATCACTCTAACAGGAGTGAAGTGACAATTTAAACGATTTGGTAGCTTTTTCCGTGAGCTTTACATGAATTTTGGTACTTCGTAGACATACCGGTACAAGTCTTAAAATTACATTGTAGTTACTAGTAGCCAGTTTGTAGTTTCAAGATAACATCTTTATTACCTATGATTAATATTCGTGGAAGCATCGTGATGTATGATAAAGAGTTTTCTTCTTGTTTCAAAAATTTTTTTGTGAGATTGCAATCGGTGTTGTTATTGGGAGGATAGCTAGCAAGTCTTCGAGATTTCTGATATTGTTGGTTGTCGGGCTCGAAAAAAACGCTCAATAAACTTTTGCGGTGCTTGAGACATACTAAGAAAGTTTAATTATTGAATTGTTTTATAACCTTTTAAAAATGAGCAAATTGAAAGCAAAAAACGAGTAAGATTTCCTAGAATTGACGATGAAATGCGGGTGTGTTTGACAATGACGGAATCTCATTTCGATCTTATTTGTTCTCAAAAAAAGGCACATCCATCGCATTAAAGTTTGCTGAATAAAGTTTTCGAAGTAAAATTGTTTTTTCTTAACAAGTGTGGCACGATTTTTTGTGAAAGTTTTTGACTGCGCCGCTACATAAAAGGGTTGAGAACCACTTGCTCATGGTATGGATGGGTTGTTGTGTTGGTAGTTTTGGAGCTCAAGCAAAATTAAACTTGTGGGAATGTGGGAGACATCTCAAAAAGATTATGTCTGCTAGGTCTCTTCACAGCTTCCTAGAACAGTTTTTCACATATATTTTAATGATGTTTTGATTTGTGTGACGTTTTTGCCATTGACTGAATCAAAATAAATATCTGTCTGTCAGGGCTACTTAATCGGCGGATTACGCGGACCTTGACAATTTTCTGATTTTTACTGCATTCGCTCGTAACAGCACAGTAACGTACAATAGTGATTTGCAAATTTAGTAATCGTTAAAAAATAACGATTGGCTTGAAGTACAGATTGTAACAGATTCATTTTGTCAAAGTATCGCTTTAAAACTGTACTCACTTGCTAATATTTTTCTGTTTTTCATGATTAGATGAATTGTTGTTTTGTAAACTGTCAGCATACGGTAGTTTAGCATAGTAAAACCATGTTCGCTTTATAGAAACCAGTTGTGGAATTAGCTAAATAACTGAGAAAATTTAAACAAAAGATGCAAGCGTTTAAACGTGTTTTAGACTTGACTTGTACGCATAAGTAAAGAGGTTAAAGGGGCTGGACATTTAATTCTTCAATTGGTTTCCAAATCTTAGTATTTTATTAGTTCTGTCAAAGGACTTTATAACCGTGGGAAATGTGATCCAAATGGCTATTTTTTTGTTGAAAAATCGCAAAAACCACCTAGCGGCTTAGGTATTTGCCCCCAGAGCCCCATCTATGATACGCTTTGGTTGCACCAATTTGCTCAGCACGCCGCTCAATTGCGACATTTTCAAACAAAAAATTTTTAAACTTTTGATGTTCTTCTTACTCTTACCCCTTCGTAGCAAAATCCCGGTTGCACGCCTGATAAAAACTACCGTGAAACAAGTTATGTGGAGATTATGGTGAAGAAAAGCATAAGTTTGTAGTTCCATGACGATACAACACCTGTACCACAGGCTTGCACTTCCTGCACTCCACTGCACCTTTGACTTGCGCGTTGCAACCAGTAAATAATTAAGAAACCAAACATTACATGCTTACGCAAAACATACATATCAGTACAATTAAAACATGCATGATTTTTAAACATGTTGCATCTGCAATAAACTACTACATGTTTGTAATTCGATGGACTAAAAAAACTAAAACTAATTGCGTACCCCTGGTCTAAACCATTAATCCATGGAAATTAATTTTTTTGCAATTTCATTTAAGTCCACAAACTGATCATAAATCAGGCATTCATCCGCAGATTACTTGAAGTGGATAGCTGTTTTATATAGCGTTGTTACATGTCCACTTTTTGGGCTTACACGAAACCACTTTTTGGTTTCGGTGCCTGCTTAATGCTGAATCATGCAAAGTGCCAGGTTGCAAAAGAACCGTGTGGATTAAAGACTTGATATGTCAGCTAACGAACATTGCTAAGATATCAAATATTTCATTGGCAGGTTCTTTCGTAGATTGTCACTTTTTTGCATGACTCAGCAAAATCGAGCCTGAGAATTCGACATGTGAAAATGCGAAAAACGGGAAGTTTAGGGTTACGAGCCTTACATTTCTGTTTATCAGGAAAGCCGGCACCTCAGTTAATAACCAAAGATATGGTTGAATCAATGAAGCAGGGATCGGTTATCGTGGACCTTGCTGCAGAAGCAGGGGGAAATTGCGAACTCACCAGACCTGGAGAACTTTACAAGCATCAGGTTGGTTATGCAAGTAATTTTTTAGTTGAATGAAATAGCATAAATTTCCCAACAATTTCTCATCCATCAGCACTTGTTTGTACAAGACCAAGAAGATTTGTGAGTTAGGACCACCAATTTTTCAAAAATAAGTTCTGGAAAAAATATTTGTTTAAAATCTTCTGCTGCCACTAGTAAACGTGAAAAGTACAGGCAACCAAGTAGTGAGCTCATTTCGAGCACTCTTCTCAGGCTCATAGCCAAGGAAGTTAGGGGCAGGCGAGCTCAACCCCGGCTGGAAAATTTTCACTGAGTGTCACGAGGGCTGTCAATGGCAATTATGAATTTGTTGAGCTCTGCCTGGGCAATGCGTCTGACTGCAGCCTTGACTGCATCTGCCTCACCAATAGAAAGCATCATTTTTTTTATTCTATTTGCAAGTCTTTTGTCAGACTAGGCCACTCAGCCTCATGGAAAATAAGCTTAAGCGTTATTTTTTCCTGAAGACATAATTACCCAGTTTCGGTTTATTACGCAGTATTTTACCGATCAGTGGTCGACTGGAAAGAGCGTCTGCTACTGAAGCGGAAACCTGGGTTCAATTCCCAGTCGGGTCAAACCAAAGACTATAAAAAATGGTATTCACAGCTTCCCTGCTTGATGTTCAGCAATAAAGGTACAGTGTGAAGCCTCCACCGTATGTGGTAGACAGGTGGGCAGGTGGCAGCTTGACTCGAAGACCGAAAGGTCCCTTCGCTGTCTCCTGGCCAAGGTAACTTAAGAGAATAAAATGTAATTAAAATTAAATGTAGTTACCGCATGACTTGAAATTACTCAAAACTAGCAAATTAAGTATGATTCAACTGTTCTAAGCTTTATGAAGTGCGGTACCAGCTATCATCAAACACAGCTGTTTTTTTTTATCAGGAAGTGTCTTAAACGGTGGACGGTGGTATATAATTTTTTTCAAAATTTTGTTGAATTGAGACAATAGCGTAATTGGTCTGTAGTTAGTTGCTTTTCACAGATCGTCTTTTTTAAATAAGGGCACAACCTCAGTAATTTTTTGACTATCCGGAAACAGACCAGATTTAAAGTACATATTAAATAATTTGCTAGTATTGGTGCAGTAATAATTTTACTTAAATTAAGAAATTTTGCTTCTGCATTCTTTGATGTAGTGCTTTTTGTAGCAGAAATAGAGTCGATAATGTTGGTAATTTCGCAGGTAGTAGACGGCATTTTTTATATTGGTACAAGATTTAGCAAATGGTGTGAGTGTGTGCTCAGGATCAACGGGGCTCATCGATTCTGCCATCTTTGGGCCAATATAAACGATATGTTTATTTAAACTTTCTGCAAAATCATCCGAGCTGGCAAGAATTTTTCCATCTTCAGTTATCAGCTCAGTGGGGTCAGCTCAAAATTTTGTTTTATTACCAGCCAGTTCGTTAACAATTTTCCGTATTTCGTTGCTATCACTTATTGTTTTCTGCTTATTGATGCTGCACTCGTTTGGCTCCATGGCCAGGGGCGGATTTAGGGGGGGATGCATCCCCCCACCAGCCTAAAAGTAACGATTTCGGGCGAAAAATCAGCCTCTATTTCGAAAAATTAGGCTCCATTTCGGGATGCGTCCCCCCCACCAGTGTAAAGCTAACGGTTTCGGCCGAAGATATCACTCTCAATTTCGGTGAAGACCTTTTTTTTTTTTTTTTTGGAGACCATCTGATTTTGGGCTAAAAAAACGTTCGAATTTCCGATTTCGGCCGAAAAATCACTCTTAATTTCGGTGAAGACCTTTTTTTTTTTTTATTTGGAGACCACCTGATTTTGGGCGGAAAAAACGTTCGAATTTCCGATTTCGGTGAAGACATCCGAATGTTTGAGGGTTTGTGCTTAAAATCCCCCCCACCAGAATTTTCTAGATCTGCCACTGTCCATGGCCTCCATCTATTGTTTTGTATCTTCCGTCCTTCTATCTGTTGTTGCTGAGACAATTAATATCTTGAAACGTTCTGTAAAAAGATGAATCAAGTTTTGGTTAGTTACCATTGAGAATCTTATTGGAATGTTTTAGATATTATGCTTTGAATGATATTTTTGATTTATTTCAGGACGTGACAATCATCGGTTACACGGATCTGCCGAGCAGACTTCCCACTCAGTCTTCTACTCTCTACTCGAACAACATGGTGAAACTACTGAGAGCTATAAGCCCTGATAAAGAAATTTTTAATTATGAATTTAAAGATGACTATGCTTTCGGGAACATCGATCACGTGGTATGTAAAGTAGTAGCCCAGTGGTGCTATTCAAACTGTGTAGGAACTAGATCTGTGATCGGTTTTCTCTCTAGACTTAGCAACTGGTTCGTTCGAGCGAAAAGTGCAGAATATCTAAGCAAGTAATTTTAACAACTGGTTCTCTAACGATCTGCGACGTTTGGCGTGGGACGATTAGGTAAAGCTGTTTTTTTTATGTGCTTAATTTTATAATATAAAATACATAACGAAAAATGAACTAATTGTTCGTTTTTACCGTTCATGTTGTTTTGTTTTTTTTTTGTTGCGTGTTGGAGAAGCGCCTAAAATTAATTAATTGAGAAATGTAAAAGTGATTGTCAGTAGAAAATTAAATTAACAACTATAAAAGACGCTACAAAAAAGAGAATTGTTCGTTTTTACGATTCACGCTAATTTTTTTTTGCGTAGGAGAAAAGTCGAAAATTAAATAATGAAACATGTGAAAATCATAGTTAATAGAAAAGTAAATTATTTTTGGTTAAAATTAACATTTATTCGCTTTTTGTTAAAAGTGACAAGATTCGTGCTTGTAATTATATATATGATGATGAAATGACATGAAAATTTTTGTAGAATTTGTGCGTTAGCGAGATGTTTAACTATTGATAATTTTGTTTAATGAAGAATTGTAACTTCTGGCCTAGCTCATGTCATAGCCTTTTTAACTAGAAAAATGACCGTTTAATAAACGAATACTGGTGATTAAACAATTTGATTTTCCGATTCTTCACTATCGTAATGACTGATTGAAAAATTAATCTTCATAAGCAGAAAAGAATTGTAACGATACAAACATCTACATACATCATGCAAAGCTAAAAAAAATTGTACAAAAGTTTTTCTTAAAAATTAAAAATTTGGCTCGGGCGCCTAATATTTTAAAAGGTACATTGCAAAACCAATGGAACAAACGTCAAAATTCACTGAAGACATTGCTAAAAGCAGACAAAAAAATACCAGTTGCATGCCTAAGACAGTTGTTTCGCCTAAGTTAAAGGCTCATCAGCTAGGCTAACTGAATTTTTAGGAAATCTTTTTCGATAAATTTCTATGGCAGCATATTACACCGTATAGCGGTGTTGATTTATAGCAATGTTCTTCGTTGTCTATCAGTGCAGCGAGTCCAGTATCGTAGTGGAAATTGCGTCGTCTAGAGAAGCGTGCTGTTTTGTTTGCAATCAAAAGGTCGCGTAAACGTTTTTCCTATGGCCCGATCTAAAGGTCAAAAGGTCCTTTGCAATCAAAAGGTCGCGTATTCGTTCGCAAACGCCACGTTCGGATTCGCATTAGTTGACTGAGACAATTAACCGCGAGTAAGGAATGATCGGGGGCGATCGCAATCGCATTTTTCTTGAATCCCTATTTTCTACCAACGATAGTAACAACAGTAGAACAATCAATTAACGAAAGTTTGTGTTGATAAACCACAATGCAGGGCTTTTTTTCTGTTTGAAGATAGCAAGCCGTACGTGATTTTCAATTAACATAAATACTAGGGAGCAGTTATTTTTTCAAAAACCAATCATTTCAGAGCGGGTTGTTCGTATGTTTTTGCAAATTGTCCACCTCACTTGTTTTTAATTCGTTACGATATACTATGTTTGAAACCTGAAACTTGAAATATAATGCCGGCTTGTCTGAATAGTAACGGCAATCAGTGATTTTCTCGTATCGACTATGCGACGCGAAGAAAACGCATTTTTTTTGCGTCTGCGGTTGCATCGCCAAATAAAATTGTAAAATCAAGTGAAACCACTCTGATTATATTCTCTTTCATTTATTTATTTATTTTTCATACGTCCGTTGCATGAACAACGGTAGAAATCCTGCCCGTTATTGTTAAAACTTTGTAATTTGTTGTAATTTGCTTAAATTAAAACTCTCTATTTGCATATGCTTTAATATTCATAACTAAAAAGTTTGCCCCCACCTTTTTTTTTTGGCTGCGCCAATGCTTAAAGCGGTCCTGACTTTGAGTTGACAAACCACAATACACCGCATTTCTTTTGCCTGTTTTGAATGGTGTTTTTGTTGCTGCGCATATTTATTCTATGGTCACCGGACAGCGTCAGACGCTAACTGTTGGACGATCCGCACACTTTTTATTTGCATTGACTACTTCGTACATGGAGGAATCCGCACCTGCTTTGGAGCTTCCAGTGATCCAATGTTCCTGTGGATTTCTTCGAATTCTTGTCCACTGAATTTGCTACTTGTTCGAAGCCACCAAGCAGAGGTAATCATCGTAGAGCGTCGTATCCAAGGGCGCAACTACGTGATCAGGGTGGGGGTTGAACCCAGATCATGCGATCAGGGTCGTCGTTAAAACGACGCCTTTACCCATTTGGCCACGCTGCCGAATGTGAGCAACTGCCTGAGTACGAGCTAAAATTTGAGTATATTTCTATTAAAGTATTCCTGAGTAAAATTCGTTGATCATTGAGTAGACACTTTTTTCAAGAATCAATTAAATGCTGCTTATAATTTTTTTCATATTTTGGGAAGGTGTAAATGCGAATATTATTAGGAATGCTGTTCCAGATGCTAACTCCTAGATAAAGAAATGATGTTTAAAGTTTGTTAGTTTTGAAATGGGGGATCGCAAAAATGTTTGAGGTCGATCTGCGTGTTAATCGGCTATGTGCCTGTAATGACTTCACAAAATACTTACTTAAGTTGCAAAGTTCTTTCATAAAAATTCGATGCATGATTTTTGCTACATTTAAGGAGAAAGTTTGATTGAATTTTAAAATGTTCAATTCCATAGGTAGGCAAGTTAATGCCAAACGTTAGCTTTGTTAACTACTAGTCTGTTAACAAACTTCACACCTACGTTAACGTTAATCCGTTATTTTCTAGCTTTAATTAACGGAAGTTAATAAAGTCTGTTAATTCGTTAATATTTTGCTTGTAGCTTACATTTCTTTTTATTCACTCACTTCTAGAACACGTATTGGCGCTGTTAAGCTGATTGCAAGAAAATATTTATTACTGTGGTGGTCTTTTTGTGTTCTGGAAGTTACGTTTCACAGTCTCATCGAATTTCAAGATGAATATAAGTTCAAATGCACGGTAGAAACAATCTGAACTAACACCAAATCAGTACACACAGCTAACACAAAAACATTGATTTTGTGTTTGTTCAGATTGTTTCTACCATCTATGAAATTTATTCCCAAAATCGTCATCTGGTACTTTTTTGGTCTGGGTTTGGTTCTCAGTGTTCCCTCATTAATAATTATGTTAAGTTTAAATGCACTAACGAAGCTGCGATCGGAAAATCTTAGGAAATTGCGAACAGCGATAATTAATTAATAGACCTATGAGGCTGCAGCTTATTATTTGCCACAAAAAAAGAGCGAGGTCCTTTCTTCGCTTCTATAAAACTCGTGCTAATACACAAGTGTTATCAGTGCAAACTGGTTTGTACCGGTACAATGAATGAATGGTGCAAGATATTAACGATGAAAACCTTAACGGAAGTTACTAGAACTTAACGGAAGTTAATTTAGTCCGTTAACATGAAAAAACTTTTTAACGGATTGACGATTAATGGACTAGTGCCCACCTATGTTCAATTCCTGATATAAAGGATTAAGACTATCGAAATCTGAAGCTGCGACAATTTTTTTTTAGGAAAGAAATGTTTTTGTTTTCCCATTATACCAATTGCACGTACTATTTTCGTTCAACATATTTAATATTGTTCTGAAATGATAATTTGTTGTCTATAATTAAACGCAGATACTTGACATTTGCTTGTGTCGCGATTGAAAGACCACCGCAATTTATTGTCTAACCCCGCCCTCTGCCGGCTACAAGAATTCGTTTACAGCTTAAAGGTTGTACCCAAATGACGCTCCCTCATCGATCCTTTTCCAGCCAATTACTGCTCATCGTTTTCCTATAGCTGCTCCTTGTTCTGCGCTTTCTATTCGGACGATTCCTCTTGACAAGTGTCAGATGAAAAGCTTCGAAAATATGAACATTTTGATCGAAGTAAACCTTTTTTGTTTGAAAAACGTTTTTTTGAGGGAAAAAAGGTTTTACTTGAGAGAAAATACGCTTAAATTTTGAAAAAAAACTTATTTGAAACAAAAAATTTTTGTTAGGAACAAATACTTTTATTTTCAAAAAATAATTTTGTTCAAAATTTTGTTTTTATCTGTGGCCCCTAAAAGTCTCGGTGCATAAAAGTCCCAGCACCTAAAAATCACGATCTGTCCAGCATTTGCGCTCAGATTATTTTTCGCATGCAGTAAGGTGCCGTTTTAAAACAATAAAAATTGTCACTTACGTATATAGAGAAAAGAATAGGTTCTAAATTTGATTTTTGGGGACTCCGTATTCTACAATTTTTGCTGACAAACAATACCCGGAAATAGAAACATTATATAGTCTCTTACCAAGTAAATAAGATCTGAAAAGATTGTTTACTTTTCCAGAAATACCGTAGTGATCCAACTTTTGCAGTAACATTTCATGAGATACCGTATCAAAAGCTTTTTTTTTAATCGAGAAATAACAATCCTGTCATTTTTTTGTAATTAATATTGTAATTAATTTGGCTTATCACATCAAGAATAGCGTGAGTGGTGGCTTGGTGCTTGTAATTTTAAGAAATAACGGCGTCTAAAATTGGCTTGCAGCTGCAGCTATCAAGGATGACAAACAGGAATTGTTTAATCTTAGCTTAACAAAATGCTTTGATTTTATAATGGCATATGCTGAGTAACCATGAATAGTAGTTGAGTTTTGCTTAAGCGTATTTGGTCACATTTTGATCAGTCCACTGCCTGGGTTGTAAAATTATAGTACGTTATTGATTTACTGCAGGTCCGGGGCTCCTGCGTGGTGCATGATGGGAAGGTAGTGTTTCCGAGCCCTCCCCCGCAGAACATTCCTGAAACCAGCAGCGCACCTTCAGTGGCTGAAGTGACAAAGTCTGTTGAACCTCCTAACCCTTTCAACGTTAAGATGAAGGAAACTGCTCTTGCAACAGCTGGTGAGTTGCTTAAATTTGATTTTTACAAATCGGTTTGTGTTTACAAGTATAAACAAGAAAAACCATTGCGAACTATAGTAATTGTGGGAGGACTTTGTGTCGGCATAAACAGTTTGATGTTGGAAGTTTTGACCCTGACGTTTAGGCACATGGACGGTTTGATTTGCTGTTTGTGAGTTAACAAAAATTATCAAAAAATTCAAGTTTTGGGCAGTCTACGCTTAGCGTAAATTGGTTTGCATTTGAGGTACAGTATTCTTTGTTTATTTTCACCACAGCACACTGTACATACTGAGTTTTGCTAACTAAGGGCATGCTCCTGTGCTCAGGGATTTTATGCCAATTGTTGACTGGGCCTATTCTATTCAGAAAACCTGCCTACGGGCTGGGTAAAGATAAATATACAAGGTGTGTCATAAAAGTTCTAGGACTGTGTTCACTGTGTAAGTTATAGTCAAGCTATAAGACTAAGTTAAATGGCAGACGATTTAATAACTTCTTGGGAGTATTTAACCGCAATTTCAGCTCACTGAGCATTTATTGTGCATTTCAGGACCAGAAGAAAATGGTTAATGTATTTACTGTCGATTTACAAATTTTATGTTTTTGCTTGACGATTTCGTAATGACAACAAACCAACCTCAAATTTCTGGTCCGTTTGGGAAAATCTTCAGAAGCTTTCTGTATGCTTCAATAAGTCTGCAAAGAGCAAAGTTTGTCTCGTTCAACATTTTTTCTCTGGCACAAAAGATTCAAAGAAGGACGTCAGGATGTTAAGGATGATCCCAGGTGTGGAAGGCCTTCCACAAGTAGAAATGAAACCAATGTCGAGCTTATCAACAATATGGTGCGTGGAGATGGTTGGTTTAGTGTGCGACTGATCTCAGATTAAACTGAAATAGCATTTGGCAAATAATCACAGAAGATCTGGGAATGCACTGAGATGGTACCAAGGTGGTTCCACACCTGGGATCGCCCTCAACATTCTGACGTCTTTCTGTGAATCTTTTGTGCCAGAGAAAAACTGTTGAACAAGACAAACTTTGCTCTTTGTAGACATGTTGAAGCATGCATAGAGCTTCCGAAGATTTTCCCAAACGGACCAGAAATTTGAGGTTGGTTTGTTGGTCTGTTGTCATTATGAAATCGTCAAGCAAAAACATAAAATTTGTAAAACAACAGTAAATGTGTTAGCTATTTTCTGCTAGTCCTGAAATGTTCAATAAATGTTACAATGAGCTGAAATTGCGGTCAAACACTCCCAAGAAGTTATTAAATCGTCTGCCATTTAATGTAATCTTATAGCTTGACTATAACTTACACCGTGAACACAGTCCTAGAACTTTTATGACACACCTCGTACATATATATATACATTTTTTTTACGCGGTCTGTGGCTTATCAGGGTTCCAAAAACTGTGATATTTTTTCTACTATTTTTTTACTGTGATATTTTTTGCAACGGTATGTTAGTATTTGGGTCGGCAAACCAGATGAAGAGCTTGATAACGAATCAGAGCGAAATATTAACTAGTTATTGACCACCACAAGTCAACATGCCTCAACAGTATGTTTCTCCTTCCGGGGGCTAAAATTGATTGTAGCCTTATTGAAATAGAATCTATTTTTTACCTATATAGGCATAGATAGCGATGCTCTGTATAGTTTGAAGTTTCCGACTAGGGTTGCACCCACCCCACTTTTCCTGGCCATTTTCGTCATTTGGTGTCATTTCTGCTAAAGTGGCAAATTGTGTTAGAATTGCATAAGTAGGTAATTAAGTCAAAATTGCTAGAGAGTAAGCTTTTCAGTTCACGTGGTTTTTTGTCACGTGTTCTGCAGTAATAGAAAGGTAAAAAAGCACGCAGTGACAGATGCGAAAGACCAGAGTTGCAATCATTAGGGTTGCGCAGTCGCCGAATTTGCATCTCCTCTGGCAAAAAAAAAGAGAAAAAACGCGTGAACACCAAGCAAATAAAAAAAAAGTCAAAACAACACAACATTTTTTGACAGAACAAACAGAAGGTAAATGTAAAATGGGTTTGTTGATATACAAAAATTAGTTAAAATGCCAAATGGGTTTATGCTAGTCAGCAGGCCAGTAAAATAAAGGAAATTAAATTCAAGCACTCCATTAAACAACATGGATTTGGTTAATAGCTTTAACAATTTGAAATAAACTTCTATACGTAACAATCAAGAGAGAAGGGATGAACTGCATTATTACAATTTTGGCATAGTGTTTAATATAAAATTGTGTACAGTGTTTGTAGCAAGATTCAATCCCAATTATTCCAATCATTTTGTACTACTTTGAGAATTTAGAAAAAATTGTTTTAAAATTTTGGATAAAGTTTTTATGTTCGCATTAGGAAGGAGTAATCTTTTTTCGATTGAATTGGGTAAGTTATTCCAAATTTTAACTCCGGAAGTGTTGGCAAATTTAATCAGTTGCAAGTCATAATTTTCAGACACTGCAGCTCGGGTGGGATGCGAATGGATTGAAGAAACTTTCGTATGTTTAAGTTCCTCATCACCCACAACAGGGAGTTTGTTTGCATGGACCTTGATCAAAAATTTTGCTAATTTTAATTTAGAAATTTCGTTAATTTGTAAAAATTAAATTTTTTGATGCAAAGGGAGTAATCTTGTCTTTCTACCAAAACGTTTACACAACATTTTTACAATGCAATTTTATCAAACTTGTAATTTATGGATGTAGAATTTTGCAGAGTTTTTCCTATTAATGATTGCGTATTGCAAGTGAGAATACACTACACTGTAGTACACTGGCACTAATGCACTGAAAGGGAGATTATTAGCTTACAATTCATCGCAGTATTGGAAGTATCAAAGCAAAATTAGCTGCTGGTTTGTTCAATATTCTCAATGTGTCGACACCAGTTGAGTTTATCATCTTAGTACACTCTAAGGTATTCCACGCAATCACTGCGATCAATTTCACTACCATTTATCATTATCGATAAGGAAGTGTCATTCTTTGCTTTAGTGAAAAACAAAAATTTTGTTTTTGTTGTATTCAAAGAGAGATGATTAAATTTTAACCAGTCGTTAAGCAGTGATGGAATTCTTTTTAGTTGATTGAAAACTTTGTAAAAACATTCAAAAACTTACTACCATGATGAAGCCTTAAGATTAGATCGATGCACAATAATGGGCCTGCTGTCTAAAGGTAAAAAAAGTAACCTAAGAAAGACCAGTTTTGCGCTTCAACTTTCGTTATTACTGACAAGAAAACAATAAAAGGAACAGATCAGAAATATGAGCACACAGCAATTGACCAGTTGGCATACAGCTCGTGGTGGGGCATGGTTGAGACTCTTAAAAAACTTGAAGCAAAAATTTAGCTTACTATCATCTTGTTCTTGCGAAAGATTAAGACCTCAAATGCTAGCCTGCATTATGCTGGTGATGAATGAGTGAAAACTGCTTTCAGAACTTGGCTTCGCAATCAAACATCTAAATCTCTGACGTGGCTGGTAGACTACCCATTGGCTTAGCTAATTAATCGAAATTTAAAAGTAAACATGGAAAATGCATGAAATAAACTTTAGATCTCATCGGTACATATGCATCATGTTTCAGCCAAATTTCAGCGCACAGCATGCATAATAGTGTTTCGAGCAGCAAAAAAGCATTTCTTTTTGACTGCCCCCAAATTGAACAAAAGCGACTTGAGTTGACAATCACTCAAAGTAGCAAATTTTTATAATTTTGGTGAAAGTTTTGTTCCTGCGTTGTGACGTCATAATAGTTTGATGTCAGAAATGTTTCTGTAGATTGCCCATGTCCCACTTGTTGAGTGACCCAAGTTTGGAAATTCAGTTTGAATCACAAGAGAAGTGAGAGTGAATATGTTAAAGTAAGCAATTCTAAAAAACTTATCCTGTTTTCTTTGTTTTTTTGTTTTTGTGGAAACGACGTCATTATGGCATAAATGGCCAGGAAAAGTGGGGTGGGAACAATCCTTGCTGGAAACTTCAGACTACTGAACAATTTGAGCTGGTTAAAAAAAATGCATATTTTCCGGGTCAATGGATGCGTTATCTGATTATACTGCAAGATAGGAAAAATTTTTTTTTCAAAAACAGCAGAGAGCAAGAGGTGGTGAATATGTGACGTCAGTACTGAAATTCGAAGATCTTGGTCTAACCTTGACCGACCGTGGATCATGATAAGGAGACTGTAATATGAGCATTAGCAATTAAAGTTTTCTGCATATTTGTTCAAACAAGGTTTGCCGACCCCAATGCAAACATTGTCTAGACAACTAAATTTTCAATGACATAATCATGGGGTTTGAGTTTATGCGTTTAATGCTTAACTTTGGTTTTTAGCTCTGGGCTCTCTCGTCGGAGTTGGTGTGATTTCCCCGAATCCTGCAGTGACCCAGATGATAACCACGTTTGGCATTAGTGTTATTGTTGGCTACCATACGGTGTGGAATGTCACCCCTGCCCTGCATAGCCCGCTGATGTCAGTGACGAATGCCATATCGGGCCTCACTGCTGCAGGGGGTCTCAGCTTGATGGGAGGCGGTATGCTGCCGGGCACCGTATCTCAGGTAGGTTGTCCTTTTAGTCGAAGTTCAAGACCATCTCTATCATGACTAACATTGGTTAGGTGTATGTTTTAGCGATTGCATATTGTGTAAAATTTGGTTAGGTGTATGTTTAGCGACCGCAGAGGAACTTCGCGAAGACCCCACCGTCGGGCCACACCCCAAGGTCTGGACCATAGGTCAAGAATAGAGAGAGAGGAGCCAAAGGTAGATGTATGAAGTGGTTCAGAGGCAAGACAGTCGAGGAAGAGATGATTGAAGTCCTTTAGAGGGTGTCCACGGGCACTACTAGCAGAATTCTCCTTCCGACTGATCCTGTGAAGATATGAAGATAAAAGAAGACTGGCCATGGCAGCGAAGACGGGAAAGCTCACAGCGAACAGAATTACCTATCGTTCTTTGATTCGGTTATTGTGACAAATCTTAAGCCAAGCCGTGGCCACCTGGTCTAACGGTTAGCTATTGTATATAAATTCGTTCTGTAACTTGTGTAATTCATTCTACTGATAATGCTTTGAGCTGAAGCGAAACGCATTTAATAAATTGCTCTGCTTAGTTCTATTCTGGCAATCGTTTTTGTTCTTAGATGAAGCAGAAACTCCTCCGTTCTGCTCCTAAATGCTTTTAGATACCTAATGATTACTCAGCTATCATTTGCAGGCATAAAAAAGAATTGCTAGGAAGATTTAAGATCGAACAATCGAAAACTCCAAACTAAACAAAAGTTTGTTTTTTTCCTAGTAGCATGTGTAACACCGCTGTTTTGCCTAATCTCAAGGCTCGTCAATTAGGCTAGCAAGGCCGAAATGACACTTATCATAGTGATAGAAACCTTCAATAGACACTTCTTTACCTATTAAATAGTTAATAATCAAATCTTTACGGATTAAGTTTCACTAAGAATAAAAGAGCCAAAGCTGTTGCAAACATTTTATTTGAAAAGAGACGTTTTGACTAATTACTTAAGTCATTGTCAATCTGCCAATAATGCACAAGAAAAATTAGAGAAATAGATAACCTGCAACGTTAAGTTGAACAACACAGGCAAAAAATACCAAAATTACCGCAATATAGTTCTACAGTGTAAAGACATCATTGCTTTCAAGAATGTGCCCAAACCAAGGTAGTCTTCAATTCATAACGGCCTTTTAAATCTAACCAAGCGACACTCATCCATTCAACTGCCAAAGCACATCTAGAAACCGTCTTATACAACCCAATTTTATTGAAGACAGTATGAAAGTCACACCAAAATTACAGAACCCAAGCAGTCACTCATAAATTTAAAGATACCAGCAACCAGTTCTCCTTCAAATCATCACTATATGTAGTAATGCTTGTAATTAGCCAGTGCACCCTCACTTTCAGACACACTATTCGATCCACATACATACCCGTATTAGTGCAGGCATATCCAACATTTACGTTATCAACCACACCAGTGACTGAAATTGTAAAAGTAAACTTTAAATTGAATTCTATTTAACTAAAAATTGCCAAAAGTTCCAAAAGGGTTGGAATATTCAGCCCCAACTAAAAGTCGCAATAGATTAAGAAAAAATCCTACCTTGATCTGTCGTTTCTTGAAAGCAATATCCACGGACTGACAACCAAGACCAGTTAAGCTAATAATTGACATAAAAGAATGTCAAATATTACTGCAAAAATTTTTGCACCTTTCACCGTTCAATAAAATACAAAATGCGATATTAAAAATAATTTCAGCAAACAGGTAATTATGATAAATTGCAAAAACCAAGTGACGTCATAAACAAAAAATATAAGAAACTTATGTAATTTAGCCAATGAGAACATCGAAACACCAAAATGAAAGTGTTAAAAAATAATAATTTTTTTTACCAATATACTGCAGTATAAAATGAATAATAAAAATAAAATAATTGGCAAAATTGAGATAATAGAAGACCAGAAAGAAGGAGGTATAATAAAGCAATGAGCAATAAAAAAAATCAGTTATTGAAAACATGAGAGAGACAGAGAAGAGTCATCAATGTTAATATTTGGCCTATGCTGTTGAATTAAAACAGTTTCTTTGATCAATAGCTCTTTCAAATTTGAAGCTGATACTAAAACCTCAGGGTGTTCAAAATCAATGGAATGCTCTATATTATCTTGTAAATGTTTTGTAACATCCGTTTTGTAACTATATTTAGCTTCAAGATTGTGTTCTTCCATTCTGGATTTTATGTTTCTTCTAGTTTGACCAATATATAGCAACTACCACATGAACATTTAAGACGATGGACAACATTACTACGTAATAATAACGATTGCTTTTTCTTATGATTGAAAAATTGTCCAAGTATATTTGTCGCATGTATTATGGTAGTTGAAGTTTGTCTTGCAATTTCTTTCGAAAAAAATGTTTTAGTTCTTTTTCAAGGTGAATAGAAGAAAATTCTCCGATTTAAGAAAGTTTGAAAAAAAATTCGAGAAAGTTTATGTAATTGAGGGATGGACTGAGAATGAAAACTATTACAAGAAGATTGTTTTCTTAATTTACTGATACTTTTAGTTGGGGCTAAATATTCCAACCCTTTTGGAACTTTTGGCAATTTTTAGCAATATAGAATTTGGTTTAAAGTTTACTTTTACAATTTCAGTCGCTGGTGTGGTTGATAACGTAAATGTTGGATATGCCTGCATTACTATGGGGATATAATGTGGATCGAATAGTGTGTCTGAAAGTGAGGGTGCACTGGCTAATTACAAGCATTACTACGTATAGTGATGATTTGAAGGAGAACTGGTTGCTGGTATCTTTAAATTTATGAGTGACTACTTGGGTTCTGTAATTTTGGTGTGACTTTCATACTGTCTTCAATAAAATTGGGTTGTATAAGACGGTTTCTAGATGTGCTTTGGCAGTTGAATGGATGAGTGTCGCTTGGTTAGATTTAAAAGGCCGTTATGAATTGAAGACTACCTTGGTTTGGGCACATTCTTGAAAGCAATGATGTCTTTACACTGTAGAACTATATTGCGGTAATTTTGGTATTTTTTGCCTGTGTTGTTCAACTTAACGTTGCAGGTTATCTATTTCTCTAATTTTTCTTGTGCATTATTGGCAGATTGACAATGACTTAAGTAATTAATCGAAACGTCTCTTTTCAAATAAAATGTTTACAACAACTTTACCTTTTTTATTCTTAATGAAACTGTTTCTCTGGACCAATTTTTATGCTCCAAAGTTTACGGGATTAGGATTTATCAGATATCAATTGACACTTTTTTTATAAGAGCACGCTCATTTTTGCTGAAAATTTAAGAACAAATTAAGAACAACCGAAAAAGATTATATTTCAAGTTTAACAAGAAATTCAATTCTGTTCTGATTCAAAAGAATGAAATTTTAGTTAATTTTTTAGTATTTGCAAGCAAAATTGCAACGATTTCCAGATTATAGGAGTGCTGTTTCGCATTGTGCAGGTAACTGAGAAAATTTTTGGCTGATGTTCAAGGCGAAAAAACTCGCCTTTTCAGTTTTGCAAGACAGCGCATTCAAAATTAAACAGTTTTACAAGCATTGTGGCAAAACTTAACATCGGTGCTCTCAAAATTTAAGAACAACCTGAGATCAAATAAGGCTGAAAATTAGCAAAAAATTAAGAACAGCCAGCCTCAACTCAAAATTTACTGGTTTTTATATAAAAAAATTATATATCCATCAAATTAAGCTGAACCAATTAAATCTTAGTAGCTACAATTTTTACGAAGTAAAACTTATTAAATCTTGTTGAGTTTAGATTTTTTTCATTGTTCGCCCTTAAATTTTCAAAGTAATTTTTTTATGTGCTTGTGAATAATTGAGTAATCAACTAATCATTGTGTATCTAAAGGCATTTCATTTTTTAGCAATGTTAATTTTATGGGTACCATTTCCCGAGGTAGATGCGCATAGGATTTGTGCGAAATCACAAATAGACCTAGTTTGTCTTTACTATGGAAAAGTAGTAATAGCTGGTAGAACACCAATTTTTCATTTACTCATGTTCAAGTATTGTTGCTGCTAGTATACTAGTGAAAAATAAGTGAAAATACACAAATGGAACAAGCTTTATCTAATCTGCACTTTCATGTCTAATTGAATACAGCAGCACTGCGAATTCAAATTGTGAGACATAAAACTTTGGTCCCAGTAACACAACCAGTCAACCACCCCATTCAGACGAGCAGTTTTTTATAGTCCCAATGGTGATTGTGTTACCGAGGTTGCACTGTATTGTATTGACAACATTTAATACCAGTAATAAAAAAATCATTCTATCCAAGCTTAAGGCATTAAACAATGGATTGCTGGGGTGCGCGTTTGGGGAGTTTCTAAATTGTGGCCCCCTGGTGGTTACTCTTAAATATATATTAACATTAAAAACATTTTGCTTAAGCCATTTAAAAAGCAGCATGTGGAGACCTATTTGCTCCATGTTGGAAAAAATCAAGCAATTTTGGACATGATGTGGGAAAAAAATCCGCTAATTGCTAAGAGTTGTGCTAATTTTCCATACCATTACATGATTCATCTAAATTAGCTATAACCTCAAACGTGCTTATGTCAAAACAAATAGAACGGCATTCGCTCTATATTTTGTCTCACAGCGTGTGTTCAGTTTTGCTGAAATGTGATCAAACTGAAAAATCATTTTGCTTTTAAATTTTATCAGAGTAGAATTTGTCTGCAAAGCCATCAGCAAAGACAGCGATGTAAATGCGTATATCTTATCTTAAACGGGGATTAAAGGTAAAATCAATGGGGGTATCTAAAGTTAGGTCAGTCGCATTACGTTAGATTGGCGTTTATCCCATCCTTCTGGGCTCAATTGTTCCAGAGATATTCTTCTTTCAACACGACCCAGGGCCGCTAATGTTATATATAAATTTTTATTGCCAACCCTGACGTTGATAGCCTTGTCGTTAGCGACGCCTTCCCAGTTTTAACCTAAAGCATCGCCGCTATTAGGCCACTGCATTGTGTCGTTTTGCTGCGCTCTAATCAGTTTGATCTTGTAAGTACAACAGATCTGAGCTGGAAAAAAGAGTAGACTGTTTGGTAGCCTAGCGATCTTTGTAGAAATCAAGCTGTCACATACATTTCAGTTTAAATCATAGCCTAGCAAACTTTTCCATCTAAGTTGCAAACAATGGCCTACTACTCCAATAACTGTAGTAGCCTTACTTTTGCTTGTTCTTAGACGTTCGTTACCTAGGCTAACAAACAGTGTATTCTTTTTACCAGCTCGGATCTATTCTGCTGACAAGATCAGGCTGATTAGTGCGCAGCGAAACGATTCAATACAGTGGCCTAATAGTCACGTTGCTTTGGGTTAGAAGTGGGATGGCGTTGCTAACGACGCTAAGGCTGTTAACGTCAGGGTTTCCAATAAAAATTGTTACTATTTATAACATTAAATGCCCTGACGTCGTGTTTGAAGTAGAATATCTCCGGAATGGCGTGGTCAAGAAAGATGGGAGTCAACGCCAATCTAGTCCTATGCAATTGGCCTAACTTTAAATATTCCTTTGATTTTACCTTTAGTCCTCGTTGAAGCGTAAATTCAAAGTATGTACAAAGCTATTTCTAATATTTATAACGTATTTATTCACATAAAACACTACGCACTGTAAGTTGGTTCCAGATCTATTTTTTGTGTTAATAGCAGTGCAATTCTATACTCGGACAGACGGCTAATTGTATTTCTAGTTCTTTGTCTTTTTAATATTTACTGACACCAAGAAAAAAACTGTTTTAGTTAAAAAAATAAAGCTATGAGGAATCTATTTTATGAGATTTCTGGGTGAGGGTGTCACCTCTCAATCATGCCAATTATTTTAAGAACCTACACTGATATCACAAGCAATTAGCTCTCTAATATATCGTTTAAAAATTGTACTGGAAGGTTCCTGAGGAGTGGTACCCCTTAACTGTGTAAAAATATTTTTTCTCTTGAGTATCTATTAATATCAAAAACTTTTACAGTAGCTCAAAACAATAAAAAAAATGATTTTGGGTTTCCATTTAGGGGTGGGGTCCCAGTGGGTGGCTTCCCCAAACTATGTCAAAATATTTGCCTCTTAAATATTATTTGATAACAAAAAAATTAGCTTCCTAGCTTAAGCCGTTCAAAAAATTGATTTTTAGGGGTTCATTTGGGGTTTCCTGGGAGGGTGGTACCCCCAAATTATGTCAAAAGATTTTTTCCGTAAATACCTATTTATATCAAAAAATTTTTTTCCGTAAATACCTATTTATATCAAAAAAATTAGCACCCTAGCTTAAGCCGTTCAAAAAAACTTGATTTGGGGTGGTCTATTTGGAAGTGCTCCCAGGTGACATAATTGCATTTCGAGCTCAACAACTCTACGTAAAAATAAAACTTAGGTGTTTTGTGCTTTAGGAGAAGAGCTGTATAAGATATAGTATAAAAATGGGTTGGTAGAGATGAAAGGGTATCTTAAGGCATGTTACCGGATGAAATATTTTTTGCCGTACTTAAACCGTTTTTGAATGAGACCGCTTTTTGCGCCAAACTTTCAGGTAAAAGTGAAAAAGCGCCAAACTTTCAGGTAAAAGTGAAAAAGCGAGCTAGTTGATCTTGTGTGTGCAAGAACTTCAGTTGGAGGGAATTGAACAAGACAAATTTATTTTATCACTCAAAAACAGCACAAAGTCGAAATTAATAGACCAGATAGCGGCAGGAAAGTTGCCAAAACCTTGCGGTCATTAAGTCAAGCAAACACTTTGTCAGAAAAGCAATTCATGCCAGTATTATTGATGTTTGCTACTGTTTAAGTGATTCTGTATCTGTGAACATTCTAAAAATTTCGAAACTACGACCCTTCAAGACATTTTACGCGTGTTTTCCGTTGGAATATACCCGTGGTGTTGGCCCAGGCGAAGCAGTCTACCCGTTGTGGTGGTAGAATCGAAAAAGAAGGAGAACCAAACCGTTGTGGTAGAACCAAACAGAACCCGAAAAAGGTGTTCTGCGTTGGTGTGGTCATACGGATGAAGAGTGCTTGTTTCATATACTTGAGTGAATGAATCAGTATTCCGTGCCATCACATGTCCCGAAGAAGTGAAGCAACAATAACATCCTAAGGTACACGCACGATTGAGCAGGCTTGGCGAACACAACCCTAGAATTGAGTTGTTTTTCTGCAGGGGCTTGCTGTGGCTTCAACTTTCGTATCGACGGTCAACATATTCGGTGGCTTCCTCGTCACGCAGCGCATGCTCAACATGTTCAAGCGGCCTGAGGACCCTGTTGAACACAATTATCTCTATGCCATCCCTGCCGCTGCCTACCTTGCCGCTTACTACTCAGGCGTTATGGGTGGCGCTTCCAACCTGCACCAGGTGAGTTCCAAGCGGTTGCTGAAGTTGCACACGCACATCAAAATCGTCTTGGTTTTGTAAATAATCTACAAAAAACTTTTCTATCGTGATTAGTTATCCCAACTTACTTTGTCGTTGGGATTTTTTTAGCAGCAATTTAATGCACATTTTGGAAAGGTGTTGTTTGTCTTGAAAAGTTTACTGCTTCACGTGTCTCCTGATTAATGCTATGTGTGAAATTTTTTTTTGTTTAATGCACTGTATTTTGTTGTATCAAGTAAGGTAAAGTCTACAGTGCTGAAGAAGAATAAATAACTACTTGACTAATTAAACTGGACAAATTTGTCATACTAAAACCTTATACGATCAAAAGAATGCAAAACTTGTAATCCGTGAATTATCTTGATTGGGCACTAGACTGGTTTATTCTGTCTCCAACCATTGTAAGAATTCTCTGTCATGCTGGTAGGTTTTCAAACTGCCATGTTACGCTGTTTCGCTGAATCCATTCAGGATTAACGACCAAGCTTTCATTTAAAGGGCATCAAGCGTCAATTTAATTCATTTATTGTATGTCTAGCTAAAGTTAAAAGTTTTTAGATTAATTTCATAATTCTGCGACTTCTATATCGAAAGAAATTTGTTTTTTGCCCTATTTCTCTTTGATGCTACCAATGCCACTATTCCACTTGGCCACCTTGGCCGCTCTCCCAAAGCATTGTAGTTCCAGGAGGCGGCTGGCACCGTTTTGGAATGACTGAGGGCTCGCTTCCAAGCACACCATTTTGATTCTCAGATACACAGACGTATCCAGAAGGCATCCTCAGTTATTTCTGACCAGCAAAGCTGAACCCTGGCAAACCATCTGCTCTAATCCTGGAGCTGTGTTCAGGCTCCTCAATGCGATCTCCGACATAAACGATAACACTCTTCTCCACGTGATACTGCTAATCACTATGCCTCCTATCTCTGCTCCCATTTCGCTCAAGCTTAAGCTACTCCCCGTGCACCGCAGGGGTTCTGAGGATCAGTTCATGAATAAACTGCGCATGGCCAGTTATGTAGATGAGTCGTGGCTTCACAACTTCTGTTCCCCTTTTACTACCTGAACTCTCTGCTGCTATTCCCATGCTCACTTCCTCCATCGCCTTTTCTCTTATTAAACACCCGTCTGAACAAGCGCAGCTCCTCCTTCTTTCTCTTTTTAACAGATCCTGGTTTTCACAGTTTTTCCCATTTTGTTGGAAACCAGCTACCATCGTCGCCATCCTTAAGTCTGGCAGACCCACTTCCTCCCCATCCTCCTTCCGTGTTATCTCATTGACTTCATGTATCTCCCAAGGTTTTTGAGTGCTTGATGCTCTCTCTTCTCGCATTCTATCTCAAATCCAACCATGCCCTTTTCTCTTGTTAGGCGGATTTTCGACCTGGCAAGCCAATTCTCGACCAAATTCTTTTTTCCAATTTCTTTGGGACGGCGTCCAAAAGAAAAAACTCTAGAACGAACAGTTTTGGCCTTTGTTAACTTCTCATAAGCTTTCGACTCGGTTCTGGCATTCCGCTCTTTTTCACAAATTTCTCTTAATCTTCCCCCTTTTGTTTCGTGCTAGATTCGCTCTTTTATTTTCGACCAAAGAGCTCGCTTCCAGCTCCAGCTTTTTATTTTCTTGAGCTGCTCCTTCCAATTTAGACGGGGTGTCCCTTAGGGCTCTGTATTTGGCTCAGTTCTCCCTTTGTGCGGATGACCTGGCCGTTTGGTTCTCCTTTTAATATGCTCAAAACTACTGCTGTTGTCCAGTCTTCATCCCTTTCTATGCTGGAGTCGTGGTTTGATCAACGGCGACTCCTCCTCAACCCCTTAAAGTGTGAGTCCTCTTTCTTTAGCACAGATCCCACCAAACCGCTTTTCACCCTCTGCTCACTCTTCTGGGCATCCCGCTCTCCTTCAGTCCCACTCCCAAATTTCTTGGTGTCATCTTTAACGGAACCCTGTCTTTTAAAGTCCATGTCCATTATCTAATCGCTATGCTCCAAGTTCTACATGAGGCATAAAGCCTTGCGTTCCGTTGCTACCGCTTGCAGGGGTCCCTCTAAAGAATCACTCTCCTTTCTCTACATAGCTTTCATGGGGCCGGTTCTGTCATATGCCTCTGCCAAATGGTTCCTTTTCGTATGCACCTCGCTGTCCAAACAATTAGAAATTCCCCACAGAGTTGCATGTAGAGTCACTACTTGATGCCTCTCTTCCGCCCCTACCCCACTGCTTTGTTTTTGAGGCCCGACTTCCCCTCTTAAAGAGATACTGCTTAATATCGGTTTTGTTGAAGGAATGAGAACTACTTGAGGTAGGAAAGATGCGCCCCAAACCTTGTTCCATGATTCCCATTATAATGGCTTATGATGTACCACCAAACAACTGTTCAAATATTCCCTTTATCCGTAAAAGTAGATTTAATTCCTTTCACTCCTTACTATTGACAACCCTGGGTTTCGAAATTTTGTGACGTCAGTGAAGGTTGACTTTGCAAAATTTGTTGCAGAATAAGCACCGCGATGTTTGATGGTCGGTGTTCTATAAACTCGATAAGCAATGCGAGGTGCAATAGTCGAACTTCGCGTTGCTTATTCTGCTAGAAATTTTGCAAAGTCATCCTTTTTTAATGTCTCGCAATTCCGAAGTGCTGGATTGCCAATGGTATGGAGTCAAACAGATTAAATCTTTTTCGCGGATAAGGGAAATAGTGGAGCAAGATTTGGGTCACCTATTTTTTTACCTCACGTAGTTCTCATTTCTTCAATAAATCTCGAGCAGCATCTCTTTTAGAAATAACCTTGAAACTTGATGCACTGTCGTGCTTTGAAGTGCTCTACGCCTTGTAAAAGCAGCGATCTGCCGGTTAAAGAACCCCTCCCATGTGCGTGAACCATTATTTCAGTGCCCCCCTCCCCATTCTCACTGGATTTCAACCAAGTCCATGGTATCTCCCTCCCTAGCTGCTCTGGTCAGCTCACCTTGTTTTGAATCTATCTGCCAGGAATCGGCTACTCTCCTTTCCCTCTCAAACATCTACGTATGGACCTATAGCTCTTCTCGCTTTGGACCGGGCGATGGTGGAGTGTATGCCATATATTCCCGGTGCAATACTTCCGACTTCCTTTCTTTCTTTGTCTACCCAATCGCCTCCAGTTTCACAGCTGAAACCCTTGTTTAGTGTACAGAATACGGACTGGTTTGTTTGTTTGTGTAATAACCAAACCACGACTTGCCACTTATAGTTGGATGCTTTTGCGAAGTCTCGAGATATCGCTTGCGATGTCACATTCTAGTTTAAACTTTAAAATGTTTTTGCTGTTTCCTTGCGGTAATTTCAGACCATTGGCTTTAAAGTCTTTTATGATCAGAAGATACAAAGTTTATTTTTAGTAACAATGAAGTTTAGTATGTAAAGAATGGTTATTTAAAGAAACATTGGTTTACGTTTGTTAGTTTTTTCTTAGTACATGAAAACGTATGGGGGGAGAGAAGCTTTTGTTTCACTCTGTATTTGCTATATTTTTGTTTTATCAGTTTTTATTGCTGTTATATTGCAAACTACTCACAACAAAAAAGATTCAACAATGATTTTACAACATGCATTTCAGTTTTTGCCAAAATCTTGCTTCGATCGTGGGCGTTAAAGCGACACTGCTTGAAATCGGTTTTATTGAAGCGATGAGAACTACTCAAGATAATAAAGAGGTATCCCAAACCTTACACTTTTCCCACAATTCCTCTTATTTTTTCTTATTCGTCGTTTGACTCCGCGCCATGGGCAACCGTGCTTTTCACAATTTTGTGACATCACAAAACGCATGGTTTTGCAAAAATTCTCGCAGACAAAGAATCGCTATGTTTGGTAAGAAAGGTAACAGCCTAGGATTCTGCTTTAGACAGCGATTCCAATTCAAGTAAATTTATCAGTATCATTGCACGGTAAGTGATATCAATCTATCAGTAACATTAGACGAGTAATAAAATCTACTATGTCAAAGTTAGGCTAGTTTTGGTGATGTTTTTAGCCTATGAATGATATAAAATTTAAATCCAAAAACGATTATACTGTAGGTCAGTATTGGTAGCCTAGGTCTACCCGTAGCTGTAGCCAAGTTTTCAGATTTGGTTAGAGGCTACTCACTGCTACCAGTTGGAAATCTCGTTTCTTATTCTGCGAAAAATTTTGCAAAATCAAGATTTTTGTGAATGAAATGATCATGAAATTGCGAAATGCAGGGTTGCCAATGGTACGGAGTCAAACGGATTGTATTTTTGCGAATAAGAGGAGTTGTGGAAAAGGTTTGGGACACCGCTTTATTACCTCAAGTAGTTCTCATTTTTTGGATAAAACTGATTTCAAGCAGTATCTCTTTGAAAGTGTCGTGATAAAACCTAGGTATTGTATTTAGATGATGTATTTTGCTTCGGGTCTGTGTTGTGTTGGAGCGTTAGGAGGCTTGTCGAAGCAATCCACTGCAAGGACAGGAAACGCATTAGGGATCATCGGTGTGTCTGGTGGAATCGCCGCCACCATCGGCAGCATCGCCCCTGCCAGCGACTTACTCGCACAGATGGTCGCTGCCATGTCGATCGGTGGCCTCATCGGTGAGTTGCTTGTTTATTCAACTTCTTGTTTTATTCTAGCTTCAGATGCCGAAAACTTCAAAGTATGCGGTTTGCGAAATTCTTGACGATTTTAAAATTTTGTTTTTATTGCAAAAATGGTTATCAAAATTTGTCAACAAAAATTTTTACCATTCTGTACATAACATACTTTTCTCATCATTAATTTCAACCTGTTACCTCAATTCGAACAAAATTGGGCGAAGTGGATAGAGTATTTTTTTTTAGCTTATGACGTCAAAACCCAATGACATCACAATTGTATTTGAAGAGAAGACATGTTCTACTTATTAAGTGACTCAAGTTTGGAAAGTCGGTTTTAACCATACGAGAAATTTGAGTAATTAAAGGAGGGGGGAGATTAAGAGAGAAATTGAAGTAACATGAGAAAAATTAACCAACTTTTGCGAAAATGACGTCATTGTGACGTAAATCGCTCAGAAAATTGGGGATAACCGTAGCTGGAAACTGCAGATTATACTGAGCATCACTCTATACGTAAAAAATCGATATTACTGTAGGTTGTTTTCTAAATAGGCTAGGCGAAGATGCAGCCAACCTATTATCAAACACGTGATTGTGCAGGTGTCGGAATCGCGCAGTCAATTGCCATAACTTCACTACCTCAGCTTGTCGCCGCCTTCCACAGCTTGGTCGGGCTTGCCGCCGTGATGACGTGTGTTGCCGAGTTCATGGTCGAGTACCCGCATCTGAGCGAAAACGAGATGGGCAACATGATCAAGTTTGTCGCGTATCTTGGCACCTACATTGGTGGCGTCACATTCACTGGATCCCTCGTCGCGTACGGAAAACTGGACGGTGAGTCTCATTTGACCGGAAGCCGACCAGCGGTCAACTGGATTGAGTATCTGCTGCTGAAACAGCAAACTCAGGTTCGATTCCCGGTCGTGCAAACTAACACAAGCAAAATTGGTGTTCACTGCTTCCATCTTGACGTTCAGCATTTAAGGGAACGAGTGTAAAGCTTTTACCGTGCTAGGCGGGGAGGTGGGCAGCGGGCAGGTGGCTTCGCTGTTTCTTGGCTGACGCGATTTGGTAAATCAAGAATTTATATTTCATTTCAACCCAAACCGTCGTCTTGTTTATGAAAATGCAAAAGTAAAGTTTATCTCTGTGTATTTTGATGAACAAGACCACGGTTGCGGCGGATCTCAACCTCCTCTTTTGGAACTTGATCACTTGCGCTTAAATCTTGTTTCAAGCGGCTCTGATGAATAACTCGTTACTATAAGTGGCGCTTATGTTCGCTTTAGACCAAATTGTTCGCTTTAGACCAAATTGATTAAATACTTATGCATTGCGTAGTACTTAAGCAGTTTACGGCAGGCGCGTAGCCAAAAAACTGCAATAGGGAAACTGTTTCGGGGATCAGCGCTTTGAGATTTTGCATTCTTTTTGCAAAAATAACTCAATTTTAGGCTGATTTTGGTGAAAATTAGCCGGGCAAAAACATGATTAAACTAGTGCATAAATGGGCTATGTGAGCGTTAGCTAATCGTAAAATTTCAGTCTTTTTTGCTAGCCAGTGAATCATGTAGTCCTATAATTCGAAACAACCCTTTTTAAGTACGAACTTGATTTGTCTGCATTTTGTTTGAAATGGTTTCGGCGTAGAGACTAATAGAAAGGGATTTGTACAGCTAAATTAAATAGACCTTGCTGAATAACTCCCTTTATCCTTTTAATTTTTTTAATGAAGCCGACGTAAAGCATTTTGCATCGAGAGATCAAATTTGATTGCTAAGTTTTATCCATTTTTACTGGTTGTAAGCTGTGTCTTTGAAAACCATTTAGCCCTCCTTACAAATAAATGTTGCAAAGTGGCTTCAAACCACTGTAGAGTCCCGGCAAAAGACTGTCTTAGAAGCGAAAAACGTGGAATTTGTTTTAGCGTACAACTGTACATTTTTGTGAACAGGTCAATGGGGGGAGACCATAGCCCCCCCTGGCTGCGCTACTGGTTTACGGTGCGCAAATTTCAATAAATTACGTTGTAAACATCGACTGCGGTAGACTTTTGATAATCATATCCTTAGGTATGGTGTTTAACTCTTACGTTTCGATAGAACGAAAATTCCTGATCAAATCTGAAATCATCTTCCGACGTAATACAAAATTTGCGTTTTTCATCTGGTTGCAGTGCTCAGCGTGTCGACGAAATGGAAGATGGTAATAGAGACATGTCAGCATTGTTACACAATAATAATTATTCTAGCGAGCTTTTAAAAGCATAGCTGTAAAAAGTAAACGGGTCAATTAAAATATTCAGCTAATTTATCTCAGTATCTCAGATTTGGAATTAAGGTGGGCCTTCAAATTCACGTCAAACAACTTGTTTCTATAATGTTAGTAATGATTTAATTACGATGCTTTTGACTTTTGTCGGCCAGAGCTTTAATTTGTAATTGTTTGCATGCGTTCTGTCCTATAGGCTACCAGCGCGGAAGCGTAGGGAAGAGCCACCAGAACGGCGACTACTTAAAACAAGCTATGTGAAAAAGTTATCCTCCCACAGGATTCGAACCTGCGGCCTATAGATATGGATAACTTACTTCTATTCAAATGTAATAACTCCCTTTTTTTGACGTTTGCAGGTAGAGCTTGAATGTTTAATCGTTCGCAAGCTAGCTTCCGCGCTAGTAGTCTATAGGCCTGAAAGCACGCAAACTGTTAAACGTAAAACGAATTGCAGGGTTAGGTTGGGCAAAAATTGATTCAAATAAAGACCGCATAGAAAATATTCCCTGTCATTTTAAATCCCAATTTTGCGGTGGAATTTGTAAACCAAAAAGGGCCTTTATTTGTTTTAAACCTTAATTTTACTCTATGTTGAGCTTATCACGTAATATCTAAAAAATGGTCAACAGACGTTTAGGGTGGGAAAAACCTCGAAGGTTTTTAAAAGGCCCTGATGTAGCTGGTCAACGGTTAGGCATAAGCGTAGGAAATACAGATTACGTAGCCCAAAGAGCTGCTACGAAAAACTCAAGCGCCCCATATTTCAAGAGTGGAATAAGGATGCTTGGATTTTCCGTAGGCAGCGTTTTTCTTATGTTTTGTTTCCACGATCCGTCGTCCAATTTTAATTATTGTTTACGTTTACAAAACCTGACTTGAAAGTGTGACTGTTGTTTATTAATTTAAACAAAGTAATAATAGTTCTTCTAAATTTAATGCTGTCACAGCTAATTACCATCGTGATTTTTTTAATTAAAAACAAGCGACATTTTAAGTTGGATGGATACATGGCTCGGAAACTGCTGATCATTCCGCAGACCTTGCTGCCTAAAGCCGCATTTTGACCGGACGCAAAGTAATGAGAAGGAACTTTCGAGAGCGGTCGATGGTAAGCGCTTGCGTTTGCAAGCAAGCTTCGCGAGTGACATCACCTACTACTTGTGACAGTTTGTGAAGCTTTGCGTCTTGTCTAAACGCACCATCTATTCTTCAACACTGGAGATTGTGCTCCCAACAGGTCTATTGAGCTGGCTTGCTATGTGTTTGATATAAAGATGGTTTACCTGTTTAGGTTTGCTCAACTCCGCCCCGCTCCTCCTCCCTGGCAGACACGCTTTGAACGCCGGGTTGTTGGCGGGCAGCTTCCTCCCGATGATACCCTTCATGATGGATTGCTCGTACAAGACCGGCTTGACCTGCCTCGGCACCACCGCGGCCTTATCGACCATCATGGTGGGTTACGTTTACTTGTCTTGTCAGTTGGGCTTATGCCAACCCTGACTATCATCTCTGTTGCTCTGCTCCTACACTTTTCGCCCATACGACTGCTTCTTCATGGCCCAAATCAAGAGCAGCAACCAAAGAAGCCGCAGACGTGGCGTCCGGTGAGCTGCACTAACCCCGTGGTCTATCGCGCTTTTAAGATATCAACTTAGTCCACCCATCCACCTCATCATTGATGCGCGAGATAATTAGGTTATAATGCAAACTAAACTCTGTCCAATGACTGCGCCACATCGAAAATTACAAGGCGTTATTCGGTGTTGAATACAATTTTTTTATTTGCGAAAAGCCCGCTAAAAATTGTCTAAAAGATCTTAAAACAACCTTTGGAACTGCGTCTGTTAGTCTAAACTTCAAACACTGTTTAGTTCCCGTAGATATCTAAACACCATTTCGGTCCAACTCAGGTGTGAGAACCTCCCGGGTAAGCCATTTTTAATACTGCAGCAATAGTTAAATTTTCGCTTTGACTAAATTTTCTCTTTCAATTTTGCCATGCTTTCATAGGAAAGTGGGCATTTCGCATTTTGCTTAACAAAAATTTTAAGTTATGCTTTCTGCCATAGACTGAATGCCGTAGTAAGCAGAGACTAATATCAAATCTTGTAGCATGTAATGAGTTGGCTGGCTCCATCCCCGCGTCATTGCGCCCGCGGACAACACAGCTTTTTTTGAAGTAATGCCGCAATGTGGCAAGCCGTTGGCAGCACTGTCCTAAGCAGAGATTCGAAGCACAAATTTAGTACCTGAAGCGTTTTATTGATTTGTTTTTGCTTTTGTTTATGAATAGTGAATACGATGATTGTAAAAAATCTATGTATGTTAAGTGGCGTTAGTAATTATTATAAAAGAAAAAACGAACAGGTCACAACTCAGCACTTCATCTTAAGTGTTCTGGCTGCTGAGTTTTCGTGGGCTTCTCTGCCCTCCCATCTCTAGCAGGAGATCGGATAACTCCAACTAATTCCCTTCCTTTCAAATCCACCCCTACCACGAGTTTCTGTTAAATCTCTCCCTTAACCCTCTGTCTCTTCTTTTGACGCCGATTGCATCGCTAGGGCGTGGTCTAGAACTTTAAGAGGAAGATGAGGCATGAAAGATTGTAGGTCAGCAGAGTGGTGGCTAAGTGGTTCCAAGATCTCAGTGCTTGAAAACGTTTTCTGATTCAAAATAAAAGCCACTCGATTTTAGGACTATTTTATTGAAGTTGTTAAGTTATCATGATTATGGCGCTTTAAAAAGGCATTTAGGACGTTTTTATTAAAAAAAACTTGACTATGAAATAGGGTGTTTCATTTTTTCACCATTTTCGATTTGAAACACGTTCGGGGTCGCATCTGATAGAGTTTTCGACACTGATCGTATGTGCAAAATTTTTTTCGTTTATGACGTCATTAAGAGGTTTCAGCGGGCCTTTGAAGTGACGTCATAACGCATTTTTGCAAATTTTTCGTATCTCGAAAACGGCGTACGCTAGAAAGCTGGGAGTGGTGTCAAAATGCGCAGAAGAGTCGATTTCCTATACTTCCGCTAGAGACTAAAATGGCGTAGCTCCACCAGAAAAAAGTTATTTGAAAAAAACAAAATTTAGCGTAAATGCTGTTGCAACATTTACGTCTATGCCTACTCAATACTCATGCAGGCAATTCTTTTATTGTTGCGCAATTTAATATTAATCATCTTGCTATTGTACCGGTAATTGTAGTACTGACCAACGTGGTATTCCATGGAGCAGATTGTTATAGCTAGATGTGAGGTTGCAGGAGCCGAGATATTGAGCAATGCTGGTTGGCAACTTGATCTATTTTCTTTTTGCGTTTTTCAGTTATCAGTACATCATTAGTTTGATGATTCAACATGTGATCATTTCGCTTAATTTGCTAATTTTTGTTACCTGTGTTTCTGCAGAGTGTCCTATTGACTAGGATGTGATGGTCTGATCTATGCGGTATTGCGATAGGGGTGGTCACTGCCCTTTGGCGTAATTGACAGGAGAAATTTGCTCCCAGATGTAAGCCCCTTCTAAAACGTGCGCCCCCCCCCCCCCCACTTCAGTTGCAACGAATATCTCGGAAAAAGCAAACAACAAAAGAGGAAACAGTCCTCTTTTAAATTCCACTTAGACCTTTTTTTAATTTAAATTGAGTTGAGCTCTCGTTGATCACATCCTAGTTTTGGGACTGCGGTTCCTTCTACCAAGTTTGGTTCCAAGGGTAGCTCTGCAGTAGGCCTAAAAAAAATTTAAAGATGGTTGTAAAAAGATCGATTGCAAAAAGTCGTTGGTCAAGTATGTGAACTCAGAAACGAATAAATTGTCCCTTGACATAGATCTCATCAATCCCAGAGTTTTTTAAGAAAATACCAGGTTTTAATGACATAATAAGAAATGAGGTAGTGAAAGACATCTTCGGGATATGGCAAGCTGCAGGGTTACTAATCATCAGCTACAGTCGAACCCAAACAAAATTTAATGATGTGGTGGCAAAGTTTGAAGGAACAAAGAAATGGGCAAAAGTTCACAAAAGTGTAACGACACTAGTTTCAGAGGAATGGTTGGAGAAGATTTATAATATAATACAAGTGCGAGATTTCTGAAAAACCACAAGTTTTTAACGACAAAATTTCATGTTGCTGCCGACAGGAAAATAGAATTCCGAAATCGGAGATGACGTTCTTGATTGATCAAAAAGCTTGTCCAACCATTTCTCTGAACTGAAGTCACAACACTTTGATAAACTTTTGCCGACTTCTTTGCTCCTTCAAACTTTGGTACCTCCTCGTTAAATTTCCTTGGATTTGACTGAAGCTGATGATTGGTAACCCTGCAGCTTGCCATATCCAGATGATGTCATTTACTACCTCATTTTTTACGTTATTAAAACCAGGCATTTTTTTTCAAAACTTCTGGTTTTGATTCACGGAGTAACTCTCGCAAATAATAGTATCGATTGATGAGATCTACGTTAAGGGACAATTTATTCGTTTCCGAGTTCACATACTTAACCAACGCCTTTTCTGTAGACAATCTTTTTACAACCATCTTTAAATTTCCTTTAGGCCTACTGCTACCCTTGGAAACCAACTTAAAATGACCGCTCTCCCAAAACTATAAGATGTGATCAACGAGAGCTGGATACCCTATTCACCAAACAATTTGAGACAAGAATCAAGATGCTTGATTGTAAGCAGTTACTTGTTTTCCCCCAGCCAATACCGTATGGATCAGACCATTACGTGTTAGTCAACAGGTCACTCTGCAGAAACACAGGTAACAAAAATTTGCAAATTAAGCGAAATGATCACATGTTAAACCATCAAACAAATGATGTACTGGTAACTGAAAAACGCAAAAAGATAGATCAATCTAAGAACAAAAACGATAACCAAAATAGAACTAAGCGTAACAATTTATTAGACGCGTTTCGCTTTAACTTAAAGCAGCATCAGTGGAATGGATTCGTTTTAACTTAAAGCATGTCGCTTCGCTTTAACTTAAAACATCATCAGTAGAACAGATTCTACTAATGACGCTTTAAGTTTAAGCGAAACGCGCCTAATAAATTGTTACGCTTAGTTCTATTTTGGCAGCCGTTTTTCTTAGATTAAGCAGAAACTCCGACCGTTATGCTCCAAAATAGATCAAGTTGCCAACCAGCATTGCTCAATATCTCGGCTCCTGCAACCTCACATCTAGCTATAACAATCTGCTCCATGGAATACCACGTTGGTCAGTACTACAATTACCGGTACAATAGCAAGATGATTAATATTAAATTGCGCAACAATAAAAGAATTGCCTGCATGAGTATTGAGTAGGCATAGACGTAAATGTTGCAACAGCATTTACGCTAAATTTTGTTTTTTTCAAATAACTTTTTTTCTGGTGGAGCTACGCCATTTTAGTCTCTAGCGGAGGTATAGGAAATCGACTCTTCTGCGCATTTTGACACCACTCCCAGCTTTCTAGCGTACGCCGTTTTCGAGATACGAAAAATTTGCAAAAATGCGTTATGACGTCACTTCAAAGGCCCGCTGAAACCTCTTAATGACGTCATAAACGAAAAAAATTTTGCACGTACGATCAGTGTCGAAAACTCTATCAGATGCGACCCCGAACGTGTTTCAAATCGAAAAATGGTGAAAAAATGAAACACTCTACTATGAAATCATGGCGAAACAACTTTGGCAATGTTTTTGAATTTTTTCACACCAATTTTGATCCATTTTGGCCAAAAAATCTTAAGATAATCGCAATTCTTTTTCCCCTTAGATAAGGGAGAAACGCTTTCCGAACATTACCAAACCGAACGGAAGTGCGTCAAAATCGTTCCAAATGATTGACTGGATTAGCAGTTGTCGAAACAGTGGCTTCGTAGGTTCCTGCTGATAACCGCAGCAAATCTAATACGAACAATGTTTGCTAAAACGCTTGCCTTGCATAATTAGGTGAAAAACTAAGTGGCCTTCCCAGGTTCAGGCCAAAACCAAATTGTTCAATAATAGCATAAAAATTACTGGAATCTTAGTCTAAGATCTAGTCAGCTACAATGCTTTGATTTATTGCGCAATCTGCTTGAAACAAGATGGCCGAAATTTGGATCCTAAGAGGAAACATCAAAATTTTCCCTTAGACTTTTTTAACCTGATGAGTTGCAAGAATTGCAATGGGGTCATGTTGGTAAACTTATTTTTTGAAGATTTTTCCTCCGTTTTTCAAAAATAGGGTTTAATGCTCTTTAAGAACTTTAGATGCCTCCTCATTTGGTACTGCATATTGCTTTTCCCTACCTTTAATTTAACGGTGATAAGCTGGAGAGGCGCTGTATTAAACGAACGTGATCTATTATGTTTTTATCATTTTTTTTTTGGTTAATTTCATAATACCGGTAGTTGTAAGACCGATGTATTCCCAGGGCTACACGTTGACTGCTGCGATAGGTGGAGCGGACATGCCAGTGGTGATCACGGTGCTGAACAGCTACTCGGGATGGGCTCTGTGTGCGGAAGGTTTTCTTCTTAACAACAATCTGCTCACCATCGTGGGCGCCCTTATCGGATCGTCTGGCGCCATCCTCTCCTACATTATGTGTGTGGTAAGTTTCCTAACAAAATGCGCACCATTGTAGGTCTTGTCGAACGTCTGATACATTACGTGCAGAAAGTGCGTTGGTTTAATGTTGAGAATTTATTCGCTAGCTATTCCTTAATGGCTTTGTTGAAAACGAGGCAATCGAAGTTAATTCAGTGTGTTTTGGGAATGTCGATGCTGCCTATTACTCGCTCAGTGCCAGTGTGTTGCAGGCGATGAATCGGTCGCTGGCGAACGTGATCCTGGGCGGGTACGGCACTAGCTCAACAGGCACCGGGAAGCCGATGGAAATCACTGGCACTCATACCGAAGTGAACGTCGACGAAACAATTGGCATGATCAAGGACGCCGAGAACATCATCATTGTCCCAGGTGAGCGTCTTTTTGGCTAGTTTTTTTGTTTGCTTAAAAGATTTAAAAAACTTGTTTCACAACCCTTTTTTATCGATAATAATCTTGTCGGCCATAGTTTCCATTCGGCCGTTCTTCGGAGCCGAAAAGCGAGACGACGTGAAAAGCTTTGATAAAAAAAAACAGCTACCGTAAGTGAAAGTGGAACAACTTATTTTTAAGAAAATTTTTATATAATAATGTACTGAAAAAGAAATACGCTATATGCACTATAATCGAGTCTTACAGGCAAAACCAAATCTACGATACCAAGCTAGCGCCGTCGCCCGAGCAACCGAAGTGAGGGGGCACTAGCCGAAAATGGGGGAGGCACGAGAATAGATTGGACTTTTGCACATAAAAACTGCTATTTTGCGGCTACAAATTACGCGCTATTTTAAAAATTTTGTATTCATGTTTGAAAAAAGAGACGTGTAAGCCTGGTAGCGTTTATTAGCTCGTTTCGTATGCAGCTCATAACTTGAAAAATCTGTTTGCAGCAGTAAATGCGACCAGAAGCGCAATCAGGTTTTTATGCTAAAAGAGAGGGGGCTTGTTGAACCAAAAGTTGTTTTTTTTGTGCTCAAAAATTGTCTAATTTAGGCTCCGTGCTTCTAAATAACTTGATTAAAGGGTGCCCGTTATGACTAAAGGAAGCCCCCTTAGCCCCTTCCTCCTGGTTGCGCAACTAACTGCGACCTAAAAAAAATCTTGAGTAAGCTCTAAAAAAAGAGCTGGTCTTTAAAAATAATGTTTTCACTCATTGTTTCAGATCATAATCACTAACCAAATACTGGTAACGATTCTATTGGCTTACATCCCTATTCCGCGACTCATGCGTGAAGGGTGCTAATAAGACGGATTATTGCGTCACATTTATGTATAGCAGTTATGATGGCCCGCAATTTTACAAAGAATCGAGAAAACTTCAACGAGAATTATCTTTGAACGTTATTATTCCTTATTCTATTATTGCCTGTTGTCTTGTCGTTACGTATGCCCCAAAAAGCATTCTGAGTAAGCCGAAATTGGGGGCACAAGCAGTCGTAAGGGGGATACGGCCCCCCAGTAGCGACGGCACTGTACCAAGCCTGAGTGTAGCAAAAGCTGAGTGTCGCTCGAGAACCGTATTTAGTTGACGGCGTTTGTTGCTTGTGCATTGCAGGTTACGGTCTGTGTGCTGCGAACGCTCAATACCCAATCGCCACGATGGCTAACGACCTGAGGAAACAGGGTAAGAACGTGAGGTGAGTATATAGTTGGGTTGCAAATTTTTAAACGAAATGAGATTGCTCTAATGCTTTCAAAATCTCCTTTGAGTTATTTGGACTCGAGGTTGCTCCGGAAATATTTCGTAGTTGCTCCAGGAAAAAGCGAGTGAGAGTAAGACTAGACCGAGTTTGCAAATCATAACGAGAGCGTTCTGTAATGCGGCATCAGATACGTCATCGAGCAGATATTTGCTTCATTTCAAAAAAGCTAAGAAACCAGCCTCCAAATAATGTTGCATCTTTTTTTCAAAAATGCTTCAAATTTAAAGTTCGTCTTTTCTTGGACAGATTTTTGCCTCATGAAGCTAACCTACATCATAAAACCGAATTTTTGCAAAAATTGGTTTCAAAGTGATGACGTCTTCATAATGATGTCACGACCTATTTTCGCCACAGTAACGTCATAATTGGTATAAATTTTGCACGTAAACGGATGTTTTTTTTAATTAGAATTACAAAATATATGCCCAAGTGGAAATGGTTACGTCGGAAAAGCATCTCATGACGTCATTAAGATTAAATGTGGCCAAAAAAGTCTTATCCACTAAGTTTTATCCAAGGACGCAACAACGTGACCAGGGCGCGGGTTCAACTCTGATCAAATAATCAGGGTAGTAATAACATAATAATTTTTTTTTTTGTGGTTGAAATAGAGTAGTTCAATTAGTTAAGCCAACACTTATCATGAAGGACTAATTTGGCGAAACAAACCTCATTTGCATTCTACATTATAATCTACTGAACACCCCAGGAGCATACAAGTGATACATCTACAGTATTTGGATAACGAAAATACCCGAAAAAGTCAATTTAGTAGTGTTGGTGCAAGCAATTGAACTAATATTTCTATTCGAATGTTTCGTCAACTCAACGCAATTCACACTTGGTTAGCTGCACAAGCACTCGGGCACGAGCATCAGAACAAGACTTGTAACCTTAAACTTGAACTGACCCACACAAATAAAGTTGTAGGTTGAAACAAATCTCATCAAGTATCTTGAGTAACAGTGCATGTAAATTAATTAATTTTTTATCTTTTGTGTTCCTCAACCATTACTACTATAGTTAGCTTGTACACAGTCTTCTCAGTTTCCAAAGTGCGCGATGGACACGGGCAATTACCAGTTAGCTGTACAAGAAGTTCAGTTAAAAATTAAAAACAATCAAAATTATTAAAAAATGTTTTCCCTAATTGGTTTTTCCGGTGGGATGGAAACTAAACAAAAAACAATAAAACACCTCAATACACAACGTGCTTAAGCGTGGCACAGTAGACATTCACGAGTTGACAAGCCTGATATTCTCGAAACAGCAATTACAAGGCTGCGTTTTTGTGGGTAGAAGATATCATTACAGGCATGTGGTGTAATTCAGAGATGTAAAAAAGTGTTTTTTGTTGTTTTTTTTTTCTTCGTACTTGACAAAACAAAAATTAAGTTTGTTTTTTAAACACAACCAAGCAAAGCAATTAGCATCAAATCGCACGACTACCATGGCGTAGTATCCCATATCAAAGCTGTAAACGGGTCCAGGAGGCCCGAACATGGTCCGAAAATAATGCAAAGTTTTTGAAACCCTTAAAAGTTTTTATGGTTCAAAATCGTGTTTTTAATTAAATTTTAATTATTAAATTCAAAACGACTTAAAAATTTTTCTAATCTTTTACATTATTTAACGGCAACACTGATGTAAAAATATAATATTCAAATGTATCATTTTAAAATATTTATCCGCGCGCGATTTTAAGCGGCTTATCTAAAAAACGGCACCTGGTTGCAACGGGACATTTTAATTAATCAGACAATAAAAATCTATCTGCAGAAGTTCTTTAGAACTGTGTAAAAATGCCTAATTTACCGGTCTTAAATCTCCAAAAATCTTACATCCATCTTGTTCAGTACACTGCCTTTTTTTCGGCAGCAGACAATCAACTTCACATTGGAAAAGCTGTTAAAGGGCAGTAAGGTTTTTATAGATGAGCGATGTCTTGGCAGGTTCGGCATTCATCCAGTGGCCGGCCGCATGCCGGGACAGCTCAACGTACTGCTCGCTGATGCTGGAGTGCCGTACGACGTCGTGTTAGAGATGGACGAAATCAACGAAGACTTTGAAGGTACAGTAGATGTTTTCGGCAACTTTTAATATCTTATTCTATTAACTCATCGATGTTGTGGCCACCAACCCACCAGGTGTTCTCATCTTCCCATTGTGTTTTCGAGCAATTCGTATCGTATTTGACTTTGTTTCAGTAGAGCTTTTTAAAGTAGAAGTTTAAAATTCATCGAGAATAGATGGGAACTTTAATCTCGTCCAACAAGTGTCAATCGGAGAAACAACGAAATGATAGGCTAAAAACTTCGCTGTAAACCGAGGATTATGAATCATAATTTCAAGATTAGCATTAGGCGAGGAAAATTGACTGGTAACAGTACCAGCAAAGTCCAAAGCATAGCAATTTTGTTAAAAAGACACTGCTTGAAATCGGTTTTATTGAAGAAATGAGAACTAATTGAGGTAAAAAAGCGGTGCCCCAAACTTTCCACAATTATCCTTACTCGCGAAATTATGTTTTAATCCGTTGGACTCCGTACCATTGGCAACCCTGCATTTCGCAATTTTGTGACATCACGAAAAGCCTGCTGTAGATTAGTATTGGTAGCCAAAGTCTGCTGGTTCCAGTATCAGTAGCCAAGTTTTCAGATTTGGTTATAGGCTACTCACTGCTACCAGTTGGAAATCGCGTTTCTTAGTATGCGAGAAATTTTGCAAAATCAAGCTTTTTTGTGATGTCACAAAATTGCGAAAATGCAGTGTTGCCAATGGTACGTAGTCAAACGGATTTTCACGAATAAAATGGATTGTGGAAAAGGTTTGGGGCACCGCTTTATTACCTAAGTAGTTCTCATTTCTTCAATAAAACCAATTTCGAGCAGTATCTCTTGGAAGTCATTGAGCTCGGTCAATTTTTTGACCGAACTACCACCTAGCAAAACAGTCATAGAGGAAAAAAATTGTAATTTTCAGTTTTGGGAATAACGGCCCTCCAATCCCCATGCAATGCTCAGGAAAGGGCAATTTGGGTCAATACCAAACCTCGTCAGCTGACCTAGCATGAATCGAGAGGAGTAAAAAGCAAAAATATATCCAGGATTTATTGAAGGGAACGGGCTGAGCAGAAAAAATAGCTGGCCAAACAAAAACATCAAAAAGTCTGCAAAGCCAACTAAAACTCAAAGAGAGCTGCTATCTTCGATTTGCTAGCGTCGGAAAAATAAGCAAATGAAGCGTTGAAATCGGCCAGAGTTATGTGCTAACAGTACCTTTGTTTTTGTTCGTAGGGGGAAATTAATTGCTTTAATCAAACTGTTCATTTCTCTCTCGCTTTTCCGTGACGATTGCAACAACCAACTCCCAAATAGCAAAACAAATTAGTGTATAGATCTCGAATTCAGCAACTACCTGGAATTCTATAAATCGTAAAAATATTTTTGCTTCAATCATATCAACTCATGCCAGCTCAGCCGACGAGGTTTGGTATTAACCGAAATAGCGCTATCCTGAGGACCGCATGGAGGGTTGTTGTCCTCTCAAAATTCTAAATGAAAAAATTTTTTCCTGCTTAACTGTTCTTCATGGTGGTAGATCGGTCAAGAAACTGACTGAGCTCTATGACTTAACAAAGTAGTTATGCGGTGGACTTTTTCTGGTGCCGTTATCACTCAATTTTTCTCGCTTAATGCTGCTCTGGAACTTTTTAGCATTCACCTAATAAAACCCACATCTCAACCAGGCCTGTAACGTCCTAGTGCGGTGATTTCGCTTCTTGCTGTGTGTGGAACATTTTTTCATCCCGGTGTACGGGCTCGATTAGTTCCACAACTCTCCACATTACCGTCCGTGTTATTTTTTCTACGCTTAAAATGTTGGCTCTGGTTAATTTCACAGTTTAATGCGCCAAACATTGCACTGCAGATACGGACCTCGTGCTGGTGGTGGGGGCCAACGACACAGTGAACTCGGCGGCTCAGGAGGACCCGAATTCTATCATCGCGGGGATGCCCGTGCTCGAAGTGTGGAAGGCCAAGCAGGTACGCTGTGTAGCGGGTCCGCCATAAAAAATAATTGACGCGGCTTAAAGGCTGTGGCCGACGAAGGTCAAAAAATTGCAGATCATCATGGAAGTCGAATGAAAAATCGAACTTCCCAAATCAATGTCTTTTAACATGTTGGAAACCACTGCCAGAAAGGCAGTTGGAAATCTTCTAAAGTAACGTGAAATTGTTTGCTATTTTGATCAACTTTCAACTCTGCAGCTTTGAAGCAGTTATTCTTGATCACTATCCAATTTTTTTAGCATTTTCAAGAAAATGATTGCTTTTCAATGGCTGTTTTGACGGTAGAAGAGCCCTTTTTTGTTTTTATGTGAAGTCTGTTCAACACTAATGTGTTGGTAAAGTTGAGACAACTACTGTAAATTGGACTGTCAGAGTGGGGTTTGGGTGCAGTACCTATGAGGGCATTTGCTGGAGATTTTTTTGATTTCTTGTGAAATAGGAATTTTTGAAAGCCAGTAAAAGAGTTCGCACGTTTTTTTGAGATGTTTGAAAGAATTAAATTGCCAAGAAAGCTTTGTGATCAAACTCAAAAAATTTTTTTTTCTTCGTGCTAATTAGACTTGAACAATAAAGATTTTAGCCTGAAAAATGGTCAATGTTTCTAATTTTTGAGCTTTAAAAATGATGTTTTTGGCAAGAAAGATTCCTCTAACAGCCCAGATTTTCCTGGATTATCGCATCGTTGTGCTCCGCCTCTAACAGGAATGAGTTGCATTTTTTGATGACTCGACTCGAGTCACATCAATGTAAATTTCTCGACTCGTTTTTTGTCCCAATTAGTCGAGTCATATTTTAAATGTTATTCACAATTAAGAATCAATAGCAATCGCGTTTTTTGTGTAATACGTGTTTACAGTTTCATGCCTGTTAAATATAATTTAATTTTGCGAAGCGGTGGAATCACAGTTAACGAAGCCGAGGCAGCTCCGCCCTCAGTGCTCTGAGATTTTTAACCAAAATTAACCTAATTGGGACTTCGCGTGAGCGCGTCGTACCTTTGTGTTTTTTCGCGAATTTTGGTAGATGAGGATTAATTTGCTCATAACGTGCAAACAGTAAAGCCTATAAAGTTGAAATTTGGACTCAACGTGAGAATTAATGAAAGAGTTATGTGTGCCAATTTTGCGGATCCTAGGTCACGTGATCGTGAATTGAGACAAAAAATATATAGAAAAACGGCGATTTTTGGTTGGAAAATTCATTAATTTGCCTATAACTCAGAAACCACTTGGCGTGCAAAGCTGAATTTAGTACACAATGTGGGTGCTTGTAAATGGTTACGGCAAACTGTGTTTGGGGGCACCAAGTCATGTGACCAAAATGTTACAGGCCGAAAATAGGCAGAGAGTGGACGATTTTGAACCGATATATCTCGGTAGATGCCTATTTTGATGGAAAAAGATTTGTGATTTTAAAGCACACTATCAAGCGTCTTTCTTTTGGTTATGTTCTTCTATCCCAACTTGAATACTATTTTTCTTTTTTCTTACTTAGTTTTTTTTCTTCTCCGGCTATCTACTTTTAAACTGCTAAACGGATTGTATTCAAAGTTTGAGCGATTGAAAATATCAGGAAGGACGAGTGTGCGACTGTAATTGGGGGTGGCAGGGTGGGTGGATTCCCCTCAATCGAGTCTTCCGAAATTTTAAACCCTGAGAGTTAGAGCTAGATGGATCAAATTTTCAGCGTGGGTAGTTATTAAAAATAAATTAAACCTAACAAAAATTGGGAGTTATCCCCAAACGGGCCCTCCAAAATTTAAACTTTTAGACCTTTAAAATTAGGCACATAAAATGTTGAAGTTAAGTAAATATAAGGGAAAGATAAAGTTTGAAAAAATTTTGGGTTTCCAAAATTGGGTTTTCTTCCTCAAACGGGGCTGTCAAAATTGAAACTTTTCAACCATAAATGCTGGATGCACGAAATTTTCAGTGTAGGCAAACATGAAGAAGAGGTATAATTTGACAGAATTTGGGGTAACGAAATGGGGGGTTTCCCTGAAACGGGGCCGCCAAAATTTTGAACTTTTAAACCGTTAGCGATAGATGTATCAAATTTTCGGAATTGTAGACATTAGAAGTAAATTGAACGTAACCAGAAATGGGGTTCAAAATGGGGAGTACCCCTCCTGACGAGGTCTTCCAAAATTCAAACTTTTTTATCTTTTAAGCTGGAAACATGAAGTGTTTGATGTAAGTAAAATAATATAAAAGAAAAATAAAATTTGACCATAGTTGGGAGGTACCAAAATTGGGGTTTTCCCCCGAGACGGGCCGCCAAAATTTAAACTTTTTACCCAACTGATGCTAGACACAAAATTTTCAGCGTAGGCCGATATAAAAAAGAGATAAAATTTGACAAAATTTGGGGGTTCCAAAATGAGGGCCCTCAAACGGGACCACCAGATTTTGAACTTTTGCTTTGTTAGACCTAGATGGATCGAATTTTTGGAATGGATAGATATTAAAAAGTAAAGTAGCCTACACTTAACTAAACAGAATCATAAACTAAATACACAATACAGCATCAAAGACATAATCATAAACAAAAAAATTGGGATTGAAGACAGGAAAAAATTTTTTTCAAACACAGCCTTATCATCAAAACATTGAAATTGGAGGTTCCTTAATATCGCTTGCGATGTCATACTCTAGTTGAGAGAGAGAGAGACTTGTTTATTTACCTAGTGACGCGTAAAGCAAAGAAGAAAAAAAAAACTGGCTCTCACAAATCCATTCTTCAGTCTTTTATAAGAAACATCATATGTTTCCAAATTTAACAAGTGTAAGCAACAAGGATACGGATAGAACACCATATAGTTCATACATACAAAATAGTGGGCTTAGCAGCGCCCTACGCAAATGGGTGGTTTTGATATCATTATTTTTGAATGGCTTTGATAAATTTGAGCTACATGGCTGTTTTTTTTTTTTCACGAAACTGTCACTTATGACGTTGAGAAAGCCTACTTTTTTATGGCTCAAGGTTTTTGAAGAATTTAAGTAAGAAAGTTTTAGTGCTGAATTATGGATTCAATAATTATACAGCGTGTTTCGAAATTACGGTCCCTCCCTCTACCGCTTACATGAAAATTTATGAAGTTTTCTAGATTAGACTAGTTTGAAGTTCATTAACGTAACTTTCTACTAAGCTATGTTTGATTTCAAATTTCTTTCACTTTCATGTCGAGTAGCTGAGTTAGATAGACCCACATTGCTAATAATTCAAGAGAAAACTAAATGGATTGATGAAGAATAAAAGCCTGAAATGCCGATGCATTCTCAGCACCTCTTACCTTCAAGCTAATGCTTCAGAAAAGCATGCTGGGTAGGCCAAGTCATCTCGAAAGATCGCTTAAATAAAGGGCGCATAGCCAACTGCGATGGTTTACTAAGTTATTCTCATCAACCTGAGACAACTTGCGAGTGAAGCATATTAAGTGGAAAAAATAAATTTTGATTCTCCGCCTTTTTTTTGCGATTTATCAAATTATGCCCCTCGAGAATGAAGGCTATGTGGTAAAGCATGAACAATCTAGTAAAAAACTTAATAAATGCCTATTTTAAGTTTGCATAATTTTGTCAGTTTTATCACGGATATACAAATTTGCATAAATTTGTCAATTGTGTCACGGATATACTATCATAGGCTGTCCCTGGTAATTGTATTGTATTTCAGTATCACGTACATTATACTTTCTTATAAATCCACACTCAGATAGACACGGTCATGTTTTAGCATTAGCAACTCTAGAAATATTTGTGTCCGGACCCCAGATCTCTTGTTATATGATCCTGGATAGTTTTAGTGCTTTATTGTTTGTACCATTCGCAGCGAAAGTATTCGCAAGAATAAAATAACGATTCTGCAATGCGTTTTGCCACCTCATTCTCCGACCAGAGCTTTCACACATTTAAAAGGGCATTCAGGTCGAAAATATTTTTGCTTAAAAAAATTTTGACAGATCTTAAGACAAATTTCACCTTTCCACGATCTTCCGCTCCCAAGATGTGACAATTAAATTTTTGCTTAGAAAGGCTTTCCCCCTTATGAATTCTGCCAGGGTTGCCAATTACGAACAAAATTTCAAAAATCTCCGTAAGAGTTTTCGAAAGTGTTGTCAAAGCAAACTAAACAGTCAGAATTATGAATTAGCTGCTTTCAAATAAATTCAAGCCAACTTTTCAAATGTTAATCTGTTATCACCAGAGGTGGAGTCGAGTACACAAAGCTCAAGGCCAAGGACACAAAAAAATTTCGAGGCCAAGGACAGACCCTCTCGAGGCCAAGGATACAGACGTAAGTGTTCTCCAAAAAAAAGGTTTTCAAAAACATTTTATCAGGCGAAAAAGGTCTTAAAAAAATTTTTTTCGGCGATTTTCACTAGACAAAGACAAAAAAAGGTCTCCGCAAATTTTTTGCGAGGTTTCTGGCGCTTTCCAACAAAATTTCATCGGTTCAAAAAATAGTGCTGTCCTCGAGCCGAGGACAGGCTAATTTTCGAGGACTTGAGGCTTCGAGACCAAGGACTTCAAAATCTGTCGTCGAGGACTCCACCTCTGGTTATCACATTACCGACAAAATGACAACAACAAAGTGAGAGGAAAATTGTTGACTCTGGACTGCTATATCTTGAAAACGGCAAGACATGGAAAGTTCAAATTTCGTGGAAATGCGTTTTAGGCTTTTCCCAACATTTTGGTCAACCGTGAAAAACTTGACCTGAATGCCCCTTTAAAATATGGTTTACAATGACTTGGTTATCCCATCACATTTTTCACACAAGGAAAAGAAACAAATTGACAGGCTAGAAGTTTAGGTTATTTTTTGTTTGGTTACTTTGTTTTTCAAACAATCAAAAAATAATGCTATCCTGAAGCCGAGTACAAGACATTTTTGAAAACTTGTAGGCTTTGGAGGCCAAGGGCTTCTAAATGTGTTCACTGGGACTCTACCTTTGTTAAAGATCACATTCAAATTCATCGTTAACTTGTTAGCGGATTCAACCCCACGAGTGACTCGACTCGAGGCACATAAAAAGCGAATCTTTCCAACCCTGACCTCTAAATGCTCTCGTTTATTTTCTTTGTAGATTTAATGAAAGCGGCTTTTGTTCGCAGGTTGTCGTGATGAAACGGTCTCTCGGTGTCGGTTACGCTGCGGTCGATAACCCAGTGTTCTACAAATCAAACACTTCGATGCTTCTCGGGGATGCTTTAAAATCGTGCTCGGCGCTGCAAACTGGGTTGGCAGGGTCGAAATGATAAGTTCTTGGCTCGTTTATGAATTTGCCTATTTCATTTTTTTGATCATGTTTTAATTTAACCTTACTTTCATGATGTAGTGAGGTGCTTTTATCGCGGCCAAATAGATAATAAATTATACCAACGCTTTGACCATAGACAGTTTAGTAGACTAGAAACAGACGCGCAGTGCCGCCGGGGACCAAAAGTGGGCCAGGGGCCAGCTAAAATATGACGGATTTTCGGTTTTGTGAAGTCCAAAATAGACGGAGAAAATGCTGTAGTTAGGTCCGAAAAATGATGTCATCTCCAAAAAAAAAAAGGTCTTCACCGAAATTCTAACGGTTTTAAAACAAAAACGGTTTTTTCGGTCGGAATTAGGTGATCTCCAAAATAAAAAAAAAAAGGTCTTCCGGCTTCACATGCTGATTTCTCAGTATCATTTCGATGGGCCAACGGCTTTTCTGAAGCCCATGGGCCGCGGGGTCATTGTACCCCCCTGCCTCCCCTTTCGGCGCCCCTGCAGACTCGCGTAGAAGAAAAGAAGGAAATGGAAGAGAAAAAGGCTTTTCGTACTGCGAAGGTTTTTTTAAGGTTACGCGTGAGTTGTTTGTTTCACATATAACGTTTTTCGCGGTAAGTTCAAATGCGCAGTACAAGTAAAACTTTGAACAAACTTCAGCTATTCGAAGCTTAGAACTGGAGCTATAGTCTGGTAGAAATAGCTTTTACCCGGAAGAAATTTATAATAAGCTGAAATTTGGCACGATGACTCAGAACCATGTCCTGAGCCTCCAAAAAAAATCCCATGTTTTGGACATGGGACTACCCCCTTTTTTACGGCCTTTAAAGTCTGCCATCTAGTGTCAAAGAGCTTTTATTATCCCATAGCCAATCCAAAAGTTGTAAAAGCGCCAAGTTTTGAATAAAAGTTGTTTTTCAAGTTCAGGTTTAAAAAAATTTACTTTGAAGTTGATGACATCATTGTCAAAGTTTTTTTAAAATGACGTATTAATGGCTCAAATCGTAAATGAGGGTTAGGTTTTTGGCTCCAAACCAAAAAATGTTTAAGTCAAAGTGATGACGTCACAAACGTTTTGATGACGTCATCTGCCACGAGTTTTGATTGTAAATTTGATCGAGTGTTAGACCAAACGAAACATTGCAATATTTTCTTAGCTTTAAACTTGGGAGAATAATATTGTGGATTAAAAGTCAGAAACTCTGTTGTCAGTTAAACTCTTGCGTGGTAGGCACCGCCGCAGCCAGGGGGGGATTAGGGGGACCAGTCCCCCTCCTTTTGAAAGTGCACAATTTCACAAAAATTATTCAAAAAATAAAATGCCGAAAAACGGAAGTAATTTATAAACGCTCAACTCAAGTGTTATTCTACCCTGAGTTGCAAATGAGCATTATCAAGACTTTTGCAGTTTTTGAAAATTTGTTCTGAAGTCATTAGTTTCTCTGTCTTTCGCAACAAATTTCAGCCGTTTAGCTTGTATTGTTTGCGAGATATTCGGGTTGAAAAAACGTTTGTAGCAAAAAAGCAAAGTAAATCAGTGGAAGTGGAAGCAAATCAGTGGAAGTGGAAGCAAAAAAGCAAAAATCAGTGGAAGTGGAAGCAAAAAAGCGAAGTAAATCAGTGGAAGTTAACATGGCTTCCCAGGAGTCGACCACGAAGGACGTCAAGATGTTGCAGTTTTGATTTCCGTGGTCACGCAGAGGGGAGTCCTTGTAGTAAGGATAGCCTATGGCTGTCCTTACTACAAGGATCCAGCGATTTTTCACTTGTTTCTAAAGTACCACTAGTGAAAAATCGTTTATTCGCTACTAAGCATCTGCCTCTCTGTAAGCCATTAAGGTTTGCCAGTTAGGCCAAGATGTTTGTTCAGCTGGGAATACCTTTGAAAAGATAGCTGAGGGCTGCCGATGAGAGCTAAAAGCTCGAACCAGCGCTGTCCAGCTCTGTGCTGTATTGACTTGAGCTACAATGTGAAATATCACTGGAGCTGCAGGGTTGGTGGTTGTTCTGGCCACCTAACTGCCAGTGGAAGTTGACATGGCTTCCCAGGAGTCGACCACGAAGGACGTCAAGATCTTGAAGTAAATGATTGTTAAGATAGCAATGGAAATGAGTTACTATAAAAAAATCGATTTTGATAAAAATGATTGAAAAAGTGATTTATTATGTCACATTAATATAACAATCGCGCATAAAAGCTTGATTTTATTAAAACAAGAATTTAGCCACGCTGCCTTTTTGCACCACAGGGTAGAAGCAAAACCCAAAAAGTGGGAGTGCGTATGTAGTCAGTGTTGATATTTATTGAAAATGTTCGATCATTGCGTAGGCTGTTGAATCACGCTGTATCGAGAATAATAATGTCTCGTCAGCATACCGCGTTGCTTTTGTGGAAGAACGCAAGCGAGGCTGAAAGCAGCGCCATTTCGCACCAAAAAACGCAATCCATTTGTTTCAAAACTTATCATTTTCCAAAATGGAACAAGTAGAATCAGGTACCGGCGAGAATTTTCGGCCGAGATCTGATGTGTATCAGTAGAAGATTTAAATGTCACCACAATCGAATCGTATTTCGACCTTATAAATTTCGAGAATATTTTATTTGAAAATAGTCGGAAAAACACTAATCGCAGAAGGAAAGCAAATCTCTTTTTAAGAGAATAATTCTCCGTTTACTTTGAACGCCGAAATTGATTTTTATCCTACTGTATTAAGTCCGTTTTACCGATCAGGCGTATTTATAGGTATAGATATATACGCATGTCATTTGATTGAATGCATTTTGCCTGTTTTTTTGGGTTTTTTTTGCGTTCACGTGGAATAAAATATCGGACGTAATTGGTCTAAACTGCTTTGCGTAAGCCTAGATTAGGACCTACGCACTAGTGAGCCCGTTTGTCTAAAAAACGACGGAATCAAAATAATATTGCTCAATAAGGTTTTGTTAATTACCAAAAGTGAAACTACGATGTCAGCTTGATCGTTTAATTTTATTTTTAGCTGGAGTTGGGGTACGGCGATCGGCTGGTTTGAATCAATTTAATAACTCCAATCTGCGCAATGTCAAGTGTTTCATACAGTAAATAGTACGCTAATCTATTTTTAGGAAATCTTAGTCGATCAATTTCTGTGTCTACATATTACACCGTATAGCTGTGTTGCTTATGAACAATGCTCTTGTCTATCAGAGCAAGCGAGTACGGTGATGAGCCCAAATTGTGTCGAAGTCTAAATTGAACTCGCTGATTGGTTGCGAGCAAAAAGTCGCGCAGACGCCGTCCGCCTAATCCCAATCTAAACTGTGCGTAAACTCGTAGGCGCAAAAGCTTGTCTTTAGTTTATTTTAAACTAAAATTCGGTATGCTTGGCGTATAGCCTTATCCAGTAGCGTAGCAAGGGGGGGGGCGGGGGGGGGCTCGAGCCCCCCCCATTGGCTTGTGAAGTATGCAAAAACGCATGTTTTTTGTGCTTTTGAGGCCGATTTTCTGTGAAAAATGGAAAATAGCCCCCCCCATGCGAAAAGAGCCCCCCCTCAAACGTTTGAACTTGCGAAATTGGGAGTAAAATCGCCCTGAAATTTGGCGAAGACCTTTTTTTTTTTTTTTTTTTTTTTTTTTTTGGAGATCACCTAATTTTGGGCGGAAAAAACCTTTGGATTTTGGATTTCGGCCGAAAAATCACTCTGAATTTTGGCGAAGACCTTTTTTTTTTTTTTATTTTATTTTTTTTGGAGATCACCTAATTTTGGGCGGAAAAAACCTTTGAATTTCCGATCTTTCCGAGACATTTCGTCTCAAATTTCGGACAAACCGTCTGAAACTGATTCAAGGTCAATAAAAATTCGAGTCAACGTCGTTTGCACACTTCTCACTCTTTCAAAATAGCCCCCCCCTTTTCCAAATCCTGGCTACGCGCCTGGCCTTATCAGTGTTAAACCAGCCAGTTGTTTTGAAACAAACTTACGATATGCCTGCACGTTCACGATTTTACGGCCGGGCCTAAAAATTCGCTCTGGAAGCATTCTATACGCAGTTTTCCGCGCGAACCAAATTTTGTTCGCGAGCGTGCCATGCAATCAAAAATAAAGCCATTGTATTTCGTTATGACCATTTTTCCGCAAACGCCACGTTCGATTGGCATTATTTGATTGAGACAACCGAACATACGGAATTGGTCGGTCGCTATTGCATTATTCTTGCTTAATGCTTAGATCCCTATTTCCTACCAGCAATATTAATAACAGCACAGTAATCAATTAAACAAAACTTTCTATAGGCAAACCACAATACAGCGTATTTTTTTCTGTTTAAAGATAGCAAGCAGTATGTGGTGTCTGATGTCAATTACCATAAATAATAACAGGGAACACTAATTTTTCAAAAATTAATCATTTTCGGGTCTAGGCGAGGGTTGTTCGTATGTTTTTGCGAATTGTTCATTTCTTTTCGTCTTAATTTGTTACAATATACAGTGCTAGAAAGGTGGGCGGGCGGCAGCTTAAGTCGAAGACCGAGAGATCCCTTCGCTGTCTCCAGACCAAGGCAATTGATGAACAAAATGTAATTATGATTATTCGAAAAGTAAAATATTATTATGCCAAGTTGCTTGAACAATAACGGCAATCTGTGATTTTCTTCTATGGCCTACTTGAAAAAACGCGCTTTTAATTTGTATCCGCTGTTGCATCGTTAAATAAAGTAAAATCGTAAAACCACTTTAATTCCATTCTTTTTTATTTATTTATTTATTTGTTAATGCAGCTGCTGCATGAATGACGGCAGCACTTCAACTTGTTATCGCTTAACCTTTGTACAGTAGTTTGATACAATTTGCCTAAATAAAAACTTTTCGATTTGCATATGCTTTAATTATAGCAAAAAATTTTGTCCCTCCCCTTGTATTATTTCTGGCTGCGCCTGTGGTAGTAGTCAATCAGATAAAACTTAAATCTCCCAATATGGGATTAAAATACAATAATGCATTTTGCAGTAGAGCAAAAAGCCTATGAATGTTTATCAAAAAGTTTCCTCGCGCAGTGAAAGTTAACCGGCAATTTTAGTTTAAAATGCAAGCATTAGCACAGACAAAAAAATTATTAACGCTGCAAATTGTCAAATATTAGCATCGTTATTATAGATTAATTAAATAAGTTTTGTTCAGATGTTATTCAATCAGGAATCTTGGTTGATTAGATAAGTTTTTGATCAGTTATTAATTTAGATTAATCAGATAAGTTTAGTTCAGATGCCAGGCCTATTCTAGAATACATTTAGTATCACAGATTGTAGAAGTATACTAATATGGTATTTTGCGTTAGATAATAATATCGTCAGATATTGCAAAACGGTAGAAATTTTGTTCTTATCGGGTATATCGTACTTGGGACATATTCGTATTAATTTACATATAATTGCGCTGGTTATTATTTTTTTCAGAACCATTGCATACAGGTGGACGATGCAAGTCCTCGGCCAAGGACTCGAAGATGCCTTAGAACCTCAAAATGATGCTGATATTCTCAAAGTGTGGCAATGTTTCGTTTGGTCAAACACTCATTTTCAAATTTACGATCAAAACTCTTGACAGATGACATTATCAAAACGTTTGCGACGTCATCACTTTGATTTAAGCAATGTATGGTTTGGAACCAAAACGGCACGCTAACTCTCATTCACAATTTGAGCCATCAATACAGAATACGTCATTTTTCCAAAACTTAAAATTTGGCAATGACGTCACCAACAATGACGTCATCAATTTTAAAATGAATTTGTTTTTACATGCACTTGAAAACCAGTTAAGATTTAGAATTTGGCTCTTCCATAACTTTTGGATTGACTGTTGAACAGTAAAGACTCCTTGACACTAGATGGCAGACTTTAAAGGCCAAAAAAGGGGGAAGTTCCATGTCCAAAACATATGGATTTTTTTTTTGGTGGCTCAGGACATGGCTCTGAGTCATCGTGCCAAATTTCAGCTTATTATAAATTTTTTTCGGGTTTGCGTGTATTTTGTCGTATTTCTACCAGACTACTAGTTCAGCAAAAATTTAAAAAGAAGTTTCCAGTCAGTTTAATTAAGCTGCACAAAAGCAGATAAAACAGCATCAAGCTAAGTTGCCATAGTTATAGGCAATAGCTTTCAAGTCAAAGAGCAACATATAGTAGGCTATAGCTTAATACATTGATTTCACGTTAATTACTTTGATTTAGCATAATCATCACTAAATTACAAACAATAAGTGGCAACACGCACGCAATTTTTAAATTTCTTCGATCGCGATGTTTCGATGAGAGTACGAACAAAATTAAATACTTTGGAAAAGTTGGCCTAGTTGCTTGTTTTAGTAAAATGTAGTCTCTATTTTCATTTTAGACTTGTAACAGTAAATTGGCTGAAAACAAGCCATGCACAGACTATGCACCAAGGTATGCTTAATATTGCATAGCATCGCGCGCTGGCTGTTGCTAGGTTACGTTATGTTATAATCAGAGGTGGAGTCCTCGAGGACAGATTTTGAAGTCCTTGGCCTCGAGGCCTCAAGTCCTCGAAAATTGGCCTGTTCTCGGCTCGAGGACAGCAGTATTTTTTGAATTGTTAAAATTTTGTGGAGCGCTTGAAAAATTTTTTGGAAACGTTTTTTCGTGGAGATCGCTTGAAAAATTTTTGTGAAGACCTTTTTTTTTTTGGAGAGCACTTGCGCTTGTGTCCTTGGTCCTTGGCCTTGGCCTCGAGCATTCCTGTCCTTGGCCTCGAGAGTGTCTGTCCTCGGAAAGGCTGTCCTTGGCCTTGGCCTTGGCGTCGGATTTTTTTTGTGTCCTTAGCCTTGACCTCGAGCCTTGTGTCCTCGACTCCACCTCTGGTTATAATCAGGGGCGCCGAGGGTGGGCCCAGGGACAACTCAAATATAACGCATCTCTGGTTTCGTGCAGTCCAAAACTCGCAAGGATAGTGGTACACTTTTCTCCGGATTTTCAGGTGATCTCAAAAAAAAAAAGTCTTCACCGAAATGGAAACAGTTTTTCTAACCAAAATCTAAAAAAAAAAGGTTTTCACCAAAATTGAAACGAATTTTTGATCTCCAAAAATAAAAAAAAGGTCTTCGATGCTCCATTTCGATGAGCCCCCTAAAATCCATGGGCCCTGGGGTCATTGTCCCCCCCCTGCCCCCCCTCAAAGGTAACTTGGAACAAAAACAACTCTACAAAAAATATGCTAACAAATTAACGGAAGTCAAATTTGCTGCCAAAAAAATCCATTATCAGGATAAATTAGAAACTTCCAAAAACAACACATCTGAAGTTTGGCGTATTATTAAGTCTTTGCTCTCTTCTTCCAGATCAAATACTAGTCTTCCACATAAATTAAAACACCATAACACTTTCACTACAAACCCAACACTTATTGCTAACAGTTTTAATGATTACTTTAGTGGTATTGGAAAAACATTAGCTGATCAATTTAAGCCTTCTAGAGAAAGTGAACATATTAAGTACCTAACAAAACGCCTTCACCAATCTCTCTTTCTCACACCAACTACTTCGTTTGAAGTTTTTAATCTCATATCAGGTCTAAAGAATACCAAATCAAATGGTAAGGATAATATTTCTGCTTATTTTCTTAAGGTGGCTGCCAAAGTTATTGCAGCACCACTTGCTCAATTATGCAATTACACTTTCCTTTTAGGAATTTTTCCTGCTTTGTTGAAAATTGCCGAGATAGTACCCATAAATAAATCTGGTGATAAATCCGACGTAAGTAATTATCGACCAATATCTATACTTTCCCCAATTTCTAAAATTCTTGAAAAACTTATTCATGTCAGATCAATCAATTTTTTCAATAAACACTCGGTCTTGCTGCCCACGCAGTATGGGTTTAGGGCTAATCATTCAACATCTCATGCTTTAACTGATGTATTGACTTCATTGTATGATAATATTAACGATGAAAATTACACTGCTCTATTGTTACTTAATCTCAAAAAGGCTTTTGACACAGTTAAAGGCGGTAAATCATCCAGCCAATTCCGGTGGTTTACAATAGCTAAAATTGAACTATATTTTTTGATATTTTTTGTTTTGATTTTGGGGCTGCGTTTGCAAAGACATTCAACAAATACAAAAAGATGTCCTCCCGAAAAAAGCTATTGGAAACTCTGAGTTTTGATCTTCCCGCCAAAACCACAGTTCTTTAAACTATTAGGCCTACTGCAATCTTATTAAACTATTAGGCCTAACTATCTCTAAACTATTAGGCCTAATAGTTTAGAGATAGTTAGGCCTAAACTATTTAGAAATAAACTATCTCTAAACTATTAGGCCTACCACAGTTCTCTAAACCATTAAGCCTATTGTGGTTCTGGCGGTAAGATCAAAACTCAGAGTTTCCAAAAACTTTTTTCGGGGGGACATCTTTTTGTATTTGTTGAATATCTTTGCAATCGCAGTCCCAAAATTAAAACAAAAAATATCAAAAATTATAGTTCAATTTTAGCTCTTGTGAACCACTGGAATTGGTTGGATGATTCACCGCCTTTAATCATGAAACTTTGTTAACCAAACTAGAACATCATGGAATCCGTGGACCAACACTTGATTTGTTTGCTTCTTTTTTCACTAATAGATATCAATATGTATCTTTAGAAAATCACCAGTCAAATGTAAAAAAAATTAATTTTGGTCTTCCTCAAGGTTCTGTATTGGGACCTCTTCTTTTTAACATTTATATTAATGATATTAACACCAGTGTTTCTTACACACCAAGACTGTTTGCTGATGATACCTGTTTAACTGTAGAAGATAAAAATATAAATGATCTTCATACACAAATTACGACTGAAATTACTTCACTAGATAAGTGGATGATAGCTAACAACCTTACTCTTAATTTATCAAAATCAAATTTGATATTAATACAACCAAAAAGTAGAGGTCCTAGAGCCAACTTATCTTTAATTTCGTCCCCATTTGATTCTAATCTTCCTTCTGTCAGCATGTCAAAATACTTGGGTCTTATCTTCGATAATTCCTTGCCTTTTAAACCTCACATTAACAACTTGGCCCGCAAGCTATCTAAACCAGTAGGAATCCTTTCGAAAGTTAAAGTGTATTGAAACACATCGGCCTTATGTAGTTTATACTTTGCCTTATTTCACTGTCATATTCAATACGGGATAATCACTTGGAGCTCAACTTATAAAACGTACCTCAAGAAATTAGTTACTCTTTAAAACAAAGCAGTAAAAATTGTAGGTAATGGAACATGGAATGATAGAGCAACTCCATATTTATGCAAAACTTAAAATTCTTAAATTACAAGACTTAGTTAAACTAGAAACTGCAGCATTTGTTTACAACTATAAATCGGGACAACTTCCATCTACTTTTCGAAATTACTTGACAGCGCCTAATGATATTCATGTTAACCGACCAAAGCTACCGCCTCACATAATTTTTTTGTACCTTTTTTTAAAACTCTGAAACTTCAAAGGTCTATTAAATATCAAGGTCCAAAAATATGAAACTCACTAGACCTTGAAATTAAAAAATCTAAATCTCTAAAAACATTTAAATCTAGACCAAAAAATTTGTTGTTAGAAAGTTACCACAATTGAATTGGAAAGACTATAAAATTTGTGTTCTGTCTGTCCATAAAATTTGTCGTGTCAATATTTAACTACTTGCTTTTTATACAACAAGGTGTTTATGTTTGTGAATCATTTTAATTGACTTAAACTGTGTGTGTTATGGTGCCTTGCAATTGCACCACTTTCTAATGTAAATAGAACTTTTCTTTTTTTTTATTTTTGCTTGTTTGTAAATTAAAATTGCATTGTTTTCTGTAGGTGTCCTAATTTTTCTGGTGTTATACAACCTAGTTCTGATGTAAATATATGTATGAAACCTCGATCTGGTTCAGCAAAAGTTGTAAATATTTGTTTGGCCAAGATTTTCCAAATTCCATCTCGTAACGTTGTAACTTTATTCATGAGGGTAGAAGTAGACTTGAAGACCACTTTGGTCACTTCGCTTCTTCCCTATTGACAGTAGATGTTATCGTTAATTGCGATTTAATTGTGATTTTAAACTTCGCTGGCTTTGAAATAAACTACTACTACTACTCTCGGAAGCCCTGGTTATAATGACATTAGAAAAAAAGGCTATGAAAGTATAGGGTATGCATTTGCTATTCGGCAAGTGGAATAAGCTTTGTTCTATAATTAATGTTTTTACCTCAATGTTATTACTATTTTTATTACACCTACTTTGCTGTTAGCGTAGTATGGTGCTGGGCTACTGGTACATACATGAACTGCTACACCAGTCACTGTCTGTACTAACACAAGATAGACTTGTACACACTGTACAATAATGTGTATTGGGCAGGGAAGGCCTAGTTGCAATACTAAAACATTTAGCAGAGTAAGTTGTTTTTTATTTGATTGTCTGGTAACCAATGACGTCATCGATCATAATTGCATGCCTTTTCTAAAATGTCACGCTGCGCCACTGTGCTGATGCTTGGACTCACCAAAAACAACAAAATTTCAGAAAACTCGCCATATCTCAAAATTTTACCTACGGTACAGATTTCAAGTTCGAGAACTAATCGAACATATTTTCATTTTTCAATGAAAAATTTTGTCAGATGTAACGAGAGTAATTTTTTTATACGTCAAATCATAGTAAAATCCTCAAATAAAACTACTTCGTTACTGACCACCTCTAGATACATACTATAATTGAGAAATCGAAATTCAAGGGAGTTGCTAATTCGACAAGATATGCACTTCATGATGTTTGTCAACCGTATCAAAATGTGGGCGAGTATGCATGCTTATAGGCACTTGCTGCTGGTGCAGTGGAAAAAAGTTGATTGGGTCGATAGCCCGACGGGGGCACGACGGAGCTCAGCCCCGCCTGGAAGCTTTTACTTGTTAAACCATCATAGTCAGAGGGAAACCCCCCAATCAAACTGCCACCTATGACAAAAAAGCCTATTTTTTCTTCAGTTTCTTTTAGCATCTTTTCGTACAACAGTAATTAACAACAATATTGACAACCAGGAATCCCGAGCCCCACCCATTCAATGTTTGCCAACCAATTCAAATGTATAATACCCAGGTGAAATTAAGGGTTTTCCTAAAAATTGCATCATATTACTTGAACATTATTTTAGCAGCTCTGTGTATTTTAGCAAAACGTCGAACAGACCGATAAGTTTTAACCGCTCATTTATTCGTAATCAACACAGCATACGAATTTCGTTTTTCTGACTATCTGAGTAAGGGAGTAAATGACGGCTCGCTCCAGCGTTATATGCCAACCGCCATTGTATATCATTGTTACGTCAAGTTGACAAGAGCGTCACAGTGATAAAACGAAAGGGCAAATTTGATTGGTGCGCTGTAATTGAGAAACAATTGTGCAATTTATGGAAGCGGCAAAACGTGCCATCGCTACAGGGCCCCCCTCCAAAATGGGCGTGGGCCAAGTCCGGAGGACAGAGAGCATGCGCGTTTTAGACGAGAATGAAAAAAAATGTGATAGGAGTGACGCGGTAGCGTAGCACGGGTCTGAGGAACAAGTGGGCCTCAACTGTGACGCTCGGGCGGGGGTGAAGATGGACGGGGGATGGCGGCTGAGCCAGCAGGGGCTAGGCAGTTGGCTTTTGCATGGAGGTGCTGGAGAAGCTGGCGGCTGGAGCGTGCAATCTGAAAAACAAAATGCAGTAGTTCAAAAAGGCAAACAAAAACGTCGTCAGTAACAAAAGGTTTTTGCAAACAAAATGTTCAGTTAGTTCTGGGCGCCGTTCCTCGTGGCGATGGGAAACGTATACACATCAAAGTTCAACTATACAATACTGAAATGCAAAACCGTTCAATGTTCAGTTCACAAAAGAGTCCAGCGCTGGAATGTCAAAGGGGAACGTCGAACAATGTTCACCAAATTTATTCTAGGAGCGAGCGGTGTGGTAATCTCCACGCGCTGCAAGGCGCAGAGAAAGATTCAAAAGCAGGACGTGAAAGTCCTCCGGTATGCGAAACAGGGTGCCGCAATCCCTGTAAAAAAATCGATCGAAAAAAAAAACTCATGTCCCCTCCTCAAAAGGCCGAATTTTGCGTCCAGCGAGACAAACGCTAGATTAGATCGTGGCTGAAATTTACGAACCTGCAACGATGATTGAACACACGAAAGTTATCAAGCATCTAACTGTTGTAATCACGGACTTTTATAACAACCAGCTCAGCAAACAAAGAGACATGCAAGGAGCAAAACTATCTCTACATTAACGACGAAACAAACTTTTAGCAACAAGCAAAATCAGTTTCTGGCGGGAACAAACACTCAAACAGAGGCTAGGAAAAAAAAAGGTTTACGTGTACATTGTGAAAGCGTGATGTCTGCGATGTGTGTCCAGCAATGTGAGTGCCCTCTAGCTTTGAAATGCTTAGGTGATGTGAAAATGTATTGTGTCGTGCCAGTGGCGGATTTAGGGGGGGGATGGGGGGGATGCATCCCCCCCACCAGCCTAAAAGTTACGATTTGGGCCGAAAAATCAGCCCTTATTTTGAATAATTCGGCTCCATTTCGGATGCATCCCCCCCACCGACCTAAACGTAACGAATCCGGCCGAAAAATCAGTCTCAATTTTGGTTAAGACCTTTTTTCTTTTATTTTTTTTATTTTTTTGGAGACCACCTGATTTTGGGCGAAAAAAACGTTTGAATTTCCGATTCCGGCCGAAAAATCAGTCTCAATTTTGGTGAAGACCTTTTTTTTTTTTTTTTTTTTTGGAGACCACCTGATTTTGGGCGAAAAAAACGTTTGAATTTCCGATTTCGGCCGAAAAATCAGTCTCAATTTTGGTGAAGACATCCGAATTTTTGAGGTTTTGGCTTCAAATCCCCCCCCACCAAAATTTTCTGGATCCGCCACTGTGTCGTGCAATTGAAGTGTGTAGGTGTAATCCTTCTGAGCTACCGAAGAGACAAGCAAATGCGACTAGGATCTCGAGCTCCTACCGTTTTGCGTACCTGCTGTGAAACAAAACGTGATTTTCGAAACATCTGGTGCCGGCGATGCTGCTGGCCAGGCAAACATCGTCACTCCATGCAAGCAAATGGTCGAAATCCCCCCAAAATTGCTACACATCTTAGAGAGCAGCCAAAAACCCAAATGCACTCACGTCTGGTTTGGAAGTTTTAGCATTTTATGCATTAGACGTGGTGTGGAAAAAAAAGTAGCGTAAGAAGGGCTGAGCAATTTGAAGTCGCCTTTTACGACACACCCTGCTCTGCAATGGGCGATCTTACTATTCTTTTCCCGTTGAGACACGGGGGAGGTGAGGACCCCTCTCCTAGTGTGTGGGAAGAAGAAAGTGTACGTACCGTTTTGGTTTGTGAATTATACGTCCATGACGAGTTCGCAAGATAGACTTGGGCTGTTCATCGTAAGAGTGGAAAGAAGCTTCTGGCTGGGATGGAGGTATTGGAAGTGGATGAGAACGTCCTTCAACGGGCTGCTGTGTTTCGGGCTCACTGTCGGGTGTGACAAGATGAGCAGCTCGCAGTCGGTCAATGGAAACAACATCTCTGCGAGTGAACAAATCAAGTGTGAAAAATTTGTCCCCTTTGTTCAGCACCCTGTAAGGGCCTTTGTAAGGTCGATCAAACGAGGAGCGGGCGGTGTCGTTCTTTGCAAAGACGTGTGTGCAGGTCTGGAGTGCTTTTTCGTCATACGAACGTGGTGTGCCATGATGGTGAGGGGGTGGAGCTCTTAGGGTTGACATAAACTGGCAAAGTTGAGTGCAGTATTCGGTTTGAGGGATCTCGGAAGAGGGCTCAAAGAATTGCCCTGGTAATCGTAGAGAAGTTCCCAAACAAAGCTGAGCAGAGGAAACCTCGAAGTCTGATTTAGGAGTGGAGCGTATGCCCAGAAGGACAAACCCCAAATTGGAAAACCAATCGCGAGGGTTTTCTTGAGCTTTGAGTGCGGCCTTCAAAGTTCGATGCTGGCGTTCCAAAAACCAATTGCTCTCAGGATGGAAGGCTGTGGTGTGGACTAGTTTGCAGCCAAGAAATTTGCACAGCTCTTCCCAAATCTCAAGTCATGATTTGTGGACAACCAAAGCGGGCCACCTAGTTGAGGACAAAAAGCGTCGGCACACGCTTTAGCAGTTATTTCGCAGAGAGGGATGCATTCGAGGTGCCTCGTAAACCGGTCTATAATGGTGAGTAGGTAAGCGTGGCCACAGCTTTCGGAAAGGGGACCAACCAAGTCACAGTGTATTGCTGAAAATCGCGAGTCTGGTGATAGAAACGATTGCAGTGGGGCAGAATTGTGAAAGTGGATCTTGGACTGCTGACAAGGGACACAGGCTCTGGTAAATTCAGTTATATCCTTTCGCATCCCTTCCCAGACAAACCGTTTGCTGATCAGTTGTCTCGAAGCTCTTATTCCCGGGTGAGAAAGAGAGTGTACAGCGTCGAAAACGTGTTTCCTAAGGTTGTATGGTACAATGACTCTTGGGATGGACAGAGAGGTGTCAAGTAGCAAAGAAGAGTTGGAGTCTGGTACGGTGTGTTCTTTGAGGCGAAACGATGTTGTGTTTGAACGGCGAAGCTCAAGCAATTTCAGGTCCTGAAGTTGCTCCCGGGCCAGAAGTTCCAGATCTATCCCTTGAAATCCTTTGAAAAGAGCGTTCACTTATGATGGGCGACTGAGAAGATCGGCGACAACATTATCTGTGCCTTTTACGTGCTGAATGTCTGTAGTGAACTCCGAAATGAATTGTAGCTGGCGAAGGCGTCGTCCTGGCGCATCCTTAGGAGGAGAGGAAATGGCGTGAGTGAGTGGAGTATGGTCTGTGTAAACAGTGAAAGGGCGGCCTTCCAGAAAGTAGCGAAAGTGCTTGAGAGAAAGGTAAATGGCCAGTAGTTCTCGATCGAATGTGGAATAGTCCTTTTGGGCACGGGATAGAGACTTGGAGAAAAATCCCAATGGTTGTTGATGACCATCGACTTCCTGTTGCAAAGTAGCCCCTACTGCTACATCGGATGCGTCTGTCATAAGAGAAATCTTGGCTCCAGAGACGGGAAAGGCAAGGCTGGCAGCTTGTGCAAGGGATGACTTCGCAGCGTGGAAGGCTACATCAGCAGTCGTGCTCCATTGTACGGGCTTTTTGGTCCCTTTTTCCGGGGTCAAAAGAGAATCCAGTGGCTGCAAAATTCCACCAGCGTTGGGTATGAAAGGGCGATAAAAGTTGATGGCCCCAAGAAATTTGCGAAGGTCCATCACTGTCCTAGGTTTGGAAAAGTCGCGAATGGCGGAAACTTTGGTCTCCAATGGGCGTACACCATGGGAGTCAACCCTGTGTCCCAAAAAATCCACCTCCTTGACAGCAAAAACGCATTTGTCCTTGTTCAATATGAGGCCTAAATGCTCTAAGTGGTTGAAAACCTCTGAAAGATGTTTCCAATGATCTTCCTCGGACCAGAAAAGATCATGATATCATCGATGTAGACGAAGCAATTGGGCACCCCCCATAGCACTTCATGCATAAATCGGCAAAAGGTGTTACCAGCTGACTTAAGACCCATAGCTAAACGTTTGAAAGCGTAATTTCCAAGAGGAGTGATCATAGCGGTCTTGTGAGCGTCTTCGGGAGCAATTCGAATCTGATGATATGACTTGTAGAGGTCCAGAGTAGTAAAGACAGTGAGTATTTGTCGGCGATTGTCTGCTCGTTTAACAAACGAAAATCACCGGTGATGCGAAATTCTCCGGGATTCTTCTTTGGTACCAAGTGCACTGGGGATGCATATGGAGACTCAGTTGGTTCAATTACTCTCAGATCAAGTAACTTTTGGAGCTCTGATTTTAAAATGTCAAGTTTCTCAGGGCTTAAGCGGCGAACTTTGGAGCAATCGGGTGGTCCTACTGTCCGAATGTGATGAAGTGTTTGGTGTCTGGTGGGGGTATGGAAGTTGTCCACTTTGAAAACTGATGGGTATTGTGAGAATAATTTTTCCAAAGAAGATACAGTTTGAGCTGTGGGGATCGGTCGATGCAGCTCAGCAATTGCTTCGTTATCGGTGAGTTTGGCAGAGGTTGTACTTAAAGTACTTGTTTTCTCATGCGTCTCTGGAAGAGTCATCAAGCGTCTGTGTGGGTTCAGCGAAATTTGGAAGTGCTCCAAAAAGTCCAAGCCAATGATGGCATGAGAAGAAGCTGCGTTAAGAAAATCCCAAGAAAATTCAGCGGGCAATCCCAAAGTCACGCGCAGAGTAACCCTCTCGTATGTGACTATTTGACTACCGTTGGCAGCAGAAAGATAGCCGGAAGTTCTTGGATCATCTGCTGATCGCTGGCATGGTATTATAGAATCCCTGCTTCCGGTGTCGATGATGAATGCAATGTTAGTATTGGGGTCACGGACGAACCATGGGTGAGTTTCCCCAGTGATGATGTTGATGTGTGGACTATTGGGGTTGCGAAATGCATTCCGGTTGATAACTCTCCAATTACAGTTGCCTGCACAATATCTGGCTTGATCGCCATATTTTCGGTGAATGTAGCAGATCGATGATTGGGGATTTAGTCTCTGAGGGCGTAAAATTAGGCTAGGTGCGGGTGTTGACAATTGCAGCAGGCGATCATTCCAAACTGGCCACCTTCGTGGGCTCCAGGAACGCGAATGTCTAGAACTCGACGGGGAAGGAGAAAACGATCGGAGTCTCACAGAAGTGGAAGAGCGAGGTGGCAAGGTGTCTCTCTTAATTGGTGAACGTTGGGGGAAAGAAGTGGTCGTGGCATTGTTATCCCTAGTGTTTGGGAAGTGATGTTGTGTGTGTGGCATGGACTGGAGAGAATGTGTAAGTGAGGTGACAGTTTGTGCAAGGTCTGTGACAGTCTCGCGCAGTGTTGATAGACTAACATTAGAGGTGCCAACTGATGATGCGTAATCATCATACTCGGGTCCATCACCAAAACCTGATGTACATTTACGGTTCTCTTCCATGACTCGATCTGCAATTTTAGCCAACTGATCTAAATCCTCGACTGGGTGCGAGACAATAATGCGACGAACGCCTGTAGGCAGGCGATCTAAAAACAACTTACGCAAAAGCCTATCCTGTGAACCACTCTCGCCTAATAACGAACGCATTTCAGCCAGTAGCCTAGACGGAGACGTCCTATTACTCAATCTAATCCCATTTAATAATCGCTCTAGCTTGTCATCGCAGGACGGCGCGAAATGCTGTAGCAAAACGCTTTTGGCTTCGCTGTACACGTTTTGAGCGTCTAAATCTGGAAGCACGTGTTCCAAATATCGAAAATGCCGAAGGCTAGTGCGGCTAACAGGCTATCAAGTTTTGACTGCTCGCTATTAATCCCTTTAACTCTAAAAATTGTCTCAATGGTTGAAAAAAAAAAAGGTCCGCGTCTTCATCCCAGAATTTAGGTAATAAAACCACGCTCGTGCCTGTTATGGTGTTACTTGATCTCAAAACAAAATCGTCTGGGGACACTAATGGCGGGCTACCAAAATTGTCGTCGACTGTACGGTTGGTTAATGCCACTTGCGGAAGGATTCGCCCCCTTCCCAGAGGCGTTGCATACGCTTTGGGTAGCGGCCTACTTCCTGTCGGGTGCTTGAAGAAAGCAGCCATCGCCTGGTTTGCCGGTTGTACTCTCCTCGTCTAGCAAGGTTAGCCCAGTAGCCTTCACCTGATCTTTTCGATTCTTCGTATTCGATCTTCTGATTGTTGCTCTCTGAATTATCTCGGTTGTGTTTCAACGTCGGGGTCACCAGTTTAGCGGTTCTGTATATTTTAGCAAAACGTCGAACAGACCGATAAGTTCTAACCGCTAATTTATTCGTAATCAACACAGCATACGAATTTCGTTTTTCTGACTATCTGAGTAAGGGAGTAAATGACGGCTCGCTCCAGCGTTATATACCAACCGCCATTGTATATCATTGTTACGTCAAGTTGACAAGAGCGTCACAGTGAAAAAACGAAAGGGTAAATTTGATTGGTGCGCAGTAATTGAGAAACAATTGTGCAATTTATGGAAGCGGCAAAACGTGCTATCGCTACATTATGGTATTCGTGGAGTGGCGAAAAATTTATTTTCATCCTTTTTAAAAAAACAGGCAACAACTTGTAACAATTAACCATTATAAATCTTCAAAAATGAGTATTAACTACGGTGTTCCTCAAGGTTCTGTGCTCGGTCCTCTTCCATTTTTGCTATATTTTGATGATTTACCAAATTGCATTGCGAGTAGTCCTAAACTATTTGCAGATGATACGTACTTAATTCTCGCTGATCCATCTGTTCAACATCTTAAAACAAAAATTTCCGAAAAATTACAAAGCATCATTAATTGAGTAAACGCTAACAAACTGATGCTGAACTTTGGAAAATCTAATATTATTATAGTACACCCCAAATCTAACGTTAATCAACTGCCAGATTTTTACAACTCTTCTGATGAATTACAAGTACCTGGGAATAGTAATGACAAAAACTTATCATTTCTTTCTCATATTAAAAAACTGGAAAATAAGCTTTCAAAATCAGTAGGTATTTTAAATAAAGTTAAACCGTTTCTGAACGCATCCACTCTACTTCACTTGTATTACTCCATTTTCTATTCTCATCTTCATAACGGCATCATTGTATGGGGCTCAACATTTAAATCTTACCTGAAAAAATTAAATACTTTACAAAACAAAGCTGTCAAGATAATAGTAGGAGGATCATGGCGTGAAAGGCTACCACGTTTTATGCTAAACTAAAAATTTTTTAAATTGTATTTTTTAGCGCTAGCTTTATTCATGTTTAAATTTCAAGCAAAACAGCTACCTTCCAGCTTCCTTGATTATTTCAAACTTACAAATGCGATTTATGCAAAACAAACAAGATCGTCTACTACTAACAATTATTTTCTTTCTCGTTACAAAACGATAAAACTTCAAAGATTTATAAAATATCAAGAAGCTAAACTATGGAATTCTAGTAGTAATGAGATCAAACAATTAACATCTGGTAAATTGTTTAAAAAAATTACAAAGCGTTCTTATTGAACAAATGTAATGTTTAATTAAATCACAGATACATTTTTTCTTTTTTTTTCATTATTTAGCCCTCAAAATTCGAATAAGTTACCGCTGGACTAGAAGACCTTTTAGGTCTCTGCCGTTTTCCCAGTTACCTTGGTTAAACTGTACGTTGGATAACATTGTATGTATTTGCATTGCATTTCTTTTAACTTTTTTCTGTCTGTTTTTTGTAATGGTGGTCGAGTGGATAGAGCGTCTACTACTGAAACGGTAGACTCGGGTTCGATTCCCGGTCGGGTCAAACCAAAGACTATAAAAATTGGTATTCACAGCTTCCCTGCTTGACGTTCAGCAATCAAAGGGACAGTGTGAAGCCTCCGCCGTGTGTGGTAGACCGGTGGGCAGGTGGCAGCTTGACTCATAGACCGAAAGGTCCCTTCACTGTCTCCTGGCCATGGCAACTTGGTGAATAAAATGTAATTACAATTACAATAATGTCGAACAAACGAGTTTATTTTAGTTACGGCAGCAGTAAAATAAAACGAATACCGACATTACAAAAAACAGAAAGAATAAAGTTAAAAGAAATGCAAAGCGCAAATACATACAATGTTACGTAACGTACAGTTTAACCAAAGTAACTGGAAAAACTGCGATGGGACCTTAACGATGTTCAAGTCAAGCGGTAACCATTAGAATTTTGAGGGCTAAAAAAAAAAAAAAACATAAAAAAACTAGAAATAAAAAAAAGAAAAAATGTATCTGTGATTTAATTAAATATATTTGTTTAATAAAAACGCTTTGTAATTTTTTTTAAACAATTTAACTGATGTTGATTTTTTGATGTCATTACTAATAGAATTCCAAGTTTAGCTTTTTAATATTTTATCGATCTTTGAAGTTTCATCGTTTTGCAACGAGAAAGAAAATAATTGTCAGTAGTAGACGATCTTGTTTGTTTTGCATGAATCGCATTTGTAAGTTCGAAATAATCAAGGAAGCTGGAAGGTAGCTGTTTTGCTTGAAATTTAAACGTGAATAAAGCTAGCTCTAATAAATACATATCTTGAATTTAAATTTTGAAATTTTGAGAAAGGCTAAGACAAGGGTCATAGTCAAGAGATTGCTAAATCAATAATAGGAATAGGCAATAGAATAGAATAAAATAAAATAGAATAAAATAAAAGGCAATAGGAAATAAGAAATTATCTTGAATTTAAAAAATTTTCAGTTTAGCATAAAACGTGGTAGCCTTTCACGCCATGATCCTCCTGCTATTATCTTGACAGCTTTGTTTTGTAAAGTATTTAATTTTTTCAGGTAAGATTTAAATGTTGAGCCCCATACAATGATGCCGTATTGAAGATGAGAATAGAAAATGGAGTAATACAAGTGAAGTAGAGTGGATGCGTTCAGAAACGGTTTAACTTTATTTAAAATACCTACTGATTTTGAAAGCTTATTTTCCAGTTTTTTAATATGAGAAAGAAATGATAAGTTTTTGTCATTACTATTCCCAGGTACTTAGATTCATTAACTATAGAAACTTGTAATTCATCAGAAGAGTTGTAAAAATCTGGCAGTTGATTAACGTTAGATTTGGGGTGTACTATAATAATATTAGATTTTCCAAAGTTCAGCATCAGTTTGTTACATAGGCGGGCAAGTTAACGCAAAACGTTAGCTTCGTTAACCACTAGTCCGTTAACAAACTTCACACCTCCGTTAACGTTAATCCGTTATTTTTTGCTTTAATTAACGGAAGTTAATAAAGTCCGTTAATCCGTTAACATTTTGCGTGTAATTTACATTTCTTTTTATTCTCTTGCTTCTAGAACACGTATTGACGGCTGACGCTGATGAGCTGATTGTAAGGAAATATTTATTGCTATGGTGGTCTTTTTGTGTTTTGGAAGTTACATTTTACAGTCTAATCTAATTTCAAGATAAAATGAATTCGGTTGCACTATCAAAGCTGCAATCGGAAAATCTTTGGAAATTGTGAACAGCGAAAATTAATAGGCTGCAGCTTATTATTTGCCACAAAAAAGAGTTTCTTTCTTTGCTTAATTTCTTCTATAAAACTTGTGCTAATACGCAACAAGTGTTACCAGTGCAAATTGATTTGTACCGGTACGATGAATGAATGGTGCAAGATATTAACGATAAAAACTTTAACGGAAGTTAGCAAAACTTAACGGATGTTGATTTAGTCCGTTAACAGAACTTAACGGAAGTTAATTTAGTCTGTTAACATGAAAAAACTTTTTAACGGATTAACGAGTTAATGAAAAAGTTAGCTTCGTTATTAACGAATTAACGATTAACGGACTAGTGCCCACCTATGGTTTGTTAGCGTTTACCCAATTAGTGATCAGAGCTGGGCACCCGCTACTTGAAAAGTAGCACTGCTGCCTCTATTTGGCAAAAAAGCAGCGGTGTTGCCGGTTGTCGCTACTTAAATAAAAAAGTAGCGCCGCTGCCGCTACTTGCATACAAAACAGCGGTCGCTGCCGCTACTTTAGAAGAACGATGGCATTCAAATACAGTACCCAATAGTGAAATTTAAACTTTACTTGCGAAAGTTATAATTCAACCTTTTGAGCTATTGGTACAGATTACAATCGGCATTAGCAGGCTTAAGCGGTAAACAAGTAAGCAAATCACAATCCAATTGCTTGTTGGCATGCTCCTTTCAGAAAAACTATCATTTTAAAACGCTGTTTGGTCAAACCAGCGCTTTAGAAACTTCTTGAAGAAGTTACCCTTGGAAGTTACTCTTGAAAGTTAAATTCCTTGTCGTATTTTCTGCAGAAATAAAAGGCAATAAGAAATAGAGATGGCGCGGATAACAAAAAATGCATCCGCATGCTGCGCTGCGTCCGCAAACCTTGTCCGCATGCTGCACCGCACCACATTCAAACACAACTAAGTTCACGCTGCACCGCGCCGCACGCGAAATTACATTTTACAGACCTATACTCAAAACACAGGCATTTCCTATTTTTTGATTGGTCGGAGCAATGAGCAAAGAGTTGTGCTTCATACATCACCGAGTTTTTAAGGTTTTGGCTGTTTTGGATTGAGCAAGAAAGAATCTATGGGTTGAGAGATGAGGAGTTTTTTGTTTGACAGTCATTAGGCTAATAAGTGCACAAAGGTAGTAAATTTGCAAGTAGGCTTTATCTGTTTCGTTATTTTGTATATCAATGGTTTAACCAGGGATATACTAATTAATATACGGTATCCCTGGTTTAACTGAAAATGAGCTTTATTGTGCTGTGCTACTCACTACTGCTAGCATAAACTTATGTGCTAGTGCAGACAATCAAATGTTCTAGTACAGTCTGCTGTAGGCCTATGCGGTGGTATTTTGGTGTTAGTGTTGTTAACTTAATACTCAGCATTCAAAATCCAATGAAACAAAAACGGTAGAAAAGGCCTGTTACAGCCCAGAGCCTATGTCAGAGTTCTCTTTTAAGTAGGCCTAGGCCCTAGCCAATGTGTTCACTTCAATGTTGATTGTTGGTGTTACAGACTTGGCAGACTACTGTAGCCTATAGGCCTATAACTTTATTGATAACTCACTTAAACAAAGTAGGCTACCTACAATCTGGCAGTAGTGATTATTCAAACTAATTGGGTTATTAAAAATTGGCCTAGTGCTGAGTGAATCAAGATACTGTATTCTAGTATCGGTAGTTTTTATCGGTTATTATTTTGAAGCACAGTAGGTCCTGGATCTAGCGTAGTTAATAGCACTAAAAAACTTCAAGAGTGACTACCGATAATTTTTAAAATCAAAAAATTTGTTTATGACCAGATTTTAAATTTGGTTATTTACTGTACATATTTAAGCATGAAGTTTGCCCTACAATTGCTCTTCATTTCTATGATTTACCTTTTATTTGCCTCTTTATTTTAAGGATAATTTTAGCAATAATGTTGATGAAGATGCGTTGACCACCCATTAAATATACGGGTAGCATTTTCTTTAAAATTTGCTTATTAACCACTTAATGTAGAATGTGCTACCACAACTGAATCCAATTGGTAACTTATGCTTATTGTAACTAGTTGGAATTACTTCTTTCAGTTCACTCATCTCATTTTACTAGATTCAGTTCATCGCAATAATAATGATGTACCGGTATATACAATACTGTGATTCATATTTTAATTTTATTCTGTGTATACTGTAATTCTAAATTTTACACTCATATTTTTTAACCACATGTCAGATGTTGATTCTGTTTCATCATCTACGCTTTACTGTTAACTTAAGTTTGATTGTTATTTAGCAACCACATTCTCACATAATTCGTTTTGTTTTCCACGTTTATATTAACTATCAATGTTGTTTGGATATTCAAATTTACTTGATAAATGTTATAATTTGTATAATTCTGGATGTTTTTTCATTGACATTTTATCCAACATTTTTGCATGTAAATTGAAATGGATCTTACTTCCACATTTTCAACCGGTTGAAAATTTTAATAAATCTTGATTTATTGGGAATGCTGTCGGTAATGTTTCATTTATTTACTGTTTACATAACTAATGAATTATTATTTTAGTTTAACCCAGAAAAACTCCTGTGGTTATTTTTATTTACATTTCTGGTGACACCACAACAAGTTTTGTATGTATACTGTAGCAATTGCTAATTGCACATTTGCACAAACTCCTAAGCAAGTCCAAATTCCTCCAAGCATGAATTATCGGTAGTCAATAGTAGAGCTCGACTGATATATCGGTCAGCCGATATATATCGGACGATATCAGGGTCAAGCCGATATATCGTATCGGTGTTCACCATCGATAAAATATCGGCTTAGAACAATTACCTTAAACTGTTTATTTTTGAGAGCAAGCACAACCGCTCTTGCCTATGATTGCCAAATCGTTGTATTTTTTGTTTGTTTTTTCATTGAATAATACTGGAGTGTGGCTTGTGTTTGCAATAGTCTTTCTTTGGATGGGGATTAGTGAAGCTTTTAGTGTCAAATTAGTTGAAAAATAGTGACAAAGCTTCGTAGCTAAGAAGTTAATATATCGGTTATCGATATCGGTATCGGCCAAAAAATTTCCGAAATATCGGTATCGGCCTGAAAAAGTCATATCGGTCGAGCTCTAGTCAATAGTTATTACTCTGAGAAGTGAGTAGATCATGCAATAGTTAGCGTTTGACACTGTCTTGTGACAGGTGGAATTTGGCACTACAGCAAAATTATTTGCTAGGTTCAAACAGTGCCCAATAAAGTTTCGTGTTTTTCAAATGTCTCTTACGTTGTTTCAGCTTTTTTAAATTATTTTAAGTTGTAAAAGGTGCACTTCTGCTGTTGTTGTGGCTTTATCACCATGTGTGTATATACATTTCATGTTTGTTTAATTGCGAAGAACAAGCCTGCCTTTTCATCAAGTCACATGACGTAGTAGAAAGTGCATAAGATCTCAGTGCTGGATGCTTCCTTTAAATATTGTTAATGCACTGGTAACCTTGAACGTCAGCAGCCAAAGAAATTTCACCTTGGTCGATGGAGACAACATAAACAATGAAATGCAAAATCAAAGCTTGAAAAAGGTATTAACTGTGTCTTTAACTAATGTAGTTAATATCACAAATTCAACTTCACCAATAACCAAGTCACATTGGTAGTATTCTCAAGGTTGCAATTATAGCAGATTTGTAAATTCATTGTGCTGTTGTGGTCTGTATCGGATATAATGCCTTAATCAACAACAACTAGAATCAATTGTGACATCGCAAATGATATCTGGGGACTTTGCCTCAGTATTCAATTTTTTCTGAAGTACAGTATAGAACTTGACTCTTGACTACAATTTAAAATACCAGTACCGTCTAAATAAGCTTAAGCAAGGTTAGATAAATTGACAGTCAGATATGCTGGGTGTTCATCAGTCCTGCTACAATTTCAAAATTTTTTTATGAAGTCAATTCTCTAAATTTCTTCACCTGGTTGGTTTCATTTTAATCAGTGCTGCATAAAATTTTTATTTAAAATAGAATTTTGTCTTTCATATATGTTTTTTTTTTGTTATATAAATGTTTTAAATAAACCCTTAATAAATGGTTACTCCTCAAGAGAAGGCACCATGTATGTACTGGTTCATTGAAACAAGATCAAATGTTCAGACTCAGCAAAGGTACAGGACTAAGAATGGACAAGATTCACTATCATGTTGTTAAATCCATCGATGGCACCAAAGAGTTATCAATACAGGGTCAGTATTGGATGCAGTGAAAAGTGGGCAATCAAGAACATCTGTGGAAAACGTCGAGAGTGTAAGATGAGCGTTTAGTCATTTGCCTGTGAAGTCCATCCATACAGCTGCCAGAAAATTGGAATTACTATCTACAACTGTGCACGAGGTTCTACGACGCAAAAGGTTACGATTGTATGCTTACAAAGTTCAAATGTTAGAGAAACTTAATCCATATGACAAGCCTAAACGAAAAGAGTTTGCAGAGAGCATGCTGCAACAAATTTCTGAGGATAAAGAACTTCTCACTGCATCCAACACTGACCTGTCTCCATAAATTTTTTATGCCATCGACGAATTGAAGAACGTAATGGTGGTTTTTTTCCGTACTTCGTCCTGTACCTTTGCTGAATCTGAACGTCCAATTTTGTTTCAATGAACCAGGATACACATTGTGCCTTTTCTTGATGAGTAACCACTTAAAAAGGGTTTATTTAACACATTCATAAAACACGTAAATATCATATCTTAAACACAAAAGCAACACTGTTTAAAATAAAATCAATCTGGTTAAGATATTTTAGAATTGACTTCATAAAAAAATTTTGAAATTGTATCAGGACTTTATGAACACCCTGCATAAGTGATATAAATGTTGGTAACATCTACCTTTAAGTAGAGCAAAGTGACAACCAATAAAATTTTCTACAAACACTTAATGACTTTGATTCCTTATTTTCTAGTGATTGAGTAATAAACAATTGCCAGTGAATTTGAATTGCGATTGTTAGTAACTTTTTTAAGTCAACTACCGTACGAGCATGGTTTTTAAAAATTGTAACAGCACATATCTAATAAATTAAAGCAGTTAATTAGTACATCAAGACGATTGGAAAGAAGTCCTGCTGGTGTATAACGGTTATCCTAAAGGTGAAGAAGTAGCAAGCAAATAGTGCAGTGTGTTAAAATCAAACTTTCTTATTAGATCCCCAGCATGTTCTTGTACATCAAGTGATGAGACAGACCTTCGTCGAATGCTGATGAAAGCTATCGTAACTTTTCGAATTTATTATTGCGACGGCAGAAGCAATCACATCAAGACATTTCATTGTTCTGTTCCTTCCACTAAGGCTTTGTTGGATGGCTGCAGTATTTGCTGTTCTGATTGATCAAGACTTCCATCTGTTCATTTGTAAGTGTGGTTTTTGCAATTTTGATCTGTAAACGGGACAAAAGAGAGCTGACAATAAGGATACTGATAGAAAGCGCCGTCCTTTGGTCGATCGTTTGAAAAGTTTCTTGCAGCCAGCGGGTTTTATAATCGGATCATAGTCATTTTATTAGTAGACCGGAAACTGACAGTTATGTCTTTTTTTTTCTTCACGGTTTATTTTTTTACAATATGCCGATTCGTCCAATCAGTTCAGGGTGACTTTTTTCTCGGTTCACTCGCGCTAAGAATATGTCCAATCAAATCAGTCGAATACGCGTGACCGCAAAAAAAAAATTTGCAACTAGAGCAAACGTTTTTTCGATGCTCTTCTGTTTTTTCTACGCCCGTCTATTTCCAGTCTACTAAATAAAAAGTGTATGGTCGGATCAATCCATCTATGCGGTGAACGTGAAGTGGGGAGTAAAAGGGATTTTTTTTTCTAATGTGTCAGCCGTTTGCTTCTCTGCGTTTCAAAAACCTCTCTACGAAGCGTTGCAGCGTCATTACAGCACACAGATTGCACCAAACAGGCAGCGATCAGTCGCGAGCTGCACTTTGGGTAGTTCACTAATGGCCCTTTAAAGTGGCCGAACATAGCGTCATATTTTTAAAACAATTTGTAGAGTTGATTGCTGAACAAGTACGTTCTTTGATTTTAATTCAAATTATATAGACAAAATTGACAGTGTGCTCGTACTTCTAGTCTTACCGTTTATAAATTGCTCCAAATGTCAAATTTTCTGTTTTAGATTTCGCTCATACCGTTGAGAGAACTGCTGCAAAATGTAATTCCTGTAGCTTTCAAACTGTGGACGGCAATATTGGCTTACGATGTACCGGTATCGAAGGTCGCCCGACGAGCTTAGGTTACGGATGCGCTCTCAGGCAAAAGTGAGATCGTGAGACTGTATGCCAAGCGTACTCCGGTACCTGTGCTGGATTCGCGGACTGAAGGTATTCCCATTTCACGCGGAAATCTGTTGCTCAAGTTAATTGCCTCCTAATCGCCGCTGGTCGCATGTCAGCTAATGGGTAACTGTCCACTTTTTGCGTGAAACTAAGAGGTCCCTTTTCACTTCTGCATTTTTTTTTGTTTTTTTGGAGGCCCCATTATAACTAAAAAAACCCGTAAGATGATGATCAAAGGTGCTGTACGTCGGAGTTCTAATCTCTTGGTATTACTCACTAATGGAGTTGCGATTTTCACATAACTGAAACCTGTCCATCCACTGATGGCTTTTTGCTCGCCCAAAATCTATTTGTGTTTTAAAAAAAGAAGCCACCTTTGAAGGGAAGTTCAGTCAAAATCAATAGGTGTATCGAAAATAAGTGAAACAGTCTTTACTTCAAATTTGTGCTACAATTTGACGAAAATATTTTCCGAATGTATTGCTCAAAGCAGGCCCGGCGCCAGGATAGCGTGACTGGGGGTGGGGGGGGGGGGGACAGAAAGAAATTTTGGGGGGCACGAGAAGTTTATTCGAGTATTGATCAAACGAAAAAGGTGAAGACCAAAAAAAGAAAAAAAGGTCTTCGTCCCAAAATTTCCACAAATTCTGGTTGTCGTCTCAAAATTCTTGCGATTTTCGACGAAATCTGAAGTGAAGATCAAAAAAAAAGGTCTTCGTCCCAAAACTTAAATGAAATCCGGCGTAAGTTCACAAAAATTACAAAAACGCAGTTCTTGCTCACGAATTCTAGGGCGGTAAACACCGGTTTGGGAATCTTAGGCCTCGATTTGCACTCCAGTAGCCTCGAGCCTGTTAATTTCTTTGGGGCACAGTCCTCGCTTGGGGGGCACAAGCATTCATTTGGGGGGCACGGCCAGGAATGCCCCCTCCCGTTGCGCCGGGCCTGGCTCAAAGTAATTTGATCGTGCTTTGGGATTTCACTAATAACTTTGTGCGTGTTATTTTCATTGTCGTTTGTGTACTTATCAGGATTACCTACGAAAATGAGAGACGATCAATAAAAGTTTTGAAAATGAAAAAAAAAATGAATGCTACATTGAGTACACTCGGTTTCGATTTCTGGTTGAGTTAAATCAAACACAATAAAAATGGTTTTCGCTGCTTTCCTGCTTGACGTTTAGCATTGAAAAAGAGTAGCGAATCGCGAATATAAAGCAGCTGCGATGCGGACTAATCAAAACCGCAGCGAAATTACGGACCAAAAATTTGCGGAGTCCAGCTCTGCTTAATGCTGTGTACTTGTATAAAACGCATTTCGGCCGTTCTGATTTTCATTGCAATTAGTTTTTTGTAAGCCTAACGTCACCAAACAGATACAAAGACACGTAGCGTTATCGGCAGCGCTGTTAGCCAATACCATCTCGTTTGAAGCGAATAAAAACCAATGACTTGTTTGAGCTCTTGGTTCTAATTTTCTTTTTGTGGCAATGTACTTGTGCCGTCACCAGAGCAACCGAAGTGAGGGGACATTAGCCGAAAGTGGGGGGACCAAAATTGACTGAACTTTCGTACATAAAAACTGATATTTTACGGCTACAAATAAGGGTCCACGACAACTGACCGCGACAAACTTACTGCAACAACGCCATTGGCTGAGAAGGGCGATCCTAAATGTATTTTTACTATCCCCAGAGCCATCTTGCCCAAACCCTCACTTAATGACAAAATCAGTGACGAAATCACTGTAACTAAATCGTTGCTTCGCGGTCAGTTGACTTGGCTCGTGCAAATTATGCGCTATTTTAAAAATTTCGTATTCATGTCTGCAAAAAAAGAGACACATAACGCCAGCAGCGTTTCTTAGCTCGCTTCGTATGCGGCTCACATAATCGCTTGAAAAATCCGTCAGTAGCAGTAGATGCGACCAGAAGCGCAACCAGAATTTTGATAAACGGAATAGAGCCTTGAGTAAATTTTTTCCACAAAAATTGTCTAATTTAGGCCCCATGCTGAACAAACTGTTGCAACTCAAGCGCATCATAGAGGGGGTGTGGGGGCAGAACTCCCAGCCGCTGGGTGATATTTGTGATTTTGCGGGAAAAAATAGCGATTTTAACGGCATTTCAATCACTTTTTACGCGTTTTGGAAACCATATGAATAACTACACTAAATTGCTAAAATTTAGAATTCATCAAAAGAATCATATTGCCTAGCCCCTTCTGAACCCCCCCTTTTACTTAAAACAAGTCCGAAACATGTTTAAATGCTTGTATTTGGGGGTTGAATTTTCTTAGCGACTTGGCTAAAAGGGGCTGAAGCCCCCTGCAACTGACTGCGACCTAAAAAAAATTTTGAGTGTGCTCTAAAAAAAAAACAAGAACAACTAGTCTTTTAAAGAATGTTTTCACGTATTGTTTTAGGACATAATCACTAACGAAGTACCGGTAACGATACTATACGCTTACACCCCTATTCCGCGACACATCCGTATAGGCTTGTTAATAAGACAGATTGTTGTCTCGCATTAATGTACAGCAGTTAGTGGCCAGCAATTTCGCTAAGAATGGAGAAAACTTCGAACGAGAACTATGTTTGAACGTTACTGTTCCTTTTTCCATTGTCTTGTCGCTACGTGTTGTTCCGAAACCGTAACCCCCCCCCACCCGTAGCGACGGCGCTGTTGTGTACTTATGGCCATGTCGATGGCAAAATCTTAGCTGATTTCAAGCAATTCACCCATTCGTAGACTATTTTTCATTTACTTTGCGGAATAATCAGTACCAGTGGTGCCGAGTTATGTTAAGCATTGGGGGGATAATTTGCAATTTCATCCAAATTTCGCCCCATTTTCAACATTGGGGGGACGAAGCACGACCACTATTGTTTTCACGTAAGCAAATCAAGTGAAGACCAAAAAAAGGTCTTCAAGAAAAATTTGAAGAGTTTTGTTCCCAAAATTAAGAGAAGACCAAAAAAAAACGTTTTCACCGAAAATTGAAGAGTTTTTGTCCCCGAAAGCGAGTGAAGACCAAAAAAAAGTCCAAAGATCATCCAGCGCTCAGATGCAGACCATAGTTAAATTATTGGGGGGGATATATCCCCTCCGGGTTTCGGCACCCCTGTTCAGTACGATATGAACGTCATAATTTCCAAAACGGACAACAGACATATCAACGGTGCTTCTAAACTTGGTGCTAAACTATTAGATTATGCTATGTCACCGTGGTCATTTCCGTTCTTCTTAACCAATTAACCTGGTGGGTGTTCCTGCAGAGACATCAAATATTCTACTTCAAACCAGTGCCGTTGCCACAGCAAACGAAGTAAGGGGGCGGTAACCGAATGCTAGTGCGCACTGAAAGAGACTGAATGTTTTACATTGTTACAAATTAGGCGTAATTTTAAACATTCTATAATCATGTCTAAAAAAAGACTCAAGGCCAGTAGCGTTTCTTATCTCTTCGTCTGCGGCCCATATTCGCCCGCAAAATCTATCCGCAGCTGTGACTGCGACCTAACCAATCTTTAGTGTGCTCTGGGGGCGTAGCCCCCAGCCGCTAGGCGACTTTTTTTTGGTAAAAATTTACCTTTTTAGCGCCATTTTGATTACATTTCGAAAGTTTTAAGAGCCATTTGAAACAATTAAATTGCTGAAGTTCGGAAGTTATTCGAATTTGCATCTCTATTCCGCGACACATCCGTAAAGACTTACCGACCCACATGTGCGACGCGACCCAAGGTTTGAAAATCACAATGAATATCGAGTAAGCTAAGCAAAAATGAAAACATGTGCCCGCGTAATAAGACGCATTGTTGCGTCACAATTGTGTTACAGCAGTTGGTTACAAGAAAACGTCAAATGAAAATAAGATTTGAACGTTATGATTCGTTTTCGCATCATTGTCTTTTGTCTTGTCGTTATGTGATGTTCCAAATTTTGAGTAAACGGAAATGGGGGCTAGGCCCCCCTGCCCCTCGTAGCGACGACACTGCTTCAAACACAATGCGGTGCTCCCGACGTTAGCGCAGCTTGAATGAACATTTTTGCGACACTGGCGTAGATTAATCTGTTTAAAGTGGAAACAGATCGGCCAAAAAAAAAGGAGTTGACGTAAATAAACTTGTGAGTATGACGCAATACTTTTCGAAACTCCGTTGATTTTGGCTGCTGTTCTTCTTTTAATCACAAGCGCGATTGCAACGTCATGATCGATTATATTGGCCCCCTGGATTGATACTTTTAAACAGCATCTGAAATAGCCTGAAATTGGTTTGAAACACAGACGAGATTGTTTTATATTCAGTGAAAAATTCAGAGTTTTAAAACGTAAAATCCGGCTGCTCTTCAATATTGGTGATGTATTTGTGAAATTGTAAATTATTTTATAGCATAATTTCAAAAAAATTTTTGAGTTGGTTCACGAAAGGAGTACGTTCTTTTTCGACAAGAGAACGTTATTTTTCATTGGGGGGGGGGGGGAGAGAGCCTTGGTACAGCCCATCCGAAATGCTAAGCATTGCCACGTACGATGTTCTCGTTACCAGCTTCCAACACCCCAACATCTGGATATACAGCTCTACCGTGATATTCTTCACATTCTCGACAAACCTCCAATGATGCTAAATAGAGATTTTTGTTAGTAGTCAATAAATAAAATTATATAAATTTCATGTTGCTGTTTCACTGAAACAGGTACAGGTAACGAAGTACAGGAATCCATCTTGCAATTGAGTATTGAAAACTAGAAAACCAAAGTACCGCGTTATAGGTTACCACTTGACGGCGAGCCAGAAATGGAATAACGTTAAGCCAAAAAAACATGCAACTTAACAACGTACAGGAAGGCAAATGAAACACATTTGTAATTCCGTTTTTGTTTTACCTGATTTCTTGTACCTACAAAATCTTTTCTAAAACATACTTATTACCATTCTTGAATTACTTTTGAACGATTGTGTCGAAAAAGCATATCAGTGTGCTTTTATCAAAAACAACATACTGTATATAACGCATAATCGAGAAATATAAAACTTTCAAAATACAAATGAACTGAACCTAGCCACTAAAAATACCTACCATTACTGTTGATGCCATCACTTATGTTGTGTGAAAAAATTCTATTGTTAAATTCTGTTCTCGTTTGCTGGTTTCTAGTCAATCTAACTGAACTATCACAATATATAAGGTGGCATTTGAACCCTATCGGCGGGTCTCCAAGAATAACTCGAAAATTAATTGTTTTGAGGCTGGGAGCTAATGTATGAGTATGTGCACTAATCATAAGCTCGATTCAACGACGAAAGCAGGCATGCATAATATTGCCAACTCGTTCTGGCTGTGGAATCTTAAAAAGCAGATAGTGAAGGCTGATTGCCAACCTATGCTTTCACACAGTTCAGATCAAATCAACAAACCATGCACCCTATAAAGTGAACGAGCTCACTAACAGTAACATTGCATATAATTTTCAATTTAACTAACAAAAATATCTTTCAAATTTCAAGAGCGATTCGTGGAAATTGCATAAAGTCACCAAAACCTAATTTACATTCGCTACTTTCCTAAAGTATTATCACGATGTACAACTTGACAAGTGTGTTTTGTAGTTCAAGTTTAAGGTAATTGCTCAAACTTCCGAATATTTTGCAACGTAATACGAGCGTGTAATGCCGCTTTAGCCGCTTAAGTTCAGCTTAACTTTTTGGCGCGTAGTAGTTGCTAAACGGTTTGTCAAAGCATTAAACTAAAAAACCTATGCGTACTTACGTATAACAGAATCTCAAGTCTAGACACTTTGCCATGTCGCCAGCAACATATGTATAATCTGCACCATGTTCTAGTAGCAGATCTAACTTGAAGGTGTTAAGCGCAGTGAATGGAAAATAGCCTCGGTGAAATATGTCGGATAGCTTCTGCTTGATTTCTTCAAAAACATCTCTGAAGCGAAGAATTTGTGCGTATGATTCAGTTCAATAACTAGCGGAAATTCCGTTAAATGTGGAACTGTGTCTTTGATTCTGCAAAAAAATATGTAAGAAATCACGGAACTGAATTAGACATAAATGTTTGGCTTGACGGATGACTTTCCTTTACATCCATTCAGGTTTAAGGTGGAATGCAACAACAACAATCTAAATAATCGTTGGAAACAACCGCATTGCTATTTTTAACGTCGTTGAATATTCGCTTAACTATTACCCTCATGTTTGGCGCAGCTAATTCCAGAGTTCTATCACACATCTACTGATGACTGTTAAAGCCCAGCCATTTAATCGTATTTCTATCTTTTCAAATTGCGCTATTCCACAAATTAAACATTCCAACCGTAATGTACCAAAATCTTATTTCTACTACTTTGTAAAGCTAATTAATATTCACGCTATTTGAAACCTTGCAAAATACGCGTAGTAGTTTTTCTAAAAATATAATGACCTCTTTGCAATAGCACTGAATTAAAATAAACTAAAAAATGACCGTCACGTGGCAAACACGGTCAATATTTAAAGTGGTAATCCCAATCAAAAATCACGTTAAGTATTTTAGCAGTATTCCAAAATGCGTGGTAATTGATTATATACTTGGTATATCTCCCAAGTAGCTTTCCAAAGTCACCGCCATGGAAGCGGTGCAATTGGTATTTTTTGAACGCTTTGTTTTTACTTGATCAGATTGGCGACTCAACTTATGCAGGCAGCGTAAGTATTTTTTGCATAAATTGAGCTGAGGTCGTTGAATAGATTTTTCCGATGAAACTCTACACGTGATTTTGCTTGTTTCCATATATTGGGTAAGCCAAACTTACAGATCTTCTGTACTTGAAACACTGACTCGAAATAGTGCATTGTATCCATTTCGAAGTAGTTCGACATGGCATATTATGATACAAACATGACTAGCCAAAGAGTTCTGTAACAACTGAAACACGGTCAGATATTGCTTTAAAAGCAAAAGCGATTTTCTGGTTTGTAACAGCATTCATGATACCAAGTTTCTACATAAAAGAAATAGCGTTTTAAAAGAGTAAATAGGCAAATTTTTGACAAGGTATAGCTTTAAAATGCCATCTGAAACTGGACACATGAAGTTGGGCTCTCATCAAACTTTAAAATCAAGTTTTCACCATAAAACAGTCATATTTTTGCAATTTTGACATCAAAAATGATTTCTTTGACACCAACCCCCCCTCCATGAAGCAATTTTCAGGCATCAGATTGCACTAGAACATGAATTACAACACTATTTTCAAAACTTGGGAGAAAAATCTCTATTTGGAGGCCAAAAATTCAAATTACGATAACCTAAAAACCATTCGAGATAATCGAAATTTTTTTTTTTTATTTTGTCTGTGTGATACTATATAATTTTAAGAAACATTCATGTTTGGCAACATATGGTGACAAGCCATTTTCAATTAAGCATGGAATGATCCAAATACAAATATATAATTTTATACCGAAATAAATGTTGCAAAGACAGTATTGATACCGGTAAGTTTACTGCAAATCATAAAGAATCAAACATATATATACGGAACTTACCATTAAATGAGATTCTACTTCTTTATCATTATCGATCCTGCAACTTCGCACATTGTCCGCCATTCTGCACTATTCGTCAGTTGACCTACATAGATTGTGCACTTATTAGTGCTAAAATGAATCGTTATTTAACCATAGTTTACAACGGTCCGCGACATCCTGACGCGACCGATTTGACACGAGACAACTCACCCCGGGAATCCTGACGCCAGGGACATCCTGACGCTAGGGACATCCTGACGCTCGGGACATCCTGACGCCAAAAGCTCCAAACTTTTGCGCTTTGTTTTTTTTCTTTTTCTTCTTTTCGCTTTTCCGCGCTACGCCACAGCTACGCTTTTAACGATTAACGTTTGATTATTGTGACGTAAGTATAATATTTTCCGTTAATTGCAAGCTTCATACGAATCTCTGTTTTGCAGAAACAACTCAAAAGCGAGTTGTATTTTTGCGACAAAAATCGTGATGAAATCAAAGTCAAGTTAGCGAATATGTAAAAATGCTGGCGTTAAGTTTCAAATGATGACCGAATGCCGCGATTGAAAGTTATATATGTTTTGCTATTATTAAACGACCACGTAGATATTTCATAAACAATAATATAAGTGGTTAATTTACAAAGAAAAATGCTCTGAAAGGAATTGTATGTTAAAAGAAAATAGTAGAAATATAACTCAAAGTCAAGTACCGCAAATCGAAATTAATTAATGCAGCGATCAAAATTTATTATTTTTGCCTATTATTATTGGATGACCACATAGCAATTTTACACGCATTTTCATAAAAAAGTTATTAGTTTTTGGTTAGCCATAATTTGTCGATAGACAACGTTTGAAAGTAAAGTTGAAATTACGGCTAAGAATGAAAATAGATTAAAAATATTGTGCAATAGTTTGTAATTATCGAACTAATTACTTTCCCAATGGGTGGTTTATTTGGTTTTAACGTCGATAAATGGAGCTATTAGTTTTTGCAATCGCAGTTTTTAACTTTGAAAGAACAAAACAACACGGTGAGACGCTTCACATCAGCATGCCAAATTATCGTAATTTCTCAGCTTGCAAAATTAAAGCATTTAAACAATAACAAGTTGCTAATTTGAATAAGCTCCAAAATTTTCAGTTCGTTAAAGAGTAAGATCACAAAAATCACAAAAATGACAAATTTTCAGTTCGTTAAAGAGTAAGATCACAAAAATGACAACAAGCTGCTAATCGAAATGTTATCGACAAATTATTGCTAACCAAAAACTAACAATTTTTTTTTATGAAAATGCGTGTAGAATTGCTACGTGGTCATCCAATAATAATAGGCAAAAATAATAAATTTTGATCGCTGCATTAACTAATTTCGATTTGCGGTACTTGACTTTGAGTTATATTTCTACTATTTTCTTTTAACATACAATTCCTTTCAGAGCATTTTTCTTTGTAAATTAACCACTTATATTATTGTTTATGAAATATCTACGTGGTCGTTTAATAATAGCAAAACATATATAACTTTCAATCACGGCATTCGGTCATCGTTTGAAACTTAACGCCAGCATTTTTACATATTCGCTAACTTGACTTTGATTTCATCACGATTTTTGTCGCAAAAATACAACTCGCTTTTGAGTTGTTTCTGCAAAACAGAGATTCGTATGAAGCTTGCAATTAACGGAAAATATTATACTTACGTCACAATAATCAAACGTTAATCGTTAAAAGCGTAGCTGTGGCGTAGCGCGGAAAAGCGAAAAGAAGAAAAAGAAAAAAAACAAAGCGCAAAAGTTTGGAGCTTTTGGCGTCAGGATGTCCCGAGCGTCAGGATGTCCCTAGCGTCAGGATGTCCCTGGCGTCAGGATTCCCGGGGTGAGTTGTCTCGTGTCAGGTCGGTCGCGTCAGGATGTCCTGCTTCGAGTTTACAAAGGCTATTTAACGACGCATTTTCCCAGAAGGGGGGAGGTAGGGGGAACAAAAATGCCCATCACATCTACTTCCTAAGCTGAAGCCCGAAAGCCATGTCAACACTACAATTGGCAGGTGAGTCGGGGTTTATCCCATTTTTTGCAATAATTACTTTTGAGTGATGACATCATCATGGTGACATCACAACCATTCTGAGGAAAAACGATATCAGTTCTTTAATGACGTCAATGCCATATGCGCCTTTATGCGGTTCAAATTTTCCACGCAAGTTAGCTTTTTAATATTAAATCATAAAATGCTCAAGTCAAAGTGGTTTTGTCATGAAAATGTCTAAAGATGCCATTTATGTTAAAAAAGGGCCAAAAGATCCTCAAATGTTGAAAACGAAAAGTGACTTAAAAAAACTCAAAATCGGGAAACTTTTTAAATTTTGAACAGTTATTGAGAATAAATTTGTCTAAAATTCAAGTTAACTTGAAATAAAAAGCTTCTTTCTTAAGAGATTTAACATTAAAAACTGAAGAGTATCAACCCCTCTCACTGTGCAAAATAGGGTTAATAATATTTAAACACAATGTGTACTTTTCATAGTCTACATCCACCAACTTGACACGTAACACATAAAGTGTGCACCAAATTCTTCCACCACTTCAAATGTCGTTCAGGATTACCATATATTTCAAACTATAAAGCGCAGTCAGTACCGGTACTTAAATTGTAGCGAAAATGTGTTGCGTCCCCCATTCAGAATTAGTGTAGCCTACTTCATCGAAATTCAGTGTCCCTCCACATAAAGAAAGAGTCATGGCTTATTTGGATGAGATCTTTTTTTCTGGTCTGCGCTAAGAGTTTGAGCAACAAAAAGGTCAATTCAAATGTTGAAATCTTTTCTACCTTGAAGGAGTGCAAATATTTTTGTTTTTCCACCCTGAAATGTTTTCATTAGAGGATATGTCCGATTTGGGCTGCGGAAGCACCCATCAAACAATATTTTTTGAGTAGTACCAGTATCCATAAATGGCTTCTATTGCTTTTATTTTCTTACACAATGTGCACTAAATACAACTTATAATACTCTAATAAACCTCTGAATTAACTCATAAAGAGAGAGACTATTACCTGATTCAGACATATGGTACACCCGAGTACAATGTGCACATTCAATTTTTTTCTAAATTTCACATATTCTAGGTGCACTTTATTGCCTAAAAATGTGGTACTGGTACTTAAAAACTGTCCTACTTGAGATGGTCAAAAGGATTTTGAATAAAAACCTACCACTACTGGGCAGAAAATCATGCAATGTGATCATAGCTGAAAAACAGCAGAATCGACCTAAAATAACATTGTGACAAGCTATGATTTCACATCAGCTTATTGGTATGTTCAGTGTTTCTTCCGCAAAGACCTTTTGATGCTAAACAGTACCTTACTTTGCTGTATTGTGCAACAAAAGTTCTGGCCGGTTGTCAATAAATACGAATACATCAACAATGCAAGGTTCATGTGCCCTAAATTTTGCACTAATACAGTGCTGAAGTCATATCATAAACTAAAAGTCACATTGCCACAAATTTGTCAAATTTTTATGCTTTGTTGATCATATTGCCAAACATTATTTGCCTTTGATCTAACAAACCACTGATTCGTTGACAAAAATCGTCTTCCTGGAAACACTGGTCATTATATTAGGCATAAACGGCCAGCCAGGAGCTCAGACTTGACTCTGTATGGTTTCTTTCTTTCTTTGGAGGTGTTTATTGTGTAAGAGCTATTTAAACAAAGGACAATACACTAAGCTACAGAAACTGAGATATTGAATGAGGTTGGAAGACATGGCACATTGAATTTCAGTGAACAATTTTTTTGTGTGCCAATTTTCAAGAAAATTTCTTCTGGAATAAATGAATTACCCACGCTGTATATTAGATTTACACTATACTTACTTCAACATGAAAAGTCTGTCTTGAACTTAAACTCTATTTCTACCATAACATTTTAAGACTATTACAATAATTAGTAACAAATAATAATAGTCTGGCAATAGCTTATATTCTTCTTAAAAACCAAATGCAACAGGCCTGTGACAAAGAATTCGGATCTAATGGCAAAGCAACTTTAAAAGCATACCACTAAAAATATAACTGTACTTCTATATACAAATTGAGCTCAACATTACCCTTAATTGAAGTAAATAGTGCTCACTGTTGAGAGTTGCTAATCTTAAATACCTCTCTCAAACGTTGTCCAGCTAGGTGAACTTTACAGAGTTTCCATTAATTTAGTGTAATAGTTTCATATTTGTTAGGCAGATTTTTTCATTGATTGTTCAATACAGACCAAGATCAATTTTAAATAACTATACTACATGATAATACTTCTAGCAAAATTAATATACGATAATACGTTTATTAATATACGATAATAAGTTTAGCATTTAAGTATAAAATTATCACATGAAAAAAAGCCGCTATTACTAGTTTACAAGCATGTTACAATATACAATCAGCTCCAACACTTGCAACATGTATCAGCACCAAGGCCTAAACACTATATTATACCCAACTTTGGTGTCATTAAGTATCCGTCAGCTTTATTTCGGAATCTCTGCAACTCGTGTATGAGCGTTTGCATGCTCTTGCTCCTCTCATGCGTGCACTCATTAGGGTTAGGGCTAGATCTGGGGAATAGCTTAAATCTGAGAGGAGAGAACGCTCGCACACTCATACACAAATCACAGAGCTGCCGAAAATAAAGCGACAGCTCATACTTAACGACACCCCCCAACTTCTAACTTGAATGTTGTGAGGGATTGCAACAGCGCCAGATAGTCAGAATATTACTTTAAATCACTTCAGATAATGATACCAACATGACAAACAGAGGAGTGTATTTAATTTAGATATGAACTGGTCAATTAGAAGTTTGCAAAATTGCCTAAAATGAGGACTAGTCAGCAGCATGGCCGAATGGGTAAAGGCATCGTTTTTTAAGACAACCCTCATTGAATGATCTGGGTTCAACCCGCACCCAAGTCACGTCGTTGCATTTTTGGATAAGACGCTTTACGATGATTATCTCTGCTTGATGGCTTCAAACAAGCAGCAAATTCAGTGGACAAGAATTCGAAGAAATCCACAGGAACATTGGAAACTCCTAAGCAGGTGCGGATTCCTCCAATCACGAAGTAGTTCTGATAATGAAAAGTGTGAGGATCGTCCAATAAGTTAGTGTCTGATGCTGTCTGGTGACAAGAGGATAAATATGCGCTACAACAACCACAACAACAACTATTTCACCAGATAATTTTGAGATCAAGAGAGAAAACAAAAATGAAGAATAGCCATCATTGCATTTATCATTTGATTTTTAAGGGTCAAGAATGTACTGTGCCTTATGTTACAGTGAAAAAAACAACAGTAAATTATATTACTGTTACGCATATAAATATATATTTTGCAATGCTCGACTATAAGTAGCATAGTGAATAACAGATAATTTGGCATTGTGATAAACTATACTAAGGTGGCAGCTTTCTAGACCAGTTTACAATGTAGCCTACCATACTTTGAACAATGGTAGCTTCATATGATTTTAGGAAAACGATTGTTTTCTACTTGTTTATGGATGATTTAGTCAATGAGCACCACATGTGAAGAGCAATAACAATTTATGCACGTTGAGATCCACTGATTACTTGTGTTAGACAACCTATACACCTGCATATAAATTTGCATTGAATCAAGGTGCATCATGATGAACTTGCACTGTATTAACAATTATTTGAAGTTAAGCTTAATCCAAACCTTAACTCTTAAATAATACACTGTAATGCAAAATAAAAATGATAAACTTAACTTTGGGAGAGATTATGGTAGCCTATTTCACCAAAATTATTTAAGTTAAGTATACTGTAGACCTACAGTAGAACAAAAATCAATATTCATGTAACCAACCGGTACACATTTTTAAGGGATAAGATTAGGGTTTGGGTAAGGTTTTAGATTAGGCTACTGGTTAGTTTTGAAGTAGATCTACGGTAAATAGGTAGGCCTAGTGATTTAAGTTAGGTAGGCCTAATTAAAAAGTGGATAAAAATTTCTGGTGAAACATCTCCTCCTTTAACTATTAAGCTACGCTACAACTGACAAGAACATGATTAACAGGCCAGTTGGTCAAACGGTAGACCTAACAAGTTTGTCTCTCGAGCGAGAGGGTCTGAGATTCAAATCTCGAGCCAGTCACATCGGGCATGGTGTTGCCAACAGCTCACCACCACTGCAACACTTCTTCAAAAGAAGTTGTGTTGCTCAGGTGCAAGAACACGGAGATGCAGAGATGGGTCCCACCAAGTAATCACATGCTATGGAGTATTGGTACAGCAAGCACGGTAAAATGAAAGATTTGAAGAACATGATTACTGATACGAAAGTACTACACAGCATTTGCAATCTTTGTTTTTTCGGTGACCAATCCTTCAATCAGAGTTGACTTAGTATTTTATCATACCAAATTCAATTAAATACCGGTATCACTTACCTGAACTTTTACCGCTTCAACTAACCTTGTAGGCTTTTTTAGTGGCTTTGAAATTAGGCCTAGCATAAGCTAACCTACAGTTTTTAATTGCATAATAAGGAGCTTACTTTTATGTTAGCTTCATACATTACAAAGGTCAGAGGTAGCAGCACTAGCGTACTGTACGGTAGGCCTACCTTTTAAACTCAATATGACTCGGCAAACTTGGTCACAGATAGCTTCGTGAAACCATGGTGATACTGACTGCTCCTTGCTCATTGCTCCGACCAATCAGAAACCAGGAAACAGCTGCGTTTTGAGTATAGGTCTGTAAAATGTAATTTCGCGCGCCGCACCCCAAGCTAAATATCCTTTAAATTTCCACTAACATCAGAAAAAAATTAGCTCTCTAGCTTACGACATATAAAAAATTGATTTTAGGGGTAATATTTTGGAAAGTTTTCAAAAAGGTGGCTCTCTCAAACCATGTCAAAATATTTGTTTTTTTAAACATCTGCTGACATGAAAAAAAGTAATGCCCAACTTAAGCCGTTCAAAAAAACTAATTTCTGGGGAGTTCATTTGGGGGCCCATAGGAGGGTGGTACCTCCATACTATGTCAAACTATTTGTTGCTTAAATATCTACCAATATAAACAAAAAACTATCACCCTAGCTTGAGCAATTAAAAGAACTAGTTTTTTAGGGCCCCATTTTGGGGGGGTTCTGGGGAGAAGCCTCAAAAAATTTTAGGAGACAAAATTGCATTTGCAGCTCAACAAATTTACACAAAAATTAGATATCGATGTTGTGTGGTTTAGTAGAAGAAGCTTGCACAAAATTTAGAAAGCAAAAAATGAAAAAAGAAAAAAAACTCGATGCCACTAAAAGTGCAGGTAGGGATGAAAAAGTATCTTACGACATATAGCCATGTGAAATTTCAAAGTTTGAATATTAGAATAGTTTTCGGGTCCTAAAACTTTTGAAATAATTTTCGCGTCCTAAACCTGAAGTTACGGGACTCATTGCCTTGAAGTTTGGCGCACACAAATAGCTTATGAATCTCAAACTGCTATCAAAATTTCATGTAGCTAGACCAAACCATTATCGAGTTATAAGCAGTGTTCCCTATAAGCGCAAAAAAGTGCGAAAAGTGCGAAATTTTTTCCGGCATTTTCGCACTGAAATTTTGCGAATTCCGGCGTTTTTTCTCCCGCCAAAAACCGGCGTTTTTGTTTCCCGCCAAAAACCGTAGACAGCCGCGGTTCACGGCGTTTCGCTCTGGTATGTCGCAGAAATCGCGGAGAAAAGTTGGAGAACTCAGACGAAGGACCTTTTTTTTTTGGAGATCAACATAAAATCGGAGAAAAAGATGCCTCCATCGGCGTGATGACCTTTTTTTTTTTTTTTTTTTGGAGATCACATTGAAACTGGACAAAAATGATGAGGAATTTTCGGCATTTTCACATTAAGTTCAGAACGTTCGCACTATTTCCGGCATTTTCGCAGAAGGTGAAAACTTAGAGGGAACATTGGTTATAAGTAAAAGTCTGAAACTTCGTACTCGTTAACTTTGAAAATGGCAGAGTAAAAACTACAAAACATGCAACGTGAGATCAGTCGTTTCAATTATAGGCCTTCAGGCTTAATCTGCCTTGTGTGAGCTTTCTACTAGTTTTTCTGCATCATGTTTTGGCAATCAAGAACAATCTACCAATCTACCTGATGATTCCATGCAACTACCGTACTAATCCTGAACCAGTAGCTCAAATAATGAAATATAAGGTACCAAATCACGTGCTCTGCATGCTGTCACAAGCTACCGTACTACACTTTTATGAAACTACCCTATGTATTATACCTTTGCTGTTTGCATGTGTGTTTGATTGTGGAATAAATTTTGCTACTACGTAGGCTATTCTGTCATCGCAAATTTGGGTAGCCTAGTCTTCCTACTCTACAACATAGAACATAGGACTACCAGATCTGAGATAGGCTACAGACATATGACCGAAAGGCTAATTCTTGATGCCATGACCTGTTGACGACTAGGTTACACTGAACTAACTCTGTCACTCTAAAATGCAAGCGCATGTGTAGTAGAAACTGTTGTCTAGCTTTTGGCTTGTACCAATACCATAGGCCTACTGCGTGCAGGGTGGGTGTGTCGCTAGGCTTTGTTTTAAGCCTCTACTGTGATGATTGTTTCTGACAAACCTGTTTCTTCTACATTTGTCTGCCTTTGTTTCATCTTCTTACTTACCCAACGTCCTAAACCTTTCTTAGTCTAGCCTACCAAAACCAAAATCTTTTTAAATTATTCCTGAAGTGAAATAGGCAGAACTAATTTAATAGTTCACAGAGACATCACGTCTTAAAATCTTTTTGTTGGTGTCAAAAAACACTTTCAGCGGATTAAAACTAAGTTTTTTGTAGCCTAAATAGCCGATTCTAGGATGCTCCGCATTCTGAAAAAATAAACTTCAATTGAAGGCACCTTTTACTGTTTTAGTAGCATGCATTGTCTTCAATTCATACAATAGTTACATCCAGACTAACCATTATTGTTCATAAAGAGAAAATCACCAGCAATAATTGCCAAAAAATGTAAAAAATTGTTGCACGCGGCGCTGCGCTGACGCTGTGACGTAATGCAGATTTTAGTTGCCACGTTGCGCGGCGCGGTACACCAACAACAGCGCGCGGCCGCGTACGCTGCGCTGTTGCCATCTCCAATAAGAAACAGTTTAAATCACGTAAATAAGGTAAGATTTTAACACGATGGCATACAGTATTCAGCTTCGGTGCACTTCTGTCCCGTTTCTTATAGCTCTGAAGTAGTCAATGTTTTTATCACCCGCTCGGCCCTCAACCACTATAATAATTCCTCGCATAGAGATAGGACGGGAAAATTTATCAATCGACCGAGTTACAAACATTTCTGGGAGTCAGGGGCGTATTTAGGGGGGGGCATTCAGTGACGTAGCAGCCACTTGGCGGTTCTGGCTCTGCGCCAGGGGTGGCCGGTCGCAAGGGGGCGACAAAATGAGGCTTTGCAGTGCACACAGCAAGCAAAAAGAAAAAGTAAAACGAGAAAATGATTTGTATGGAGACAGCTAACACGCATTAAAAAACTTAAACTTTGGGTTGCTTCTTGCTTGGTGTTGGATAGCCCGGAGTTATACTGACTTTGTTGGATAGCAGTGCTGTACTCTGTCAGTTGCTCAATTCATAGCACCATTTATTACGTCATAAATCTGTTGTTATAATCAACGATTCATTTTCTCTGTCTCAGCAGCCAGCACTCCACAATAGTTTCTGCAGTCAGATCTCGGATGCAGTTCAACTGAGATGTTAGCGAGCATGCATTGTCATTGCTTTTTGTTGTGACTAATGAAACTTGAAATTGTGCATGTTTCAACATATATCGTTTTGTCGCTGCTTCCTTTTTCTGGTTTGGTAGTGTGCTTTTTTGTCTTAAAGGTTGCTCTGGTGAGCCAGAAATGAAAATTCACTTTCGCTATTACTATGGGGAAAGCACTGAGTGAGGTATGAAAATTGACAGATTTAAGAGGCTGGTGTGAAGCAGCGAAACCACGTTTGATCGTAATGCAACAGTGCGTGATTAATATGCAAAATTGTGGCATGGCCCCCCACTTTGTAAGTTGGGCAGAAACTTAGAGCACAGAAATGGTAGGCGAATACCTTTGTGTTTGGCCTGCCCCCAAAAAAATCGGACTAAATTTGGGTGAAGACCTTTTTTTTTGCTCTTCACCTAATTTTGGGCAAAAGATCAGACTGATTTTGGGTGGAACAATTTCTTATTCTGATTTTTGTTCTTCTCAAAGTATCTAAAGTTCCTGCCCCTCCCCCCCTCTTTTCAAAATCCTGCGTACGCTACTGTGACTCACAGCATTAGCTACGCGTCGATTGTTCACTGGGTTTGCTGGCAAACTCCCATCAAGTCTTTACTAAGGTTTGGATTGGTCAAGGATGCAAAAGCGTCCCTCCATGCAAAATTTTACAATTTAAGTACCGTACTGATAATTAGTAATTACTAATAGAGTAAACTGCCAAAACTTATTTCTCATTACAGCAACTTATCTTAGCTCACATATTGACACAAAGAAAAATCGGCCGCTTTTCTTACTGAGAAAACTTATCGGACGCTTGTAAAGAAATATCAATTTTGAAAGCACAGGACTGTTATCAGTGAGTTATAGAGAAAGTTAGTTTGCCAAAACTATGAGCTAAAAGAAGAGGTAATGAATTCTCCGGCTTGATAAGAATGGAAAACGAAAGGTTTCCAAATTCAACATACTGTAGTTGTTTATCGCAATCAAGGTTATCCACAGTGCCGAAGGAGATGGGGGGTCCAGGGGGGCCCTGGCCCCCGGCTCGGTTTGAAAGTGTCGAAATTTCCGTCAAATCTATATTATTTGGGCAATATTGCATCAAAATTTTCGGCAATTTCATATTTTTTGGGCAAGTTTGCACCAAAATTTTGGGCAATTTAATAGCCTATTCATCAAATCGTCTCAATTTCAGTGAAGACCTTTTTTTGTTTTTGTTTTTGATGGTCACCTTAATTTGGGCAGAAAAATCAATTGCTTTTCAGGCAAAATTCAATGTGATTTTTTGGGCAAAAGTTTGGTGCCCCCCCAAATCCTTTTGAGCTCCTACGCCCATGGTTGTCCATGAAACGGAACCAGGAACAAGTTCCAGCCGGAATTAGCTTTTTTTGGAGCCGGAACAGTTTGGAATCAATTTTTTAGTTATCGCAACAAGAACAGGAATTCCTAAATCTCAGATTAATTTTGTTAATGAAAGGTTTTTTGCAGTTAATCGCGCAGTTTTCAAGTAACTTATTTGCAGCGTGCGCGATTACTAAATGTCGTAAATGAGCATTTGCATGTCAGTTCAGACGTCACGCATGGACAGTATTTCAAAAGACAAAATGAACTGAAGTCGTATTTGATAAAGGTAAAAGTCAGTGGCGTCGCTAAGGATAGTGACACCCGGGGCGGAATTTCGTGGTGTCACCCTTCATAACGTATACGGGTAGTAATCTGCAAAAGGTCATGTTTGAAAGATAGCGGTACTACTTCACTACTGCAGATAGCGGTTGATATTTGACTAGCTCAAAAACTTCTCATTGTAAGATTCTATAACTTGGAAGTGTGAGCAGCAGGTACGTCTCATAGCAGACACGTAACCAAAAATCTGCAATGGAAAATGGGGTATTTTGGGGGTCTGGAGGCGGAGCCCCCAGCACTCAAAAAGTTTGTATTGTTTTGCAAAAATAACTTCATTTTAAGCTTAGTTTGATAAAAATTAATGCTTTCAAAACATAGCATGGAAATTAGAAGCGCAAAAACATGATTAGATTCAGATGCGCAGCCAGAAATATACAATCGGGGTGTTTCAGGGATCTGGGGCACATCTCCTATTCAGTATTTGCTGAAGACTGAAGGTTGGAGAACAATGCCTCCAGCTGTCGCAGGCATGGGGGTCTGGGGGAGCAGCCGCCAACGCTCAAAAATTTTACCGGTATATTTTTTTGGCATAAATAACTGAATTTTAGGTCTATATTTAGACAAAAATTAATCCTTTTAATATGAGGCATAAAAATTAGCAGTGTAAAAACATGATTAAACTGGGTTGCATGAATGAGACATAGCTATATCATGGGAGGTGGGCAGGTGGCTAATGGTAAAATTTCAGTTCTTGTATTTACAAACTGTTAAATCATAAAATCTTATCTGTTATATATAGTTTAAAGAAACTCTCAAGGAGTAATTCATTTCGTCTATATTTAATAGAGAAAGATAATTTAGGAAAGGGGGGACAGGGGAAGGGCAATGAAATGATGTTTAAGTCAAAAGGTTTGGTAATCATCTGTTATTAAATAGCCACCCCCCTATTCCTGAGCTCATATCTTTTTTTAATAAAACCTAAATTCAGCATGTTACAACAAGCAATCAAAATTGATTGCTTAGTTTTGGCATTTTTAAATGTTTTTACTAATTTGTAAGTTATGTTTTTGGCAAATTAGCGCCCCCCTCTAAATAAATTCTTCAAAAGCTGCTTAAAATCATTCTCGTGTCCGTTCTGGTGTGCTAAACGTTTCCAGTGATATTAACGATATTCTGGTTTTCTTTTTTGCTTTGTATCATCAAATGATGCCACCCCAAAATGGTGACACTCAGGGCAAGCCGCCCCCCCCGCCCCCCTTAGCGACTCCACTGGTGAAATTTCATATTTGAAATACGGTAGTTAGTATTTTCAAACTATCGAACAAACTTCAAATACTTTTAGAATGAGTTACATGCCAATATGGTATCGATATTTTGATAAAGCTTTGTTATTTTATAGGTACAATTTTTAGTTAAGATTTTTGAAATGATGTTTTTGTTAAATTTAGGAACAGGTTAGGAATAGGAACAAAAGCCATTAGGAACGAAATGGAATAGGAACAAAGGTTTAGTGTTCCGGACAACTCTGATCACTATGTCTAAAGTAATACATACCACATATTTTAAAATACTAAAATGTGATCTAACAATGTAGCTGCTTTACTAAATCAGTAATCCTTCTTCAGACCACTAATAAAGATTCTATGTTCAGACAACCAAACCTATCGCAGACTCATTGCTTCAATCTGACCTGAGTGGGATTGCATCGCTGCTAATTTGCTTGTTGCTAAGACCTGTCGATATGTGTTCACACCGCCTCATGAGGGCGTAAGTGACAAGTTCTGTTAACGAGAAGCTAGTCATTCAAAACTTATGCAGGGAGCCGCACTAAAGCGTAACGGTACTTTGCTTTCGTAAGCGAAAAAGCTGCTGCCACGTAATTGCTATCCCTCAGGTTAGCATCGCTGCTCCAACCCTAACTGTAATGCAAGGTTTTGAAAGCAAAAAAAGATTGCTTTGTGCATTTCCTTTCCCACTCCTGCGTACTGCGTCTATACTCCGTATATGTCCATTTCACGCATTCGTAACCCAAGCGCAAATCGAACCCAGGTGCGATGGTTGGAAGGTGAATGTGTTAACCACTACACTACGCAGCTCGCAACAATGCAATGACAAAATGTCGTATTTAAACCAAATGCATAAGAAAAAGACAATACAGGATTATGCTTAAATGTGGCTGCCTACGTGACTTTTGCATGACTAGCTTTTACTGTTCTGTTATAGTGATTTTATATGCCGCTAGCAGACTAGAACTGGTACATAAAGACAATGTCGCAACTGAAGAGTTCTGTCCAAAAAGCTTATTGCTGACGCAAAATGAAAGCGACTTTATTGAAAGTCATATTCAGATAAAATATTATTCTATTTGAAATTACTTCGTGTCCGTTTTGCTCTGTTATGACAAGCAAACTTATTGATAACAGAATTACGTATTGCTATCATTTTTGTAGGCAATTTTTGAACTTCTGTGATCTGTAAATACTGTACAGTTACGGTCAGTTGCGTAACCAGGGGCGGCGGGCTGTAGCTCCCCCAAATTGGCCTGAAGAGTATGCAAAATACCTCGTTTTTAGTACTTTTGAGGCCGACTTTTGCTCTTAAAACGAAAATAGCCTCTCCTTGGTATTGGCGATGAGAATTGGTCAAGGACCTGATGTGAAAAACTAGGTTGAAGACCTGGCTGAAGACCTTTTTTTGGAGATCATCTAAATTTGGACATCAAAACCGTCTCAATTTCAGTAAAGATCTTTTTTTTTTGAGATCACCTAAATTTGGAGAGAAAAATCGTCTTGATTTCAGTGAAGACTTTTTTTTCAACATCACCTAAATTTGGACACAAAAACCGACTCAGTCTGATTGAAGACGGATCAAAATCTGGGTCAAGATCATTTGATGTTGTTCCTAGCCTCCAAAACAGCCCCCCACTGCAAATTCCTGGCTATGCGCCTGGTTACGTTAATTAATATAATAGCATAGATCCTACAATAAAGTCTTCCTAAGTAACATGTTAGAAACTTTAAGTTTAAGGCTCCAATGCTTTTATTGTAGTTTTGGCTTAGAATAGTTTGCTGAGTGCTGACAGTGTGAAATGTTGGATTATGTTTAAAACAAGAAGAAGCTATGCAGATAATTCTGCTTCAAATTACACTCTCACATTTGAAGCAGGTGATATCTTATGTGCTCTAGAGAAGACAAATGACATTTGGTGGTTAGCTTTGAATCAACATGGAAGTGTTGGATATGTATTGTCTTCTTATCTGGAACCTTTAGATTTTGAGCAGGCAAGTTAGATTGATAGGCATACCGGTATTGTGTTAGATGGTGTAAAATTGCTTGTGAATATATGTTTTCCAGATTACAGTTAATAGTTACCGTATAGCCGGTGTTCCCACTATGCCAATTTTTTTCACCAAATCAGCAATTTGTTGGAACAAAGCCAAATCATTTTTGCAAAATGGTATATGAAAATAGCATTAGAAAATTCGACAAACTTGTGGAAATATTGGATTTGGAATAAATACGGTACTTTAATACCGGATTGGTACAAAATTTAGGGCTCATAAACATTTGTTGATTTTATTTATTTGGAGTTTGGCCTATTTCAGTATGTTGAACTGCATAGTAGTTTTTGAACTTCGTAAGTTGTAGAATATATTTTTTGGTGTGCCCATAATATAGGGTGAAGTCGGGTAATTTCGGCAACTGGAAATTTCGGCAGAAAACCGGAAATTTTGGCAGGTGTTAAAATTTAAGGTTTGATGCTGGCAGGTCTTTCTAAAAGTTATAAGATTTCTAAAAATGGTTTTAATATTTCCTGTTACCTAATATTCTGCAAAAAATTTGACAATCTTTGAAGACCTCTGCATGTTCCTTTTTCGCAGCTACAATATTTCTGTTAATAATAGAATCAAACGTTTAATAACGTTTGGAAACGTTTGGTCTGTTGCTACCTTTCTAGACTGTGCTGTAGCCTAATTTTGTTGCTGGTAGCACTTGGTGGTGTTTGTTATTATGCAAGCTGTAAATGGATTTGTTAAAAATAATCCATTCCTCTATCCTAAAAGAATCAAAAGCAGAAGTTTTGCAAGGTTACCAAAAATTGTAAGAATTAAAATCTCGTTTAATTGATAATAATTCTAATTTAATACAGAAAACTTTTAGAGAATGCAATTGTAATTAGAAAAATCAATAAAAACAAGAATTTGCAAAATTTTGCATGGATTTTAATTTTGTTTGGACTATTGTAAGTGGAATCATAGATCGTATTTGCTGCCTTTTTTCAGCCTTTGAGCCTAGCTGAGCAGCATATTTTGTTCGAATTAGTCAAAAATCTGAATAAATTTTATTCGATTTAACCAAATTTAACCCTAAATAAGCAGCAGAGATAATTAGAGCAAAAAACAAACGTGATTAATTTGCTTGCCGGAATTTCCGGTTTTACCGGAAATTTCGGCAACCCTTATTACGTCATATAGCTAGCGAGCATGACGTTATAGTGTCTCGATGTTGGTTTGAAAAAAGCCGCAAACGAAATGCTGCACAGATGGAGTTCAAAAAGAGTTTAAAAAGAGTCAGTGTTTTCTGAAAATTGAAAATAAGTGAGAAAGTTGCCGAAATTACCCGACTCTACCCTACCTAAAAGCAGGAAAAGCCACTTTTGATACTGTGCCTTTTATAATCAAAAAAATGTGGTAGATTGAAGATCATCATTCCTGATTCAGCTGTATTTCAAGTCTCAAATACTGAATACTAGTATTCAATTCAGTTATTTATTTATTTGTTGTAACCTGAGAATAACAATAACCAAGTATAACAACCTAAGTAGTTTAAATGAGAATTTCCTGCTGGGGACTGTGAAGGGACCCAATCAGGAATCTTTGAGTCAAACAGCCACCATGTAGGATTAAATCAAAAAATGAGCAAAAAGGTAAAAGATAAAGGAAGGCTTTATTTCACCGCAAATTTTTATCTACTTTTTTGTTAATTCTGTCTCTAACCCAAACTCAAATGCTTACTTGAAAACTATTCCCAAATCGAACCCTAATCTTAATCCCTAAAAGAGCAAATGAAAAAAACACGAATGAATATTCTCATTTTTGTTTTATTCTCTTAAACTTGAAAATTTTCGTTGAAATAGTCACTGCCAAAGATGAAATTATAAGTTTTTAGAGTAGGGTGCGGTGGAAACAAAGTTTATGAATTTTAAAAAGTGGAGTTCATGTATATCCCCAAATGTAGGGTAAAAGCCATTGGAACCAATTTTGAGATGGTGCACCCTCTAGTGGTCGTGTACATCTGTCAAACGCGAGAAAAATAGCTAATTTGGCCATATCTTAAGCACCAGTAAAGCTAGAAACCTGGTTTTTAGCTTAAAAGATGCAGAAACACCACTTTTATATCCATTCGAACAGAACTTTTCTTTCTAAACTGCTTCCAAAAAAAGTTATAAGCAAAAAACATCTTTTATGATGAAAAACACACAGTTTCACATACAGTATGAAATAAGAGTTTTCTTTGAAATGTTTTTGTATGTTCTATGTTGTTGCTAACAACAAGAAATGTGTTGAATGAGGTTAATATAGAACTTGAAGATAACTTTGCCAGTATACCTCTTTGGATGTGTCACATCATCCCTAAATTGCAAAGAACTGACTAAAGGTGATGTAGATAAGTAAATAGGCATGCAATACAAAGCACTGGTCACAAATCTGTATGTATATTGCATTTGTAGCCACTTTAAGATTGAAATTTTTGTAAGTGGAATTATCCTAAAAAACACCAACACAAAATTTATCTTGGCCTTTAATATATCCCGAGCCAGGTCAACTGACTGCGACAAACTGACCTTGAACAAACTGACTGCGAACCAACGATTTTGTTACAGTGATTTCATCACTGATTTCGTCGCAGTGATTTCGTCACAAAGTGAGGATTTGGGCAGGATGGCTCTGGATATAGTAAAAATATATTTTGGATCGCTCTTCTAGCCAATCAGCGTTGTTCGCGGTCAGTTTGTTGCGGTCAGTTGTTGTGGACCCAATATATTCTGCTCAGTGCTCACCCTATGGTAAATTAGAGAAGATATCATCAGCAAAAAGATTTATCCGAAGAAGATGATTTAAAGACTAAGGTAAATTTTGTAGTTGTGTTTTCTAGAAGCATTGCACTAAAGAAAACTTAAATCTAAATAGTGATGGCAATTGTAATAAAATGCTACAAGATTGCTTGAAGTCAGATTTAATTTCTGCACTACCTCAAAATTTGTGAATCAAATTTTAAAGTAACTATGTGCCAAATTTGAAGTAATTGGTAAAGTTAGTTTGTTTATCAGGTGAAAATATATCAGTAGTTTTAGTTGATATATCTAAGATAAGATTATATAATTGAGGTGAAAAAAAAAAACTATGTTGCCCAAGAAAACGAGCCCATTTTGGTTCCACCATAGAAATGCATAGTTGCTATGTTTTTGAAGTTGCTATGTCATTTCCACTGGGAAAATTGCCAATAAAAAGACAAGAAATTGAGCAAATTCTGAATTTTTCTGATTATCAAACACTTGATGCAGCAATAAATGTTGCCCAAGTACTGCATGAAAGATGGGTATAGTGTAATGTCGACTAGGCCATACCAAATTTTGGTGACTTTCTTCAATTTCTTAAAAATTCTCCCAAAAGTTGTGGTTCAACTACCAATTCAATTTACCACCAAATTTTTTTGATTAAATTTTTGTTGTACGTCTCCTCAAAACGCGTTTTTGTGGCAACACGACAAAAATCCAATGAATGGTCTTAACTCCCCAACCGCTCATGCTAGATGCAATTTTTTTTTCTAAAGATGTAGAATACCCAAGTTCCTATTTGCTTTCAATACATTATATTGGTCTAACTGCTCAATTTTTCAAGAAAACTAATTTGATTGAATTTTTTATATATCTCATTGCATAGAGGTGTTTTGGAATTTTTCTGGTAATATATAGTAGCTTTTTATTGGCTGTACTGTGATTAGACCTAATTATTGTATCAGAACAAATGTTGATTGCTTCTTGAAGTGTTCACTGATAGGATAGCTACCATACATTGTGGCGTATAAGACGACCGTCAGATAAGACGAGGTACAAAATTTGAATAAAACTTTGTACATTTATCATATTTCAGTTGTATTAGACAACTGCTAAATTGTTGCATGTTTTTCTTACAAGATTTACATTTGTTACGCACCAACGCACACTTTTTTCCTAATATTGATGCTATTCTCTCGCTTTTTTCTGATTTGCGCATCAATGCACGTTTTGCCATATTAGTGCCAAATTAGCCAAGGTAAAAAATTTGATCGGCACAGCGCAACACCAGATTAATGCGACGCCTGGCTTTATGAAATTTTGTGCCAATTTGAAGCAGAAAACGCAAATTTTATCTATTGTAATCGCACATGCAAATACGGTGTCGATAGCGCAAGGTGTAAAATACGTTAGTGCAAAGTTTAAATAGATAGTACAAAGTGCAAAATAGTGCAAAGTGTTAGAAAATTAGGTTAAAAAATTAGGTCCAGAAAATCGTCTTATTAGCCGATAAATATGCTATTGATGATGTTAAATAAAATACTTTTCTTGCCTATTTTTACGCACTAACGCATTTTCCATATAAAAAATCTTCACGTGAAAGTTAAGATTTGACTTATATCAGTTGTATAAGACGACCCCAATTTTTAAGGGTGGTTTTTTGCGCCTAAAGAGTCGTCTTATATGCCAGAATATATGGTATATAACTGCGATTCAGTGTTGCCATATTTTTTCACTGAAGCAATCCAAGACATCGACTCCAGTGGCATTGCTAGGGGGGTGGTGGATGTGGGGCAGCTCGCCTCGGGCGTCACCATTTTGGGGCTACACCATATTATGATGTGAATCCACAACTCCAGCAATTTGTGGTGAATACCTTTCTTTTTTCACTTTGTTTGGTTTCTATCCTCATTTGGGTTGAACTGATTTTGTGGCGACGACCTTTTTTCTGGTCTTCACATACGTATGGACCGAAAAAGGGTGCCACCATCCTTAGCAATGCGACTGGTCGACTCTCTAGTACTTACTCTACAGTATCTATAAAGTATCAACAAGCTAATAAAAACAATAATCAAATGGAGATAAGCTACGTATTATATAATATAGAATCGACAACACAAGTCAAATAAAATAGCTTACAAAGTAAACTTGCGTGTGTTTTTTTTACACTTCAGATTTTTTTTTGCTGTTAAACATTCGTTTTTTCTACTCTTTACTCCTGCACTAATCTTTCAAAAATTTTTTTAGTTTTCACATCCTTTTTCCTGATGATGTCTTTATGGGCTTTTAATGTTGCAAGCATTAGAAGTCTTCTACTAATGTCAGGTTACTAGGTACACATTGCTTTTAGTTTAAACTTTCCAGATGCAGTGCAATATATTTGTTTACAGCTTTCTTAAAACAGTTGTTTTGACTCTCGAGTTAGCCTAGTTTTCTGAAGATTTTAGTGAAGCATGGGTTGTATCATGTGATGCCAAGTCAACATCAATTTTTATTCATCAATTCTTTACTTTGAAAGCAGACTTCTCAGTAGCACATGCTGCAAAATTTTGTTTTTTTTGTGAGCGGAAAGCAGCCAAATCTTTAAAAAATTTGAACATTTTTTAAGCGAAGAGGATTTGGTTGTTTTTCTAAATAGTAGTATGATGCCTACCAATGGTATGTTGGCTTGGGAGCACACTATACTATTTCTATGTAGTAATTGCTAAACCTAGGCATAATAATCATGGTATTGTCCAGAGCCAAAATACAATACCTGCTTAGAACATTCCCAAAGAATTTAGATGTGAAAATAACACGAATACAGTCAGTGATTATGAATAAATTGATACATTAAATTCTGTTGTAGTGATTTTTGGCTTTTCAGTACTAGCTATTCCATCAGAAAACACTGCAATAATTAATTAATATGTTCTGATACAACAATTACTGCATAATGACAGTATAGCTAATCAAAAGTTACCATATATTATTACATAAATTCCATAACACTGCTATCCAATGAGATGTACTATGGAAAATTCAATAAAATTAGTAAAAAACATGTTTTTTGATTTTACTTGAAAAACTGAGCAGTTAGACTGCTTTAATGCATTGAGAACAGATAGGAACTTGGGTATTCTGCATTTTTAGAAAAAAAAAATTGCATCAACATGAGCGGTTGTGGAGTTATGGCCATTTATTCGATTTTGTTACATTGCCATAGAAACGCCTTTTGAGGAGGCGTAAGACCAAAACTTAATCAAAAAATTTTGGTGGTAAATTGAACTGGTAGTTGAACCACAACTTTTAAGAGAGTTTCTAAAAAATTGAAGAAAGTTGCCAAAATTTGGTGCGGCCTAATAATGTCCATTAATGATGTGGGTATTGTGTAATGTCTACCCATGCTGTGGGTAGACATTACATGATAATGACCATACCCATCTTTCATGCACTTCTTGGGCGACATTTCTTGGGCTGCACCAAGTGTTCACTAATCAGGAAAGTTCAGCATTTGCTCAATTACTTGTCTTTTTATTGGCAATTTTCCTGGTGGGGATGATCTAACAGCATGAAAAGCTTCTCAACCTTGCATTTTTTATGGTGGCCCAGAATGGGCTAGTTTTCTCGTTACCATAGTTCCTTTTTAGCTTCAATTGTGTGGTCTAATGTTACATACATCAACTAAAACTACTGTAATATTTTCACAGGTCTGATAAACAAAAGGAATTTACCTATTACTTTAAATTTAGCACATAATTAGTTCAAAATTTAATTCACAAATTTTGAATTGGTGCAGAAATGAAATCTGACTTTCAGCAGTCAATCTTTTAGCCTTTTATTACAATTGCCACCACTATCTATCTGAATTCAAATTTTCTTTTTGCAATTCTTCTAGAAAAAACAACCACAAAATTTACCTTACGTTGTTAAATTATCTTTTTTGGTTAAATCTTTTTGGTGATGGTATCTTTTCTAATTTGCCATAGGGTAAGCAGCATATATTAAAAACCAAGGTAAATTTTGTGCAATGCCGTTTTCAAGTGGTATACTAACCTCAATTAACATATTTCTTGTTATTAGCAACAACATAGAACATACAAAAAAACTCACAAAGCTCTCATTCCATATGTGAAACTGTGTGTTTTTTATCAAAAAAGATGTTTTTTGCTTATAACTTTTTTTTGAAGCAGTTTAGAAAGAAAAGTTCTGTTTGATTGGATATAAAAGTGGTGTTTCTGCATCTTTTAAGCTGAAAACCAGGCTTCTAGCTTAACTGGTGCTTAAGATATGGCCAAATCAGCTATTTTTCTTGTGTTCAGCAGATGTGCACGGCCACTAGAGGGTGCACCATCTCAAAATTGGTTCCAATGGCTTTTACCCCCCATTTGGGGATATACATGAACTTCACTTTTTAAATTTCAAAAATTTTGTTTTTTTGCTGCACCCTATTTAAGAGCTGGTTGTACAACAGCAAACAGTCAAGATGAATATAAAATGTAAGATAGCGTAACGTTATTGATTGTCAAATAAAATTTGTTTACACAATGCACAATGATTTAAGTTTGGGATAAGATGATTGATAGGGTCATTCCATTGTAAGACAGTCACACTCAACCTTTTTACATGAAGTTTTGCAATGGTGTTTATCAGGGGTCTGCAACCTTTTGGTGCTGCCGAGCCAAAATTATGCTTAATAATTGGCTGCGGGCCCTAAATAAGGTTACCACTAAATCTGGACAAAAAAATACAAAAAAAATGTTTATGTTGTCACGTCAAGTCAACGAGACTGTTGGTGTTGTGTTTCTTATTGAAAGTTTAGGTACTGTGCGAAGTCAAAAACATTTTGTATTTTGATTCACAATGACGCTTGATATTGTACTTTTTATTGACAGCTATAGATTCGTTGCAAATCGAACAAAAGTAGGTGTTCCAAGGTGATTTACGAAAAAGAAATTGTTTTCCCACTTTTCTTTAAATGCTCTGAATTCATCATCAACTTTTCTATGTTTTGATATCATTTTAAGGTTGCTAAAATAAATTACAAAACCTATGTTTTCTAGCTATTAACTAAAAACAAAACAGAAATTCAGTTGTTATTAAAAGCAAACTGCTCAGTGGCAATCGAATACGACATTAGATAGCATTTAGCTGCAATTCCTACAAAAACACTCGCTCTCCGTTTTTTCATTGGTCAAGTTGCAAACTGTGAAATACTTAATGCGTGACTAAAACTTTTTTTTCCGTTGGTCTTAAACAAAAAAAAAATGGAAATGCTTCTATTCAAACCTATTGCATCATGCAATTGTTTAGAAGCGTGGTTTTAGTTCAATTAAATAGCGATCACCAAACGTCGGTTTGCTACGCTAATTGTCATAATTGGAACGATCGATGCTCGCGTCGCGTGTTTTTTGTTTTTACTCGCCCATTTTCCAACTAACAAGTGCAAAATTTCAAACTTTTGCTTATGACTCCAGAACGGTTAGGTCTAGCTACACGAAATTTTGACAGCAGTTTGAGATTAATGAGTTATATGTTTGTACCAAATTTTGAGGGGAATGGGTCTCGTGACTTTGGTTTTAGGACACGAAAACTGCCCTGCTAGTTTGGCATTAAAAGCGGTCTCAGTCAAAAATGGCTTAAGTACGGCAAAAAATATTTCATATGGTTGTATGTCTTAAGATACCCTTTCATCCCAACCAACCCACTTTTGGCCATGATGAGTTTTTTTTTTCCTTTTTTTTCTTCCTAATTTTTGGACGCTCTTCTCGTAAACCACAAAACATGAAAATTTAATTTTTGTGTAAAGTTGTTGAGCTGCAAACGCAATTTTGTCTCCCAAAATTTTTTGGGCAACTCTACTGGTAGCACCCCAAAAAACCAATTTTTTTAACGACTCAAGCTAGAGTGCTACTTTTTTTGATATCAGTAGATATTTAACAGACAAATATTTTGACATAGTTTGGGGGTGCCACCCCCCATGCACCCCCAATTGGCCCCCCCATAAATCAATATTTTGAATGGCTTAATTTAGGGTGCCAGTTTGTTTTGATATCAGCAGATATTTAACAGATAAATATTTTGACATAGTTTGGGGGTGCCACCCCCTCGGGAACCCCCCCAATTGGACCCCCCAAAATCAATTTTTTGAATGGCTCAACTTAGAGTGACAGTGTTTTATGATATCAGCAGATATTGAACAGACAAATGTTTTCACATAGTTTGGGGGTGCCACTCCAAATGGACCCCCCAAAAATCAATTTTTTGAACGGCTTAACTTAGGGTGCCAGTTTGTTTTGATATCAGCAGATATTTAACAGACAAATATTTTGGCATAGCTTTGGGGTGCCACCCCCCGGGGACCCCCCAAAAAATCAATTTTTTCTACGGCTCAACTTAATGTGCCATTGTTTTATGATATCAGTAGATATTTAACAAACAAATATTTTGGCATGGTTTGGGGGTGCCATCCCCCCCCAAGGACCCCCTAAATGGACCCCCAAAAACCAATTTTTGAACAGTCCAAGCTAGGGTGCCAGTGTTTTAAGATTTCAGGAGATATTTAACAGTCAAATATTTTGACTCTACTTTTCTGGAGGTTCCATAATCAGATATTTTTGAATAGTTGCTGATTTTACGGTAAACAAAAAGTACTTTTGAGCATCACAGCATTAGCTCCATGTCGGTTGTTCACTGGGTTTGCTGGCAAACTCCCATCTAGTTACGTAGAGAGGTCACGGGCCGGATAAATACCCAATTTTGAAAAATGACTGCGGGCATAACAAAATCTGTCGGCAAGGGGATCACGTCTTTTCGGTGCGACCATTTTGGTGCGACCATTTTGGTGCCACCTATTTCGTTGCCGTACATTTTCTGCACAGATCGTTTCGGCGCCAATTCGGTGCTCTTTGACAGTTCACTTATTCAGGGTTAGGGTTAGGGCTTTGGGTTAGGGTTAGTAAAAAGCACAAAATATTGGCGCCAAAAAGATTTGCGCCGAAAAGTCGTGGACCCGTCGGCAGGCCGGATTTGGCTTGCGAGCTGCAGGTTGCTGACCACTAGTGTTGATAAAAATTTTCAACTCCATTTCATCATAAATATTTGATATTTCATCATAAATATTAGATATTTCATCACAGAAAATTGTATCACAAATAGTATTACCTTATAAAAGTATTCATAACCACTGTGATATCTTTTATAACAAAATGGTGTTGATTTTTTTCATGAACACCAGTGCAAAGCCTCATGTAAAAAGATTGATTGTGTAACCCACCCTCTCAAATATTCATTATATTTGACTATGTGAAAGTCATTTAAATATGATAAAGATTGCAAAAAACAAAATCAAAATCCAGAGCAGTACGTGGGAAAAAAAATAGGTCAGCCTTTTTAGCAGCTGAAGTTACAAGATGAAGACAATAACCTATACCGATAGCTTGGTTGTTCAAGTTTACCAGTTAAGTTAGCCTAATTCAGGGATCAAAATTCTTTGCATTGTGTCGACTTCTCTTCACACTGATGATGAAGTCAGTTGACTTTGAACCATGGAAATGCTCCCACGATAGGGGGCTCTGCCTCACCTGTGTCACTAAGGGTTGAAATGATTACCCATTTAGACGTGGAGACAGCATTAAGGTGTTGTCAAGTGAAGTAGGATTGTAAGACGTGATGTCTCTGTGAACTATTAAATTAGTTCTGCCTATTTCACTTCAGGAATACTTTAACTTGTAAAGTCAAAATCCATCGAGCAGTTCATGAGTTATCGTTGTTTCAATTTTGTCACATGAGGTTGCTGTTTGGAGATAAAATATTTTACCAGTTTGCATGAAACACTTAATACTTAACATATTGGAAAAAAACAAGGTTTCAATTCAGATAGATTTAAGGGCGAGAAACTGAAAAATGCTCTCAGTGCGTCCAATTTCATTTTCGATTGTTTTGAAAGGGCAGGCTAGCGAAAAAAAATTTCTCTCCAACCAATGTTAAAATGTACTGATTAAGTATCTGTTTGATGCATGTGAAAATCTGTTTGAACTTGCAGCCAAAATTAAGCATGTGAAGAGACATCCTCTTTAGCTCAAGTGATAAAGCAGTGGACCAGTAATCCAAAGGCTGCAGCTTCAAATCAGATTATTTATGTGGCTGATAGGTTGTTTGTGTTGGTGAATAACATACTGTTTGAACTGTGTGATGACCTTGTTAAAGAGTCTAATTCAAAATTTACATTATCTAATAAAAAAAAGTTAATGCATGCAGCAAAATTATAAGAATAGTCAAGAAGTTTACCAGCATCCGCAAGATAGGCATTAATGATGATGAAATGGTGTGCAAGCTATATTGTTAATGCTACCATTACTTGCTGAATGCTATTTGATTCTATTTGCAGCTAGTATCTTTTTTATTTTCAACAGTTTCGAACTTAATCAACTTTGCAATTGCAACATTAATTTAATAAACATTCTCTACCATTCTTGCTTTTATTTTTGAATATTTTAAACCAAAGTATGGTACTCAATGATTTATTGAATATTTTAAACCAAGCTAACATTTGAAACTACCATTTTCATAATGCAAGTAGTTTGACCAAGATATTGGGTGAAGCAAAAAGTGATAACAACCCTACTGGATGTCCCAAAAGATAATTATTATTGAATTGCACTTTTAACAGAATACGAATGATCAAAGCTTTTTTAGAAATCTTCTTTACATGCATTAGTTGTTTACTGGAATTGCTTCCTTGCAAGCTTCAATCTAGTTATTTTGTAACAACGTTATGTTTGGTGCAGGAAAGTTCACCTGATGTGGTTCTACTCTCTATTGATCGTGCAATTTCTACAATTGAAGCATCATCGACATCTCACACTCCTGAGCAGCAGGCACTTTTGAGGTATGTACTAACTTGCAGTTGTGGAATATTGTATCACTCTGCAATCTGCATTTGTGCGGTTACTGGTTTGACAGATGCAAAGTGCTTTGTTCATATGTATGAATGAATTATAGTACCAATACTACTGCGTGTTTCATTCCTAGACTGCAAAGTTATAATGTCATAATTAGAACTTTTAAACAGGCATCCTTTGTTTTTATTTGACGATTTGCCAAGTACCAGTATTCAAAGTGTTTTGATTATTTTTGTATGAAGCTGAAATTTGAATATGTCTGGCCTAGATAGATAAAGCATCACTCCTCGAAAAACACCTTCCATAAATCACATTTTTGCGCATGTATAATCGTACATTTTCCTAAACGTGCACTTGCTGGAAATTATATTTTCCCATACACGTATTTTCCAAAAATTGCATTAGCTTGAAAACTCGGTTATGGATTTAATTTAATCTATATCTGCTGTATGAAAAAAGTAAAGCTTAAAGTTGTACTGTAAAAAAAAGAAACAAAACAAACTGGAATGCTGTAACCAAAAGAAAATAAGAACCTTTGTACATAGCTCAGTACTATCTTTTCGATGTATTTAACCAGGGATGCGGAAGCAGCCAATTTTTTATTGCATCACTTCTAACCAGTTTTTTGTTGTAAAAGGAAAAGAACATCCTGATTAAAGCAATTCTTTAGTTCTGTACCGCCAACCAACTTTTCATTTGAATAAGCATAATCACAAGAAAGGTGGTCGATAATGTGTTGAAAAAACCACAAAGCTTTTCACATCAATATTTGTATTTATTGAGATATAACGGTTCAATTTTGTTCAGTTTTTGCTGATTATCAGCCTCTAAAATAGCGGTCACGTTATGAGGCGCTCCCAAAATTGATATGCATAAAGCCTTCATCTGCACCCATGTCCCATGTTGTGTTCAAATTTGAGCTTTCCACATCCAGCCATTTTTAAGTTTTAAGCAAATTAATGTTTTGACTCAAAAATTCGATTTTTTTGTAGTTTGAGTTTCCTAAAGCATGATTGCATGATGTAGTTTTTACGTATGGCGCGTGCACAAAGTCCCAATAAAAGTCTGGCTGGATCCAAACTTCAAAAACTCTGTTTTAGACGAAACCTGTGTATTTAAGTATCTTTTAGACTAGTGTGATTGTATTTTTTTAATGTTTTTGTAGAAAGTTGATTCAGCACAAACTTTCTGTGGTAGCTGCTGATGTGAAAAAAAAGCCATCAAAACGACAAGCACCACCACCACCTCCTTTCCGTGCCACTGGTAAATTTTCTTCGACAAATTTTTATCTTTCATTTTTTAAAATTATTTATTGAAAAAAAGTTGAATTTCAACTACTACAGGCTGTGACAATTAAGTGCAGACAATTAGATGATTTTGTGCTGGGACCATTTTGTACCAAAGCCAAATTTGAACATGACTTTCAATAAAGTCGATTTCATTTTGCTTTCACAGTAAGCTTTTCGGACAGAACTCTTCAGTTGCGATTCCTGTCTAGTTTGGTATGTGGTGAGCAGGATCTTTTAAAGACCAAAGCAGTAAGGAGAAATGCAGATGGATAGTGCATTTTTCCTTACTGCATTTGGTCTTTAAAAGATCCTGCTCACCACATACTAAATGCAGTAAGGAAAAATGCACTCTGCATTTGCATTTCTCCTTACTGCATTTGGTCTTTAAAAGGTCCTGCTCACCACATACCAAACCGGACGGAGATCGCAACTGAATAGTTCTGTCTGAAAAACTTTCTGTGAAAGCAAAATGAAATCGACTTTATTGAAAGTCATATTCAAATTCTGCACCACCTCAAAATTGTTCAAAGACAAATTTTTTATTTTGCAATCTAATTTTTGCATTATAAATTGGATGTATAATACATTTTTGTTCAACATTTTTTTATTTTTGTTCATAAGCATAGCACATTACCACATTCAGCAGGTCATGTTCCACTGGTGGTAAATTTGTGACTTTGGTATCCTATGTTGTATACTATCGGTGGTACACTCATGTTGTTGTAAGTATTTGCATTTTGTAGCATTGACATGTAGAAGTTTGAAATTAGAGGTTATTTTTCGTGCACTACTTAGAATCCTTGTTGAAAATTTTTGGGTTTTGTTTAATTTGGCTGTGGCTTTTCAAAACAGTAAGTGAATGAGTTTATGAGTTTATTTCAGCACAAAAACAGCAGTTTTTGGGAAAGAAAATTGTATTTAAAGAACGCATGTCATGTATAAGCACTACAAAAGCTGAAAAAGTTAGGCATTACATACTGTGCAAGAAAGCAAATAAGCATACTGAAGGTTTAGTTTGTTGCAAAAGTTTTTAAGATTTTTTTAGGCATTCAATGCACTCAACCGAATTTCCTTCACAATTTTCACATTATGTTGTTACTCGCTTTGCCTTTTTTCGAGCAGTAACTGATCCTTCTTCTTTTTGAATATTTTCGTAGCAGGACCTGCATCTTTTTCTGTTGTTATGAGCTTGTCCTTCATACTTTGTGTGTCTGTACTTCCTGTGAAACCAAATCTTGGTGTCTGCAAGGTGCAAGGACCCCAGCTTGCAAATACAGCACTGGTACTAAGTGATGGAACAACATCCTTACTTGTCTTCTTGTCACTCTTGCTTTCTGAATCAGGGTATGAACTGCCTTTGTTATCAGTTTCAGAGGAGGATGGCTCATATTCATCTGAAGAGACACAAAATATATCTGACTTACTCAGATCATTTCCAGTTTCAGAGCTTGTTTGTCTATAAGACATAGCACTGTTCATATTACTGTGAGTATTTTTAACAAAAATTTTTTTTTAATTTCTGAAATAATGACACTATTCAGTAAAAAATTCATGTACCACTGGTGGTACATGACATCTAAGATGCAATTGTTTAAAAATTAGACGTTGTGTACAACCGGTGGACACTCATACAAAACACTTATCTTGCTCATAGCGACTATACTGCATGTGGAAAAATGTTTAAATCTGTGTTTGGTCAAACTCAGGGTACTACACGCATAGAGGAATGCGTGTGTGAAATGTGAATGAGCTGAAGTGTTAATGTTCAGATATGGAGTATTACGAGAGTAAAGAATTGAAAAATCGAATTTGTTAATCAGCAGTCAGTACATTTGTTCCAAATTGAGTTCAAATTGTAATTTTCCTAGCTTAATGATGCTATGACAAAATTTTGCCTTGTCGCTTTTAATTGCATGTTAAATAAAGTGATAACTAATATTGAACATCCCTAAAATGCACAAATACCACAAAATTAAAATTATTATACTATTCTACATATAGTTATCAGTACTGAGACATCTTGTTCATTTTAACTACACAGCATTCTACTATATGTGACATAGCAAGTTTAATTTTCCTTTTTTACTACCATAAGACACAGTGGAAAGTTTTTTTTGTGATAACGTATGTTATAATGCTGTTGCTGATTACTCAATTATCCACAAGCATAAAAACAATTATTTGGAAAATTTACGATCAAACAATTAAAAAATTCAAACTAATCAAGAGTTTTTTGTGACAGCATACTTAAGACAGCTGTTTTGCCTAGAGATGAGCTATTCAGAATTTTAAATCTTCTGAATCCTGAAATATTCAAAACCATTATCATGACTTTTTTCGGTTGTCTGGAATCGAAATGGAAGTTTAAAAATTAAGAATATTACTGGTCATTGATCGAGTATTGAAATGTCATCTTCCAGTTTTTTTTGGAAGAAAGGCCCTCGAACATGATCACAAGTGTTTTTTTCTTGCTCTGTTATGCTGTGCATCTTATGCAACAATGTAAGTTTTGTGCAAACGTATAACAAGACTCTTGCTCACACACCAGTGTTCCCTCTAACTTGGTTAATCCCTTGTTTGCCTAATCTTAACCCTATTTTACACAGGCTAATTGACCACTACATGTTTTACGGGGGTACTTCTAAACCAAACATCATGGGAACGCCAAATTTGGCATGTGGGCTGGTGTTCATCAAAATTTTTTGAAAAATTAGTTTTGAGGTGATTATATCATTATTGTGACATCATGGTCATAATTTAAAAAAAATGACATCACGCTTGATTCAAATCTAGTACATAGGTATATTTTTGATACTGAATCATAAATTGTCTGCTTCAAGTTACTGTATTTGAGTATAAGTGGCATTTTTTGTATCAAAATATCGCCAAAAAAGTCAGGTGCGGCTTATACATAAATACATGAAGTGTATCACATGCGATACAAAATTTTTCTCTGCTATCACCTTTCTCATGATTAATTGCGTTAGTTATCGCCTTCCATGTGAGTCATGTTATGTTGCATCATATGCACTGCATCATGGTGTGCCATAAATGCGCATGTATGCTGCAGCTGTTTGCTTGTTATTAGATTTGAGGACAGTGATAGCAGTGATAACTTGGATGGTTTTAAAATTTTTGTTATGTGATTGCAGTGAATGAATGATGTCAAAAAAATTTTTTTTATGTTTTTTATGTCAAATATGGAAGTGCGACTTAGACATGCATGTGATTTATACTGGAATAAATACAGTGTGTCTCTGCTCCCTTATGTTTACCAGCGCAGCCAGAAATAAAAAAGGTGGGGGAACTAATTTTTAATGAAGGAAAATGAAGGAATCTTCTTCAAACAAGGATGCCATAACTCAAAATTTAACCACTTATGCTGGACTGATGAAATTTTCAGGATAGGCAAAAATGAAGAAAAGATAAAATTTGACAAAATTTGGGAGTACCAAAATAAAGGGATTCCCTCAAACAAGGATGCCAAAATTCAAAACTGAACCACTCACCCTAGACTGATGAAGTTTTCAGAATAGACAAATATGAAAAGATAAAATCCGACAAAATTTGAGAGTACCACAATGAGGGTTCCCCTCAAATGAGGATACCAAAATTCACACTTTTTGCTTGTGTAGCCTGGACACATCACAATTTCAGGATACACAAGCAAATATGAAGGAAAGATAAAATTTGATAAAAAGTTTGTGGCACCAAAACAGGGGTCGTTCAGAATTCAAACTTTTCAACCATTCAAGCTAGACATATGAAACTTTCAGAATAGGTAAAAATAAAAGAAAGGTAAAATCAAAATAGAAAGATTAAATATCGCTAACTTGAAGTGCCACAATTGGAGAGTCTTTCTCCAATGGGTTCTTCAAAAGTTTTAACCACTCAAGCTAGAGAAATAAAATTTTCAAAATTGGTGAAAATTTAATATAAAAAAAAGTGAGGTTCTCATACTATAGGAGTGCTCCAATTGTGTTGGCACCTCCCCCCATTAACTACAAAAGCTAAACAAACTAAATCTATTTGATAAGTTAGTATGAATCAAAGATTAAAGATAACAAATTAAATTGGCCACATTGAGAAGACCATGCCAAATGGCTCCTTAAAATTAAAAAATCTTTATTACAAAGTATGTACTCCAGCTAAACATAATTAAAGAGTGCGGTAGGCTAAGATAAGAAAAAGATAAAACATGCCAAACTTGGCAATGCCATGTTGGACAATTAGCCCTTAAATGGACCGTCAAACTGTACGTTAAGTTTTCACAATGAACTGGTATAACAGAAAAGTAGAAAAGTAAAACCTATGGGATTACAGCAGCATTTAACTCATTGAAGTACTTGAGCTTAATGGTTTTGTTAGATTTAAGCTGTATGGCCAAGTATTTTTACTAAACTGTCACTGATGACGTTTACAAAATCTTCTCCTTGCTCTTCAAAGTTTTTGAACAATTTTATTAAGAAAGCATTTGTGCTGAATAATGGATATAATACAACATAAGGTACAATATCTAATATGTTGGCCGTTGGGTCACACTGCTCAATAGCTTTCTTAGAATAAGAATAGTTGTAAAATGCATGCTTATTTTTGGCCCTAGATAGTGTTAAGTTTGGCTGATGTAATAAAGTCGCTGGAATTTTAAAGATCGCTCTATGTTATTTTATAATAAAGAGAAAAAGTGTTAGAACTCCTCATAGCTTTTTGATTGATGTTACTTGATTATTTTGATAACTTTTTGAGACCTTTTAACTTTAAGAGCAAATAACCTCGTAGCTGTTAAAATGAACTAAACAGAGCGCAATGTGCAAAAGAAGTAGATGATTTTTGGTAAATAGTTGTTTGATTTTAATTGTTTAAACATTACACCTAGTATCCTGGAAAGCATAGAGTTGAGTAAATTATTATAAGTTTTCAATGTGAAGTCATCGTACAGTTAAGACTCTGTAATATCACTTAAAAGTTTATAAGAATTTGATTTTTTGTTCCTAAATTTTGTTTGCGTGCGTATCTCTTTCCATGCTGATTGCTAAGGCAGGCATTGCTTAATTTAGTTCTTAGATTTTGAGAAAAGTTTGTCGAACTGTTCATACATGTGCTGGTATAAAATTCTTTTTAAAAAAATACTGCAGTGGCAAATTAGGGTGTGGGTTTGAGATTTAAAATAGTGTGTCAGATTGCTGGTCAAGATAATGTAAGTTGCAAAATGCAAAAATCATATTGGCATTTTCTGATCAAAAGTTTTTGTTTCTGTGAATACAATCAGAGCAAAAGGTTATTGTCGAAATATTTGTTTTAACAAGGGTTTTGTTAGTAACCGCAATTTTAACAATTGCGCTGCTAAGCGAAAATTCAACTAACTCCTTGGAAGTTGAAACAAGGTCTGATACATCTTTTCTAGACGTAAATTTTGAAAGCAGTTAAAGATGAAGTTGACTAAGTTAATGGAACATTATGAAATTTGAAAGCAATGTATTTCAGATATAACTATCAACAACCATAAACACGCTTAAAGCAATTGTGAAGTTCTTTAGTTCCGTGAAGTTAAATACTTTTGCGAAGTCGACGGATATCGCTTGCGATATCATATTCTACTTGATACTACTACGTACTGGTTGCTATCTTCAAACAGAAAAAAAAATTGCTGTACTGTGGTTTGCCAATAGAAAGTGTCGTTAATTGATTACTGTATTGTTATTTTTATTGTTGGTAGGAAATAGGAATCTAAGCATTATATACAAGCATTTCGACTCTCTGGGTTTTGTGTCTACCATGTGTTACAAAAAGGCAACGTGGCTAAATTCTTGTTTCAATAAATCAACTTTTTTACGTACAATTGTCATATATTAGTGTGACGTAATGGATAACTTTTCCAATCATATTTACCAAAATTGATGTTTTGATTGTAACTCATTTCCATTGTTAAGTTAATTATCATTCACTTTGCCTTTTTGCTCCAAACATTTTTCCAACTCGAATATCACTGAAACAATACAAGCTAGATGGCTGAAATTTGTAAAAGATAAAGAAGCTAACAAAGTTAGAAAAAAATTTCAAAAAATGCAAAAGGTTTGGGATTGCTTATTCGCAACTCAAGGTAGAATTACACTTGGAGTTGAGCGTTTTTGAATTAGTTTTGTTACATTTTATCCTTTTTCAATAATTTTTGTGAAATTATGCACTTTCAAAAGAGGTAGACTGGTCCCCTTAACCCCCCTTCTGGCTACGCCGGTGCTTATGCCCTTGTACTATTCTATCTCTGCATCCTTTTAAATTGTTTGTGCCTTTGTGGTGATTTCATTAAGTGGATGGAGCATCTACTGCTGAAACGGATGGTTATAATGTTTGATTTCCATTTAGGTCGTTTGATTTCCAAAAACTATAAAAATTCATCTAAGAAGCTCTTTTGCTTAACGTTCAGTAGTTAGGTGACATGGTGAACTGTAAAACTTCCACTGTGTGTAGTAGATAGGTGAGCTGTTGGAAGCTTCACTCGTAGAACGCAAGGCCACTTTAACAGTGTCTCCTGGCCTAGCAACTAGGTAAAGCAAATAAAGATATAACTAAAATGTGACATTGCAAGCGATATTTGCGGCATTATTCAATTTTTACTGAACTTTATTAAGCTTTAAAATAGTGACCTGATTGCTTTGAATGAATTTGTGAAAAATGTGGTCGTTAATAGTCATATCATTAATTTAGATCCGCCCCTTTCAAAGTTTGTTTCACTAACTTAAATTGCTTTGTAGTTGTTCGAGTTCAAAATTTAAATCTCTCAAAGTTATCAAAAATAATCAAGTAACGTCATTCAAAAGCTCGCATAACAGTTTGCAATACAGCATCAAATCTCAGCACTTTTTACAAGTTCGTAACAGTTTTTCACTTCATTTGAAATAACATAAAGCGGTCTTTAAAATTCCAGCAACTCACAAGCAAATTTCGTTACATCAACGAAATTTACACCCATGCATGATTCCGAAAACGCTCTGTCACATTGCAATTCAACATATAGTATTGGTATATGGGTTGTTTCGAAATTAAAGCCCCCCTTCTCAACAGCATAAACTAAAATAAAAAAGTGCTAAAACTATGCAAATTTAAAACAGGCATTTATTAATTTTTTTTCTAGATTGTTCATGCTTTACCACATAGCCTGCATTCTTTAGTGGTATAATTTGACAAATTGCAAAAAAAGGCGGAGAATCAAAATTTATTTTTTCCACTTAATATGCTTCACTCGCAAGTTGTCACTGGTTGATGAGAATAACTTAGTAAACCATCGCAGTTTGCTATGCGCCCTTTATTTAATGCGATCTTTCGAGATGACTTGGCCTACCCAGCTTGCTTTTGTGAAGAATTAGGCTAGAAGGTAAGAGGTGCTAAGAATGCACCGGCATTTTAGGCTTTTATTCTTCATCAATCTATTTAGTTTTTGCTGAATCATTAGCCATGTGGGTTTATCTAACTCAGCTACTTGACATGAAAGTGGAAGAAATTTGAAATCAAAAATAGCTTAGTAGAAAGTTACGTTAATGAACTTCAAACTAGTCTAATGAAGAAAACTTCATAAATTTTCATGTAAGCGGTAGAGGGAGGGACCCTAATTTCGAAACACTCTATAATAATTATTAAATCCATTACTTAGCACTAAAACTTCCTTACTCAAATTCTTCAAAAACCTTGAGCCTTTACAAAAAGTAGGCTTTCTCAATGTCACAAGTGACAGTTTCATGAAAAAAAACAGCCATGTAGCTCAAATTTATGAAAGCCATTAAGCTCAACTTGAGTATGACATTGCCAGTGATATCTAGGGACCTATAATTTAAATATTTTGATGTTAGCTTGTGTTTGAAAAAGACTTTCCTGTCTTTGATTACAAATTTCTTGTTTGTGTTATGTCTTTGATGCTGTTTTGTGTACTCAGTTTATTGTTCTGTTTAGTTGTTAAGCTTACTATACTTTTTGATATTTGATCCATCTACGTCTAATGATTCAAAAATTCAAAGAATTTGGTGCCCTGTTTGAAGGGGCCCCCATTTTCGTACCCCCAAATTTTGTCAAATTTTATCTCTTTATATTGGCCTATGCTAAAAATTTGTTGTGTCTAGCATAAGTGGTTAAAAAGTTTGAATTTTGACTTCCCATTTTGGGGGAAACCCCCTCATTTTGGTACCCCCAAAGTTTGGTCAAATTTTATTTTTCTTTTTTATTTCTTTACATCAAGCACTTCATGTTTCAAGCTTAAACAAGGACTAAAGGCAAAATCAATGGGGGTATCTAAAGTTAGGCCAGTCGTATTAGACAAGATTAGCATTAATTCTATCCTTTTTGACCTATCTGCTGCAGAGATATTTTATTGCAAACATGACGTCGGTGACTCTAATGTTATAAATTTTATTAATTTTTATTGGCAACCCTGTCGTTAATAAGCATTAGCGTCTTCGCATCGCCTTCCCAATTTTGTCTTAAAGCAATGATTAGGCTACTGCATTGAGTCGTTTTGCTGCGCGTTATTCAGTTTGATCATACCAGCACAACAGATCTGAGCTGGTAAAAAGAGTAGACTTTTCGATAGCCAAGCGATTCAGTAAAATCAAAGATGTCATATTGACATTAAGCAAAATATGCTAAAATGATTTTAAAATTGTTAAAACATTTTAAGCGTCCCAAAATTTAATTTTACTGTATTATAGTTTTGCCAAAATCAAAAATGGACCTAGGCTTAATAGGATATATCTATTAATTGATCTTTGGTTTCAATAAAGAGGCAAAATTGCAGTTTTAATATCATTGACGTCATCATTAAATTCTGTCGTCACCAGTGACGTGATCGTAAAAATGATTTAGTTAATGAACTATCATATTAATCTCTACCGAATACAAAAATAAACGTTTGAATGCAAAATTATTTGTTTTTTTGAGGTATTAATCCTGCGTAATGTGAAAAATGACATCATCAAAAAAAAACACATTCATATACAGATTTTTGTAGACTTTTAGTATGTCATTTAGTGGCCCTCATGATATTGAAATCCGTTGAAAAACCTTTTTGTGGCAATTGTTAGGATTTAAACCATGAATGCACTCGACTGTAATTACAATTATAGTTGGTTAAGAACTTCAAAAGATTATGCAGACCCACAAAAATGTGATAATTTCATTATATGACAAAGTTGAGTTCATTAAACTATTCCTCAAAACCCACCATTTGCTTTACATTACCAAAAAGTCCAGACTAGACCTATTGTATCGTGTCAACCTTTTTCTAACTCCATTGATCTTGAGGTTTAAAACATTAACAAAACTATGCCAATCGATTCCAAATGATGCCGCTACCAAAAAGAAACAAAAGTAAATCCCAAAAATAAACAAAAGTAAATCGTAGGAAAATATGATCTTTTTTTTGTCACAAGGTGAAGCAATATCTTGATTATGTTTTTTGTGTACTGCAGATAAAAGTGAAAGCATTGCATGCCAACAAGCTACAAAGAAGCAGGCTCCGCCACCCCCTCCTGTTGTTATTGAGCAGCAACAACATTACAAAATTGAAAATCGTGCAGAAGCTGAAGCAGAAATACTTGAGTCTCCCAAGTATAATGTTCCCACACAGTTGGGTCAAGAATTGCTGAGCAAACTTCGAGAAGAAAGCCATCTAACTGAGCTGAAAGCCAAGTCAGTGTATAGTTGTTTTTTCAATGCAGTGGTGGTATTGTCATATATGCAATGTGCACTGTGCAATAGTCGGAACTTTGTTTTCACACTGAAAACGCGAGTCTGCAAGAACCTTTTAGATGGCAGTTGACTGTATCACCAGTATTTAAATTTATTGCTTAATTTATAAAGTGAAATTGGTTAGTCATAGAAACCGAAATATGATGACGTAAAATCTGGAATTGGGGATAGACTAAAGCTTCAAGCTTGCTTGCGTTTTAGAGTGCTCAGGTATATGAATGCTATTTTAGTGGCCAAAAACTGTAAAAAGTATCCAACTTCAACCAATACTGTTCATCTCTACAAGCACCATCTCTACAAGCACCAAAGTTAGTTAGAACAAAATTGCAGTTTATGAACTTGCTCTTGGTCCAACTTTCTTTGGTTTAACCAGTCAACTCGACCAACTTTTGCATGCTCGTCCTGCATTTTGATAGCGTCAAGTTTTTGCTCGTTGCAAATACTTTCAGCATATCTTACCTTTCAAACACGTTAAAAATATGCTCAAGAGCTGCTGGTTGTTAAAAAAATTACATTATTTATTCCATAGATTGTCTCGCGTTTCTATATTCTGCATACTCTTCATGCGTTTTCAAGCAAGGCCAAAACCGATGCTAGAGATGATGTTGTGTGTTTAGACAAGTTGTTGAATCAATGCTACAAACGATTGGAGAGAATATACCCCAGCTGGATAGAGTGATGGAAGAAATTATTGACACCCTGCCAGATGTCAAGGTGACCAGGCAATCAAGTTTTGACTTCAAGTTGAGGCAACATAACTCTGGCTTTTTTTGCCAAATTATTCATGTAATACACTGGTGCAGCCAGAAATAAAACAAGGGGGGATTTTTTGTTATGATTAAAGCATACACAAATCGGAAAGTTCTAATTTAGGAAAATTGTAACAAATTGCAAAAGTTTAGCGATAACAGACAGGAGTTCTGCCGTTGTTCATGCAGCAGACGCTTAAAAAAATTAAGTAAATGAAGGAGAATGAAAGTTTTTCGCCTGGTTTTATGATTTTATTTTATTTGACGATGCAACAATGGATGCAAAAAACGCGTTTTCTTTACGTAGGCCATGCAATAAAATCGCAGATAGTCGTTATTATTCAAGCAAACTGGTATAATAATATTTCGATTTTCAAATACAGTATATTGTAACAAATTCAGAATATAAGAGATGAGATGTACAATTCGCAAAAGTATACGAACAACCCCTGCCTACACCCGATAATGATAGTTTTTTTTTTAAATAAGTGCTTCCAATTATTGTTTTTGTTAATTTTCACCACTTACGGTTTGCTATCTTCAAAGAGAAAAGAATACGGTTATTTTGGTTTGCCAAAACAAAGTTTCGTTAATTGATTACTATACGGTTATTATTATCGTTAGTAGGAAATAGGGATTTAAACATTAAAGCTAGGGTCCACCCTTGCAAAGCTATATACGAAAATTTAGCAAAATTAATTCTAAGACTTTTGCAGTATTCGTCCAACCTCCAGACCTTTTAGTTCTTAAGAAAATCAGAAAAAATGACACTGTGATGGCGTATCGCTGGGGATCGCTGTGCTGCTAATTTGGCACGAATGCTATTAAAGGGAGTGAAGCACCCAGCTGGGATTATTGGCTAAAATTAAAGAAACATCTAAAACACTTCTTCGCTAAATTTCAGCTTTCTACGATTTATCGTTTCTGAGATATTTCATTTTAAAGTTGGTAGAGCTCCCCGACAGTGTTGCCAGTTGAAATCCAAGTTTCTAGGAATTGGGATATACTATTTAAATTTTAGAAGTATTTCTGTTGCAACACTAATGCATGCATAAGTCTGGCATTTAGGAGCTTTCAAACCAATGTGAAAGATTGCAATGAACATTATTTAAAATAAAATTTTAACTGGCAACACTGTTGGGGAGATCTCTACTTTGAAATCAAATATCTCAGAAACGCTAAGACGTAAATTGGTGAAACTTGGTGAAGATATGTTTTAGATTATTCTTTATTGTTTGCGCATAATCCTAGCTGGATGCTTCACCCCCTTTAATTTAGCGTTGGTTCAAGTATCCGATTTGTTGGCTACCAGTCAGCAGTTCAGTTCGCACTTCCGTTGGAAAGTGATGAAAGAAAAGGTCGTACTGTACTTCAGTTGGAAAGGGATAAAAGAAAAAGTTAAGTTTGTAGTTACCAGCTAGTTAAAATGTTAACTTGGCCAAAAAGCCTAACCCCAGTTTGCCAGTAGCTTAGCAAGCTTGCTACTCCTGACTCTGCAGTGCACAGTGTGACAAGCCTTTGCAAGGAAACCACGGAAAATTAGGTAGGATATTGGTATCCTGGTATTGTAGTAGGTTAATAGTATTAGTGGTTATACACCGTAGCCTACGGTACCGGTTATTATGATTCGGTACTAGTAGTCTAGTTGACGCCATTCCCAACAACAAACTATAGATCTACTACCGGTAATCTGGTACTGGTAATAGCCTATCGATGCTTTGTTTTGGAAGTGACTTTGTAATTATCAGTATGTATGGTACTGGTACCAGTGTTCCTAGTACTGACACAGTGGACGTAGGTAGCCCACCAGTACCAGATTATGGAAAGTAGATCTATGGGTTGTTGTTATGAATGGCGTCAAACTAGACTACTAGTACCGAGTAATAATAACCAGTACTGTAGGCCACGATATACAACCACTAGTACCAATGGCACACCCAGGAGGGGTTTCGGGGATTGACCCCCCTCTTTTAGAACTCAAAAAAACGACATAATTTTGTTGATATAATGCAGTTTGTAACTTTTTGCTATATTTACTTTTAACTAAATAATCACTTAAATTGTCGTTAATCACTTAAGATGTTGTTTTGGGCCGTAATTTGATCCTTCAAAATATTTACCAAGCAATTGAGATTTTTGCATTTGTTTCACCTACAATATCGCTGACACAAACAATGTCTAACTATGTGTATTTGATATATCCATAATTTTTGAATAATGGATATATTATACCCGATCATAAACTTCTAACCAGAACAGAGCTTGACACTAAAAAGAGACAGACGGCCATTTAGTGAAAAAAGTCGCCCATATGTAAAAAAAACTACTGAGCCAAATGCACTTTTGCAAAAAAAAAGCAAACAAATCCGCTGTTGAAGATGAAACCCGCTACAAAATCACATTCAAACGTCGAGATCTTTATCTGCAAACGTATTCAAGAATTTAAAAACAGCTTTTAATGGCAACGGAGCTTTTTTCTATATTTTTGCACTAACTTTATAGCATTTTAGGTGATTTTTGCTGCATCATACATCATAGTAACAACCCATCGTCTATTTCAATGTAATCAACCTTCGTATACTCTTATACCGGTACCATCGCATTTTAGCTTTCTTCATTCCAGCGTAAACTCATGAAGAGAGCTGGACGAAAACCTTTAGTCTATAACAGTGTTTTTCAAGGCTATCCATTTTTCAGAGAGTGGAAACGATAGATCTGACGTTATTAAAAGCTATTTTGAAATTCTGTACCACTAAACAAATTTTTGAATTTAAAAACGTATTCACTTAAAAGATTTAACCCAAGTATATGCGATCTTTTAGCATTTAAACGTATTTTGGACTTGACCAGTAAATATGCCGGGGCCGAATGGACTGAGCAACAATAAATTCTTTTAAACTATTTCAAATCTTGGTAATTTAGCATATTTTTTTAAGTACTCTAAAAACATTCGAAATGTCATCCAAATGGCGTTAAAATGGCTGTTTTTTGTCCAAAAAAAAAATTGCAAGAATTACCCAGCGGCTGCCCCCGTACATGTTCAAAATGTCGAAAACGTTCAAAAGGTTATCCCAATGGCGTTAAAATGGCTGTTTTTTCCCCAAAAGAAATTGCAAGAATTGCCCAACAGCTGGGGGCTTCGCCCCCAAGCCCCCTATTCAGGTCATCTTATTTAAAATGTCAAAAACGTGTAAAATGTCATCCAAATGGCATTAAAATGGCTGTTTTTTTCCGAAAACATTGCAAGAATTTCAGAGCGGCTGGGGGCTTTGCTCTCAGGCCCCCAGAGTGGTAACTTGTTCTCTCGCACACAATCTTCACAACCAACAACTTTCAAAATCGTTATTACAGGGGTTTTGAATAAACAAATGTTGTAACAAAGTGCAACTATTACCGCGAAACCATGTTTAACTATAATATGTGCATTTTCATTAATGGTTAAAATAGATTAACTACAATTGGGTTGTTTTTTTTTTTTTGAAAAATTGAAACCCCTTCCTTTAAAAATTTCTGGATGCGCCCCTGACTCGTACTATTAACCTACTACAATACCAGGATACCAATATCCTACCTAATTTTCCGTGGTTTCCTTGCAAAGGCTTGTCACACTGTGCACTGCAGAGTCAGGAGTAGCAAGCTTGCTAAGCTATTGGCAGACTGGGGTTAGGCTTTTTGGACAAGTTAACGTTTTAACTAGCTGGTAACTGCAAACTTAACTTTTTCTTTTATCCCTTTCCAACTGAAGTACAGTACGACCTTTTCTTTCATCACTTTCCAACGGAAGTGTGATCTGAACTGCTTACTGTAGCCAACAAATCGGATACTTGAACCAACGCCAAATTAGTAGCACGGCGATCCACAGCGATACGTCATCACAACATCATGTTTTCCTATTTTCTTCAAAATTAAAACGTCTGGAGGTCGGACAAATATTGCAAAAGTCTTAGAATTAATTTTGCTAAATTTTCGTATATCTTTAAGCAATAATAATGCGATAGCGATCTACCATTTCTAAGGTACGGTTAATTGTTTCTATCGAATAATGCGAATCTGAACGTAGGATTCGCGGAAAAATGTGGTTCGCGCCGAAAACTGCGTTGAATGCTTCCAGCTCGAATTTTTAGGCCCAGTTTACACTGTGTAAAATCGTGAACGTACGGGCGTATCGTTTGTTTAAAACAACTGGCTGCTTGTACGCTGATTAGGCGATACGCTGCGCGTGCCAAGTTTCGGTTTAAATGAATTGAAAATGAACTTTTGCGCTCTCGATTTTACGCACAATGGAGATCGGGAATAGGCAAACAGCGTCTTCATGACTTCGGGAGGTAAAAATTGATTGAAAAAGATTTCCTAAAAATTGTTTTGCGTACTATTTGCTGTTATAAACATCTTAATTGTGCAGTTTAAAGTTGTAAGATTAATTCAAACCAGCCGATCTTCCGTTTCCCCAACCCCAGCAACCGAAAATAAAATTAAAGGATCAAGCTGACATCGTAGTTAGGCTTTTGGTAAACTACGAAAACTTTTGAGCAATATTTTATTGATTCTGCTGTTTTTTAGGTAAAGGGCTCTCTAGGCAGTTGGCCCAAATGTAGCCTACCTATGGCGGTTTAGATCAATTACGTCCGATATCTTATTTCATGTAAATGCAAAAAAAGAAAAGAAAAACAAGCAAATTGCATGCAATCAAGTGACATGCATATATTCAAATCAAATCTTCCATTATATTCACTGTATTACGCCGAAGCATGTAACGAGTTTGCGGGACCCATCTCCGCGTCATTGCGCCCGGGCAACACAGCTCCTTTTGAAGAAATGTCGCTGCGGTGGCGAGCCGTTGGCAACACTGTGTCCGATTTAACCTCCCCGAGATTTGAACCTCAGACCTCCCGCTCCAGAGACCAACGCATTACCGCTTGACCAACTGGCTGGTATGCATATATTTATACGCATAAATACCGCATGATCGTTAAAACGGACCTAATACAGTATACCAAAAAATCAATTTCGACGTTTAAGATATATAAAGCTCATTTCTCTTACAAGAGATCTGCTTTCCTTCAGTGATTAGTGCTTTTTTCCGAATGCTTTCAATTAAAATATTCCCGAAATTTATTAAGGGTCGAAAAAGGATTTGACTATGGTGACATTTAATTCGTGGACTGATACACGTCAGATCTCGTCCACCCCTAGTTCTCACCGGCATCTAATTCTACTTGTTCCATTTTGAAAAATGATGAGTTTTGAGACAAAATGGATTGCGTTTATTGGTGCACAATTGCGCTGCTTTTTGTCTCGTTCGCGCTTTTCGCAAAAGTTATGCGGTATGCTGACGAGACATTATCATTCTAAGACAGCGCGATACGGGCTACGCATCAATCGAATATTTTCATTAAATATTAGCACTGACTATACAAGCACCAGCCAGCTGGTCGAGCGGTAACACGTTCATCTCTGGAGCGGAAAGTCTGAGGTTCAAATCTCGGGCCGGTCAAATCGAACACAGAGTTGCCAATGGTTCACTACCGCTGCAACATTTCGAAAGGAGCTACGTTGCCAGGGCGCATTGACGCGAAGATGGGCCCCTAAACTCGTTGCACGCTGCGGCGTAATGCAGCGAGTATAATGAAAGATTTGGTTGATTTGACTATACAAGTATTCCGACTCTCCTGGTTTTGTTCCTACCCTATGTTGCTGAAAAGCAACGTGGCTAAATTCTTGTTTCAATAAAATCAAGTTTTTATGCGCGATTGTTACATTAATTTGACATAATAGATAACTTTTTCAATCATATCTTCCAAATTTGATTTTTTGATTGTAACTCGTTTCCATTGTCACGTAACTACGATTCACTTTGACTTTTTATTGCAAACGTTTTTTCAAGTCGAATATCTCTGAAACGATACCAGCTAGACGGCTGAAGTTTGTGAAAGATAAAGAAGCTAACGACGTTAGAAAAAAAAATTCAAAAAATACAAAAGGTTTGGGTTTGCTTATTTGCAACTCTGGGTAGAATTACACTTGAGTTGAGTGTTTTTAAATTAGTTTTGTTACATTTTGTCCTTTTTCAATAATTTATGTGAAATTGTGCGCTTTCAAAAGAGGGAGACTGGTCCCCCTAACCCTTCTTCTGGCTGCGCCGGTGTGTGTGAACCCGGTTTTTGTTAAACAACTTCTGATTTACGTGGCAATCGTGGTATACAGCTTTAAAATTTTAGGAAACTGCTTCTTCATTAAGATGTACCATGACATAAATTACTGCTTTATGAAAATTAAGATCCATATATTTTTTGGCACAAATGGAGCATGCAATGACCTGTTGACCAAGTGACCGGATTTTTTTGCAGTTGAAATGTACTGTACTGAGTCTATGTTGCAGGTTTTGTCTGATCCACTGCATGCAATGACCTCTTGACCAAGTGACCGGATTTTTTTGCAGTTGAAATGTATTGTACCGAGTCTATGTTGCAGGTTTTGTCTGATCCACTTGTCGACAAATTGCTGCTAGCTTTGGAAAATATGAAAGAAATCAAAGAAGATGGGCAGCAAAACAACTGGGCAATCGAAGATGATGCCAAAAAAATCAGTGAGATACTCAATGAAATTTTGGAAGCTTTGGTAAGCTGTCATAACCGGCCCATAGTGTAGGGATGTTACATGTGTGCTGCGAGATATAAAAACTCTGTTTAACTGCTACTCTTACAAAAGCAAACAAGACCATAGTTACTGTAACTGCAAATGAGCTGGCAGAAATCTAGCTCTCTCAGTCTCAGTAGAATGCAATCCAACACTCTTGCAGCTTCGAAATCAATTAACTACAAAATGATCCGTGATAAGCTAATTCAGTGCCTCATAATCTTTTATGGAGCCCTGTGACCCCAAATTCTGGTCAAATCCAAGCATAACCATTCATGTGTTTATAAGCTTAGAGTAGCCAAGTTTACGGAAAACTGCATTAACCTCAATGTTACAGTTTACTGAATTTAGGGATATTTAAAACCCAGCAACAGATTATTTATTGAGTGGGTATTGGGTAAGTTATTTCATTAGTTACTTGAAGGATTTCTAGATATTATTGTGTTACTTGAAGGCTTAGTCAACATTTACTTGAATATTGATTTTAAAATAAGTTACGATACAGCTTAGTGTTGATTGTTATACTTGCTTAAACTTTTATGAGGGAAGATCACTTTTTGTAGGTTTGTTTTGTAGCTGGGTTTCAAGAACTTTTTTGAGTTGTTACGCTAAACATGTATGTTGCTTTACATGTAATATTGCTGTTCCTCTAGAGCAGGGGTCGGCAACTTGCGGCTCTTTGTGACTATTAGAAAATGAAGGGTTATTTACTTTTAAGTGTAAAACTGCTAAATTTAATTGCTGCTAGAGCTAGCGCTTAGTTAAGTTTGTGATTTATTCATTTTGCTCGGTAGCGCAACCAGAGGAGCTAAGTAGGGCTTTAGCCCCCCCCCCCCCCCCCTTAGCCAAGTCACTTAGAACATTTGCCCACAAATACAAGCGTTTGAACATGTTTCGGACCTGACCTGTAGGTAAGGGAAGACTGAAGGGGCTGGATAATTTATTCTTTCAAATGATTTTCAACTTTAGCAATTCAGCGCTTTCAATTGGCTCTACAATCGTGCAAAATGATATCCAAATGGTGCTAACATGGCTATTTCTTTGCTGAAAAAATCACAAAAATTGCCCAGCGGCTGAGCGCTTCGCCCCCAAACCCCGTTTGTGAATGCTTGAGTTGTACCGGTTTACTCAGCACTCCGCTCAAATGAGATGTGTTTCAAACAACGATATTCTACCTGTTAGTTCAAGCCCCCCCTTAGCAAAATTGTGGTTGAGCGCTTGATTCTGCTGTTTTAGTTCGTATTTTACCTTGAAGAGTTAGCCCGCCAGAAGACCGATCTTTCTCAAGGTCGCAATTGGAGTAAAATTGAAAACATCTCAAAACTGACCCAACTGATTTTTGAAACATAAAATGCTCTCCTCTTAACTTAAACGATAACATGAAAAAGCGTACACTTAAAAACCTGTCGATCTTTCGATCCATATACTGTACGTTTGTGGGCAACTTTTCCGAAACATGAACTACATTGAAAATGGATATCGCACACGTTCACAGATGACAGCTTATAATCATTTGTGAGGATGACAATCTACAGCCCTCATGTGCGTGCAGATGCTTTGAACTGAGATGCACGAGCAAAAATCACATTAAGTCTGATTGAATTAAGTACTTTTATAAATGCGACACATGACAGTGTTTTTTTATATTAACCAAAAAAATTAAAAAATGCACAGTTTGTTTATCTTTTGTTGTGAAAATAGTTTTGCGGCTTCAAGGGATTTTTATTTTATCGAAAATTGGTTAAAATGGTTCTTTAAATGCGAAAGGTTGCCGCCCCTGCTCTAGAGTAGAGAATGATTAGAATCTGGAGCAGTATTGGCGCGCAGTTACTATTTAATCAATTATCAGTACCTTGCGAACAATTTGATTCTAAATCGCGTTTATTACTTTACCTGAGGTTCGGTTTATAATGTTGTTATTTTTTGCTACTCAAAATTAGCGCAACACAGTTGCTCTGCTCGGTGCGCAATCGCACAGGGCAGTTTTTTCTATCTAAAGCGTTGTTTACAGCACTAACCAGCGATATAAAAGATTCGAAACATTTTGAAGCTCTCAAGCTTTGTAGACAGACAAAACCATGATGTGCAAATGCTTTTCACAATTCTGCTTTCTTTGATATAGGTATTGGTGTGCGGCATTTAACTGTGAATTTTAGTCCCAAAATATTTAGGGGCTCCAGCCCCCTTTCCCTCAGCCAAGTCATTTAGAAATTTTAACACAAAACGCAGGCGTCCAATTGTGTTTTACACATGGCCGCCTTGGCCGATGTTATGTAAGAGGTAGCTGAAGAGGCTGCACACTTTAATTCTTTAATTTGCTTTCAATCATACCAATTTAGTTCTTTTAAATGGCTCTAAACACGTGCAAAATGTAATCCAAATGGCGTTATGGCGTTAAAATGGCTAGTTTTGCTAAAACCATAATGAAATCGCCCAGCGTTTGGAAGCTTTGTTTAAACAAAAAAAATTTGACTTTTTGTTCAAGCCCCCCCCCCCAGCAAAATCTTGGTTTTGTGCCTACATAATAGGCTATATAGGGAAGTGATCCTGGGTTAATTTTTTTTTATCCCCAATTTGCCACCATTACTCCAAAGCTATAGCAATAAAACTGTATATGCAAACAGTTCTCAATAAAACTTGAAAAACTACAGCTAACCTAAAATATTTCTTTTTGCAATAAAATTGGCTTTTGAACCGAAAAGGATTTTTTTTCTTGACCAATCTTTTTACTGGTCCTGGCCACATTTACGGGAGAAAAGTTTTGCGGGCCACCTGCATTTTTATCAGGATTAAACTCCAAATAATTGCAAGTTGGCTGTATAAAATCGGTGCTCACTTTGGCCAGTATTTCGGAAATCGGTTCCCAAAAGTTGGTGAAGACCAAAAGGTCTTCGCCGCAAATCCGAACTGCATTCGGGAAAACTAAACAGAAAAAGGTTTTGGTTTAGACCGTCTTTTTATTTGCCACAAAATGGTAAGCCTTTCCATGAGGAAATCAACCTCGCAAAAAGATCTTGTGAGCCACTCAAAACAGCTTTGCGGGCCACGGGTTGGGCAGCCCTGCTCTAACCCCTCTTTTTGTTGGAAAAATGCTTGTGTGGGAAACAGCCGTTGTAATATTGCAATAACAGACTCTATTTCTACTGCATAATTTTACCTCTTGCCTCCAGCCTTTTTCAAAAGTCTTGGAGTAAAAGTAAAAACGTATCTCGTTTGCATTTCACAGCGAATGCGGTATTGCGTCAAACTGTAGACCAGGGGTGCACAACCTTTTCACTATTGCCGGCCGCAAAACATCCTATAAAAACAATAACGGCCGCAATTAATTAAGGTCATTTTTACAAATTTGCGTTTCAAGCTTTACAATTTAACAACACATGCTAATCATTAGAAAAAGTCAAATTTTCAAGTTTGGAGGATCTATTTGATCATAAATCACAAAAATGCTAGATCCGAAAAAAAAGGTAAAAATATTTCTAGAAAATGCTAGATCTAAATGAAATATGCTAGATTTTAATTTCAAAAAAATATGCCAAACAAACTGCTAAATATATTTTATTGCTGTTATTTGATACCCGAATCCAGACAGGAAAAGGGTGAACTAAGTATAGTACTATGCTGCTGACTGGCTAAACGCAGGGGCCTAGCCAAAAATCTACACAGGGAATGGTTACGGTGGTTTGAAGGCGGAGCCGCCAGTGCTCAAAATCTTTGTATTTTTTTGCAAAAACAACGTAATTATAGGTTTATTTTGATAACAATTAAATGAATTAATGTTCTTAAACGTGGCATAGAAATTAGCAGTGCAAAAACATAATTATACTAGTTGCGTAAATGGGCTATGTGGGAGGTAGCTATTGCTAAAATTTCAGTTCTGTTATTTACAAGCTGGTAAATCATAAATTCCTATACAGGTAGTTCAATAAAACTCTTAAGGAGTAATCTATTTTGTCTATATTTAATAGAGAAAGTTAAATTAAGGGCTCTAGTGGAAGGAAGTTTGAGAGAAGTAATTGGTGATTAACCAATACTGAATAGCCCCCTACACTATTTCTAAGCTTATATATATTTTTTATGAAACATATGTTAAGCATTTTTAATTAAGTGATCAAATTTGAATGCCAGTTTTTTGTCATTTTTTAAAGTTTTCGCTGATTTATGAGTTTTATTTTTGAAAAGGGAGCCTGCCCCCCTAAACAAACATTTAAAAATATGCTTTAAGTCATATTTTGAGTCTATTCCGAGGTAAAAGACAATCTCAGACGAGCTAAAAACGTGGTATTTTTCTTATTTTGCATTTTGGTCGGCAGACCAATAAGGTGGAGGGGTACAGTCCCCCCCTGGCTACGCTACTGGCTAAAGACATAGGCCAGGACGCCTTACCTTCAATTTGCTCCAGAATTACAGTATAACAGAACTATTATATGTAATCGTTTTGCGTGCTTCTGGCCTAAAGGCTATCAGCGCGAAAGCCTACAGGAAAGAGCCACCAGAACAGCGACTACTTAAACAAGCAATGTGAAAAAGTTGTCTTCCCACAGGATTCGAACCCAACTCTGGCCTGCAAACGTCAAAAACATGATACTGTAATTGACTTATTATTAAAACCATAGAACAAGCAAGTTGCTGGGTTTAAATAGCCAAAATTAGGCATGCGAGGAAACGTTTTCTCTAGCTCAAGTGGTAGAGCAATGAACCGGTAATCCAAAGGCTGCAGGTTTGAATTCTGTGGAAAGACAACTTTTTCACATTGCTTGTATTAAGTAATCGCCGTTCTGATGGCTCTTCCCTAGGCTTCCGCGCTGGATCTTTAAGCCGGAAGCACGCAAAACATTAAACATTAAAACTCTGGCATGCAAACGTCAAAAACATCATAATTGACTTATTATGAAAAGAACTATTATATTTTGTATTACGTAACTCAGCATTAACTGAACCCTAAGCGGCGTAATAGGCTAAAATTTTAACAACAGTTTCACGTCAAAACTTGTTTTCTCTTCTATTCTCGAACCCAAGAATATTCACATTATTTAATAGGCAAAAGAAACAATCCCGAAAAATCTTAAGAAAAACCAACTCGCACATAAAAATCCTATCATTGTAACGTCACAGTCAGAAATTTGTATACGGCATTAAACAAGCCTAATTGTTAAATAATAAAGATAAAGTTTCGGGTACAAACTAGTTAAAATAACTGTGACGTTAAAAAGTTACGCAACTCTCGAATTGGAAGTTTCTGGAAAGGACTCGATTAGGCCAACTGTAAGCGGTAAATAGTTACGCATTGGTAAATAAACACCATTGGCGTATTATCGTCTTAATTAATTGTGCAATAAGCAAATCATAACTGTTCCGAAAAGTTATTTTTTAACAGGTACGTAGCAAAAGATTTTAATCAATGCGCGGCCGCCGCAACGTGCATTTTGAAGCACATATTTCACAACCACAAAAAATTCCCTTTACAGCCGCAGGTTGTGCACCCCTGCTGTAGACTTATTTATTCGAATCTTGGCCGGCACAAAAAGTCATATAAGAAAAGAAAAAGCAAGACTCAGCACAATGAATGATCGTCATTGTGACTTCACAATACTTTGTTTAGTCGTAGAACAACGGCTGATCGTTTCGACTAAAATTTATGTTCATAATTGACCATGTGACAATCCTTTTAAATATGTCATACGGAGTTGTTAATTAGTTATGGATCATCACAATTTATCATGGCCAACAGTCTGTTTTGCTGGAATGGCCTTTTCGATTTCCAATCGGGCCAAACAAAAGATTTTAAAATTAGTGTTTAAAGTTTTCCTGCTTGACGTTCAGCAACAAAAGGGACACTGTAGAAGCCTCTACCGTTTGCGATAGACAATTAGACAGGTGGGCAAGTGGCAGCTTGACTCGAAGTCCCAAAAGGTCCCTTTGCTGTATCCTAGTATATAAATACGTATAATCCTGATATCTTGGTGATAGCTTGGAGAATAGATAAATAATTACAAGTCAAATTCAGGTCATGAGAATAAAGATTACATTGTCGCGTATGCCATCCGGGTTACGAATCTGCTACATTTTGTGTTTTGGCGGTCTGTCTCCCCCCAATTTTTTTCAGTCTAAATCACTTTTCAGACCTACAGTGATATTATATCAGAGATATTACTGCTGCTTTTCAACCGCTTTGCTTTTATTATCTTGTGCTATTTTGCTCCTTTGTACGCGCTTACTCCTAACCCTTGTACTTGGTGACGTGTGCAGATCTGCAACTACCCGCTGCGCTCTTTCTCAGCAAACGCTGTTTCTTTGCAGACTGTTTGCTTGGAAGGCGTTGCAGCATAGTTCGTAGCTTCAGCTTTGTATACTGCACAGTATGCTTATTTCTCTTTTTCTATCAGTTTATTCGCGTAATACCTGATGAGTACCGAGTACGAAACAGGCTGTAGTGTTATAGCGTATTTTTACCGTATTTTATTGTGATTTTAATACCACCTTATATCAGAGAGAAATAGTTTTTAAGCAACTACAGTATATTTACGTTTGGTTAGTAAAGGGTGAAACTGGCTCTAAGTTGCCATCACTGCTGTAGTCGAGAATTTTGTTGTTGCAGGCTAGTGGAAACAAAGTTGAGTGCGCCGCCGCATTCCTGCAGAATGATGGTGAGCAGTTGACAGTGTTGGCTTCCTACCACCAGATGGAGTCGCGAGTTGCTCTGCGGTTGCTGGTCTTGCAAGTATGTGCATTTACTATAAGTAATCCCGAATTTTGGTGCTTTTATTAAATTAGTTGCAAAACTTCCGAAACAAGGAACTGTAATGGAATTCGAACCACTGTGCTAAATTTGGTTGAGCAACTAAAAAATTGACGAACTCTTTTTGATAAGCTTCCAAACGTCAAAGTGTTTTACGCTTATTTAGCAGAGGTAGAATCCTTGAGGACACATTTTAAAGACCTTGGCGTTGGCCTCAAAGCCTACAATTCCTCAAAAATGCTCTGTCTTCGGCCGAGGACAACGCTATTTTTTGATTTGTTGAAAATGGGCCTAGGTCATGACCATTTTTCTTCGTCTTATGGAACACGCCTGAGACCTCGCGGATAATTTTTGAAGACCTTTTTTGGTTTTCGGGAAACGCCTGAATTTCACGGAAAATTGGCAATATTTTTGCGCGAAGACCTTTTTTTTTGAAAGCACTTGCGCGTTGTGGTGTCATTGGTCTTGGCCTCAAGAGGGTCTGTCCTCGGAAAGTTGGTTCTTGGTCGTGGCCTCGGATTTTTTTTTTGTGTCCTTGGCCTCGAGTCTTGTGTCCTCGACTCCACCGCTGTTATTTAGTTGGTAAGACCAAAATTGCCATTTGAACTACAAATTTAATAAATTTATTGCCAAAGCTTGGCAAGAATTGTAGTTTATTGATTGTTATATAATAGCGCAATTGAAAACAAAGTGAAATCTTTTCAAGTAAAACTCAACTTAGGGCTATTGTTACCATAAATCAATGTAGCACAACAGTTACTGCACGTTTTTTTCATTCTGTTTTAGACAATGCAGTTTTAGTGAAGTATGACAGAAACTCGGCAGCCATTCTGCGATAGCGACTTTGCTTTGTGATGCAAAAACGACTGAAATGGAAAAGAAAATTGATTTAATCTGTTAGTCGAAAAATCAGAAAGCAACATAGTGCCATGTTTTTATGCAACTGAACATTTGTGTAAAGAATTGCGACTTCAACGAAGCAGATGAATTCCGCTGTTTTGTGATGCAAGACCGAATAAAAAACTGTTTGAAAATTATTTAATAGTAGTGTTGCTTACCTGTGGACCACAAACGCGTGCAATTACCCATTGGTGATGAATCTGATACGAATACCATATGAATCTGAAAAACAACTGATTATCTATTCTGTTTAGGAAAATTGCCCTCGTTAATATAAATAATTGAACTTCTAATTTATTTAATCAACCCTTAAATTATTGCACATACACTTGGTGCACATTTTTCCTGCGGAGATTTCAACGAGTCAGGTGGATAGAGCGTATGCTGCTGAAGCGGTAGACTCTAGTTCGATTCCCGGTCGAGTCAAACCAAAGACTATAAAAGTTAGTATTCACAGCTTTCCTGCTTGACGTTCAGCAATTAAATCAGGGATGCACAACCTGCGGCTGTAAAGGGAATTTTTTGTGGTTGTGAAATATGTGCTTCAAAATGCACGTTGCGGCGGCCGCGCATTGATTAAAATCTTTTGCTACGTACCTGTTAAAAAATAACTTTTCGGAACAGTTATGATTTGCTTATTACACAATTAATTAAGACGATAATACGCCAATGGTGTTTATTTACCAATGCGTAACTATTTACCGCTTACAGTTGGCCTAATCGAGTCCTTTCCAGAAACTTCCAATTCGAGAGTTGCGTAACTTTTTAACGTCACGGTTATTTTAGCTAGTTCATTCCCCATCTTTTTTAGAAAGGTTTACTTCGATGTTTGGGATCGTAAACTAGAGATTTTGAATTATGTTTTTGAATGTAACGCTGTGAAGATGACATAAGACTGTGTCGAAACACGTTTGTACAGTATCTCTAGTTTGAGATCCCAAACATCGAAGTAAACCTTTCTAAAATGTTCATCTTTTTTAATTTTAACAATTACGCTTGTGTAATGCCGTATGCAAATTTCTGACTGTGACGTTACAATGATTTTTACCTACAAGTTGGTTTTTCTTAAGATTTTTCGGGATTGTTCCTTTTCCCTATAAATAACGTAAATATTCTTGACTTAAAGAATAGAAATGAGAATAAGTTTTGACGTGAAACTGCTGTTAAATTGCATGAGAAATGTTAGCTTATTACGCCGCTTAGGATTCGGTTAATGCTGAGTTATCTAATAAAAATATAATAGTTCTGTTATAATTCAGGTGCATATTGAAGGTAAGGCGTCCTGACCTTTGCCCTTTAGCCAGTAGCGTAGCCAGGGGGTGACTGTGGCCCCCTCTACCCCATTGGTCTGCCGACCAAAATGCAAAATAATAAAAATACCACGTTTTTAGCACTTCTGAGATTGTCTTTTGCCTCGGAATAGACTCAAAATATGACTTAAAGCATATTTTAAAATGTATATATAGGGGGGAGGGAGCTAATTTGTCAAAAATAAAACTCATGGATAAAAAAAAATTGAAAAATGGCAAAAATTGGTACGTATTCAAATTTGATCGCTTGCTAAAAAATGCTTAACATATGTTTCATAAAAAATATATATAAGCTTAGGAATAGGGGCGGCTATTCAGTAGTAGTAAATTTCCAATCACTTCTCTCAAACTTCCTTCCATTAGCCCCCGTAGTTATATCTTTCTCTATAAAATATAGACAAAATAGATTACTCCTTGAGAGTTTTATTGAACTACCTGTATAGGAATTTATGATTTACCAGCTTGTAAATAAGAGAACTGAAATTTTAGCAATAGCTACCTCCCACATAACCCATTTATGCAACTAATACAATCATGTTTTTGCACTGCTAATTTCTATGCCACGTATTATTACCATTAATTTTTATCGTAATTGGTCTAAAATTGTTATTTTTGCAAAAAAAAAAAAAAACTACAAAGATATCGAGCACTGGTGGCTCCGCCCATTGGCCCCCGTAACACCCCCCCCCCCCGATGCAGATTTCTGACTACGTGCCTGCTTTTAGCTGATCAGCAAACAATGCAATACTTAGTTCACCCTTTTCCTGTCTGGATTCGGGTATCAAATAACAGCAATAAAATATATTTAGCAGTTTGTTTGGCATATTTTTGTTGAAATTAAAATCTAGCATATTTCATTTAGATCTAGCATTTTCTAGAAATATTTTTACCTTTTTTTTCGGATTTAGCATATTTGTGATTTAGAATTGAGTAAATTCTCTCAACTTAAAAATTTGATTTTTTCTAATCCTTAGCATGTGTAATTAAATTGTAAGGCATGAAACGTAAATTTGTAAAAAAATGACTTTAGCTAGTGACGGCCGTTAATGCAATAATAGGATGTTTTGCGGCCGGCAATAGTGGAAAAATTGTGCACCCTTGAATTAAAGGGATAGTGTGAAGCCTCCGCCATGTGTGGTAGACAGGTGGGCAGGTGACAGCTTGACTCGTAGACCGAAAGTTTTCTCTGTCTCCTGGCCAAGGCAACTTGGTGAAGAAAATGTTTCTCCCACACTTTGTCTGCCACAGTGTGAATGTATTAAATAACTTTTATTATTCCGTAGACTCGTCTATATCTTGTCTTTCCTAAAAGAGTAAACGTGTTTGCATTGATTACGCTACGTCACTTTATGCATTCACTTTGTAATTACGTGTTTATTATTCGCGACCTGCCATGGCTACGAGAAAGGATTTGCAAGTTTGCAACCTTGAAGCAAAGTTGCCGTTTTTTCAAAGCCCATTTATCTATCACACCGAAGAGAGGCTTTACACCGTCTTTTGAATGCCAAACAGAAAATCTATAAAAACTAATTTGTAGTTGAGCTAGACTTGAGAATCGAACTCTGGTCTACCGTTTCAGAAGCAAGCTTTCTATTTAGTGGATCACTGATCGGAAAAAAACATGTTAAGCCAGAATATCAATTTTTTTTTGCTGCAGATTTTTGGAATTCTCTGTTCGTTTACCAACAAGATAGTGACATTGTTGATGACGTCAGTGTTACCACTGGAGCTCGCTCAAGACATCACAGTTCACAAAGACGGTTAGTGGTTTTTAAAAGGCTAGTTTGGCGCAGTGGCGTCGCTAGGGGGGGCTGCCCGCCCCGGGTGTCACCATTTTGAGGTGACACCATTTTTTTTTGGTCATCACATACTTTCGGACTGAAAACCAACTCGTTTTGCAGTGAAGACCTTTTTTTTGTCTTAAGCTATATTTTGGCCGATAAAGGGTGACACCACGAAATCCCGCCCCAAGTGCCACCATTCTTAGCGACGCTTCTAGTTTGGCGTCGGGTTAGTGCTTGACCATCGAGATTTAGTGACTGTTAAGTTCTTTGTTCAATTGGCAGCGTGGCCAAGTAGGTAAAAGCATCGTTTTAACGACGACCCTGATCGAATGGTCTAGGTTCAACCCTCACCCAAGTTATGTTGTTGCGTTTTTTGATAAGACGCTTTACAATGATTATCTCTGTTTAGTGGCTTCGAACAAGCAGCAAATTCATGTGGAAAAGAAATCAAAGAAATCCACAGGAACATTGGATCACTGAAAACTCCTAAGCATGTGCGGATTTTTCCAATCATTCTAGATTTCGAACTTGACTTCACAAAACGCCAGTTTATCGAGTCGTATTTCATTCGCCAATTCCCCAACACTATGAATGGTAAGCAAAATGACAAATTCCCTAGCGTTTATTTGGCTACTCAGCTTCAAACCCCATGACGTAATATTATTGTTTCTCACGCTCCGTCAATCTGTCAGTTTTTCGCTTCGTATTTGTTATAATTTCTGCGTTAACGTATGATTCATTCTGCGACGTAATTTTCGCATCTATCGTACGCTTGTTTTTAACTTTACATTTAGCCCTGATAAAGATCGGTAGTAAATGCCAAGAGCATAGCTTATCGAAATGTTGGCAAAAAAGTTTCCTGCCCCTCCAGTTGAGCTAATGAACTTGATTTAAATTAACTGCATAATTCAATTTGCTGTAAAGTTTTGGTTTCACCAGAGTCTCAGCGAATTTGTAATGAATTCGCCCCAAAACCACGATTCCGACCTTTTTGAAAGAATGTGCAAAGGAGCGGTTTAGTTGGCGAAGCCTGGAATAAATTTAGATTGTTGGTTGGCCATTTCCAAAAATCTCACGATTTTTATGGCGATAATTTTACTGCTGATGGCAAAAATTTAAAAAAAAATGCGTTTGCAAGTTTAGCTAGTGCCTCATGTACCGCAAGAAGTATGTGCTCCTGACGCAGCATACTTTTATTTGAATGAGTGTAATCTACCCAAATCCCTATCTTTTTTAAGCGTCCCAGCATTCCAGTCTGTGGGCTACGGAACTGCGAAAATTACATATGCATCCAACATGTGTTTTGATTCATCTTTTACAGCACACTTCAAAGGCACTCTTCGCGGGGCATGCGAAACAAAAAGGTTTAGGTCCATGTTTTAACTTGATGTCACATTTGCATTCCATATTGGCCGATTCTGTAAAACAAACTGGGATACTTTTGCACAAATTTATTTTCGTTTAGACTCGGAATACTTCAAGAAAGGGCAATGATTGTGTGGCAGGCCAACACAAAAATGGTAGTGACAATTCAGTCACTACAAAAAAGAAACATTATTAACACAGCTTTTGCCAGCAGCAGTTAATTGCGCCAAAAAGTTTCCGACAACGGACAACAAATCACTTTGAGGTTCAAACAACTTTGAACCACATTTTGCAGTTTTGCTTAAGGCATATTTGCATAGGATTTTAGTATTACAGTAATGTCTATCAGTATCTACACAAAATAGAATTGTTTCGTCGTCTACAATTATTGTCACCATAGGTTTCACTATCACAAGAATTCTCTATGTGGCCAATAAATTCACAATTTACATCAAAGTTAGCGGCTACATTTTTCACACTTAGGCCTGCGTTGGGATTCAAACAATTTAGCGTGATGCTCTTTTTTCCACATAAAAAGAATCACAGTTTCTCACCGGGCAGGACCTTTTTTCATGGTTATTGTTATTGCCGCAAATGCCACACCAATTGCATTTTTTGGACTTGAAATTGGGTGGCGTTCAAGTAAAGTAATTCCGGGTTCAAAATTAGCGGTTGCCCGAGGCAAGCTGAAATTGCCTCGGGCAAGTTAACAAAATTCGGCTTATGAGGTAAACAGCATCAAAAAAGATTATTTAGAAACGTAAATTTCCGCTTTTGTTACATTAAAATAAAATGTTAATTGCAACCATTTCAATTAACACTTAGTTTAATTGTAGGCACATCACGAATCACGTTCGATACTGAGACACGTTTTACAGCTTTTTGTCACCAATTGCTGCGTTCTTTTTCAGCGAAAAATTTTCACAAATACAGTACTACGCTGTGCTGTAAGGATATTTCAAAGATCTTTAGCTCCACTAGCTTTTGCAAAAAAATTCAGCTATTTAGCTGGTGCATTTCCAAGATATTCACGTTCGAAAAACGCATTGCAGCAAAAACGCAACACTAATCAATATCTTGTTAATGTAACGATTGAAACAATTACAATCGAAAAATCAATTTTTGCGTATTGCATGATTGAAAAAAGTTGACATATTACTTCACATGAACATACAACTACGCGCAAAAGTTTTGATTTTTTTCAAATAAGATTCTATTATTATGCAAATGCAGCATTTTTGCCAAGAAGTACATTTTACGCTTTTTTTCCTAAATGAAACACTCTCAGAATTCATCGTGCTTATTTGTTTTGAAGTTGAGATTTCCTTGGGCAAGTAAACATTTGATATCACTTTCCCGGCGGCCGAGTTATTGAAAAAGTCAATTTTGACCCCTGGAATTACTTAAGTAAAATTTTTGAATAAACTACTTGGAAGTAAAACGAAATTAAAACTAACTACTAAAGTAAAACTAACTACTAAAAAAAGTAAAACTACTTGAAATAATAAAGAGGTGCCTCAAAAATGTCTTAATTTGGGAAAATACAATTTACTCGGTTTGACTCCGTACCAATTTGTGACATCACACCTGGCATGAGTTTGCAAACATTTATCGCTGATTAAGGAACGCGATGTTCGATGAGAAAGGTAATAGGATTCTGCTTTAGAGAGCGATTCTAATTCAAACTATATTCATTAGTGGTATTATACGAGTGATATAATCTGTTTTATCAAAGCTAGACCAGTAGGTGATGTTTTTAGCCTATAAATGATATAAAATTTGAAGCCAAAAACGATCATACTGTAGATTAGAACTGATAGCCTAGGTTTGCAGGAATTCCAAATTAAATAGGCCTCATGTAGGCTATTGCCTGCTCTAACAGCCCTAGAACAACACCTACCTGGTCTACCAGTCCTATTTTTGCCAACTCTTCACTAAGCTAAGGTAAGTTTCGTTACCGGTATTGTACACTCAGCAACAAGCAATTTTATGAAATAACAGAATAGGTACCGGTGCATGTATGTACTCAGCATGGGCTAATCTCAGATCTGTAATTACAAACTAGCGCAATATGATAGTAGGCCTAGTCTAATACCCACAACTTGCTAACTAGTAGCAATAAGTACGCCTAACCAAATTTGAAAGCTACTGCTGTTGGTACCTGCAGATCGTTTTTGATTTCAAATTTCATATCATTCATAGCCTGAAAACATCACAGACTGGTCTAACTTCGAAAGAACAAATTATATCACTTGTATAATGCCACCGATGAATTTAGCTTGAATTAGAATTGCTATCTAACGCAAAATCCTTTTACCTTCCTTATCAAATATCGCGTTCCTTAGCAAAAAAATTTTGCAAACTCATGTCTGTTGTGATGTCATTAATTGGTACGGAGTCAAACGGAGTAAATTGTATTTTTGTGAATAAAGGGAATTGAGTAGAAATATTTGGGGCACCTCTTTATTAGCTCACGTAGTTCTCATTTGTTTAATAAAACCGATTTTGACCAGCATCTCTTTACGTAATTTCAAGTTGTCTTCTCATGCAATAATAAACCTTAGCAAAATTTTATTAATTATTAATAAATGTAGTGTATGTGATTAGATAGTCTGTATGGCAAACCTGTAGTTTTTTTTTGCCACGTTGGCTCCTTTTGTTGTCAGTCTTAACAAGAGTAACTGGAGTAACTGTTGACATAGGTAGTGACCTGCTACTATATTTTGTACTTAAAAAAGCCTGATTCTCATTATGTCATCTACAAGTATTTTCCAACTTGTTTCCCAATGAATCTATTGGTGTTAATGTTTTAGAATCAAAAAATGAAAATACAATTGTAAAAAAGTTAAAATTTGAAGAACTACCGGTATATGACATTTCATGTAAAAAAGATGATCAAAATTTTGAATATATTCATAAAAATGCATTAATTCATATTATTAATGAAATGGCATTTTATGAAGCAACAAATGAATATCCTAAAATTAAACGAAATTTAAGTCTTGTTTGAACTCTTTCTCCTTCTTTGGCAGAAGCAGAAAAATATGTCAGTGCTTCGATCTCAGTCAAGCTGGTGTGCGGTTGAAAAGAAAAATTGTGTGTTACTTGCCTCTGCAGAAAACCAAAAAGTCAAAATATCGAAGCAGAACAACGAGAAAATTGACCAAGTTTTGAAAAAGCTTGATCTCTTGCTAAATCGAGTTGATGTTATAGAAAGAAGTATTTCAAATCTTAACAAAAGAATGACCAATGTGGAAGACAAAATGGGAAGTCTAGAACATGAATTAAAGTAAAATTGGAAATGAGAAAACAACCACGGAAGACTTGAAAAAACAGGAAACGCAGACTAACAACGCAAAGAACTATTTATAGTTCCGAAATGATTAACAAGACTGCGTATGAAAACCTGCATTAAAAAGCGAAATGTACAGCAAACAATTTCGAGTGGCAGTGTGTGGGAAACGAAAGAAGAAACAGAAAAGCTTGTGAACGATTTCTTTCAAAATGTGTTGCTTATTGATAATCCTGAATGAACTAGCTAACACACACAGACTGTCTCAGCATCCTGTGCTAAGAAATAACAAAAAAAATTTTGCGTCCAATAACGAAACCTTGAATCTAAAATCCAAAGATCCTGGTTACGCCTACGTGACGGAACACTTGCCTTGTAAAATCCAACTTCGAAAGAAAACACTGATTCCCATTTTCCAGAAAGCTACAGAGGAAGGTAAAAAAACGCATCGAAAATTGTATTGCATTTGGGCGCAATAAACAGTAATGAAAAACATAAGACCAGGTAATAATGAATTATACATTACACCTAAGACTCTTACGAAGCCGAAAGATGGCTTTTGGCCTGATGCAAAAACATTGCAGTGGTTCCAGAGCCCTGACGGAAAAAAGTCGCCTGCATTGAAACAATGAAACGACAGAAAACGAACCAAGAACTCATAAGTTGTCAATAATCAATTAGTACGCTATAGTGTTTTGGTCGCCAAGAGCTAGCAAAGTGATCGGAATCGAGATGAGGCTTTAGTGCTTTAGGTGAAGGAGCCTAGTCTATGAGCTATTGCTTACTATGTATAGATAGCCTATCCGAAGAAACGATTACATGTTGGTGAGACTTAAGCATTGTAGCTGACTAGATCTTAAACTAAGAATTCATTTCTTGGTAAGCCAGTTAGTTTTATGGAATTACTGCACTATTAGTTTAAGCCTAAACGTCAGCGGGCCAGTTAGTTTTTTACGTAATTATGCTACTGTGAACTTCAATGCAAAGGGTTTTAGATGTTCCAAGACTTAGCTACTCTGAGTCTCCAAAAACAAGCCGCTGTTTATTAATATTTTTTGTACAGATATACTACGGTTTTGGCGCACTTTGGTTCAGTAATGTTCGGAAAGCGTGGCACCCCCGATCTCAGAGACAACTACTTCCTGATTTGTACGTTTTAGAGGTTTAAAAGTAGATAGTTTGGGAAGAAACAGAAAAAAACAAGGAAAACGCAATTTTCCACAGCCAAACCCTTTGGACCAGAAAAGTGTCCAGTGTATCTGAAAGCCCCGTGGATAGGCTCAGCTTCTTCTCAGCAATTAGAACATCAAATTAAAAGTGCTTTGCAAAATTGCTACGGAGCAGCATCACCATGCTGGATTTCCTCAAGCCAACGCACGCTACCTGCTGCCAAAAAGGATGTGTTACCTGCCAATCAAAGAAGTATGGTTATTTACAAATACGCGTGCCTCTATGATAGTCGGTACGTAGGTTGCACAACACAAAGGCTTCAGGAACGCACTAAGCAGCATGTTCCAAAAGCAATAAGGCAAAGAAACACTCCTACTCAGGAGCAGGGAACCCGTCGATACCAACCAACCAGAACACAGTCAAATAAAAAATGCCAAGAAAAAAGTAACACTTAAACCGAAGCAGAGAGCGATTCAACTCTTGGCCAACCTTTGTTGGAATCCAATTAGAGCGCACGCAGCTATTCTGATTCGCTGTTTAAAATCCTAACCACAGCTCGTTCTCAATTTCACTTGAGCTAGTTGGAAGCTGTTTATGTTTTACGAAAAAAAGGTTTGTGCAGGCAAAAGCAGTTCGCATTCACCCTTCAACTGTTTCAATGAGATCAAAGCCTGCTGTCACGGAATAAATTGCATTTCTCTTTACCGTTGATTGTGCAATCTTCTTAGAATGCATTTCTCCTTGCTGTGGATTGCATTTCTCCTTAATGCATTAAGCCAAAAACCAACAAACACAAAATTTGCGTTGGTCTTAAAAACATCCTGCTCACCTCATACCAAACTAGGCAGAGATCGCGACTTCTGGTATTGCAAAAGTTCTGTTTTGTCCGAAAAGCTTTTTGCGAAAGCTAAGATGAAGTCGACTTTACTGAAAGTCATATTCAAATTTTGCACCAGCTCAAAATTATTCATAAAAATAGTACAACCTAAAACCAATTAAATTAGGGTTCCCCAAGAATCGTCATTAGGCCCTATGTTTTTCTAGGTATACGTTAACGATCTTCATAATTCATTGGAAAGCGAACCAAGATTATTTGCGGATGATACGTGGTGATTAGTGAAAGGTTCAAATTCGGAACAACTTGAGATTAATCTTAATGCAGAACTACGTCATCTCCATTTATGGTGCAGTGTGAATAAGTTACCCGTCAATCCAGCTAAAACCAATATCGTAATCATTTCACCTAAACGAACTAAAGCGCCAATCTCCCATTTAAACCTATCAAGTAACAGAACTTCAGTGAATATAGTCAGTAGTGCAAATACCTAGGAGTTACCATTGATAACGAACTTAACTTTCATGAGCAAATTAAAGTAATGGAGGGTAAAGTGGCGCGCTCAGTGGGAATACTAAATAAACTTAAACAAACTCTACTTCAAACTGTTATGTTACAACTTTACTATGCATTAGTACAACCGTTACTATTGTGTGGTATAATTATATGGGGAGCAACGTATCCTACTTATCTACAGAAATTAAAATCCTCACAAAATCGAGCGATAAGAGCCGTTGTTGGTGCTCATTTTCGAGATTCAGTAAACCCATATTACAGCCAATTGAAAATGCTGCAAATTGATGACTTGTTCGAATTTGAAGTCGCCAAATTTCTTTATGATTCCCTAAACAACAACACAACTAACGACCGCTCAAGTCGAGCTATGAGGCAGTCGACTGATTGTAGCAATTTAAACATACCTTGTTACCGTACCAATAAATTATAGAGATGTATTTAGTATCAGGCAGTCAAGATTTGAAATTGCATTCCCGCCAAATATTAGGGCATTCTCGCACAAAAAATTCAAATCTAGCTACAAAAACTTTCTATTATCTTGGTGCAAAATGTTAGCGTCAAAGATTTTTTGTTTATGCTGTTTGCATATTTTTTTCATGATATAATTCAAAAGATCTCGGCTTTGGTAACATGAAAAAGTTTATGCTGATGACGATTCGTCTCTTTATTCAAATCGTCAAAATGTCGCAACTCACTTAGATAAAGTGATGAAAACCATCCATGATACTGGCATATAAATTACCTCTCTGACAAGAAGGTGGTTGCTTGACTCGAGACCGTAAGGTCCTTTGCAACTTCCCTATCGCCTTTTTAAACAAATGCTGATTATAATTTCTTCTTCTTGCTATTACTGAGCCATGAAATAAATTTGTCTGGTCTTGTCTATTTTTATGATTCCACTTCTGACACAATGCAAAATGAGCAAGCAAACACAACTCTGGCACAAATCAAATGCAGAGATGGGCAAGATCACCACCTTTTGGTGATCTTGAAGATAAGATCAGATCATCCAAAAATGTGATCTTGAAGATCAAAGATCAGTTAACCAAACACTGTGATCTTGAAGATGAAGATCAGATCATCCAAAAAAGTGATCTTGAAGATCAAAGATCAGATCACCCATACACTGTGATCTTGAAGATCAAGATCAAGATTGTAAAGCACCCTTTTATTCAATAAAATAGAGTTAGGCCAGAGTCTTAGGCCTACGTTACCGCCCTAGCTACTGGTAATTAAATCCAAGTAGCCTATTACTGCAATAGCCTAACCAAGCACCTTAGAGCACTTATCCTGACGGACACATGTTGCTGTCAGCAATCTAGCTTTTTGGCTCTCAACTGCCTAGTCATTAACAAAGAAAGAGGCCTAGGCTATTACCGGTACTGGCACTGCTACCACTACCAGCACTTGTTTTTTTAGTATTCCTAGTGATTTTCTTTACTATCGGTAATCTGCTAATGGTGTTCAAAAAAAGAGTGCTATTGTCGATAGGATGCACCAAGTCTGTTGTTAACGAAGCTAATTTTTGATTAATTTTCTCCTTAAGTTCGCAGGTTAGGTACTGCCGTACTGATTCGTACCTGTCCTGTCTGTACCCCGGCAAATGCGGATCGCTTTCTCCAGTATAGACTCCATTCCGTGTCGGAGCCATGAAATAGCATTATAATATCACTTAACCTGGCCTCGGCGATGCTTACCCTACGCAATGTTTAAAAATGAAAGTGATATTGATCATCAAGATCAAGATCTGATTTTTAAGATCAAGATCGTGCCCATGTCTGATCAAATGTAATAACAAAAAAAATGTTGGGCATTCAAAAAGTTTACTGTTACAAAAACTCTGAATTAACAATGCCTTGGCTTTCTATAGCGTGGTGTGAAACAATGCATACGACTTATTGATGAGAATCATGCGCTTACAGTTATCTGGCGGGTTGAGATGCTACAGCTAGTCAATCTGTTATCCAACTTCAACTTGTATATTTTAGACCGACAGCGTGTGTGCTACTCGGCGCTGGTGCTCAGCATGCTCTTCTCAACCGGCGAGCCAATTCCACTCAGTTATTACGGTAAAGCCTGTTTTTAGAGTATTTTAGATCTATAAGCAATACAGAATTGAAGTGCTTGCCAGGGTTATTACTAAGCCAATTTCATCAGCACATCTCGGCATCTGTTTGTTGGATCACAGTGATTAGTTTTTTGGTATTATGATAAGTACAGTATAAGTTTTGACTTTTTAAAAACTAAATTAGCATGAAATTTGGGTATTATTGTCTTTTAGGCCCGGTCTACACTGTTCGTAAAATTGCGAGCGAAAAAGCTGCCCTTAGTTTGTTTTAAGCAGAAATTTGTTCCATCCGGAGTACCGCCTTACCAGCGTACATGCGGACAGTTCGTTAAAACAAACTAAGGATACGCTCGTATACGCACGATTTTGCGTACAGTGTAGACCGGGCCTTAATCAGGATGTTCATTCGAAGCTTTCCGTCTGACACTTGACAAAAAGAATCGTCAAAATAGAGAGCGCAGGAAAAAGAACGGCTCTTTGTAGAAAAAAAGTAGAGCCGTGATTGGTTGGAAGAAGACTGATAGGAGGGCGTCAATAGTATAAATCTTTAGGGGGATTGTGACATGCTTTTTCTGGTATGTATAACGTAGACTTCAAACAAATGAATTTTGCGCATTGACATATGCTGTTCAGTACCGTGCTCCGTAATTTAAGTCTGCTTCAAAGTTATTGATGTTATTTTAGCTGTAATCTTACTCCCATTGTGACGACTAAACAGAGAATGGTTTGTTGCTCTTGGAGTGCTTCTCTGCAACCGAGTCAGAGAATAAAAGAAATAATCACTTTGAAAGTCGTAAAATTCATTGAATTACGATAATAGAAACCGTGCAAAGCACACGCGTCTTCTTTTCGTTTCAGCTGCGATGCTGCGTGTTTAGCTGCTTTTACAGCCGAAGTTTTTTGACTCTTTCCCAAACACTTCAGTACACTTTGTAGCATTTCATTAATGGTGTGTTTTTTTGTTTCTACTATGTTTTTAATGTTATGGTTTTTAATATATACAAAGCCCTGTAGTTACAAGGCACCAAATATACACTATTATTTTAAAAATGGCAGGATTGCTACAAATAACGGAAAAAAGAAATGCAAGTATGTTTCGATATAGAAGTCGGAAGAATTTCGAAATTAGCTCAAAAATTAAAAAAAAGTACCAATTTTGTTTGGCCACAAAATAGATCTCAATGCCCCTTTAAGCTATACACGAATTCTGTTTGTCGGCAGAGGGCGGGTTAGAAGTTTTGATAAAAGTGGCTTCAAGAGCAGATAGATGGAAAGGTTAGCGGCCTTGGGCAAGAATAGAAAATCTGCTGTCATCATAATGTTGAGCGCAGGTAGGATTTTGTAAACGATGAAGTCCAATGGATGATTCAGAAGCAAGAGACTGGGTATTAGACTGGGAGGAAGATTTGCACTGACGGGCATGAAGTGTGCACCTTTATAAAGAAGAACCACAGCGTATTGAACGTGTTTGGTCCTACAGCCTGTGGGAGGTGCGGCCTACATACCGACTGTCGCAGTGTTGCGATCTCCATCTGCTTGATGGAATTGCTCCCTCCCAGAAATACGCAGAAAAGCTGCAAGCAAGCAAGAACGCTTAAGAGCAGTATCTGACCCCCGTCACTTGTTGTTCATTTACAAGCCCTCCCCACCAAGGTTAAATAAATCAAGAAAAATCTTTCTGTACTGCGTAGATCCTCTAGAAGGGAACATTACAACTTGGAGAGAGGAAGCATGGGAAAGAAAGTTAGAAGCGTTGCCATCGAGCAATTGTCTAAATGCCAAACTCTATGAAAGTCTGTCTTCTGAATCTACATCAGAGGGGAAAATGTGGCGCTTCCGTAAAGAGATTCTGCTGGGAATCGGTTTCATTGAATAAATGAGAACTACTAGAGGCAATAAAGAGTTGCCCCAAACCTTTTTCCACAATTCCCATTATTCGCGAAAGTACGATTTAAATCTGCTTGACTTCGTACCATTGACAACCCTGCATTTCGTAATTTTGTGACATCACAAAGGCATGCCGCAGATCAGAACTGGTAGCCTAAGTCTACAGGTCCCAGCAGCAGTAGCCAAATTTTCAGATTTGGTTCTAGGCTACTCACTGCTATCAAGTTGATAATCGCGTTTCTTGGTCTGTGGGAGTTTTTGCAAAATTGTGCCTTGTGTGATGTCACAAAATTGTGAAATGCAGGGTTGCCAATAGTACGAAGTCAAACGGATTAAATCATATTTTTGCAAAACAAAGCAAATTGTGGAAAAAGATATGGGGCACCTTTTTATTACCCATAACAGTTCTCATTTCTTCAATGAAACCGATTTCGAACAGTATCTCTATCATCGTCTTTGCTCTGGCGTAGCAAGAACAAAAAAAGACTGGAAAAGTGGGGCTTCACTATAGGCTTAGCAAGGATTTTTGATAGGGGAAGGGGGGCAAACTACAAATCACATTCAATGACGTCATCAGAAATTTTCGAAAGAGAGACTTTGTGGGACAAAGATATCGTAGAATGGAAGATCCAAAAGCCGTGGCCTGGTTTGACACTTTACCACGATCTTGGTAAGAGGAGAAGGATTACACCAATAGTTAAAAGGTCTAAATTGGGAGACGTGTTGAGTGAAGAAGTGTTACTCAAACTTATCGCGGACGGGGTCTGGGGGCGAAGACCCTAGCCGCAGCGCGATTTTTAGTAATTGGAAAAAAAGTTGTTTTAATGCCATGGAATCACATTTCGCACGTGTTCAGAGCCATTTGAAAGAACTAAGTTTTTAACATTTGAAAGCCAATTGAAAAAATTGAATTGTTCTATTTTCCTTTTACTGGCAATTTAAGTCCAAAACAGATTTAAAAGCTTGCATTTTGGGTTAAATTTTGTGATTTGGCCCCGGTAGGGGGAAGTAAGGTACATTGCCTCCTGCAATATTTTAGCAATAAGTGATGATCGACTCGAAGATTTTTCTTCTTCATGAAAATAACCATTTTCATGAGTACATGTACGGCCAGGGGGCCCAGGAACCCTCAATTCAAATTCTATAATTTGTTCCATGAGCATTTCCCCAAGGTAATTTATTTTTCAAAAGTATTTTGTCGCGTAAAAATTGGCGAGGTGGATGTGAATTGTTCTTATTCAAAAATGGTACAGTAGATGGTTACTCCTATTAACCATGTTATTGACTGGGACCCCTGGTACTTTGGGAATTTTCACAACATCTTCCTACCAAATGTAGGTGAAGACCAAAAAAAGTCATTTCGTATGAGCGCGGGGCCCCTGGCGCTGTGCCATGTAGTAAATCCGGCTTTAGATATTGCATTACGTTCATAAAAATTTTATAACCTGAAGTTGCAACTTTTAGGACAAAAACCCTTAATTTTACTCGGGTTATACATTTAAAGTGGTCGGAACAAATTGAATTGAGGGGCCGCGGGTCCCCTGGTTGTCAATATGATAATATTGTTGTTCATTATTGTTGGAAACTGAAGAAACGATTGGCTTTTTATCACATTTTTATGATTGGTGGCATATTAATTGAGGGGGGCTCTGCACCCTCCCACTTATGGGCTTCACGGATCCATTCACAAGCGTAGTCTGCAAGTGTATAAACTTAGTAGATGACACAATCCAATATCGCTTGTCATGCTTTCTACTTGACGAACCTTGCTACAATGCTGATTTCTGCGAATTCAATGAGAGAGCCAGACGATGCGTGGAGCTGTGGCAAACGTGAGCTTAAACGAGGACAAAAGGCAATCAATGAGGGTATATAGAGTCAGTCCAATTATTAAACTAGATTGGCGCTGACTCCATCCTTTTTGACCCAGCCGTTCTGGAGATATTCTGCTTCAAACACGATGTAAAGGCCTCTAGTGTTAAAATGGTTATTGGCAACTCTGACGTTGATAGCGTCGTTAGCTTCGAAGAAATGAACATCCTGATTAAAGCAATTTTCAAGTTCTTAACCACCAACCAACTTTTCGCTTATTATCCTATTTCTACAATTTAGGAACAATCGTATATTTAGAAAATTTGGACACCAGCAGGTTAGCAAATAGGTTACTGTAAACTTTAAGTGCCTACACTTCATTAGCCCTGACTCTTAATTCTGTAAAAACTTGTAGCGTTCAGCAGAATGGAGCCCATAATTTTCAGCTTATGAATCGGACGTGCATCACACGCACTTCGATTGAGAAAATACGCTAATTAATGTGCTCTTTTGCATAAACATGTATGTAGTTAATGCGAATTGTAATTCCGCCGCTCACCTCTGTTGCAGACACGATCAATCACCACTTCCTCTCGTCGCTCATCGCTGGTATTGACGAAGACGAGCACGTCGCCGATGTATTCGTTCGCCTGCTGCTTGCGATCAACCTGCACTTCGTCGGTAAATGCTATTGTCGCAACCTGGGTAGTCAGAGAGGTGCCCTTCTAAAGCACTTTGCTTCTCGCTTTTTTATTAAAATGTTTCTAATCTTCAAAGCAGATTTTCGCCTGACACTTATCAAGAAGAATCATTGGAATTGAAGACGCTGGTAAGGGGAAGCTATTTGCAGGAAAAAGCCAAGCGTGATTGGCTGGAAAAAGACAATGAGAGAGCGTCATTAGTACGCAATAAGTTCACCAGGGGTCGGCAACCTACGACCCCCGAGCCGGATCTGGCCTGTGGGCTCGTTACAAATTTTTAGAATTTTGTCGTAAATGAAATCAGTTGAGTTAATGTGCAGGTGCAGCTACGAGTTAAAAGCGACAATTTTTATTCTTGAAACTATTTTGATTAAAAACAATCATACCAAACAGAATTAGACCCGACCCAGTGATACAAATCTTCCGCTTTGCGACGAACTTCGCCGATTTTTTGACGAAATATGTGTGAATCTTGTTTTTAAATCGTGCAGGTTCAGTTTTGTGAATCGTACGGAACCGGTGAGAAAAATATAAGCGGTAGGGGGGGGGATTGGAGCTGTGTATAAGCGTTCGTATTTCAAAGCCGAATACTGTATACTGGGCGTAAAGCTGGGAAGGTAACAGCGTATTCTTAGTGTGTTTCAAAATTCCGTACTGCATTAGCGGCGAAGAAGCTGCCAGTTGGTTAAAATAAACTAGGGATACGCTCGTACGCACACGATCAGTGGCACATCTAGGGAGGCCTCATCCGACCTCCTTAGCCAAGTCGCTAAAAATTCAACCTCAAAGTACAAGCGTTTAATCTTGCTTTGGACTTGACCAGTCCTGTAAGTATGAGGTACTGAAGGGGCTGGGTAATTAAATTCTATCTTCAACTGGCTTTCAAATTTCGGCTGTTTAGTTGTTCCAAATGGCTATAAAACATGCGAAAAGAGATCTAAACAGTGTTAAAATGGCTACTTTGTAAAATCACAAAAATTGTTTAGCCGCTGGGGGCTTCGTCCACAGACCTCCATGGTCCCCATCCCCCATAGATCCCATGCGCTTAAGTTGCGCCAGTTTGCTTAATGCTCCAAATTGAAACATTTTTCGAACAAAGAATACAAGTTGGTGATCAAGCCCCCCTCCTTAACAAAATCCTGGTTGCGGCATGGTAACTTATTGTTCTGCTCTCAGTGTAGGCCTGGGCTTTTAAGCGTGCTCATTTTCCAAACAATATTTTTGAAACCGAATCTATGTAATATATACTCATAAGTTATGCGGCAGTTTAGGTCTCGCCCCCCTCCTCTCCCGGACAATGTGCGCGTGCGTTTATCCCTCTTTATAGCAAAAAAGAATTGGTGATTCTTACGCTTTGTTAAGCCATTGTTACTTCGCTTTGTCAGCCATTGGACTTTATCTTTTACGAAATCCTGTCTGCGCTCAACATTATGATGACAGTGGGTTTTCTATTCTTGCCCAAGGCCGCTTTGCTTTCCATCTATCTGCTCTTGGAGCCACTTTCATCAAAACCTCTAACCCCGCCCTCTACCGACAAACAGAATTCGTTTACAGCTTAAAAGATTGTGCAGTAATGACGCTCTCTCATTGTTTTCAGCCAATCACGGCTCGGCTTTTTCTTGTAAATTGCCGCTCGTTTTCCTGCGCTCTCCATTCTGATAATTCTTCTTGACAAGTGTCAGACGAAAAGCTGTTTTGAAGACATGAACATTTTAATCAAAGCAATTCTCAAGTTCTGTACCACCAATCAACTTTTCTTGCTTCGTGAAATTTGATATTATGTTCATGGGCCGAATCTGACCCATCAAGTAAAATTATCATCATGTTTACGCCACTCTAAAAAAACCGCTTGTCCGCTTTGAACGCCTCTTGCCGTTGCGGCGCTGGTAAGTGACCAGGTTGTTTACGTCGAGAAAAATGAAACTTAAAAAAAAACAACTTAGTAACAAACAGTCATGGCAATCAGTGGTTTAGTGGATAGACCGTTGCTACTAAAAAGCTAGGCCAGGTTCGATTCCTAGTGGAGTCAAAAATATTAGACGTTAATCGTAGCTTTTCTACTTAATGTTGGGCAAAGGTTTGTGAAAATCCTTCACAATGACTGCATTTGCTGAGCACCAATTTTTTCAGACCCAAACTGCAACATGGTGATTGACTCGGTGAGCAAAATGAACTGTACTGCGCTTGGTGAGAAAGTCATGCTACTCGTCAACAGGGGCGGTGAGTTCATAACACTCTAACACTTTCCATGTGTAGTGTGTGACCAGTGGCTAGGTCTATCTCAAATTCTTTGTGTGTTGAAACGTCAGCACAAGATGTGGCGAATTTGAATGTATGAAACGCGATTTGAACGAACAGTATAAGTTGGTTTGCCGCCCTAAACTCCAGTGATACATTTACGGCCGTTTTAGGGGGCATTTGCACTTGGTCCTCCAACATGTGTTGAGTTTAAACCCACAGTTTGTTTGTTTTTTGTCAATCTAAAAGCTCATATAACAACGCTAGAACTCAGCGCTTTACAGGAGTTTCCTGCAGTTGTTCACTTTATTATGGAATAACATAGAGCGATCTTTAAAATTCCAGCGACTTTTGAGCAAAATATTATTACATTAGCCAAACTTAACAATAGCCACGTATTTTACAGCCATTTCTATTCTGAGAACGCTATTTAGTATTGCTACCCAAATGCCAACATATTAATTATTGTGCAGTATATTGTATTACATCCATTATTCAGCACCAAAGCTTTCGTAATAAAATTGTTCAAAAACTTTGTGAAGAGTAAGAAGAAGGATTTCTCTATGTCAGAGGTGACAGTTTAGTAAAAAACTGGGCCATCCAGCTTAAATCTATCAAAGCCATTGAGCTCAAGTACTTCAAGGTCTTAAATGTTGGAGTAGTCCCATAAGTTTGACTCTTCTACTTTTCTGTGATATCAGTTCATTGTGACAATTCATCTTATAGTTTTGAAGGTCCATTTAAGGGCTAATTGCTCAACATGGCATGATCATTGGCCAAGTTTGGCATGTTTCATCTTTCCCTTATATTCCCCTACGATACTTTCGAAATTTTATGCGGCCCATTTGGCATGGTCTCCTCAATATGGCCCCCCAAATTTTGCGAGCTTTAATCTTTGATTAATATTAACCTATCCAATAGATTTAATTTGTTTAGCTTTTGTAGTTAATGGGAAGAGATGTCAACATAATTGGAGGATCTCTATAGCTTGGCAACCCCAAATTTTTTCAAATTTTTACCTATATTGAAAATTTTTTGTCTAGCTTGAGTGGTTAAAATTTTTGAAGGACCCGCTTAAGGAGGACTACCCAATTGCCGCTCCTGAAATTGGTCATATTTTATCTTGACTGTATATTTACCTATTCTGAAAGTTTAGTATGTCTAGCTTGAATGGTTGAAAAGTTTGAATTTTGGGGGACCAAATTAAGGGATCCCAATTTTGGTACCCAAAAATTTTGTCATATTGTAACTTTCTGTTGTATTTACCTACCCTGAGAGCTTCATGTGTCCAGCTTTAGTGGATAAAAATTTTTAACTTTGGCGGCCCGTTCTGGGAGGAACCTCTCTTTGTGTTACCCCCAAATTTTAACTTTCCTTCATAGTTGTCTATCCTAAAAATTTCATGTGTCTGGCTTAAGCTATCAAAAAATTTGAATTTTGGCGTCCTCGTTTGAGTTGGACCCCCGTTGTGGTACCCCCAATTGTTGTTAACTGTAGTTTATTTTTGACATCTACTCATTCCGAAAATTTAATCCATTTAGCTTTGACCGTTTAAAAGTTCAAACTTTTGAAGGACCCGTGTGAGGGGAACCCCCAACGTGGTATCCCCTATTTCAGGCGGACACTAATCCTCCCTGATACCTGCAATCGCTTAATTTTGAATACTGGGCGTTTAGCGGTTTAAAAGTAGATAGCTCGGGAAGAAAAAAAAAAGTAAAAAAGAAAAGACAAATAGTGTTCAAGTTGGGGAAGATGAACATAATCAAAAGAACGATGGTGGATAGTGTGTTCGAAAATCACATACCTTTTTCATCAATATCAGTACTTACCGAGATATATCGGTTCAAATTGGTTCACTTTTTGCCGATATTTGGCCTGTAAAATTCCGGTCACGTGACCGGGCGCCCCCAAACACGGTGTGCATCAAGCCTTCTTATTGACCCATGTTGTGTCCGAATTTCAGCTTGGCACGTCAAGTGGTCTTTGAGTTATAAGGCGATTAAAAATTTTCAACCCAAAACTCACCTTTTTTGTGTGTGTGTCTTAATTCACGATCATGTGACCTAGGATCCTAAAATTGGCACACATGACGCTTTCATTAATTCTTATGTTGAGTCCAAATTTCAACTTTCTAGGTTTAACCGTTTGTTAATTATAAGCAAATCAATCCTCATCTATCAAAACGGCCGAACAAAAACAAAGGTCCTACGCGCGCTCGCCCGAGGTCCCAATCAGCTGATTTTTTAGGACATCATATCCGAAATTGCTTGATTTTTTTCCGACACGGAGCAAAAAAATCGGAAAAGTTTCGAAAAAATAAACCATAGGATGCTTCATAGAGATATAAAAAAAACGTTTTTTTCGATGTTTTTTTTACCCTTGTTTTTTTTTCTTCGTTCTTGATAAAAGCAAAAAAGTTTGTTTTTTTAAATGAAGCAAAACCGCCTGCTTCAAATTGCACGACTAAAGGCCAATTTACACTGGCGTCGTGATCGCGTCACATGACGCATTCGCTCAGCGCTTCGCGATTTTGAAATGCCAGGCATGACGCGACGGAGCGACGAGATTTTTGTTTGCAAGCGCGATACGTCGGTTGCTAGAGGAAACGCCAAACATTGTTCAGCGGAGGTGCGAGACTAAGATAATGGCCAACTACTTAAGCTTGTTTCTTTTTACATTCTTGGTGTTAAATGGTCTACTGTTTAACACCAATAATGTAAAAAAGTCTAAATTTACCGCGGTTGAAATTTTAAATCAAATTCGGATAAAAAGTTTGTCAACGTTTGGCAAGCTCTTAGTTAATTTAGTTAAGACTGCTTGTTCTAAATAGGATGTCTGATTTGGGTATGTTTTTCTAAACCCGGGTTTCGGATTTTTATTTTGAAAATTTTAGTGTTTTGGGATTTACCTGCTTTCAAAAGTTGGTGTTTTTGTTTCTTGAATATCAAAAAAATACTACATTTTGTACTTTTACTTTTATTGGAAAAAACTAAAAAAAAAAAACATGAAATGAGAAGGATGGTCGTCCTATTATGTAATATTCGAATATTTGTTGCAAAGGAGAAAATTATCAGCTGACTGAATTTTTTTATTAAAAAATGGCAGAAAGCAACATTTTCAAAATGTGCTTTTTTGCACTTGATTACTGCCAGCATTTTTCTTGGCATGTCGTTAAATGTGGCACGCAACTGTTTTTGGGTACTCTTGCCTACGTTTTAGTCAAATTTCTTTCTTAAGTTTTGACCTTTTTCTCCAAAATGTTTTTCAACTAAATTTTTGAGCATTTTAAGAGTTTTTGTACATACAGCAATACACTGAATTAATCTTTACGTTTCGTTCAACAAAAAAAGTTCTGATTTCTTTGTTGCAGAAACAACGCTCTCACGACGAACGACAAAGTAGAACTTGTTTCCGCAGCGTCGCTAAACGCGAGTTTTTCTGTCAGCGCGTCATATCAAACCCTTCCGTATCGCGAGAAATCGTTCAGTGTGCATTGGTCTTCGCGCTTACGTGTCAGGATCGTTGAAAACACGTCATCTGACGCGATCGCGACGCTAGTGTGAATTGGCCTTAACATGGCAGAGTATCGCATATCAAAGCTGTAAACGGGTCGACAGTTATTGGCCTGAACCCGAAGACATAAGCCCCAACCGGAAAAAGTGATTTAAAACCAAACAGGCCCAAAAAAGCCCTAAAAGATCGGAAAAATGTATACGGTTATTAAACTATAAAATATTGTGTGGGGGGACGTTTTCGTAGCCGTGACCATACGCATTCGGAATGCGGGAGCAACTTGATGAAAATTTTGCCCCAAATTTTGGTGCAGACTAAAAAGCGATTTTTGGTGAGAATTTTTCTCGCAGTTCGGGTGAAGACAAAAAAAAAAGGTCTTCACCGCAATTTGGTGGAATATTTGGCTGGAAATTGGCAATTTATTAGCCACTTTTTCGTCTGAACATCCAGGACTCTTTCTTGTTGTGGGTGGACGGCGGACGCAGAATTTTCATTGGGGAACGCTAACTCTTGATGGGGTTACGCGTCTCCTGCGTAAATCTCGATGGGGACGTGTTTCCCCTACAATTTAAGTACTGGTTGTTGCTCAAATAGGGTTTACCCTATCTTACATGCGTGGAATTTTTTCCCCTCTTGTTTTTTTGTGGTAAATCCCTTTAGAAATAAAATTTTTACTTCAAATCAACTTGATTTTGAATCAAAATTCATTACAAATATCTTCTGAAAATATGAAGTTGCAAAGGTAACGGGAAGTTTCCCGATTTTTGTGACGTAACTAACTAGACTTAGGCATTTTAGGGTTCAGTATCAAAAATCAAACCTATGTACAAAATTGAATCGCCGTTGATGTCATCACAAAATGACGGCATTTGAAAAATGTGATGGTGACGTTACAATGATGATGTCATCAACTCTAAACTAATTTTTCTAAAAAATTTTGGTAAACGAAAACCCGCATGCCAAATCTATTGTTCGTTTGCATGCCTTTTGGTTTAGAAGGTAGATAGAGGGGCATTTTTGCTCCCCGTGTAAACTGCGTTTGTCAAACACCCCGAGCAAAATAGGGTTAAAATAAAACTGCGTGTTGTTGATCAATTGTGATGTAATACTAATCGCATTGATTCTTAAACGAAGTTGTCATGCAGTGTAGTCAAGGTATTTTGGTATGCTTTTGTAGCATCTAAAAGGCAAAGACACAAATAGGGTTGTACAAAGTAGAATTTCGAATCCTTGAGATTCGAATCTCCAGAGAAACGAATCTCAAAACACATTTTTTATCGGGTAATTGGATTCGAAAAAAATCTTTTGAAGCACCGCCAAAACGCGAAGAGTAGTGCGTATTATGCAGTTTCAAGCAACCTAACTGTCAAGCCGCATTTCATTGATAGTGCATTGCACTCAAGCGTGCACGCATGTTTGACTTATTTTTTCGCCATTGTGTTTTTTTAAATTTTTGCAATAAAACTGTATTGATTATGCATAATCCCAATTTGCAGTGAGTTATTCTAGAATAGGATTCGAAATTCTAGATTCGAAATGTCTATTCTAGAATTATTCTAGAATACTACATTATTCTACGTTGTACAACCCTAGACACAAAACAAGTACGTAGATTAAGCCCGACATTTTGTCAATATTGAAGGGGGGTAAAGCATCCAGCCAATTCCGGTAGTTAACCATAGTAAAAATTGAAATAAAATTTCTGAATTTTTTTCTCAGTTTGGCGCTGCGGTTGCAAAGATATTCAGCAAATACAAAGAGATATTCCTCGTGAAAAGTTTTTGGAAACCCTTAATCTGTTTTCTCAGCGTGAACTTCCAAGGTAAAAGACAGACTAAATAATATTTACCCTTACAATATCATCAGTTTATTACATATCCTATCCAATTTTGATAAAACTCTCCCTTTTTTTGGAAATTTAGGCTGGGAGAACAAACTCAGGGTTTCCAAAAAACTTTTTTTGGGAGATATCTTTTTGTATTTTGTTGAATATTTTCCAACCGCAGCCCCAAAAATGAAAATAAAAAATTAAAAAATTATTTTTCCCTTTTAGCTGTAGTAACTACCACCAGAATTGGCTGGATACTTCACCCCCTTAAGTCCACGAAAACCCAAAACAAGAATTTCGGTAAGAAGCAACCGCTACTGGTGTTCAAACTTCAAGCACGAACTCATCGGTGTCAAAAATTTAATTGGTTACCGCAGCTGCTCTTAAACTTACTGTGAAGAAGTTGAGCACAGAAAGTTTTCGTCGCACATTCAGCGAATCCTGTGAACTTATACGTGCCAGTAACACACAAGTCCACGACAACTGACAGTCGCAAACTGACCACGGTCAGTTGGCGTGCGTCGGTAACGCACTGTGGTTAAACTGCATGAGAGCATAATGCATATCCCACCGCCTAACCCTAAAAACTGCTTTAGCGAAACTAGGAATTCGAAGATAAGAACCATTGGATTACAGTGAGAAGCCAGCAATTAGCATTTCCACTTGCAACAAAGTTTTCTAAAAAAAACAAACAGTTTTTTTAGGCCTAACGTGGGCAAAAAAACTTCACATCACTACTGCTACACCCCGAGAACCTCTCCAATATCCCCAAATACTGTTTTCTGAACGGCTTAAACGAGGATGGAAAGCAAAGTCAACGATGGCATCTAAAGTTAGTGCAATCGTATTAGATTAGATTGGCGTTGACTCCATTTATCTTGACTCCGCCATTCCAGAGGTACTCTACTTCAAAGACGACGTGAGGGCCTCTTGAATTAAAATTTTTATTCGCAACTCTGACATTTCAATGCAGTATAGGCCTATATTGACCTATATATAAGTTAAAATGCCTCTGTGGCTGAAACTAATTGCGGCGTTACCTTGGAATAAAACTAAGATGGCGTTGCCAATGTTATTGACGTCAGGGTTGGCAATAAAAATTGTGATTAGAGAGGCTCCTACGTGTTGTTTCAAATAGAATATCTCTGAAGCGGCTGAGTCAAGAAAGATGGAGTCAACGCCAATCTAATCAAATGCGATTACCCTAACTTTAGATACCGGTACTTCCATTGATTTTGCCTTCAGTCCTCTTTTAAGGTAGAGAGCAATGTTTGTAATGTTACTAGATATTTAAGAGACAAGTGTTCGTGGGCCACCTGTTGGTTACCTCCCAAGTGTGCCCGCGAGCAATTCATTTGTAAATGGCTTAACAAGTAAGATGTGTTTTACTAGGATCAGTCACAATGTGATTGATCCTAGTAAACACCTGCTGTTGAGGATTTCAACTTCCTTGGGGCCCCAAAAGAAAGTATTTTTGAGTTGCTCCTAAAAGGTGAACAAAAAGCTGGGCTTGCTTGCAAGCTTCCAGTTATTTAAATTTTTACCTCTTCGCAGTTCGCATTCAAAAACGAAGAGTCCCCATTGCATTTTTCGTTATTTGCACAAGATGCGTTCAGGATAGTCAGCGTTACCATTACGTGCTTATTTCTAAGACTTGTGCTTATTTTCAGGAGCAATGTCGTTCAAAACATAAATGTGCTTAATTCTATGAAACCTGAGCCCACATTACTGCGGGTGTTAGCAAGCTCATTAAGGCCAATTTGTGTCGCTAACAGACGCTAACGTACGAAATACTTCGTTTACAAACTGCTATTTCCGAACCATCTCTCCCAATAAGTATTAAAAATGCTCGCTCTAATTTCTTTGCGAGATGTTACGTAACCTGCGTTAGTGCGTAATAATTACTTTGTGATTACATTTCTTGTGAAGTCAAATAAATTTCTATTTCAAGATAAAGCGAATGTACTGTAATTGTTAAGGAAAAAGATAGTAGTCATTCCATGCCATTTCATCAGGCCTGCTGACTATCAACTCTGTCAGATTTTTTTCATATTTGAATGTTTGTTTCTATAGTCTTTCCTCAGCATAACAATACGAATTTTATTGTTCGTTATGTCGCAATGCCCGTTTTAAAATTGTTGCTACAGGCGAAAAAGGGGTGATAAAATGGCCAAAATTGGTTGCAAAAATTTGTTGGAATACAAAAATTTGGGCTGTACTGCATGTCTAAATTTGCCGAAAAAAAGAAAAGTATTTTTGAATGGAACTCTGGCTGCTGAACTCAAAATTCGGCCTCGTTTTTTCCTTAACATGTTTACGTGAAGATATGCTACAATTTTTATTAAAAAATTGTGTGAATGAAGTACCCATTTGTGGAAGTTGATTTTCGCAACTTTGGCAATTTCGTAGAAAGTTGAAAATCGGTATGCTCTGTAGCGCAAATATATTCATTTAGCATATCCTGAAATCAGCGAGGTGATGTTTTTTGAGAAAAGTTATTATAATTTGAATTTTCCGAAACATAAGCCATTGCAGCCGCAAAAAATACGGCTAATTCCAAGCTTACTTGAGAACCAATGCACCCTACGCTTGATGCACATTGACTGAAACTGCCATCGTGAAAAGAATGAAAAAAATTAACTTCATGACATGTTGTTAAAAAGTTATCACCAATTCAAAAATTTCCACTAGAGGGCGGTGTTTTTTTTTACTGTGAGTGATTTTGATCCTGTTTCTGGTTCATTTTCAAACATATGAAGTGCTTTAAGAGGATTTAAAAAAGTGCTCAATATAACAAAATCATTCATGCATAAAATTCATGCATTTCTAGTGGTAATTTTTGAATTGGCGATAACTTTCGCATGTCGTAGAAAGTTAATTTTTTCATTCTTTTCAGGATTACAGTTTTAATCACTGTGCACCACGTGTAGGGTGCATTGGTATTCAAGTAAGCTTGGAATTAGCCGTATTTTTTTTGCGGCTCTATGGCTATTTTTCGGAAAATTCAAATTATAATAACTTTTCTCAAAAAACATCACCTCGCTGAATTCAGGATATGCTAAATGAATATATTTGCGCTACAGAGCATACCGATTTTCAACTTTCTACGAAATTGCCAAAGTTGCGAAAATCAACTTCGACGAATGGGTACTTTATTTAAACAATTTTTTGGTAAAAACAGAAGCATATCTCAAAAAATAAACTTGTTTAGGAAAAAACGAGGCCGAATTTGAGTTCAGCAGCCAGAGTTCCATTCAAAAATACTTTTCTTTTTTTTGGCAAATTTAGACATGTAGTACAGCCCAAATTTTTGCAACCGATTTTGGCCATTTTACCACCCCTTTTTCGCCTGCAGCACCAACTTTAAAATGGGCATTGTGACATATACGTACATCCGGCACATCTCTGTTTGAAGGCTTTGTTTTTCATCTGAAAGCACACAGATACTTAGGAAGCCTCCCGCGCCGTGATCCAATCTTGGTGGGGTTTCCGTTTCTCTCCTGGACCTAGACAATTCTAAAGTCCAATGGAAATATTCCACAAAGCATCTTGCAAAACCCTAGCTAGCTCTCTTACCCCTACTTCCATTCCTTTTTTGAAGCCTAACACTTGAGCACCAAACGTGCTCTTGCTCAAGCATGCATTGTTGCTGCAGCAGTGTTGACTGTTCGTATTCATTTTTTGATACGATTTGACATGGCATAACGTGGTATTTTAATTGCGGATTTAAAGCAATGACAACTTGACTTTCAGAGGATCCCGTCCTTATAAACGAGGAAGGCAAGAGCGTGAACTCAGTGATAAAGTTTCTTCAGGATATCTTCTCGCGCGACGACACCGCAACCACTTTCCTTTACACGAACGACCTCTCCGTGCTGGCGGACATTATCGCCAGGAACCTGGCGGATCTGCCTCCTGGGGATAAGGTGGGTGCTTTGCTATAGCGGAGTTGCTTAAATCGACGGCGGATACGCAGGCAAAGGTGCGGAAAGTAAATTGCGTGGTTTTGCTAGAAGTTGTGAAGCAGCAACTAAAATCACGCAATTTTTTAACCTTTTAAAGAATGTTTAAGTAAAATTATAGAAGTAAATTTTATTTATCGTATAACGAAGCGGAAAAAAACTGCAGTCACTAATAAATTTTGTAAGCTATGTAACAGTGTGCACTGTGCACACTTTGACAGATGGTAGCTGTTAAACAGCAAGGAATGGTTGCGAATGGACCCTTCGGTCTTAAAGTCAAGCAGCCACCCAGAGAAAGACGAAAATGTGGTTAGAAATTTGAGCAATGTACATAATTTTCACAGAGTGTGGTGACGTCTAAGAGCGATTATTAGTGGAGAAGTAGTTTTTGTTTCGTGATTACTTTTCATAATAAAGTTTAAAATGATTGAAGGATTTATACGTGTTTTTTTAATTTCCGTCAATATATGATTCCAAACTTTTTCTGTTTACTACTTTCAGCAGCGTTGTAGTTTGGTTGTACGGTGTTTAAGAATGTAAAATGTAGATGGATTGGAATCATTTAAGGTTTTAGTGGCTCTGAATGAGATTTCCTTTTTTTGGTGAATGAGACCTAAAAGAGGAAAGTTGTTTTTAAATGACGAAATACTACTTTTGCGACTTTGTGTTTCAATAAGTCAGGTAGCTTTAGAATTTGATTCGCTAGATTAAAGGGAGTGGCGTGGTCCGTCGTAAATACTTCCACTGATGAGTCTAACAGCTTTGTTTTGACAAACGGAAATATTTTCGTCGGATAGGTGGATCCCCAGATGATGAATCTACTGAGTAGTTGGGGGTGGACAAAAGTATGATAAAGTTTAAGAAGGGTGGAGACTGGGAGAAAATAATTGAGCTTGGATTGAAAATGCTGCCAATAGATTTTGAAATTCTTCCTCGCTGGCTCTGGGCGTGTGCCGGAAAGTTTAACTGGGGATCAGTATGCACTCGAAGATATCGGTGTAAAGCTTGGTTGGAATAAGGTATATCAAGTGTAGTTGAAAATTCTCAAGTTTTGGATGTTTTTTTTGTTTGTTTTGGGAACAATTCGATAAATGGACTTGTCTGGGTATAAGCTTGCTGGCTTTGAACCGGTTATAATTACCGGCAAGCCCTGTGTCCATTTTCTTGGGTAGTGAGCTCAGGGCGACCAAACAACAAGGCAAGTATTATCATCCAAAAGTCGCGTCGCGAAAGATACTTTTTGGAATTGCACAGATCATTGATATGTAGCAAAAACAAGAGAGGCCCTAATGGTTGAACCTCATGCAGCCCTATCATATTTAATTATCATAATCAAGCCTCATGCGATTGCTGAATTAATAGCGTTAATGCTGACAAATAATGATTGCATATTTCATGAGCTGCCCCCCGAATACTGCGGCGATCAATTTGAGAGAGCAATATCTCATGCGATGATAATTTATGGTGAGTTATAGGGGCAGAAGTTGATGTGATTATATAGGTTTTTGATAATATGCGGAATGTGCTGTAATAAAGTAGAATGTTAAATGTAATGGATTGCTAGAAAAAACAAAAAGAAAAAAAATAATTATGACAAACCCCTGTGCTTTCAGGTGCGCACTGACTACCTCGATTTGCTTCTCGGCGTTGTGTCGCGATCTACGTACAGCGAGAGCAAAGCCCGCGGCAGGGAGATTGTGGCCACCTTGCGCAGGATCGGTGTGGAGGAGCTGCCGGAGGAAGAGGGGAGAGATGCGGCCGAGTTCGACAAAACCATTGCTGGTCGGATACTGAGCGAGTACATTCACTGTTTAGTATGAGTTTGGATTTATCGACTCTGCAGTAGCGTGGGCTGCTGAGTCAGTAATGCAGGCCAATCCATTCCATCCGTGATTGGCTGCGCAGTTTTACTCGTCATATCATTGGTAGAATCATCAGAGCTTTCAGTATGTCGTTCGGCAACTCACTGGCATCTGACCCTAGTCTGGTTGTTTATTGGTTACCGGAATTCGTTGACCGGCAAAATCACTATCATTACAGAGCGAAAACCAGCGTTTAAGAGTTTGCATCGTTCAAATACCTCGTATAGGGGGAAGTTGTGGCGAACTGAACCAGCACGTTCCCTTTTTTTAAACAACCAGGAAAAACTTTATGTAACGGCTATGATTTTAATGTTGAATTTTGATTCTTCCTGTGAATTTCTTCTATACCGTGCCAAGCGATCGTTGTATAACAGTGTAGCAATTGCCTCTTCCATTACTCGCCATGATGAGAACATTTTTACTGCTCGATTGCCGACTGTTTGAAAGAGAACTGAAGGCAAAATCAATGAGGGTATTTAAGGTTAGGGCAATCGTATTTGATTAGATTGTCGTTGACTCCATCCTTCTTATTTTAGTCCTTGCAGAGAAATTTTAGTTCAAACATCACATAGGGAACCTCTCATAATTTTTATTGGCAACCCTGACGTTGATAACATTGGCGACACCGTCTTCGTTCAATTCAAAGGCAACGTCGCAATTAGGCTGAACCTCAGAGGCTTTTTAACCTGTAGGCTAACATAAGCCTCTGTGAGCTATGTTATTGCATTGAAACGTATGGTTTGCCAATAAAAATTATTATATGGGAGACCCTTACGTCTAGTTTGAAGTAGAATATCTCTGGAACGGCTGGGTCAAAAAGGATGGAGTCAACGCCAATCTAATCTAAGACGATTGCCCAAGCTTTAAATACCCACACTGATTTTGCCTTCAGTTCTCGTTTAACACTTTCTTGGTGTTTCGTTGCAATAAACGTTTGATTGATTGGCCAATAGTTTCCTACTGTTATGTTTGTGATTCTCTTCCCGCCTTAATGGCCGGGTGTTGGACTTCTTGACAATTGTTGTGTCTATTCTCACTGTCACGCTCCTAGCTGAACTGAGCTTCTTTAATAGCCTGAAAACTTTAATTTTTGGAGTTTTTCCTGTATCGTTTTCAGTTCATTTCAGACTATGTATACAAGTAGCTCTACGAAATAGCGGAACACGTAAAAATAACGCAAATAAAAGGGTGTAATGTACTCCAGCTAGGGTGTCTCTTCTTTTGACGTTTTGAAAAGTTTTACTTGAAACTTTCTAATGATTTTGATTTCATGTAATAAAAAATGATATGTATGAAATTTTAAGTTTTAAAATAAAGTTTAGAGATGGCGCAGAGTCTTTCAAGTTTGGTTGGGTATTTTGTAATTGCCATAGATGGGCACAAGTCCGTTAATCGTTAATCCGTTAATAACGAAGCTAACTTTTTCATTAACTCGTTAATCCGTTAAAAAGTTTTTTCATGTTAATGGACTAAATTAACTTCCGTTAAGTGCTGTTAACGGACTAAAGTAACTTCCGTTAAGTTCTCTTAACTTCCGTTAAGGTTTTTATCGTTCATATCTTGCAGCTTCGTTGTGCATTTGAACTTGTTTTTATCTTGAAATTAGGTTAGACTGTAAAATGTAACTTTCAAAACACAAAAAGACCACCACAGCAATAAATATTTCCTTACAATCAGCTCAACAGCGTCAATACGTGTTCTAGAAGCGAGTGAACATAAAGAAAATGTAAATTACACGCAAAATGTTAACGGATTAACGGACTTGATTAACTTCCGTTAATTAAAGCTGAAAATAACGGATTAACGTTAACGGAGGTCTGAAGTTTGTTAACGGACTAGTGGTTAACGAAGCTAACGTTTTGCATTAACTTGCCCATCAATGGTAATTGCTGTATTGGAATACCACCACTATGAACAGCAGAGTGTTATTGTTTCATTGTTACCTTAACACGCATAACACTGGTGTTTGTTGAAATCTTAAAAGTTAAATTAGGAACTACTGTGACGTATCGGTTATTACTTACGGTAGTTCTGTGCACTGTGCAGTTTTCAGTGTTTGTATCATCAACCAGTTTTGTTTTAAAAGCAACTTCTTCACCTAAGATGGCTATTGGCTAGCCTTCTGTGGTATCTTACAGAGGATTTAAATTTGCTTGGCCTGTTCGATTGTAACGCAGGTTTGACTACAAAATGTGCCATGGTGAAAGTTTCTAGAGAATGTTGTAGAAGAACCACTGGATATGCCCAACACAAAAAGCAAAACACTTGTTGAGTGTGTCACCAAAAGCAGTTGAAGGTTGATGTGTCTGGCCAACCAATTAGAAATTCTTCACGGAGCTGCAAGCAAGGTCCTTAGTGAATACCTCTTTTCCCCCCTTATTCCATTGCTTTTTACTGAAACCAAACTTCCCGTGTTGAAAATTACTTTGATACACCGAGCACTTTCATGCTTTGGACGTGCTCTGCGCCTCCTTCCAGAATCACTTAAACCTCGACGCCATTGGCTCAAAATCAGTGATCAGCCGGTTAAAGAAGAATCCCTCCTGGTGATCATATTGCTTATCCACGGAAGAAACCCTTCTGTCTTTGCGCGAACCATTAATTGTATGTCCCCCAATTCCCTTTGGACTCCAGTGAAGTTCGAAGTACGACACCTGACATAAGGGCGCAGAGACGTAAATCTGCAAGCTGTGCTAACATTTTCGTGCTTCGGAAATAGCATTGATTGATTAGTATTTTAGTTAATTTTTGAAAGTCAAGTTTTGAAAAAAGCTTTTTCAGTTCGTTTCCTGTTTTTAATGTTCAGTTGTCGCACAAAGCACAACCCTTAAACCAGTGGTTTTCAACCTGTGGGCCATGACTCACCGGTGGGCCACAGAAGTATTTTGCAGTGGGCCACAGAGCATTTTGGTCTGAAAAAGTCGTATTTGCACGATGAGCTGTTTATTGATTTGTTTTGAAAGCTTGCAGAAAAACCGTTTAAATATTGGTGAAGACCTTTTTTTTGGAGATCACCTGATTTTGACAGAAAAACCGCCTCAATCTAATTCAAGACTGATGAAAATTTGGGTCAAGTTCGTTTACTGATGTTTCAAGCTTCCAAAAAAGCCCCCCCCCTTTGCGAAATCCTGGCTACGCTACTGCTCAGGATAGTGGAAAATTGCAATTGAGCGATACTTTGAGAATAGGGCCATGGAAAAATTTTCAAAATGAAACTGGGCCACGGTTAGAAAAAGGTTCAGCGGTTGTTTTCAAACGCAATCATTTAACTGTTCTCAAACGCCGTCATTAAAGGACTGTAGTTAATTTGTTTAGCAAACAATAATAAATTAGTCTATTGTCCCGCTGCGAAGTAAAATCAATTCTTTTATTTTCTCGCTTTACGAAGCCGAAAGCGTGTCAAGGAGTTCGTGAAAAAAATATCAAGAATGTGACGAGAGAATTTTAACTCTTACAAATCAGTTTATCGGAAACGATCCTTACGCTCCTCTACAATCTATGTAGAAATTCTTAAGAGGCATTAGCCATAACTATTGTAGGGTCAGCTCCAACGTAGCCACAAGTGGAAGATAAATCAGATATATGGATTAATAAGCCAACCCGGAGAGTAGCTCGATAGGTTGTTCAACCGAGCCGGTCGACAGCATTGGGACGAGTCCTTTTGACACGTACGTTACAATGGCGAGCACGCCAGGACGTTGAAGTGGTGGACGCTCTCCCTTGCGCTGGTTGGAGACGTGGATGAGCCGTCGCCAGCGTAATGGGAGGGGGATGATGTAGCGTCAGCTCCAACGTAGCCACAAGTGAAAGATGAAATGGATACTTGGATTAATAAGTCAACCCGGAGAGTAGCTCGATAGGTTGTTCAACCGAACCGGTCGACTGCATTGGGACACGTCCTTTTGACATGTACGTTACAATGGCGAGCACGCCAGGACGTTGGAGTGGTGGACGCGCTCCCTTGCGCTGGTTGGAGACGTGGATGAGCCGTCGCCAGCGTAATGGGAGGGGGATGATGTAGCGTCAGCTCCAACGTAGCCACAAGTGGAAGATGAAATGGATACTTGGATTAATAAGTCAACCCGGAGAGTTGCTCGATAGGTTGTTCAACCGAGCCGGTCGACTGCATTGGGACACGTCCTTTTGACATGTACGTTACAATGGCGAGCACGCCAGGACGTTGGAGTGGTGGACGCGCTCCCTTGCGCTGGTTGGAGGCGTGGATGAGCCGTCGCCAGCGTAAAGGGAGGGGATGATGTAGCGTCAGCTCCAACGTAGCCACAAGTGGAAGATAAATCGGATATATGGATTATTAAGTCAACCCGGAGAGTTGCTCGATAGGTTGTTCAACCGAGCCGGTCGACCGCATTGGGACGCGTCCTTTTGACACGTACGTTACACTATCAAATGAATCCCTAGATACTGTCATTGTAGATTTTGTGTTGACTTTTGTGTATTTTTCGCCACGATATTGTTTGAGTTTATTTGCTTTCAATAAATGCTGTAATTTACTTCACTGTGATGAGGAAGTAACTTAGAATATTTAGAATGCTTGCCTATTCAATTAGTAAACGTGCATGTGATTAGAAAACGCTTTTGCTGTTCGTCTCTGAAGTGGGAGGCCTAAGATTCAAATCTTGGGCCGTTCAAATTGTACACAGTGTTGCCAATGGCTCGCCACCGCCGCGACATTACTTCGAAAGGAGCTGCGTTGCCGGGCGCAATAACATGGAGATGGGCCCCACAAACTCCTTTACACGCTTTCGGCTTAGTAGAGCAAGAAAATAAAAGAATTGATTTTGCTTTGCAGCGGGACAATAGACTAATTATTATTGTTTGTTTAACAAGTTAACTTCAATCCTTAAATAAGGGGTTTGAAAACAGTTAAATGATTGCGTTTGAAAACAACCGCTGACGTTCGTCGGTTACGTAAAGCAGATAAAATGATGAAAAAGCTTGAAACAACAGTAAACGAACTTGACCCAAATTTTCATGAGTCTTGAATTAGATTGATGCGGTTTTTCTGTCAAACCAGGTGATCTCCAAAGAAAAGGTCTTCACCAAAATTCAAGCGGTTTTTCCGGCGGAAAATCTGTCCCTTTTGGGTGGCACTGGAGTGTAGGCCATATAATCCAAATGCAATACCTTCGACTCTTTTTCTCTGCTGGACCAATTGCCTCCAGTTTTACAGCTGAAACCCATCCCCTGGAGCACGGATTTGTCTGGTGTAACAATCACAAGACAACTTGCCACTTTCAGTAAGTCCTTTCACAGACTCCCAATCGGCTCTATCCCTACTTTCAAAGGTCCCCTTATATCTCTGGCCAAGAACCCTATAAAATGTCTGGTTTCATGTCTCTTCACTTTCCAACAGTGCCATTTTAAACTTCCAATGGGTCCCCGTTCATGCTGGTATCCCTGGAAATAGGCATACTGATTCTCTTCCCAAAGCTGGAGCCTCTCTGCCTACTGTTACGGTCCCTTGTTCGCTCTACCCAGCTATTGCCAAAACTCGTTTCACCCATTATCACAAATGGAGACGTCACATTTCCACATTCCCCCTCCCATCTCAACTGTCCCGTTCCTACAGTTTCTCCGTTGGAATTGGTCCTCCCACGCTGTAGGCTAATAAAAAAATTGGATTAACAGCGCCCCAATAGTGGTCAAAATTTTGGGCGCCCACAAAAAATCGAAATGTTTGTGTCAAATTTTGCATGAGTTTAAACCAAACGGGGTTTATGCTACCTGACTATACGCGATGGAACCAGACCACAGGCAAAATGATGGACTGTAAGGTTACACGTCACACCAAACGGAATGGGTTCAGATTTGCAGTTTATTGCGCAACGTTTTCTTTATGCTAAATAAAACAATTTATTCTGTCGAGTTGTATTTATTACTGGTTGTTAGAATCCAGCCAAAGCAAGCATCGATAATTGTTGTAGAAGGTCTTATCCACGAACGAAACAACGCGACGAGGGTGCGAGTTGAACTAGTGATTTTTAACCATGGTAATTGTAAAAATGACGCTTTCACAACGTGCCCTGTAGGGAAGATGTGAGACCTTTGGACCATAACGCTTAATTGCTTTAAAAACTAAAAACAATGAAAGATCCGGATTTGAATTAAAATATTTCTTTTTTAAACGTGGCAACATTTGAGTAGATAAACAATGGCGCAGTAAAGCAGCAGTTTAGCTAGTTGCTTTTGATGTACCGGTACTGAAAGTAACTTCTGAAAAATTTTTTGGTAATTTAATTGCTAGAAACTTATGGCGACGCCAGAGAACAATAATATGAGTTTTGCGATAGCTGGTAGCAGCTTAGTTATGATGCAGTCCAAGTTATTTAAAAAATATATTATCTTCAAGTTCGCTTTCATCTTCACTAAAAACTGGCCGACTAAGGGACCAATGAACCGGCTAAGGCAGGGACCTTTAGACCGGTGGTCCAAAGGTCCCCAACTTTAAACCAGTGATAAAAGGAGCACCACCGCAAAGTTTTGGGATTGGCTGTCGTAGCGGATAAATGAATAGCGACATTTTTCCACACAAGTTCTTGCGCATTTTTTCAAATTTGTGAATGCGTCTCCAAAAAAACCTTTTGTTCATTTCTTGGACAACCACATCAGTCATCTTTCCATCGAAGCACTTGCACAGGCAAGAAAGAAAGGAGTCTACATGATTACTTTTCCATCAAAATGCAGTCATAAAATGCAGCCTTTAGACGTGGCGCTTTATGGGCATAGAGATGTAAAAAAACGGTTTTTTTTGCTCTTGTTTTTTTTGAGCTTGTTTTTTTTGTTTTTTTTGTTTTTTTTTGTTTTTTTTATACATCCCCTTGCCAAAATAAAAAAAAAGTTTGTTTTTTATATCAAGCTAGCCAACTTGCATCAAACCGTACAAAAAGTTTTGGTGGAATGACTCCATCCTTGCTGCCAGCTTGCAAATTATAAATAGGTCGCACTTGAATCACCGCTTCAGTAGGCCTAGACTTACATTTTTGTTGCGCAATCCTTTTCTGCTTCAAAGAAGTTCGTAACCATGACAACATGCCATGTGGTCGCCTTTGCATCGACTCATAATCGTCATTCGCAGCAGCGCAGGTCCAAGTATTAGTGCAAAGTTACATTAGACATTACGTGACAAAACAGCAAGCATAACATAGTGACGAAAACGCAGCGCAGGTAGGTAACAAAACAGCATGGTAGTAAAAGATCCGCCAGCGTGATTATTTATTTGTTTTAGGCCTATAGCTTTCTTGTAACTATAGCCTGTTCCTACTTCAAGAGCGGATTTAAGGTCAAACGGGGCCTAGTGCCGTGGGCTTTGCTCGAGCTGTTTTGCTCCGGAAAAAGTGGAGACAAAGCAAAAAATGTATTAAACCAAAAATTTTCAGAGGCCTGGCAGACAGACTTTTATTGGTCCTATTGGGTGTTTCTTGCATTTCACGTCCCACAAGAGTGGGTTACATTTTTCGGAGATAGTTTTTACATTGCTTTCGTTTTACCAACCGCCGTTCCCCAAACAAAAACCCACCGTCGAAAATATTTGTTTGGGAGCCACAAGAAAACTCGATTTAGAAACAGCTGGAAAGTCATTTGACGAATAAGCAGAGATAGATATTATTCTATGTAAACAAAAATTAACGCAGTAGGCCTACTGAAAAAATATCGTCAGCCTCATGAAAACATTGCTCAAGTCATTGTTGTGGAGTGGCACAGATATGCAGGAGCGATTTCTTATATAGCACTGAAACTTTGAACGATAATATAATGGGCGAGGGCGACGTTCTTTGAAGCAACGCTTGGAAGCGACGATTTTTGAAGCGCTACATCAAGTATATTAACGGCCTTGAAAAATTTAGATTGAAAAGAGAAAGGTCTCTGTATAAATGCGTGCCGCGCCCGCGCGCCAGTCTCTGCTGAAACTTGTACAGTAAACTAAGCGTTTAAACGGGCACCATAAATTATTTTTTTGCAAGAACAAGATGCCTTCTTCGAAACCATCATAGAGCTTAATTAATGCGTTTGAACTGTAAGAGCAAAAAACCTCAGCAACAATCAATTGCAGAAGCTGGTGTAAATAGAACGGTTTTTGAAAGTATTTTTGAAACTGCACACCAGCGTCGTGGCCTAGTGGTTTAAACAGAGCGTTTGCCCTGAATACTGGTAGGCTGGATTTATTTTCAGTCGAGTCACTTGGAAGTCCTTGATATCTCATGAAGGGCTGGGGCTACGAAGGTGCGGTCAACGCCAAACGTTTTTTGAATTTTTTCTATTTTTAGAAGCCTAGCTAAATTTTACTTTAGTCCTCCTATAAAAATAATATCAGCTGCTTTCCTTGTCGAACACCCATAATTAAAGTGAGCTCAGAGTGTGAAATTAGTGAAAAGACCAGTTAATTTGATTTAAGTCAGTGAACACTTGAAAAAATACTCTGTCCTTGCGCTAAATGACTCAGCAGTTGGAAAGCGCCATAAAACTACCATCATTACGGTCAGCAAATTTCGCCACATGGAACCGGAAGGCTTTGTAGTACTACCCGACTCCCGTAGCTTTGCCTGTTGGCATTATTCCTTCTTGTATTTCATGTACCGGTACCTGAAGAATTTCCCAGCAGGCTCTAGTATTAGGCTAGTAACGTTATGTGCATCGACTTTTGCTATGAAGTGGTAATAAGAAGCTATATTACGATGTTTGCATTCCAGTCTGTGCATCTGGCTGTACTCTTTCTAATACATTAACTTACCCACCAATGGTGGTCAAGTGGTGGGAGTGCCCTGCTTTGGATAGGGATCGAAATGGTCACCTACCTTTCTTCTCGGATCATCCAATGTCAGTAGCACAATGCTAGGCTCCGTTTCACCTCTACTGATTTCACTGTTTGCACGGAGGTACGGATATATCTATAGGCGCTCGCACAGTCTTCGAGTAATTGAGGTTGGTGTTTTTCTCGAGATCCTCTTTTGTGAAAGAGCGGGGATTCTAATGTATGGTGTTGTGCTATTGCTTAAGGATGATTCTCCTGCGTTCTTAGTAGAATCATCCTTAGCATGACACTATACATCAGAATCCTCGCACTTCCACAAAAGAGGATCTTTAGTAGGCCTACTCTCCTTTTCGTAGCATCCCAGTTTGTTATCGTAAAAAATTGCTCATCTGTGGTTTGAAATTTCATCAGCCCTGTAATTTTTGTATTTTCAGGTTAATACTTTTTAGAATATTACATGGTGTCTGGTTAAGTAATTTGTACAGTAGATGGTTAGCGTGAACGTGACTGCTGAACCGAGTCTAGCAAAATGCCTGGCCGGAAGCAAGCGCCAGTCAGCACTTTGTTTGAGAATGTTGACGACCATAACTCGAAAGGACCAAGAGTAAAGTGCAAATTTTGTTCCAGTACAATAGCAAAAAACGGATCTAGAATGAAAACGCATATAGAAAATTGTATTAGCTGTCCAACATCAGTGAAAGATAAATACAACTCCCCAAGTACATCACGTACGCGAGATAAGCAAAAGAGTAACGAAACCGAATCTGATGCTACAGATTGGCTTCTGGATTTGTCTTCGAGCGAAACTGCTGGTCCAAAAAAATTGAAAAAGGCAACTCCTCGGGGGAAAAGCTCTATGGCAAAATTTACTGACACGATGACAAATGGTGAGCAGGAAAAATTAGACTCCCTTTTTTCGCGAGCGGTATATGCTAGTGCCACCCCTTTCAGCATAGTAGAAAATCCTCACTGGCTGGATTTCTTCAATGCAATCAGACCTGCGTATGTTGTACCAAGCAGGTTCAAATTGTCAAATCCTCTTCTTGATAAGGAGTACAATAGAGTAGATGCTGAATCCATGGAAAAAATTGCTGGTGCTGATTGCGTAGCCATTATGTGTGATGGTTGGAGTAACAGGAGAAACGAGGCAATCATTAGCTTTATCGTCAATATGCCGCAACCAGTATTTTGGAAATCATTTCATTCACTACTGGAGAGCCACACTGCAGAGTACATTTGTGAAGAAGCAAGCAAAGTCATTAAAGAAATAAAAGCCCAATGTGGTAAACTTGTCATTGGGTTTGTAACCGACAATGCAAGCAATATGAAAAAAGCATGGGGTCTCTTGCAGGAAGAATATCCAGAGATTTCATGTTATGGATGTGCCGCACATGGATTAAACTTGATATTTGGTGACCTAATCAAACTGGAGACTTTGGCCGAAATAGTTAACAATGCTAAGAGCATTGCGAAAGAATTTAAATCTAAGCATATGCTTGTTGACATGTTTCTCAAAGTGCAAAACGAGGAAAAGGTTCACATCAGTTTGAAATTACCTGCAAAGACAAGGTGGGGTTCCACGTTAATTTGCTTGGACAGTGTACAACAAAACAAACATGTTTTGAGAAAACTGGTTGTATCCGAAATGTCAGAGAGCACCAATTTGTCGAGAGATATCAAAAAAGTGATTTTGGATGATGTTTTTTGGGAGAACAATGAGATAATGGTACAGCTATTAAAGCCACTGTTTGTTGCTATCACCAATCTGGAAGCAGATAAGCCGAACCTGGCCGATGTTTACAAGATCTATCATGACGTTGAAAGCAAAATGAAAGATGAGCTCTCTTCCAGTCCCTTCACGGCAGAAGAGCAAATAAAAGTTGACGATATTTTTGAGAAACGAAGAGATTTCTGCATTCATATTGTTCACAAAGCGGCGTATTTGTTAGACCCACGCTACCACGGAGACTTATTGAGTGGTGATGAAAGAGTTGATGCCATTGAGTATATATGCAAGTTGGCTGAAAATTTAGCTTTTTGTGAAGTGAATGTTAATGAAGATAAGATCCAAGAGAATGTTGCTTACTATTGTGCTAAAGAGGGTTTTTACAGTAAATCCTTTTTATGGCAAAATGTGGCGAACATCAGTCCAACTGCATGGTGGAATGGATTTTGCGCGAATCAAGAATTGTGCAAAATCGCATCGAAGATATTGAACTTACCTTCAACCACAGCTGCTGTCGAGCGATCATTTAGCACTTACGCCAACATTCACACTGCTAAGCGAAACAAGCTTAGCAATGACAGAGCGAGAAAGCTTGTGTTTATTTCTCAGAACATCAAATATGCTACTGCACCAGATAAACCTCCAAAACGATCTCTCAGCATTTCCGCAGTTGAAGATTTTGCCTCTGCTCCCAAGAGAGCACTAACCAGCATTGCAACAGATGAAGATCTTGCCTCTACAAGCTCTGCTTTTTCTCGCAGCTCTAGCGTTGCTAATGCAGTGATAGAAGTGGAAAGTAGCAATGAAAGTGGCGTTGAATGAACTTTGATAATGATTGACTTAGTTTGCAAAGTTGATTTAGCATAACTTACTGCAAGTTACAGAACTTTTCGAAACTTTTTTAGCTACATAGTTCAAAGAGATTTCTAGAAACTAAAGCTTGATGTTTCATGTGGTATATTATTTCCAGTACCGCCGTAAGAGAAGTGAGTCAGCGGTTGGTGAGTCAATTATTTTAGGCCTGAGCAGGAATTCCGGAGTAATGTTATGAAGTATCATTTGAGAATTAAGCTTATAATAGATATCACATTACACTACAGCAGTACAGCATTGCAACTAATGAGGCTATTTCATCTGAGCATTATTGCAAACTTAAGCCTGCGCACTTTACAGTGAACGTTTTATTGTTCAATTTGTCTTTGCAAAAGAAACATTTCAATAGTTGCTACTTGCTACTGGTATTTTAGAGCCTAATCAAATAGCGAAAGGCTTAAATGCTTTGGACAAGACAAACAAGTTATTTACTGAGAAGAAAGACGTTTTAGTTTTAGAGTAGTTCGTAATACTGTTCCATCATGACAAATGCATGTACAAGTTGACAAATTATATGCAATTGCGTGATTAGAAGTTGTATTGTTAGTAGGCTCAATGAAACAGTCTGCAAATAATAATTCAAAAAAGTCAACTTGTTTAGGAAAGCACTGTTAGTCCTGCATTCTTTCAGAAACTAAACATCTCGGCAAATTACAAAATCAGACAAACTATGGTGTGTGTGAGCAATACGTACTACTGTAGCAGATTTGCACTGAATAATAACTTACTGTAGTATTTCTATTGTGAAGTGAAAATGGATCATGTAATTACCAAGTGTTTTTAGCTTTTCTTTAATATTGCATCTTTGTTTTCAGAGAACATAATCGAAGGCAATGTTTTCGTTTACTATTCTTATTGATGTGTTTTTTTCTGTCGTTTTTTTTTTTTGTAGCAATCCATGTTTTAGTGTGATAGCGCTTTTCGTTTTGGTATGATTGAGCAATGATTAAAATAGCACTAGCAGTTGGCAATATGGCATACGTTGTTGGTGGCGGTAGGCCTACTAGTTAGTGGTTCCAGATAAATGAAACTCGAATAGGACTACCACATACAATTTCCTAAAATACCTAAACTGACGTACCGTTGTCCATTCGTGATACAGTGCCTACAACGATAACGTACACTGATGATGTTTACAGAGCTAGGAAATACTTTTTGTTTGTTTGATTTTTATCCTCCTGCCACGAGAAAAGCGACAGAGAAGCTACTCGTATTTATTGGACGAAACCACCCCGCTTAGGCGCTTGTGTGTTGCTATTGTTCCGAGTGTCCGGTTGAGTTCTTGAGCTTTTGCCGAGTTGTGTTGCTGCTTGTTAGAATCCACCAAGCACAGATAATTTTCGTAATCGTAAATTGCTTTATCGAAGGACCAAACAACGCGACGAGTGTGCGATTTGAACCTCACTACCTTCGGTCAATGGCGGTCATAAGAACAACGCTCTTAACTGTACGCTCTTAGCTCTACGTTCTTAACTGTATGCTCTTATAGCTGTATGGAAAATGGTTATGAAGTGATTTATTCTTTTTCAAATGAGCAATAAACACCTGAAGATATCGCATTTCAAGAACATAAAGTCGGACACCCCCTCAGCACAAAAAGTTGATGGATAATATCCAGAAACCATCAAATAACACAGCACAATTCGTAACTCCACTTACAACAAAACTTTTCAAAAAAAACACGTTTTTTTTGGACCAAGTTTTTTTTGAAAAAAAAACACGTTTTTTTTAAAAAAAACGAAGGCAAAAAAAACCATTTACATCTCTAGCTTCATTTTGCAATGCTTGGTGAACATCGCATCCAAGGAGTACAATTTCAAGTTACGAAATTGCAGAAATCTCTGGAAAGGCTTACGAGAGCGCATTTACTATGAAAAACATAACAGCTGGATTTATAACAACAGGAATTTATCCATTTAACCCCACATGTTTTCGGAAGATGAATTTCTGGAGTCCCTTTATTGGAAAACGCTGCTGACGAGACCAACCCAGACATATCATCGGTGAGTCTGGATGCTTCAACTTCATCACTTCAAACCCCAAACCTGCTGCGATCATGAGTCAGTATATCTGATCATATCCTAACGGCTAATCTAGGCCCCGCGACGAAACGCAAACAAAGTAAAATCAACAGTGATAATCATTACTCCAGAAAAAGAATAGCTTCTTTTTACAACTGCAAAACAGAAAGTTCTAAAGCAGACTGTGTCAAGAAGAGATTCAACAAACAGCAATGAGAGCAGCATTGAAATCTTTTCTCATTCTGATTCATCGGATGTTTTTGATTCTGGTCATTGGGATACAACTGGTGATGTAGAAGTCCTAGATAATGCACCGGTAGCTCAAAAAAAGAACGTGGAGGACTATGTGCTGGTCAAGATCATTTCAGTAAAGAATACATTTCGCCATTTTATTGGTGGTATTACTGATGAACAGGATGAAGATGGTGATTGTGAAGTCAAGTTTATGAAAGCATTATGAAAAATTAGGAATTCTTTTTTATTCCAAAGAGGATAACATAGCCAGCGCCAAGCCAACTGACATAAAGGCACGTTCTTTTCCATCTCCAATGGAGAGTACAAAACGCCTTGCTGAATTGTTAAAGTTCAACGTGGTCCTCGGTCTTTATGGAATATTATGCATTTCGACTTTTTGCAATATTGTATGCATAAACTCCGCTATTCATCAGAGCCGGCCAGGCTCTCTTCTTCGTTTTTATTCATTTCATGAGGCCTTGCGCCGTATGCATCCATCCACATCGATCCGTATCCACCGTGCTTTGTATTGTATGTAGTTCAGTTCAATGTTTTATTGCCAATATTATTAATAAGCGATAATAAAAAAGGTAAAAGCAAAAAGCACGCAGTGATGAGAAGCGAAAGACCAGAGTTGCAACCATTACGGTTGCACTGTCGCTGAGTCTGCATCTCCTCTGCAAAAAGAGAGATGCAAATACGGTCAATTGGGAATACAAAGGTTTTTTGTTCTTTCGTGTTCGTTTACAATTATTTTATCCAAAAAAAGATGCTATTAGCATAAATTGTAGACAAGTGGTCTAAAAGTCCCTCTAAAGATGTCCAATGGACCAAAAAAGTGGCAATTTTTGTAAGGAAGATGTAAAGATTAGTTAACGGTTTCTGCTACACAAATTTCCTCAAGCTTAAAGTTTATTTTCGACAACACTTTACAATCAATATACTTGAAGCGTAAGCGCACAGCGCAAAAACGGTCCAAAGGTCCCACACTTCCCCACATGGTAGGGAAAGGTGGGCTAAGTTGGTCGTTTTTTTAATTTCTAAACATTTTTGTCGTTCAAAAATGCTATTAGAAAATCAAGCAGATCCTCTAAATCTCAAATCCTTTGGCTATCATTCAGCATTGTTCTTATTTCGAAATCAATTCAATTTTTCTTGCAAAGCTAGCTTAAAAACGTCCACTCAAACTGGCCAACTTCCCCACTGGTAGGGTAAGTTGGCAAAATAACTTCATAATAAATGGAATATAATGAACAAAACCAAGATCAAAATAACGAGTATCAAAACAACACGAAGAAATTGTCAATATTATTGCACTAGCAGATGCTTCTACATTAGCCGTTTCGTAGAGCGAGCCAAGTAAACGCACAGTGGCTTGTAGTAGCAACTGCGCACAAAAAAAAATTGTGGTGGGCTACAAGCTTTAACTGCATGTTTGATTCCCACGACGTGCAGTGTAAAATTATATGGTGCTTTTGTAATTTTAGCCTCAATCGGGTCACAAATTGGCAAAAAACTAATCAAGCATCAGCATGACTTTACATGGTGTTTAAATCAAATACAAAGTAAAAAAACGTGGGGGCATTTGGCACACTAGTTCTAAATAAACTTCGTCGAGGCTTAAGAAGATGATAAGAAAGCACATCCATTGTCAATTTACAGTCATCAGTGTCGTAACTACAATAGCTCATGCAATATTTAGGATTTCTTCTTTAACATTCTACATAATTTGCTGAGGATTGTCAGTACACAAGCTGTGGGCCCAATTTTAATAAAAACTTCTGGAACAAGACGATTTGTTTCCAGGAAAGTTGGTCGGACAGATGACCGGTCACAAATGGCAGTGACCCACTTACCCCACTCGGTAGCCATATTGAAAATAGCCTCACAGTAGTAGGAAGGTTAACGTTCAGAACATTAAAGTAGTAGGAATTCATTGCTACAGCGCTTACCAACCTTTGACTGGAAACAAGGGTATTGCCAAGATTTCGAATTGGGGGGGGGGGGGGGAGCTCAAACCACAAATCACACAGGTGAAAACCGGAAAAGTCTTCACAACAATCCGATGTAGGATTTTTTATTGGGGGTGGGGGGGAGCCCGAGATTTATTTGGAGACCAATTTAGGATTAGGAAGGGGGCCAAACCACGATTGGAGACATCAAGAAACGGCGAAAAAAAGATCTTCACGGGCTGAATTTGTCCTAAAAATTAGGTGAAGACCAAAAATAGGTCTTCACGACTAGAAGTTTAGGTAAAAACCAACCAAGGTCACAAAATCATCATTGCTGGCATTTGCGATTGTGGGCGGGCCTCCCCTTGGCTACGCCTATGACTGGAAACTTACTTTTCTAAGGTTTGACAAAGGCAACAAAAGCTGATGTTGCACTGAATTTTTGAAAATCCAAATTATTATCAAAAAAATTTTTTTTTTTTAGTAAGTTTTCTCTCTGCTTAGAAGAAACTTATCGGACTTAGTTTGGTAGTAAGTTGCAATAATGGAATTGATTGTGCAAAAGCACGTGACGATTGGACTGCTAATTTTCGACAAAAAGGCGATGGCCAACTTACCCCACCTTCCCTTACTGATTAGTTTTCTGACATCACGATGATAAGGCGTTTATATTGTTCGCATACTCGTCACTCTGCTGTTAACTGGACAGGGCACTTCAAACAAGCCAGCAATATTAATGAAGAGTAAATCTCGAATAGCAAATGTCGGGCTGCCACGTCAGCAAGTAGTAAACGTCATTCCGTACCGTACTTGCATGGTACGGTACGTCACTACGCACATTCAAACAGCGTACAAAGTAGTTTCACAAAGTGCGTACCGCACTTTTTATTAAAAATTGAGGCGTACCGTTCCAAACTACGAAAATCGCATGCGTCTTGTTTTATGTAATTTAGCAATACGCAATAACTGGTTGATGAATATTTCATACTTTGACTTGAAAGTTAGTGCCCGAAATGGCGAAGTTTTGCTTGATATTATTTTCAGTTTTACGTGTGTTTGTTTAAATTCTGATCACGTGTGTTCGTTTTTATCATCATTTTTGGGATACATGACTAGGCATGCATGGAGGCAAGCTTACGCCCACGGGGAAGAGGAAGTCCGTAAACCGCTTTGCTCTACGCACGATTTAAAGATACAGTAATATTTTTTTCATGTCACAAAAACTCTGGTTATGCTCCAGATTTTTTGCCATACCCAAAAAAGATTTTCCTTTTTCAGCTACGGCCCTGCGCCTCTGGCAGTCTACCCTTCGTGACGCCCCAGACTGACAAGACTCCCAAACTGAACAGCACAAGGTGCCTTACGTATATGAGATCATGGCAGAAGCAGAATTCCTGGTTGATCCGCATAGAATGCCACTTAAACGCTTCCTATTCGTTACAAACTTGATTAGTATGAAAAGTCATGCACCATTCATTCAGAACATTGTGAAGCTTCCACCGTGTGAGGTAGACAGGTGGCATAGAATGTTTCAAAATTGCACCACTTTCAAATTTTTTAACGGCTCAGCAAATTTCTGATGGAGTTTTGCCGCTGATTACGAATTTGCTATTATTTTTTAATTATGACGTCATTTTGAGGGTTCACGCCTCCATTGCTTGCGTCATTTTTCGACTTTTTTGTGATATCTCACCAACTACATATCGTACAATCTTAAAATTTACTTCAAACGACGCAGAATCCACGATTTTCTATCAGTGCTCTGTAGATAAAAAAAGCTTATCTGCAACAGAAAATAAGTTAACCGAAAAGTTTGATGTCCTTCGTGGTCGACTCCTGGGAAATCATAACGACTTCCAATCAGAGTCTTGTCCAGCTGGGGAATAACTTTGTTAGAGAAGCTGAGGGCTGCCGATGAGAGCTAAAAGCTCGAAACAGCGCTGTCCAGAAAATAAATTATATGCAAAAAACGGTTTTGCGCACGTTTGCTGCATTAACAGTACACGAATTACCTAGTGGTTCAGCTCCGTAAAACCTGAGTTATCAAAAAAAGTAGTTTTGGAGTTTAAATAAGGGTGGATGCCATGCTGCGGTTAGTTAAAGCAAGCTCTCTGATTGTAAAAAATAAGTTCGCAGGGAACACGTTACCGACAACAAGGGAGGTTTTGGAACACTTTTATTACTTTTGATGTATACGTCAGCTTTTGATGGATACTGGTCCTAAGTTTTTAAGTAAAATTTCTGGTTTAAGTGACGTGCATGGTTTAGTTCAAGCTGAGGTTGTAGGGTTGTGGAAAAAGGCCGGTTTGCCCATCGTAAATTCTAAAAGTGTTCAAAATAAATTAAGCGAGTTGTTGATAGATTTGATGCTGCAAGGAAAAAGATCTAAAAGATTAAATAGCGCGACTGTTGATTGGCTGGAAATATTATTCGATACCAGTAAGCGCCGATCTGGTATTAGCGAAACTTGCCAAGTATACAAAGATAAATGTCTTAGTTCATGCAAATTTGAAAACAGGATCTCTGCAGCTGAGCTTAAATTTTTACTGGATCAAAGATCGAGGGGGATGACATTGTCCAAAGATAAAAGTTTCAACAACCGCACGCAGAAGGGAGTTATTAAAGTTAAACGACGCCACGAAGTGGAGATTAACGTAGTCAGTGCAACAACCTTCAGTAAACGAAAAGCTGCGGAAAATTGCTATGTACACAGGATTTTACCTAATAAGTTTACTGTATGCTTGTGTATCGTTTGCAAATGCCATTTTAAGGGTCCTGGAATGGTGTTATACTAACGTTTCAGGTGTTTCCGATTTTGCTGATATCTTTCATATTGTTTCTGGAAATTCTTGAAATCTTTGTTATGTGTTGTTGACTTCTGGTCAGTGGTTTCAATAAAAAGCTATAGAATATTTACTTGTCTTGTCTATTCTGTTGCAAAGTGCGGAATTTAATGTACAAAAAAATCCAATGCACTCTATGAAAAATTTTGTTGTGGCAGTGCAGCAGGCTTTAAAGCGGTGATCTGTGCAGCACAACTTGCGCAGCTGTAAGAGGGCAGTGCGGTTTAATTTAGCTCAATTAAGTCCATGGTAAGAAAAGAAGATGTTGAATTCGCTACCTTAGCCCACCACCCAACCCCCTCCCGTCACCCATAACCCTTCCCCCCATCCACACCCCTCCGTAATTACAACGCAACTCAGCTACATAACGCTTGGCTACATCAGAAATATGTTTCGTTTTAACCAAAACTGTTTTAAGCAACTAAAAGTGTCCACTTCCCAAATGGCTTGTGACATCATATCTTGTAACTGATCAAAACCGTTTTTTGCATATAACTTATTTTCTGTTGCAGATAAGCTTTTTTTATGTGCAGAGCACTGATAAGAAATCGTGGATTCTGCGTCGTTTGAAGTAAATTTTAAGGTTCTACGATATGGAGTTCGTGAGATATCAAAAAAAAAGTCGAAAAATGACGCAAACAATGGAGGCGTGAACCCTCAAAATGACGTCATAATTAAAAAATAAATTCGTAATCAGCGGCCAAAACTCCATCAGAAATTCGCTGAGCCGTTAAAAAATTTCAAAGTGGTGCAATTTTAAAACACCCTAAGGTGGCAGCTTGACTCGAAGACTGAAAGGTTCCTTTGATGTCTCCAGGCCAATGCAACTTGGTGAATAAAGTGTAATTATAATTACATGTTCTGGAAATCTGCGATAATTTGTTTTAAGGTAAACGTTTTGTTTTAAACTAAATTTGTATATAATAGCGATAATTTGTTTTAAACTAAAAATCAGGAGACAAATTTGGCCAGGAGACAGCGATAATTTGTTTTAAACTAAAAATCTGCGATAATTTGTTTATGTGGTAGACAGGTGGGAGCTTGACTCGAAGACCGAAAGGTACCTTCGCTGTCTCCTGGCCAATGCAACTTGGTGAATAAAATGTAATCACAATTACAAAACATTGCACGATGCGCCAGCGTGTGGTTAAAACAGCATAAAAGGCAAAATCAGAAACTAAATAGACTAAAAAGTTGGACATATTTTGTCAGCTCTTTGACCAAGGAATAGTAGTCTCAGATTATTGGTTTAGTAAAGTAACAATATGAAGTTTTCCATCCATCGAGCCACTTAAACAGTGACCGCAGTTGAGCGATGACGACCAATCCACGCTAACCACGGGAGACTTATGACCCGTTGTGGTCATTTCTCTTTTCAGTGATGCCTGGTCTAATTTGACCTAAAAATAAGCATTTCAATTAGCACTGCGCTACTACTGGTTATTTTTCACCCACATTTGCAAATTCTAGGGTAGGACCAGTTATTAAAACACCTGTCTAGAGTAGGATAAATCCATGGCTAAAATATACCAGGCGCAAAAATCATCTTCGGGGTTGAAACGCATCCGCAGGCTGCAAATTAAAACAGTATACAGGCATAGTAGGGTTAGACCAGTGAACACTGTGCGAATTTCTCGTAAAGGACCGAAAAAGTTGTGGTAGACTTCTAACTGCTGATTACGATGTTTACAAAAGTCGAATTCGTTTAATACCAACACGTAAAATACAAAAAAATGAAGAGGACTAAAGAATACAAGTTTTAATCATTTCGCGTCTAAACGTCATGAACTCAAATTGGTCTCTTTAAAAAGTCGCCAAAACCCTAAAACAATGGGGGAGCATAAATCTTGAAACAAATGTCTTTAATGTATTTGTGAAAAACAGGTGTCATAACAATTTCGGCAATTTAGTACTTTAAAAGTTTATTGAGTTTAAAACCACCCCAAAATATCAACCCACTGTAGCAGTTAACAGTTAAAAATACTTTGCACTTTTTGCTGGATTCTCACAATAGGCTTAGCACCTCTTTCTCGCTGAAAAAACCAGCAGCACATAATCTGCCACTATAGTCCGAGTTATTCTCCCTTGGTAGCGATCTTCCACCTGTTTAATTTTTTTGATGAAATCGTTCCCAATGTTTGAAGGGAAGAAATCCGAGGTGAAAATGGAGAAAATGAACTTTCAGTGATATTCTCGCTCAAAGAATTTTGTAGCTGCGTAGAAAATCTCAAACAATGCTGACTTATGAAGATTTGTTGCCTTAAAAAATTTTGACCACTACGCAAAACTGATACCATGCTTCTTTTTCTGATGAGCTTTGCCTTTCATCAAATCTTTCTTCATTCATTAGTTTCCAAATTTCTGTTCCTATGATTACTCCAGCAGTTGTTTTGGCATCAGATTTGGCGGAAAATCGCTGATGCATGTACGTATAAATCCATTGCCATTTCGATTCATTGCTTTAATAAGTTTTTCAAGAGTCCTGACGTGATCTGTATAGGCGTACACACTTAATGACAAATGATTGCCTTATGGAGCAGAACAGCCTCAAACTTGCTTTATGAATCAATGAACTGTCTCCAATCGTCAGGATTGTTCTCAGACCTAAGGCCATGAAACAGGTCATTGATATTTCAGCGAAGCAAATCTGAAGCTAGGTATGCCGCGAAAGAAAATATATGTACATTTAACGGCCTTGTCGCAGCATGTTCCACTGTTTCAATATAGAAGCAAAAGGCTGATTTTTTTTGGTTAGTCCCAAATCTCGAACTAAATTGTTTGGGTCATTTTGGTTGAATAGGGGTGGATTTGGGAATGCTTGTGATGAACGTGCTTCTTCAAGCATAGCAACCACTTTTTCGGCTGAAGAGCAGTTATCGCTTTCCCCATTTACATGGCCAGTTTAAAAGGAACAATATCAAAATCTTTTCCCAAAGAGAGGAGTCAAACACATGCCACTATATCACAAAGATTTGTAACTACTAACTCTTCATTCATTGATAAGGGATCGTAACGAAGTCATAAGAGCATTGATTGATCACGAGAAAAGAAGATTAAAGCAAATGTTTTTGAGCTCATTTAGGTAACATGCAAACGCAAAAATTCCTACTGCTCCATGTTATCAGGATACAATTGTAATACATATAACTAAAAAACTAGATGTCACAGAAAAAAAAAACTGATAGCATTTTTGAAATCAGCGCCCCAAAATTAGCCAAAGCAGTTGAAAAACCGTGAAAAGCACGAAAAAAATCTTTTGCTGCTTAGTGTTATAGATATCAGGAATGTGTAATACTCATCTCAAATTGAGGGCGCCACGTAAAGGGGGAAGTTTTGAACCATTTAGGCAAGTTGAGAGAATTTCACATGGCGTAGGTATCGCAAAGTAAAAGATAAAAAATTGGCGGTGGCACAATTTGAGGTCTGCCAAAAGGATCCTCTAAATTTTAAATTTTGAACCACCTAAATCGAGACAGATGAAATTTTCAGATTAAGTAATCCAGGGACCTCTAAATGGAATCCCCCAAAAATTTACAAGTTTTTTACTGCTCGAGGTAGTGAAATTAAATGATTCATGTAAGTTAATGTAAAAAATAAAACGTGACTATGTTTTTGGAACAGATTAATTTAAAAAACTTTTGTTAGTATTTTAGCCCCCTCAAATTTTATATCATTTTAAAACTTTTCATGACTTTCCGATTGTTATTAATTTTTCACGACTATCCCATAACTCTCAAGAAAAATTTATTTTCCCAGTATATTCAATGATTTTCCACGACCATGGGAACCCTGAATCTGTTATATCTACAACGGGGTAGATAGAGCAAATTATTTCGCGATGATCGGGTAGAACTAGAATGAATACGCCACTTGCATAAACCAGTTATTACAATGAAATGGTAGTTAGTGAGCAATCATCAAGTTTGAACATAAATTTTGCAATTTCTTAAAGGGGTATTCAAACCAAGTTTTTCACTGCTGACTAAAAAGTAGGAAAAAGCCTAAAATGTATTCTCACCAAATTTCAACTTTCGACGTCCTGCCGTTTTTAAGATCCTGCAGGTCAAAGTTAACAATTTTCCTCTTAATTCAGAGTTGCCATTTGCGATTATTAAGACACAAAATTAACTTTAGAAAAGTTGGCTTGAATTTACTTGAGAAGCAACCAATTTACAATTCTGACCCTTTACTTTGTTTTGACAACAACACTGCAAAAGACAGTTATTGCGAGTTACAATCATGCAGTAACTTTTTGAAATTTAATTTGTAAGTTGGCAACCCTGGCAAAATTTCTAAGATGAAAAGCCTTTGTAAGGGAAAATCTAAACTGTCATATTTTGAGAACAGAAGGTTGTAGAAACTTCAAATTTGGTGAGGTTAGTTTTCAGATCTGTCAAATTTCTTTGAGAGAAAACCAAGCAAATCTTTTTCGACCTGAATGCCCTTTTACGTTATTAATATACTTTCGGTAAAGAGGTTACTTTCAGTAACCATATTGCTACACACCTGATGGTACGACAAACCAACTCCACATTTTGTTAATTAAAATCGAATGTGTTCGGCGTTTCACAAAGCGCCCTCATCAGGAAAATAAAAATACGGTAAAATGAGCAAAATAATACCACTTTCAAATAAACTTGGAACATAGTTGCAAAACATTTTTTTTCTTTACAAACAATAATTTGGACAAACCATTGCATCTGGCTAAACTGTCATTTTACATTCAGACAATTCAAAATTGGCCATAGATAAAAATACAATTATGACGATAAACACAAAATGGTGACTTCAGAAACCATCAGTAATTGATTGAACAATACAAAAAAAAAAAAAAAAATTAATACACACTTCAGTACGCGACATCCTTACGCGAGACTACTCGTTTCAGAAATATTGGCGACAGCATTTTTCAATTTGCAAACTTGCTTTTGGATTTCTATAATATTTTCAGCGAAAATGCAACTCGCTGTTGACTTTCTTTTTTGCTTTAAATTTTCTACCGTTTTGAAAAAAAAGACTCTCATAAGTTTAATAATTAGCGCAAAATATTATCTTGACATTGATTGAAAAACAGAGTGTTAATTGTTTCTGAGCAAGCAGTTAGCACAATCAGACGATAAGCGAGAAAAAAAGCGATGAGATGATGAGGATTTGGCGTCAAACCTCAGGATGTTGCTTATGTCGTCGATCGGATGCGTCGGAAACTTGGGACGTTTTGCTGAGCAAAACCAACCCACCTCAAAATGTACATTGCCTTGAGCCGCCATTATGTTATGATTGATGTTGTTGCTACCAGGAATATTATAATAACTTGCTCGCCTAATAAAGCGGAAGTTGGAACGAAAAACTTAGTTTCTAGTTACAACCCACGTTTACCAGTTAAGCAAGTAGCTGGTATGATTGTTATTATTTAATCTATTTCAGTTAAACGTGGACTAAACGCGTAATCCATGGGGCTATTTAAAGTTAGGCGAATCGTATTAGACTAGGTTGGCGTTGACTCCATCCTTGACCCAGCCGTTCCAGAGATATTCTTACTTCAAACACGACATCGGGGATTCTTATGTCATTAAGTTTAATAATTTAAATTGGCAACCCTGACGTTGATAGCCTTAGCGTCGTCAGCGACGCCATCCCAGTCATAGGCGTAGGCAGGATTTTTGATTGAAGGGGGGGGGGGGGGGGGGCAAACCACATGCAATAACGTCATCAGACATTTTCGAAAGAGTAACTGTTTGTGGGATAAAGTAATCGTAGAATGGAAGATCAGAAGTCTTGGCCTGGTTTGGCACTTAACCAGGATTTTGCTACAGGGAAAGGGCTTAAACTAACAGTTAAAAAGTGAAAATGTCTAAATCTGGAGACGCGTAGAGTAAACTTGTGCAACTAAGTTAGGAAAAAAGAGCTATATTAATGTCTATAGCTATATATATTAATGTCATTGGATCATATTTCGCACGTGTTCAGAGCCATTTGAAAGAAGTTATAGATTTTTAATTTGAAAGCCAATTGGAAAAAATTAAATTGTTCAAGTTTGCCCCACGTAGGGGGAAGTAAGGCACATGCCTCCTCCTACAATATTTCAGTAGTAAACAATACCCCACTCGAAGATTTTCCTTAAGAGATTTTTGTTTTGTCATGGAAACAACCAGTTATAGCAGTACAAGTACGGCCAGGGGAGCGACGCCCCCTAGTTTGTTCAATTAGTATTGCCCTTGCTAATTTTCTTTTTTTGTCAAAAGTATTTTGTCGCGTAAAAGCTGGCGAGGTGGAGGTGAGTTGTTATTGAAAAATGGCACAATAGATGGTTACACCTACTAACCACGTTATTGCTCGGGCCGGATTTACATTGCACGGGGTTCTTAGCACTTTGGGAGATTTTTGCAAAATCTTCTTGCCGAATATATAGGTGAAAACCAAAAAACGGCTTACCATCTGAGCGCACGGCCCGTGGCACTGTGGTTGTTACATTATGGTAAATCCGGCCTTGGTTATTGCATTACGGTCATAAAAAGGTTAACTGAGGATCTGAGGTTGCAACTTTTAGGACAAAACCCTTTATTTCACCAGGGCTATACATTAAAATTGGTTGGAAAAATTGAATTGAGGGGGCCCAGGCCCCCTGGTCGTCAATATTATTGTTAATTACTGTATGATTTCAATAATAACTCAATTAAGATGTTTTTGACGTTTGCGGGCCAGAGTTTTAATATTTAATCGTTTTGCGTGCTTCTGGCCTAAAGGCTACCAGCGCGGAAGCCTAGGGAAGAGCCACCAGGACGGCGACCACTGGTCGGTGTTCTGGTGGCTCTTCCCTAGGCTTCCGCGCTGGTAGCCTTTAGGCCAGAAGCACTCAAAACGATTAAATTGTTAATTACTGTTGTACGCGAAGATCCTATAAGAAACTGAAACTGAAGAAACAATACGCTGTTTGTCATATTTTATTCGTTGGTGACATTTCAATTGGGGAGGGGGGCGCCTCCCCTGGTTACGCCTATGATCCCAGTTCTAACCTAAAGCAACGCCGCTATTAGGCTACTGCATTGAGTCGTTTCATTGCGGACAAATCAGTTTGATCTTGTCAGCACAACAGATTGGAGCTGGTAGAACAGTAGAGCGTTTGGTAGCCTAGCAATATCACTAAAAATCAAGCTGTCAGATACATTTCAGTCCAAATCGTAGCCTAGCCTCGCAATAAGATTTTATTGCTAGGCTACAAAGTACAAAACCCGATGACGAAACTACCAGTACTTGCGTAGGCCTACCTATTGTATTTGCTAACAGTATTTTGTGATCCTAGAATAAACTTTTCCATTTAAGTTGCAACAACTCTACTAGCTTTACTTTCGCTTGCTCTTTGACGTTTGTTACCTGGGCTACCGTACAGTCTACTCTTTTTTCCAGCTCTGATCTATTCTGCAGACAAAATCAAACTGATTACTGCGCGGCGAAACGACTCAATGTAGTAGCCTAATAGCGGCGTTGCTTTACGTTAGAACTGGGATGGCGTCGCTAAAGGCTATCAACGTCAGGGTTGCCAATAAAAATTATTAAAGTTCATAATATTAGAGGCCCCGACGTCGTGTTTGAAGCAGGGATGTGGAAGCGCCTATTTTCCAACCGCTTCCGCTTCCACCTCCATCGCTTCCGCTTCCACCACTTTCACCAAAATTTATCATAATATTTTTAGCTAATAATATGAATAAAATGCATTAACGTGTTACTGGTATGTAAATGAAAAGTGAAAACGATTTATTTCATTACTAACACACAGAAAAAGTAAACATGAAGAAAAACAATACTCCGTGCAATAAAAAAAAGTAATATTAAAGCAAGTAATTTAAAACAGTGAGTGCAATAAAAAAGCACAAGAAAACAGCGGCTATAATAAAAGAAAAATCCAACGAAAATGGTGAGTGTAAAATAAGTGTAAAAAATATAAAATAAGTGTAAAAAATATTAATAGAGTAAAAATAAGTGTAAAAAAATAATTTTACTTAATTCTCAACTGCTCAATACGTATTAGGCTATGAGTACGAGCTACTTAAATTTACTTGGTCAAATATCAAGTTTGAATCGTCGTATCTCTATTTATACGCCGAATATGCATGTCATTTATTACATACTTACGTCATCTACTACGAATTCTCACCGCCTTGTAAACACGAGAAAAACAATGAATTGAGTTGCATATCGTTAATCGTAAACAAGTTTAAAGTTTGGACGTAGGAAAATACTTTGAGACGTCACCGAACTCCATAGGTGGTTGCAAGAAAGGCACTTCATTAAATCGACCGAAGTACCGTCAGCTTGGTAGGTTAGTATTTTACAATAAAATTAAATTCAATAATGAAAACAGCGGTTTTGAGAAAGTGAGCGCACTGCGACTATTGTTTTTGTATTTTTTTCGTGATTCACGAACCCAAACATTACAAACGTACGCTATTGTCCCCAGAGAATTTTCCTATCACCAAATTTAACGCTACACACTCACAATTAAATTACTTACCGCAAAGAATCGTCAAATGGAATACGCGAAAGCAACATCAAAATACTCAGTTTTCTTTCATAATACTTTAATGACAATGAAATTAAATTATTTTAAAAACTATATTAACTAACATTACTTCAAAAAGCTTGATTTTATTTGAGTAATAAAACTTCCCGTTGTGAATCGATAGTAACTTGCGAGATTTGCCAACAGTCGAAAGATTGCAAAATAGTGCGTTGGTAACTTGGTATTCGCTAACTGCCTTTTATAATTTGTAAATGAGAAACCACGAAGCTTTGTTTTCCAAGTGTGAACTGGGATTGTTGCTGAAATTTCGGCAAAATATGGCTTTGCCAGTATTTATAAAGTTTTAAACCAAAGATTTAAAAAGTTATTGCCCCGATTCGCATTTGAGGGCAATGAGTTTAGCAAACAGCGGTGGATTCAAATTTTTGCGAGTTTAAGAGTGGATACTTTCTGCAACAGCTGGCCTCACAAACTCTTGTAATGATATGTTTCAATTGTTTGTTTTGTGTTAAAAAAACATTTAGTGCGAGTATTGTCGAACAACGTAAGTGGAAGCGGAAGCGGTACCCATTTACCGCTTCCAGCTTCCGCTTCCGCAAAAATTTACCGCTTCCACCGCTTCCGCATCCCTGGTTTGAAGTAGATTATCTGTGGAACGGCTGGGTCAAGAAGGATGGAGTCAACGCCAATATAGTCTTATGCGATCAGCCTAACTTTAGATACCCCAATTGATTTTTCCTCTAGGCCTCATTTAAGAAACCAAATGAGATGACATGGCAAAAAATTTTTAAGGCGCATCTTTCTGAAATTACGCAAGTCATTACCTGCAGAGTGTATATACTGTACAAGATGCATTGTGATGTAATCATAAAGGAATGGATGTATTTTACTACTTACGCTGTAGATTAAGGTCGAGTTTCCATCGCACGTCAGCAGGTGGTGGCCGTCAGGCTCGAATGCAAACAACCTCCCACCGCGGGGACGATGGATCTGCCGGTATCCACTGAAGCCTGAAACTTCAAACGGACCTGCTGCTGTGGAGTGGATGGGGAAAGTGGTTCGCCTGTCCATGTTGCTCAGGTCCCAAGCGTGAAACTAGAAAACAATTAATCACTACAAATCAATATTTAACATTTTTTCTACTAACGAAATAAGCTAGTAAATAATAATATCAAGTGTATCAACCCTCAAGCTGTTTCAGTTTGACGAAATAAGCCACCAATGAGGAGTGTCCAGACTTTTTGAAGGAGAGCCAAAAGAGACATCACGAAGGTGCCCTCAGTAGAGATGTAAAAAAACAATTTTTTGTGATTGTTATTTTCAGCTATTTTTTTTGAAAAATAAACGTAGTAAAACACGGGTTTTAAAATGGAAAAAAAGTCAAATTTCTGCTTTTAAGTAACGTATTTAAATTGCACGATTCTCAGCCGAAAATAGCATCGTCAATATGTGAACAATTTTGAGGTGGTGCAAAATTTAATTAAGACTTTCCGCAGAGTCAAAGTCACGCTTTTCGAGAAGTTTTTTGGACCAAATCTTCGGTGACCATCTCTGTCTGACGTAAAATGCAGTGAGCAGGGTCTTTCAAAGACCAACTTGATTGACAGTATGAAGAATTGCGTTTTCAATATTGGCAGCATGCTTTGATCGTATCGGAACATTTGAAGTGTATATACAAACTGCTTTTGCCTGCACAAATCCGTTTTTTTTTTTTGCTTAAAATGTGAACAGCTTCCAGCAAGCCCAAATGAAATTGAGAACGAGCTGTAGTTAGAAACTTAAACCACGAGTCAGTTTAGGTAAGTGCTCATTGGTTGAATTATAACAAATGTTTGCCAATGGCTGAATCTCTTTCTGGTTCGACCTGAGTCTTACTTTTGGATGTGCATTTTCTGTTTGCCGGTGTTCTTGTGGTTTGGCACCGGTGAGCTCCCTGATCCTAAGGAATGTTTCTTTGCCGCATTGCTTTTGGAACATGCTGCTTGATGCGTTCCTGAAGCCTTTGGGTTGTGCGACCTACATACCGACTACCACAGAGGCACACGTATTCATAAATGACCATACTTCGTTGATTGGCAGGTAGCACATCCTTTTTGGCACAAGGTAGCTGTACATGTATAGACTCAAGAAGATCAAGCGCGGTGATGCTGCTCCATAGAAAGTTTCCCCAACAGCTTTAATTTGTTGTTCTACCTGCTTGGAGGCTGGGCCGATTGATGGGGCTCTTAAACATTTTTCTTGGATATATGTTAAAGCATTATTTCTTCAGGGCACCCGTTGTCACGCAAGACGTTTTTTGATGAAATTAAATTCTTACTTTGGCCTGCTTTTGGTGCATATCATAAATGCTACGTGAACTAGCGTGACGTTTAGGTTCGTTTTCCGTTTTCGCGGTCTGAAGGATTTGCAGCTGATATACTGACCAGAGAAACTGGGCTTTCGGTATACACTGGCCAGAAGGCAGAGTTTAGTCGCCGACATAGCGAAAGTAAATTGCCGACTTTTTGAATACGAGAAATTACCTTAGGTTCAAAGTAGCCAACGAAAATGTTTCCTAATGTTGGACCAAGCGGTGAGCTCATTGCTGCTTTGTCTGTTTGTATGCACATTATGTCACTGAAGCTAACCTCTACGGATGACGAAGGAAGCACTTTCCACGAGTTCAATCAAAGCCATCAGAGGACTGCGTAAGAATGTGAAAATCCTGATCACTCGCCCGATAAAGGATTAGAAGTAGTCACCTTGAATTCTGAAACATCTTGAATGACGCATTGAAGTTTGAATGTCTTGGCCCAGTCGTGTAGCCAGACAAAACAGCCATAAAAACAAAGCTTCAGAACCGATTACGCGAGTTACTGAACACGACGCAACTACCTAAGCAAGTCTATGATGAGGTACGCCCACCAGATTTACCAAGACCGCGAATGTTTGGACTGCGCAAACCACTTAAAGCAGGCACACCATTAAGGCCAATTCTTCCATCGTAAGGTCTTCTCACCACGAACTTGCAAAATGGCCAGCAACCATTTTGAAACCGATGCTTATATTCTACTAACAGCATAAAAGACTCACGCGCACTTGCAAGGACTATAGCTGAGTGCAGTTATAAAAATAGGCAGGCATTTCTCCCAAAAATTGTAGCAAAAGGTTTCTTGATTAATTTTGATATAAGCTTTACTAAACGACACACTAAGCCTACAAAAATGTGAGCCTGATTTGAGACTTGCTAAGGTAGTTGCTTCGAGTTCAGTAACTCGCGTAATCGGTTTTGAAGCTTTGTTTCTACGGCTGTTTTGTCTGGCTACACGACTGGGCCAAGACATTCAGCCTTCAATGCGTCATTCAAGATGTTTCAGAATTCAAGGTGACTACTTCTGATTCTTTATCAGGCCGAGTGATCAGGATTCAATGTAGAATCAGTTTTTTCGCAATCACATTTAATTGAAGTTTTTTTTTTTTTTTTCACGGCTGTGAGGTAGCACTTACCTCACATATCTGCTTTCCCATTAGGCTAGTGTTTCATCAGCATCTGAATTCACACATAGCCTATCCTGGCATCCCACCCGAACCTTCAAACCACACACGAGGGCAATTTCTACACTTGCCATCGTACCCTCTTCTCAGATTACTCTGATCTAAGTCTGACAACAAGGTCACCAGAAAGAGGATTCTCGACCAGTATCACACTGGCACTTCATTTAGCTCAACCGCATTGCGCTAGCATCACTAAGCATGGACACCATATATGACATCACTTTAGCAATCGTTAATTTTTTACCCGACTTTTACCTTTTCAGTCTACATTTAATTGAGTTAAAGAAGGAACCCAAATCGAAGCAGTATACCCTTCGTATATCCTTTTTCAGTTGTATACGTTGATTTTGATTTGATATACACTTGGGTATACGATATACCCGGTTAAGAAGCACTGATCTATATCACCCCCAAAATAAAAGGACACAGCTTCATTTATACTATAATGTGATTAATCTAATCTCCAAATTTCAAGTTTCTAGCTGTAGTGGTCTTGGGAGTTATAGCACGGACAAGAAATTTTACATAAATAAGATCTTTGGCTAAATTTCGGGGCATATTGGGTGGTGTACAAAGCTGATTCATTCGTTTGCGTATCCGCAGGTAAATTTCGGTCGGGAAATAGGTGAGGACTGAGCGCCGGCCTAATTTCGTTGCAAGCCGCAAATGACTCGCAGGCAGTACTTGGGGGTATATACCACTGGATAAAAATACTGTATCAATATCCTAAGTTTCCAAATAAACTTGAACTTAAATTTGCAAACACAATTTTGTCACAAATTTCACAAAAATATCGCTAACAACCAAAAAAGGTACTCTATATTACCATGACTACTTTTAAGAAAGTAAAAATGCTAATTGATAAAAAAAAATTAAGATTTACGGTATTCAGCGCAACCGAATGCAGCATCGAACCAACACATAAGTGCTGACTTCAAGAAATGTTAGTTGATCCCAGCTTACCATGCCATCGGATCCCATCGTGAAGAGATTGTTGCCATGTAGCTGGATAGTGTAGACCTGACCACTGTGGCCTGGCCTGCTCAGCACCGACTTGCCACTGCGGACATCTACAAACAATACTTAGAACATTGCATCTACAACAAACATTTGCATCTGCAAACAATACTAGAACATCTACAAACAATACTTAGAACAAACAGTTGTCTCCAATTATTTGCCACAACTTTTGGAGCTCTTGTTTTCGCCTGTCCTCACTTCGTGCTATGCGGTTCCAGCTATACTCGTACAGATATTTTAATTCAGTTTTGTAGTCGGTTTTAGTAGTTTTACAGAGCTAGTGTTGATTTTAATTGTTCGTTTTTATAGATAACTGATGATGAACCACTTGGGTCAAAATCGATTTCATCGCTGAAAACTAAGTTTTTTGATGATTTGATTGAGGCTGGTTCTTGAAGACGAGGATTCAGTTTTAAACATTTAACATGAGCTCGTTAATTTTTTACCCGACTTTCTTGGCAGGAAATTATAACTGTATTTTGGCTGTACTTTATTAGGTTTTTCGCCACAAGTACAATAGCAACAGTGCGAAATCAAGCCTTTTCAGTCTACAAAGTAACAGAAAACAATACAAATTTCAGAAAAACGTTAAATTATACGTGGTTCAAGTTTTCAGAACTTGGTGAAGCGTAAATGCAGTAACATTGCAATATTTTTGCATCATGAGGCATTTGAAGCTTATTCAATACTGGGTTTCAATAAATAAATACTGAAAAGTATGAATGCATATTCACATTGCACAATTAATAATTAAACATGAAAAAGCATCTAGGAAATGCGCTAGTATGCTGCTTTAGAAGAGTAATAGCAAATCATTTCCATTTAAAAAAAATTGAGTTTTGCTCTCACCGAACAACGTAATCACTCCATTTGAGTCACCACTTGCTATGAAATCATCGGTCGGCCTGTACGCCAGGCATGGAATGCTACAGTCCTTCGATTCGTGTATGATACTCACCATCTCAGCCTATAGATGGAAAATAGGCTTCAAATATTAATCATTTCAACTTCGTAAGACTTACAGAACATTATTAAAACCAAATGAACTTTATCTTTATGACCATCATTACTTGGAGACTTGTTTCTATGAACTAAAAACGTAAAAGGAATTTCTAGATCTTTTACGAAGTTCGAATTTTTTGCAGATTTGGTCAAACTTGGCTCAATTTTGAAAAAAAAAAATTAGCAAAGATTGTTTGGGCACAAAGCTCTAACCTGTAAATTTTGGAATTTAATTTGATGCAAAAAAGATAAAATATAAATAACGGCAAATATTTACGTTAATAGTTCATAATTTGTTAATCTTAAATTGATTATGAATGACTCCCCTCCTAAAAAATAATGATCCCAAAGTAAAATTACATAGGTATTTTCAGCAAGATTGCATAATTTTGTAAAGCGACAGTGAACTGAAAACTAGGTCACTAATATATTGTCTAGTATGCTAGCCACAGAGCAAGTAATGCCTCTCTCACTGATTTCCAATGGTGTTTAACGGCATTTGAATTTGCTATCACAAGTGCTCTGCGATTATGGCATTTTGGGAAGTCAGAAACAAATAACTTCAAAATATCTTGCAAAATCTATTGTCCTTGCAATTTATTTCTATTCGTTTAATTTCTGTCTCGAAAAAAGATCTCAAGTTTCGTTTTGGTCGCAACAGTCTGACGTCACTTAAAAGTGAAATTATTTCCAAAATTAACCAGATTTTGAGAAAAATTTCGAACTTGGCATAAAACTTGAAAATTCTTCTTTTTCATGTTTCTAGTTGAAAGAAGCAAGTCTCCCAAGTAATGATGGTCATAAAAAAAAAGGTTTTATTGGTTTGAAAGGCGTTCTATCAGTCTAACGAAGTTGAAATGATTGAACTTTCCGTTTTCAAAGGTGGTTCAATACTTTTGCAAATGACTGTATCAGCAAAATATTCTGCTTTTGATGATGTTACTGTTAAGTATTGCCTTCCGTGCAAAGGTTTGGCAGCTTCAGTAAGAACCTATTCGAATAGGATTACAGTTGCACCTAATGAGTCCTAAGGACGAAACAGAATGTTGCGCTTTTATCTTTTTACTGTGATTTTCATAGTTGCATTTTGCTCTGATTTAGCTGCTTTATATCATCCAACACCGTTTCACAAGATTGACTATTAACAATATTATTTTCTAAACGAAAAGTAAATTGATATGGGTTTCCAAATTTCACAGTGAATAAATATTATAATTTGCTCCGTCTCTTGATCATTGAGTTTTCTTCGGCTGGAAATGCCAGAAAGAATACGCACTGCAATTATGTTTCCTGAATTTTGACTTTTCGGTGAATTTATTCTACATTAGAATTTGGCTGAATTCGCATTTTTATTAATGCTCTGTGTTGTGCCTGATGAACATGTTTGTGTATTTTTCTTATTATGGACCAGTTTGTATCTGACACAAATAAATACCGTTTATCTTACATTCATATGCACAAAAAAATGCGAAATTGACGTATAGCATTGCTACGTTACGTATAAAACTTATTTGTTATACAGCAATATTATTGCCAAGGCTGACGCCAACCCTATCATCTTGATAGGTGGGTAGCTTTTTCGCACACGCCTCAATGGTGTCGGGCGACTGCAGATTCGCCTTCCAGCCTAGGGCTGCGAAGTGCGTAGCCATTGAGAAAAGGCATCCGGCTTTGGTGCTTTCGTTCTTCACGTCTATGGTTCTTGCTCCGGGGCGTCGATTTTTAAAGTGTGGCTCCGCATCATTGTCATGTGCTAATCGCAACAAAGTCAGAAAGTTTCGCTCCGATATTCAAGTTAGGGAATTACTATTACGATATTGAATAACTATATGGGCATTTGCTTGGCTTTGTTATTGTTTTTCGTTAATAAAGTCAGAGCTAGAGCTTGTAGATTTTTTTGTAGCTCTAGCTCTGGCAAAAATGCTCGGGCTTCCCACACCTCCGTTAGCGAAACATTTAAAATGCGCCAGTTCTTTCAATTTGCCGCTCGCTGGGTTCATTTTTTTTGAACAGCTAAATTTGGGTACAAGTCCTTTCCTTAGCAAAATCCTAATTGCGCCCTAGTCAGTAACACCGTATGGGGCTGCGGTAAACATTCTAGTTTCGTTCATTTCTACACGAATGATATCAGATTCTCTACAAAAGCGTACAAGTCCTGACACGCAAAATACGTTTGGAAGAATGGTTACCACCAACGTAGCCAGATGTTTAAGGCGAATATTTAATTGTATACGGCTTCCATTACGATAAAACAGCATTTTTTGCTCGTAGTATCAACTCTGAAATCACTTTCTATGAAACTTATTTTCTTTCAATAATAGCGTAACTAGCTTTAGCGTAACGCAGCGTTAGGGTGCATCAGTTCCCCCCGACTTCTCCCTATCAAGCCTACTTGTTTGTCAGTTGTGAGGTTAGGTATGAAAATGATATGTGTAAAATATTTTTGTGATCAAACTACATTTAACCCGCCTCATATCAGTTGATTTTTGACACTTTAGGCAAAATTTCATCTTTTTTGACACTAGATGGCGTACTTTGGTAAATGTGACATTTAATTGTGTTTCAAAAGTTCGCCTATGTGTTTTTGAACCAACCAAAAAAAGAAATTTCAAAATTGGTCAAGCACACGCCGAAATATGAAGAATTTTGGTCTGGTTTCCAACTCAATGTTGCCTCGGGCAATGAAACTTATAAAGCTATAAATTGTATTAGCTTCGTTATTTCTTGCTGCATTCATACAAAATTGATGTCTATACCTCCATTTTCAATGGTGCAGAATCCATTGCTGCAGTTTATTTAAAGGAATTTGGACACTAGGTGGACACATCAAGCTGTCTTGAAGCTTGAAATTTTGGGGCAAATCGCAATTTAAGTACCAGCAGTCTTATTGAGTTCAAATTTGTTCCCATCTTGCACGTTCAGTCAAGTAGTAAGTTTTGCTATTTTACTTCATGGATCTAAATTACATACCGGTAGAGATTTCAGATTTTAGTGAAAGAATTGAAACGCATTATAACGCACAAATTACATAATGAGACCGAGCATGCATGTAACACAAAATTCTAGTAAATTGGTGATAAAGCCGCATAGTGATATCATTGTTTCATCGTGCTACGAACACCTTCCTTGTACACTGATACGAGAATTGCTATGATTCATTATTCCTTTTTTGCGATTCATATAGAGAGTATAGCCAGCTAGTTCATGGCTGCAAAAATTTAGCATTATTTTCAGAAACAGTAATGACTACTCAGTGCTCATCAGATTAATTTTAGTAACATGAGAATGCCTACAGTAATCAAGCTCTATTAAGTACTGAGATAAGTTTCAATTTCAAGTTTGCCAAATGTTGCACTGTAGAATGTTCACAATTCATTCAGTTTTTAATAGTTGCATTATATGCTGTTTACTTTCATTACCGACTAAATCTTGATTTAAGAGGGCATTCAATTCAAGTTTTTCACCGTTGACCGAAATGTTGGAAAAAGCCTACAATGCATTCTCACCAAAATTAAAATTTTTAGATGTTCCTGTTTTCAAGATGTAATCGTTTAAAGTTAGCAATTTTCCTTTTACTTCAGTTTTGCCATTTTCGCAGTAATATGACAGAACACTAAGTTTTGGAAAGCTGGCTTGTGCTTACTTGAAAAGCAGCTGATTTACAATTTTGACCCTTTACCTTGTTTTGACAACCACTCTGCCGCGAAATTTTTTTTTTGAGAATCAAGAACATGCAGTAACTTTTCGAAATTTTGTCTCTAATTGGCAACTCCGGCAAATCTTCTGAAGGAAAATTTAAGCAGTGATATCTCAGGAATGGAAGGTCGCAAAAAGCTCAAATTTAATGAAGTTAGTCCTCAGATTTATTAAAATGTTTTGAGAAAAAGCCGAACAAAAAAACTTTTGACCTGAATGTCCTTTTGAGGGTAAAATTGGTGACATTTCTTTCGTACCAGTACTTAAAGCAAATAACTCATTTCTGTGGCAGTCAAATGTGAAAAAACGTAGCTTAGTATAACTAGCAAGAAAATATGATTGTAGAGGAGAGTGGCTTTTTTATCTTTGATCATTAATTGTGTGCCTGGAGTTTTTCACAAGTGCAAAATGCTGCGAAAATAATACCAGTGGAGCCAATTCGTCAGGAACATCTAGTTCAAAATCTATGAGAGCTGATTAAATTTGAAATATTCAACACAGTATTAATTCAAAAATGTACATATTTTACAATTTTCAATGTTAAGCTAATGATTTCACTAAATACGAAATAAAATCGTGTCTAAATTTTCAGAGTTTTGTAGGCAAAAAAACAATTCCGCAGCATTTTGCACTTATCAAAACTCTTGACTAAACATGCAAAGGTCATATTAAGCTGCCTAAAAACCCAAAGGTTTGAAAATTTGGGGCGAATCACAATCCTAAGGCTTTTCTAAGTCAAGTACTGTACTTGACTAAACAAGCAAGATGGGAAAAAATTCTAACTCATTTGAATTGCAATTGCGATCAAGGCCTGTCAGCACTAGAATTGCAATTTGCCCCAAATTTTCAAAATTTCAAGCTTCAAGACAGCTTGATGTGTCCACCTAGTGTCCAAATTCCTTCAAATAAACTGCAGCAATGGATTCTGCACCATTGAAAATGGAGGTATAGACATCAATTTTGTATGAATGCAGCAAGAAATTACGAAGCTAATACAATTTATAGCTTTATAAGTTTCATTACCCGAGGCAACATTGAGTTGGAAACCAGACCAAAATTCTTCATATTTCGGCGTGTGCTTGACCAATTTTGAAATTTCTTTTTTTGGTTGGTTCAAAAACACATAGGCGAACTTTTGAAACACAACTAAATGTCACATTTACCAAAGTACGCCATCTAGTGTCAAAAAAGATGAAATTTTGCCTAAAGTGTCAAAAATCAACTGATATGAGGCGGGTTAAATGTAGTTTGATCACAAAAATATTTTACACATATCATTTTCATACCTAACCTCACAACTGACAAAAAAGTAGGCTTGATCGAGAAAAGTCGGGGGGAATTGATGCACCCTACTCAGTATGCTTCCTAAGTGTTTGGCTCGACAAAGTAAAGTACTTTTTGCCAAAACTGTTGACAAACAGCCCCCAAACCTGCCTAATCAGTGCGATTTGTGCATTGTCAAATTGAAACAAGCTATTTCCGTCTCCGATTTTTTCTAACGCCTAAGCAAATTCTTAAATTTAGCGATTTTGTGTATAATGAGTCTATTCAAATAACTTTTCAATAGTGTAAGTAACTCTCATAAGCAAACTTTCATTGAAAAAATAGGCAGACAAAGCAGAAAAATATTTAACGTAATTGAGACTTTTTTTAACCATAAATAACATAACTTGAAATGAATCCACTACTTTTGTTCTAAAGATTATTTTTTGCTCAGAATTTAAGAATAAACTATGAGCAATGCCAGCCTTATCTCAAACAGAAGCGCAATACAAAAATGATTAAAATAACAAAAAGTCTTACAACTAAAATTAAAAAAAACTCAATGCAGGTTTTCCAGCCAGTCATTAAACTAAAATGAACAGGATAAGTATAAAAATTAAAATCCGCCAGTCCGACAGCATCGCATAAAAGTAAAAGCAATTTCGACCCCAAAAGAGCAGAGCAGAAGAGCAGACCCCAAAAAAGTTTGTTCTAAAAAGGCAATGAAGCCAGAAATAACCGAACAAACCGTTCTAAAGACGAAGTCGATTTTACTTTTAATAACAATGCTGTTGAGCCAACGGAGTTTATTTTCATTACAAATTTCTATACTACTCGTTTTGATTAAAGAGGTTTAATATCAAACACTTCATAACACCGTACATGACTTGGAGTTAATTTCCATAGATCAATTCGCCCGGGCGAGTCCGGTTTGAGCTCTGAATTGCGACAGCTCGAAGTAACAAAGGAATCAGCAGCAGCAGCAATCTGTGATACTTGCGGGTAGATGCTTGACAGCAATATATCTTGAAGAACCTGCTTATTGCTGGAATTGTACAACCTCAGTGACCCAGATGCTGAACCAAGCAAAATCTGAAAAGTATGCAATGCAAAAAATTGGCTCAAAGTCTTTAAAAAAATATTACTGGTTATTACCCCACCGCCAGCTGACTTTCTTTGCCTTAGCTGATGGTCCAGTGCATCAAAACTTCAAGCTATTGTAACATTTTGGGAAACCGGGTCCATGGCAACTGAACTCAGACCAGTATGTCGGTGATCAGTTGGCTTGGTTCATGGAAAATTTGCTTTCTTTTGCAAAATATTCATTGGCGAACGGCACAAAGCCTAATTAGCAACCAATTAACAACAAAAAACTTTTGCAATTATCACTTACAGTTCATATTTACACAATCAGTTAATCCTAGATTTATCAAGTTGGTATTTAAAAACTGATGTTTCAGATCTAAAATTGTGGGTAGAGCATCTTTAATTAACTCACGCACACTGAAAGAAGTTGTACAGCTCATAATAAAATAACATGGCTTGATGATTAATGACATCAAAAAAGAAAACGTAATCTATACAAAAATTGCACATTCTAAAAACTAGAGTAAAATTAAACTAATATTTCAGCAAAATCGAAGCAAAATTTTTAATTTTTAATTTTTTTGATGTCATTATCGCCAGCCTCAATCGTTACTGTAGTTTGGCTGATCCTCCTATTCAAAAACTTCTAAAAACTAGTAGTAGATCAACTTCATGTCTCACCAGGCCATCATCCGTACACCAATCCAAGGATCGAAATGGCGAACGTGACATCACAGTGGCAACAGTGGAAGGACTGGGTTCGTATCTCCAAATCTTCACTATTCCGTCCTTGTCACAGCTTGCAACTGTATCTCCCGTAGGGTTGAATCTGAAATCCAAAGATTGGCACTTGCAAATGATCAATATCTTTTAGTAGCTGTTTTTACACATAAGTGAACACTCATCAGGAACGAGACCGAGAGGGTAATGGCATCGTTTTTACAACAATCCTGATCACATGATCTAAGTTCAACCCGCACCCCAGCCACATTATTGCACCCTTGGGTAAGACGCTTTAGAACAAGAATTAGAAGAAATCTACAGAGGCATTAGAAAATTACAAGCAGATCCAGGTTGTTCCAAACACGAAGTAGTAATCCCAATGAAAAGTGTGCAGATCAACCAATAGTCAGCATCTGATAATGTCCGATCACAAGAGGATAAGCATGCGACTACAACAATTACTCTTATCAGCACTTTTTTATCGCAAGTGAAAACTTGACTCACTTTCTTGTTTAACACAACATTTAGATAGAACACTTGTGCTAGGTTGGATAACAAAATATATGCGATGCATTCATCAATTTCAGAGAAAACAACAGTGAATTTGAAAGTTTTTTCAACCCTTAACAGCTGGAGGTTGTAGCTTGAAAGATAATCAGCTTTGTGCTTTAAGATCAGATTCGAAAAAAAAAAACAAAAGAGCAACTGCTGTCACCTTGCTTGGATGATGGCCGAGTGGTGTTCCTGGTATTCGTCTTTACTCAGCATAATATAGTTACACTTTTCTTCGGAGCTGTTATTTTTCATACTCGATTCTGTGAAAGACACTGTCATCGTTTCACGACAAGGTTCGTCGCCGTTGGGCTCTAAACTGGAGACTGTAGCTTGTTGATCAGCAACGACAGAAACATCTGGCTGGTCAGTTGGAGAGGTATCATGAAGTTCATCAACTGAAGAAGCATCTTGGCTGCCCAATTCTACTTGATCTTCCGTTAAAGCAAGGGAACTAGCAGGTTTGTTGATCATTTCGTCTTTCGTAGTAGATTTGAACTATTTCAAAAACAAGACACTTTAATAAGTCTTTGCGTTATATCAACAACTAACGATTAAAAAATGCCAAAAAAAACCTGGGACCACTTACTATGGTTTTCCGAATATTTAAAGTTTTGAAAGTCATGTTCAAAATGCTAAAATCAATTGCGCTCTTCACTTGATCAATTTTTCAAACCAAGTCATAAGAAAAGGGGGCAAAGCTCCAGCACAACATTTGGGCATTTTTTGGAAAAATTAATGATTTACTAGTGCTACAAAACATAATGGATTTATTATTTTTACATTACTACAATCGGACTTGTAGCTCCTTTGATGGGGGCCTGCGCAAATGTCCTCAATGCCTTCCTGTTTAATACTATCCAGCGTTTTAAGTCGAGCCGGGCTTTTCGGGTTACGTTTGGGTTTGAAATTAACAAAATTTTGGGCTTAATTCGTGCCTGATACATGCCTCGTGTTTTAGGTACTGTAAAAACATAACCAAAAGAACTTTGCAACTGCTGAATTAAAACTTCAGTTAAGCATCAACACAATTATTAGTGTAGAATTGCTGTTGTTTGATCACAATTTATCAATAAAAAGTGCTATTTAGACACAGCAGACTCAAGCTATTCAAAAGAAAGGAGCAATTAACAGTATACTGTTTTTGATCTAATTTAATTTTTTGGCTTTATTGGTACATTTTTTTGCGAAATATCAAATATCTTATGCTAAATTTAACAAGCTTAAATGGTAGTCTCTCACTCATTTTAGAGCTAGGTATTAGATGCATTTTCCGTGAACTATTATAACCTTATTGAGGTGGAAAAGTTTGTGTGCCTCCATGACCTGCAGAGCTACATTGGCTAAATGTTCAATTCTTCAGATAGGGTTACCCATGCCAGAGAGGTCTGAAGGTTGAGGCCAGACAAAGTACAGTTCAAGCCGAACAAGCTGGAAAACTTTAAACCTGGGTTGGTTGTGCCCATCAGCTGTGGCACAACTCTGATATAAAACCTCTCAACGGTTAGATCAAACTGGAAAAAGAAAAATCATGGTGAGCACACCTAACGAAAATCACGTAAATGGGTCAACCTCTACAAGAGGATCTTCAATCCTCATTTGGCAGGGGAGCCCCTAGGAACTCCCAAGCCGTCATTCAGTGAAATCCCTACAGTATTTAAGTTTTAGACAGAGGGGCTCTTTCGAAAAATGAGTGGCAATGTTTACCAGCCAGCCCTAATGGCAATTCCACCAATATGCTTACAACACATTTGGAGAGGCAAACAGAGAATTTGTACTGAAGATAATGTTGCACACTGACGGGTCAACCATCACCAACTGCTGTTGGGCAATTGGAATATTCTCACCCTCACAGAAAAAGAGCTAGAATTAGTTGAGGAAGCAAAGCAGTATCATCTCGATTGCATCGAAGTTTCTTAAACCAAGTGGTGTGGCTCTGGAACTGTGGATATGCATGGCGAATGGAAGCTCTTCTATTCTGGTGCTGATCCTAGTATGTCTGCTCAAACAGGTGTGGGAATTCTCACACGCCCCTGATTGTCAGACTGTGTGTCAGATTGGATTTCTTCGAAATCACGAGTTGACATGTTGAAGCTCAAGGTATCGGATAAGTCATTGTGCCTATTGCAGGTATATGCCCCCAAAGCTACGATAGTGAGATGAAACTTCAAAGTACCATCAAATCATTTTAAAAACTATTGTATATTTAAATCATCATCAAAAACTTCTCCGAATGCAATTTTAAGCACTTGAAACATTAAAAAATTGCTTTTGGTCCTTGGCTTCAAGCGAGGCTGTCCTTGGCATCAGATTTTTTGTGTCCTAGGCCTCAAACACTGTGTTTATGAATATACCACTGACTTTTAATATTGGCCTACGAATCAAAATGGAAAATGAGAGGCATAGATGCACTTATGAAAAAAAAAGTTTTTTGTGGACCCACTCAGCAAACATGCAAGATCGACCAACTATGGCTATGTGTTGGCAAGGTTGGTAAATGTTGGCGATTTTGCCAACACTTTTGAAACAGCAGTAATTATTGTAATAAAGTAGAACTCCGATTTTCCAATCGAATAAGTGATTTGTTCGAATAATCGATCAACATGCAATATTACAAAATGATATCATACAAGGTCTGTTCAAAAAGTTCGTAGACTGAAGTCATAACAAAAAATGTACTTTCTACAGCAGCTACAGGTCTGGGTCTCCTTCAAAGTACTCTCCTTCCCAACGCACGCACTTATCCTAGCAGTGTTTCCACTTGCGGAAGCAGTCTAGGTATGCTTATTTTTTTAATGCCCTTGAGCTTCTTTGTCGCATTTGCCTTAATCTCTGGAATGGTCTCAAATCTTCTTCCTTTACAAGGTCTTTTGAGCATGGGGAACAAAAAGAAATCACATGGAGCAAGGTCAGGTGAGTAAGGGGGTCGGGGAAGAACAGTGATGGAATGTTTGGCCAAAAACTCACGAGTTCTGAGGGCTGAATGGGCTGGAGTGTTGTCATGATGGAAAAACCAGTCACCACTCCTCAACAATTCTGGCCTTTTCCGTCGGATGGCATCCCTCAGATGTTTCAAAACTTCAATGTAGTAGGTCTGGTTCACTGTGGAGCCTTCAGGAAGGTACTCGTGGTGGACAACTCCACTAGCATCAAAAAAAACTGTGAGCAGCACCTTGATTTTGGATCGAACTTGGCGAGCTTTTTTGGGTATGGGGGATGTTTTGCTTGTCCACTGTGAAGATTGGACCTTTGTTTCCACGTCATAACCATAAACCCATGACTCATCACCTGTTATGATCTTTGACAAGAATTCTTTATCATTTTCTGAGTGATCAAGCATATCCTGACAGACTTGAACACGATGAGCTTGTTGATCACTTGTCATCAGACGTGGCACAAATTTTGCAGCAACGCGATGCATCTTTTAATTCTTCCATCAAAATGTGGTGACAAGAGCCTACCGAGATCCAACATTCTTCAGCAAGCTCTCTTACAGTCAGACGTCGATTCGCTCACACCAGAGTGTTGATTTCATCAATGTGTGGGTCATCAGTTGATGTGGAAGGACGTCCAGAACGCTCATCATCTTCAACAGACAGCCGACCATTCTTGAAACGTTTATGCCACCTGAAACATGTCGCTCGCTTCATGGCAACATCACCGTAAGCCGTGTTAAGCATAGCTAACGTTCCCGTAGTAGATTTTCCCAGCTTGACACAAAATTTCACAGCAAATCGTTGCTCTTTCAAGTTATTCATTTTGAAAAAAATTTGTAAAACTTAAAATCCGACGAACTAAAAAACTACCCTTAACTTAACTGAACATAACCAGCACTAAAATAAAGATATCTGCAATCAGAAAATGGCGTCATAATCAGCTGATCTCTGTGAACCTAGCGACACCAGGCGAATGCACCTGGAACAAAAGAGAGCTGTGCAGTTCAAACAGTCTATGAACTTTTTGAACAGACCTCATATACTGCACGTTATAAAGTACACTTTCTTTCTTATTTATGTTAATGACTTCCAAAATTGTTCAAAATATGACGACCCAATTATGTTTGCTAATGACACAAGTGTATTCTTCCAAAACAAAAACTATCATTCACTTTATGCCCATGCACAGGAAGATCTCCATTACATTGATCTGTGGATGATTGCTAATAAAGATGTATGCTGTTTAAGTCAATTAATTCAAAAACTCCAAGTTCTGGACAATCTATCTCACTTAGAAAACTTTATATTGAACAAGTTAGCATATTGAAATTACTTGGTGTCCATATTGATGAGCATCTAACTTGGTCAGTTCATGCGAAGCATGTGCTCAACAAACTGAGATCTGGTTTGGCAGCTGTGGGAAGAGTAAAGCCTTTCTTGAATCAAGGAACACTAATCACCTTATATCATTCATTAGCAGGCAGTCATTTGCAGTACTGCAACTCCAGTTGGTGCTATGACAACACAACCATTACAAACAAGTTACAGAAAATATGTGACAAATTTTTTAGGCTAGCATGTGGTCGAAACCGTAACAGTGACATCACAGACATCAGGCCAAGATGTGAAATACTAACACTTGATCAACTTTTATTCAAAGATTTAGCTGTATTTATGTACAAGCAGAGCAAAAATAAAAATACTGCAGTGCTTAGTAAAATCTTTGCTACCAATCATTCGCAATACAATACTAGAAATAATTCCAACATAATACCAAAGTTCTGTTCAACCACAATGTGCCAACAATTTATCTCTCATCGAGGCCCAGCACTATGTAGTAAAGTACCAACTTCTTTCAAATCCCAAAATCTCACGATAGCATCCTTTATTTTAAATGGGAAAAAACTTAAGTAAAGACTTAATACAAGTCTGATTTATTGGACACTATCGCTGTTCAAGCATGGTCATCTTGTTGCACTTTTGGACAAGGCTAGTCTCGAAAAGTATCTTTGCGTGGTGGTTATATTATGAAACCCCGAGAAAACTTCAGAACTTTTTCTTGGCTTTTGGGCCTCCATGAACTATTGTGTTCTTCTCCTGCCTTTGTTCTTTCTTTTTAAGTACATTTTCTAGTCCACAACCCTAGCGGAAAGCAGAATCTATTGGTGGTGGCTTTATGAGATACAAATTCAACTCCGCAAAGCATCAGGAATTGAAGTTGTCTGGCTATTTAAGGTCTCAAACTTTATATCCATCTATCTTAATGCTGCTTAATGATCTCCAAAGCTATATATTTTGTCTACCAAATATCGATTCAGATCTTCTGACATCCAGTTAGAATAACCATTTTATATCCTGTCTTGCACTCTATGAAATTGCACTCTATGAAACAATTATCACTAATCTGCTTTTACCATACCTTATTGCTCCTTTTGTAAAACAGTTTCTATCGTCCTAATTCATTTGTTTGTTATTTGTGTGTCGTTTTAAATTACTGCATTTTTTTTTTTAGTTTAGTATTATTAACCCTGACGTTGGTACTTGAATGCTTGGTAGAGTCCTGTGGTATTAACATCAGTGCACAACTTGAAGAACTCGATAAATTAAAACTCAAAATTACACAATAACTGCAGGCAATTAACTGCTTACTCGTGAATTTCAGTAGTTTGCATAGCAAGAAATGTAGTGCAGTTACCTTTATACTGGTCTCTGTCTACCTGACCTGAGATACACTCCATCAACAAAGCGCAGATGCACATTTGGTACCTCTCATGCAAAATCAGTATATCTGTGTTCTGTTTGAGTTGTAGGATAGATTAAAACCTTAGGTATTTTGTTCCAGCAGTTTATATACCTAGATGCAATGTAGATGGTGTGACTCTCTATTGCTGTATGTGCAAAATTGTTATTATCTTGATACTTTAACCAACTGCCACTTGAAAGGGTTTCCAGACTCGGTGAGGTTTCATTTCAGGGTGTTTTTTCTTCCCTCACCATGCTTCGTTGAGCTAAAGTAGTTTTGGGCCGGTTGCACCACCCATTGACCACCTACGTAACCATGCCTGGCCTCGCACTGGCCACTGCCCCCTCTCTCCTCTTTATTAATTACTCAAGCAACTACTCCAGCCGTTAGATTTACTTACATCGTATGTGCCTGCATGTGTACATTGAAGAGTGTGATTGATTAGGCCTAAATTGTGCATACTTTAACTTGTGTGACAGGTGTAGCAACCATGCAAATAAAAACCTTTTTTTGTCCTCATTAACCTCTGCATGTCTTAAAAGGGCGTTCAAGTCAAGTTTTTCACTCTCGACCGAAATGTTGGGAAAAACCTAAAACGCATTCTCACCAAATTTGAACTTTCTACGCCTTCCCATTTTTAGTTTAAAATTAGTCGTGATCCTTTTACTTCAGTGTTGCCATTTTGTCAGCATTGTGACAGAAGATTAACTTTTGAAAAGCTGGCTTACATTTATTGGAAAGCAGCTAATTTTACAGTTCTAAACTTTTTTCTAATTTTAGTCACTGCGAAGTCTAATGTTCACACCACACCATGGCAATTTCAAAAACATCAAATGTTTCAGCATCGACTTAACTGATTGCAAACTTTGAATAAAGATAGCACCTGTCAATTGCTTTTTGGACGCACTTTTTTCTTTAATTGCAATTGACGTTCTAATGCTTTTTGTTGGGCTATAATTTTTGTTAGTTACAGTCGTGTTTGGATAATAGGCCTTTTGGATAATAGGCGTTCGGATACTAGGAGTTCTACTGTAGCAAGTTTTTTCGAATTTTTTCATGGTTGTTTAATTACTCTGGCCTTTATTTCTTTTACTTGTAGGCATCCAATTTGCCCAAAATGCATTTTTGTAATTGCGATTCAGCCAGCCTTGTTGAAATGTTAGAACATTGATATGATACATTCCATCCAATGTAGGGCAAACATTGGTTGCCAGTCCAGCCAACACTGCTGGGTATAAGGTTTATCAACTACCAACGATTTTTGATATCAATGTTGGTTATGCATTTCACAAGTGCAAAATTATTAACAATGTCTAGACATGATTATGAAAAATTCAGGTTTATTTTTTTGTCATTTTTTTGACAACAAACGCTTAAAAAAACTTTGTAATGGTGAAATCACGTGGAACCAAAACTTACTTGAAACTTATATCTTACTTTTGTGATGGCAATTGATAACAACAATCAGTAATTTTTATATACTTTAGTCTAATTTTATCATAAAATAAAAGATGATTGAGCTAAAAAAAATTGGCAATACCATACAAATTTCAAAAAAGAAAAACCCCTGAACCTAAACAGCTGACATGTTCTGAAAAGATTAAGAAAAAGTACAAGATTAAGAAAAGTAGGCCTACTGGTATCTTTCAATGTTAAATTCAGGCAATTGCTTTTTAATTCTGTGGCATAATAAACAGAGGTGGAGTCAAGAACACACACATCGTTTGAGACCAAGGCCAAGAACTCAAAAAAAATCCAAGGCCAAAACCAAAAGCCGACTTTTTGAGGACAGACCCTCTCTAGGCCAAGCACCAAGAACACAATTTTTCTAAATTAGTCTCGGTAAATTTTCTACAATTTTTAAACTTAAAAGTGCTTGAGATATTGCATTTTGTTAAGTATTTAATGATATTTCGAAAAAAGTAGTTTTTAAAAATAATAATGAATGCCATTTTGAAGTTTCACAAGTAAGCAGCCAACGTTGATTATGTATTGCAGCGGTATCATGGTAATGAAACAAGGCCATAAACCATGAATGGGAATATATCTATATTATAGACGTAAAAAGGTCTATTTTAAAGCCTTAATTTCATCAGTTAGGGCCCTGGAGCAAACGTCCACTCATTATGGGTTCCCACGTTTTTAGTAGTTTCTTTAATGCAAACCATATTGTTTAGCTAAACCATTTCTTTCTACAGAATTTTTTAAAATGAGTGTCTAAAAATACTGCAAAATACTGTAAATTTATGTTTTCAAAGTGAATTAAGGTACCTACCATACCACGTATAGGTATTGAAAAAAAAACGGGGTTCTGGGGCGAGGACAAATACCTATAATTGCAGTGAAATTTTTTGGAAAAAATAGCAATTTTGTGACTTTAAAGAAGATTGCAAACTTAGATTTTCAAAGCAATTTGAAAAAAAAAACTACCGTAAATGCTAAGTGAGAAAAAGTTTAGTTTTCCCCCAATTTCCAAACTTTAATTTTTAGCCAATCTTTCTGTTACATCTCAGTATATTTTGTCTTTCTCACATCTAATGTCTATCGATACGTTTCGGTCGCCAAAAGACACTTTGTTGAATTTACCATACCGGTAAGGTATTTATTAACAAAAAAAAACTCAAAATCCCAACAAGGTGGTATTAAAGAGGAGACATTTGCTTCGGACCCCCCTTCAAAGGGTCCACAATTGTCGAAACATAAAAATAATAAACCATTAATTTTTTTAAAAAATTTCCTCTGCGGGAGCTTTGCCTCTTCATCTTAATGACATGATGCAAAAAATCGTCAAGTACTCCAGGCATTCAAAAAATTATTGTTTTATTTAACTTTACACTTACTGTAATTTCTTAATAATTCTTCATACAGTGTTTTTGTGATTCATTAGTTTGTTATTTGGGATTCTTAGCGACAATTTCCAACACACAAATTGTTCAGTGGATGTGGTTTTGCCCCCCAAACTGCTTGCTTGTGATTAAAGTTGTTCTTTCTTAGCTCAAAACAAATTCTTCACGCTCGCATATTTTCAGAACAAGTTGGCATTCTCAAAATACATTTTGTGAGTTATTTTGAGATACACTAACATATTTACTGTTGTATAATATCAATATGCCTTCCCTGGTAATCTGTACTACATTTCACTATCACACACATACTTTCCTTTGAATTCACACACAGAATAGGCTCGGTCTTGTTTTTGCATTAGCAACTTAAAATTATAATTTCAGCAGGGAGGTCGACTTTTTGCACCAAACAGGAGCAATATACAGCAACCATAAACCATAAGAATTGCTGAGTTTGTCATTTCAGTTGTTGTAAATTTGAATATCCTTTTTATATTAAAGTTAGTGTAGTAGACAGTGTGCAGTACAGCAAATGTTATAGCTTTTTAGCTGATTAGTTTATTAATTGATTAAGATTAATAAAAGTTATCATTGCGATTTCAGATATACCTGAAAAGGGCCACTTGTAGTGGTGAAAATGTTAATTGTAAATAACGTAAATACATGTAACAAACCTATAAATGCAACAGATCTTATGGTTGCTGTTTATTGGTACTGTTTGGTACAACTTCAAATTGTGCTTGGATTCCCAGATTCCTTGTTATGACTCTGGGTGGTTCGGTGCTCTGCAGCTTGTAACACCTGCACTGGAAGCATTAGCAAAAACAAAAAACAACAATTTTCTACAATGCTTTTTCCCCCTCATTCTCCGATTACAGCTATCACACAATGCTATTTAAAATAAGTTTTAGTATGACTTGGCTTAGATGGCTATTACATTGTATTATTTTTTAAATAAGAAAGGGAAACAACAAATTGACAGACTATCAGATATGTTATCGTTTGTTTGGTTATTTTCCTTTTTAACCAATCAAAAGAAAATGCTGTCCTTGAGCCGACAGAACATTTTTGAGGACTTGTAGGCTTCGAGGCCAAGGACTTGAGCTTCGAGGACAAGGACTTCAAAATGTGTCCTTGAGACTTCAACCCTGATAGTAAAGTGCTTGTGTGGCTTGTTTTATGCAAGAATAGCTTCTGAGCTATTTCTACAGGTCTAGGCAATCGCTAGAGTTAAGGCTAGTTTAGTGTTGGACTGCTAGGGTTGGGATAGTTTTAGCATTGTTTTGTAAAAATTAGGGATGTACCGATTCCAAAATTTTTGTCATTGCCGATTCTTGTTCAAATGCCAAGTTTTTGATAAAGTTATATACAGTTTACATGTGAGAGAGAAAGTTAATTTAAGTAGGACCACGTTGAAATTAGAAGCAATGTTTAAAAAGCAATAGAAATGCACTCAGACAACCTTCTTTATTTCTTTCTCACACGATTTATATTTTTTCTCTTCACTTTTTGGCAAGACCATTTTGCAAGATCAATTTCATTTTTGACAAAGACATTTATATAGCTATTAATATAACTAATTTTTCGACTTTTGCTGTACACTAACACCTGCAAAACGAAAAATGTGAAGAATCAAAAATAAAAATGGATCACTGATATAATGATACAAATTGCAATCTTAATTTTAATGAACAAATAATAGATTTATGTTGCCTATCATTCAGTCCAAACTCCTATACACTTCTGGAAATCCTTCCACATGTTCCAAACTTTCTCCCCTAATACATGATATTTATACAACAAAGCCACGGTAAAGCAAGCAAAAATGTGTGGCATGCTCTGTTTCTTCTATTACCTACCAACAGCCACAGAAGCAAGCACAAATGCCCGCAAAAATTATCTTCAGAAAATTTGAGATTAATTTCTACAAAGATTCTAACTAATTCAAGAATTTTTGGTGCCATTTTAACTTTTTTTTTTTTATGAACAAAAAAATGTTAGAACAAACAAAAAATGTTAGTAACAACCAAAAAATTCTTTGATCAAAAAAAGAAGTATTTGGAAAACAATTCAAACTTTTTTTACAAAAATTACTGAATTATAAAATTTTCAGCAAAACTAAACCAAAAAATTTGGTTGAAAATTTTTTTAATAACAAAAAATCTACAAATATTCGGAAAATTTGAAATGTTTGAAGGGAAACTCGAAAAATTCATTTGTAATGAAAACTATGAAGCATACCAATTTCACGAAACACAAACGCTCATGTTTTTCCGCAGACACATACATTTACAATCTACATCAATGCTAATTAAAGACAGGATCACTCTATATTTCACTGAAATTAGAATTCAAAAGGCAATCACTTAGTCTTCTGCTTCTTGCAGGCCAAGAATGCCTCCCTTATGCTACTACAGTTTAGTATCAGGCTTTTGTGGATGAAGTAAATGACGTCAAAATAGAAAGATCTAATGGATTCACAATGCTTAAGCCTTAATAACTTTTCTCAAATCATTCTATGCAGCTCTATGAAATTTGATCTAAAATACTGTAATTGGATAAAAATGCCTCGTGGGGTTCAATCTAATGGCAATGGATAGATATTCTAGCAGCGAAAGTTCTTGTCGCAATGTCACAGTGATTGTGTCTCCACTCGAAGCCAAAGTATTGGTAACAAGTCTTACTAATCAGAGAGGATCAACTTAAATTATGCACACTCTATAATGATCGACCTAACACTCCATACGATGAAGAGAGAAGGGCAGTAATACAAGTAACAATTCAAGTCAGCTGCTCTTACTTTAGTTGAGCTGGCATTGCCCAACAGTTCTTTTCTTTGCAACTGGTATCCTGAAAGCTTCTTCTGCTTCTGATTGGTTGTTCCTTCTTGCACAGCATGCATTGACGAACTGGATTCTGGGATAGCTGCACTCACTTCCATAACATTACCAGATGGCTTCGAAGCAGCTATAAAAAAGTTTAGATGTTGAGAATTACTGGTAAGCTTATATAATTTACTTAGAATTATTAAAACACATGTCTATGTGGGTTAACTACAGAGCCTTTTTGAACGCCAATTGAAGACCAAAAAACTGCATCAGCCTATCCAGACTAGATCTTAAGCAAACTTTTGGTCCAGCAGGAAATATACATGCTTAAAAAAAAAAAGTTTAATATCAGCATGAAACACAATAAAACACAACTATACGCTCAACAGAAACTACTACCCAAAAAACAGAAGTGCAAACTGCAACAGCGAACACAATGACTACACTAGATTGGTGAAAAGACAGGAGGCGAAGAAATACAGCCTATCCGAAAAAAGGATAAACAAAAAACTTTTAAATAGAATATCACATCCAAAGCAATATCCGGGGACTTCGAGAACACTGTTAGACTTTTAGTCACAAACAGATAGGCATCACTGATTAGGCAGTGGGACTATTAGGTGCCAGAGGTAATGAAAATTTTCCAAAAAATTTTTTCTTTAAAAAGTTTTTCTCCAAAAAAGTATTTTTTCTAAAAAATTTTGTTGTATTTCAAATAAGTTTTTTTTACAATTTTTCATATACAACTTTTCATACAGTAGCTGTAGTTTAAATTTATCACGCTCAATGCACTCCCTTCAATAAAACTAAAAAGACAAAAACATATCAAGAAGAGCTCTCTCAATACTGCACACAGTGCTGTCATCAAGGGTAGCCCTCCGACCTGTCATTTCAATTCATTCTTAAAAAGGGTTGATGTCAAGAGGAACTCTGGGGGGACTCAACCATTGGACCACAGCCAGAGCTCAGAAGTCAACGATAGAGAAGGAAAATAAGCTCGACAGTCACCTTTATCAAAACTTTTAACCCCATCCTCTGCTGACAAAAAGAATTCGTGTACAGCTGAAAGATTGTACGCAAATGATGCTCTCTCATTGATTCTTTTCCCGCCAATCACTGCTCAGCTTTTTTCTATAGCTGCACCTTTTCCTACGCTCTCTATTCTGACAAGTTTTCTTGACAAATATCAGATGATAAGCTTCAAAGATATTAACATCTGAATGAAAGTAAAACTTTTTTGTTTGAAAAACTTTTTTTTTGTTGGAAACATGATTTTTTTTGAAACAAAAAATTTTTTGAAAAATTTTGGAAAAAAATACTTTTTTCACCTCTGGTGCCTAAAAGCGCATTAACGTCCTGTGCCTAAAAGTCACGGTTTGCTTCAAGAAAGTATCTAACTTTACTGATTTTACCTTTCCTTCATATTTGCTAGCGTATCCTGAAATTGTGATGTGCCTAGCTTACACAACTACAAAGTTTGAATTTTGGCATCCTTGTTTGAGGGGGATCTGTTCATTTTGGTAACCCAAATTTTGTAAAATTTTATCTTTTCTTCACATTTGCCTACCCTGAAAATTTCAAATGCCAAGCAGGAGTGGTTAAAAAGTTTGAATTTTGGCATCCTTGTTGACAAGAAACCCCCTATTTTGTTACCCCCAAATTTTGCCATATTTTATCTTTTCTTCATCTTTTTCAACCCTGAATGTGTCTAGTGCAGGGGTGCAATCTTTTCACTACTGCCGGTCGCAAAACAACCTATAAATGCACTTAAGATCACAACTAGTTAAGGTCATTTTTTTAGAAATTTACATTTCAAACCTTACAATTAGATTAAATATTAAGATTAGAAAAAGCTAATTTTCAAGTTTGGAGAGTTCATTCAATAATAAATCACAAAAATGCTAGATCCAAAAACAAAAATGGTATAAATGTATACTGGAAAACGCTAGATCCAAATCAAATAAACTAGATTTTAATTTCGAAAAAAATATGCTAAAAAAATTTTGAAATTCACCATTGTCAGATTTTATTTACTTACTGGCACATCATCAGCCAAACCATTTAAGCCTCCTAAAAAATTGGAAGATCTAAATAGTTATTGCGAGACTACAGGCAAACCTATTTGCTAGTGATTTAGCAGAAAGTTTTTATCCTGAATTTTAAATCTTTTATTAGATGACACCCTTTATTCCTGGAGGAATGGAATTTTGACTCCCTAATATTTAATGCACCTTTGCAATTCACTAGTTCAGAAGTGTAGAATATGAAGTTTTGAGTTATCACTGGATAGTCTTGTAACTTGGCTGGAATGTTCAACAGTTTTACTAACATAATAGTGAGACAATTTATGAGTTTTGTTGGTTATACAGGGTTTGAAATTAATGCCTGCCTGCTTGCCCGAGGCAAGCTGAAATCACCTCGAGCAAATAATTTTTCAGCTTTACTTGACCAACGGGCAAGCTAGCAAAACACAGCTTCTTAACCAACACCAAGAAAATTATTTTGAGACGCAAATTAGGTCCGCTTTTGTTGCAATAGCATAAAATGCAAGTAAAGAAAGCTTTTGCTATTTTTACGACTTGGTAATTATCACAATTAACATTTTGTTTACTTGAACGCACATCATGAATCGCAATTAACACTGCTTAATCGCACGCAGATTCATTCGATACTTAGATGTTCTTCACAACTTTTTGGCATAAAATGTTGAGTTCTATTCTGAGAAATGTTTTTCCACATTAATCGCTCTTTCGGATATTGCTAGTACTACCCTACGCAGCATATAAACAATGTTGAAGTTTTTAAATTTCTTTATTATTTTAAGATCAGTTAGATTCTCTAGCTTTTGCAAAAAATTCATGCTTTCTAGCTGATGTAGTTTCCAAGATCTTCACAATGAAAATGTGTTTGAGACAAAAGTGCAACGTTAATAAACATCATTGCTAATGTAATACTTGAAATAATTACAATCAAAAAATCAATTTTTGTGTAAAAAGTGATTGAAAAAGTTATTACATTACATTTACACACCAATCACATACCGGTACTAAAACTTCATTCTCCAAGATATGCATATTATGCAAATTCAGCGTTTTTTGCCAAGAATAAGTTAGTATATTTTACAAATTTTTTCGAAGTGAAACAACCTCAAAACTAATTTTTAATGCCTATTTGTTTGGGCAAGTTGAGATTTCCTTGGGCAAGTAAACATTTTATGTCTCTTGCCCAACAAGCAAGTTGATAAAAAACTTAATTTCGACCCCTGTTATACAACAATAAACAATGAGCAAATTTAGTGATTTCATACTTGAATAGATCATCAATTTGCAAAATCTTACACCGAATGTAATATGGGTTTACTTCATCTCAGTAATGACATCTAGCAACCGCTCTTATAGCAAGTCTGTAGGGATTTTAATCTTTTAATATAGGTGGGATAAGTGGCTCTCCAGATTATAATACCGTAGGATAAGAGCAGATGCACCTATGCAGAGTAAAGTTGTAGCATAATACTTTGAGGAAAAGAAGCGCTTCAGTTCGGATAATATTTTAACTGCGGGAGCCACCTTTCTTTTCATCATTTTAATGTGCTTTTCAAATTGAGTCCATTATTGATCACAACTCCTAAATATTTAGCGCTACCAAAATATTTACGGGGAATCCATAACTTTTCAAGTAAAGACGAAAAATTGGTGGTCTAATTTGTTTAGGGGGAATAATTATGATGTTAGTTTTGGTAGGGTTGATCAAAAGTTATTTACACATTTGTGATTTTAAAGTAAACAATTTGCTAAACATGCAAAAACATGACAATTCTAAACAGAAAGTACGAAAAACACATTTAATCAGCAACAAATTTCACATGTAATGGTAAAATACAACAGCATTTACGCAGTTGCAATAGCGACAGTTGCACTTTCAAAGTGCTCTGTCAAAAATAGAGTCTTAAATAAAACTTTTTAATGTAACAGAGGCATAGGCATCAGCCAGGAAGGGCAGGGGGGCCATGCCCCTTCCATGGATCTTCACACATGATGCTGTGAGTCCTTGAACAAGCCCTTGTACTGCGGAACCATCTCAAATATCACTGATCGTCTAAGTTTATTCTTTTGGTGTGCAGGTCTACACTTAAAAAGGGGTCTTGGTGCCACCCACAAAACGATTTATTTTGTAAATTGTTTAAATTGGTGTTTCGCAAAAAATATTGACAATTTAAATTTTGTGCTTAATTGCTTGCTGATGTTGCATCCTTCATGAGCAGTTATACTTTGTCGAGAGAAGATTTTACGGCCGAAGCAGCAGAGCAAATTTACAATATTTGGGTAAGACTGAAAATGCTTCTATCAAAGCATACATTGTGGGATAATATGTGGAACCATTCAAACAAACTTGAAAATGTTAAAAGCAAATTGTTAGATGAAATAATAATTCAATAATCAGTTCTATCCTGCAGTTTGACATGCATTGTTAATTGCTTTAACTTTGCCCTCTCCTACTTGTACTGTGGAGTGCTCTTTCAGCACTCTTTGAGTTGTGTGAAACCTTGGCTCCGAACAACCTCTGGGGAAGATATCATTAGCGGACTTTGTATGATTAGCGTGAACAGACACAAAGTCAAAGAAAACATGCAAAAAATCACAAACAAAATCATAAACGATTTCGCTTCTCAATCTAGACAACTTCAATTATTATTTACTCGCAACGTTTAAGAGCTGCTTTTTAACACTGGGTATGTTTGCCAGGGCCTAAATGAGAGTAGTTCAATGGGTACATTGCACTGGGCTCTAGAAGCATCGGTTGCTTGGCGCATGGGTATAGACCCAACCACTTTTCTATGAGAAAACTGGACTGACTTCAGAAGCACGACTTTTGGTTTTTACTAGCGTATATAATTATTTGCTTTACAACTTTTCTATTTGGCCAAATGCTTGATCACCACAAAAGTTTCGGGGCCAATGGGGAAGGGCCAGTTCTTCAAATAATTTCTCTTGAAGGTCTTGTTTTATAAGCCTGGACCAGAAAAAGTATTGAAACAAAGGGTGAACATCAGTCATTGCCCTTCCTGAAAAAGAATATGCGGTTATTTTGTATTATTAGTACCGGTATGTTGAAAACTAGTTGCTTTGTGTAATTTATTGCAGATACATAAATTTAATTGGCTATATTATTATTTAGCTGTTTAAAAAATATGTTACAGCAAATATGGCAAAAGGCACTTTTAGACTCGATAAAATGTAGGGAAAAAATTTTGTGGGAATCGAAAATAATAGGCACAGTTGGGGCATTTTGTGGTGCTTAAAGTTGAAAAAAAACTTTTAACAATTAAACTGCAAGATTTTATCAAGAGGGCTCGTTGCCGAAGGATTACAGTCTAGCATTGTTGCCAGAAAATGTCAAACAAAAACAGGATTGCTACCACTGCAATATCTTTTTTGTTAACGATTTTGTAGACGCTCTTGTTCAATTTACATCATAAGGCTTGCCCAGCCCCTGTAACTAACAGTTATTTGCAAGGCAGGCTTTGAATAAACTAATACAAGACACTTTTGTTAAAGAAAGACATCTATCTAAAAGTTTATGCATTTTAACCAAAAGTTTATTAGGTGCAATATAATAACTGTCGGTGTAAAATTTGTATTCTTTTCAATTAATTGATTCTGATTTTGGTACTGAATTGCCTTGTTTTTGTAATATAGAAATAGTCCACTTTGATGCAATTGCTGGTGATAGACAATTAGCAGTACTGATTGTAAACCGATAAAATGTACCAGGTCCTTGCAGCTATCCTAAACCTCCCAAATTTCAAAAAATCTTTTATTTTTAGTGCTTAATACAGGCTGCATTCTTAGTGGCCCAGCTGAAAATTTTTTTGCTGATGCCCTAGTATAGAGGATTTGAAACCAAATAACAGCCATATGAGAGGTACATGTTACCCAGACAAGTATTTGAATGAAAATAAAGCAATTGTAAAACAATTATTGAATAATAATCATCAATATAATGTTTTAATGAAGTCCAGTATATATGTTCAATATTTTTCACAATATAAAAGCCAAAAGGAAAAATTTAGGCAACCATGGCAAAAGTATTTTCGTAATACACATGATAAGTACACAATACAGGCCTTAAACAGTCAAGTAGCAAATAAATCTGAAATCGGCTTTACTACCTTTAAGTTTTGAAACAGAAACCATGCTGTTCTTTTTGGTTGAAAATATTCCCAGTGTTTTTTTCTTCTGATGCTGCAGAGTGACCGGTTCATTTCTGAAAACAAAAACACAAAAAAAAAACTTTTATCAAAAATTGACATAATCATTAATAAGGCACCCAGATTTTCGACTTTTCTCTACTTTTCTTGTGTTCTGTGACTTTTTTTTGTGCAGTTTTTGTGCTCATTCCGAAAACGGTCTAAGACTTTTAGACGCGGATGTTTAGGCATGGATGCTTAAGGTGGATTTACACAGTATCCGCAATGCACATTTTCATACTTTTTACATACGTAAAATGCATACACTTTTCAGAATGTAAACGAACAAAAACGAACACGCAAATTTCGCGGGTTAGTATGCACACAGCATCCGTAATTTCTGTACATTTTATTTGCAAATATCAGAATAAAGCAGAACAACAAAACAGCTTGTGCTGGAGTATGCAGCATCATCCAAAGTCGAAAGGGCACATCTCAATTGCGGTTAACCGGCTCGACTGTGCAGCCTCAGATTTATTATAGTCTGTTGATTTATTGAGCCAGTGGTTCCAGATATTTCTCATTTGTGGTAACTTGATTGATTGTAGCGGACGACACTACAAGTATCTGCTCATTATCACATGCATTTGTGTGTCATCGCAGCTGTTTTGGAAGAACAACAAAATAAATAAGTAAGCATTAGGTATATATCAACACTTTGTTGGATTGTTATTGCAAGTAGCATTGGCTTCTAGGCCTATTTAAACAAAATAGACTACTGATTCAAACAGCAGCAGTGTTTAACCTACTCCCTTAACCAAGCTTGCAACAAAATCAAATTCTTAATAAAACTCAACAGAATTATTATTAAAGTTTAAAAATCAGCACTTTTGCAAAATTAGCCGCAGTGTGAAGTTAATAGGCAAGCCCAATGTAACTAATTGGTGGTCGACATAACTAGCCACTAATCAAAATGCAACTCAGACCATAACTCTGACAAAACCACTGAAACCAATGCAAGCTCAAATTGCCTAGCATATGATGCGCACAGAAGTGGACAAAAGTAGAGCCGTGCTCTACTCAGTGTGTAAGTAAAATTTGCGGATGCGCGTTTGTCCTTATGACAAAAAAACAAATGTGTGTATACAGTCTGCATATATGTATGACGTATGTAACAAAAGCAGATGAGGTTTCCATACGTACAAAAACCATATGAAAAGGGATACTGTGTAAACCCACCATTTAGGCACCACGACTATTATGCACCTGGACTTGTAGGCTCCAGAGGTGAAAAAAATTTTTTTCCAAATTTCTTTTTGAAATAAAATTGTTTTCCCAAAAAAAGTTTTTTTTCAAAATATTTTTTTAAATTTTGCCGCCCTCTGCTGACAAAAAAAATTTGTGTACAGCTTAAAGATTGTACACAAATGACACTTTCTTCTTGATCCTTTTCCCGGCAATCACTGCTCAGCTTTTTTCTATGGCTGCACCTTTTCCTACCCTCTCTATTCTGACAATATTTCTTGACAAATATAAGATAATAAGCTTCGGAGGTATTAACATTTGAATCAAAGTAAAAACTTTTTGCTTGATAAATCTTTAAAAAACTAATTTTTTTGAAAAAAAATTTGTTTGGAAAAAATACTTTCAACTCTGGCGCCAAAACTCTCGGTGCATAATCGACGACGCATAAACATCCCACGCCTAAAAGTCATCGTCCGTTGTGAAAATGTGATCTGATCAACTTCCGGGAAGATATGGGGGGGGGGGGTGATCCACCACCTTTAGTGTTTTTAGTTCTTAAGCTATGATACTGAGAGTGATTTTATTTAAAAGAGCATTTAATTCTGTGCAATTTAAAAAAAGTTTTTTAAATTGACCCGATAAGTTGGCAGATATGAAGCATTTTGTAAATAAATTTTTGTTATGCTTGAGTGATTTTTGAAGCAAAGTTGCTTTTCAGAGCTTAAAAGCACTGCCGTTGGTCTAATTTGAATTAATGCAACCAAAAGACTCCGACTTTGCACAAATGGAAAGCCAGAAAATCTGCTGACATAGCGTTCCAATTACGTTATGTATGAGTGATTTCAGCTGTATATTTTGCAGATACTTGAAAATATCACAAATTTTATTTACAATATTAAATAGACAATTTGGTGTCAATGGAAGAATATGTTACCAGTAGAATTATACATTTTTAAATTGCAACATCGATTTGAAAATTGTTGCGACTTCTTTTGAAGTAAAAATGATGTATTGAGCTTTTGCAAAAATGCAAAGCATGAAGAATGCAGGTAGCATTTATGACACATTTTACAGTTAAGTTATGGAGTCCAAGACAACTGACCGCGAACAAAATGACACCGATTGGCAGAGAAGGGCAATCATAAAAATATCTTACCATCCCCAAACCAATCTTGCCCAAACCCACATTTTGTGATGGAACCGTTCCTTTGCAATCAGTTCAGACATTCAACAAATTATAAATCTCATGGGTGAGATTTTTTATAGATGTAGTTATGGAAAAATACTTGATTGTAATATACATAGTGGATAGAAATCTTTACAAGTATCTTGAAAAAACAAGGCTTTTTTGGCACAAGAGTAATTTTTTTGAATTTCAACTTCATGTATTGTAGCCTGTCAACTCGTTCTGTTTGTCATAATAACACATGTAAAATCACTTACAAACTTAATCCTGCCTTCTACAGCATTGCTTACCATTTAAATATCGATAGTTCAAAACAATGTTGCTAAGATCAAAATAGAAAGCATTTTCTATTTTTTCAATTACAAGGCAGCTGGAAGAGTTCAACAAAGCTTGAAAAAGAGACAAGATTTATTGTTCATAAAGCTTGAGAGTGTAGACTGTAAAATCATCATAAATTTTCAATTTGCATTATATTCCAACCTTACATTTGCATGGTAGATTTTTATTATGCTGAACACAAGTGAGCACAGAACAGTCTTAAGGATGCAAGATGGATGGATATTGGTAGTTTGATAGAAGGTTTTGCGGAATATTTTGAAAATAGTGATTGTTGGACAAGACAAATTTCAAGTTTGTGCTTCCCATGAAATAATATGGTATTTTAGAGTTGACATTAGTCATATTACAATCTATTCATGTAACTGGTTTTTCTTCTTAATCCAGTGCCAACATTTTTTGCTGTTTAAAGGTATAAACAATTGAGATATAAAAGAATATGCTGTTTAAAGCTGTTTTCCTAATGACAATGATGTTTATTTTTGCACTTTGAAATCACTTCAGACAAATCCAAACCTTCATTTAAAATGAAATTTAGCAGGAAGCTGCGAAGGACCTCTTGATTATCAGGTCGAGCAACCATCTTCTAATTTTAAATCAATTATCGAGGTTTGCTGTTTTGAATTAGTACGTTAAAACTTACTAACTTTGAAAACTTCATCAAATGTTGTAATTTATTTTAATCAATAACTCCTTTTTGGTGCTTAAAATATTCCTTTATATATTGAGAGTAAATGCTTTTTGTACTTTATCTTATGTTTCATTTTATTTTTACTCATTTTGAAGGAGTACTACGTTTTGCTATTTATTCAAGCAAAATAAATGATGAAGGTAAAGCTGCCAGGGGCACCGAGAGCTGAACGTAGGCCCAGGGCCAGCTGAAATATGACGGATTTCCGGTTATGTGAACTGCAAAACAGACGGAGACAATGTCGCAGTTTTGCCCAAATTATGATGTGATCTCAAAAAAAAAAGGTCTTCACCAAAGTTCTGAAGGTTTTTTCGGTCAAAATTAGGTGATCTCCAAAAAAAAAAACTCTTCACTGAAATTTTAATGGGCCTCTTTCGAGCTCATGGGCCCCTCAAAGTCCATGGGCCCCAGGGTCATTGTAACCCCCTCTCGGTGGCCCTGAAAGCTGCCATAGCCAATGAAAGTAAACGCTACAAGTCCTGTTAATATTTAAAAAACAAGAGAAGTATTTTGAAAGCTGACATTTTCTACCTTAGTAAGTTAGATCATATTTTGGTTAGCTCCAAGCTTTTGTAAATCAAGCAAACATGATTTGCTTTTGCTGGTAAGCAAACGGCAAGAAAGTAATGGCCTAGTACCTCTTGCCTTGAACTAGCAGTTGAAATGCTTGTATGAACTAAGCTAAATCAATGCCTTATTATGTTTTGAACTTAGCAACAATGTTTGAACTATTTAACTGGTAAACAATGCTGCAGATGGCACAATTAAGGTAGTGAGTGATTTTACAAGTATCATCATTACAACCAGAACAAGATGACAGGCAACAATGCATGAAGTCGAAATTCAAAAAATTTACTCTTGAGCTAAAAAAGCAATGTTTTTTCACAATACTTGTTAAAATTTCTATTGACTATGTGTATTACTACTGCGTATTTTTCCATAAAAATTACATTAATAAAAAACTCAGACCTATGAGAATTATGATTCGTTGAATGTCTGACCCTAAATACAGTAGCATAATTTTAACTACAGAACGTGTCATAAATGCTACCGACATTCTTCATGCTTTGCATTGATGCAAAAGCTCAATACATCATTTTTACTATAAAGGAAGTTGCGACAATTTTCAAATCAATGATGCAATTTAAAAATGTATAATTCTACTGGTAACATATTCTTTCATTGACACCAAATTGTCTATTTAATATTGTAAATAAAATTTTTGTGATATTTCAAGATTTTTGCCAAATTTCTTTCATTGACATCAAATTGTCTATTTATTATTGTAAACAAAATTTGTGAATATTTTCAAGATTTCTGCCAAATATACAGCCAAAATCACTCATGTGTAGCATGACTTAAAAATTATTTCATTGTGAACTCTTAAAAGCCAATCATGCATAACATGATTGAAAAACTATGTCAGCGGATTTTCTGAGTCTCCATTTGTGCAAAGTCAAAGCCTCTTCGTCATATTGACTAAAATTAGGCCAATGGCAGTGCTTTTAAAACTCTAAAAAGCAACTTTGCTTTAAAACTCACTCAAGCATAACAAAAAATTATGTACAAAATGCTTCATATCTGCCAACTTAAGGCGTCAATTCAAACATTTTTTTTTCTTTAATTGCACAGAATTAAATGCTTTTTCAATAAAAATCACTCTCAGTAATATAACTTAAGAACTAAAAATGCTATTCAAAATTTTAAGAAGTGGTGGATCAAAAATCCCCCATATCTTCCCAGATCACATTTTAAGTACATTTTTGGAATCAGCACCAAAAACTGCATTAAAAAAGTTACAAAACCACACGAAAAGTAGAGAAAAGTCGAAAACCTGGGTGCCCTAATCATCAAGTTTTGTTTTTTTTCATTGCATTCCTGTGTTAAAAAAAACTGTAAGGTTGGAGCTAACAACAAACTTCTTCTTGATTGACCTTTAAACTGCGCTGAAGTTTTACAATTAATTGGTGCCAAAAGTTTATGTAATATTGTCATATTATCACTATTCATTGTCAAAAATGTAGTGCACTTGGTTTTATTTTCTGGGTATGGTGTTGAAAACTTTGCTTGCTAAGTTGAACATTGAGGTGGCGTTTACTGACATTTTGCTCCCCCAAAACTAGGCAGCCCCATCAGAATTCAAACTTTTGCAGCCAACAAAGTGCCATTTTAAAAGTATTGTTAGCTGCTGAATTACATTTTCATGATACTCTCTTCTAAACATCATGTTCATTGCATAATAGGGTAGGTCGACATCCAGGTGCAGTAGTCGCAAAATCATGAAAAATTGCCTCATACAAATATTGAGATTTCTCTGTAGAGAAGTGGCTTGTGGATATCAATTTCATTTTTTCCCAAGAATTTTATTTTTTAGTTTACTGCTATTGAGCATATGTATTACTAAACACTGCAAACAATCAAAGCGATTCGCAATATTTGCTCCAACATTCACAAAGTCGATACCATTTAGTATACCACCAAATATAGACAAAGTTTATATTTGGATGTCATTGATGACTTCATGAACAAGATATTTTTCGACAACCAAAGATCACTAAGTAGCGTGGCCATAAAGGCGCCAATTTTAGCAACAACCCTGATTGCATGGTCTGGCTTCAACCCCAATTCTGGTCACGTTGTTGCGTCCTTGGATAAGACACTTTACAATGGTTGACTCTGCTAGGTGGATAAAAACAAAAGCAAAATCAGTGGATAAAAATTGAAATAAATCCACAGTAACATTGGATCACTGGAAACCACTAAGCAGGTGCGGATTTTTCCAACCACAAAGTAGTTATTGCAATGAAAAGTGTGTGGATCATCCAACAATTAACATCTGACGCTGTCTGGTGACTGGAGGATAAATATCACAATACAACAAAAACAACAAAATTTTGTACAAACAGTTTCAAACATTTTACAATGGTTTACTTCGATGTTTGGGATCTCAAACTAGAGATACTAACATGTTTCGACACAGACTTACGTCATCTTCCCAGCATTACATTAAAAAAACATAAGCAATACACTAAAAAAAATTTAATGCATTATGTGCTGAGCTATTGCGACGCGTTTCGACCTTGCTCAAGGTGACAATAACAAAATATACATATTATGCGATTGAGTTAAAATTCAGGTAGAAAATTGTTTCAGTAAACGCATCTGTTCAGTCTATGTACAATTCCATGATGACAAATACTTTTGCCAGTACATAAAAAAATACAGGAAGAGCTCTAGTTAAATGTAAATGGCGACAATACATAGGGAAGCTTAAGCAATTTACCAAAACAACTACAAAGTTAAACATTTTAGAAACGTTTCAAAAACAACAAGACTTTGTACAAACAAATTTTGGACGAACAAGATTTTGTACAAACAGTTTCCTCTAAATGAACAGGCATAATGTACTGTATTTGAAGAAAAATATACCATTGCAACAAATCAGTGAAGTCATGCACCATAACTTACTTAAGTCAGATGAAATATCCAAACTTACAAACAGAATTACAAAACATTACAAATGAGTCAAATGCACCAATAAAGCAAAAAATAACAGTAACTTCGAAACAAATTGCTATAAATATTCATGGGTTACCTCTTTAAACATGCTCTGTTTAATTTATTTCATACAAATATGTCCAATGGTTTGAAAGAAAATAAAACTGATAGACAATACACATGTTATCTTATTTCAAAATTGAATACCGTATGCCATACTTTGAAAATAAGATCAATAGACTTGCAATCAGGAACTCTGAAACTCAAAAAGCAATAACTTCGGGGGTAAAAAAATTTAACGAGAAGTCATGGAAAGAGTTTGGTCGTTGGTTGTATTCCAATTATTTTTTGGCAAAAAAAGTACTTTGGAAGACCATTTGCTGTTTATATAGCAAGCAATTGAGTGTAACTAACTCCATCAAAGGTTCTGCTTGTAACATTCTCATGGATAACAACAAAAATCTTTCACAATGGAGGGTATTCTTTGAGATCTTTTGAATCCTGAAAACGCATTGATTCATGGCACTCAAGTGGCAATGGCAATTAAAAGGATAAAATCCAGAAAAGCTGCTGGTAAGATGAAATCAGACCCAAGATATCGAAAACGCTGACTGGAGAAAGAACTTTCTAGTTAACACAAGTGTGTCAACTTGCGTGGGAGTTGGCGAACTTCTAGATTGGTAAACAGGTGTGATTATTTCGATGTTCAAGAAACGAGATTGCAAGCAATGTTATGTACATACTACACAGGAATATTACTTCTTAGTTTGCCAGGGAAAGTAAATGCCAAATGCCTTGAAAGAAAATCCTTGAGAAATAGGGCAATCAAAACTGGAGGATGGCCAGTGCAGTTTTCATTCAGGTTGCAACAACATCGATCATCACTCTGAAGCAAATCTTCAAGAAATCTTGAGGAGTATGGCAAAGATCTCTTTGCATGCTTTGTTGATATTGAAGAAGCATATGACTCGAGTTCCTTGGGAATAACTTTGAAAGGTTTTGCAAGAGTATGGTGCTGATGGGCAGTTGTTACACGCCATTAAGTCAGTCTACTGCTGACTGAAGGTTTGTGTTAGGCTAAATGGAAACCAATAAAAGCTGTTCCATGTTGGCGTTTTGTAACTGACAAGGGTGCATTTTGTCACCTCACTTTGTTAGTATTTACATGAATTGGAAGGACAAATGCAGCCAAGCTGATGAGTGTGCAATGATTGGAATTTGCAAAATTAGTCATCTGCTATTCTCTGATAATAAGATCCTGACTTTCTTCCCCAGAATCTGATCTCCAGCGCACATATAATAGCTTTGCAGATGCATTGTGACATCGCAATTGAATCCAGCAACACTGAAGCAGGTACAGAAGTTCAAGTATCTTGGGGTGGCATTCACTAGTGACGGAGGGCAAGACGAAGAACTGGATACTCAAATAGGCAAGGCTAGTGCAGTAATGCAAGCTTTGCACTATTTGGTTGTCCTGAAACAAGAATTGTCAAAAAAAGCAAAGCTTTCTATTTCTGGAACAGTTTTTGTCCTCCTTCTCACCTATGGTCAAATTGGTCATGAATCTTGTGTAATGATCGAAAGAGTACAATCGCAATTGCAAGCATCCAAAATGATTTTTTTTGCAAAGTATCAAAGAAGTTGCACTATTTCACAAAGTGCGTAGGATTAAAAAATCTCTAAACCCGAGCCATTTCCACTCCGAATTGAAAGATCTTAGCTTAGATGGTTTGACATATAAGCAGAATGCTTCAGTAAAAACTTCCTAAACAAGCTGTACTCGCCAACACAAATGATAAAACGAGTTGGAAGATCTACAACAAGATGGACCTAATACATTGAGGGTCTTGAATGGAATCATTAGGGACTTTACCTGAGTGAAAGGATGGAGGTGATAGAAGACACGAAGTGTGGTAGCTTAATCTCTAGTTGCTGCCTTTGCAACCCTCACAGAAAAGCGGGCAATAAAGAAAGATCCTTTGGAAGCAAACATTTCAGTTTGTTACAATTTCTCGAACAGCCATGTGCTGACTAGCGAAGCAATAGCGATACAAAGCCTCGATCGGAAGTCTCAGATTTTTTGACATTCTTAAGGTGAGTTTACACAGTATCCGTTTTTGTCTGTATGGAAAAAGCGTCCGCTTTTTTCATGTATGTATGCACATTGCACACAGTATATGCACATCCGATTTTTTGTGGTATGAATGCAAATCCGTTTTTAGTAGTTAAGTCTAGAACAGCCTAGCTCAATCTGTGTGATTAAGTAGGATAGGCTATTGAAACTAACATCAATTCCATTGTTTTTCAGAGTCTTCATTGTAGTGGGCGTCGTTTTTATGACGAACCTGATCGCATGATCTGGATTTACACCCAGGTAGTGTTGTTGCATCCTTGGATTAAGACGCTTAACCATGGTTATCTCTGCTTGGTGGCTTCAAACAAGCAGCAAAATCAGTTGACGAGAATTCAAAAAAATCCAAACAGACTTTGGATGCTTGGAAACTCCTAAGCATGTGCAGATTCCTCCAATAGTTAGCATCTGACTCTGTCCAATGACAAGAGAATAAATATGCAGTATAACAACAACCAGTTACATCTGAAATTGCCTGATTTAATGAGAAAACAATCAATTTGTGGTTTTAGTCTTCCCCCTTTTTTTACAGCCCTAAACACAAAAAGGCATTTTTTGACTGCGCAGAGCACCAGGTATACTTCGCGTGCTAACTCGTTTTGTCGTTATACCATGAAATCAAAATTAGTCTCTTTTGACCGTTGAAATTCAGGCTTTAATTTGCTGTATTTGTAACATCATTTAATTCATGTTACAAAGTAATATTGAAAAAATTAAACAAAAACTGGGAATCAGTTATGTGGCATTTCGTTTGCGCTGAGGGCCCACCATTAAAATTCTGTCCACATTTGATACATATTGTTCATTAATTAACCTGCAAATTTTGCTTCAACAGCTTAAAGTTTTACAAAAACATCCTCGATTACTTGCATGACATTCTTGCCATAAAGCAAAATGTGATTGTGGTAAAATGGCCACCACGATCACCTGACCTTTCTCGGTGTGATTTTTTCCTCTGAGGTTATGTGAAAGGACTAGTCTTCGTACCTCCTCTTCCAGCTAACATTGAAGAAATGAAACAGAGAATTATAGCTGCACTAGAAACTGTTACCGAAGACATGCTACAGCGAGTTTGGTATGAGCTCAAATACAAACATTTATTTGGGGAGGAGGGAGCAAATATTTGCCAAACATAAAATCAGTAACAACTAACTAAAAAATGGTTGAAATAAACAATCAATTCAAATGCATGATGTAAAATGCTTAAAGTAGGCTTTATAAAAAAAATCATACGAGGAAGGGCTATTCAGTATTTCATTCAGTTAATTCTCAATCACTTCTCTCAAATTCAGTGTACTAACTGATTATTGACAACTATATCTTGGTTCATTTTCTTTTGTTTCATTGTTTTAATTTACTTTTTCTTTTTTCCTTCATAGCTCTTAAACCACTGCAATTTTTTTGCATCTGGCCAAGATTGTTTGGTTTCACAAAAGCATTGGGTGCAATGTATAATTTATTATTACCCTGTGGTATGTTTTTCAGTACTGTTTATAGCACCAAATGCAACACGATACAAATCTCATTTCATTAGTCCCTCCTCCCAAATTATCTTTATCTATTTTTCAAATGATAGGGTTCTACAATATGATTTACTGGCTGGAAATAAAGCTAGGACTAAAGTTTTAGCATCGACCATGGCTTCCACAGCCCAATTATGCAACCAGCTTAATCATATTTTTACAATGCTAATTTCTATGCCACATTTTAAAAGCATTAATTTTTTACCAAAATAGGCTTAAAATTAAGTGGTTGCTAAGGAGTTGGGCTTGGCCCCAAGACTTAAGGTGGCTGGGTGTGCCACCCCCATACCCCCCAACACACAGCCCTCCCACTTTAGATTTTGGTTATGCACCTGATTATTTGTCAGTACTAGTAATGCAAATGCTTAACACAAAAAAATTGTTCTTCAATTACAAGTACAAAAAAGTAGGTGTATGTAAGACTACTAGTGAAAATTGAATTTTAACCCTTTGAGCGCGGCTGTCGCAATTTTGCGACAAGGCTACCTTCCAAATATCAAACTATACTGCTTCAGTATCGAAAGCGAGAATCCCCCAAGTTAGATATCATTTTTTCGTTAGAAAACCAGCTTTCCAATGAGCTATTGTGTTCTATAGGTTGCTATTGAAGTTATTGCTAATATCTGCAGTTGAAGTTACTGATTGGAAATGGATATGAATTATTACACTCTTAACCAAGCTTTCAAAATGGTACCAGCTAATAGCGATTCATGGAATGAACCAGAGTATTCTTAGCCTAAATTTAGTGACCGTGATGAAATTTTATAACATTTTTTGATAGTCCTACTTATGTACTACAAATGTTATATACATTGTTTGGGTATAAAATAAAAGGTTAAGCTTACAGAATTGTTTAAAGATAGGTTGTAAAAAATTATTTTCTGTAAAAAAAAATTCAGCGCTCAAAGGGTCAAGTCCTGTAAAAAAGCCTTCCACAGTTCTGGTAAATAACCTAAAAAAGTCCTGGAATTTAATTTTGCAGTTTCTGTGGCAACCTAGTACTTATAAGCACCCTAATACACAGTTAATGAAGTTATGTTATAAGAAAGCAACAAAAAACTTTTTAATATCACTATTGTCACCTCATACTGAAAATTTTACCTAAAAATTGATTTTGGTAACATATTACTGGAAAGTACTATATCATACAATATGAAAGATTGCCGCAGTACAGTAACTTTGGTGCTCTGTTGTGAAACTATGCCAGAAACAAAGTGAGCTTAAATTTGATCACAATTTCATCTACTCCAAAAGCATCCTCAGGTTTGAATTAGTGAGTATAGAGCCCAAAATGAAGTTACCAACATCAGCGTTCAAGAAGTTATAGACGATTTTGTTTATTTTCACAACGGTTTATGAAATTTTGCAAAGTACTCCTTAGAAATTGATTGCTATCAAAAATATTTTACATTTTATACAAATTAGACCTTTTGAACACAAGTAAAAAGCAAAAACAAATTTTTGAGGCAAAATAAGCACCCTACTTTTCATGGATAAATACAGTAAACAGTTGGTACAAAATTTCTAGTTCTTGAAGTCATCAGTGACCTTAGAGTATAAAGTTGGTTAATAATTGGTGGTACACTAAAAAATATTTATCTTATTAATACTCAAGCAAACATTGAGAATCACTTCAGGTGTTTGCAATATTCAATATTACATGCGCTCTTTATCTCCATTTAGAAAGAAACAAAAAAACTAGAGATTTTTGAAAAAAAATTAAAATTGAAATTAAAATTGAAAAAAAGTAAAATTGAAATCTGACTTTCTATGTTAAGAAAAAAAAACATTTCTTAACAAAGAAAGTCCAAATTTTACATGTGGCAATATTTCATCATTGAGCAACAACTGTAAAGTGAAACCTTACAAATTTCCCAAAAAAGTAGAAAATCGGCCTGCCTTACTGCAGCTTTGCATTCAAGTATTGCAAGTTTGCATCAACAAGGATTGAAACCGACGTTATCTGACATAATATGCTGTTTACCTCAGCAAAAAATCTTTACATTTATGCTGTGCAATCTCAGCTACATTGTAATGAGAACTGCTGCATATTCGTCATACTCTATGTCAGGAGTACACAACCTCTTCACAACTGCTGACCGCAAAACATCCTATAAATACACCAAAGTCCAACGGCCACCACTAGTTAAGGTTATATTTTTACAAATTTACGTTTCAAACCTTACAATTTAACTGCACAGTGCACATGCTTAACTTTAGAAAAAGTTATATTTTCAAGTTTGGAGAATTTATTCAATCATAAATCACAAAAATGCTAGATCAGATTTTAATTTCAAAAAAATATGCAAAAAAAACTGCAAAGTATATTTTCTTGCTATTATTTTGATACCCAAATCAGACAGGAACAGAGTGTTCAAACTAAGTATTGCACTGATTGCTGACTAGCTAAAGAGTCTAGATCAAGATGCCTTACCTTGAGAATTATAATAGAACCATTATATTTTTATTACGTAGCTTAGCATTAATTGAATCCTAAGCAGCGTAATAGACCAACACTTCTAATGCAATTTAAGAGCAGTTTCATGTCAAAATTTATCCTCACTTCTAGTCCCCAAGTCAAGAATATTGACGTTATTTACAAGCAAAAGGAGCAATCCCGAAAAATTAAAAAAAAACTTACTCGTACATACAAATTATATCATTGTGGCATCAGAAATTTGTCCACAGCATTAAACTAGTGTAATTGTTAAATAACTAAGACGAAGTTTCAGGAATAAACTAGTTGAAACAACTGTGACATTGAAAAGTTGCGCAACTATCGAATAGGAACTTTCTGGAAAGGACTCAGCTAGGCCAACTATAAGCAATAAATAGTTACACATAGGTAAATAAACAGCAATGGCATATTATTGTCTTAATTAACAGTACAATCATCAAATAGTAACTATTCCTAACAGTTATTGCTTAACAGTCATGTAGCAAAACATTTTAGTCAACGCACGACGACAACAACGTGCATTTTAATGCACAATTTCACAGCCACAAAAAATCCTTTTCTGGCCGCAGGTTGTGCACCCCTGGTCTATGTTGTTTAGGTTACGTATATGATCTGCCAGTGCTGAACTGGTTGGGTTTAGGGTTGGATTGAATTTGAATCTGCTCACAAATTATTGATGAATTTGAATTTAGTTTTTCTAAAGTCAATGAATTTAAATTTAGTTTTTTCAAAGTCAATGAAATTTAGTTTTTTCGAAATCAATGAATTTGAATTAAAAAATTAAAAACAAAATGAATGGATCCAACCAATGCCGTCACTACAGAGGGTGGGAGTTGGGTGGGGCAGGAGGGCTGTACCCCCTTAACGGCCACTTGTGCCCCCATTTTGGTTTACTAAAAATACTGCTTTTGGAACATCACGCAATGACAAGACAACAGACAATGATGGAAAAAGAAATAATTACATTTAAACACAATTCTCCTTTGATTTTTTTCCAATTCTTTGCAAAATTGCTGGAAACTAACTTTCTACATAAATCTGACCCAACATTCTGTCTTATTGAAACACCTTTATGAATATGTCGGGGAAGAGACATGCAAGCCGGCAGAATCGCTACTGATACTTTGTTAGTGATTATGACATGAAACAATTTGTGAAAACCTTTTTTTCAAAGATAGCTGTTTTAATTTTTAAAGCACACTTAAGATTTTAAGGTCACAGTCAGGGGCACAACTATGGTGAAAGGGCTTAAATCCCATTTGCAAAGTCACTTCGAAAATTTAATCTCAAAATACGAGCGTTTAAACATATTTTAGACTTGACCTAAAGTAATGGGGGGCTGAAGGTGCAAAGCAATTCAATTCTTTGAAATTACTCTTGAATTTTGGGAATTTAGTAATTCATATGGCTTCTAAAAGTGCAAAGTATGATTAAAATGGCAATAAAATTTCTATGTCTTTTGCTTCAAAATCGCCCAGCAGCTGGGGGATCTGCCCTAAGGCCCCATCCATATTCACTTGATGTTTAGTGTCTATGTCCACCTGTCATGCTTGAGTTGCATCAGTTTGTTCAGCATGAGGGCTAAATCAGGCAGTTTTTGTGTAAAAAAATTTACTTTTGGTTTATTACCTCTCTTAGCAAAATCCTGGTCGCACGTCTGGTATTATTCACTACTGTAGATAGATTTTTCAAGCGATTATTGGCCACAGACAAAACAAGCTAAGAAACGCTGCCAACCTTATTTCAAAATGGCGCATAATTTTAGCCATGCAAGATCTGAAGATCAGTTCTTACAAGCAAATTTTAGTGCCCCCTCCCACTTTTGGCTGGTGCCCCCTCACTTTGTTTGCTCTGGCGACGGCACTGTATCAAATTCTGGATTCAAGCAACTTGAGTTGTTGGTTTATTACGCATCGCGAGACTGCAACTTGCTAGGTGCAAATTGCAAAATCCTCTTTGAATGTTTGCTGTGAAACGTGGGGTTGTATTGAATTTGAATCCACTCACGAGTTATTGATGAATTTGATTTTTGCAAAGTCAATGAATTTGAATTTAAAAATTAAAAAAAATGAATGGATCTAACCCTGGTTGGGTTAAAAACATTCCAAAATGTTCAGTGTTTTACTGAAGGAGTTACTGTTTTCAATTGAGGTAAACAAATTTGCCACACAGTCGATACCAAAAATTTTGTGGCATGTTTTTCACCACTCCACAGTCTAGTAGCAAGAGGTAAATCAAAGACTCAAAAAGGGTCAAACTTTACTGAAAGGACATAGTGCAAACCTCATTCTCAAAAGAGAATATACAATCCTAGGATTTAGCGTAAGTTATAAGAAACATCACTCAGGGCTTTGTCTCTCACAATTTAGATGCACATCTTACTCTGTCAAAGAACCAGGAATGCCAAGACATTTAATATAATTTGGAGTAGGGTGGCAATGTGTAGATGGAATTTCTGATCCAGCCAACTTCAGCTTCAAACTTTCCACTTCCTTTTCAAGCTTCTCAATTTTTATCTTGTCTTGATGAATTGACTCATGCAGATGTGGAGGTGGCAAGCTAAAGAAGTATCCAACTAAGCAATCAATTTCGTTGCTTTCAATTTTGTACCATTAAGCAAAATCAGTGTTCTCTCTATCGTTTCGACTTATCCACTGTCGCCCAAATTTTCTTTGAAAAATTGCAACCAAAATTGTAAAAATTTGCTAATGAGCCCTACATTTTGTGCCAATCTGATAGTAAAGCATACTAAAGTCATACTTTGCAAATTTGTCGACTTTTTTAATGTTTATCATATTGCCTAAAATTATTCAAGCTTGATCCAATAAATTGCTGATTTGTTGACAACATCGGCTTAGTGGAAACACTGAGCAGAATAGAAAAACGAATTGAAGTACCTGCATTGGCATTGCATTTCGGTGCAGTAAAAAACATTAAGTTTGTGGTTGAGAGATTGTCCACTGCATAAACAGTATGGGTGTAATATCACTTAATATATGTGACGCCATGTCTTGTGAACTATTGAATTAGTTCTGCCTATCACAGTAAACCATACTGATATTTGCTCTCACACTCTGTTATCGAGCACTTTTGAAACCCTGATATCAACCACTGACTTAGTTCTGCCTGAATGAATATTGTATTCACACTGGGTGAATTGTTTATCTCTATCCTTTAACTCACCGGCCCCCTTAGCCACTTGGTCCCCTTGCCCATTTTATTTAATTAATTTTTCATCCCTATCTGTTAGCCCACTTGGTCCCCTGTCCAGAGTTAATTTTATTCCCTTTTAGCTTTTTCCGGGTTAGCATCGTCCCAATTGCAATTATTTTTCACAATCAGATTTTGATTTTAATTATATGGGCTAGTTTAGTCAGATCTTGAATTTCCATTTGTAGGCCAGCTTAGTTTAGCTTTTGAATTTCAGTTTGAGTGTCAGCTCTGCTGATGAGCGTTGGCATTACATAAAACTCAAGTCCAGAGCAGTACGTGGGAAAATTTTAGGTCTGCTATTTTAGCAGCTGAATTTACAAGATGAAGACGATAGCCTATACCGATAGCATGGTTATTCAAATTTACCGGTTGACTTAGCCTAATTCAGGGATCAAAATCCTAATTCAGGGATCAAATGTCCTCTTCACACTGATGATGAAGTCAGTTGACTTTGAAACTTGGGAATGCTACCGCGACGAGGGCTTCGCCTCACCTTCATCACTAGGGGTTGTCAAATGAAGTAGGATTGTAAGATGGCCCACAGGGGCCAAACATGGCACGCACCAGCCAGGGCCAGGAACCGCAGTCAGGGTTGGCAGTGAGGAGCCGTGGCTGGTACAAAACACTAACTGTGGAGGCTAAGCATCTTAATCAAACACTGTATATGTGCTGCTGCACGTCTGTTAAATGTTGTAAAAAACCACTGCTAAAATTTCAAACACTGTCAAAGATGAAACAAGGCATTTTACAACACAGTGATTACACGATTTGCGTTAAATGTGTTTGATTAGGTTGATGATTCCTCCAGTTTATACTTGGCTTTGTGTCGACATTTTGATGCAAGTTTGGTTCTTTGGTTGAGGGTGTTAGCCGGATTTGCTTGTAGTATTGCATTTTTTTTTTCTAAACCAAGGTTAAGGAACATCTGTTAGAGCCATTCTGATAGGACTGTGCTTGTTTCACTGTGTTTCATTTTACGTTTTCCGGTTTCTACTTTACAATGTAGTATACCGATCCCGTCCAACATCCAAACGCAAAATGGAATATAGAGAAACAAGCACAGCCCTATTAAAACAGCTCTAACAGATGTATCGTAACCTTTGTTTAGAAAAAAAAAAATGCAATACTACAAGCAAATCCGGCTAACACCCTCAACCAAAGAACTGAACTTGTATCAGGATGTCGACACAAAGCCAAGTATAAACTGAGAAATCATCAACCTAATCAAATCACATTTAATGCAAATCGTTTAGTAACTGTGACAGAAAATGCCACTTTGTATCTTCGACAGTGTTGGAAATTTTAATAGTGTTTTTTCACAGCATTTAACAGACATGCAGCAGTGCATTGTACCAGCCACAGTTCCTCACCGTTGACCCAGGTTGCAGATCCTACCTTGGCTGGTTTGTGCCATGGTTAGCCCCAGTGGGCGGGCCTGGGCTTGCTCCTGTCACAGAGCTTCCAGTGCAGCGAAGGGTAGACGTGGCTGGTGTACTGAGGTGTTACTTTTTTGTATAGTTTCCTGATGAACCCATAAAGGGGAAACAGCCTGTAGTGGGTTTTTGAAATTTTGATCATTTTTCATTTGACTGAATTTTCTGTACCGTTGACTAAGCAGTTGTTAAAAAATACATTTTTAAGATATTGCAGCACTATAAACCGATCACTCGTTGTTTTCAAACTTTTTTGCTGTAACATCTAGGTAAAGTTTGCTGCACTTGCAATGCAACAGCATTCAGCACTTATCAAGTTCACAAACAAGATTTTAAAAGAACTAGACTGTTGATGTTAAGATCCCCTTTTATGTAGTGGCTGACATTGTTCTTATTAAGCCAATTTCGTCAGCAAATCAGCAATTTGTAAGATCAAGAGCAAATAATTTTTGGCAATGATGATGATAAACGTAGCTTTAAAAAGTTAACAATTTTGAGAAAATTTGGTTTTTAGTATATATACTTTAATCTTACATTGGTAGGAAATTTAGAGCACATAAACATATTTTTAAACCTTTGGACACAATTATTTAAAAAAAATTTGGACACCTGGTGATTAGCCAAAAGTTACAAGGAACACTGGAGGCTGATCCATCTATTCTTGATGAATTTTAAACCTTAAATGCTATCAACAAGTTTTCAAATTGAAGTCCGTTTTGCTGACAGACTGAGTGATTATAACAACCACACTGCAGATAAACAGCTAGAACAACAACCAACAATCTGACATTGCGGCTGAAAGTAGCTCTGGTCAAAATTAATCTGCATACATGTATTTTGTGTGATTGACTGAACATCCCTTATCAGTAGAGCCAAAATTTAGGACATAGTACTCAATGGCAAAGCCATTTTCACATGGAAAAACAACTTTGATTAAAATGTTCATTTCTTCAAAACAGCTTCTAGTCTGACACTTATCAAGAAGAATCGTCTGAGTGGAGGTTGGAGAGCCCAGGAAAAGGAGTGGCTAATTATAAGAAAAAATTGAGCCGTAATTGGCTGGAAAAAGACAAATCAGAATCGCTTTCACTCTTCTCCCAAAAATCACAAAATTCCTGCCCGTTGGTGCAAATCGTCCATCCAGCCTAATACCCAGTTTCTTACTTCTGAATCAGCCACTGGACTTCATCGATTACAAAATCCTGCTTGTGCTCAACATTATGATTACAGTAGATTCTCTATTCTTGCCCAAGGCTGCTCTCCTTTCATCGAAACTTCTAACCCTGCCCTCTGCCGACAAACAGAATTTGTATACAGCTTAAAGATTGTGCACTAATGATGCTCTCTCATTGGTCTTTTACCAGCCAATCACGGCTTGGCTTTTTCATATAAATAGCCACTCCTTTCCTTCGCTCTCCATTCTGACAATTCTTCTTGACAAGTGTCAGATTAAAAGCTGCTTCGAAGACATGAATATTTTAATCAAAGCAGTTCTCAAGTTCTGTACCTCTGACCAACTTTTAAAAAATAACTTGCTGTTATGGTAGGATAATGACAAAGCATTCCCATCTACTAACCAATAAAAAAACACAACAATTACTATGAAAATACTTTTAAAGTTCATTACCACCCTTTATATAAACCACAAAGTCAAAACAACTGGAAATATAACTTGAAGTTTAGTGAAACTACTTCCCATATTGTCAAAGCAATAAATGGCAAAAAAACACAAAGCACAGGCATATAAAGCATCAAAAAGAAGCAGCAGGGAGAGAGAATTACTTATATTATTCATATGTTGAATAAACACAATTGGTGTAGAAACCAGGTCAACATTTAAATTGCAATTGCTTTTAAATTAGTAATATTTTGGAAATCAATAATTTTTACCAGTGATCAGTTTGGATCACTATTTCTGTTTCATTGAAATTCAATTCCGTCGGGGTTATCTGTCAACTGCTTGGATAAATTGGTGTCTTGTCTAGTTGGTGAAGTGAGGTCATGATTTTTTAGCCGAGTAATCAAATTCCTGTTGATCTGACTTTTGCAGCAACATGTGATACATTAAACAACACTAAAATAATGTACTTATTTCGGCACCCTTTTAAGATAAAGAAACTTTGAATCAACATTTTGTTGACTAAAATAAATGTAACTTTAAAATCCAATTTTCTCAAAACAGCATTAATTTCTTTTGGTAAATGGCCACTCATCTCCTCAATGCATGAAGTTTCGTAAAAATCTGTTTCGTGTCACCTTTTTTTTTTGAATCAAACATTCTTAAAAGCTTTTCGTCTGACACTTGTCAAGACGAATTGTCAGAATGGAGAGCGCAGGAAAATGAACTGCTATTAATAGGAAAAAGCCGAGCCATGATTGGCTGGAAAAGGACTAATGAAGAGTTGGTTGGTGGTACAGAACTTGAGAATTGCCTTGATTAAAATGTTCTTATCTTCGAAGCTTTTGGTCTGACACTTGTCAAGACGAATTGTCAGAATGGAGAGCGCAGGAAAATGAACTGCTATTAATAGGAAAAAGCCGAGCCATGATTGGCTGGAAAAGGACTAATGAAGAGTTGGTTGGTGGTACAGAACTTGAGAATTGCCTTGATTAAAATGTTCCTATCTTCGAAGCTTTTCGTCTGACACTTGTCAAGAAGAATCGTCAGAATGTAGAGTGCAGGAAAATGAGCGACTATTTATAGGAAAAAAGTCGAGCCGTGATTGGCTGGAAAAGGACCAATGAGAAAGCGTCATTAGCGTACAATCTTTAAGCTGTATACGAATTCCTTTTGTCGGCAGAGGGCGGGGTTAGAAGTTTTGATAAAAGTGGCTTCAAGAGCAGATATATGAAAAGGTGAGCGACCTTGGGCAAGAATAGAAAATCTGCTGTCATCATAATTTGAGCACAGATAGGATTTTGTAAAAGATGAAGTCCAATGGCTGAATCAGAAGCAAGAGACTGGGTATTAGTCTGGGTGGAAGATTTGCACCGACGGGCAGGAAGTAAGCATTTTTGGGAAAAAGAGCAAGAATGGATAGATTTGGGGACATGTTGTTTGATTCTGTCCTGCAGCCTTTGGGAAGTACGGCCTACATACTGACTGTCACAGTGGCATGAGAATTGATAAATCACGTTGCTTTTCTGTACAGCAGGCAGTACATCCTTGTTGGTAGCAGAGAGAAGCTCGTTGGTAGAGTAAACGACATGTGGTTCCACAGTGAAAAAGCACTGTTTGACAGCAGATTTAACCTATTTTTCAAACTGGATTGAAAAAGAACCAAGCCATGGGAGACATAGATAGAGGGGGCATTTTTCGGGTCCAAATTTTGGCAGAGCATGAAATTGCTTCATCTTCATAGCCATAAACGACTTGTTAACGTGCTCAGGGTATCCATTAGTCAGTAGAATGAGCTTGATTTTGTCTAGTTCCAATGGCAATCTTTCAGGAGAACAGATGGCAAGAGCCCAGTGAGTTAATGTCAAGATTAAGTTAATTTTGCATTTCCGAGGAATTCCAGCGTAGATATTGACTGGTGAATGTGGGTTTCCGATAGAGAGAAGTAATGAACTTCGAAGGGGATTTTTCAACAAGAACACCCAGAAATGGGAGAGCCAGGTTGGATTCTTTTTTGAAAGCAAAGCAGAGAGAAGGGTGAAGCGAGTTGAGGCTGTCTAAGAAAAGATCGCATTCATCTGCGTTGCTGAACACAACGAAGGTGTCATCCATATAGCAGTAATACACCTCCGATTTGGAAGTGGACTGAAAAAGTTTAGATTCACAGTAGCCAACAAAAATATATAGGCAAGGACTGGTCCAAGGGGTGATCCCATGGCGACTCTGTCAATTTGGCGATGCATGATTTCATTGAAGCTAAACTCAACAGAAGAAGTAGCCACCTCCATAAGTTCGACAAAGATTTGCCGCTGAAAAGGTGCAGGAGGGTGTTCCGAACTATAGAGAGCGTCAGCACAGATTTGAATAGTCTCCGCTAGAGGAACACTAGTAAATAAGCTGAAATGTCAAAAGAGCAGAGAAAGACAAAAGTTTTAATGATGTCACCAAAGGTGAAAGAGTCCCGTATGCAGTTGCTCGAATAGAGAGTGAGAACAGGTTCGAGAAGAGAGATATTTGGCCAGCTGATGTTGCGCTGAACTGGTCATGGACAGAATGGGTTGGAGTGGCACATCTTTTTTGTGTGTTTAGGGAAGGCCAAACATGCACGGCCACTGAGAGCCAGTCGGTCAAATAAGATCGTTTAAATTTGCGAGGAGCAAATCGTCTTTGTGCAACTGCAGCAGGCGGCATTGTATCCGAGATTTGATCTTTGAAGTGTTGTCCTTTTTACTTGATGGGCCGAGTGTCAGAAATTTTGTTTTGTCTTCAAGAATGGAGTTCATTTTTTTGATGTAGTTGGTTTTGTTCAAAATGACCATGCCGGATCCTTTGTCTGGTTTGGTAACCAGAATATTGTTGTTTGATCACAGGGATTTGATAGCACTGAGACATTCCCTGTGCATGGGAAAATTGCCAGCATCAACAGGCGTGCCGCAGTAAGCGTGCGCCAAATCACTCAGTTTGACTTTCAAAGCAGAGTGCTTTTCGGGTGATTGAGGTTGATGGTGCCGAAGTTGAGCAATTATTACTTTGAACTCCGCAAAAATTCCTTCTTTCTTCGAGTTGATAGGTGGAAGGCAGAAGTTGAGTCCATGCGAAAACACGAATTCTTCTGTTGGTGAAAGTTTGTAATCGGATAACAACATGTCCCCAAATCTATCCGTTCTTGCTCTTTTTCCCAAAAATGCTTACTTCCTGCCCGTCGGTGCAAATCTTCCACCCAGACTAATACCCAGTCTCTTGCTTCTGATTCAGCCATTAGACTTCATCTTTTACAAAATCCTACCTGCGCTCAACATTATGATGACAGCAGATTTTCTATTCTTGCCCAAGGTCGCTCACATTTTCATATATCTGCTCTTGAAGCCACTTTTATCAGAACTTCTAACTCCGCCATCTGCTGACAAAAAGAATTCGTATACAGCTTAACCCTTTAAGCACGGCTGTCGCAATCTTGCGACAAGGCTACCTTCCAAATATCACACCATACTGCTTCAGTATCGAAAGCGAGAATCCCCCAAGTTAGATATCATTTTTTTTGTTAGAAAATCAGCTTTCCAATGAGCTATTGTGTTCTATAGGTTGCTGTAACAAACTCACTACTATTTAATTTATAATTACCATTTTACTGGCTTTAAAAGATTATATTTCCAAACCTGTAAGCACAAATAGAATGACATAAGATAACGCTGCAACTTAAAACGACCCTACTTCACTCGTAACTGACAATTGCTGAATTGAGACTTACAACCTGAAGGTGCGAGATACTGTACAAACAGTATCACGATTTAACATAAGTAATTAACGCAAAAGGCAAGTTTAACAAAAGCTTAAAATTTCGACATTCACCCCGGTCGAATAATTCTTCACTAACAAAACACACTGCTATACTCCATAATGAATAACAGGTCGTGTAATCGGCTAGAACGACGTAAGGGAGGCTGGGTTTCGCCTGGAGAAGTATTTGTGGCCTCCGATGGTTCATCGTTATTCAAAGGCTCATCGCTAGTAGATGGTAAAAAGTCAGATTGGGCACAATCACATGTCTCGGTGTTCTCTATAGACGTTTTGTTGAGATCGTTGCAATCGCCATTGACTTGTCGTGGACGAGGTGCTAAATCACGTAATGAAACTGTGGTTTCACGGCCATTATTGAACCTAACACGAGCATATTGTGGGTTAGCTTCAATTAACTTTGCTCCGTCCACAAGCAAATCGCCTTTGTTTCTCAAGTGATGTTTAACATAAACCAGGCCTGGCCTAAGCCAAGTGGGCATAGTCACCCCATTCGAAGATTTTCGCAAATGTAAAAACATACGTTCGTGTGGTGTACAAATTGTGGCCATGCACAACAATGATCGCAAAGAATGTTAAACATTACACAACACAGTTTCCCAATGGGAGATAGGTAAGTTTTTCACTCTAAGCCCCAGAAGGAAGGACTTCCAAATTACCCGTTGAACCTTTCTACTTGGCCGTTTCCCTTAGGATTATATCTTGTAGTTCGACTAGTAGGAATCCCTTTCCCATGTAGCCATTCTTTTAACTCGCTGTACATAAAATTGCTACCTTGATCAGTGTGAACATACCCCGGAAACCCGAATAACAAAAAGAAATCACACAATTTTTCAATAATAGTTGATGCTTTCATACCAACACATGGGTAAACGAAAGGAAATCGAGAAAATTCGTCCACGATGACAAGCAGATATTTGTTTTTAGTAATGGACACTACAGGGCCTTTAAAGTCCATGCTGATTCTCTCAAACGGTTGGGTTGCTTTGATCCAAGTGTTGAGAGATTTCGAGTTTGCAAAAAGTTGCTTTAACTTCAGCACAATCTTTACATGACTTCACCACTGTTTTTACTTGTTTGAACGAGTAAGGAAGGTTTTTTGTTTTCACATAATGCCACATGCGAGTAATGCCAGGGTGGCATAAGGAATCATGCAGAGATTTTCGAGAAACGGAAGCGGATACGACTGACGCTGAAATTGCTGGAGAAAACGTATCTGCGGCATCATTTTTATTGCCGGGTCTATAAATTGCCGAAAAGTTGTAGAGTGACAGTTCCAAACGCCAGCGTTGTATTTTGTCATTTTTCACTTTGGAAGGACGCTTCAAGTCAAACATGAATGAAAGACTTCTTTGGTCAGTGACAAGATTGAAATGTTTCCCTATTAATAGGTGTCGCCATTTCCTTAACGCTTCGACAACCGCATATGCCTCTTTTTCGATAGCAGAATGTTTTTGCTCAGTAAGTGACAGGGTTCTTGCGTGAAAAGCCACTGGGCGCCTGTTTTGGTTGAGCGTAGCAGCAAAAGCAAAATCCGATTCGTCCACCGGATGCAGTGAAGCTTGAGCAAGTTGGTTCTTAAATGCGATAAGAGCTTTTTGAGCTTTACCATCAAGCGGCAGCTTTACTGTTAGCACTAGAGGTCGGATCGTTGCAGAGTAGTTGGGAATTCACTTGGCATAATAAGCAAATAATTCCATTATTCGTTGTAGTTCTTTTTTTGTTGTAGGTATTGGTAAGTCTTGCAATGCTTGGACACGTTGTGGATCTGGTTTGATTACTCCACCTCCGACTCGATATCCCAGCAGACTAATTTCAGTACAGTTGTATTGACTCTTTTCTTTGTTGAATGTGAATTGATCAACTTCAGCAGCACGACGCAAGGCAGCCAAATTGTCATAACGCTCCTGCTGTGTCATGCCGCCTACTGTAATGTTGTTGAGATAAGCATTTACGCACTTTAAGTCATACTTAGCAATAAACTCGTTAATTGCTCATTGAAAGGCTGGTACGGCGTTAGTGATTCCAAATGGTAAATATTTCCATTGATACAGCTTGCAACCTGATTGAAAAGTAAAGTGCCGGTCTTTAGGATTGATTTGTATTTGGTGATAGGCTGATTTTAAGTCGAATGTAGAAATATACTTCCACTTCGCAACCTTGTTCACAATCGATTCAATGGTTGGCAGAGGATAAGCATCAAGCATTGTGTACAAGTTCACCGTCTGGCTGAAGTCGATGCACATTTTCTTTTTGTCATTTCCATCGTCGACTATCAAGGGTTGAGCACGCCACGGCGAGTTACTTTTTTCAATTTGACCTTCTTGCAACAAATGTTTTGTTTCAATTCTAATCAGTTCTTGGTCAGCAGCTGAAAATTTGCGCGTTTTAACCACAATCAGTTTGCAAGTCGACAACATGTGTGAAAATAACTGTGGGTATTCAACTTGTGCAGTTGGCATGAGCGAAGAAATAACAAGATTAGGCAGTTTACCATCAAATCGAAAAGTCACGCTATTGCGCCGTTCAAGTAAATCATCACCACTGATAACATCAGACACAAGAGCAGGCATAATGAAAAATTCTACTTGTTCGTAAGCATGTTGCAAAAATTGCAGCTTTACATTGCAAATACCATGAATCTCAGTTTTTAATGACGTATTAGCCATGTTTGCAACGAAACGTAAGGAAGTATACGTTATATGACTTTGATCAACAAATGATTTGCTGAGATAGCTGTTTGTACTGCCGGTATCAATTAAAGCACGTGCAACAATGTCATTGACTTTAACATTTGCGATTACGTGTTTAGGAAAAGATGAATGTTGGGCAGATAATGACAACAAACAAGGTGAATTCACACATCCTGTGGTCACCTTTTTACGACTCATGCAGCATTTGATGTAGTGACCAATCTTGCCACAATCATCACACTACTCTTCCCTGGCTGGACACTTGGCACAGCGGTGCCAATTAAAACCTCCACAAAAATATCACATAAAAGTCCGCTTATTCGATATTTTACTCTGACAAGAAGAGAAACAGCAGCAGCTGAGCAGGAGGGCTCAGAGGGTTCATCACTATCAATGACAGATCGATTTGCTTGCACTTGAGCCGAATTTACCACGTGCAGAAAATATGTTTCGGAAGTTTGCTTGGCAAGTTCAAGTGCGCAAGCTTTTTCATCTGCTTGGTTAAACGACAGTGTTTGGTTTTCTAGCAAACGTTCACGAATAAAAGTTGAAGATATTCCGCTTATAAATGAGTCCCTTTTCATGTCGTCACTATATGCTTGAGTGTTCACAGCGACGAAGTTGCAATTTCGACTTAGCCTGTTTAGTCTCAACACAAATTTATGTATTGACTCACCATCCTGTTGTTGTGCGATGGCTAGTAAGTGCCGAGAGAAAACCTCGTTTCTCGGTTTTACGAGGGGTGTATGAAAAGTTTTAAGTATCAACAAAACTAAATTACCAGGGTATCATACTGATTGAATACCTTCAGAAGGGCCACACAGTAATTGGACACCATTATTCTGGACAACTGAAGCGTCTAAGGGAAGCAATCAAAGAAAAAAGGCCAAGAAAGCTCACAAGAGGAATCTTCTTCCACCAAGACAATGCACCAGCTCACACCTCCGTGGTTTTCCATGGCAACAATTCACGATTGCGGATTTGAACGTGCCCCATTCACCTTATTTGCCAGACCTGGCCCCCTCCAACTTTGATCTTTTTCCACAAATGAAAAAAGCCTTGACTGGTAGCCATTTTGCCAGCGATGAAGGTCATAATTGCAGTCAAGGAGTTTTTTGAGTCTCAAGCAAAAGAGTTGCTCTGCACGGGGATAAAAGCGCTTCAGCACCGTGGGAGCAAGTTTTCAGCCCTTGAAGGGGCTATGCTGAAAAATAAATGATTATAAATCTCAAATTCCTTTTAGTTTTTCTGATGCTTAAAACTTTTCATACACCCCTCGTACGTACAAACGTCTTAGAGCTACTACAACATTGTCGTAGGTAGTTTCTTCTGCAATTACTTTGTAAATTGGTGCTGTCAGGTAAGCAGTCAATACATTAAGTTTGTTTATTTGTGCTTCGCCTTCACCAGCCGGCATTGCTTCAACAAAGTTTGTAAAAGTCTTCAGCCAAAACTTCCACTCATCCTCGGCTGTGGGTGAGTTCAGATCAAGTGACAACTTTTCTGGTTCCAAGCACTTCCAGTTCATATTTGCCATGTCTCTGGTTAGCTCAAATAGTTTGTCCTCAGTTACAAACTAAATATAATCTTTTAATTGTAATAAACTCACAACTATTTAATTTATAATTACCATTTTACTGGCTTTAAAAGACTATATTTCCAAACCTGTAAGCACAAATAGAATGACATAAGATAACGCTGCAACTTAAAACGACCCTACTTCACTCGTAACTGACTACAGTATCACGATTTAACATAAGTAATTAACATAAAAGGCAAGTTTAACAAAAGCTTAAAATTCCGACAGTTGCTATTGAAGTTATTGCTAATATCTGCAGTTGAAGTTACTGATTGGAAATGGATATGAATTATTACACTCTTAACCAAGCTTTCGAAATGGTACCAGCTGATAGCGATTCATGGAGTGAACCAGAGTATTCTTAGCCTAAATTTAGTGATCGTGATAAATTTTTATAACATTTTTTGATAGTCCTACTTATGTGCTACAAATGTTATATACATTGTTTGGGTATAAAATAAAAGGTTAAGCTTACAGAGTTGTTTAAAGATACGTTGTGAAAAATTATTTTTTGTAAAAAAAAAAATTCAGCGCTCAAAGAGTTAAACATTGTACACTAATGACACTTTCTCATTGGTCCTTTTCCAGCCAATCACGGCTTGGCTTTTTCCTATAAATAGCCGCTCTTTTTCCTGCACTCTCCATTCTGATGATTCTTCTTGACAAGTGTCAGATGAAAAGCTTCGAAGATAAGAACATTTTAATCAAGGCAATTCTCAAGTTCTGTACCACCAACAAACTCTTCAAACATTCTTTATTTTGGTTGCGACTACAACACAGTTTCAATTGATATCATCACAAAAAAGCAAAAACAAATCTTTACAAAAAAGGAGCTATAATAATTTAGGTAATTTAGCGACAGGGAGGCTACAAAAAAGCCTCATCGGTCATCAAGTCAAAGCAGCCACCCTATATGTCAGCATTTAAAAAGAATTGTTGAACGTCAAAAAAACAGCTAGTTTTTGGTTTAGTTTTTTTGTTCAAAAACAACTAATTTTTTGCTTTTCTTTTGCAGACCAAATTTTGCTTATATAAATCACTACATAACTGCTGCATCTTGTGTGTATGCCAAAGTTGTTCTTTTTTCAAAATATTAATTTATTGTTTTGAATTATTAAGAGCTAATTTATTGTTCTGTTTGGGTTCTTTTGTGAACTAGATTTTCTGGTGCATATAGTTCAAAGTCCAAAAACCATGATCGATGTTGCCGAGGTCATCAAAGGCTAGAAATGAATGACCATTTACGTAATGGTACACTGTAACAACTGATGACTTAATTTGATAATGGCGATTTCCACCAGACAGTTTATGAAAATGTCCACCATGGCAAAAGCTAACAGCAATCCCATTGCCATGCCATCAATTTGGTGATAAAACTTTCCATCAAATTGTAATGTTGATATTTTTGCAAGTCCAATTTAATAGTTTTACAAATTGTCTCCTATTCATGGCATAAAATCTTGTCAAATTGCAAGGAAAAACTTTTTTGAGAATAATTTGTATTGTAAAATTGACCATAATATTAAAAAAACGACTTTTTCAAAATGATTAACGTTCAGTTACTGTGACTTAAGTATACTATCTTTTGTTAATTGCAAACTTCACACAAATCTCTATTTTGCAGAAATAACTCAAACGCGAGTAGCATTTTCACAAAAGTAATCTTGATAAAATCAAAAGCCGAGAAGGTAAATCTATAAAATTGCTGGCGATAAGTTTCAAACAATGACTGAGTGCCGCGATTGAAAGTAATATATTTTGCTGCAATTAAACAACCACGTAGATACTTTATGAATAATAATCTGTGAGGATAATTTATAGAAAAAAATGCTATAAAACGAATTGTATGTTGAAGAAAATATTAAAAATATCAAGTACCGCAAATTGAAATCAATCTACGATTTTTATGTGAGGGACATTTATGCACATGGACTTTTATGCACTTTTTATGTGTGGGACGTTTATGCACTTGGACTTCATACAATAATTTTTTTTTGAAAAAAAAGGTTTCTTTCAAAGAATTTTTTTGCTTTAAATAGGATTTTCAAAAAAAACTTTTTTTAAGATGTTTTTGTTTTATAAACATAATTTTTTTCCATTCACTAATTTTTTTCCAATCACACAGCAAGCCACGTGACGATTGATGGTTATTTTGAGTTTGCCTCAACCAAACAATACAGCACCAACTTTTTAAGGAGTTAAGGATTGATCACTCAGCAGATTAGTCAAAACAATCTTTAAATGGATATTTTTAAGTTTTAATCTTTACACCTTGTAGTAAAAACACTTCTAGTAAAAACAAGGTCAAATTCTTGTTGTTAACTTCTTCAGAATTGCTTCGAAAACTTTTAAATTGTAGAGGATGGTATGCTGCTTCAAATTATTGTTTTACTTTGGAATTGTTTTTGCACTCTGAGTTGAACTTGAAGTGGCTGCGGACTAGATAATCAATTTCGACAATTTTTGATGTAAAATTTTCCATACAAGTGCTAAACAAATTAAATTTATCATGCACACTGCATTCTCTGCAATTAAAATTTGTTATCGTTTTACTTGTGACAATTTTGCCGCACCCCAAAATCTAATTTATCAGCTGTTAAAGACAACCTTATCCAACACACGCCAGTGAAATGAACGATTAAGTTATATTTTGGTTCAGCTTTCCCCTAATAAATTCTGAATACGTGGGCAAGATCAGCCTGAAAACGAAGTTTGCTTTTGACTAAAACTTATTTTATTTGTGCTTCAAAATTGATTGCTTTAGCTAGTTTTTCCAGCAGGACAGAGCAGCTCAAATTTTGTCACGGGATACAGAACGATTATAAGGGTAATTTGTTCAAACCTACTCAGCGACTTTTTCATGTTATGGATATGTATAATTTCCACCAAATGTAAGGTAAAGACCATAAACAATAAAACAGAAAAGTTTTTAGTTGCTCTAATTTGTGCCCAAGCAGGTAATTTGCACAAGCAACTTGTGCCCATGCACAGCAAAATTTGAGATTGCATGCATCCGGATTAGGTAAGAAAACTTTGCGAACATGTAGTGGAAAAAATATCATTGAAAAAAATACAATAAGAAATCAATTTTTTGTAAAACTTTTTCCGCTCTCCTTCTATCTATCGGCTTTTGAAGTCAACTTTATCAAAACTTTTAACCTCGTCCTTTGACGACAAAAAGAATTCGTGTACAGCTTAAAGATTGTACACAAATGACGCTCTCTCATTGACCCTTTCCCAACCAATCACAGCTCAGCTTTTTTCTACAGCTGCTCCTTTTCCTACGCTCTCTATTCTGACGATTCTTCTTGACAAGTGTCAGATTAAAAGCTTTGAAGATATTAACATTTTAATCAAAATGAAACTTTTTTGTTTGAAAAACTTTTTTTTCGTTGGAAAATAATTTATCTCACTTGATGGCTTTGACTCAAAGATCTCTTTATGGATTTTTCACAGTGTGTGATCATGATTTAACAAATACGATCATATTACAATTGTGCTTTGTTTAAATGTGAAATTTAACAAAAACAATTGAACACAAAACAAAAAAATCAATGATTCTAAATTAAAGCCCTTTTTGACTGACAAACTGAGTCATAATAATACTTGATAATGACCTGGCCAATCAGCCATGAAGGACTTTGATGAAAAAACTTGTTGATTTATTATTCTTTGACTGCAAAAGAGTGCTAACTATCCTAAAAAAGACAAGAATGCCTTGCTATTACCATGGTACAACAGCACGTCATTTTTCAGCAAGAAAATGTTGGAAATTCCCCCACAAGAGTCTCCAAGTTTGAACTTTTAAACCACTAGAGCTAGATGAATGAAATTTTCAGAATAGGTTTAAGTAAATAAAGAGATGAAACAGGACAAAAATTTGGGGACACCACTGTTGATAGGTTTTTCCAACCAGGCCGCAAAAAGTTTAAATTTTTTTATTACTTGAGCTAGCAAGCTGAAACACTAAGATAAAATGCGAAATAAGAATAAAACTTGACAAAATTTGAAGTGTTGAATTGAGGCTTCATTCCCCCAAATTGTTTTTGTCTAAAAAAGGGAAAAAAATTATAGCAGATCAAACAGCATAATTTTTCAATTGGTAAAATAAGTAATGTAACTGATGCAAAACAGCATACTGGTCGCAGAGTCCCCAGATATCATTGGTGATTTCATATTCTAGTAATCAATCACACAAATGTAGTATGGTTTAGTACTAATTAGTATTAATCACAACCTACCATCCAAAAGTAACAGAGAAGAAATTTTGCAGTGACACTAAAAATGTGTCTGACCATGTTTTTGTGAAGTAAGTTGCAAAAGATTTGTTGGTTTCAGGTTGTGACATAAACGGAAACGCAAACCAATCTTTCCATTCTGGTAATTGACACAACTCCTGCAAAAAAATCACATCAGGAGGCTATAGCAGTCTAGTCAGAAACTGATTGAAAACCTTAAAATCTTGAGCTTCATACAATGCTGTGATAGACTTGAGTTGTTCTGAACCTGTACAATAATTTGATGAATGCCAATCTGGCATCTTTGGGCAAGTTGAAACATGAACCAATAAAAGCTGGTCTACGCTGTGCATTCCAGCGCTTGTACGTTGAGGATGCTACACAATACAAAATGGTGCTTACGAGCGTAACGGCTTAACAGCGTATTCTGTGGGCGGTCATAGTATTGGGTAGAATTGGACACTGGAAATTGCAGATTTGTTACCATTCTTTGTTGTGCTGGTTAAATTGAGGTTAGATTGGGTAGAGAAGTAGTATTGTCTTTTTGATAATTTAAACATTTTTTTTACCTTCCTCACAAAAAAATATAACCTATGGCCAATCAAGAGTGTAGTGGTTGCTATTAACTAGCGACGTTTTTTTGGATGTTAGCAAAAATATATGTTAGCACCGATTAGTAATCATGCGTCTGTAACTGAAACAGTAGATTCCCGCTCAGGTCAAAACCAAAGACTTCAAAAATTGGCATTCACAGCTTCCTTGCTTGGCATTCAGCAATAAAAAGGGAAAGTGTGGAGACTCCACATTGTGTGGTAAACAGGTGGATAAGAGGCCACTGATGGGCACAAGAGGCTGGTTTCAAAGGTTTGATTCTCCCTTTTTTGAATTCCTTTCAGGGGAGGATGGCTTGGTGGAAAGATCTTGTCACAGCTTTTTTGTCAAGTATTACAATTTGTTTTCGCTTTAAACTGTTTTTCAGTTCAATATTCAACTGTCATATTCCGTTTCAGCCAAATTTTGAGCCTATTTCACCTCTCTTCCATATCAACTTTAATATAAACTCCATCCAGCCCTCCCCTAGAAACGTAATAGACGATGCACGATGCATAGCATGCAGGTAAAGTTATCCCTTCAAATTGTAAAATGGTATGTCTGCGTATGATGCGCAAGTGATGCTATATCATATTAAATTACTATCCTTTCCGCATTTGATCTTTTCTGCGAAAACAACATGCATTTTATCATTACAATTTTGACTACTACCCCCAAACAGTTCGTGTTTACTGCTGGTAATCAGCTTCAATTGCATTAGAACTTTGGATATCATAACTAAATTTTTTGTTGTATGCTTATTGCAGCATTCATCTTCCTTTTTTTCAGTCAAAAGCTTCTACTGAACTTTTTTGTCTTCCATTCTGGTAGCTTTGTATCACGATAATGCACAAGAATTTGATAACAAAAGTTTTGGATTCAATCCTTCACCCGCTAAACCTAAACATATTGAGAGAACTGCTTAGCCTAACTTTAGCTGAAGATTGAGAGAAATCTTAACAGATGCAGCTAATTGCACTTTCATAAAACAAAAAAACAAAAATAGGGCAAACTATGGTAAATAAAAAATTTCAATCACCCTACTGCAGTAATATTATAACCATTGAAATTGCAGAAAATTGATTGTGCAACTAGAACATTCAATAAGTTCAGGACTATTGAATTGAGAAGTTTATTTAGATATATATTATACAATGTCCACTTTGTGTAACACATACAAGTCCTAAGTCATCTCTAGTTGTCCCCTTCAACGTATTTTCCATTGCCTTTGATGAACTTTTTCATTCTTGTTGACCACGCTTTGAAGCATTGTGAAAATTCCTTGTTTGTGATGGTTTCAAAGTGGTTCGTCATGCTGGTCTTGATATCCTTGACTCCTTTGAAGCGTGTCCTCTTAAGAATCCCTTTTAGTTTTGGAAAAAGAAAGAAATCGCAAGGGGCTAAGTCTATAGAATAACGTGGATGATGTAACTTGTGATGTCTTTTGAGACCATAAACTGTTTTACGCTGAGGGCTGTGTGAGCAGGAGCATTGTCGTGATGCGAAATCCAGATTTTTCGTGCTCAGGAAGCTCTTTGTTTTTGACGAATTTTGTTGACAAGGCGAGTCAGGACTTCTTTGTAGAAGAGTTGGTAAACTGTTTGCCCTTGAGAAACAAACTCATGATGCACTAGTCAGTGATGGTCAAAGAAGGTGATCAACATCACTTTCACTTGCGAATGTTGCATGCGGGCCTTCTTTGGTATGGATGAGGATGCACTTTTCCATTGGCGACTTTGTCGGTTTGTTTCTGGATCATGTTGAAAGGCCCATGACTTGTCTCCTGTGATGACGTTTTCCCAGAGTTTGTCATCTGCTTCCAGCAGCTGAAGAATGTCTTGGCATGTACTCAATCGTTGAACTTTCTGCTCCTCAGTCAAAAGCCTTGGCACCATTTAGGCACACACCTTCTGCATGCCCAAACAGTCCACCAAAATGGTGAGGACCGTTTCTTGTTCCATCCCAACTTCATTGGCAATGACACGAATGGTTAAGTGATGGTCACTGCGAACGAAGTTGGGATGTTGGCATCAGTTGTTGGCATCAGTTGTCAAAGTGCAGTCAAATCTCAAAATGAAAAAGTCAAATCTTTTCAATGTTGGCATCAGTTGTCGAAGTGCATGGCCTCCCTGACTTTGGATCATCCTCCACATCTTTCCTGCCTTCCACAAATTGCTTGTGCCATTCAAAAACTCTTGTTCTGGACGTGGAAGAATCTTCATAAACATCACTCAAAATCTTCAAAGTTTCTGTCACAGTTTTTCCAAGTTTGACACAAAATTTAATGTTAAATCGTTTTGCGTGCTTCTGGCCTAAAGGCTACAATACAAGCGCGGAAGCCTAGGGAAGAGCCAGTAGAACGGTGACTACTTAAAAACAAACAATTCGAAAAATTGTCTTCCCACAGGATTCGAACCTGCAGCCTTTGGATTACCAGTCCACTGCTCTACCACTTGAGCTGGAGAAGACGCCTTCTCGCATGCTTAATTTTGGCTATTTAAACCCAACCACTTGCTTGTTCTATGATTTTAATAGTAAGTCAATTATGATGTTCCTTGGCGTTTGCTAGCCAGAGTTTTAATGTTTAATCGTTTTGCGTGCTTCTACCAGCATGGAAGCGTAGGGAAAAGCCACCAAAATAAGTAGTCACCGTTCTGGTGGCTCTTCCCTAAGCTTCCGTGCTGGTAGCCTTTAGGCCAGAAGCACGCAAAACGATTAAACATTAAAAGTCTGGCCAGCAAACATCAAGAAACATAATAATTGACTTATTATTAAAACAAAATTTAACGTTGATTCTTTGCTCAATTGTAATTTTGCAATTGAACTCCTATTGCCACAAAAACTCAATTAGATATCGCACAACAATTTGTTTTCAGCAAGTAATCAATCACATTCACCTATTGCTCTGTTAAAGCAAAAATAATCACAATGTTGTGTCAAAACAGCTGTTAAATAGAGAACACATGATACGCCAAACTGCGAAAGTATTGATTCCCAATGATTAATCGTGTTGCACAATCTGTGACGTCAGTCCCATTTCTTTTTAGCCACACCTTGTACTCTGAGAAACTTAAATCATATTTTCTCAATAAGGCAGATATTGCAACTACTGTAATACAACTGTATTGAATATTTTCAAAAACTCAATAAACTGAATTTGTTGCAAGAAAGTACAAAATTCTAAGAGCAAAGCAGTCAATATTTCAGAGAGTGACATATGGGGCACCTCTTACAATTTTAATGCTTCAGAGGGAGTGAGGGACCTTCATCTGCCTGTCACTTGACGTAGATGTCAACGCACATTAGACAAACACAGCTTATTATTGATGTATAAATAGTGTAAAGCAAAAGCTATAGTTACCTCAGAGGTTTAATCAAAACTTGTAGGAAAGTTCATCACAAAGAGTTTTGCTAAATTAAAAACGGCAAAAATAGGTTGCAACCAGGGGTGCACCCAGAAAATTTTAAAGGGGGAGGGTTTGAATTTTTCAAAAAGCAACCAGTACCCAATTGCAGTTAATTTAGTTATAGTCAAACTGGGTTTTGCTGTAATAGTTGCATCATTGCAACAGTTGTTTATTCAAAAACCTTATGATAATGATTTTGAAAGCTGTTGGCTGTGAAGATTGCTTGCAAGATAACATTTTACCGCTTTGGGGGCCAAGCTCCCCGCCACTTTAATTCTTGCAATTTTTCAGAAAAAAGTAGCCATTTTAATGCCTTTTGGATGATGTTTTGCACTTTTTTAGAGCAATTAGAAAAAAAACAAAGGGGCAACCGCTGAGCAATTCTAGCAATTTTTCAGAAAAAAAAGCCATTTTAACGCCATTTGGATGACGTCTTGCACGTTCTTAGAGCAATTAGAAAAAGCTTAATTACTAAAATTTGAAAGAGTTTGAAAGAATTCATTTTGCTCAGTCAATCAGCCCCTGCACAGTTACTGGTCAAGTCCAAAATATGTTTAAATGCTGAAAGATCGCAAATTTGGCTTGTTTTTTAAATGAATCCGTTTTTAAATTCAAAAAGCTTGTTAGTGGCACAAAATTTCAAAATAGCTTTCACTAGCATCGAAGCTATAATTTCCAGGCTGTTTTAGACTGCACGTTTTCATCCAGCTTTCTTCATGAATCTACTTGAAATTAAGAAAAACTAAAACGCAAGGTAAATATAAAACGTATGGTAAATAGAGAGGTTGATTACACTGAAATAGACAATGGGTTGTTACTCGTATTATGACGTATGATGCTGCAAAATCACCTAAAATACTATAAGGTTAATGCAAAAATATAGAAAAAATCACTTGAAAATGATAGCTCTGATGCTAATAAAAGCTGCTTTTAAATTCCTGAATACATTTGCAGAAAAATTTCGACATTTAATTGTAATTTTGTTGTGGTTTTTGTCTTCAAACAGCGAATTTGTTTGTTTTTGTTTTGTTTTTTTGAAAAAGTGCATTGGACTTAGTAGGTTTTTTTCACACAAGGACGACTTTTTTCACTCAATGGCGTCTGTCTCTTTTTAGTGTCAAGCTCTGTTCAGCTCAGAAATTTATGATTGGGTATAATAATATCCATTATTCAATGGATATAACAAATACACATAGTTACACAATACATCCGTCTTGTAGTTGAAACACTGCAGAAGAAATATTGTAGTTGAAACAAATGCAAAAATCTCAATTGCTTGGTAAATATCTTGCAGGATCAAATTACAGCCCTAAAATAACAGCTTACGTGATTAACAACAACTTACGTGATTATTTGAAGAAAGGTAATTATGGCAAAGTGTTACAAACTAAATTATTTCAATAAAATTATGTTGTTTTTTGAGTTCCAAAAGGGGGGGGGGGTTCAACCCCCAAATCCCCCCCATGAGTGCACCACTGGTTGCAACACACCGAGGTCATAAAGTTATTATAAAAATCTAAAAACAAACAAATCATTCCCCCTTGAGCTAACACCAACAAATGTCGATGCATCTGAAGGGGCCATTACAATATGTGAAACAAAATAGCTTTACATTAATAAACTCAATACACATAACAGACATATGAAGCCTAGAATAAGCTTCAAAATATGAGCATCAAACAGTGGCAACATCCTCAGAGGCTAAATCAAAATAATGTTTATGCTCTCATATATTTCTTAAAAAGAAACAAACTTTCAGTATTATATTTTCATGCAAGATAGTGGCAATCAAATCCATATGTTGAGTGATGCATTTGAACACAGGGTTGAAGTACTAGATCTACTAGCAAAGCTAAAGCTAGCAACAATTTGAAGAAGCTAATTATTATCAGCATTGACACGTAAACTATATCTAGCCAAACCAGAACTAGAGATCATTCAAGTTTTCAAACACATAGGAGCACAACCATTTGAGTGTAAGCAAAGCAATTTTAAATTGAACACAAAATTTAATTGGTGAAAAGTTCAAATGTAATGCTCAAAGCCATAACTTGAAACGTGTTATAAAAGCAATGCTAGACATATTTGCTTGAAAAACTAATACATGCCACTTGAACATTGAAAACGACATGAAAATAAGAAAAAAATAACCAAAGGATCAAACATAGTGTCAATGCCAAATCAGTTTCAGAAAGCAGGTATTTTTTATATGTTTCACCAATAATTTGATTATTTAACTGGGAAACAAGTAATGCCAGGCTCCTGGAAATCGGTAAGCAACAACTCTATGAAACATTAATAATCATCAACGCCTTAGTTGATTTCATGGAAGGAAAAGAAGAAAATGTGATAAGTTTAGCCAATAGCACTTAACCCAAACCATTAGCAATTTTCATTAGGGTGTGTTGACCATGAGACATATTACAGAGATACTGAACAAAAATTAATGGAACTTGATGGCTTTACTTCTGCTTTTCACTCCTGCAGTTTCAATAATCTTCTAATCATCTTCACCACATTGGAGGACCTACAGTAAAACAGACAATAATTACTCTGACCAGAAAAAGTTTACAATTCTACAAAATGGCCAAAACTGTAATTAGCAGTAGACATATCAAAAAACATACCATTTATACATAAAACACTTACACTCAGAAAAGGGTCCATGACTTTTTGAGGCAACCACTTCACACAAGAGGTTTAACTTGGCCAGTTTTATTCTTAACCCAAACCAGACCCCAAAGAGGTTAGACGCAAAACCCTAACCATATCACAGCTGCGGCAAATCTTTTTGTATCAAACTGGTCACACTAAAATCTCAGAAAAGTAGTACATTATAGAACAAAGCTATCGCATCAAAAATAAGCATAAATTAGAGTAAAAACAACTTATCTTTTTGCACTAAACAAAGAATAATTTATTCTAATCAACATTAAAACCCTCTACAGCCTGTTTCACCTTTCGGTTCTTCTGAATAAGCTCACCTCCTGAAGAACTGAAAGCTGAAACAGGCTGTAGAGGGTTTTAGTGTTTTTACATTTTATTAGCGTGGTCTGTTCGAAATATATTTAACAAGCTCTGATATACATCATCAAGCACTTTTCTGGAAGTACCGACCAGCACAACTGTTTATTCTAGTCAACATATGAATCTCACAAAATTAATTTAATTTAAGATATTACTTAAGCATTTTTCAGACCATAAGGTGCAACAAACTAGAACATATAACTGTTATTAGGAGCACTGCTGTAGTATCAAAAAATGGCTTCCATAACTATTATTTTCATGCATACCATGCACTAAATAAATGGCTTTTCTAGCTTTTATTTTGAAGCACAAACTGCACCAAACTTTAAGGTACACTACATTACATCAACCTTAATACCGTACGCTCTAAAACATTAACAAAAAAATCTAAATGCTGCTACTCTAGATGACATCATGAGGGGAACAACATCAAATTTTTCATTATACTCGCTGTAATACGTCAAAGCTTGGAACGAGTTGGCAGGGCCCATCTCCACATCATTGCGCTTGAGCAACACAACTCCTTTCGAAGAAATGTCACAGTGGTGGCGAGCCATTGGCAACACTGTGTTCGATTGACCAGCCCAAGACTTTAACCTCAGACCTCCAACTCCAGAGACAACCGCATTACCTCTCAACCAACTGATCACAAAGAGAGCATAACTAGATGAAACAGATTAAATGCATCAGAGTATAAGGCACAAGTTGGAAGTATTTAGTGCGCATTATGGTCCAAAAATATGACACTTAAACATTTTAGTTGCACTTAAGAAAAACAAGCAATGCTACTTGCACATTACAAGAAACTTGAAACCGTCAAGTTAACTCACAGTGATGTGAATAGGCCTACTGTCTCGTCATGTGATTACATTAGAAAAAATGTTAAAAGTGAAAAATAATCTTAAGCCAACTGCTAATTTTAGATGATTATTTTAAATGAAGAGCAAATGATTTAGATAAAACAGAAAGCAAAGGTTGTTGTTTATCTTCATTATGTAAATGCCTAAAATTTTTTTCTTTAATAAAAGCTCGAAGAACTGGTATAGGTAAAGATTGTCAATCTAGGAATATAAACATAAGCAGCAAAAACAATTACCTCTGAGAACCTTACAATTGATCATCATCCACAAAACCTTTAAGCATTTAAGATCAGCATTACTGGATAGGTCATCAATAGGTCTCTTTGGGCATAGATCAAAACTACATATCATTGATATTGTAAACGAAGTGACTTGGTGCATGGAACATGTGTGGTTAGATAAACAAAGATTCCGGTGACGTCACTTGTTTTCCAAAATTTTTATTTTATTTATTTTTATTACCTGATTTTTATAGGTCTGTTATATAATTACAGATCTGGGTTAGGGTTAAGGTTTAGGGTTAGGTTCGATTACAAAGTGTCTGCATGCTGAGAACAAGCGCCAAGCCTTTTCCTACACTAAATTTGTTACATTACAATTCTTAAAGAACTCACAAAATTTAGTATTTGGTCATTACTCAAATACCAAAAATTGCTAGTAGATTCCTACTGTAATTCATAAATTTAAAAAGGTAGAGGCTGCTGTTATGTTATGCAAGAATAACAAAATTGCTATTCTAGGTCTAACCCCAACCCTAAACCTAACCCAAACTCTAACCCTAGCTCTAACCCTAACATTAATCCAACCCAAACTCAAAATCTAACCCAAACTCTAACAATAATTTTAAAAATAAGAAAGAGTAAAATGAGCGCTCACTCTTTGCTCTCTTATACTCGATTATGGGCATTACATAACATAACACTAGTCACTTTCTAAAAAATAATTGTAGAATAAAATTTTTGGATCTCATTAGGCTATTACATTAACAGTAGGCTACTGGCTTGACAGTGTCTGTCATTTAACTCAACTGTTTGTAAAAGTCTGATTAAAACCTACTGGTTGCAGAATAATAAAGTGTGGACCTCTAAATAGAATCAATTTTACATGCCTATAGCTGTTACTGCACAGCCTATCATACCAGATATCAGAAGTGCTAAATTTTTGCATTTCAATTTTGCTTTTGTTAACTGGTACCGCAGGCCCTACTAGTTTTAAGTTTCATTAATTGACATAAAAATCATTGCCAAAATTTTCTTGGCAGACTAATTTTTTATCTTTGTGTCTTCTTACTAACTTGCTATTTTTTAACAAGATACGTGCTTAGACTATTTCTCATACAGTGCAACTACAACAGTTGGTTAAACTTTTAGAACTAGCCAACTGCAACTATCAGGCTAGGTTTACCAGTTTATTTTTAAGCAATGTGGTATACTACATGCAGGGTACCAGTTCCATCAGACATAGGCCCACTTGCTACTGGCTTTGGTTCAGGCCTAGGCTAGTCCCCTCGGATTTTGATCTGCATTGCCTCATAACAGATTGGTTTTAATTCTCCAATTTATTTGCTTGGATTAGGCTAAACCAATGTTACATTAAAACAAACAATTCATAATTCATTATAATTTACTTTAAGGGCTATCGATCTATGCCTCTTTTTTCCAAGTTTTTTGCATTGAGCCACAAATTGATCATTTTCAAGTTAAATTAGGCTATTTCAAACCAACACTTTCACTTTTGAAAAGCAACTTTGTTTCAGCAAAACTTATGAACCAACACTTAACCTACCTTGAGACCTGTTTTTTGAAATTCATGCAAATCGCAAGCTTAAGAGCGTACCAGCTCAAAAAATTTGCTCTGTTAGCTAACTTTTTTCGCTGCAATTTTACTTTTGTAAGGTTGTACGCTGGGCTTGTGGAATTTTCCTTTAAAACGAACTAAGGTTATGCTCGTAAGCTGACAATTTTACGCACAGTCTTGACCGGCCATGAGGCTTCTTTCTGACTTTCACCTAGAGGTCTATTCCCACTTGATGTTCTCTAATTAAGCCCTCTCATTCAGTTAACTTTGATGTCACTTGCAATTAACTCAAACTTTCATGCAAATTCTGGTTCATGATGTCAGTAATGATGACAAAAAGGCATTAACAAAAAAAGTTACAAAGTCCAACAATAACCTGAAACTTTTTATGATCAAAAATAAATAAATAAAAATTTTGACTTTTTATGATCAAGCTAAATTTACCAAAATACTCCAATAGCACATTTTGTTGTGTTTGCTGTAACTATGAGTTTTAAAAATTTATTTTGCATTGCACTGGTCTGAACAAGCTGACAAATAGTTTCAAGTTAGCATACTGCATTGTATTTATGTGAATAGGTCTGAGAAAGTAATTTTGTTGAATCAATTCTATGATCAACACTGTACAATCAAGAAAGTAACTAGACCTATTGTTAATTTTAAACTTATTTACAAATATTGGGTGGTGGGCTATGCAATGCTTTTTTTAACTACAATTTTCCCACCGTTTTGGACATTGTTAATGGCGCTATCCCATTGTCAATTTGTTTCTTGCAACAAGGTACAACAAAAAGTCTATGATAATGCTTCATTTTATGCTGATAAATGCCATTTTTGCTGTCACAATGGGGATTATTTATGCAAAACAACTAGCGATTGACTGCAACAAACTAATTGTTAGTAAATGGTCTTTACATGTTTGTGAAAGTTCTTACACATTTGCGCATGCAATCACAAATAGTTGTGGCTTTAAAAAAATAATTTATAAAATTTGTAAATTTTAAAACAGCTGTAGGCTGTTGCAACCTCAACGTAAAAAAATTCTGATTTTGTTTATTTCAAAATCGAACACACTGACCTGCACTCCTATTCATCATGACAAGCTGCAAAACTACTTTAATAACAAAATCAGCTAGAGGTGTGTCCAATGAAGGCAAATAGTTTGCAGATTTTCTTTCAGGCATATACATATGTCATATAAAACTAAAAAATGATTCTGAGAAATGTTGGAATTGATGCTGTAAAACTGTGGTAGATGTCGAAAACCCTATCAAAGCATTTCTTTTGGAAACTGGAATTAGGGCTTTCATTTAACAAAAATTTAAGCTAAAACCTCTAAATAGAATTAACATAAAAAGTTAAAGTTAACCAAATAATCTCAATGTCACATACATTTGAGTACTTAATAGAAAAACTTTATACGACTGTAGCAAGCTGCTGAAATCATTAATAAAACCAAGTATGCAAATACTTTAAACACTTCGGGGCGTAGTCAAATAGCAAAAATAAATTATGCAATGTTTATACGTGATACAATTACAGAGTACCAAATATCAGGGTTTGATTCTCTACAAGGTAATCACATGCATGAGAGAACCAAACTTGTATGAGAGAATTTTACCACATTCTCCCCACAAAGGAAAAATTAACAGGACAGAAATTAAATAATGGCAGGAGCAAGCATAGATACTGATATTGTCAAAACAATAAGATCGAATTGTCGAACTAAATAGCGCAGTACTACCACAACATGATACTGTATCCGTCAAAAATTTAAATTTAAAGCCGTACAGTCTGTTTCATCCGGAGTATCTGTCAAAAGTAATGCGAGTTTAAATTCAAAATTTAAAATCTAATAATTCAATTATTTAAAATAACGTAAAAATTAATTCAAAAATTAAAATTGTTTATCGTTTTGGTATCAAGGTCACATATGGCTTCTGGCCAGCTGAAATTACACCCAACTATTGGAGAAAACTAAATCTGGCTCTCCATAACTTGAACAGTCTAAGCCACTAGGAGGCTAAATCTAAGACTCAGCACCGGAACTGGTATAACAAAGCTAGTATAACTCTAAGCACTGTATGGTTCTACCTGCAGTCATGGTTTAGTATCAAGCTAGCCTTTTATAAAGTCATACTAGCTTTGCTATCCAGGTTCTGGTGCGGAGTCTTAGATTTGGCTCCCAAGTGGCTTAGACTGTTCGAGTTAAAGAGATCTAGGTTCAGTTTTCTCTGCTTGTTGGTGTACTTTAGGCCAGCCAAGAGCCAGATATGGCCTCAATACAGGAACGAGGAACAATTTTAATTTTTAAATTATTCGATTTTAAATTTTACATTTTAAACTCTGTGTTAGTACTTTTGGCAGATACTCCTGATGATCTTGATTATGGGTGAAACTAGACTGTAGGGCTATAAATTTTAATTTTTGACGTGTACTGTATTATTGTATGATATTTGCTCTGTCCTACCCTGTCAAGCACTTTTTTGATTTGAATCGGTTGAATTCAAACTCCACTCATCATAGCATAGTATTACTGTAGTTTCAAAGCATACTAACATCAAAAGTCCAGTAAATAAAATGCATTATCTCTAGAAAAAAATTCTTAAATTATCATCGGTTACCCAAATAATGTGTGCCAAAACAGTACATAAGCTTAGACAAGACAGTTCGTTACTGGATTTAAACAGTCCACTTCCAGAATTAATCTGGGGCTATCCTAATTCTAGTCAAACTTCAAAGACCCATATTTGGTTCTTCACTAAATAAATTGTCTAAAATAGAACCAGTGCTATCATTAAAATACTCTTGCTCATCTTGTTCGTTTTCTGAAGCCAAAGGTATCAGTAAATCAATCATACTGCTCTTGCTATTGCACTTATTTGTTTTCTCAATATCAACACTACCATCCTCTGCTTAATGCAAGCATACAAGGGATTAGCCATTAATAATTCAACCACATCACAAAGTGATTCACTTTTATCTCTTACAAACCTAAGCAACAGCACTTTGGATCCTTCTTCAGGCAAAAATCACAATACCATCAATGCCATTGCCCACCTGGAAAACGAAAATAGTCTTTTGTGAGAGGTCTGGTTGGTAATTCTGCAGAGATGAGATCGAATGATGTGGAGTGCTTTAGGCAGAACTTTCTCCCATTCTTGTTCTTGCAAATTTGACAATCAGTTCAGTTTATTCGCCATAACATGTATCAATGAACACTAGCAAATTAATAAATTATTTTGAATTGAACTATTATAATTATCTCTTGTAACATTGTGATTACAGATATGTAACGTTTCAAAAAAATGTGTTTTACGTGATGATATAAAATTTTTTCGACTGCCTGCACATTTCAGCAGATTTAAAACATTTAAACTAACATTTTATTTTTGGCTACTCTAGAAAATCGCTTTCTTTGGTTGTTTCATCAAGCAATTTCTTTCCAGAATGAAAAACAAAAAAACAATTTTTTTTGAAATGAAAATTCGTGCGATAAAGGGTAATATTTTGGCAAAAGAAAATTGTGTTATGATCTGGTACTAATTTGCGATTCCTTGCTTTTTTACACTCATGTTTATACCTGTAGTCCTAGCTATACTGACGAGGAATAAAAGACGAATAACGATTCCAAAACAACATGTCTTAGGGTGCTAATCAAAGGTTTGATTGTGCCTATAAAACTCTGTATACTGTCTGTCTGTATAGCTTATTATTAATTTTCTTAGGACATTGTTCTTAATAAATACTTCATTTCGCAAAAAAAAGCAAAAAACAATACTAATATTCCAAGTGAAAACAAACACACAGGCGGGAAGGATAGCCACAAATGATCGAAGCAGGAGTTTTATTGTCCTCAAAATGGTTTGATTTGCTCTCTTGCATTGTTTGGTGCCTTGAGGATGGTAAGGTCAACTATAACTGGTGGTAATGTCTTGTTTATTAAGAAACACTTTTAACTGTCTTCTTATAAAAGATCCTTTGCAGTCTGTATGGCTGAACTCAGGAAATCCAAAAGAGCAAATAACTAAAATAAACATTCTATTACGGTGCTTGAACGCAAGTTTTTACAAGGGTATACCACACAGAATAGTGGCTGTATTTATCGATTACCATTAATAAATACAACCTAAATCTTTTTACTGGTCCTTTGAAATCCATTGCAAGTCGTTCCCATGGTTTTGGTAGCTTTCACTAATGTCTCACTTTTTGTTTGATAAAACCGTAGCTTAAATTTGTGCAAACAATGCAATTTTGGCATACTTGTGGCTGTAGTGGAATACTGTAGAATACTGTGGCATACTGTAGAATAGTGGCTGTATTTATCGATTACCATTAATAAATACAACCTAAATCTTTTTACTGGTCCTTTGAAATCCATTGCAAGTCGTTCCCATGGTTTTGGTAGCTTTCACTAATGTCTCACTTTTTGTTTGATAAAACCGTAGCTTAAATTTGTGCAAACAATGCAATTTTGGCATACTTGTTTGGTCTCTCTTCACTGGTAAATGACAGATTCTTGGCTCAAATGAAATTGTAAAGCTTAGCACACCCATGACGACCAAGCAACTTGTGTAAATGAAAAGTGAAAAACTTTGTGTGCATTTGCGGCAACGTGATCTTTTCCAAGCTTGTGTTGTATCTAGTATATAATGGTATTGGCTTAACTTTAATCACCAGAGTATTATTTTGGTGTTTCTGTAACTGCTTTGTCGAACATCCACCAAATTGATCGCAGATGAGCAACCACCGTGAACAAATGGCATTTCAGGAAATGAGACCATTTCTGCACCGCTTCGATTAGCACTGTCATTTATAACCAACTCATGCCTAGGCAGCAAATTCAAAACCTTATGACATTTGACATATCAAGAAACAGTGAACAATGAAACTTGCACTAAAAAAAATACATTTCAAGTCAAACAAAAAAATAATTGCAGAAAAGCAAGTATTGTTTTGATTAAAATGTTCATGTCTTTGAAACAGCTTTTCATTTGACACTAGTCAAGAAGAATCATCAGAATGGAGAATGCAGGAAAAGAAGCGACGAGGCAATTTATAGGAAAAGTCGAGGTGTGATGGCTGAAAAAAAAGCCAATAAGAGAGCGTCATTAGTGCACAATTCTCTATTCTTGCCCAAGGCTGCTCTCCTTTCCATCTAGCTGCTATTGAAGCTATTTTCATCAAAACTTCTAACCCCACCCTCTGCTGACAAAAAAAAATTTGTGTACAGTTTAAAGATTGTGCACCAAAATAGCTGCTCCTTTTCTGACGTTCTCCATTCTGAAGGTTCTTGACAAGTGTCAGATGAAAAGCTGCTATAAGGACATAAGCATTTTAATCCAAGCAATTCTTAAGTTCTGTACTACCAACCAACTTTTCAAGTTTTCAATGAACAATGTATTCTATACTTGATCATCATAATCATCAATTTGCTCCAGGAATGTGCTTCCTTCCATTCCTGGAGCTCAGCAGATGTTTCCCACGTAGAGGGGTTAGCCGATTTTTGCAGCCTAGTTGCCATCTTTCACAATCTTAAGCATCTAACCTTTGCACACCTATCAATCATGTCACATTTCAGTACTTCTTTCAATTTCTCTTTCAGTCTTCCATTTTTTGTCCCATCAACACTTAAGGGTGTTAGTGCTTTTACTGGGCCTCTTTCTTCATCCATTATTTTATTCTTCATGTAACCTATTTTGTTGTAGATAAAAACTATAAACTTTTCATGAGACGACAGATACACCAGGCGGAAATCAATCACTTCATAAATTTTGTGGCTGCTTAGTGCTTGACTGTTTGATAAGCGAAACTTCAAACAGTGCGGCATGGATCTGTGGATTGTGAAAGGATTACAAAGCAATGCTAGTGGTGTCTTGTGTTTTGGAAGTTGCACTACCAATAAAGTTTGAGTTCAAACAAACAATTTTTTTTAGTTCAAGTTTAACAACATGATCAAGTTCTATTCAAGTTTAAGCAATGGTATTTTGTTAACTTGCTCGTCAGACAAGTGAAGTCGTAAATAACTTGCCTGAAGCGATTTCAGCTTACCTCAGGAAAGCGTTAATTTCAAACTCTATTTATACATAACAATGACTTGGTAACTGAACGATTAAAAAAATGAAACAACAAAACAGACTTTTCACTTATTTACTATCTCTAATCCTTCAAAGTTTCTCCAAACTTATCGAACATTGACAACAAAGGAGCGGTGTGCCCAAAATACATTACTTGGCATAACCAATTGTTAAAAAATTAATTGCAAATAGGAGCACCACATAATAATTGGTCAATTTTGAAATAAACAAAGGAACAGCCTATAATAGAAGTTTTGATTTCAATCTGTTTAAAATACCTCAATTACTAAGAAAGGCTATATTTCAAAAAAAATTTACAATTATTTTTATAATAGTTTGAGCACTCTCAGTTTGGGAATCTCTTGACTCTGACCCTTGCCTAAGCCTCTCTCAAATTTTTAATTATTTTTATATCAATTCTAACTTAAAGGCAGGGTGTAATGGTGCTGAAAAAATATTTAAAAACTAGTGTTACAAGATGCACAGAGCTGGACAGCGCTGTTTCGAGCTTTTAGCTCTCATCAGCAGCCCTCAGCTTCTCTAACAAAGTTATTCCCCAGCTGTTTTTTTTTGTGTTTTTTTTTTTATTACAAAATTACGAGAAAACGAACAGAACACAACATGTCACATTTATTTTCAATGTTAATCAAATTTTATATCCTAACTAAGTTATTTTATTACTTTTACAAGTACTATTTTTTGTTGCAACAAAATTACAAAAACGAAACAAAAACACAACATGTCACAAATTATTATCTAATCAAATTTAATATATGAGAGCATTACATAAAAGTTTCAAAATTTGACTATGCTTTTTATTTAATCGATAGTTTTCAATTTGTCGCCTAGAAAACAACATGCTTTTAATTTCTTTAATGATGCAGTCTGAATCAAAATTAACTTTGCTATGGACTATACTATTTCGATGTGTCCAAATACAATATTTTGTCGCACTAAGCAAAAAAACAATTCCATTTATGATTAACTGCGAATGAGAATGTTGGGCTGTTAAGACACTAAAATCAAAAAACAAACATAAATTTAAAGACACCGAGGGTAAAGAATACCCAGTTAATTCAAACATCAAAAACATAAAGAAGTTCCACACACTTTGTAACTTAATACACGAAAAAAACAAATGGGACTCAGTTTCATCTTGTTGATTACACAAAGAACACAAACTTGTACCATGATATGTAGCAACATACGGTTTAGATTTTACTGGCATTAAGTTCCATATTATTTTATAATTAAAGGTTTTCAAATAGTTCGGTAATATATCATTATGTATCTGTTTCCACATGTTTGGGATGGATAAAGGAACTAAAGGGATCAACCTCTGACTCCTTCGTTGTTCAATGATTGTGTAGTAGATTTGTCTAGTGTTCATTGTTTCAATTTCATTTTTACCAAGGTTATGTGAATCAAGTACGTGGAGAAACCGATTATAAAATTCAGATGGTGTAAACGCATGTGGAATCGAGTTACGAGGGGACAGTTTTAGTTTTTTGTCTAACATTCTACTAGCGTTGTACTCCATCAAAAACAAATGAGGTAAACATTCACCCTGATCAGTTTTGTACAAGTAATAGTTTTTTACTTGTTTGACATACAATAGTTCCAAAAATAAAGGAATATCCAATATATCATATCCTCCGGAATCCCGAGACTTACTTAACTCATAGATGGTCAGAGAGCAGGATTTAGGAAGCACAATCCCCAGCTGGACAAGACTCTTGGCAGAACTGGACAAACCTTAAGGGTTTGCACAGCAGCAGAGGCTTTCTAGGGAATAAACGATTTTTCACTTGTGGTACTTGAAAAAAACAAGTGAAAAAATCGCTGAACCCTTGTAGTAAAGATAGCCATAGCCTATCCCTACCACAAGGGTTCCCCTTGTGTGACCACGGAAATCATAACCAAAAAGTTTGACGTCCTTCATGGTCTACTCCTGGGAAATCATTACGACTTCCACTGGCAGTTAGGTGGCCAGATCAACCACCAACCCTGCAGCTACAAAGCAGCTCGAGTCATAAGATGCACAGAGCTGGACAGCGCTGTTTCGAGCTTTTAGCTCTCATCAGCAGCCCTCAGCTTCTCTAACAAAGTTATTCCCCAGCTGGACAAGACTCTTGGAAGAACTGGACAAACCTTTAAGGGTTTGCAGAGCAGCAGAGGCTTTCTAGGGAATAAACGATTTTTCACTTGTGGCTATGGCTATCTTTACTACAAGGGTTCAGCGATTTTTTCACTTGTTTTTTTCAAGTACCACAAGTGAAAAATCGTTTATTCCCTAGAAAGCCTCTGTTGCTGTGCAAACCCTTAAGGTTTGTCCAGTTCTGCCAAGAGTCTTGTTCAGCTGGGGAATAACTTTGTAAGAGAAGCTGAGGGCTGCTGATGAGAGCTAAAAGCTCGAAACAGCGCTGTCCAGCTCTGTGCATCTTATGACTCGAGCTGCTTTGTAGCTGCAGGGTTGGTGGTTGATCTGGCCACCTAACTGCCAGTGGAAGTCGTAATGATTTCCCAGGAGTCGAACACGAAGGACGTCAAACTTTTTGGTTAAAATAGTGTTAATTACTTTTGAACCCAGCTGCATAAGCATGGCTCTAAAAACCCTTTCGCTTGCGAAAAATCGCAAATTTGGTGTTCCATTGTCTTGGTGATTATGACGACAGTGAGCCTCTACTTTTTTGGCAGGTGTTTAGTTTGGCTGGGTTTTGCCATAAGAGCGAGAAAGCATCCAGAAAAAAGCGAATATAAAAGCAGAAAACAGCTTTCGCAATCGGTCATAATGCTGGCAAGTACTGTCTGATCAAGTACGTGTAAACAATATCGTTTTTGCAATTGTAGGCAATACTGATAGTTTTTTGGGGGAGGCAAACCATAGGCCTATATCGGCAGCTTGCTTACCAGTACTGTCTACCTAGCACCATTTACTGTAGACTACTGAAACTGTAGTTTCACTCCCATTCATCCCATTATCCTCAATTTGTAATCGGTGGCTGCCACTCAATGCAAAGTGAACATCCAAACTTTTAACACTAAAGGTGCTAAAGTGTTTTCAAATGTAATATTTTAATTTTTGGTCGATTACCTTCATCGCTAGCTTTCGCGTTGTCGGTTTTGAATAAAATAAACTGCCAACCTGAAAGTGGTGTATCAGCGTGAAGCATGCTCGACATAGTTGGGATTCCAATATGATGTCATAATAACCTGACAAACTTGCTAATTTCAAGCGATTTCAGTGCCATTATCAAACTTAGATTGATGCAAGTCATTTTGTTGTGGCTGAAAGTTTTGCATTGAGTCAGAGTGATTGAGAATCGAGACGCTATAGTGACATCACAATTCATTGAGAGGTTCTATATACTAATGGCTTACTTTTAAACAGCTTTTTAGTGCTCGTTTTGAATAGATAAAACAACAAACCTGAAAATGATGAATTAGTTTGAAGCAGCAGTCGCTACAGCACTATGACATCATAATGAAGTGATAAATATGCTTATTTCAAATGATTCTGATGCAATTACCTATCCTAATTTTCATCAATGTCTTTGTTGTGACTGAAAGTTTTCAAGTCCAGTCGTCGTGCCACTCCCACTTGAGATACTTTTTGTGACTTCATAGAACATTTATGGTTTCCATAAATGTAGGTTAATTCATGCACTGCTGAATGTTTTTATGGTAATGATTATAAAAAGTTGAAAGTAGTAAACCGGCTTGAAGCAGTCTTGATTCCATTATGATGTCACAATGCTTTTAACAAGTTTGCAATTTTCAAGTGATTCTGGAGCAATTAAAGATCATAAATTATACTAAAATGTTAATTGCTAGTGTATAACAAGTTGACGTATTTGAGATGCTATTGTGACATCACAATGTATTCGCAGTTTTTTTTTGTTTTGTATTATTGCTTTCCATACGTTTTTAGTTCTCGTATGGAATAAAAGAAACAGCAAAACTTGAAAATGGTAAATCGATTCGAAGTAGTCGTGACTCGTGACTGTATAGATCATATTGAAGTGACAAAAATGCTGTTTTGCAAACTAACAAAGTTATCAATCATAAATTTCTTTGTTACAATTAAAAGTTTCTGGTGTCAAGTTGAAGTGGCATCCCATTCCCGAGGCGTTTTTGGGACGTCCTAAATACATTTACGATTTAAGTAAATTCATGATAATTGATGCACAATTGATTGATTTTCCAGTGCTGACATTGACGATACTAAGTAACAAAACTGAAAGTCCAAAATTGGCTGTAAGTAGTCGAGATTCTATCGTGACGTCATAATATTTTTAGTGATTGGCTATGACATTGTTAGTGATTGACAAGTTACAAGAAACAATGATGATGTTTTTGTCTGTTATTAACTTTTATTTTATTCGCAGCAAACACATGTGATGCTTATTATAGATGATTGATACTAAAAGTATCTCTTGGAATTAGCAATTTTGGTAACATCATTATAACGTCATAGAACACTCCCGTATGCTTCCAACCTAGGTTGTTTTTTTCCGGTCATTTGTCAGTCATTGACCGATTTTTTTGCGTGATGACCGAAATATTTTTGGTCTGTTCGGTCATAATGACCGAAAACTTTTTCACCACAGCCAACATACTAATCACAGGTTCGTAGCACTACGAGCAAATGTCAAGAAATAAAACTAGTTGTTGTTAGATCTTTTCTCTTAACAAGTATTGCTTTGAAGCACTTTTCTTATCTGCGCATGCCGTGAATGTCGAAATTGATGTGGTAGGCCCACACATTGAAAGAGCAGAAATAAAAAAAACATTTGATTTTCATGGAAAAACTGTTATTATTTCATCCCCCACGGTAATGAATAAGCAGAATGCTATCTACAAAGTGAATTGCTACGTAAAGGTAAGTGACAAAACGAAAAATAATACCCACCCATGCAGCGGTTGATAAAAATATTATCACTGAGTTTATTCAGTTCAGTTCATCTATTTAGTCCTAAAAGTCAGAACAAGATTGCATCTCAACTGACAGGAGTATGCTGAGTGGTTCTAGTAACAGAGAGCAACTAGAGCCCAGAAAGAAGAAAACAAAATTTTGCAGTAAGCAGTCGAACTTGAGTTTATTTTTTAAGTCACCTAGTAGCGGAGATGTCGTCAAAGCCAAATCTAGTTCGTCTTCAAGTTTAACATTGCGCGATACGGAAGACGATAGCAATTTGAATTTAATGGTTACTCTAAATGATGAAGAAACGGAGCAAGCTTCATCATAAGTAAATTCTTTGATATTTTTATTTAGGTTGTGAATCGCGCACTTAACTACGAAATAAGTTCATACCGCTGCAGCTGAACGATGCATTGCAGAGAAATAATAACATGCAGCAACAACGGCAACAAACTCATTTGATTTTTATGCGAGTTCAAGTTCTGAGTTTCTTATTTTTATTCTTTCTCGAGATCGGCAAAAATGTAGAAGTTTTTCGAGTTCAATTAAGTTTTGTTAAAAACAAACAGTATAACTAAATCCAGCTTGCATGAAAAAAATTTGCAAAGGAAGTCATTGCCCTAGCAAAGTTTTACGAAGTTAGCCCTGACCCTATCAAAACGGAGGCACTACAGGACGCATGGTGCAGTTTTAAGTTTTACGGAATTGTTGCATGCTGATGACAATTGGCGAACAGTTTTGAAAATCGCTGCGAAGCGGGAATTGGATTGGCCCACTCTCTCCACAATCGCCAGAGCAATACATAGTTTCAAAGCTGAAAACGCAACTGTAGAACGAGGTTTTAGTCTTTTGGCTAGACTGAAAATGCCCTCAAGAAATCGCCTACTACTATTCACTTGAGACAAATTGATGTGGCTACCATGAACGCAGAATCGTACAAAACTTACGACTACAGTTTGGCATACAGTCATTGGTTAAAATTTAAAAAGCGGTCCAGGTGCAGCGCAAAGAGCAGGGGTTCCAGCGCTTTTTCTTCACAGCCCAACATGCCAACAACTGAAGAAGAATAAATATGGATGGCTAAATTTTGTGTAGGGTTGTTTTTTCTCGGTTTGTTTAAGTCTAAAGTTTTTTTAAAGACTTTGTCTTGCAAATTTTTACCCGCTTTTAAGGTTTTGGTTGTTGTGATAATTAAAAAAAATTACGACTACAAGTAATGTTTTTTTAGTTGTTCTCGCATTGTGAAAGAGCACAACTGCGACCTTATGTCGTTCATCCTAAGTCTTTTTTTTTGTAGGTGGATCATTCTGTGATCATTAAATCACAATAACTCGAAATTATTTAGTGACTTTTGTAACTTGATTATATACGCTATCAAACGCATTTTTTTAAAGCCTTTTTGCATCACTGCAGTGGCTGTTTATATCATGAACGCTGCAGAGTGTAGCATCAATTTAGCTGAGAATGCTTGAAGTAATTTGGACTAAAATGCTTTGTTTTTATGGTCTTGTTTTGCAAATTTCGTTTCATGTTTGTTTTCTTTTAATAAAAACTACTCAACAAATCAAAGTATTGTACATTTTACTTTGATAAGAAAATGACCGAAAAATAATTCAAATGACTGGGAAAATATCTGACAAATCGGTCAAATGACCGAAAACAAATTTTGAAAAAAAAAAACCTAGCTTCCAACCAATTTAGGGTTGCACTTCCAGGTTTGTTCAAACCAATGACATAAAACAATTCAAATGCAGGCATCAACCGAAAATGTCGAAAAACATAATAATTAAGCTTGTTCATTACTATGACATCACAGCAGTGACTCGGTCACTTCGACTGATGGGAAACTTTTAAGCAGCAAGAAATATCATATTATTTATGATCAATAACTTGCTATCAAAAATTGTGCTTGAAATTATCAAATTTGTTCAATGACATCATAGGCTAATAGAGTCGCGACTGCTTCGTTTGATTTTTCCAAGTCCAATTTCATCATTAAAATAGCTTTTCATTAACAGAGCGTCAATTAGCATGAATTTAGGTAACCATAAATGCATTATGACATCACAACAACATCTCGACCTCTTTCGAATCTATACAAAACCTTTAATTGCAATGAATCCTTTAGACACCAGTATAGTTAAATCTCAACAACTGATATAAGTAACACTTGGAATAAACAAGGTTGTTAACGTCTATATGATGTCATAATACTTTCTTGACCACTTCGAACCAATCTAGCACCTTAAGGTTTGTTACTTAATTTCTTCAATACAGGCACTACGAGATGCTGTTCATCAGCAAGCATTAATACAAATTTTGGAAAAATGCTAATTCATTATGACAACATAAAAACATCCCGACCACTTCGGTTGCTGGTGCAAAACTTTGAGATTTAACAATAGATTACCTTGACATGCTTTATGATGAATAATTGTTCTAATATCCCTTAAAACCAGAAATTTGTTAAACAACATTATGATGTCACAATAGAGTCCCGATTGCTTTCATTCAATTTTGGACTTTCAGTTTTGTTAATCAATATTGTGAATGCCAGCACAATTAAATTAATCAACATTGCATCAATTACTATAAATTTACTTAAATCGTAAATGCATTATGACATCACAAAAATATCTTGGGAAAGGAATTCGACTTGACACATGAAACTTTAAACCGTAACAAAGACATTGATAAAATTTACGATTGATAACTTTGTTAGAGTCATTGAAATATGCATTTTTGTCACTTCATTATGATGTCATAACAGAGTCACAACTACTTCGAACCGATTTACAATTTAAGTTTGCCGTTTTATTTATTCAATACAAGCACTAAAACACTGTTTAGTGGCAAGCATTAAAGCAAAATAAAAAAACTGCAGAGACAGTATGACGTCACAACAGCGTCTCGATCACGTCGACTTGGTGTAGTATTGTCAGCTGCTTTGAAAAGACCTTGCATCGATCCACAATTAGTAATTGCTCTGAAATTGCTTGAAATCAGTGTAATTGTCAGGTTATTGTGACATCATAATGGCATCTTGACTACTTCAAGCGTGCCTTGATTTGATACATCACTTTCAGGTTTGTAGTTTGTTTTATTTCATATTGCAAAGCGAAAACCTAACAAAACAAAACATTCAAAAATGTTGAAAAGTTTGAATTGTTCACTTTGCATTGGCGACCAGGAAAGTGGCGGCCATCGATTGAAAATCATGGACGCAAAATTGGCAAAGTGAAACTACTGTATCAGTAGGCTATACAGTACTTGGTATAGACAGTACTGGTAAGCATTAGCTGCCGATATAGGCCTATGGTTTGCCACTCCAAAAAAACTAAACCAGTATTGCCGACAATCGCGAAATGATATTGTTTACACGTGCTTGATCTGATAGTACTTGCCAGCATTATGACCGATTGCGAAAGCTGTTTTCTGCTTCTATATTTGCTTTTTTCTGGATGCTTTCTCGCTCTTATGGCAAAACCCAGCCAAACTAAACACCTGCCAAAAAAGTAGAGGCTCACTGTCATCATAATCACCAAGACAATGGAACACTAAATTTGCAATTTTTCGCAAGCGAAAGGGTTTTTAGAGCCATGCTTATGCAGCTGGGTTAATATTTTCCAAGTGCCATTACAGGTCTCCTTTAAACTAACCAAAAGTCTAATTCTTACTAGAAAAACTAACCCCAAATGTAACCCTAACCCAACTTTCAATCCTAACTCTAAAAAAAACAAATATCAAAAATGTGCATATGAATAGTTCTCCTTTTAGCTTTATTTTCTTTAACTTGTAATTTTGTGGTGAAAAATTCAATACTTTTGTTCAAACGCAAATAGTTGTTAAATTCGTCAGAGCTTATGGTCTAACTTTCTCTTGAAATCTTAATTGCACACGCGTGGGAGTGCGGCTGTGTCATAGTCCTGTAAACTTCTCCAGTGAAAAAAGTTTGAGAATTGCTAATCATTTGATACAATAAAAATCACAATTTTTTGCTTACTTGTGAATATTTTTCAAAAAACTCTAGGCAATCTTTTCTCCTTCCATTTTGGATGCAATTAACCAAATAAAATTTATAAAGATTATATTCCATCTTCTTCACTGTATTCAACTGCAACTGATCAAAGCGACAAAATATTCTGGTTTCAAAGTGGTTCCAATAAGACCGTAAAGAGTCAATGTCATATGTTTGAACCAACAACAAGAAGTGCTGTAATATTTTTTCTGCCTGCAACACATTGTAGTAGTATGTTACAGTTTGTTTGATTTTTTGTCCAACATGAAATCGTTTGATTACTTTTCTTTTAAATTCAACCTCAGCTAGGGCTGTAAAAGTTATTGAATGATGTGAAAACGCTATGTGAGCAATATCTGCTATTTTATTGATTTTGTTTTAAAAATGCAAACAAAAGTTTAAAAAATCGAAAAATTTTCCTTCAAATACAAAACAGTTTCAAGTTTGAAGAAATTTTGTAGGCTAAGACAGCAAGTCATTTCTCATTTAAAATGAATGGATTCTGAATGAATTTCTCATTCAAAGAGTACAATTTTAGGCCAAGGACCGACTTTTTGAGGACAAACACTCTCGAGGATGAGGGCAAGAATGGTCAAAGCCAATAACTAACAACAAACTTTTAAACACGGTTTTTGTATTACTTCCTTCAGCAATTAGCATATTGTTTTACGAATGTTTTTGTATTTCTTCCAAATTTATTAGGCTCGAAATTTAATAGTTTTGAAACAAACTAGACTGCATTTTTTGATGCATAATTGCAATGATTTTGCTTTGTTTGCATTCTCCCGCAAAAGCAATGTGGCTTGATGACAAGAATAATTTATCATTCCGAGACAGTGCAATACCGGTCTACGACTTTTAGGCACACACGTTTAGGTGTGGGACATTTAGGTGCCACCGATTATGTGCCAGGACTTTTAGGCAGCAGAAGTGAAAACTTTTTTCAAAAAAATTTTTTTCGTAAAAACTTGTTCTCCAAAAAAAAATTGAAACAAATTTTGTCACCAAGTGGAGGAAGCAGAAGCGATTGAAAAATTGCTGCTTCCACATCCCTGATACGGTATGAACTGAGCAACTTTAAACAAGATTTTAAAACACAATCACGGCACTTAACACTTAGTTTAGTCGCTACCACATCATTGATTCCAATTAACACAAATTTCTTTATCACACGCATATTAATTCAATACTCAGACACGCTTTGCAATTTTTTTGGTGTAAAACGTTTTGTTTTTTTCCAGCAAAACTTGTTGCAATAACTGCTTTTTCAGGTATCACAACTACTAACCTGTGCGGTAAGAAAGCAAAGTCAAAAATTCCGCAAATTTATCTTATTTTATTATTGTAATATACAGTGTGAATGAGCTATCGCAATGCGTTTCGACCTTGCTCAAAGGTCTCATCAGGCAAAAAGAATAACACAAACATGCAATGATATAAAATTGCAACTAAAAATTTGGAAACAAAAATCAGCAGCAAGTTTAAATCATTAAACTTTCAAACATGCAATGATTTAAAACTGCAATTACCAAATTTGGAAATAAAAATTGCATCGATAAACACATATGCTTCGTCTATGCAAATTTTATGATGATGTCAAACAACTTATGACATGTTCATATAAAAATCACAGGGAAAGCACGAGCTTAATTAATGCATATGCGACACAATGCTTAGTAAATAAACACTTAACTAAAAATTAGCAGCAATTTAGAATCATTAACAAAATTTTTTATTCAATGATTGTCAACCTAAAACTATGGGTTCGCGCTGTATATTACAATAATAAATAGTATATATGAATAACTTATGCTTCTAAATGCTAGCCGTGAGAATGGCCTAAGTAACTGGTCGAAACACGAAAACCTATAGTTTTAGGTTGACAATCATTCAATAAAAAAAAATTTTAATGATTCTAAATTGCTGCTAATTTTTAGTTAAGTGTTTATTCACTAAGCATTGTGTAGCACATGCATTTAGCTCATGCTTTCCCTGTGATTTTTATATGAACATGTCATAAGTTGTTTGACGTCATTATAAAATTTGCATAGGCAAAGCAGATGTGTTTATCGATGCAATTTTTATTTCCAAATTTGGTAATTGCAGTTTTATATCATTGCATGTTTGAAAGTTTAATGATTCAAAATTGCTGCTAATTATTGTTTCCAAATTTTTAGTTGCGATTTTATATCATTACATGTTTGTGTTATTCTTTTTGCCTGATGAGACCTTTGAGCAAGGTCAAAACGTGTCACGATAGCTCATTCACTCTGTATATTACAATAATAAATTGTATAGATGAATAACTTCTATTTTATTTTAGTTTCATAAAGACTATTTAATTCTTCTATCTTTTAGAAAAAAGTTTAGCCTTTTAGCTGGCACAGTTTTCAAAATATTCACAATTGAAAATTAACGTGTTTGCATCAAAACAAACAGCATGAACCACACTTTATCATTTTGCGTGCTTTGGGCCTAAAAGCTACCAGCGCGCAAGCCTAGGAAAGAGCCACCGTAAAAAATATTCTGCAGCTAGTAGTGCTAGGAAGTGGTAAGGAAGATTATTTTATTTAGCTCTAAAAATATGCTTCTGAAAAGTTGATAAAAAAAGCAAATTAAACTGAAAACAGCATTAAGGTGTTGTCAAATGAAATAGGATTGTAAGACGTGATGTCTCTGTGAACTATTAAATTAGTTCTGCCTATTTCACTTCAGGAATAATTAAACTGAAAATGATTTAAACTTGCTCATTATCTGGAAAATCGGTAATTTTTAGTTTAATAAATCCCCAACTTTACCCCCCATTAGCTCAAAAACTGAGGAGTAATTTTTGGAAAACTTTTTATATAAACTTCTTTGGATGACATACAGTCTATCTGCATCGAAATTTTCTTGCCACTCAAACTTTTTCACAAACTAGGCAATATTTTTAAGCGTTCTAGAATTTACAGCTAATGGCTTATTCATGGTATGTATATCCTTGGATAGGCTACAGTTTATGCAATAACCCATGGATAAGCAGCATTTGATACATCTATCTATCACAGATTAAGCAAAATAAAAATTTTTCAACAACTCACCTTAAATCCTTTTTCTTTGTCATTTTTTAATTCACTATCAAAAACTTTCAATGTGTTATTGAAGCCTTTTTGCAGCAAGTAATCACGAAGAAGCGAATCAATGTTTTCAGAAGTAGAAGTCCAACTCATTACCTGTTATTACTACGGCAAGTTTTTACTGACCTAAAGATTTTAAAAACTGAATTAAAAATTAAACAAAATTGACTTGATTGGCCTAACAAAATTTGGACTGAATAGAGGATATTTTATAAAAATTTTTTGAGATTATATGTTAATATGAACATTTAATAAACAAAGCACAGAAATCCTTAACTAAATGTGCAAAGCAAGTCTATCAAACCAAGTGAAAACCTGACTTGCTAAACCATGTGTTTGGACTAACTTTTGCTGGAGCTACCAAAACACCAGACCCTTCAAAACGTTCCACAATTATTTTCGCTTTAGGTTAATTCTTTGCATAATAATTTAAGCAGCATTTAACCAGCTTCCCCAATCCTAATCTTGTAGAAACAGGCTTAGGAGGGTAACCTATAGTAGCAAATTTTGTTTCATGAGTTTTGTTTTTAACTTTTACTAACACAGAACTTGACCTGCTGAAACTTAGGTAATTAACATCTTTAAAGTGAGACCTGACTTTTATAGCACAATAAATGTGCTATTCTTGCAACTTCAGACTTGAAACAGCAAGGATACAGAGATTTCAATATCACAGGTCTGCAACCACCAAATATTTTGCAGCATCATACAATAACAGATAGATAAGGTTTCTGTTGGTTTCAAGAGTTCTGACAGCATCATCAACTGCTTAAACTATGCTGTAGCTAGTAGCGTAGCCAGAGAGGCGAGGAAGGCTATAGCCCTCGCATTGACCTAGTGGACAACTCAACTTAGCATTTATTGCATCAAACTTATTAAGGGCTTAAATAATTCAAAACACACAACCATATTAATGTATATTACATACTTTGCAATTACTCAAAATAATTACCAAAATGCACAATAAGAAAAATCCGAAATAGCACAAAAATGACAAAAAGTATTGTAAGCTATACATTTTGATTACTTGATGAAAAATGCTTAGCGTAGTCATCAAAAAAAATATGGGGATAGTGGGGGACTAAAATGGTGCATTTAATTTAGTAATTTACTCATCACTAAATCTGTTTCCATTAGACCCTCGTTCCTCACCTCAAATTATCCTTCTTTATAAAATGCAAACAACCGGCCAGTTGGTCGAGCGGTAACGCGTTCGTCTCTGGAGCGGGAGGTCTGAGGTTCAAATCTCAGGCCGGTCAAATCGGACACAGTGTTGCCAATGGCTCACTGCCGTTGCGACATTTCTTCGAAAGGAGCTGTGTTGCCCGGGCGCAATAACGCGGAGATGGGCCCCGCCAACTCGTTACACGCTCCGGCGTATTACAGTGAGTATAATGAAAGATTTGATAAAATGCAAACACGTTAGCTTAAGAGTTTTTCTGAATTATAGGATTTACTGGCTTGTAATTTATTTATTTATTTGAAATACAACACAACCGTATCAGGTAAACACCTGAATACACTGAAATCAGAAATGTGAGGAGACAAAATCAACACAAACTCAAAATTCAAAACATTAAATCAGCCACTGATATATCCTGTAGGTCAAATTCACTCAAACACTTTTTGAAAAGAAACAAATTTGGAGCAGTACAACAATATCTTGAAGATAATTCCAAACAAGAAGAAAACGATTGACAAAACGCTTTATAAATTGAAGAAGTTTTGAAGAAAAGGAATGCAGAGTCAAACCAGGTTGACATAAATTGTACTTAGTCTTCTGGCAGTCTGGTATTGAAAATGATCATTATATTGTAAGTTAGTGGTAAGTGAATACGGTCGAAAGTGGTTGCTTGCAAAGGTGCATGTAACATCGCAAATTCTGCCGTACATTGCGTATGGTCTAAACATATCTTAAGAAAAGTTCAGACCACTACAGACTAAGCAACAATAACTACCACACCAAAACCCAACTACTGTATTCCAGGGAGTTTTGTTTTTATAGCCTGAGAAGCCCTTTAAGGATTTAATTGAGTGATCAAATTTACTCAACCTACAACACTACTAGGCTGAAATATGATTGGAAAACTTGTGTGAAGTTAAGAGTCAAATAAGTTTTTAATTCTTTTTGTATTGGCTATACCAGTTTCCTAAACCACTGTTCTTTACATGCACTATCAGATAAATCATGACAGCAAGTCGACAGCTACATCATAGTTGTGACAAAGAATATTAATAGGCATAATTTAATTGTGATGTTTTGACATTTGCAGGCCAAACTTTTAATGTTTAATCGTTTTGTGCGCTTCTGGCCTAAAGGCTACCAGCACAGAAGCCAAGGGAAGAGCCACCAAAACGGCAACTACCTAAAAACAAGCAACTTAAAAACAGCGACTACTTGTTTTTAAGTAGTCGCCATACTGGTGGTTATTCCCTAGACTTCCGTGCTGGTAGCCTTTAGGCCAGAAGCTCACAAAATGATTTAAACAATCGACATTAACATAAATTTAATCACATTTTTTATATTTCTCTATTAGCTATTACTACTTGTGGGAGCGCACGTGAGTCCTAGACTTGCACATCAAACAGAGACTTCCTCATAATGAGTTAAGTTTTTTCTTACGCAAAAGCAGCGTTTATATACTGAAGCACACAGGGGGGGGGGGTTGGGGATCGACCCCCTCCTTTTAAAACTCAAAAAACAACATAATTTTGTTGATATAATGCAGTTTGTAATGCTTTGCTATATTGACTTTTCACTAAATGAACACATAGTTGTTTTTAATCACTAAGATATTGTTTTAGGGTTGTAATTTGATCCTGCAAGCTATTTACCAAGCAATTGAGATTTTTGCATTTGTACCACCTATAATATTGCTGACAGAAACATTGTGTAACTATGTGTATCCATGGATAATAAATAATGGATATGCTGTATTATATCGATCATAAGCTACTAAGCAGAACAGAGCTGGAAACTAAAATGAGACAGACGGCCATTTAGTGAAAAAAAGTCGTCCTTGTGTTAAAAAAATACTAATCCAAACGCACTATTGTAAAAAAAAAGCAAATAAATCCACTGTTTGAAGATGAAAGCCACAACAAAATTACATCCAAAACGATTTTTATTCTGCAAATGTATTCAGGACTTTAAAATCAGCTTTTAATAGCATCGGAGCAATCATTCCACAAAATTTTTTCTATATTTTTGCATTACCTTTATAGTATTTTGAGTCATTTTTGCAGCATATGGGGGGCTAGAGCCCTCCCATTGGCCAGACAAACAAAATGCACAATAAATACCACGTTTTTAGCACTTCTGGGAGTGTCTTTTGCATTGGAATAGACTCAAAAAACGATTTGAAACATATTTTGAAACGTTTGTTTAAGGGGAGCTAATAGACTGGTTCTTAAACAACTTTTTTTTGATTTTTTCTGGTCTGAGGTGTTTAAAGTGTTCCTTTTGGTGAAAAAACACTACACATAAAATATTTTTGAAAAACTTTGTTATTTGGGGGTAGTTCAACCCCTATACATTTTCTGAGCAAGGCCAATTAACCCCAACAGCCATAACTCGAAAACTACATGTGCTAGGGACTTGATTCAGGCGTCAAAAGATGCAGAATGTCTGGTTTTCTATCCAACTTTAATACAACATATGGACCTATCTGGTCTAGATTTAATGTAAAGTCAGAAAAATACATTTTTAGCAAAATACGGCACATAATTTTAACGTTAATGTTACCGATAAATCTGCAATTGTACTAGTTGTCGTAATGTGTCAGTACACAACACCTGGTAATTTGCTACAAAGCTTATCTTTCGCGTGAAACTGAATAAATATGGTGATATATGGGTTTGAGTTAGCAGATTAGCAGGCTTGCATTATAAGACAAACAGAAAGCAATTCATGATCTGATATTGTCATAGTGGTTGGTATCATTTTTTTATCTCAAAAATCAGTATGACACTACAGTCTTTCAAGAGCTGCTCAGTGCTCATTGACCTAGATTCTTCTTGTTCATGAGCAAAATACTGCCAAATGCTTTGCTGCCTCTTGTGCAATTCAAAATCATTGAGGAAGGTCTGTTTTAAAAATTCAGGAAACTTTTTGCCATGATTAGCAACAACTTGTGAGCCAAATTGCAACTGTTCTTCATCCTTTGTAAATTGGCCTAAAAAACTTTCTATCAGAGCTATGCCACATTCAGCATAATCATTGGTAATGGCCATTAAACTGATGAAGCTTTTTGTATCATTAAAGCTGGACTGAGGCTTCCACTGATCTGCTGGAAATTCAAGAAAATCATCAGGAAGATGCATGTTTTTGAAAAGAATCATAGAGTTTTTGCTTGTGACGTCCACTAATGTCATCTAGTAAATGAGTTTCAAGTCAATCGTCGTATGTTTTAGTGGATCTCTTCTTCTTTCATAGCTAAAACCATTTTGCCCTTCAGTTTCATTGCCCAATTCATCACCAAATAGTGCCAACCCAACCAATTCTTCTGATAAAAACCACAATTGACATGCCATTTTCTTAATGCAGTGTTAGATACTTTCTTGTTGATTATTTGATAAAGATAAAATGATGGAAGTGGCTAGTATTACATTACGTAACGCCCATAAAGAGAATAAGAGAGCTAAGAGTGAGTGCTCATTTACTCTTTTTTGTTTTTTAAATTATCGTTAGGGTTTGGGTTAGATAAAACCACAATTGACATGCCATTTTTTTAATGCAGCGTTAGATACTTTCTTGTTGATTATTTGATAAAGATAAAATGATGGAAGTGGCTAGTATTACATTACGTAACGCCCATAAAGAGAATAAGAGAGCAAAGAGTGAGTGCTCATTTACTCTTTTTTGTTTTTTAAATTATCGTTAGGGTTTGGGTTAGATTTTGAGTTTGGGTTAGGATTAACGTTAGACCTAGGGTTAGAGTTTGGGTTAGGTTGAGGGTTCGGGTTAGAATAGCGATTTTCTTATTCTTACATAACATAACAGCAGCCTCAGCCTAAAATGATTAATACAAGTAGGTGCAAATTTCTACAAGAAGCTTTGCTTTATTTGTATATTCTTGCAGCATTTTGTAATGCTACCTGCCTAATTTAAAGTGCAACAAACTTTTGTAGTATCTAGGTATGTTGAGCCAGTCGGAAATACTGAAAAACTGCTACTATGCCAGGACTGCTCCTATTTACGACTATAGCTATTTCAGTGAAGACTGAGAGCACCAGCAATGCATTAGCATTATTTTAATTGATTTAATTATGTAGCCAGAGTTTTCCCAATGTCTGCACTAGTAGCAGCTGGTTGCCTTGAACTGAGGTTCATATCACCACAATCAATAATTTTCACCCAGAAATGAACTTTGTAGCCACTTCCAGGTGCAACACATTGGCACGTAATTAAAATACGCTCAATTGCAGCTTTACCAGTAGAACCGACATAGTATCGCATTTTGCTAAAACTGTGTTTTTCTGACTTTACATTAAATCTATACCAGATAGGTCCATATGTTGTATTAAAGTTGGATAGAAAACCAGACATTCTGCATCTTTTGACGCCTGAATCAAGTCCCTAGCACATGTAGTTTTCGAGTTATGGCTGTTGGGGTTAATTGGCCTTGCTCAGAAAATGTATAGGGGTTGAACTACCCCCAAATAACAAAGTTTTTCAAAAATATTTTATGTGTAGTGTTTTTTCACCAAAAGGAACACTTTAAACACTTCAGACCAGAAAAATTCAAAAAAAAGTTGTTTAAGGACCAGTCTAGGGGCTAATTTGCAAAAAATAAAACTCATAAATCACAACAAATTTTGAAAAATGTTCAAAAATTAGTATTGAAATTTGATCGCTTACTGAAAAATGCTTAACATTTATAGGTTTCATCAAAAACTATATAACCTCAGAAATAAGAGGGGGCTATTCAGGATGAGTAAATTACCAATCACTTCTCTCTAACTTCCTTCCATTAGCTCTTCTAATTGTATCTTTCTCTATAAAACATAGACCATCATATAAAATATTTCTCTATAAAATAAGATTACTCCTAGAGAGTTTTATTGAACTATCGGTACTGGTATACGATTTATTGATTTACCGTACCAACTTGTAAATAAGAGAACAGAAATTCTAGCAATAGGTACAGCACACATAGCCCATTTACGCAACTAGCACAATAATCAATAATGTTTTTGCACTACCACGTTTTTATAGTATTTCTATGCCATGTTTTAATAGCATTAATTTTTATCAAAATAGGCCTAAAGGTAAGTTAATTTTGCCAAGAAAATACAAATTTTTTGAGTGCTGGGGGCTTTGCCTCCCGACCCCCTAACAGGCCCCTACCCATTGCAGATTTCTGGCTGTGCGCCTAATCATACATCATAATAACAACCCATTGTCTGTTTCAATGTAATCAATCTCTACATATACCACCACATTTTAGTTTGTTTTTTTTTATTCCAGCACAGATTTATGATGAGAGCTGGACGATAACATTCAATTCAAAATAGCCTTTTTTAAGGCTAACAGTACGTACCCATTTCTCAAAAAGTGAAAATGATAGCTCTAAAGCTATTAAAAGCTATTTTGAAATTCTGTTCCACTAACCAGCTTTTTGAATTTAAAAACATATTCACTTTAAAGATTTACGCCAAAAACACCATCTTTCAGCATTTAAACGTATTTTGAACTTAACCAGTAAGTGTGCCAGGGCTGATTGGGCTGAGCAAAATAATATTCTTTCAAACTTTTCCAAATCTTAGCAATTTAGCTTTTCTAACTGCTCTAAAAACGTGCAAAATGTCATCCAAATGACGTTAATAAATTACAGATTCATTTCATTATAATTATGTACATTAAAAAAATATAACCATTGAACATTTTGTTTAAATTTGCAGAATTTGTTGATGAGACCATAAGAAATGCACCATATGTACCAAGTTTCATCAATGCTGACTGAGTAGTACTTGAGTTACTGATTACACAAATAATTACAAATTATTGAATCCTTGGTGGAGCAATATTTTTTATTTTGATGAATATTTAATCAACTATTTGACCAATTTCAATGCAGTTGTTTGGAAAGTTTTCTCGCATTACTTAGCATATACACAGTATACATGTATAATACCTTTTTTTTCCAAAAAAATTGCAAGAACTGCCCAGAGGCTGGGGGCTCACCTCCAGGCCCCCACAGTGGTAACTTGTTCTCTCGCACACAATCTTCACAACCAAAAATTTTAAATCATTACTTTACAAGGTTTTTGAATGAACAACTGCAACTGCTACTGGGAAACCCAGTTTAACTATCATAATGTGCATTTTCATTAATAGTTAAAATAAATTAACTACAATTGAGAACAGCAACCTATTGCTTAAGTTCGCACCCATTTAAGTTTGCATCCCTGTTAAGTTCTCAACAAATTGCCACAAAATTTAGATTCAAGTTCTTCAGAAATTTCTTACAAGTAATTTAATGTTCACTTTTTAAACATGTCATGAATCGTTACTTGATACATACAAGAACATCTTTTGTGTTTTGGGTCATTCCATGTCAAGTAATCAAGAAAAATTGAAAATTCACACCCACCCCTTTGGATTTTTTAAAAATTTGATATGCTGTCAGCAGTAGTCATGCTGATTCCAAAAAACTAATTCTTTTCAAAATCGGTTGACAATTGCCAAAGTTAGGAGGCTTTAAAAATCACCATTTTTGTGATCACTCAAGCATAAAATTTTACTATTTTTTAGGCTAAACTTTCACTGCAGATATCTCGGGCTTCAGAAAGTTGTAAGAAGTAATCTTGACCCCAATAATTAACTTGAGCATACTTTATCATTTATTATGCGTTTCACCTTTGTGTGACCTTTACTTTGACCCCTAATTTCAACATCAGTGCTCTCCAAACTCACTTGCATGTGACGAATGTTTTAATTTTTACCGGTATATCTTAAAGTGCTCATAAGGTACCATGACATGTGACATATCATCCAAAAGGCCTTGATAAGGGTTATTAGAATCAGGAATAAAATTAATGGCTTATTGAGTTCTAAAGCTTGATATTGACAAAATTAAAAAATTTTGATGAAAACAAAAATTATTGATAAAACCAAGTTATAACTTATAAATTTCATAAAAACAACCAAAATTTGATAACACAACATGTTAAAGGGACAGGGAACTCAAAATCACTGTTTTTTGAGTTTTGAATCGTGTTAATAGTACTTGCAACACCTTATAGAGATGATCCGGTGATATTTTTATAACTTTTTTCAAAACTGAGCTTTTTTGGTTTCTTCTCAAGTAGCTGTAAACATAGTAACATTTTCAATCGAGGTATCTATGACGTCATAATGACCTGTGACGCATGGTTCATTCATAATTATCCAGTGAACTAATCGCATACGCGTAACAACGTTGCGCCATTTCGGTCTGTTTTGAAGAAAAAAAGCACCGTCTTGCTGAAAAAGCAAGCGTGCTTTTTTTGCTAATTCAATAGAACTGGTCTAGTGCAGTATTGCTTAATGTACGAATGGAAAAGTTGAATGCAAACAATCGCTGATTTCGAGAGAACCTGCATTTTACGCGCTTGCAGAAAGTGCTCAATGTATAAAAACAGAGCTAAAATAAAACGTAAAACCAGATCTAAAGCTTTTAGATCTGGTTTTACGTTTTATTTTAGCTCTGTTTTTATACATTGAACCTGTATTTTATGTTGTCAGTGAAAATCTATTTTGTTTTGCAATCTATGCAATTACAGTAGAATTTAAAAGGGGTTTAATTATTATCTATTGATCATTCGGAGTCAACCTATGTAAGTGCAGCAGCACATTTAAAAAAAGATTTTCTGTCGGTCGTTGTGAGGTAGCTTAATTCCAAATAAAATGCAGCACAAAGCAGATATTATATGCATTATCTTCGTCGGGATGATTCGATTTGCTCCACATTTTTGCAGCGTTTCACAATCAGCATATACCTGGGTTCACACTGGAACTTTTTTTGGTTACACACTATCGAAGTGAGGGGCATGGCCACCTTCCCCCACCTGGCTATGCCCCTGCATTTGCATTACCTATTCTGATTGATTGATTGGTTCCATCTTTATCCTTCTTTCACGGGAAAGCGACAATGGTGCTATACGTTGGATGAATCCTCACCCGCTTAGGAGTTACCGGTGTTTTGTCGAACGTTTTATTGCTCCTTCCCATTTCCACCAAGCAGAGATAAGTGTCGTGAAGCGTTTTATCTAAGGACGAAACAATGCCACGAGGGCGCGAGTTGAACTGCAGACCTTTCGATCATGACCACCGTAAAAACGGCGCTCGACCACACTGCCGACCATGTTAGTCGTAGCAAATACATTCATGCATTCTGTTACGCATTATGCGCATTATCTACAACAAAAATCAGCAAGATGGCCGAGCGGTAACGAGCTCGACTCTGGTACGGTAGGTCTAGGTTCAAATCCTGGATCGGTCAAATTGGAGAGTTGCCAATGGCTCGCCACTGCTGCAACTTTTCTTCGAAAGGAGCTGTGTTGTCCAGGTGCAATGTCGCGGCAATGGGCCCCGCAAACTCGTTTCACGCTTCGGCGTAATACAGCGCGTGTAATAAAAATTTGATTTTTTGAACATATCTACAACTAAATTAGAGAATAAGAGTGGTTGTTATCACCAGGTCTACCGGGGATGGTAATTAATAATAGGTTAGCCCAGCCTCACTGCTCTTCCGATAGAGGTATCAAAGAAACAATGAACAACGCTATTTGTTCAACCTAACTTTTCGCTCGGCTGGTATACGCTCTGAAACCAAACTACGTACAGTAGTTTTATCGTAGCAACGAACCTGGTTGCTACCGCAAAACTATGGCAATCACCAATCAAAATTGTCAGAATTGACCACCAATTGACGCAAAATAAAAGTTGATACCAGAGCGTATATGGCCGAGCATCTTCAGAGGGGAGATAACGGAGTGCCACGCACCCTCCACTACAAGCAAAAACAGTGCATTCTTATACTTTACAATCGGCCTACTATACAAAATTTTATTCTTGTTTTCTGACTGTTTTTGCTAGAAGTAGATGGGTGCCTGACACTCCTTTACCTCACCTAGGTTGTCTATTAAAATCAGCAATTACAGTATTGGCATTCAGCTTTTCCGCTAAAACGTACACTAGGCTACATACAGCTGTGCTATACCGTCCTATAACTATACTATCGAATTAGCAAAAAAGCAGGCTTGCTTTCTAGCAAAACGGCGTTTCTATTTTCTTCAAACTTTTAAACTTGTATGCTATGACTACCATCTACACTTCTACACTACAGGGACTTGCTTACTGCTTCTAATCACTGAGGTCTCGAAGCACAAAAAAATGAAATCTGCACTAGACTTAGATGATGGCTTTTCGAAAAAGCAGCAGCAGAAATCGCAGCACAGGTTTTGACTGACAACATAGGCCTACTGTGTTATGCAGTTTTTCTCTCGAAATCGTGTGAACACTGATGCTGTATATTTGTGCATTCAGCTTTTCCATTAAACGTACATTACGCTATACTGCGCTACCCGTTCTATTGAATTAGCAAAAAAGCACACTTGCTTTTTCAGCAAGACGGTGCTTTTTTTCTTCAAAACAGACCGAAATGGCGCAACGTTGTTACGCGTACGCGATTAGTCCACTCGATAATTATGAATGAACCATGTGTCACAGGCCATTGTGACATCATAGATACCTCAATTGAAAATGTTACTATGTTTACAGCTACTTGAGAAAAAACTAAATAAAACTCAGTTACGAAAAAAAAATTTAAACTATCACCGGATCAGCTTTGTAAGGTGTTACAAGTACTATTTAAATGACTAAACCTCGATAAGAATTACAGTTGTGTTCCCTGTCCCTTTAAGTTGGTTAATTGACTATGGCAAAGAAATTATTTTTTGTCATATCATTTCCATGGTTTTTTCGCACTGAAATTTGCAAAAATTTCCTTTTAAGTCAAGAAGTGTCTTTCATAACTAATAAAGGAGTTTGTTGCATGCTAATCCTGTTGTAGTTGCACATATTTATCCTGTCACCGAACAGCGTCAGATGCTAACTATCGGAGGATCCACACACTTTTCATTGCAGTAACTACTTTGTGATTGGAGGAATCCGCACCTGCTTAGGAGCTTCCAGTGATCCAATGTTCCTGTGAATTTGATTGATCAGTCAAGTAGTTATTTTCTAGTTGATTTTATGCATCCCTATGGTACCGCTCATTCGTTCAATTGGCCAGCAAAATGTGATATTTGTTGGATACCTTGTCAACACATTCTGTGCGTAGTTGATGCACTAATGCTAATTTTTATCAATTATCATTGAATTCAGCTGAGAATGTAACAAATGCAAGGATACACTTTTGCAATGACTAAAAGTAAATTTATGCTGGGTGTTTGTACCTGGTACTTATAAATTCATTACAACGATTTAGATTTACTAAAAACAAAAAAAAATTCGATTTAAATTTTTTTAAAATCTCATTTTTTAAACTTTTTCTTTTTGAATCATGATTTTTTAAACCCTATTTTCAAATCTGATTTCTACAAAGTGTTTTTCTGAGGTCTTTCTAGAATCAATTAGTGGTTTAATTATTTAAGCTGATATTTTGATTAGTGTCTTTACTGTGAAATGGCTTTATAGACATTACCTATAATTATCAATGTTTTTCTTAAAGCTTTAGAAGTAATAATGGGAACCCTAGATATTTTCCGTTGGTGCTGTTACAAATTTTTTCTAAGATGTGCTGTATTTGTCGACAAGAAACAATTTTGAAGGTATATTGCATAATTAGTGAGAAAAATTTGTCTCTATGACCTGACTTTCAAAAATGTAATGACAATGATAATATGTCCCATTTGTCAATTTATACTGGAACCGAACAAAAAATTCTGGGCGTCCTGTTCCTTTTTTTTTATGTCAGAACAGAACACATCATCAAACTATACGTGGTAATTCACTGACACACATAGTGCTTACAATACAATTCAATTAGCAACTCTCGATTTGAACATAAATTGTTAAGTTTGCAAGAGCTGCATAGATTCAAGTTGCGAACTTAAGCGGTAGGTTACTGTACTGGTACTGGCAGACTGGTTGCTTTTTGAAAAATTGAAACCCCCCTCTTCAAAAATTCAAAGTGGCTAGTGTTATCAGTACGTTACGTAACGCCCATAAAGAAAATGAGAAAGCAATGAGTGAGCGCTCATTTACTCTTTTTTATTTTTTAAATTATCATTAGGGTTTGGAGTAGATTTTGAGTTTGGGTCAGGATTAATGTTAGGATTAGAGCTAGGGTTGACATTAGGGTTAGGTTTAGGGCTAGGATAACAATTTTCCTATTCTTTCGTAACATAACAGCAACCTCTGCCTTTAAAATTTCTGGGTGCACTCCTGGAAGCACAAACAAAAATAGCACGAAGGCTGTGTGAAATATCCGGCCAAGTGATACCAGTTTGATGTTATACATGTAAGCCACGGATGTACATGATTCACTGGAAAACAACGACTTACGTTCCCATAACCAAACTCTTCGCACGACATATAGTTGCCTGGTCGCAACAAAGCTTTTCCCCAGATTGGCAAGCATGCAAGAAGGTCAGCACGTTGATGTGGAAGCGCACACAGACTTGCACATTAAGCAGAGATTTTCTCTTTATGAGTTAGTGAGTTTTTTGTGACGCGAAAGCAGCATTCATATCTGACATGGGCCCTATTGAAGCACAAACAAAAATAGCACGTAGGTCAGGTGAAATATACGGCCAAGTAATATCAGCTCAATGTTATTCGTGCGAGCCAAGGAAGTACTTGATTTACTGGATTACAATGACTTAGGTTCCCATAACCAAAAACTCTTCACATGACATATACCAATACGCCTAGTTGCCCAGTTGCTACACTACTTTTTAAGTACCGATACCAATATAGTTACCTCTTTAATAAAGTTCAGTAAACTAGAGACTTTTTAAACTAGTGGCGCAAAATAGTATTTTCCCTGTGTTAGGCTTAGAGTAGGCTACAGGTTAGGGCTATTTTGACACTGGGGGGAAAAGAGCCATTTTTTTTCACAAGTGGGAAAATAATTGTGATTGCAATTATTATAATAATACTAATGTAGCAGCCAATCCAGTGCAAAAGCACCACAGCAAAACACATACAAGCCACAAAATGTCCATCAGATTAGTAAAAAAAGAAACAAAAACACAAGCAGACAAGGGCAAAGTCGTCAGATGTAAGATGGAGCAGAGCAAACAAGTATACGGTATATTCCACAAAATGAGTGAAACCTTCAGATTATCAAAGTAGTATTAGTAATAAATTAAAAAGGTGATTTAAGCACTTAGTGCTTTTGCACCATCGATCAATGAACATTGACAACTTTAACTTTAAGCAATCCTGAAAGCAATCATTACTGCCTAGGGTATCTATGCTGAATGGAGAGAAAAACATACACTGACATCAAATTGTGACTCTTCTTAAAACATTAGAACACTTTGCAGGAATAGATTGGCATCATAGGTGGGCACAAATTTATTAACTGTTAATCCATTATTAATGAAGTTAACTTTTTCATTAACTCATTAATCCGTTAAAATTTTTTTTATGTTAATGAGCTAAATTAACTTCAGTTAAGTTTCCTTAACTTACGTTAAAGTTTCCATCGTTAATTTCTTGCATCATTCATTCATCATACCGGTTCAAATCAGTTCGCACTGGTAACACTTGTTGCGTATTAGCACGAGTTTTATAGAAAAAGGAAAGGAGCTCTTTTTTGTGGCAAATAATAAGCTGCAGCCTTATTATAGATCTATTAATTCTCCCTGTTCGCAATTTCCAAAGATTTTCTGATCGCAGCTTCGTTAGAGCATTTGAACCTATTTTTATCTTGAAATCAGATTCAACTGTAAAATGTAACTTCCAAAACATAAAAAGACCACCATAGCAATAAATTTTTCCTTACAATCAGCTCAATAGGGTCATTTTGAGTTCTAGAAGTGAGTGAATAAAAATAAATGTAAATTACACTCAAAATGCAAACGAATTAACAGACTTTATTAACTTCCATTAATTAAAGCAGAAAATAACGAATTAACTGTAACGGAGGTATGAAGTTTGTTTAACGGACTGGTGGTTAACGAAGCTAATGCTTTGCATTAACTAGGCTAGCCCACCTATGGTTAACATGAGGCGTTAGGTACGGGTAATAAAAATTACAATCACATGATAGAGATGTACCGGTACAACTTAAGAATCTGAAATTCATTTAACTCACTGCTCAGACACCTGTCGACTCAACCAGTCAATTACTGATTAAATTGGATGCCACCGAAGTCGTCCCTTGAACAAGGCGACCCACCTAACCCTAACCCCAAAGTAGCACTAATCCTAACTCAGATCTAACTTAGGATGATTGCCCTAACCCTAAACGGTGCTAACCCCAACCCTAATCTTAACTAAACCCCTTGAGCAAGGCGCTAACCCTAACCCTAATTTTGGATATTATAAGCTCACTAAGGCAGTACCAGTATTTTGGGACGACTTCCGTGGCACCCATTAAATTGACTGGTTGAGTTTAATTTAAACTAAAGATGGTCAGATGATTGCAAGTATCATAGTGGTTGTAATTACATTTTATTTACCAAGTTGCCTTGGCCAGGAGAAAGCAAAGGGACCTTTCGGTCTTTAAGTCAAGCTGCCACCTGTTCACCTGTCTAATCCGGACCACCCACAGCAGAGGCTTCACATTGTCTCTTTAATTGCTGAACGTCAAGCAGGGAAGCAGTGAATACCAATTTTTATAGTCTTTGGTTAGACCCGACCAGGAATCGCACCCAAGTCCACTGTTTCAGTAGCAGACTCACCATCCACTTGACCACTGATCGATTTAGCCACAGCCAATAGCCACTACCAGACTGCCTTTTCAATTTCCAATGAAACATCATTCCACATTTTTGGTCGAATGTAGGCTATTTCAATGAGCGTTAACATCGCAAATCTCTAAAACAAAAATTTCTTCTCTCACTAAAACTCAAAACTTAGGCCTACCGTCCCTCGCAGTGCTCCCTCAACTGTACGCTTGTACAGGCTGCAAACCACAGTAATTCTGGTGGTACAATGCTTCTACTAGCACGCGACTCGCCATCGCGAAAAAAAGAATCGTTCATTGTCTACTGACACAGGGAAATCCATGCTGCAGACGTTAATACTGCCGTGATTTGTAATTATCGAACTTTAGGCATTTTTGCCTTTTTTTAATTTCTGAGAAAATCAGCTTTTAAACTTTCTTTGTTTCGGTGCTATTGCGTAATAAATCCCCTTGTTCGTCCTGGGCAAACTTTTTAGCATTTATTCCATCATAAAAACAACCTACTAGTTCGTTTTTTTCCGATTACTGTATATTTTATTGAAATCAACGTGAATTATTTTTGTAAAATTGTACATTAAGTTTATTCTGCAATTAGGAACGTAATTGAAACATATAATGTTGAATCATTATGGCCTATTACTTGGTCTATTTGAGCAATATTTTTGGTAATGTAAATTTAATAAAGAAATGTTAGAAGAATAATTATTTAAGTCTCTTATTGTAGACGCAGGGTTACGCACCCGATTAGTTTTGGATCAAGGCTTCTTAATGCAAAAAAGTACGTTAATCCTTCGGCTTTCAAATGCAGAAAACGTGTACACGTTCGTACCTTAAGGTACACTGGATTAGCATTTAATGCAGAGAAAGTACAAATCACGAGAAAAAAAGAGAAAGCTCGTTTCTGATTGGCCGCTGTGATCATTGTCTTTATATAGTCCCAATTGACTGTTGTTATAGTCCCAATTGACTGTGATCATTGTCTTTATATTGTAGTCCCAATTGACTGTTGTTTTTTTTCAACTAAAGCACATCGCAGTTACCACAAAAATCATAAGCTGTAACATAAGCAGCAGTTGGCTTATGCAGGGCAATTTAGAAGTACCTGTTGAAGGTAATCAGGAGCACAATGCTACTGCACAATCACAATCATAAAAAAATTTTGTCACCCCTTTTTTTAATTTCTGGCTGGGCTAGTAGATGTAGAGCCGCCCAAATATTACTGTACCTACCCCTATGTTGTTGTCAAGATTAATCACTATTCATACCATAATATTACGAATGCCGGTACATCTCCATTTGAAAGCAACGAAATGATGACATTTGCATCAACTAGATGTCTGGGTAGCCTAGTGCTGTAAGCTTACTTTGCACGGTTTGGGGCAGAGCCCAGGAAGCTTTAGTCCTTTTAATGTTTGTTAAGGGTAAAAATACAGCATTTAATCAGTCAATGGGCCATGGCCCCTCCTTTAGATCACCAGGATTGCAAAATTGCTTAGAAAAGTGAGCAAAATTGAGGCAGGGCCCCTTCCTTTGCAAGTTGGGCATCAGGCCTTGGGCTCGAGTCACCTGATATATTGGGCGAAAAATGGGACAAAATTTGATTTTGAGTGAAGACCTTTTTTTTGGGTTTTTTGCTCTTCACTTGATTTTGAGCAAAAAATGGGACGAAATTTGAGTGTGACAATTTCAAATTCTGATCTATGTTCCTCTCAAATTTTCTGAAGTTTCAGGCCCCCCCCCCCCTTTTTTTAAATCCTGCGTACGCTACTGGTCCGAGAGCCTTACTCTTTCTAGGCCTAGAGCATGGATTCCCACAATATCAGATAGGCCTACCGTACTACAACAGGAGCAATTGCTCTGAGCCCAATTCCAAATTAAATCCACAGCTGCCACACTGTCAGGTACGAAAAAACAGAAAATCCCTACCATCACATGATTGAAACCTGAAGCATCTGACGAAATTGCCACCCTAAAGGTCCAGCAGGCTGGCAGGTTTGGTGGATGAATGTTCTTTAGTTTATGTCTACAACAAGTTACAACTATCGGTAGTTTACCAGCCTGCCAGTAGACTACAACATACCGGTATGGCTATCACACTGCACAGATTACTATTAGTATCCCTTGAACCTGTACCCCCAGGCTTGGGCCCAGGTACATGCAACCACCTTCTGAGGTTCTAGTACTAGGCTAATAGGCTGCTGTATTAGGCATACCGTACGGTACAATGCAACCCCTTCAGCTTTAGTAGCCTACCCCTAGCCTCCATAACTGAACTGATTTCTGACAAATAATGATAAACTCGAGCCAACTAGCACTATTGATTAATACCAGTAACTAATCCTGAATCATCCAAACGACAGTGCGTCGCTATCGAGGAATCGAACCCAAACCCTCAGCTCTTCCTGACCTGTCCACCACGACAATCTAAATTAATATGAACTTTCTGCAAAAGTTGGAAGCAAGTGACACGCTTGAGCAATCACAGCGGCCAATCAGAAACGAGCTTTCTCTTTTTTCTCGTGATTTGTACTTTCTCTGCATTAAATGCTAATCCAGTGTACCTTGGGCCACGTAATGTCTGCAAACCAATGCACTTAAAATGCAATAAAAAAGTATTACTAAATGAATGCTGAAAACCTGGTTTAGATGCACGTTCTCAGTTTCAAGCTTTCGCGTTTTTAAAAAGTGACATGACGTCATTAGACCCAGGAGTTTGGTGCCTTTGACTAATTTATCTTTGCAGAGGATAGGCGATTTTGGAAAGGCACGTGATAACAGCTTGCTAGTCAAAAAGTGTTGTGCAAAAAAAGGCGTAATTAGCTCAAAGTAAAGTCGAATGCACCAAACTCCTGGGTCTAATGACGTCATGTCACTTTTTAAAAACGCGAAAGCTTGAAACTGAGAACGTGCATCTAAACCAGGTTTTCAACATTCGATTAGTAATACTTTTTTATTGCATTTTAAGTGCATTGGTTTGCAGACATTAGGTGGCCTTTAAGGTACGAACGTGTACGCGTTTTCTGCATTTGAAAGCCGAAGGATTAACGTACTTTTTTGCATTAAGAAGCCTTGATCCAAAACTAATCGGGTGGGTTACGCCAACGCAAGTAACGAGTTTGCGAAACCCATCTCGGCTTCTTTGCGCCCGAGCAACACCTTAAATTAAACCTAATACAGTAGTGCAGTGGAAAAAATCGTGGGATAAGAACATCGCAGTTTATTTTTCCATTAAAATAGTCGACTGCGTAAAAGTCTAAAGTTCCAAAAACAAAACTTCGTAAATAACTTAGCGTAATTTTATGCAACATTGTTTTTTCTCGTTATTTCATTGCTTTTCATGCTAATTTTTTGTTCGAAGAAAAGTTGTTTTCTTGTGTGCAGCGAAGAGCAAAACCACTCTTTGACTAAAAAGTCTATAATAACTCAGCGGGTCTGTGCGTTAACCTTGAATTCCAAGGAGTGTGGGGTCTATAATCCAGGCCCGGCGCCAGGATAGCGTGACTGGGGGGGCAGAAATAAATTTTTGGGGGGCACGAGAAATTTATTTATGTGAATTCGAGAGGGGCACGAGAAATTTATCCCAGTCTGGATCAAACGAACAAGATGAAGATCAAAAAAAAAGCGAAAGGTCTTTACTGAAATTCAGAGGGATTTTCCGGCCGAAAACAGCATTTCAAACGGCTATTCCGGCCGAAAACAGGTGATCTCGAAAAAAAAAAGGCCCGTGTGAGTCTACAAAAATTACGAAAATACGGGTGGCAAACACCAATTTGGGTCTAGATTTGCACTCCAGTAGCCCCAAGCCTGTTAATTTCTTCGGGGCACAGTCCTCGCTAGGGGGGCACAATTTTCGTTTGGGGGCACAAGCAGTCATTTGGGGGGGGCACGGCCCCGGAATGCCTCCCCGTGGTGCCGGGCCTGCTATAATCTAATTGTGCCATCGAGGGTATAGACTCGGCATGTACCAACTTCTTTGGCAGGGCAGTAGGCTCTCAACAGTTTAGCTTCGCTATTATTCTTTCTTAAGATCAATTTTGGTTGGTTTCCATCATAGAAATGTAAAAATTTTACAAAATTTTAGCGAAAACTTTTGGGGGGTCTACGCCTAAAATTGACGGAAAAATGCGACGCAACTTTTGCAACGACGCAGAAAGGTGGTAAAAAATTGACAAAAAAACACGCAGCAGTTATGTCATTTCGTTGGTTTTCACCTAAATTTGACAGAAAAATGGAACGATAATTTTGGAAAAGACCGTTTCACTTTGAACCCTATACAAAACCAATTTTTGTCACTACTATTGGTTAGACCTATACCAACAACTTAAATGTCATACCTTTGCAGTTCAACTTGCTTCAACACAAGCAATGGCTAGACAACACCTATTGAATTTCACAAGCCATTTTATTTATTTTTTAAATCCACTAAAAACAAACTTATAAAATGATTGTAGTTTTGGTTATGGATTGGACTGGCCATACGATAGAACCATATAGGACCGTAGGTTCGTAGCGAGATGGGTTTAATTGTTCAAACGGGCCTCAGAAAAACTCAAACAGTGCTCAACATATTTCGTACATATTTAAGAAGACAAAAAAATACAATCGTCCTCGGCAAAAATTTGAGGCCAATTTTTAAACATGAGGTAGAGATCAAAAAAGCTAGTCTTAAGTGTACAGCCAACTTTAAGATTCCAAGTACCAAGATGCTGCAATAACTTCTCGCTAACTGCCTCTGTTATCGTACTCTCTCATTCGTCTACCGCATTAGCCTAGTTTTAGGCTCGAATGGCACTGAATTACGCCTCCACTTCATTTTCTTTGCGATTTTGTGAGCGAGTGGGGTAGGAAGGGTTAAAATATTATGACCCTTGCCCTTTTTTAACGGTATTTCAACGTTCTCAGCTGCCGCCATTCATAACCCATACTAGGCTTTTTCAAGATGATAGGTTAGCCTATTCGCCAATGCTGTCATTCTCACTCCAACATTACGCTTTATGCATTTTCAGATACATAACATCAATAACAAACCATTTTCAAGTTCGTTAGAGTCCTAGGCTATACACCAGCAAAAATTCAACAAAAATAGCGCATTTTGATCTTGAAATTTAACCGAAAATTTGAACATTACTCATGCGTGATGAGAGCAATTAACAATGCTAGTCGGCCATCCATTTTAAGTATATCCCTGGTCTACCCATGGATATCCATGGCCTACCACACACGGTGGAGGCTTCACACTGTCCCTTTATTTGCTGAACGTCAAGCAGGGAAGCTGTGAATAGCAATTTTTATGGTCTTTGGTTTGACCCGACCGGGAACCTAACCCGAGTCTACCGCTTCAGTAGCAGACACTCTATCCACTCGACCACTGATCGGTTGTGAGTGAATTTGATTGACACTTGTTTAATGTGTGATTTTTACTATTGACGCGTGTGAGCGTGGGACTCCGTGTGTTCATGAGTGTAGACTCGCTCCATGACGCAACAACTTTCGCTTGGGGTTTTTGCCGAGCTAGCCATCACGGCATTCTAGTGAAGCGTAAATGGGTGACTAAGGGTGCGTTTAGACTGGACGCGAAGCGACGCAAAGCAACCAAAATTTGACGTCATCGACAGCTCGCGAAAAGTTGCGACCGCTCGCAACCTTCGCGAGCAGTTGCGCAACAGCGCTTGCTTGCAGGCTGTAGTAAGATAACCAACTAATTCACTGATTTGATTTTTACGATCGCAGTTGGCTAGAAAATAATATAAATAGTTCATTTGTATGGTTTAGCGCCTATTTACCAGTCCAAAGAGTAGGTTGTTGGCAAAGTTAGATTCGCGATAGCCCTAGGCTAGCCAAGTTAATTTGGATCTAGACAGCTAAGGCTGTAAATCCTTGAGTGATTTTTCATAGCTATGCTGGATCTCAAAGCTTCATTATAATGAATGCACCAAAGCAGTAGGCCTAGCCCCACGATATCTAGCTTTTAAACCAAAACTTTTTATTCTGTGCAGCATAGCAGAAGACCAGTCCAGTAGTTCTTTTGGCTGAGCAGCTTTTGCTTTTTTGTCTTAAAGTAAACTTAAACTAACATGATGTTTCTTTTTCAGAATATAAAATAACCCACCAACAGGCTAGTTTTGAGTGTGTTGATAGTGTTTTTATCCATTGTTTGTTAGCTTGTTGTTTTAAAAGTAACCACAATTGAACAATTCCTTGAATACTGGAAAACTCGCAAAAGTTTTTTCACTGCCTTTTTGACCAAGCCAACTTGGTGAAAAGAACTGTATTTAGAATTGGTTTCAAGCTACACTGCTACATACAACAACAAGAGCTAGATAGATACGAAAAATCGAAAAATTCCTATGAACTTTTGGTAGTTAGTAGTCACTTCTTTGTATAGCTAATTAGTAGTCACTTCTTTGAATAGCTACAAACATGGAATTTTTTCTTCTGAATGTCCTCTTAAAAGTCTTCTTCTTTCTGAAGGTTTGTGACCGTGATCAAGTTGAACTGGAAGCAATGGTTTTGGACTATCCCAAGTTTTATAATTATGAATATTGTAGTCTGGTAGTGATTTTTCACTTCAGTCCTAATTCATGAAAATAGAAATGTCAAGTGTGTTAAATATTCATTTACTGTGTCTTTGTGTAATATCTGAATTTAGTCGTTTGTGAATTTCAAAACATTTTTACTGTCTCTTAAAATTTTTACTGCTTTACATGGTGAATAAAGTGACAAAGTAAACAATTTTAAGTCTGAAGTTCAATCATTGCAATTGCAGTCAGTGTATTTAGATGAACTAGAAAGCCAATATATATCTAACCTGTAGAAAGTGAGTTCTATTTTTTTGCTGAGGTTACTGTTATTGGTAGAGAAGTACCCGCCCAGCAAGTTCATTACTATTGTTCCATTCTCTAAACTAAACAAAAAACTTGATACAGCATTTATAATAAAAATAATTGGACTGGGGAAGGAAGCGTCAGTTACATAAAAATGTGAGAACTAGCAACACTTTTATTCAGATGCTTGAGTAACAATTTTCAAATGAAAAAATCTAAATGTTTTTTTTTATCAGGGGCATAACCAAAAACATGCTTAGAGGGGGCTTGACCTTACTGCTATAAATTTGTCTGTATCTTACAAACGGTGGTTTAAAGCGAAGCCCTTTGAGGTAAACGCAACCGTCGCAACGTAGCCTACTGGTACCGCAAAAAAATGCAAACTAATAAAATGCTCTCGATAGCATTTAACTTCGCACTAAACATCGATAAGCACTCCGCTAGTGAATAAAACACCAAACTTAGTTTTAGAGGCTGACTTTTCCTCAAAGCAACTGCTGGTATCAGGTATCACTGTGCTAAATTCTTGTCCTTCGATGATAGCGTCAAATCATGCAAAAACTGCTATGTTTTTTTGCTTTCTCCAGCAAATCAACACAGCAATCCAGTGCACAATAAGCAAAAAATCCACTACATAACTGATGACAAATCCAGCTTTCAGTTTCACTCATAGAGTTAACATTGGGAGTCTTCATAAACAGCACTAAATAACACATACAAACAACTGTTTAAGCTTACTACAGGTATCATAACATGCTTGCCTGAAAAAGAAAAATCACATCAAAAAAACAACATAGTTAATGATTTAAATGAACCTGTAGACTAGCCTATTGGTCTTCTACACTCTACAAGATACCGGTAGATCTACCACTACCATAATGAGACATGGATGGTGAAAGCGTTTAAGGATTTGTTAACTGAGTAAACACCTAAAGAGAACTTTTGACATCTGCTTTCAGCTTTTTGTGTTTCTGCATTAAAACCCAGAACTGTCATCGTCAAAACAGATTAGGGCAAGTTTTCAGTGGAAGGAACTAAACAAATCATTGATAGCTAGTAAATAGGCCAAGTACTACTACGTTTTTGAAGAAATGACTTGTCTTTTCATTTCCAAATTCGATCTACTGTACTTCGTTTTTCACTTAAACTTTACAAATTTTTTTCTCAAGATTGTTTTGTTACCTGAGCTATTACTCTAGACTCTTCTTCACGGTTATTGCGTGATAACATACGTAATATAAACTCAATCTTCGTTTTACCGGTAATTCCAGCGCTCTATGACGAAACAGAACCTGTGATTACTATAATAGCGCTTCAATAATAAACTACACAAAGCTTTCTGCTCATTGAATACATTTTAAAAGTAAGTTGTTAAAATTAGCCTATGAAGCGACCAGTCGCGAAGATTAGCAACCACTCGCGAAGGTCGCCAACCGTCGCTTCGCGTTGCTTCGCGTTGCTTCGCGTCCAGTCTAAACGCACCTTAACTGTGTTGTTAAGAGTAGCGGTTTTTTGGTCGTTTTTAGGTTTTAGGTTTTTTTTCATTCTAGCTACAGCGTTTGTGTAGAACGGACGTGTTTTTGCTGCAAAAACTTTGAGGATTTAGGACTTAAAACGACAAACAAATCATAATGCAAGCAAAGTCTTTTAAATCAAAAAAGAACGAGCTTGGTTTGGACCAAAATGAAATTATTGGAATAGTCATGAAACTAGTTGTACCAAAGATTGAAGGCTTAGTCAAGGAAGCTTTTAACTCGTTTGCAGATGATTACCTGAGAGAATTAAACGCTTTTAAATATGAGTTAGAGCAATTAAGAACTAGTCAACAATTCAATTCCGATAAATTTGATGAACTCAGTAAAGAGATCAAAAAAATGGCTACCACCAACAAGAAAAACGAATTAACTGCTACAAAGCTTTCAAAAGAGCTAACAGACTTGGAAATGGTGAAAAAGGAAGAATTTTTAAAAATCGATCAATTAGAGCAGTATGGCCGAAGACTAAATCTCGAATTTGATGGAGTACCAAATCAAGAAAATGAGAATGTGACTGATATTGTCATAAAAATTTCAAAAAAACATGATGTTGAAGTTAGAAGGAGCGATATCTCTATCGCTCATAGGCTCCCCCCCAAAAAAATTTAAAGCCAATGATTCGGCATCCCGGCCACCAACACAAATAGCCCAATTTACCAACAAACGGGTGAGAAATGAAATTTTTGCAAAAAGGAAGAAAGCAAAAGAAATGACAGATTTTCCTGTTGACGAAATGACAAACCTATATATAAATGAGAATTTAACGCAATTGAGGAAGAGACTATTTTGGTCAACAAAGCAAACTGCCAAAGCAAAAAAATTCAAATTCTTCTGGACAACAAACGGACAAATATGGATAAAGAAAAACGAATCAGAAGATGCAATTCCAATTCGCTGCGAGGACGACCTAGACAGTCTTCAATGCTATTTAAGTTACCTTTTAGGACTTGATTTTAAGTAATTTGTGAAATTGTCTTGAATGATTAATATGGATAAAACAAAACATTTTCTATGCTCTGACTTTGACAAAAATTTTGAAAGTATGCATGAAAATGTCAAAATTTGTGAATATTCGGATCTTTCTAACTTAACAAACTATAATCCTTCAACTGATACTTTATTTATACTCCATATAAATATCAGATCAATCCAAAAACATATTGATCTGCTATGCGAACTGATTTCCAATTTGTGTAGATCGCCAGATGTTATATTCATCACCGAAACCCGAATACAAGAAGCCCCAGCAGTTAACATTGAGATACAGGGTTACAACTTAAAATTTGCAAATTCACCTACCAAAGCTGGAGGAGTAGCAATGTACTTTACTAAGGATATCAATTTTGAAATTGCACCGGAATATAATTTAGAAATTGAAGGATGCGAAAATATGTGGGCAACGATTAGTACTCCCCAACACAAATTATTGATAGGAGTAATCTATCGGCATCCTAACTCAAACCTAAATTCATTTCTAGAAAATTTCGACCTTACTTTACACAAAATTAATAAAAATAAAAGTCAAAGTATTATTATGGGTGATTTCAATGTCAATTTACTAAATGAAACTCCTTTTGTAACCGATTATAAAAATACTATTGCTGGTGTAGCGTCAGCTCCAACGTAGCCACAAGTAAAAGTGAAACTGGATAAATGGATTAATTAGTCAACCCGGAAAGTAGCTCGTTAGGTTGTTCAACCGAGCCGGTCGACCGCATTGGGACGCGTCCTTTTGACACAAACGTTAGACTAGAAATGCCTTTTTTTCTGTAGTAAATATTCCCACCAGGGTAACAGAAACGACTAAAACTGCAATTGATCATATACTTACCAATATTACTTCAGAAGAAATCAAACCTGGAGTACTACAAACTGATATAAGTGACCATTTTCCAACATTTGCCTACATCTCTAAACTTAAAATATCCTATAACATGAAACATGAGATGTTTAGAAGAAACCTAAAAAACTTTAACTCAGAAAGTTTTGCTGATTGTGTATCTATGAAACTGAAAATCTATTTCGACAATCTAGAACATATTAATAAGAATAACATTAATAAAGTATGTGAAAATTTTGTTCAACTTATAAAAGATGAAATTGAAAATTTTGCTCCCTTGACAAATTTATCACGAAAACAAAAAAAGCTAGTCAAAAAACCATGGATTACTAAAGGCATCTGGACATCAATTAAAAACAAACAAAGACTAAATAAAACGTGGTTTCTTGAAGGAAATTCTTATGAACGCAGCTTTTATAAGAAGTATAACAATTGCCTAACTCGAGTTAAAAAAACAGCCAAAATTTTGTACTACTCTTCGGCATTTGCTATTAGCAAGAACGACCCTAAAAAAACATGGGATATAATTCGTGAATTAGTTAATCATTCAAAGGTTAAAAAAAAATAAACACCTAAAAGTTTAACGATTGGCAATAAAACTATCAATGATATAGAAGCTATTCCAGAAAAATTTAATAACTTCTTTGGAAATATTGCAGAAAATTTGGCTAACTCTCTGCCTAAAAGATCTCCAAGTTTTATAAATTTTTTGAAACACAGAAATAAATTGTCTATTTTTCTAGAAGCACCGTCAAGCAATAAAATCTTTAACATTATTCAAAACTTAAATGTCAATAAATCTCCGGGTTTCGATGATGTGTCTTCGTTTTTTCTTCGAATAATTGCTGTTGTTATATCACCATATCTATCCATTTTGTTTTCATGCTGCTTCGATTTTGCCATTTTTCCTGATTGTTTTAAGATTGCTTAAGTTATACCAATTTACAAGGCGGGTTTAAAATCTAAATTGACCAATTATAGACCAATTTCCTTGCTTTCAAACTTTTCAAAAATTCTTGAAAAAATAATAGCCGTCAGGATACTTGCTTTTCTGGATAAACACAGTGTATTCTATAAACGTCAATTTGGATTTAGAAAAAAGCATTCGACTATTCATGCTGTGACAGATATCATAACAAAATGCTATGAAAAACTAGAAAGTAAATTGCATTGTTGTCTTATTCTATTGGACATAAAAAAGCTTTCGATAGTATTGATCATCAAATTCTTATCGAAAAATTAAACCACTACCAGTATATTGAGAGATAGTTTTCACCTGTTTTCATTTTAAATTCAAACCAACTTTTTCTGCGTATTTTGTGGCTGATTTTAAATTTGCTATTTTGTCTAACTAGTGTAGAATCTTTCATTGGTTTGACTGCTTGATAATGCCAGTTAAATGTCCATGTGAAATATGTTTAAGACCTTGTAAAAGGAACCAGTGTGCTATTCAGTGTGATACATGCGGTGGATGGATTCATCCCAAATGCACAGTCATTAGTCCCCTTAAATTTCATACTCTTTGTTCTTCTACTGAACCATACTTCTGCCAAAATTGTTACAGTGAATTGTTTCCTTTTCAAACCCTAGAGGATAAGCAATTGTTAAATGAAATGAGAAATGATGACAAACTAAATTTTGATATTAATCACACAAATAATTCGTTTTTCCCAGCTAAATGCTTACAGGTAGACAACAAGATAAAAAGCTTACTAAATGATTTAAATTCTGGTTTGGTTGACTCAAAATACTGCTCACAGGCCGAAGCCAATATTATTGACAAAAAGTGTAAATTTTCTTTGCTTTGCGTGAATATAAGAAGCTTAAATGCAAATTTTGATAAATTGAATGAACTTTTAACAAATTATGACATCTTACCTGATATCATTGCTATAAGTGAAACCAAACTTAAATTGTTACAGGTATACAATGCAAAGTTAAGTGGGTACCATTTTTACCACAAAGGCACAACTACAAGATGGGGAGGAGTAGGATTTTTTATTAAGGAGTCTTTATCAATTTCAATTTGAAAGGAGTTTGATTTAAACATTCCTAACTGTGAAGATATGTGGATTCAACTAGATTTAGGGAATAACAAAAAATGTATAGTGGGAGTAATTTACAGACACCCTAAACAGAAATTATCAGAGTTTTGCAAGAGTTTTGAATCAACCATTGAAAAATTGAATAGTAGAAAATTGATGTATTATATCGGAGGAGACTTCAACGCAGATTTGTTGAAAAGTAACTCTGATATCAATATTAAAGATTTCATGAATTTAACATATAGCTTAGGCTGCATTCCCTTAATTACACACCCGACAAGAATAACCACTGCAAGCTCAACTCTTTTAGATCATGTTTATACAAACAATGTAGTGGGTGAACACAAAAGTTTTATTCTGGTGGAAGATGTAAGTGATCACCTGCCAGTAATAGTGTGTTCTAATTTAAGCCTGCCCAAGAGTGAAAAATCAACTGTCACCCTAATTCGTGATACAAAAAATTTTGAAGTAGAAAAATTTCTAGACAAATTAACTGAAGGAATGGAGCTATTAGGTGATATCAAAGAGGAATGTATTGACAACTACACTGAAAAGTTTATTGACATTTTTCATAAGACATTAAACATACATGCACCATTACGAAAACAAAGCAGAAAGGAAACAAAACTAAAAAACAAACCATGGTTATCCAAAGGAATCCTTATATCAATCCAGCAAAAAAATTTATTGTACAAAAGAGCCCTTAAATTAAATGACAGTAATACATGGGCACAATACAAAGTCTATAGAAATAAACTGACTCATATTAAGGAATATGCAAAACGACTTTACATTAAAAATTTAGTGAATGATAATAAGCATGACACCTCGTCGCTTTGGAAAATTATAAATAAAATTATTCACTTGAAAAATGTGAAGAAAAATAACATTCCTAATAAAATGTATGCTTCCAAAAGTGAAAGTGCACAAGGTCCACAGGCCATCAGTAACTTGTTCAATAAATATTTCATAGAGATAGGAGTTAACCTTGCGTCTACAATCAAAACACCAGCTATAATTGATGGCAAATTTAATGCCACATCTTTGATTCAGAGTAGTTGCAATTCGTTTTTTCTAGAACCAATAGTTGAAGAAGAAGTAGTAAATTACATCAGAGCTATGAATCCATCAAAAAGTACAGGAAGACATGGAATTCCTGCAAAGTATATAAAAATGTCAGGCTCTGTTATAGCTCCAGTTCTAACTAACATTTTTAATGCATGCATATCAACAGGATATTTTCCAAAAGTGTTAAAAACCGCTGAAGTTGTTCCAATTTTCAAGAAAGGCGAAAGAGAGTTATGCAGTAATTATTGCCCTATTTCTATTTTAAATCCTTTTGCCAAACTATTTGAAAAGTGTCTGCTTGATCAACTAAACAATTATTTTGTGAGCAATAATTTGATTAGTCCAAACCAGTATGGTTTTAAGAAAAATTGCTCAACAAATGAAGCTGTTTTAGATATTTACAATAAGCTACTTGACAATATGGATAAAAAGCTCATTACATGTTCTATTTTCTTAGATTTAAGAAAAGCATATTATACCATCAATCACACAATACTGATCAAGAAACTAGAAAAGTATGGAATTAGAGGATTACCATTACAGTTACTAGCAAGTTACCTGACTGACCGTCAACAGTACACAATTGTAAATCAATATAAATCCAAGTCAAGAGATGTTATTTGCGGTATTCCTCAGGGATCAACTCTAGGTCCGTTGTTATTTAATATTTTTATCAATGATCTACCACTTGCCTCAAATTCCACAATTCATCTTTTTGCAGATGATACAAACCTTACTCTCTCCCATTCTAATGTTTCAACACTGCAACAAAATATTAATGATGAATTAGTCAATGTAAGCAATTGGTTCAAGGTGAATAAATTATCAATTAACTTTAATAAAACTGAGTTTATGGTAGTGACAACAAAACAAAATAAACCTGAACTCAAAGTATCAATAGATAATAATCCAATCAAGCAATCACATCACATAAAGTATCTAGGTGTTCTCATAGACGACAATCTAAACTGGAAACAACAAATCAAGGAACAATGTTCAAAGGTGGCAAGGGGATCTTGGGCCCTTAATCAATTAAAACACTTTGTAGATGAGCAAACCTTAAGATCTGTTTACCACTGCCTCATATACTCTCATCTACAATACTGCATAAGTAGTTGGGGGACTGCTTCAAAATCAACATTAGCACCACTCTTTATTCTGCAAAAAAGAAGCATCAGATTGTTAACTGGAAGTGGATATCGTGAGCATACTAATCCTTTGTTCTATCGAGCTAAATGCTTAAAACTCAAGGATATTTACTCTCTGGAAACTGCAAAGCTAATGTTCAAAATTCACAATAATGTATTATCTTTAGCAAATTCAGATAAGTTTAACCTAATAAAAAACTGCTATACACATAAGACAAGATTGAGCCACAAAAACAACTTCTTTCTTCCAAGAACTAGAACAAGATTAGGGCAAAAGTCTCTATCATTCGCAGGAATTAAAGTTTGGAATGAAATTCCAACCAGTATGAAAGAAGTTTCATTCTACAGATTTAAAAAAGCTGTTAAAGCTCATTTTTTATCAAACTATGAAACCGATAAACGCTAGAATAACAGCTTTCTATCAGCAATGCAGTAGTAATTACAGGAGTCATAGTTGCATATTTATGCTTGAGTTCAACAATAACCTATTCTATTGCTTGAATAGCATGAGTTTGGTGCATTCATCTATCACACTTTTATTACAATACGTCATCTCTCATTTTGATGTGCCCTTGAATTATTAGTAATTTTGCAATAACTGACTGAGTTTGATATATAATGGTATTGGAAATTGTACCAGTACTAATGACATATTGGCAAACAATAGAAAACAAAGCAAGGAGGTTTTTTTTTTCACTCCTATTGCCCACTTTAATTTCTATAAAACATAAATAAGCATTATGAACTTTATTAATTTTATTTTCTATCCAATCTGTAGTTACAGCATTTTTATTTTTTTATTTTTTAGTATGCTTAGAGTTAGAACAATTTAATGTTGTCTTGCATTTTCTTTACATAGTGACTGTTTTGTGTATACACTGTACGAAATGTACATATCTTTGCAACACTTTGTTTTAATTTTGCGTAAAGTTTTTTATCATAGAAAGTAACAGACTGAGAAAATCTAGAAGCTGCTTTTTTTTTAACCTTAACTTGGTGAGATGGCAGTAGACTTAGATGACCTTTCGGTCCTTCGCTGTCTCCTCACCAAGTGACTAAATATCGCATTGACTCTGCAAGTTTGTGTGTTGGTTTTAAAGGAATCGCATATTTCGATGCTTTGGTAATAGACCTAGAGGAAGTTGCAGTTTTTTTTTTCTTGCGATATGACGTCACTTGGTAAATAAATAAATATGATGATGATGATGATGACTACGGAATTAGAGGAGTGGCAAATGAATTGATTAAAAGTTATTTATCCGACAGATTTCAGTATGTGGAACTCGACAATGTCAAATCGTCTAGAATTAATATAAAATACGGCGTCCCCCAGGGTTCGATCTTAGGTCCGCTTCTTTTTATCTTATATATCAATGATCTCCCAAATTCTTTAATAAATCAACCAACTTTATTTGCCGACGACACCTGTATCCTGATTAGCAACCACAGCCTTGTAAATTTGGAAACTCAAAGCAACGATGAACTAAAAAGCGTTTCTGAATGGATGATCGCCAACAGGTTGACCCTTAATCCACATAAAACACAAGCTCTAGTATTAACCCGATCCAAGCAAAAGCTCCAACCGTTTTTGTTGTCCCTTAACAATATTTTTATTGAAATACGACAGAGTGTAAAATATCTAGGCATTCATCTTGACTCAACGCTAAATTTTACCAGTCATATTCAAATGGTTGAGCGACGAGTATCTACAGCCATTGGCATACTGTGCAAATTAAAATCTATGGCTCCTGTTAAAATTTTGCTTTCTGTGTACTACGCTATAGTTTTTCCACATTTAATGTACGGAATTTTGCTCTAGGGATGCTCGTCTAAAAATAATTTGCATAAACTTCAGATGCTCCAGAACAAATGTTTGAGAATAATAGAAGGTTGGCAGATAAAACAAAAACTTGAACCTTTATTCATAAAATTTGAAATATTTAATATTGATCAACTACTAAATTTTGAAATTGCTAAATTCATGTTCTTGAATCAAAGGAATAAGTTACCGCAATTGTTTAACAATTATTTCTCTTATATTAAAGTTATCACTTCTCGCCAAACCAGGAAAGCGGACAAGGATGATTTGTACTTACCCCTTTATAAAACAAAACGTGCTCAAAAATCAATCAAATATGTAGGAGTTCAGATTTGGAATGATATACCTTTAAAGATCAGAACTTTACCTTTCAACAAATTTAAACAAAAATATAAATTGCACTTGTTTCAAAAAAGTGCAACTACACAAAAATGAATATTTCATTGATTATAAAAATTTTAGATGTTTTATACATACAATTTGTCGATCTCACTAAATTTTCAATTTTTCAACGGCAAAACTAGCTACTGTACACTCACTGGTGACCGTAGACTCGAAGACTGAAAGGTCACTTCCGGTTTCCTAGTTGATTAATATGTATGAATATTGTTGTATTGCACTTTTTCTATACTGTAACTTTTCGACAAAATAAACCTCTGACTGACTGACTGACTTTCGTTTTCTTGTTCACATCGGTTAAATGAGTTCAGTACTTCAACTGAAAAGTCGTTGATTTGTGTCAATAGGTTAAGTAGTTCCACGGAAGAGACGCTAAATAATAATTTCAAAGATGAGATGTTATGCGACAGCTCCAAAAAAGTGACAATAGCTCATGACCCTTTGGATTTAATGATTGTTTCCGACCAAAACATTACATTTTGGGACTTAGATGCTCCAGAAAGCGAATTGTTTCAAAGTTTTTCTTCATCTTTGTTACGTTTAAGTTTGCCAACAAAAGAAAACTTGACTTCAGGTGCATTGATTACAAAATCAAATCATAATCTCACTTGGTTAGATTTAGAAACTTTAAATATTTCACCCAGTGCCGTCGCTACGGGGGGGGGGGGGGGGGCAGGGGGCCGTGCTCCTCCTAACGACTGCTTGTGCCCTCCCATTTTGGCTTACCAAAATTACTGTTTTTGGAACATCACGTAACTGCAAGACAACAACAATGATGGTAAAAGGAGTAATTACGTTTAAACATAATTCTTCTTTGAAGTTTTCTTCATTCTTTGCGAAATTGCTGGCAACCAACTGCTGTACATAAATCTGACCTAATAATCCAACTTATTAACATGCCTTTAAGGATGTGCCGCGGAAGAGAAGTAAGCCTACGGAATCGTTACGTACCGGTACTTCGTTAGTGATCAGGACATGAAACAATGCGTGAAAACATTTTTTTCAAAGACCAGCTGTTTTGATTTTTAAAGTAAACTCAAGCAAGGATGGCAGTACGGTACAGAGTTGTAAACGGGCCGACTATTTGGGGCCCGAACCCGAAAATATAAGCCCGAACCCGGCCCGAAAACTAAATTGAAGCCCAAATCATGCCCGAAAAACCCGAAAGTTAAGTTAGGTCTGAAAAATTTAACAATGTTGCCAAGTTATTTTGATTACATTTTTGTGCACCTAAGACAAAAAGCACGTCTCAGGCCCGAATTAAGCCCGAAATCTTTGTCAACTTTAGGCCCGAAGCCGGCCCGACTTACAACTCTGGTACGGTACGGTACGTTCAGAATTTGCGAACTACGTACCTCGCACCTTGAACCGTGCCGTACCAGCGTAGTGTACTTCAGTTCAGTTTCTGAAACGTACCGTACCCGTACCATTACAAAAAAAGCGTACCGTACTTCTTAGCAAAAATTCAGACGTACCGTACCGTACTTACGTACAGCCATCCTTGCTTTTAACTACTCGCAGCTTTAGCTGACTTTGAAATCACTAGTTTATAAATCAGCGATCTCAATTCACTCATTTAACGTCGGCTTCAGCTGTCTTTTGCCTCTTGCATACAAAAAAGCTGACGCAATGTGCGAAAAATCTGGATTTTTAAACCTCTGCGTATTGCGCTAAAGCAGTGTTTCTTAACCATTTTCTTCTGCGACCCAAATTCGAACAGAAACCCTTTCCGCAAGAACAGTTGTGACTCAAGTAAATAGTTACAAAACAACAACAACAAAACAGAAGTTTTATTAAATATTTATTGCCGTTTCGCTTCAACAATTTTTGAAATCGTGGCTCAACATCACTCAACGCTAAACGCATTGAATGCTCTGCATCAAGCTCGTAGCAAGAAATCCGCAATGGTTGAGGCGCTATTTGGGGGGTAGGGGCTTTGCCACCAGTGCTCAAAATTTTGTTGCAAAAATAACTTAATTTTAGGCCTATTTTGATCAAAATTAATACTTTTAAAACTTGGCATAGGAATTGGCAGTGCAAATATGATTCAAAGTGGTTGCATAAATGGGCTATGTGAGAGGTGGCTAATGGTAAAAGTTTCAGTTCTCTTATTTGCAAGCTGATAAATCATAAAATCCTTTAGTTCAATGAAACCCACACGGAGGAAACTATTTGGTCCATATTTTATAGAAAAAATGATTCAGAGAGAGGGGGTTAATAGAAAGAGATTTGGGAGAAGTGATTCGTAATTAACTAACACTGAATAATAAATAGCCCCCTACCCCCTATTCCTAAGTTTTCAAAATACTTTTAGATGAAAACCTATGTTCAGCATTTTTAAACAAGCGATCAAATTTGATTGCTCATTTTTAGCAATTTTTCAAAGTTTTTACTGATTGTTTTTTTTTTTTAACAAGTTAGCCCTCCTAAACGTATGTTTCAAAAGATGCTTTAAATACCCTTTTGGCCCATTCCAGTGCAAAAGACTGTTTCAATAGCGCTAAAAATCTGGCATTTCCCTTATTTTGCATTTTGGTCGACAGGCTAATGCCCCCGCCCGTACCTCTGCTTACGCTACTGCTCTGCATCTAGAAGGTTTCTATATTCGTCCTTCATAAATGCCTGAGCAGAAAACTCAATCTCACATAAATATGAACTTGGAAAAGGGATTGTAATTTTTGAGGCTTCTTCATACAATGCTGGATATTCGTTTGCCTAACTATGAAATAAAGATAATCAAACTTCTGAGGGGTCTACTTGTGTCAGCTACCCAATCATAAAGCCTTGGCGACCCATGGTTTGAGAAACGCTGAGCTAAAGCTTCGCAGTTGTTTCCGTTCTAACTTTTCTCTAATATATGACATGCTACGATAGTCCTAAGGGCTAAGGTCCTAGCATCTATAGGCAGGGGCGTATTTAGGGGGGGGCCATTGGGCCATGGCAGCTACCCATTCATAAAGCCCCCTTTGGGTCGCTAGGATTGCAAAATTGCATAGTAAAGTGAGCAAAATTGAGGCATGGCCCCCCCCTTTGTAAGTTGGGCATCAGGCTTTCAGGCTTTGGGCTGGAAATTTGAGTGAGTTCGGGTGAAAAACGGGACGGACCTTGAGTAAAGACCTTTTTTTTTTTTTGGAGATGACCTAATTTTGGGCAGAAAAAACCTTTGAATTTCGGATTTCGGCCGAAAAATCACTCTGAATTTTGGCGAAGACCTTATTTTTTTTTTGGAGATCACCTAATTTTGGGCAGAAAAAACCTTTGATTTTCGGATTCCGGCCGAAAAATCACTCTGAATTTTGGCGAAGACCTTTTTTTTTTTTGGAGATCACCTAATTTTGGGCGGAAAAAAGCTTTGAATTTCCGAGCTTTCCGAGACATTTCGCCTCAAGTTTCGGACAAACCGTCTGAAACTGATTCAAGATCAATGAAAATTCGAGTCAAGGTCGTTTGCACACTTCTCACTCTTTCAAAATAGCCCCCCCCTTTTCAAAATCCTGCGTACGCTACTGTCTATAGGCAACAGTTATGACATCACAATTGGCCATACTCGTGAGTGTGAGTGGTGGCATCATAATACAATATTGTAACCATAGGCGAAGCCAGGATTTTTGATTGGGGGGGCCCAAATCACCAATCACATGCAATGACGTCATCAGAAACTTCGAAAGAGGAATTTTTTGTGGGGGCAAAGATATCGTAGAATGGAAGATCAGATGCCTTGGCCTGGTGTTGGCACGTAACTAGGAACTCGTCCGAAGGGGAGGGCTTAAACCAATAGTTAAAATGTGAAAATGTCTAAATTGAGAGACGTGTTGAGTAAGGAAATGTACTGTAATTCAAAGGTATTATTGACTGGGGGCTGAGCCCCCAGCCGCCGGAGGCTATGGGGGTCTGGGGGCTCCGCCCCCAGCCGCTGGGCGATTTTTCGTAATTTTTTGAAAAAAAAAGCTGTTTTAACACCGTTGGATCACATTTCGCCATAGGTGGGCAAGTTGATGCAAAACGTTAGCTTCGTTAGCCACTAGTCCGTTAACAAACTTCACACCTCCGTTAACGTTAGTCCGTTATTTTCAGCTTTAATTAACGGAAGTTAATAAAGTCCGTTAATTCGTTAATATTTTGCGTATAATTTACATTTCTTTTTATTCACTCGCTTCTAGAACACGTATTGACGCTGTTGAGCTGATTGTAAGGAAATATACATAACTGTGGTGGTCTTTATGTGCTTTGGAAGTTACATTTTAGAGTCCAATCTAATTTCAAGATAGAAATAAGTTCAAATGCACAAACGAAGCTGCAATCGAAAAATCTTTAGAAATTGTGAACAGCGATAATTAATAGACCTATGAGGCTGCGGCTTATTATTTGCCACAAAAAAGAGCTCGTTTCTTCGCTTTTTTCTATAAAACTCGTGCTAATACGCAACAAGTGTTACCAGTGCAAACTGGCTTGTACCGGTCCGATGAATGAATGGTGCAAGATATTAACGATAAAAACCTTAACGCAAGTTAACAGAACTTAGCGAAAGTTAATATAGTCCGTTAACAGAACTTAACGGAAGTTAATTTAGTCCGTTAACATGAAAAAACTTTTTAACGGATTAACGAGTTAATGAAAAAGTTAGCTTCGTTATTAACGATTAACGGACTTGTGCCCTCCTATGCATTTCACACGTATTCAGAGCCTCATTTGAAAGTACTAAATTTTTAACGTTTGAAATCCAACCGACAAGTTTGACGTCCTTCGTGGTCTACTCCTGGGAAATCATTACGACTTCCACTGGCAGTTAGGTGGCCAGATCAACCACCAACCCTGCAGCTACAAAGCAGCTCGAGTCATAAGATGCACAGAGCTGGACAGCGCTGTTTCGAGCTTTTAGCTCTCATCGGCAGCCCTCAGCTTCTCTAACAAAGTTATTCCCCAGCTGTAATTTTTTATTACATAATGACGACAAACAAACACAACATGTCACAATTGTTTTCAAATTGTTTTCAATGTTAATCAATTTTAATCTGCACAGAGCTGGACAGCGCTGTTTCGAGCTTTTAGTCGACCATGAAGGACGTCAAGATATTGCAATTTTAATCTTTTGTTGAAGGTATTCCCCAGCTGGACAAGACTCTTGGCCGAACTGAACAAAGTTATTCCCCAGCTGGACAAGACGCTTGGCCGAACTGGACAAACCTTAAGGGCTTGCACAGCGGCAGAGGGTTTGTAGGGAATAAACGATTTTTCACTTGTGGTACTTAAAATAAACAAGTGAAAAAATCGCTCAACCCTTGCAGTAAGGATAGCCATAGGCTATCCCTACTACAAGGGTTCCCCTTGTGTGACCACGGAAATCATAACCGACAAGTTTGACGTCCTTCGTGGTCGATTCCTGGGAAATCATAACGACTTCCACTGGCAGTTAGGTGGCCAGAGCCTCTGCCGCTGTGCAAGCCCTTAAGGTTTGTCCAGTTCGGCCAAGAGTCTTGTCCAGCTGGGGAATAACTTTGTTAGAGAAGCTGAGGGCTGCCGATGAGAGCTAAAAGCTCGAAACAGCGCTGTCCAGCTCTGTGCATTTGAAATCCAATTGAAAAAATAAAGTTGTTCGGTTCTTTTTTTGCTTGTAATTTCTTTTTTTGCTTGCTTAAAGTTGTTCAGTCCAAAGCACGTTTAAAATCTTGCATTTTGGGGTTAAATTTTGTAAGTGACTTGGTCCAGGTATGGGGAAGTAAAGTATATTGCCTCCTGCAATATTTTAGCAGTAAATAACAATCCACTCGAAAATTTTCCTTAGAGATTATTGTTTTGTGAATAAAACAACCAGTTCTAGGAGCATATATACGGCCAGGGGGCCCAGGCCCTCTCAATTCAAAAATTTGTTCAATGAGCATTTTCCTTACTGTACCAAATTTTTTTCAAAAGTATTTCGTCGCATAAAAACTGGCCAGGTGGAGGTGAATTGTTATTGAAAAATCTGCAATAGATGGTTACGCCTACTCACCATGGTATTGCCCAGGCCGGATTTACATTGAGTTAGACTCCTGGCACTTTGGGATTTTTGCAATATTTTCCTGCCAAATATAGGTGATCAAAAAAAGTCTTGTATGAGGGCAGGACCCATGGCACTGCGCCATCTGTTAAATCCGTCCCTGGTTATTGCATTACGTTCATAAAAAGGTTACATGAGACCCTGAATTAGCAACTTTTAGGATAAAAACCCCTAATTTCACTCGGGTTATACGTTTAAATTGGTTGGCAAACATTAAATTGAGGGGCCCGGACCCCGGGATCAATATTATTTTAGGGGGCCATTTAAATATTATTGTAAGGGACCCATTTAAATTGGTTGGCAAAAATTAAATTGAAGGGGCCCCGAGCTCCTTGGATCAATATTATTGTTGGGGGTCCATTTAAATTTGGGGCCCATTTAAATTGGGGTCCATTTAGATATTGTTGTAGGGGGCCCATTTAAGTTGGTTGGCAAACATTAAATTGAGGGGGCCCGGGCCCGCCGGATTAATTTTGTTGTTAATTACTATTGTATGCGTGTACCGATGTACGCGAAGATGCTAAAAGAAACTAAAACAAAAGAAACAATAGTCTTTTTTGTGACATTTTTATCATTGCTAGCATTTCAATTGGGGGGGGGTCGGGGCCCCTTGGGCCCCCCTGGCTACGCCTATGATTGTAACGACAAATTAAGAGGCTATAATAATTACTCAAGAATAGCCTAGACTATGAGCACGTCGGGCACGGTGGCACGAATCTTTATTGACGTCCGCACGTAGCACATAAAACGTTTAGTAGGCAAATTCAAACAGCGTACCGACGTACCCAGGGGCGTATTTGGGGGGGGCATTGTGCCATGGCCCCCTCTTTGGGTCGCCAGGATTGTAAAATTGCATAGAAAAGTAAGCAAAATTGAGGCATACCCCCCCCATTACAAGTTGGGCATAAGGTTTGGTCACACAACGGCTATGTTCTGTCCGTTTCGTCTATAGGCTTTGGGCGAAAAATCGGACCAAATTTGAGTGAAGACCTTTTTTTTTTGTTTTTTTTGCTCTTCACCTAATTTTGGGTAAAAAAACGGACTGCTTTTTGGACGGAACAATTTGATTCAGACCTTTGCTCTTCTCACATTTTCTAAAGTTTCTGGCCCCCCGCCCCCCCTTTTCAAAATCCTGCGTACGCTACTCCGTACCCGTACCATTACAAGAAAGGCGTACCGTACCAACGCAGCGTACCCGTACCATTACAAAAAAGGCGTACCTACCAATATACCGTACTTCTTAGCAAAAGTCGAGGCGTACCGTACCGTACTGCCATCCTTGAACTCAAGCTTTTGAGGTCGCGGAATTTAACCTCAAAATACGAGCGTTTAAAGTTATTTTAGATTTGATCTGAAGTAGGCGCGTAGCCAGGATTTGGAAAAGGGGGGGGCTTTTTTGAAAAAGTGAGAAAAGTGCAAAGGACCTTAACCTGAATTTTCATTATTCTTGAATCAGTTTCACATGGTTTGTCCGAAATTTGAGACGGAATTTCTCGGAAAGCTCTGAAATTCAAACGTTTTTTCGGTTCAAAAACGGGTGGTCTCCTAAAAAAAAAGGTCTTCACCGAAATTGAGTCTGATTTTTCGGCCAAAATCGGAAATTCAAACGATTTTTCTGCCCAAACACAGGTGGTCTCCAAAAAAAAAAAAAAAGGTCTTCACCGAAATTGAGTCTGATTTTTTGCCCAAAATCGGAAATTCAGACACTTTTACACACCGGATCACGACATCTACTTTACAACTTCGGCAGGGGGCTGTTTTAAATTTTTCACCAAAAATCGGCCTAAAAAGCAACAAAAACGTGCGATTTTGCATACTTCACTAGCCAATGGGGGGGCTCGAGCCCCCCGCCCCCCCCTGGCTACGCTACTGATCTGAAGTAAGGTGGAGTTAAAGGAGCTAAGAAATTTAATTCTTCTTCGAAATAACTTCTGAATTTTAGCAATTTAGTGATTCGTATGGCTTTAAAACGTGCAAAGTGCGATTAAAATGACGTAAAAATCGCTTCTTTTTTGCTGCAAAATCACAAAAATCGCCCAGCGACTGGGGCCCTGCCCCCAGGTACACGTCCACAGTCACTATATATTTAATGACTATGCCCCCGTTTGTGACACGCTTGAGTTGCATCGGTTTGTTTAGCACGGAGCCTAAATCAGACAAGTTTTGTGCAAAAAATTTACTTTTCGTTCACCCCTCCTAGCAAAATCCTGGTTGCGTGTCTGGTAGCATTCACTGTTGTAGATAGATTTTTCAGGCGGTTGTGGGCCGCAGACGAAACAAGCTAAGAAACGCTGCCGGCCTTTAGGTTTCTCTCTTTTTTAGACATGAATTGTACGGAGTCAAACAGAGTAAATAGTATTTTCGCGAATAGAAGAAATCGTGGAGAAATATTTAGGGCATCTTTTTATTCCCTCAAGTAATTCTCATTTCTTCAGTAAAACCGATTTTGAGCAGCATCTCTTTGAAAGATTAGAGCTAAATATGCGATCTTTTAGTTTTTAAACGTATTTTGGACTTGACCAGTAATTGTGCGAGGGCTGATTGGATTTAGCAGCATATATTCATTCAAACTCTTCCGAATCTTGGTAATTTAGCTTTTTCTGATTGCTCTGAAAACGTGCAAAATGTCATCCAAATGGCGTTAAATGGCTATTTTTTTCCGAATTGCTAGAACTGCCCAGCGGCTGAGAGCTTTGCCCATAGGCTTCCACAATGGTACCTTGTTCTCACCATACCTGTCAACATTTGAAAGTGCCTAACCGGGAGATTTCTTACCAGCAAATTGAATAGCTGGGAAGTTCCACCCCCCAGACCTCCCTCCTGTTTCTACTGCTAGAATAATTATTGTTATCTTTTAATTATATATCAATTAAATCAAATCTTTTATTATACTCGCTGTAATACGCCGGAGCGTGTAACGAGTTGGCGGGGCCCATCTCCGCGTCATTGCGCTCGGGCAACACAGCTCCATTTGAAGAAATGTCGCAACGGTGGCGAGCCGTTGGCAACACTGTGTCCGATTTGACCGGTCCGAGATTTGAACCTCCGACCTCCCGCTCCAGAGACGAACGCGTTACCGCTCGCCAGTATACAAAAATATAAAGTACACATTACCAAAATTTTGACATTACCATTTCAGGTTCTAGCAGTTCTGGCTACTAAAAGACTGACTAATTAAATCAAGCAGTCTTTTTATTTTGGATATGGTGCCAGGTAACCGATAACATCAGTACTGTTTCATACACTTTACTGACACACGGCACAAAAAGTCATGCAACATTCAGCGCAGCAGACTTTCCAAAAAATATTGAACGATAAAAGTGAAATGTCATTCAACGACGTCTACTTTAACCAGACCCGCAGCCTCGCAGAAAAAATTTTCGCCCTCGGCCTAGACAAAATCAGTGGTATATGTGTATAGCGATATATTATTTAGCGCCCCCTCTTAACTCTTATTTAGCGCCCCCTTTTTCGCCCCCCCCCAACCCTTACCTTAAGCATTTGCTCCTACTTGCGGGTCTGACTTTAATTCTTGTGGGCTTGATTATGTTTGTATGTGGCTTTTTTGGCAGCATTCAACCCTACTTTGAAAGGTTTAAAGCCAGCTGCACTGCAGTCACAATTTAATTTGCGATTAGAAGCGCGCACACAGTGTCATTGTGCAAATCTGGTTCTGTTTTCGGTTACAGTCTTCCGCACCATGGAAAAGGTTCCTTTGCTAAATGCGTTTGAGTGAGGTATGCACAAGAGCGATTTCATTAATGCAGCAAGATTGTTGAAAATTCGTTCACCGGCTATTTTCTTTTGCCCCATAAAAAAGATTTGCGAACAAAACTGATTAATTTTAACATTAAAAAAATATTGAGCTAAATCGTGATATCGGGAGATTTTTTGTTGAGATCGGGTGATCGGGAGAAATCCTCAAAATCGGGAGTCTCCCGACGAAATCGGGAGAGTTGACAGGTATGGTTCTCACGCATGAAATTTTTACTACCAGCAACTTTCAAAATTGTTATTGCAGGGTTTTTAGATAAATAAATGCTGTAACGAAATGGAACTATTTCCGCGAAACCCTACTTGACTATAATAGCGTGCGTTTTCATTTTTGGTTAAAATAAATTACCTGCAATTGGGTAATGGTTGCTTTTTGAAAAATTGAAACCGTTTTTTAAAATTTCTGGATGCGCCTCTGGGGGCACCGAACCACACTTTTGATACTCCCGAACTATGCAACCCAACAACTGATTATGAAACGACTGAAACTGGTATACGAGGCTTTTTTAGTCACTCTTTGGCCGATAAAATATATATTTTGACATTGTTTGAAATTCCAAACCCACCTGGGTGGCCCAGATGAAAATATTTTTAATTGCTCTCTTATCGGGAAAGTGAAAACTTTTTTTGAGAATCTCATTGTTTCAGATTTAAATGGACCGGTCGTTCATACGGCTTGCTTCTAAGCAATCTCCCGTCTAATTATTTATTAGTGAATGTTGACACAGCAACGGACCAAAATAATTTTAACATTTTATTTACAACATTTTGAATTATCAATATTTTGGAGAAAAACTGTAAAAGCAGTCCAGCAGTTTAAACTTGCTATTAACAATAAAAGAAGATAGTTTTGTTGTCAAAAGAATCATGCAAATAGATTTATCACCTGGTTTTACTTTTCTTATCTTTTTCAATACCAGAATACATTGTCAAGTAGGGGGTTAATATCATCAGAATAAGTTTCAAATAAAACGAACTATGGAGTTTTGCGATGATGAAGAAAATTGCAAAATCCACCAAAGTGAGTGCCGACAAACGCAACGTTGATCATCTTTTCCCCTCCCCGATATTGACAGAATGCTCCCCATTTTCAAATAGAGCGTTAAATTGCTATTCAAGAAAACATTGTCAAGCAAGGGGCACTTTAAAGATAACACCATCAGAATAAATTTGACTTAAGACAAAATATGGAATTGTGCTATATTGAAAAAAATTTACAATTTTTTTTTTCACTACGCGGCGACGTCGAATCGCATGGCGTTGACGCGTTTTTCTGTCAGAATTACTGTGGTTCTACAGAACACTATAGCCTCTACTGTAATTACAGTTTATTTACCAAGTTGCCTTGGCCAGGAGACAGCGAAGGGACCTTTCGGTCTTCGAGCCAAGCTACCACTAGATCTAATGGAACCCGAGTCTACCGCTTCAGTAGCAGACGCTCTATCCACTCGACCACTGATCGGTAAAAGTCTGAGACCAGGATTAGCTATGCAATACGTCATTATGCTGTATGACAACGCAACCGGATAGCCTACGCTGTATGCTATGTTCATCCAAGAAAATTGCCCTTAGTGACCAATCAACCATATTATCTGGTTATTTCATTTTTCTTATCGCAGGTTGTTGCTACCCTCTATTTCAGATTGCCTATCCCAGATTGCCCTCCCAGATTGCATATCTCCTTCATATTTTATTCAAATCTTTCCAACTTCGAATTTGCAGACGACAATGTAAATTCTACCGTAGAATTGCAAATTTTTAGTTTCGTCCTCTTTAGAACTGGTGATACGGTAGAGCCACTATTGTACGCAGTGCCGTTACCAAAACAAATGAAGAAGAGGGGCACTAGCCTAAAGTGAGGGGGCTCTAAAATAGACTGAGTTTTTGCACATTAAAAATTATCTTGTAGGGTTGCAAATTATGCGCAATTTTTAAAATTCTCTATTCATGTTCAAAAAAAGAGACCTTTTATGCCGGCATGCCGACAGCGTTTCTTAGCTCTGTTTGTCCGCACCCAGCCTGGCCCAGCATTTGCTTGGAAAATCTATTTGCAGCAGTGACTGCGATCTAAACAATCTTGAGTGGACTCTAGAAAAAACAAAAACAGCTGGTCTTTTAACAAGAAAAGTTGTATTTTTCCAAAAAGAGGGGGAGGGCATGAATCAAAAGTTAAAATACTTTTATTCGAAAATGTCTCGGTTAGGTGGCGTGCTGAGCAAACTGGTACAACTTAATCGTATCTGGGGGCTGTGCCCCTTGAGGAGGTCCTGGTGCGCAGCCCCCTGCCCCCAGCCGCTTGGCGATTTTTATTTTAATTTTTGCAAGAAATAGCCTTGTCAGCACCATTTTGATTACATTTCGAACGTTTTCAGAGCTATTTGAAAGAACTAAATTGCTGAAATTCGAAAATCATGCGAAAGAATTAAATTTCCCATCCCCTTTAGCCCCCTTGCTTACAGATCATGTCCAAAACATTCTTAAACGCTAGAATTTGGGGCTAATTAGTCCCTCAGGGCCCCTTTTGGTAGCGCCACTGTTCACGTATTATTTATTTTGTTTCATGTCATGATCACTAACCAAGAAACGATTTTATATGCCTACGTCTCTATTTCGAGGCATATCCTTAAACGCTAAGCGACCCAGATGTGCGTCGCAAACCCATGGTATAGTCCGGTTTTGTGCTCAAACTTTCTGCCCAAGTTACAAAGGGGGGGCATGATGTGATTTTGCATACTATTCTATGATAATTATACTATACTGGCGACCTAAAGGGGGGCATGGCACCATGGCCCCCCTTTAAATACGCCCCTGAGTGTGTACCGTGTTAATAAAAATAAGATGGATCATTGCATCAAAATTATGTTACAGCAGTTGGTTGCCTACAATTTCGCAAAAGATGGAGAAAACGTCAGACGAGAATTATGTTTGAGCGTTATTATTTCTTTTTACATCATTGTTTGTTGTCTTAAGGCTACATTATGTTTCGTAAAAAGTGTTTTGAGCAAACCGAAATGGGGGAAACAAGCACCCGTTAGGGGGAGGAACGGCCCACCTGCCCCCACACCCGCAGTGGCGGCACTGGTTATGCCTCTTACCAAGCACATTCTTTTCGTAAATTTCTAGTAATACTGAACAGTCACAGGTATTGTATTAAGGCATGAACCTAAACTTGGCATTGAACAAAAAAAAGCTCAAAATAACACTAACAGGTCTAAAAGTGTTGCCAACTTTGCACTAAATGTCAGGAAAAAAACTGACTTTTGCATAATTAAAAAAATTGAATTATTTAGACATTGGACATTGCTAAAAGCTCAACTTGTTAACGTTGAAGAACGTGAGTCAATCCAGATTTGTTTTAAGGTTATGTTCATATGACCGACCAGTGGTCAGTGGATAGAGCGTCTGATACTGAAACGGTCCACTCGGGTTTGATTCCCAGTCGGGTCAAACCTAAGACTATAAAAATTGGCATTTACAGCTTCCCTGATTGACGTTCAGCAATTAAAGGGAGAGTGCGAAGCCTCCATCGTGTGTGGTAGACAGATGGGCGGGCAGTGGTGTAAAAAGTACTCAAAAGTTGCAATCAAGTGAAAGTTTCGTTGCTGACAAAAATACTATTTGAAGTAAAGTGCAAAGTACTGACCAAAAAAGCACTCGAGTTAGAGTAAAAAAGTAGCCGTTTTAAAAGTACTCAAGTACATGTATTTAGAAATATTCAAGCAAAATAAACCAACTATACCAGTATTCAATCAACATATGACAACTGGTCGACTACCTTTACCAGAGGTGGAGTCGAGGACACAAGGCTCGAGGCCAAGGCCAAGGACACAAAAAAATTCCTTGGCCAGGGCCATGGACAAACCCTCTCGAAGCTGAGGACCATGGACACAGGCGCAAGTCTTCTCAAAAAAAAGGTCTTCAAAAAATTTTTACATGCAAAAAGGTCTTCAAAAACCAGACAGAGATCGCAACTGAAGAGTTCTGTCCGAAAAGCTTATTGTAAAAGCAAAATGAAATCGACTTTATTGAAAGTCATATTCAAAATTTTTTTCAGGCGATCTCTACTTAAGGAAAACAAAAATAGGTTTTCGCAAATTTTCCGCCAAGTTTCTGGCGTTTTTCAACAAAATTTCAACGGTTCAAAAAATAGTGCTGTCCTCGAGCCGAGTACAGGGCAATTTTCGAGGACTTGAGCCTTTGAGGCCAAGGCCAAGGGCTTCAAATTGTGTCCTCGAGGACGTCCTCGAGGCCAAGGCCAAGAACTTCAAAATGTATCCTCGAGGCCAAGGATGTCCTCCTGGACTCCACCTCTGACCTGCTACATAGCGACCTGCTCCATCACTGCTACATAGCGCTTGGTCTTTTAACCCTCATTCTCTAAATAAGTCATGAATTATTAATTCTTGCACGTTTTTTGTTACTGTATTCAAGAAAATTAATCAAAAAAGAACAACCGCAAAACTTCGAGATTTGAAAATCATGCCACACAAAATTTACATCAAATCATTTTACGAAATCGTTGCTCAAATACTCATTCACTGTCATTGTTAAATTACGCTAAAATTTAAAAACACTGCGCACGTGTCTTATCAGTGCATAAAAGTCTACTGTATCTACAGGTTGGGCCAACAGTTCGCATCATAGCTATTTGAGGATATTCTGCGATAGCCTTTTTTGGATTTAATCAAAAACAATACATCCAAAGTCTTTAATACAGCCAAATTATTTTAATACACCTAAAATCTGTAACACAATATCACCAAAATCTTTCAACCATTGTCAATCTTATTCAAATAGAATCTATTTGAATAAGATTGACAATGGTTAAAAGAAATTAACCGAAAGGTCTCAATAAATATGTTCAACAGTACTTTGGCTGTATAGTTTTGATTAAATTATTCAAGAAGTCCATTTACCGTGCTCCTAAGTTTTTTGGATTAATTAATTAATCAAAATTATATCGGATTTTTTTAATTTAAATTTCACAACTGCTGAAGGCAGGCAGAAGCCTGCAAAACATTACGTCACTTAAATCACCCAAAATGATTGCACATAGCCCATTTAGATAGTTTGGGTCTCTACTAATTGCTCGTCATATTGAAAACATTTTGTAATTACATTACATAATATGTTGCAGTATCGTGCAATAATGTTTATTGCATATATAACGCGTGATTTTTGGCTCATTCTGCAGAATTTAGCATTAGAAACGTAGAGCAATCGTAGAACGCATTTTTGGCAAATTTATATCTATGATTGCTTCTTTCATGATTTACTTTTAATAGAGTAGACATCTATGCCAGTATGCGGTGGAGGGCAGACACCAATCAGCAAACGTGAAACTAAAACCATTTTAAACTGCTTTTCGCCGGACTTGGCCTGAATCATAGACGCACACGTAGAGAAAAGGCATGGCTACAGTAGCTGTGGTGGTTTCATCTTTTACGCAAGAGTTGCCAGCCGAAAAGGAATAAAAGACAACTAACTAAACTGAATTGAACGATTCCCGGTGGAAAAGTTGACCGTTCTGACAAATTTGGGGTTCAAATTTAAGATTGCAGTACTTTGTACTTTTCTGAATCAAAATAATACTTAAGTAGAGTTACTTCACTTTAAAAGTCAGCAAGTAAAAGTAGCCGCAAAAAGAACTACTCAAAAAGTACTTGTTACTGGAAAAAACTACTCGAGTAATCAATTGAAGTAAAAGTATTTCCTTATTTTTACACCACTGTGGGCAGATGGCAGCTTGACTCGAAGACTAAAAGGCTCCTTCCAGTAGCGTACGCAGGGTTTTGAAAAGGGGGGGCAGAAACTTCAGAAAATGTGAGAAGAGCAAAGGTCTGAATCAAACATCAGTTCGATTTTTCGCCCAAAATTAGGTGAAGAGCAAAAACAAAAGGTCTTCACTCAAATTTGGTCCGAATTTTCGCCCAAAGCCTAGAAGAAACGCATAGAATATAGCCTTTGTATGATCAAACCTTATGCCCAACTTGCAATGGGGGGGCATACCTCAATTTTGCTTACTTTTCTATGTAATTTTGCAATCCTGGCGACCCAAAGGGGGGGCCATGGCTCAATGGCCCCCCTAAATACGCCCCTGGCTCCTTCGCTGTCTCCTGGCCAAAGCAACTTGGTGAATAAAATGTAATAACAATAATTACGATATTTAATATTAAAAAAAAAAGCTAAGCAAAATTGCTATATTTTGCGTAGGACAGAAAGAAACAAAATCAACTAATAAACTAAAAAAAACAATGTTGGCAACACACTGTATTTAGCAACAACAAATTTCTTCACGCAATTTTCCCAACTAGCAAATGGATAATCAAGACAATGACTGCGCTTACACGCAATCGATCCAAAAGCTACGAGTATGTCAATTCATTCTTTTGCTCGGCTAAACCCGACCGTTTTATGAAACAAAACAAATCAAAGCACATATTAAACCAATGTCCTATCGACAGCATGTAAACGCAGTAGAACACTGTGTACATTATGTCAAACAAAATTGCTTGTCATCAACCCCTCAACAATTTTTTTCCAGCCATAACCCAAAATTAAGACCACCAACTTTTCAAGTTTTCCAAAATTTCGATATTTTACGCATTAAATAGACTCATTGCATAAGCGGATCAAACGCGTCCATTGAAGTGATGCGATCAAAAAAAAAAAAGAATTTCAAACAAGGAATGGAGGAATGGAATGATAATTATTTTGCCGGTGGCATGGTCAAATTATTTATTACAGCCTTAAAATTAAAGAATATGAGGATCTAAAAGCACAACAAGCACTGTACGATATTGAACACAAATTTCTTCCATTTCAAACGTACGCCACAGCATAAACCCAAATTTATATACATATCCAGACCATGCTATTTTTTTTCTTTTGTGAAAATTACATGAAAATGCAGAAAAGGCAATCCAATGTTTAAAAAAATAATGCTATTTTAACCAGGTTGATACGTATTGACAAATTGTTTTGTTTCTATGGCTGTATATTAAAACTTTAGCCAAACTAGTAGATCGAGTAAACTTGTTGAGGAAAATGTTTTTTTCAGGTTGTGTAGGATATACGCATTTACCGTATAGGAAAAAGCTCGTTGATGTTAAAGCATTTGCTTTTTCAGTGCCCGGTGTTGATCGGTCTAGTCATGGGATTTCCGAAATGCGCAAACCACAAAAGAGGCCAACATTTTATTTTGATGGTCGCTTTGCAATTTCTTGGGAAGTTAAAACCCATAGATAGCTACATGTGAATTGACCCCGCTTCAGCATCACACGTCATTTTCGGTCATGTATTTCAGCTGATGATGCTGGCAAATCGCTGATTTTTCAAACCGAAGAGAAAGTGCTTCGCCGAATATAGACCCGATTTTCCCCCAAATAAGATTGTAGGTAACGTAATGGGTATTGCTATTATAGCGTGATAATCACCGCAAGTGACGCGGCGTTTAATTTGTGAGAACCGACCATCGATGGCGTCATTTATAGCTAGGTGCGTCATCTAATCGCTGAGCAAGTGAGCAGCATTAGAAAATAGCGCGACATTGCCAAGCACAAAAAGCGGGAGATAATCGAAGTCGGTGGTTTTGATTAGTGAAGGTTGGAAATTTTTATTTAAACTACTTAGCTGTATTTGTTTTGTTATTCAGTTTCAACTAATAAATAATTGAATTAAAAAAAAAAAAAAATTGAGAGGGCGGCAGACGTTTTGGTGCTGCGGTTGGCAGAGTTTTGGTGCTGCTGTAGTAGTGCAAGTTATGCTACTTAGTAAGAGAAATAGGAGCAGATGGCTTCATTTCGTACATCACATTTACTTAAACAGCCGCAATTAAGCCCCGGCCGACAAGGGCGTCGGCAGAAAAATTTTCAGGGGGGCCAATAAAAATAGAGCCAGTATTAACTACTTCAAATAGAAGAATTTTTGAAATTTGGGAGGTTTAAGATAGAGTATGTGAAAATTTAAGGGGGGCCATGGCCCCCCCTGCCCCTTCTTGCCGATGCCCATGCCGACCGACACTGAGTGTCAAATCGTGAGCGTACGGGCGTCTTTTCAGATTACTTTAAACGGATATTCGGTACGCTCCCGTACTGCTTTACCATTGCACAAGCTGCCAGTGGATGGAAATAACCTATCGTATGATCAAAATTTTGCGCCCAAACTATAGACCTAGCGTAAAAAGCAGAGACAGAAAGAAATTTTATGTTTTCCATTTAGGTATATATTTTTCGTTTTGATTTTTGTTTGTAATCACCTACCCACTACCCAGCATTGCTGAGCAAGAAAAAAATTCTAAACGAGGCAACTAAAAAAATGTAAACTCATGGATTGATCAGTTTTGTATTTGAGGAAAAAAATTTTGGTCAAACCCCATGCTATATCGCATGTAGTCATTTATTAACTGTCTTTCAAATTTTTTTGCCATCCGTAAGGCTATAATTACTGTTGTTCGTTACGGGCCGTATTCTTTTTCAGGTTAAATTCTTTCAAATGTATTTTAAACGATAAATGCAATTGCGTTTGGACGTTTCATAAAAAAGAGCTTGATTACACGAGTTTTAACATCGTGTGATTAGGTGAAAAAATAATGCAAGTTTACAGGAAGTAGCACAACAATTAAGCTTGGTAGCAGCGATAATGCAAACATTATTGTTCGAATCTATTTAAATAGCTGAATCTAAAGCACTCGTCTGTTTCGTCTGATATGCAACTGCTACAGGTTTATTGTTGAAGGCCGGCCGGCAAAAAAATTTCAGTTTTTAACCGTTCCGCAGTATGAAAAAGGTTGCCATAGGCTGGTGTAAAGGTTTGAAATTTATGAAGAATAGATGGGATCAGATATTTCTAAAATAGCCCAAAACTTTGTTAGACTTGCGAATATTTGAGGTCGCAAATGATCGTTTGTTAAGTGCATTTCACCAGCGCTGCAAAGTTGTTAGTTTGCAAAGTTAGCTCAAGATAGGTAAAAGGCGGCGGGATAGCGGCTTGAAAACCGACTGGAACCTAAATTGTGTGAGCCCAGCAACAACCCAATTTCCGAACCGACGTGCGCTTCAAAGTTTTCTGCCATTCGATACAAACAAATTTCAAATTTATTCTAGCAAAAAGGCTACAAAGTTATACATTTTAGAAAGGTTTACTTCGATGTTTGGAATCTTATACTAGAGATACTAACGTGTTTCGACACAGTCTTATGTCATCTTCACGGAGTTACATTCAAAAACATAAGCAATACACTGAAAACAATTTAATGCAATATGCGCTGAACTATCGCTACGCGTTTTGACCTTGCTCAAAGGTCTCATCCGGCGACAATAACACAATATATACATCACCTAAACAAAATATACGCATTGTGCGATTGAGTTAAAATTCAGGTAGAAAATTTTCGCGGTATACACATCTGCTCAGTCTACGTACAATTTCGTGACGACAAATGCACAATTCCGTGAATTGTACATAGACTGAACAGATGTGTATACTGTAAAAATTTTCTACCTGTATTTTAACTCAATCGCACAATGCGTATATTTTGTTTAGGTGATGTATATATTGTGTTATTGTCGCCGGATGAGACCCTTGAGCAAGTTCAAAACGCGTAGCGATAGTTCAGAGCATATTGCATTAAATTGTTTTCAGTGTATTGCTTATGTTTTTGAATGTAACTCCGTGAAGATGACATAAGACTGAGTCGAAATATGTTAGTATCTCTAGTTTAAGATTCCAAACATCGAAGTAAATCTTTCTAAAATTTATTCTAATCTCATAAAATTGCACACGTCTTCACGATAATGAAACGATCAAGTTTCTAATTGTTTGATAGAATATTGCTAATATAGTATTACATTTACTTTCTCGATAGGGAGGCTGCAAACTGAGTGTTTACTAGGAGTTCACAATTAATTCATGACGACAAACTTCAACAGCAGTATTACGTTTCAATCATTGCTAATTAGAGGCTTCAATTAATCGAAGAACTTGATTTAGCTTCAAACTTTCCCAGGTAATTAGCGCTTGTTTGCCGTATGGTCATTGATCAAAAGTTCATTTACAAACTAAATTTGTGGTAAAGAGCAAACGCAGGCTGTGCTATATTATACAAGCAATGACGTATAAAACAAGCTATCGATGTTGACGTTATTTGCTTCATGTTTCTCTAAACGTAATCCATCCAGAAATGCAAACATTTTTCAGCATTGATGTTAGAGATTGAAAGGTCATCCTGTTCGCTTTCCTGCGGGAGTAGTGAGCGTTGGAGCCAGTGTTCGGCTGCGTCGTCCGCGATTGCACACTGCATATAGCTTTGGGTCGATGTTATTAATACGAAATAGGAAACAATGAAAAAGGCATTTAAACCTTCGTCAATTATTGTAATTGAGCAGTTGGTCGAGCGGTAACGCGTTCGTCTCTGGAGCGGGAGGTCTGAGGTTCAAATCTCGGGCCGGTCAAATCGGACACAGTGTTGCCAACGGCTCGTCACCGCTGCGACATTTCTTCAAAAGGAGCTGTGTTGCCCGGGCGCAATGACGCGGAGATGGGCCCCGCAAACTCGTTACACGCTTCAGCGTATTACAGCGAGTATAATAAAAGATTTGATTTGAATAGCAACTTTAGAGGCTTTGCACTATGCGTTTTTCTCTCTCGATTAGCAAATATTGTTGTGGTAATTAAAACTTTCGTCTCCTTCCTAAGTTTGATTTCCACTGTTGCTACCCATTCTGCAGGCCCAGGTGCATACTTACCGGTACGCCGTAAATGTCTGGCTAATATTCCAAAAATTTTTGCTTTGGTTGAGTTAAAACTAAAAATAAAGCTATTGTAACTCGCAACCCAATCCTAGCAATTTTTCTTCGTAATGTAGCCAGCGCTGCATTCGCACTTAAGGTGGTAGTTCAATGTGCTGAGCCAAGTCTGACTTGAGGATGAGTTTTAGAGCTGATAAATACTGGTGAATGATCACAGTTTGCAGAGCTTGGCGGCGCTGCTTCGGACACCTAGTTCTCATCAGGCCCGGCACCACGCGGGGGCATTTGGAGGCCGAGTCTGTAAAGTAATTCATATGCTTCAATATTTGTCATTGCAAAGTTGTAGCTGTATTTCATTAACATTAAAAGGGGGCTTCAGCCCCCCTTTTAGCCAAGTCACTTAGAAAATTTAACTTCAAAATACAAGTGTTTTATTGTGTTTTGGAATTCACCTGTAGGTAAGTGGGGGCTGAAGGAGCTGGGCAATTTAATTCCTGCAAGTAATTTCTGATTTTTGCAATTTAGTTCTTTTAAATAGCTCTAAAAACGTGCGAAATGTGATCTACATGGCGCTAAATTGATTATTCTTTTTGAAAAATCACAAAATTTGCCCAACGGCTGGGGCGTCGCCTCCAGGCCCCCATGGCTTCCGGAAGCTGGGCTCCGCCTCTAGTCCCCGTGTGTGATTCGGTAAGTTGCACCAGTTTGCTCAGCACATTATTTAAGATAAGGTGTTTTTCAAAGCAAAAATTTTAACTTTGGTTCCAAGCCCCCTTCCTTAGCAAAATCCTGGAGTCGCGCCTGTTCACCACAAACGCTCTTGTATGACACAGCAAGACAGATCGAGTGAATGTGCTTTAAGTAGCCTAACAGTACCCTAGTTATTATTCTTAATAAAACGTGCGTCTATTTAGTTCACAAAATGTGCCTACCCCAAAATTTTATGTACCCATCCAAGCACACTACTTTGGCGCTGGGCCTCGCTCTCATGAAGAATTTTCAGAATTCTTTTGCTCAGATAATCCACTAGCAAGTGGTAGAAACCTTCTCATTAACAAAAATTTCAATTTTCAAACTCTTGAATTTTATAGACCATCGCGAATTTTGTGGTTTTGGTGGTAAATTGGAGAGAATGTTATTGTTTTGACTTGTTTTTGCAAAGTAAAAACATCCTATATGTGCCAAATATTTTACGTGTTTATTGATGTTATATGTACTAATAACCATTCAGGTGAAAACTCAGAGCCGACATAATAGCTACAGCTTTGCCCGATCTACTTTTTGCTTTAAAATCGTGAGGATACGAAAGTAACCTTTTGTTTATTTTAACTAAGAAATCCGTACACTGGACGTGCTTACGTACTAGCGTAAGCTTTGTTACACCTTGAAATAAACAAGGAATACGCTCGCATGCATTCACGAATTTATGGTAAGTGTAGACCACGTTTTTTTCGTATAAAGTCGTAAAACCTTATCGGTCATTTGACTCATTTCTAGTTATCGCTGTGGTGCTTTGCACTGGATCGGCTTCAAAATTATTATTATTATTATTATTTTTTGGGTTTTGATTTATGACAAGCAAGGATGGCAGTACGGTACGGAACGTTCAAAATTTGAAAATAGCGTAATTCAAAAATTTACCGTACCGTGCTAACGTAACGTAGCAACAAAATTTTTGCGTGAGTACCGTACCTACGTACTTTTCATTGGATGGTACGCTCTAAACATACGTTACTTGAAAGGTACGGTACGTAGGTGAAAAAAATTGCAAAGGTTTTTTCAAAGTTCTCGTTTTCCGCGCTTTAAAAAAAGGTTTAACTGCATATATATTTTAGAATAGAATTCATAAAAATTGGTTTTGCCAAGTTTGGAGCTTTTCAACTCATGTAACGCCTGTTGGCTTTAGTTTTGGGGGAAGAAAGAGGAGGAGAACAGCTAATCAGAACACAGAACACGCGTCATGAATAATTTACAGACGCTTAACAATGCATCGTACTAACACAAGTATGGTACGTAGCGTCGTCAGCGAGTTGCAAACTTTGTTACGAAACGTACTTCCATGGTACGGTACACATTATTACGTTTAGTACGCACATTCCAAGAGCGTACCAACGTACCGTACCTTCACAAACAAGCGTGTACCGTACTTACGTATTGCACTTTTTAGCAAAAATTGAGGCGTATCGTACGTACGTACCGTACCGTAGCGCACTGCCATCCTTGAAGACCAGCTCTCTGCGCATGCGCCGCTTTAATGCGTTAAGAAGCTAATCCTTGTGGTTAATTACATCGACGGGAGACGCAGCGCTGCTCATCTAAATGATTTGTAATGCAGATCGCCGTGATGCTCTTCTCTGCTTCTCTTTTATTTTTGTGGTGCTTCGACTTCAGTCCAGTCACTGGAGAACCTCTTCTCACCTCCAGATTCGCGGTGCCCTGGTTGTTGCGTCAAACGTTTATACGGGACTCGCGTGCGACAAGACCAAACAACATAATCGCTTCTGCGTCGGTGAGTTTGCAACAAGCCCTTACACTGTCCTCAAGTTAAAATACAACAGAAATTATTCGCTTTATCATTCTCTCACCCATCAATTCCACGTATTTTTGTTCATATAACGTTTGTGTTTACTCCAAACATCACTTTCGTCCATTTTTGTTGTGCTTGAGCTCACGAATCTTGAGGATGGTCATGGTATATCACCGAATTGAAGATGAGCTAGTGATGTCTGCGACGCATGCTATGAGAGTAATGAGACATAATATCAAACCGATCAATGGTCGAGTGAATTGAGCGTTTGTAACTGAAACGGTATGATCGGGTTCGTTTTCCCGTCGGAACGATTAAAAACTGAAAAAATTGGTATTCACAGCCAGCCTACTTGAAGATCAGCAGTAAAAAGGACAGTGTGAAGCCTCCACAGTGTGTAGTAGACCGGTGGCAGCTTGACCTCGAGACCACAAAATTCTTTATTTGCTGTTTTCTGGTCAAGGCAACTTGGTGAAAAAACAACTCAATTGCATTATCATGGTAATCACCATACAAATTACTTTGATCGGAAATCGTTGAAACACGTTACAGTCTTCGAGCCAAACTGCCACCCATCTACCTACCACTCACAATAAAAGCGTCATTCGCCTCTTTTCAAAGAGATACCGCTCGAAATCGGTTTTATTGAAGAAACATGCACTACTTTGAGGTAATAAAAAGATGCTCCAAACCTTGTTCAATTATTCCCCTTCTCAGCGAAAATAGATTATTAATTCGTTTGACACCGTACCATTAGAAACTCCACGTTTTGAAAGTTCGTAAAATCAGAAAAGAATGACGTTGCAAACGCAATAATAATCCCCTCTAAACTTTCTGACTAAAACAGATCTTAGTATCACTTACATTGATAGTCCAATAAACTGCATGGAAATATCAAAATACCTTGGCGTAAAATTAGATTTCAAATTGAATTATAAACTCCTCATTACCTTGGTTGAGAACAAAGTAGCTAGATCGGTCGGAATATTGAGTAAACTACACTATCTTTTTCCTCCTGTTCTCTTGTTATGCTATTCGCTCATTTACCGCCACCTCTTATTTGGTCTACCTTTACGGGGAAACTCCAAACCAACTTATCTTGCCAAGCTTCAGGGCCTTCAAAAAAAATCCGTTCGTATAATAACCTAAGTGAGCCAAGAGCGTCGATTAATTCCCACTATTTCAAATATGAGATATTAAAATGATCTGAACTTCATAAATAGTTCTGTAGCTGTCGAACGTCCCGCTTATATTTTTGATCCCAAAAGGTTTGAGTGTTTTAATTTCTCAATTAAGACCCAAATTGAAAAAAGAAATTGGGTAGATTGTTTCAATTATGGTAACATCGGAGATAGGGTCCCCTAAATTTTCATTTAGCGTCATCAAGTAGACACAACATTAAAACTTCATAAATCGTATAACTAACGGGATTATTGACCTATCCGAAAACTTTTAACTTATAATAGAACACTATTAAAAATTGTATTAGAAAACTATTAGAAATTGTATTAGAAAACTATTATATGAATTATAGAATAACGTCATTTGATGACGTCACAGTTTAAAATGACGTCATAATTTGAATACAAAAGATTTAAAACATGCGTTTTTTGATTTGAATTAATACATTTATGATAAAACTTTTCAATGTTTATGGCTTCTGAGTCAGTACGTGAAATAAAACAATGATATTTAAATAGAATTGATTAGAAATTCAATGGAAATGAAGATTTAAAATGGCGAACTTTTCAAATTTATTTAATTAACCACGGTTTTTATTATCCGTTGTTTTGGGTTTAAAGTTTAATTTCCTAAATGAACATTTTTCGGACATATACTTATTCATCTATACTTCTGTCGATAGTGTAGAGTATTGTTTTGAAAATAAAATTAAAATGAAGAGACAGGTTCTCTAACTCTCCTTAACTCAATACAGTAATCTTATTTGTAACCGGGGGGGGGGGGGGCTAAAAAGAGCTTCAGCCCTCCCTAAGCCAAGCCACTTAAAAATTTTAACCCAAAATACTAGCGTTAAAACATGTTTTGGACTTGGCATGTGAATAAGAGGGGGGGGGGGTTGGAGGGACTGAGTGATTTTAATTCTTCAATTAGATTTCAAATTTTAGCAATTTAATTTTTTTAAATGGCCCCCAAAAGGTACAAAATTGATCCAAACGGTGCTAAAATGGTTATTTTTTCTGAAAAAATCACAAAATTCGCTAACGCCTTGTGCTTCGCTCACAAAAACCTCCATTGTATCCTGCGACTGGGGGTTCCGCCCCCAGACCCCCGTTTGTGATAGGCGCAAATAACTCCAGTTTAGTCAGTGCACTGCTCAAATGGGACCTTTTTCAAGCAAAAAAATTACCTTTGAGTTCAAGCGCCTGAAGGAAAAAAATTCTGATTGCCCACCTGAAGAGTATCGTGCAAAATTTTCGAAAACATTTTGCAAAAATGAGAGTAACAATACAAATTAATACATCCAAGGACGTAACCGGGGGGTCATGCCTCCCCCAACTAAACTTATTGTCAAAGAGTTATTTAAAAGTTACACTGCAGATTTTCCACATAAACTTTGTGTTTCACAACTGTGAAGTAACACCTCCCTCACACATCTGCTTTCCCGTTAGGCTACTGCAGTGTTTCATCAGCATCTGAATTCACACATAGCCTATTCTGGCAGCCCATCCGAACCTTCAAACCACACGCGAGGACAATTTCTGCACTTGCCATCGTACCCCTTTCTCAGATTACTCTGATCAAAATCTGAGAACAAGGCATCAGAAAGAGATTTCTCGACCAGTATCACACTGGCTCTCCACTTAGCTCAACCGCATTGCGCTAGCATTACTGAGCATGGATACGTTATAATGACATGTGGTTAAGCTAAGTGCTAAATGGGCAACTGTGCATATTCCATCATTTATGCCATTTTTTCAGTCGTTGGGTTGACGTAGTTACAAATTTATCTCACTTTCCATCTCGGATTTCTGCAGTAGTTAAGTTATAGCTAAAACCTTAATTTCTTTCAACAAATAACACTTTTTTATCGCTGAACATGGACATCATTAATTGAAATGATATGCGTATATCCACAGGTGGGCAAGTTCATATTAGCTTCGTTAACCTCTAGTCCGTTAACAAACTTCACACCTCCGTTAACGTTATTCCGTTATTTTCAGCTTTAATTAACGGAAGTTAATAAAGTCCGTTAATTCGTTAATATTTTAAGAGTAATTTACATTTCTTTTTATTCACTCGCTTCTAGAACACGTATTGACGCTGTTGAGCTGATTGTAAGAAAATATTCTTTGCTGTGGTGGTCTTTTTTGTTTTGGAAGTTATATTTCACAGTCTAATCTAATTTCAAGATAGAAATAAGTTCAAATGCACTAACAAAGCTATGATCGGAAAATCTTTGGAAATTGTGATCAGCGATAATTAATAGACCTATGAGGCTGCAGCTTATTATTTGCCACAAAAAAGAGCTCGTTTCTTCGCTCTCTTCTATAAAACTCGAGCTAATACGCAACAAGTGTTACCAGTGCAAACTGGTTTGTACTGGTACGATGAATGAATGGTGTAAGACATTAACGATAAAAACCTTTACCGAAGTGAACAGAACTTAACGGAAGTTAATTTAGCCTGTTAACCTGAAAAAACTTTTTAACGGATTAACGAGTTAATGAAAAAGTTAGCTTCGTTATTAACGGATTAACGATTAGCGGACTTGTGCCCACCTATGCGTATATTGTATCTTATAAGCCGGCCCAAACTTCAACATGTTGCGTATATTTGAAAAAATTCCTTTAGTTTTTACTTTCTAATAATATGTCGCAATTGCAATTCATGGGTGGGAGCTTGACTAGAAGATTTGAAAAATTGGGTACTTCGCGGTCTCCTGTTAAGATGTTTCGTGTGCCATTTTTGATGCTGTGATTTATTTTACTCTGGAATTGGTTATTTCGGTCTGTCTTCACATCTTCGGTAGATTTGCTGCTTGTTCAAAGCCACCAAGCAGAGATGATCATCGCAAAGCGCCTTATCCAACAGTTCAGCAACGTGACAAAGGTGCAGGTTGAGCCCAGATCATGCGATTAGGGTAGTTTTAAGCACAACGCCTTTGCTTTTCTTTTGAGTTCTTTGCAATAACATCTCGTTGTCATTTAGCGCTGCCGCTTTGTTAAATTACGAACACCTTGCCTTTGTTACTATTCTTGCTGGAGAGAAAAAACAGAGTACCATTTTTTATAACGTTTAAAGCAACATGAATAGAGTATTTTCTCCAGAAAGTAGCTTCAGTTATATTTATTTACTTTTTTGTCAACCTACGCTAATTACGTAGAGACGAATCCACTTGCAAACCTGCCAATACCTACACAATTGCGCAATAAAACAATCAATAAAATAACACGTTTAAATTCGTTAAGTTTATTCTTAGAGCTTAGTTCTCCAGTTATAATCTTTAATTTATAGCAAATTGCTGTGATTTGATAACCCAGATTTCATAAGCAATGTGCGTCGTAGTTTAAAAATTATTCAGTTGTAATTATTAAAATGCATCGTTCTAGGATCTTGAATAGCGCAATACTGTTACAAAGCGCCTCTATAAATTTCCCATAATAATGATAATAAAATCTCTAGTGGCTGGAGCTTTACGTTTGCAATCTTGTAGCAGCTTCGCTTAACCCAGTATCACTGCGTGATGATCATGAACGTACGAGCATATCCTTAGTTTATTTTAACCAACTGACAGCTCGTACCCTGCTGAGGCTGTACGCCGGACCTAAGCAAATTTCTGTTCAAAATAAAGTAAAAATACATTCGCACGCTCACGATTTTGAGCGCAGTGTTGACCGGGCTTGAAACGTGAAATCCTGCTGCGAAATCTGAAAACTTTGAGGAATGACAACTGAATGGGACGGAACCTAGACAAATAAAAGCGTCACGGTTCTTTGTGATAAAATAATGACTCCACGAAAGATATGAGTGGAACAACTTTAGGTTCTCTGAGCAAAACCTTACGCTTTCCATATATCGCGACGATGTTCAACCCCACCTTAAGCTCCACTGTTCGTTTCAGGAATACCTTGGTAAATTCGGATGGGTGACGCCTGCCGACTGGACCGCCGTGTCCCCGCGCTCCGCCGAAGCTGTCCTGGAAGAGCGGCTGTGGAATGTCTCCGGTAGGAATCGAACCAAGCTGGACCGGGAACAACTCAACATTACCTCAGCGGCGGCTGCGAGCCTCTCCCCGCATGAATTTGCCGCGGCTTTGCGGAGTTTCCAGCGGGCGAATGGGCTACGCGCGACAGGATTCTTGGACGCAATGACAATGCGCGTCATGAGCCGATTGAGGTGCGAGACCGCGTGGCGACTGAAGCCCGACAACTCTCTAATTCGAGTGGCTGTTTACCATCCTGTATTGTTGAAGTTTGTGGCCAGGAGACAAAGATACTGTATTTTGAAATTAACATGACGTTGCGAGATAAACAAAGCACATCAAACCCATAATTTCGGCATCTTTCATTTGCTTCATTAGGTGATGACACGATGTTGAGACAGTCAACGCTCTTGTCGCTTTTAGCATTATTTTTAGTCGATAAATTTATTTCTGCCCCAACATGTCAAAAATTTAATGAAAAAACTTTTTCAATAGCTGATAAGTCCGAGATGAATAGCTGTGAAGTAAAAAAAAAGAAATTAAACCGCCAACGTTTCAATAGGTGAGCTTAGAAGCTCTGCTATACCTATCTTTTCAGGGTTTAATGGAAAAACTGCTATGCAACAACATTAGCACCACGAAAACAAAGAAAAAAATCAAGAATGACGTTACACTAAGAATGACATCACACTAAGACATAACACATGTTCAGAGTCTATAATTTCTGATTTTTGTCAAAAAAATTTTACTTTCAAGTGAATGAGCTATTTTGAAGCGATTAAGGACTACTCAACAATCTCGTGAAAAATCGGGAAATATTATTCTGTATAAGCATTTCTCAAATTTTTCCAAAACTTTTTCCTTTTTGTTACTACTTTGGTGTTGAAAATGTTGAACTTCTTGACTTCAGATACATTTTTTGCGAATTTAAACGCTGAAATTGATGCAGATATAATTATGACTTAGACGTCTGTCAGAGTAAAAGTTATTTTGGCTCCAGTACTTCTCTATTAAAACTAAATGTTTTGTGGTGAGTGAGCTTCTAGGACGGTGCTAAACAACTTATAATGTAATGGTGGTTGTTTAAGTATTCCCTCGGTTTTACCCTAAAACTACTTCAAAGGGCAATCTTCAATGATATGTTTGATCCAGTTTTGTCTGGTGTACGCACTTGTACTATGAGCAGTTTTTTAATAGTAGGATCAGCCAAAATACAAACACAATTATACTTAAGGCAGGCGATGACGATGTAAAACTTGTACTTTGAGTGTTTGTAATCGGTACAAGACTAGCATTTTGTACTTCGATCCTCCTGCTCGTATTTTGTTTTCATTGTTCTTGGGAATGAAAAAACGTTTCTATCTAATATAGCTCAGCCATCCTCTTGGGCGGACTTTTGATCATTTCAAAGCCCAGCTTATGAAACTCAAAAATGTGCAGTCTTTTCTATGTCAGAACGGTTACACATGACCCATGGGCATGACTGAAAAGCGAATATGTAAGCACACGACAAAAGTTTTGTTGGGTAAATTTTGAAGAGAAACGCCACGTTCCAGAACTGAGAGGATAGAACAATCATTTATTTTTTTAGATGCGGAGTACCCGATCACACAATGGATAATAATCGATCCGCAGAATATCCGCAAGGGCATTCGAATAAATCCGCCCAATCAGTGGAAAGACACTCTGACGCTGCATATCAGCGTAATGTCCTTGTATCCACTGCCCATAACCGGAAGCGTCGAGAATTAGATTCTAGACTGCACTTTGCTTCATATCCTCTCGACCGTAGAAACGGAAATAAGCGGAGTGGCTACGTCCTTGGTCGTTCTGGTAGGCTTATTGAGGAAGAACCGGTAAACTATAACAGGTATGTGTTGGATGCGTTGAAATATGTGATGCCCCGCTATGAAACTAACCATGAACACTCTGCAGTAAAATAGTACAGGAACCTTGATTTAAATTAGAGCAATATGTACACTGTCGCGTTCCGGGTTGGTTTTCTTTTTTAACCGATTGGTAGTCGAGCAGTGGAGCCAATTTTTGTTGAGCATTGGGGGGATAATTTGTAATTTTACCCTAATTTTGCCCTATTTTCACAATTGGGGGGGATAAACCTCGACCACGATTTTTTTCAGGTAAGCAAATTAAGTGAAGACTAAGTGAAGTAGAAGAGTTTATGTCCCCAAAATCAAGTGAAGACCCCCCAAAAAAAAGGTCTTTACGGAAAATTTGAAGAGTTTTTGTCCCCGAAAGCCAGTGAAGACCAAAAAATGTCCAAAAATCAACAAGACCAAAAAAGATGCACACCATAGTCAAATTATTGGGGGAATGCAGTCAAATTATTGGGGGGATATATTTCCCCCATCCCCCCACAGGTTTCGGCATCTCTGTAGTCGAGTGAATAGATCAAGCGTCTTCTGCTAAAACAGTAGACTCGGGTTTGACATCCGGTACAAAAAAAATTAGTTGTGATGTTTTTAAAGTTTGCTGGCCAGACCTTTTAATATTTAATGTTTTGCGTGGTATCTGGCCTAAAGGCTACCAGCGCAGAAGCATAGGGAAGAGTCACAAGAACGGCGACTAGCCTACTTAAAAACAAGAAAAAAATAAATAAACAAGACAACTACTAAAAAATTTAAAAAACGTAAGTTATTCACAGCTTCACTTGCTAAGCGTTCAGCATTACAGTATAACGTGACAGCGTGAAGCTTCCACAGAGAAATAACCATGGATGCAGGTGGCAGCTTGACTCAGGACCTCGAATGTCACTGCGCTCTCCACAGTTGAGAACATGGCCGCAACTAACGGGGGGCAGGGGGCGGCGCCCCCCAAACAAAAATTTCGCCCCACAAAACCCCAAAGCGACAATATTGGTTAGTAGCCTACGAGTTGTTGATAAATGATTTGAACTAATGCGAAATATTGCGTTTCGCAAAACTTTTATTGTCGGTACATTGATTGTGGTGGCAATCGGTATTTATATTGCATAATCGCAATCCTTGCTTGATTTAGCTGACAAGCTACAAATTGTTTAGTAAGTAAAATCTTTTTAATATACTGCAAAATTTTGTTGTGATGCAATAGCAACTATTTTACAATCGAAAATTTGACGTTACGTGCGGTTGCGGTAGCACGTCAAGTCAAGCTTATTTTTCCAAACGCTAAAAGTGCGCAGGAAAGAATTAGCGAAAAGACCATGCGGTCATCTAAGTCAGCTGCACCTATAGCAATACTTAACAGCAACAGGCGTAAGCTTAAGCTTGGCAAAAAATAGTAATACAAAATAACACAAAATATGGTAAGCACTTGAACAACACAATCTTCCCACCCACAGGCACATCCGACGCCACAGGCCGAACAACAAAACATACTAAATGTAGGCCAAAGTTACTTCCCCAACCCTAATTACACCAACCTCAATCAAAAGCAGCCCAGTCCGAGGCGGGTCTAAGACGTCAGATGTTGTTGTAGGCAGGAAAAAATTCACACCCAAGCGTCCACTCACAACTACATCAAGCGAGGTTGTTTTAACTGAACAACGTTTACATAAAAAAATAATATTAATAAAGGCAATGGCAAGCTACAAGTCGGTCCCACAAAGGGATCACTGACGGCTTAACGTCGAACACTGTTCATTTTAAGGTCAAACCCAAGGATTGATGGCACCTATTCCCTAAAAGCCCCTTCTGAGACGCAATAACCTGAACTATAATAGCATAAACGACTATGATAGTAGGAAGCAAACATAACCAACCGAAAGCCCGACCGAAAAGCAAAAAAAAAAGCAACTAGAAGGAACAAAATTTGCATACCTTAGCGTCAAAAAAAAAAAATACGTAGTATTGCAAATCACAACCAGAAACCAATACACAATAAACATACCACCCACTACCTAATTACTGTAAAAAAAAACTCTTCAAGTCCTCTTTCAAGATTGTTTTGAAAAACTATTAGCACTGTTAGTACGCTGTTAGAAAACTGTCACCATGCTGGCATTAGCGGGTGCGGATTCGTCCAAAGCATAGCGCACCGTCGCTTTCTCGTGATAGGAGGATAAAGATGCACCAATCAATTAATCCATTAGCAATGAGTGCACGAGGTCACTTTCACCTTGGCCAAAAAGTTGCTTAGTAACTGTTGTACACTGCGTTTTGTCGAGTCTTATTTCGCAGTAATGGATAGATTTGTCATGAGAAGTAGTAGAGACACTCACCCCGATCCGAATCCTGCTTTCTCTGAAGCTACCCATACTCCTTCCACTTCCTTATCTGCAAACGCTTCTGGTGCCCCTGGTTATCTTAACCTTCTGGCTCCTTCACGTCCAAACCTGAATTTATTTCCGAAAGGCAAAAATAATCGTTGCTTTCTTCCCCGATGGTTTCGATACCATACCCGCACCAACCGATGAATTGAACTCAGCTTCGGAGGTTGCCAAAAATTTTCTCATTTCTAAAACAAAACTGCCCAGCACAAAGGTTTAGCCAAGGGGAGGGGGGCAGGGGAACCGCCCCTCCCAAATGAAATGTCAGCAATTCCAAAAATGTGACAAAAAAGCCAATTGTTTTTTCAATTTCAGATTTTTCTAGCATTTTTTGCTTACAACAGTAATTAACAACAATATTGACGGCCAGACACCCCCCTCAATTCAGTTTTTGCCAACCAATTTAAATGTAAATATAACCCAGGAGAAATTGACAGTTTTGTTGTAAAATTTTCTATCTCAGGCGCTCATCTAACCTTTTCATGAACGTAATGTAATTACTAGGCCGGATTTACCATAGTATGGCACAGTACCAGCTACAGGCCTCGCGCTCAGATGGCGAGACTTTTTTTTTTGGTCTTTTCCTATATTGGCAGGAAGCTGTTGTGAAAATCTTCAAAGTGCCTAGGACCCCGCACAATGTAAATCCGGCCGGCAGAGGTGGAGTCCTCCAGGACGTCCTTGGCCTCGAGGCCTCGAAAATTGTCCAGTCCTCGGCTCGAGGACAGCACTATTTTTTGAATGGTTAAAAGTTTGTAGATTGGCTGAAAAATGTTTTTCTAGACCGTTTTTTGTGAAGATCGCCTGAAAAATTTTTTTGAAGACAACTTTGTTTTTGAGATCGCCCGAAAAAAAATTTTGAAGACCTTTTTTTTTTCGGAGAACACTTGCGTTTGTGTCCTTGGTCCTTGGCCTTGGCCTCGAGCATTGTGTCCTCGACTCCACCTCTGCCGGCCGGGGCAATAACATGGTTAGCAGGCGTAACCATCTATTGTACCATTTTAAAATAACAACCCACCTCCATTTCGCCAGTTTTTACACGACAAAACACTTTTAAAAAATTATCTAGAGGAAATGCTCACTGATCAAACTATTAAATTTGAATTGAGAGGGCTTGGGGCCCTTGGTTGCATATGTACTCCTGCAACTGGTTATTTTTATGACAAAACAAAAGTCTCCAACGAAAATCATCGAGTGGATTATTGTATATCGGTACTGCTAAAATATTGCAGAAGGCAATGTACCTTGCTTTTTCTTACGTGGACCAAATCACTACGAAAGCTAACTGCAAAATGCAAGATTTTAAACGTGTTTTGGCCTAAACTTGTAAGTTAAAGCAGGATTAAACAATTTAATTTTTCAATTTGCTTTCAAATGTTAAAAATCTAGTTCTTTCAAATGGCTCTAAACACGTGCGAATTGTGATCCTATAGCATTAAAGTAGCTGGTTTTCCCTAGAAATTACAAAAAATCGCCCACCGGCTGTGGGCTTCGCCGCTAAATCCCCGTTTGTGATAAGTTTGAGTTACTCTAGTTTGCTCAACACGTCTCCCATTTTACACATTTACACTTTTTGGGGGTTTAAGCCCTTTCTCTTTAGCAAAATCCTGGTTATGCGCCAACACACAGGCCACGGCACCTGATTTTCTAATCCACAATATTTTTGTCCGACAAAAAGTTTCTTCTTTTGAAAATTTCTGATGACGTCATTGCATGTGGTTTGTGATTTGGGCTCATCTTAGTCAAAAATCCTGGCTACGCTTAGGACCCAGCATGCTCGTATTGTAGAAAAAGGCAACAATTTTTTGGTCCCCCTGAAAGAAATTTTGCCCCCCCCCTAGAACAACGCTCTAGTTGCGGCACCGGTTGAAAACGGGCTAAATAGTTACGGCTCTAACCCTAAAATTTAACCCCAAACCCGAAAAATGATTTGAATCTCAAACCAGGCACGAAAAAGTCCGAAAGTTAGTTTAGGTCTAAAAAACATATACGGTTTTTTTAGTTTGTAAACTTTTTTTTTTCATTTTTTAAAAGTTAAATTAGGCTCAAAAAACATACAACCTTCTTTCCTTATAAATGAAATTACGTATTGATACACTGTGATCTAATCATAACAATATGTGTAAGCTAATAATCGTATTGATGTTTGAACGAAGTCTTGCTGAGATGTTTTGATTGTATGTTTCTATTGTATCTAAAACAGAAGGGACATATCAGGACCGAATTAAACCCAAAATTTTGTCAAACTAAAGCCCGAGCCCAAAATGAAAATCCCGGCTCAACTTACAACTCGGGCACTCTTTCCTGGCCTAAGCAACTTGGTAAAGACAAATGTAATTACGATTATCGCATCGGAAAGCCAGCTTTGGACTAGAAGTTACACTGACTTAACAAATAAATCAGTGCTAAACGCCATTGCAAGTCCAGTATTTGGTGAAACGAAATTTTTCTTCTTTTTTTTTGAAGTTAAGATCGTTTTAGCTAACAAACAGATATGTCTAGCTGTTTGTAAAGCTTCAAAGTCTTGCAGGTAGTGTTTGTGGTCTCGACCCGGAGTTGTAGAAAAGTAACAAAGGATATCAGGAATCGATGCCGATGTTTACAATGTAAAACTGAGCTATATTTGTAGCTGTCCTGGATCAAAATTTTTTAAGATAATGGAGTCAACTTTTTGGATTTATGTTGATAGTTTAAGTGTTTAACATTAGCCACTTTGAATTTTAGAATAGGACGAAAGAGAAGATCTACGACATCTAGGCCAGGTTCCAGGTTTGAATGCTGCGAGATTTATCCCTAATAAGTTTTAAGATAATTACTTAATTTCATTTTAAAATCAGTTTGAAAACAAAATTAATTTAAAAGTTTTGCTGATAAAAGCAAATTAATTTCCAGTTGTTCTAAACTATGTTTTAGGCAGATGTTAAATTCTATTTTAGCTGGTTTGTCCGTGTTTAGGTTGCAACACGTAGAAGACGTGTTGAGTGAGGTGAAGGGTGGAACGGAGACGTGGAACTGGGAATTTCCTCGAATGAACTTGCTCGCAAAAATCGCGCACAAATCATTGATGATGCGCCGGCGTAAGCGCTCCTCCTCGTTTCGCGATTTCCAAGGAAGAGGAAGTTGGGGTATGGCGTTTAACAAGGAGACCATAACCTGGAGATTGGTGGGTACATTCGAGGCTGGTTTAATTTCATCTCGGCAAGAGGCGCTATAGGTTTTAATGGAACTATCGATACCAGAGGGAGAATCGCATTTGCGATGATTTTATGGTTACGTTTCATATAGCTTAACACTTTCGTTGAACTTCGTTGAATAGAATGCAGTTTAAACATAAGGCTGTGCAGAAAGATTTAAGCTGAAATCGGCTTTCGTAAGGTTTATGTTACTAAAAAGGAGCCTTAATCAGTTATGTTGTCAGGATTGATAAAAATCAAATCTTTCATTATTCTCGTTGTATTACGCCGAAGTATGTAACAAGTAGGCGGGGCACATCTCCGCGTCATTGCGCCCAGACAACACAGTTTCTTTCGAAGAAATGTCACAGTGATGCTGAGCCATTGACAACACTGTGTCTGATTTAACCGGCCCGAGATTTGAACCTCCGACCTACCACTTCAGAGACAAACGCGTTACCGCTCGACCAACTGGCCGGTAAACCATAGAATCAATTTTTGTTTTGTTGATTGTTTAAATCATAGAATTAAACAATTAGAAAAGAAAAAATTTTTTTCGAAAAAATCGTATTTTTTGATTAAAATTGAATTTTTTAAATTCTAATCGGAATTTTTGATTTTTAAAACTTTTCGAGTTTTTTTGGGTGAGAGGCACACCACAGTCAATGCTTAGTTGCCTGAGATATGTTTCTAATCAATTTCAAAATAAAGTGATTGGTAAAGTAAAACTTGAATCAAATAAAATTTTAGTTTAAAGTAGTTCATACAAAATACGGTACCACAGTAGCAACATTTATTTATTCAAATGGTTTCGGCGGTTTGAATTTGTTCAAAGACTTACAAGTTATTTTGGAAAATATCAACTAACGTATTAAAGAACTACAATGTTGTTTTATAGCCAAAAATTATTAAGATTTTACAATTTTACAACATCATTGTAATAGTTTTATTAATTCTAAGCTCTGCTTAGTAGTTGATTTGAATCAATCTTCAACCCTCAGTGCTATTCAGCCAGTTTGCGCAAACCGGTTACCGGTTGCGAGTGAGAAACCGAGTGAATTTTCTAATAATTTGACTTTTGACCCGAACGAGCCAGATGCTGGGCTTGCGAACCAGTTTTCTTTTTTTCCGTAGTTTTGTTCACACAACAATTTCATGCCGAAAGCATTACCAAGCGCCTGAAACCCTCTTTTTTCGGGAGATCACACCAAGATCAAGGAAAAAGAAAGGTCGGAATAACACAAAGTTTTTTTTGTTTCGTTAAAATCACACAAAACTTGAAGTAAAATTAGTGTCAAAAGAATGCGAAACCCTACGTTTTTTGGTTCTCGTACTAAATACGTTGTGAGTTTTTAAGCAGAGAGCCGGCAGTTTTTTCTAAATTTTGAATTAGAACCAGTTCTTACTAATTTGAAATAGCATCGCTGGGTTTAATTAAAAACTCCTCCTGCAGGTTATTTTGTATTTCAATAAAGTCTATTCTCTCTTTCTTACCTTTTATGATTCTGTGCTCCTGAAGGCCATCTTAGTCACAAAAATAACTCCTTAGCACCCTCCTCCATATCCGACTGTTCTGGCTCCTCTAATCTTGAATCTGCCCAAAACTACGTTACCTTCCCTCTCCGTATAATGTTTACATGTAAGGATCACCTAATCCGTCTTTTTTCTTTTCGGGCCTGGCGGTACATGTGGTTGGTCCGATTGTTGAGTCTCAGCGGAGTTTGCCCCTCTCTTTCCATCACTTAGAAGGAGTCGTGTAGTACAACCAATTCGCCACTTTTGCAGCCTCCTCGCGTACTTCTTTTGGATTAAATATTGATGCCACCCACCAATGAATTGTAAAAAGCGTTCAATGGGTACCTATAGTATCAACAGTGGCCTCTTATTAGCTTGAAGAGTCCCCACTCTTTGTAACAATCTGAACTAACACAAAATCATTCAATTTATTTAAAATCAATATATTAAAAACTAAAATGCTAAAAACGATTTCGGTATCAAAGGACCATCATCAGTATCTTATTCAAATAGAATCTGATTTTGTGTTAGTTTAGATTGGTTCTACCGTCCCTGAAATTTATCCACAAAATCGTCATCTGGTACTTTTTTGATCTGGGTTTGATTCTCAGTGTCCTCTCATCGATAACTTTGTAGTAAAAATGTTTCCTTCTGTTATGGATACTCCAGCATATGTAGAGCATATAAATTTCTTATTTCTCTGAACCATGCTTTCATTCACAAGAGAGAACTAGGCAGTTCCAACCAATAAGTATAACTCTCCTACGCGCATTATCGCACATGCATATCAAAACTGGATTTGACTTCTACCGCGAAGCGGCGCAATTTCTTGTTTCTGTTTCCACTTTTCAGCTGGAAAGAATTGCTACGGCTGGCGCTTGGCTAGTATCGGTTTGCAATCTCACGACACGCTATGTCCGGGATTTCAGCCCACCGCTGTTTTGGGGACGCGCGAATTTATTTGTCGCGGACTTTGCAAAGCCTTATTCGGGGGGAATCCAATGGTTGGTGGAAACCCCTCAAAAAGTTATAAATACCACATAGGAATAAATTAAAGATATGTTCATCAAACCAATAAGTAACAAATTCCGCATAGTAATATGTAAAGCGACATTTGACTCGTCCAATAGCCATGTCATAATGCTGTGTATCCATGCTGTTTGCCTGCATTGGTTGAGTAGTTTCTTGATCGAGCTGATTTGCTCCAGGTTCCCGAATGGCCGACGGTAAACAATCGACACCTGTCGAGGGCGGAGGTCTGGTTCACCCTCAAACTTGCCTTTCGCATTTGGAGCGAAGTTCTCCCGAGGAGCTTCCAGGAGGACAACTATTCACTCATTAGTGACGTCGACATCCTGATTGGCTTTGGTTCAAGTGAGTACAAATCTTGTGTGACGCTTTATACTAACTAAACCAAAATTATGGAGCTATAAACGAGTTTGAGGAGGTGGCGGCCAGCATCGTCACGCAACCACTTTTAACGTAAGCCGTGGACCTCCTTCAGTATCTTGCACAATTTCAACACCGATTTTAATTAGCTAATAATATTTTACCTCTCTAAAAGTTATATTGCCGCAGGTCTGTCAGAGAGCAGGAATGCGTAACAGAAAAACAGGTTTAATGCTTTGCGAAGTATACAGTTACGAGTTCGGAGTGTAAAGTTTTGAGAAGTTTGGTGGCGGTGCAGTGAACAGTACACAATTGCGGAGCCATTTAACGTGTGTTCTCACGTTGACAAAGGCTGCCACACAACTATACTAGGCGGCCGCATGCCATATTGTGATAGTATGCCTATTAGGGTGTTTGAATCTCAATGTTGTCTTTTTGACTTTTGAAAAATATTTTTGATGATAATACTGTAATATTGAGCTGAAATAGTCAAAGATTCATGAAGGAAGAAATTTAGGCACAAGCACTACACAAGCGGCTGACCCTGCTCAGGGCATCGTTATATTTTCCTAAACTTAAAACAGCCGTTTTAACTTTGCTTTTAGTTGTCTTGAGGAAATTCTTTTTCAATTATGCAATCGAGATGACGTCACAGCTTTGTTATAAAAACTATTTCGGTACAAATGAAAGCAAAGCAGAGGCAATTTATTTGCTTTTATTTATTTTGGTAGTGATGAACTATTATTAGCTTTGGTAATTTGTAAAGGGATCTGTGGGCGGCTCTACTTGTTATTTCAATGCGTCCAAGATCTGACGACAAGATACTACCACAGTATCGCATGAACATAATAATAATTGGAGAAGGTCGCATTGTTTTTGCTCGATATAATCTAATATCTTAAATGTTTTCAAATAATTGAGAAAATGGGCTGTTGAAGCTGTTGAAGCTTGAAAACAAACATCTGAACAAAGTTGGTTGATGAATAATTTAGGAGACGTTTATCATGAATTATTTATTTTTGACATACTTTTTCGTGATTTGAATCACTTTTGGCTTCATGTTGTAAATACTATTCTGCACGTCATCTACACACTACAGTCTGCACTTCACCAGTCTTATTTGTAGCTGTTTGAACCAATACAAATTCATCTGATTTCGTGAACTCTTCTTTCTGCTTTCTGATAAGAACTGGGTGCAATTCGCAACTCTATGTTAATTGGGGCGCCCACGATGCTCTGCGTCGGAAATTGGGTGCTGATGATGCTCTGCGTCGGAAGTCACTTTGTTTTTTTTTTTTGGCTAAATTAGCGTTTTTTCTGCAAAAAAAGTGTAAAGTTGCAATAACTTAGAAACGGTTGAAGGGAAAAACTTGAAATTTAGAACTTAGATTGGGAGCGTATAAAACAACCTTTGTGCACATTTTGGAGGCAATCGGTCATGTGATATGGGTTTCTAAGCTAAGAAACTGAAAAGCCAATTGGAGTTTCAAACCGCTCTATAGCTTGAAAACTAACTGTGGGGAAAATTAATAATTTAAAGTTAGAACCGCTGGAAATGTAGTTTTAGCTCCCGCGTTTAAAGCTTTAGAATTCCGACTTTTTTTTTTCTTCATTTCTGTTTTTTTTTTTGTCGTCTTTATTTTATGAACGATTTTTTAAAAGTAAAAACTCAAAACCACCAAAGCTAAAAACTCGAAATTTGGAGATGTGATAAGTTGATAGGTAAAGTTGCATTTTTGCGTTATTGGCAGTATTAGGTCAAGTGGTTAGGGAGAAACGGGCCCAAAACTTGTGATTTTTTGAGTTTTTATTGTTTTTAAGTGGCTTGAATTTATCAGTTAATACTTTACAAATTTATTAGGCCAAATGAGAACTACTAGTTTACAAGAAGTTATGAGGCTAGCAGTTCAAAGAAACAAGATATTGCCCAAATCTACGATAAGATATTGCCCAAAATAATCTCTTCTTTTCAAACAAACTTTAATTCTATATTTTAGTCAACAGTTTAAAGTTGTACAGTGAAGATGTGCTGAAAAGGCATAGTAGTTAATGACGATAAAATTTGAAACATTGGTGGGTAAGAGACTGGTGGGATTGAATACATAGTCAATCATTGGTTTTTCCCAGACCACAAATATATTCAATTATAGCACTCTTTTTTTTATCAAACAAAAAGCACATTTAATTTTTTTATTTTGGAATTACATGTGATTAGGGAGTTTTGGGTTTCATTCTCTGTTAAGAATATTTTGCGATTCTCTTTTAATGCGCTTCACCCTAATTTAAGGTGAATTTACACAGTATCCGTGTTTCGTCCTTTTTCGTCCGTTTTTTTACGTTTTTGCTTCTCCTTGAAAAAGTATACGATTTTTCATCCGCATTTTTATATGTCCATATCCGCACTAAGTAGACTGTTTTATATAGATAAAAAATTTATTCAAAAATTTTGTGTATGAACGATAAGAGCGATATTTCAAAATAGAGCTGTACTCGTTTACAAAAGAATCTTTTCGGAAAACTTTTGTCCTGTATGTGACTGTCTGGTTAGTGCGGATATGGACTTATAAAAATGCGGATGAAAAATCGCATACTTTTTCAAGGAGAAGCAAAAACGTAAAAAAACGGACGAAAACAAAACGAAAAACGGATACTGTGTAAATTCACTTTTAGGTTCTGCTTTGCTCTTAAAATTATTTTATAAGCTCCTGGATTCTGAACGAGAGTACTGAGCAGCACGTCCAGGGTTCGAACACTACTTTTGTCACCTATAATTTTTTGCAAGTAAAATTTATTCGAGATAAATATCGCTAGTTTAAATTTTTTAGAATGATTCCGTTGCAACATTTTATAACTATTTTGTGCCTTATTCTGCACAGTGAAATACTTGTCTATACTGCGGAATCAAACTCATGTTTGCTGAAAGCGCTCGATTAACAAGATGTGTGATATACGCGACGTCCCGCAACACTTTTTTACCTTGACACACGTAGCGATAATATTTTCTTTTTTGAAAACTTGTGCTCCAGAATACTGCATGGTAAAGACGGACGGATGGAAGTCGCGTTTTATTGTCCTCATTGTTTTTTTTTTATAACCAGCGTACATTTACAGCATTGCACAAAAATAAAATGAAATACAAAAATAGATAAGTTTCTAAAGGTTGAAAAACATTGTAGTATACCTACTGTATAAAGGTTGAGTTGAGATAAAACAAAAAAGGGAAACTAATTGTAAAAACAAGCTATGGTAGACTAGAAAAAGCTTTTATAACACATATTAACGCATACCGTATATAATCGTGTTGCACGCGTTTGAAAATGCTTGGGAGAATTAAACTCTTCCCATGGGAGCCAAAGTCGATGCTTGACTTTGCGCCATGCACATATCTTTTCACATTGCGGGGACAGTAACTTGAAATAGAGCCATCACGCTTCGCGGTCTTCTGTCACTTTCTTCATCTTGGCCAGGTGAAGCCCAATGCGATCCCAACAATTGTATTTAAAGTTACATCTTTATTCCCCAGGTTGCCTTGGCCAGAAGGCAGTAAAAAAAATCCTTTGGTCTTATTTGATTTGAGCCGCCGTTCGTCCACCTCTCCGAAACACACGGCTGAGGCTTCACACGTTGTCTTTTTTGTTGTGCTGCGAATACCAACTTTTAAAGATTATGATTTGAACTTGCACTCTTACAGGCAATCGAAACCGAGTCCACCGTTTTTAGTAGCACTGATTGGTGAAGTGCCGAGAATATTGTCCATTTAGAAACTGTTTACTTAGGGTCGTATGTCCCAACATTAACTTTGATCCACGGATTAACAAAATTTTACGGGAAAATTTTAGACAAATGACCTGGAAATTGCTGTGATTACTATATTACTCACGAATAAATTCTCTGAACTTGCAAATTCAGTTTATTTTAATCTCACGAGTCGAATGGTTTAGAAGGGAGAAAATTGATGATTCGCAGATCAGAGTTGATGTGCGTTAGCGCATACGAGTCGTTATGTTTACCTTAAAACTTAAGAACTTAGTGAGGGTGCAAAATGCAGGTTCGTAAGAATTCATGACCAGCCGATTACGAAGAGCGATTTATTCAAGAATTAATTTGCCGACTTGTTTCAGCGAGGCACAACCGATGCCCAGTTCAATTTAAATCGGGTTTGCTCACGCGCGAGTTTGCTCACGCTTGGGCGCTCCCGAAAGCAGAGATCCACTTCAATGACGCGCAAACGTTCGTGCCCGCCAACTACATCTCCACTCCTCCCCCTCGAGAGACGTCGGGTCGCGCGGTATCCAGACCGATCAGCTTTTTGAAGGTACATATTTCAACTGGTTTGTTAATTCATTATTCATTCGTATGAACTAAGCTACGTCTGTCTAACCACGCCAACGCAGAGTACCATTTTGTGTTGTGTTTGCTAGTCTTTGGTTAGGCTGGGCCACCACGACGGGCAGACTGCTGGGCCACCACGACGGGCAGACTGCGTGGCAACATTACGAAATATCAGTAGTGTCTCAAACACACATCGACGCATTACCAGTTCGGTGACCGAGCCGGAGGCCAGCAACTTTTCGGTCATTAACTCGACGCTTTACCAACTGCTGAGCCATCGCGCTGAACGTTTCAGAGTTGTAAGTCGGGACAGGCTTTTCGGGTCGGGTTCGGGCCGGGTTTGGGCCAAAACTTGACAAAATTTTGGGATTAATTCGAGCCTGAGACGTGCTTTTTTTTTAAGTGTACAAAAATATTATCAGAATAACTTGGCAACACTGCTAAATTTTTCAGACCTAACTTAATTTGAAGACCGAGAGGTCAACTCGCAGTCTCCCTTGCCAAATTAATTCTTTAACTTTAATCGTGTGTTAATATTATGTGAATTTTGTGGCAAAAATAAATAAACTTGAACTTAACTTTCGTTTTTTTTCGGGCATGATTTGGGCTTCAAATTAGTTTTTGGGTTCGGGCTGGGTTCGCGGTAATGTTTTCGGGTTTGGGCATGAATTAGTCGGCCCGTTTACAACTTTGGCACGTTTTTGTGAATACTATGCGTTTACTGTCGACCCCCGTGCTTGTCGTTAACGGTTTTGACTCGACTTGAGTTTACAACGCTATTCAAGCTGCAATTTTCTCGTTCCATGCTGACGCCAAAAGATCAAATTTGCCGATATACAGCGGGAATCAAACTTGCATTGTTTAATTGATAATGACAGTAAATACAGTTTGGCTAAGGCTTGAGAAACACACATCCACCGACGTTAAACTTTTGAATTTAAAACTTTATTTATTGTAAGATGATTTCCATTCATAGGAAGGGAAAAATCTTTGCATATACTGCATTAAATATCGGAAAAACAAAAGTAACGAATCTGGGGGGAGATTACGAGCTCATCTCGTTAAGCATTCTCGCTCGCACATGACGTATAATCTCGGTGTGGTAACTGAGAGCGATCACGAGATTTTTCTCGCTCGTAAAACTTGTGTTTTTCTCTCGGAAAGCCAAGAGGAAGTCAGAGCACTCGTACAGCAGCTTTTTATTGCAAACCGAGTCTGAAAATGGCTGCGTTTTTAGCTCTTCGAAGTGTCCGTAGAAAACAAAAACAATGTAGACAAGAAAATCCATTGCAGAGGCCTGAAAACGAGCTTATTGATGAATACCGACTGAATAAAGCTGCTATTATGGAACTTTGCGATCTGTTAAGAGAGGATTTAAAACCAGCGCTATATAGCTCAAGAGTTTTGACGGTGGAGCAACAGGTTTTGATATCATTGAAGTTGCTAGCTTCAGGCAGTTTTTAAAGTTCAACCAAAGATAATTTAAACGTGGCACCTTTTTTTAACTGCTTTTAATTTTTCCATCTTTTGTTTCCTTAACGGTACCAAAACCAAGTCCAAATCAAAACAAAGAAACTCAAAGATTATGTTTTTCTTTCCGCGTCCACGTGCAGCGTGTCCAAAGTACAGAAGAATCCACGACGCATATTGCTTTTTTCTCAACTTTTTGACGCAAACTCCTACTTTTGCGTCAAACCTTAAGAGGCGATTAAGAGAAATACTCATGATATCAAAACACCCTCGCTCGTAATTCCCTCGCTGTTTGTCCTTGCACATACCGAGAAGCTGTAACGAGCGAGAAAAAAGTCGTGATCCCGCCCCTGAAACGGTCTAATGTTAACGAAGAAACGGTCTGAAAGCCAATCGAAGCGAGAGACAGTTGCAGCGTTTGCATCAAAATTCTAAGTCGGGCTGGTTTCGGGCTTGACGTTGACAAAAGTTCGGGCTTTATTCGGGTCTGATAGGTGCAGGTGTTTTGATGCTATAAAAGCATAACCACAATAACTTGGTAGCGCACTGAATGAAGACTTTTATTAAGCATCAATGCGATTGTTAATACAAAATTATTATCATTGCATCAAAATTTATGGTGGTGTCCCACTGACAATATTTTGCTTGCAACAAGGTAGGGCTTTTCAATCGTACATTGTTGTGGCAGTTGTGTATAGTTTCCTCCTAGTCACTTGTACAGTAGGTTGTTGAAAGTTGAAATCTTATCAAACGTTGTTGTGTTTAATAAAAGCTATAGACAGTATACAGAGTCTTACAGGCACAATCAAACCTTTGATCAACAGCCTAAGACATACTGTTTCGGAATCGACATTCGTCTTTTACTCCTCGCCAGTATAGCTAGGACTACAGGCATGAATATGAGCGTAGAAAGGCGTTGAACTATTAGACCTATCTCTTGTAATATTGTGGTTATCTTATATTTTTGGGAAAAAAAATTGTGTCATGATCTGGTTAATTTGCGATTTAAATTGCGATTAAATTGCAATTATTTCTACGCTCATGTTCATACCTGTATTCCTAGATATACTGACGAGGAATAAAAGACGAATGTCGATTCCGAAACAGTATGTCTTAGGCTGTAGATCAAAGGTTTGATTGTGCGTATAAGACTCTGTATACTGTCTATGGCTTTTATTAGTTTTCTCAAAACATTGTTTTTAATAAATTGCTATTGTGTTTTTTTGCGTATTTTTGCCATGTTGAAGAAGGCCACAAATAATGCATAATCTAGCCTAAAAATTATTATAATTTTTTCAGCAGTTTAGGGCAGGTAATAAAAAAAACAAAAAACCAAGACTAATATTATTAACGTTTGTGTTTTTTTGGTAACTTGTAAATCTACACCCCTTTAACGACCATGAATTAACATCTGTTTGTGACGTTGCCAACACCGGCTAGACAGTTAATCGAAAAATATCATCTGTGCGAACAAAACGCGCTTATTTTTGTGAAAAAAGCATAATAATTTTTAGGCTTACATATGAACGAAACTTTTTTTCTTTTTCTTGATTTTTTATTATCAAGCTTACGCAAAGGCGCAATTATTTGTTGGTTTCGAAATTTTTAAAGCTATTAGTTAAGCGAAAAGCATTCTCGGACTATGTTTCACTGCCTGCGCAAAGGTACGAATTCATTACTGAGATAGTAACACCTGAAAATTTAACAAAAAACACTCGCGAAAAAGTGAAGATTATTGCGGATTACTTGTCGAACCGTTTGTCGAACAAGTGTGACACCATAGGCATAGCCTGGGGGATTCCCAGGGGCCCCCCCAATTAAATTATCACCAATGATAAAAAATTATGACAGCATAGCCTAGCGGTATTTAGTTGCAGTTTTTTTTTCAGTAATTACGCACATAACAGTAATTAACAAAAATATTTATGACAACAAAGGAGCCCCGGGGCCTCTAACTAACAACCAGGCGGCCCCGGGCCCCGAACTGACAAATAGGGGGCCCGAGGTCCCTAACCGCTAACCAGAGGGCCCCGGAGCCCCTAACCGACAACCAGGGGGCCCAGAGCCCTTAACTGACAACCAAGGGTCCTGGGCCAGGGTCCCCTTAAATCAAATTTTAACAATTTATATGCAAAACCTGTGAGAAATCTAAGAGTTTTGTCCTAAAACTTGCAACCCCAGGCCCTCGTTTAACGTTATTATAAACTTAATGCTATAACACAGGCAGTAATGCAAATTCCCCAATTGAAATATTATCAATGATAAATATAATGAGAGCTTAGCCAGTATGTTGTCCTTGTCTGGAATTGCAGTTTCTTGAATTTAGGATTTACGCGTCCTCCACGTTTTGGAAAAAGAGTTATTTTGATCTTGCTTTAAATTTTTTTTTTTATGAAAGAACTTAAGGGCGCGATCTTATCTTAAAATCATAAGCGTAGCCAGAAGGGGGCCCAGGGGGTCTGGGCCCCATCAATCGAAATGCCACCAATGACAAAAATTTGACAAAAAAGCCTTGTTTCTTCATTTTCAGTTTTTTTTTTATCATCTTTGCGTACAACAGTAATTACCAATAATTAATATTGACGACCAGGGGGCCAGGCGCACCCCCTTAATTTAATTTTTTCCAACCAATTTAAACGTATAACCAGGGTGAAATCAAGGGTTTTTGTCCAAAAAGTTGCTACCTCAGACCCTCATCTAAACTTTTATGAACGTAATGCAATAACCAGCGCCGTATTTGCCATGTGGCATAGTGCCACGCCCCACGCTCAGATAGTAGGAACTTTTTTGGTCTTCACCTATATTTGGCAGGAAGATGTTGCAAAAACCTCCTAAGTGCCAGGGGCCCAGCGCAATGTAAATCAGGCCCGGGAGAAGTAGTAGTACGTTTGTTTTTGATTAGGAACACACACATACATAATTTCAATTACACACTGTGAAACACAAAAGAAAAAAAAGAAACAGAGATATCCTGATGAGAGGCTGCGAAAGACCTCATGTCAAGTCCAAGAGCTGAACTGGCGCGGTCGTCGAGTCTGCAGCCTCTCTCCTTAACGTCAATGCAATAAACGGATATAAAAGTACTCAAACGGGAATAACATGTTTAGTGAGCGAAACCACCTATTGTATCATTTTTCAATAACGATTCACCTCCACCTCGCCAGTTTTTATGCACAAAATACTTTTCAAAAAAGCTAGAGAAAATGCTCATTAATCAAATTATTGAATTTCAATTGAGGGAGCCTGGGCCCCCTGGCCGTACATGTATTCCTATAACTGGTTAACTTCAAGACAAAACAAAAATCTCTAAAGAAAATCTACAAGTGAATTATTATTTACTGCTAAGATATTGCAGGAGGCAATGTGCCTGACTCTCCCTACATGTACCAAATCACTTACAATTAAATTTTTACACCATTGTGCAAGATTTTAAACGTGTTTTGGACTTTAATTGCAAGTAAAAGAATGATTGAACAACTAATTTTTTTCGATTGGCTTTCAAATGTTAAAAATCTAGTTTTTTCAAAAGGCTCTGAACACATGCAAAATGTGATCCAATGGAATTAAAATAGCATTTTTTCCCAAAAACTTACAAAAATCACGCAGCGGCCGGGGGCTTTGCCCCAGGCCCCCATAGCCACCGGTGGCTGGGGGCTCCGCCCTCAACCCCCCGTCTGTGATACGTTTGAGTACACTACCTTACTCAACACGTCTCCTAAGTTAGACATTTGCACTTTCTAACATTTAGTTTCCGCCCTCTTCCTTTACCAAAATCGTGGTTGAGCCATCAGGCTACGGCTTTAGATCTACCATTCTACGATATGTTTGCCCCGCAAATAGTTTCTTTCTTGAAAATTTCCGATGACGTCATTGCATGTGATTTGTGGTTTGGGCCCCTTCTCCCCCAATTAAAAATCCTGGTTACACCTATGTGTGACTCCACCATTATCAAATTTAGTTTTAAGTCACAGCAGACTAAAATTATTTAAAACAAAGCAATTACAGTAACCGGATAAGTTTTTTAAGGCCTGCCTTACTCCAGGGCTTTTTCGGGCCTGGTTAGGTTTCAAATCATTTTCGGGTTCGGGCTTATAATTTCGAATTTGGGCCGGTTTCGGGCCTGAACTAGTTGGCCTGTTAACAACTCTGGTTAACGTAGTTGAAGTGTTACACGAACCCCGCTTTGGTTGCTATCCTGGCTTTGACAAATTTTATTGCCAATAATCATCCAGTCTTCAACCACTTGCTGTGGGGTGGCGGAAAGCCATCGGAATCACTCAATCTCCTTGCCTTTTCTAGATTGGCTCAAGCGCATAAAATGTTTGAACACTGCCCTACGTACGATATTAATATCAGTCTATGTTTGCCTTGGTGAAAGAGTAAATGCGGAGTACGTCAAGGTACAATTTGGGCCTTAAAGTGCAAACGCATTCTACAAAGTTTATGTTTTATTTCTGCTGCAAACCACTCAGCTTGCAATCATGTGACGAAAGAAAAAATGTTTTTTAAACTTTTTCTCTCATGGTTTTCTGCTGCTAATCCATCTCTCAGGATACAGCTCTGAGGCTTGACACAATCTCTTTTTAATGTTGAACGTCCAGCAGAAAGCCGCTGTGACAAAATATTTTTGACCCGACCCCGCTTGGAAAAGATCACGCGTCACGGTTCTAGTAGCAAATGCACTCTGCCGTGCAGGCGCGTAGCCAGAAATTCGCAATGGGGGGAGGCTATTTTGGGGGCAGGGCCACCGAGAGGGGGGTTACAATGACCCCGGGGCCCATGGACTTTAGGGGGCCCATGGGCCTCAGAAAGGCCGTTGGCTTCAGCGGGCCCAGCAAAGGGCTAATGAGCTCGAGAGGAGCCATCAAAATGACACTGAGAAATCAGCATGTGAGGTCTGAAGACCTCTTTTTTTTGAGATCACCTAATTTCGACCGGAAAAATCGTTAGAATTTGGGTAAAGACCTTTTTTTTTTGAGATCACATCATAATTTGGACAAAACTGCGGCATTTTCTACGTCTGTTTTGGCGTTTAGAAAACCGGAAATCCGTCATATTTGAGCTGGCCCCGGGCCCACGGTCGGCTCTAGGCACCCCTGTTTGGGGGTCTGGGGCGGGGCCCCCAGTCGCCGGAGCTTTGCCACCAGCGCTCAAAAATTCTGCATTTTTTTGCAAAAATAACTTAATTTCAGGGCTATTTTAATAAAAAAATAATGCTTCTAATACGTGGCATAGAAATTGGCAGTGCAACGTGATTCAACTGGATTCATTAATGGGCTATGTGGGAGGTGGCTAATGATAACACAGTAGTTCTCTTGTTTACATGCTGGTAAATCATAAAATCTTATTATTCAATAAAACTCACACGGAGTAATCTATTTCGTATATACTGTAGTTTATAGAGAAAAATAAGGGGGGGGGGGGGCTAATGGAAAGATATTTGAGAAAAGTGATTGGTAATTACTTAATACTAAATAGCCCCCCCTCTTATTTTTGAGTTTATAATATATTTGTTGATACAACCTATGTTTGGCGTTTTTAGACTAGCAATCAAATCTGATTTCTTATTTCTGGGCATTTTTCAAAGTTTTCATTGATTTGTGACTTTTATTTTTGACAAATTAGCTTTCCCTAAATATATGTTTCAAAAGATGTTTTAAATCACTTTTTAGTCCATTTCAGCGCAAAAATACAGTCTCAGAAGAGCTAAAAACGTGGTTTTTTCCTTATTCTGCATTTTGGTTAACAGGCCGACGGGGGGGGGGGGGGGGTATAGCCCCCCGCCCCCCCCCCTGGCTACGCTACTGCTGCCGTGACCGTTTAGTGATCGGAAAAAGTCTTTTTATTTTATCCTCATTGTTACGTTGTAATTATACCACAAAACACTGATAATAATTTATCCAAGCGACTCCATTGTTCAGGTCGCTATTCACGAGATTGGCCACGCACTGGGCCTCTTTCACAGCGACGACCGGGTGTCGGTGATGAACCCCTACTACCAACCCTTCCAGGAACGGGATCTAATTGAACTGAGCGTACACGACAGGGAGAAGATCAGCAAGATATATGGTAATTCGGAGTTTTGTCTCAAGGGATGATATCTTCGGCTAAATAGATCACCTGTATCTTTTCTGTGAATGAATGCGAGCATAATGCAGTAGAATATCGCACCACAAAGCCTTAGCTTAGCAGCCAAGCATTGTTTCTATCTTGGTTACTTGTTGTGCTGTGTTTTCACTGCATGGAATCGTGAAGCTGATTGCTGGTTGAACCAGAAGCTTAATGTTGCTAAACAGCGATGGGCTTCGTTCGCTTTATCCATCGTACCTTACTTATATCACACTGCCGCACGTATAGAGCGAAATTCATTTCGGCGCCGACGGTGATTACGATTGGCTTGTATTTGAGAAGTAAAAAAAAAAAGAGATATTTAAGTCAAAATGCTTATCGAACGGTTTTTTACGTCGTGCGTATACAGTATTGCGACTTCGGGTGCGCGCGTAGAACGAATGTTTCTACTCGGGCATTTTGATAAATAAGCAGTGAAACTTATTTAACTATAAACGGTTTAACACAAAAAGTTGAATTTTGAACTGAACGTAAGAATAAGTAAAAGCGACATGTGTGCCAATTTTGGAGATCCTAGGTCACGTGATCGTAAATTAGGACACCAAAAACTGGGTAAAAACGGCGATTTTTGTGTCAAAAATTTATTAATTTTTTATAATATAAAAGCCACTAAACGTGGAAAGCTGAAATTTGGACACAACATGGGTGCAAATGAAGGCTTTATGCGCACCGACTTTGGGAACGCCCCGTCACGTAACTGTAATTTTGGAAGCCGCAAATTAGCAAAAAGTGGACAAATTTGATCCGGTAAATCTCCTTAAGTACCAATATTGATGAAAAAAGGTTTGTGGTTTTTAACCGCACTATCAACTACCTTTCTTTTGGTTGTGTTTATTTAACAGTTTTTCTTGTTTTTATTGTGTTTTTTCCCAAGCTATCTACTTTTAAAGTGCTAAACACACAGTATTCAAACTTTGAGCGATTGTAGATATGAAGGACTAGGTTCCAACTGAAATCGAGGGTGCTACATCGGAGGGATCCCCTCAAATGGGCCCTTCAAAATTTCAAACTTTTGAACCGTTGGAGCTAGATGGATCAAATGTTTAGAATGGATAGATATATTAAAAACAAAATAAACCTAAAAAGTTGGGAGAGCCACAATGGGGGCCTCCCCTCAAATGGGTCCTCCAAAATTCAAACTTTTTATCCATTTAAACGAGGACCAGAGGCAAAACCAATGGGGGTACATAAATTTAGGCGATTCGTATTAGACTAGATTGGCGTTGACTCCATACTTCTTGACCCAGCCGTTCCAGAGATACTCTACTTTAAACACGATGTCGGTGCCCCTGATGTTATAAATTTTAATAAATTTTTTTGGCAATCCTTACGTTGATAGCCTTGGCGTCGTTAGCGACGCCTTTACGGTTCTAACCTAAAGCAACGCCGTTATTGGGCTACAAAACTGCATTGAGTCGTTTCGCTGCGCACTAGTCAGTTTGATCTTGTCAACATAACAGATCCGAGCTGGTAAAAAAATTGACTGTTTGGTAGTTTAGCGATCTCAGTAAATTTCAAGCGGTCTGATACATTTCAGTCTAAATCCTAGCCTAGCAACAAAGTTTTTATTTCTAGACTACAAAGTACAAACTCATCATGATAATCAGACTACCAGTACTTGAGTAAGCCTTTTGTATTTGCTCACATTATTTTTTGACCATAGAATAAACTTTTCCATCTAAGTTGCAAACAATGGCCTACTATTCTAATAACTCTACCAGCCTTACTTTCGCTTGTTCTTAGACGTTTGTTACCTTGGCTACTGTACATTCTATTCTTTTTACCAACTCGGATCTGTTGTACTGACGAAATCAAACTGACTAGTGCGCAGCGATACTACTCAATGCAATTGCCTAAAAGCGTCGCTAACGATGCTAAAGCTATGAACGTTAGAGTTGCCAAAAAAATTATTAAAATTTTTAACATTAGAGGCCCCGACGTCATGTTTGAAGTAGAATATCCCTGAAACGGCTGGGTCAAGAAGAATGGAGTCTACGCCAATCCAATCTTATTCGATTGGCCTAACTTTAGATACTGTCATTGGTTTTGCCTCTAGTCCTCATTTAAGCTAGACACATGGAATTTGTAAGATAAGTAAATCTAAAAGAAACGATAATATTTGAAAAAATTTTGGGATATCAAAATGGGGGGTCGCCCTGAAACGAATTCTCAAAATAGATAGAAAATTAAATTTCTAACTACTGAAAGCAGACACATGAAATTTGCAAAGTAGGCTACATTGGCGTAGCCAGGGCCTGCGAGAGGGGGGTTCAGGGGGTACATCGTACCCGGGCCCAGGCCTAGGGGGGTCCGGGCTCAAGGGGCCCGGAAGAGTTCAGGTTTCCGCGTTAAGTTTTGGTATCGCACCATAACACCGTAATCAAACTTGCCTACAGCAAAAATATCAGTCAGCCTATTTAGTACTGGTAATAGGTCACTGTTTTTGCTACACAGTCTTTAGGGTATCCAATAGTGGCCGATTTGATTAAAAAAAAAGAGAAAAATGTATCAAAAGTCATACACTTGCACCGAAATTAACGTTTTGTTACATCTCTCTGACTTGAGAGCCCTAATTCTACGGTATAACAATGTGTGAGGGCCCACATTTCCAGAGATCCAAACGCATTTCAACCTCAGAGAGCGATGTCAAAGTTGACATACTATACTACTATCATTAAGTGACTCGCTCTATCTGTATGAATTTAATAGGTATTTGGGTTTGTGAAGTCTATGATTGCAGATGACTTCTTAAAACTTTTGTTAGTAAAATGTTTGGATTTGTAGTATTAAAGTCATTATATTGTATAATATAGTGTCAACAATGTCATCATCCCTCACTTTACATACTTTCGTTCATGTATAACACGTTTTCTGCTTGTCAATTTAAGCAAGTTTGGTGCTGGGATATTGATCAAATGCTGTATTTTACCCTCGAGAAACATAAAAAGTGTCAAAGCTTCCGGGGCTCTGCCCCGGACCCCGCTGGGAGAGCTCACAGCACTCCCCCAGACCCCCTAGCCGGATTTAAATTAATTTTACGTCTAGTTGTGTTTTTCATAGGTCCTAACTATATGCGAATATTGTTATCCCCTAACTTTTAAATGAAGATCTACACCAATCCGACAAAAAATGATTTAACGGCATGGGCCCCGATAAGGCTTGGGGGGCCCAATAAGATTTGAGGGGGTGTATCGACCCTCGTACCCCCTGAAAAATTTTCGCTCTGAGGCCCTGGGCGTAGCCAGGAATTTTGATTGGGTAGGGGGCCAAACCACAAATCACATACAATGATGTGATCAGAAATTTTCGATAGAGGAACTTTTTGTGGGGGAAAGATATCGTAGAATAAAAGATCAAAAGCCTGGTTTGGCATTTAAGCAGGATTTTGCAACAGGGAAAGGGCTTAAATCAAAAGTTAAAAAGCAAAAATGTCTGAAGTGGGAAAAGTGTTGAGTAAACTAACGTAACTCAAACGTCACACAGGCGGGGATGTGGGGGCGGAGCCCCCAGCCCCTGGAGGCTATTGGGGTCTGCTTCTGGGCAAGTTTTTGCAATTTTTTGGAAAAAAAGCTATTTAATGCCACTGGTTCACATTTCACACGCGTTCAGAGTAATTTGAAAGAACTAAATTTTTAACATTTAAAAGCCAATTGAAAAGCTTAAATTGTTTAATCCTCTTTTTACTAACAATTTAAGTCCTAAACAAGTTCCAAATTTTCCATTTTGCTGTTAAATTTTGTAAGTGATTTAGCCCAGTAGGGGGAAGTAAGATACATTGCCTCTGCAATATTGTAGCAGCAAATAATAATCCACTCGAAGACTTTCCTTCAGAAATTTTTGATTTATCATGAAAATAACCAGTTTAGGAGTACAAGTGCGACCAGGGGGCCAATGCTCCCTCGATTTAAATTCAATAATTTAATCAATGAGCATTTCCCCTAGCTAACTTTTTTATCAAAAGTATTTTTTCGTGTAAAAATTGGCGAAGTGGAGGTGAATTGCTTTTCAAAAATGGTACAATAGATGGTTAGGTCTACTAACCATGCATTTGTTACGCCTACCAACCTACTAACCTGGACCGGATTTACATTGTGCGGGGCCCCTGGCACTTGGAGAACTTTGCAATATCTTCTTGGAAAATATAGGTTAAGACCGAAAAAAGTCTTACCTTCAGAGCGCGGGGTCCCTCGCATTGTGCCATATGGTAAATCCGCACCTGGTTATTATATTGCGTTCATAAAAAGGTTACATAAGGGCATGAGGTAGCAACGCTTAAAACAAAAACCCTTAATTTCACCCGGTTTATACATTTAAATTGGTTGGCAAAAATTGAACTGAGGGGGGCCGGACCCCCTGATCATCAAATTGTTGTTAAATACTATTTTACGCGTGTACTGTCGTACGCGAAAATGCTAAAAGAAACTGAAACTGAAAAAAACAATAGCCTTTTTTGTCACATTTTCGTCACTGGTGGCATTTCAATTGGGGGTGAGGCGGGCCCCTGGACCCCCCTGGCTACGCCTATGATAGGTTAATATAACAAAACACAAAATATGACGAAATTTTGGGGCGCCTCAATAAAGGGTTTCCTCAAAATAGATTCTCCAAATTTGAAATTTTTCACGACTCAAGTTAAGCACTTGAAATTTTCAGAATACTGTAGTGTAACTGCGCAATAGAATATGACAAAGTTTGGGGGTACCAAAATAGGGGGCCCCCTCAAATGGGTCCACCAAAATTCAACTTTTTTTTCCACTAAAAATAGACACCTGAAATTTTCATGGTAGGTGATATAACCAACACACTAGAATATGACAAAATTTGGGGGTGTTACAATACGTGGGTCCCCTCAAACGGGTTGTTCAAATTTCGAACTTTTTCAACACTTAAGTTAGACAAGTCAAATTTTCAAGATGCGCAAATATACAGTAAATGAAAGATAAATTTTGAAAAAAATTTGAGGTTGCTACAATGGGGGTTCCTCCCATACGGATCATCAAAACTTTTAACTACTCATGGTAGACGGACGAAACTTTCAGGATAGGTCAATATAACAATAAGATAGCATATGGCAAAATTTTGGGGTGCCACAATGGAGGTCCCACTCAAACAAGTCTTCTAAAATTCAAAATTTTTAACAACTCAAGCTAGACAAATGAAATATTCAGGATAGGTAACTTAAAAAAAAACCATAAACTTTGAGAAACATTTGGGATGCCATGTAATAAGAACTCCAAAATAGCTCCTAATATTGTAGATTTTTAGGCCAAAATGGCCCCTTTAAATTTATACTTTTAAGCCACTTGAGCTACAGAGTTGCATGAAATTTTAGGGGTAATAAAATTCAATACATTTAAGTGCTACAACATCGGAGGTTCACCCCAAATGGTACCTTTAAGTTTTTACCTCTCAAGCTAAGCAAATTTTTTAAAGGAAATGTTATATCAAAAAAGATAAAACATGACAAAATTTTAGGATGTCACTTTTAGAAGAAAACCCCCAAAAAGTCCCCCAAAAATCTAAAAAAATTATACTTGAGATAAACAAATTAATTTTCTAAGATAGATTTATATACATCCAAGATAAACCATGACAAAATTTGAGGCTGCCACGTTGAGAGGACCTTGCCAAATAAGCACCTTAAACTATTAAAATTTTTAAATACTCCAGCTCGACATATTGTAATAAGTTTTCACAGTAGGTTAAAATAAAAGATAAAACGTGACAAAATTTGGGGATGCCAAGTTGGAAAACTTTCTTCGAGATTTTTATGCCTCAAATTGGGGGATTTTTCCCAAAATGGACTTCCAAAATTTAAACGTTGAAGCAATAGAGCTTGATGGCTTTGATAGATTTGAGGTAGATGGACGAATTTTTACGAAACTCTCACCCACAGGTAACAGTTTCGTAAAAATTCCTACTTTTTCTTGTGGTTCAAGGTTTTTGAAGACTTTGGTGCAAAAAGTTTTTGTGCTAAATAATGGATTCAATATACAGCGTGTTTCAAAATTAGAGTCTACCTCAACAACTTATACGAAAGTTTATGAAGTTTTCTTCATTACAGTAGTTTGAAGTTTTTATTAACGTAAGTTTCTACTGGGCTAGTTTTCATTTCAAATTTTTTTCATTTTCATGTCGAGTAACTGTAAATAAACCCACATAGCTAAGGAATAAGGATTCAGAGAAAATTAGTTGGATTGACAAACCTGATTAAAACCCTGAAATGCTTGTGCATAATTCTCAGCACCTCTTCCCGAAATCTTCATAAAACTCTGATGGGCAGTCATCTAGAAGGATCGTGTTGAAGGGCGTATAGAAAACTGCGTAGGTTTACTATAATATTTTCATCGTCCTGTGACCATTTGTGACCGAAGTACTAGGAAAAATAAAATTTGATTCTCCTTCCTTTTTTTGCAATTTCTCAAATTATACTCCTTGAAAAATCAGGCTATGAGGCAAAAATATTAATGATTTAGTAAAAAGCTTAAATGAATGCCTGTTTTAAATTTGTATACTTCCACCATATACTTTTGTTTAGTTTATGCTGTAGAGGAGGGCAAGAGCGCCGCCAGAAAATTTTTCAGGGGGGGGCAATACGAATAAAGCCGGTATTAACTACTAAAAATGAAAGAATTTTTGAAATTTGGAAGGTTTTAGAGAGAGTGTGCGAAAATCCAAAGGGGGGCCATGGCCCTCCCCTGCCCCCCCTTGCCGACGTCCGAGAGGAGAGGTCTTTGATTTCGAAACACTCAGAATCCAATACTGTGAGTTGAATTGCGACGCGAAAGAGCGTTTTCACAATCATACATTACTGTATATTTGGTTGATGTAACGAAGTTTTGCTTGTGAGTCGCTGGAATTTAAAGACACCGCTTTATGTTATGTTAAATGGAGTGTAAAACTGACATAATTATCGATGAGAGGACACCGAGAATCAAGCCCAGAACAAAAAAGTACCAGATGACGATTTTGTGGATAAATTTCATAGACGGTAGAAACAATCTGAACTAACACAAAATCAGTCAGTTCATTTAAAATCAATATATTAAAAACTATGTTAATATATTGATATACTGATTTAAAATGAACTTTAAATAGTTTTTGATATATTGATTTTAAATGAATTGACTGATTTTGTGTTAGTTCAGATTGTTTCTACCGAGTGTAAAACCGTTAAGAACTCGTAAAAAGTGCTGAGTTTCGTCGTTGTATTGTAAATTGTTATGCGAGCTTTCTCATGGACATTCGTCCTTGATAATTTTGGTTAACTTCGAGAGATTATGTGGGACTTCGCGCGAGCGCGTAGTACTTTTGTTTTGGTTCGCAAATTTTGGCAGATGAGGATTGATTTTGCTTAAAACTGGCAAACGGTAAAACCTAGAAAGTTGAAATTTGGACTTAACATAAGAATTTATGAAAGCATCATGTGTGCCAATTTTGGAGATCGTAGGTCACGTAATCGTGAATTGGCACACAAAAAAACATAAAAAGTAGCAGTTTTGGCTTGAAAAGTTATTAATTCGCTTATAATTCCAAAACCACTCCATGTGCAAAGCTGAAATTTGGACACAATAAAGGTGTTTATAAATACTTTATGCAAACTTAGTTTGGGGGCGCCCGGTTACGTTACCAAAATTTTATAGGCCGAAAATGGGCAAAAAGTTGACGAGTTTGAAGCGATATATCTCGGTAATTACCTTTATTGACGGAAAATGGTTTGTGGTTTTTGAGCACACTATCAACCATCTTTATTTTGGTTATGTTCTTTTACCCCACCTTGAAAACTATTTTTCTTGTTTTGCATTTTTTTGTTACTTTTTTTTTTCTTTTTCTTCTGCCGCTATCTACTTCTAAACCGCTAAACGCACTGTATTCAAAGTTTGAACGATTGAAGATATCAGGGAGGACTGGTGTGAAACTGAAACCAAGGTGCCAGGTTGGGGGATCCCCCTTAAACGGGGCCGCCAAAATTGAAACTTTTTAACCACTCACGCTAGGCACATAAAATTTTCAGGGTAGGCAAATGTGAAGAAAAGATAAACTTTTACAAAATTTGGGGGTATCAAAATGGGGATCCCTTTCAAACGGGGCCATCCAAGATTTTGAACTTTTAAACCGTTAGGTAGGTAAGGTAGGTAGGTAAATTTTATTTTTTACCGCACAAAGTACACACAAAATAAACGTAAAACAACACAAGTATAAGTTCAGAATAATGCGAAAGACCGTAAAGTGACATAAGTATTCTAGTAGAGCGGCCAACCCAGCATAAACTAAGGAGATTTAATCTAGGTCATTCCAACGATAGTATAGACATATTCGAAATAGTGCAGGCTAACATCGAATTGTTTTGATAAAATTATAATTTATAGTTTTGGATGTGATTGGATTTATATTCAGTAGAAAATTTTAAAAAAGATAATTTTTTAAAACTTAATGATAGTAAATTCCACAAAGTTACACCCTTATACTTCACAGATTTTTGAGTTCTTGACGATTTAAAAAGAGGGATTTTTAATTTTTCTTGTGTTCTGGACTTACTATTGAGGTTTAAATCATTTTTTACATTGTCAAACAAATTTATTAATGGTGTAGGTAGAGTTTTATTTCGTACACAATGCATGAATTTTGCAAGTTCATATTTATACATATCTTGAAGTTTTAACACTTTAAATTTATAACATAGAGGAGAAAAACTTTCATTCCACTTTGCACCACCAACAGCCCGAATTGCTTTATTTTGGAGCAATGTTAATATTCCTAGATGGATCAAATTTTTGGAATTGGTAGATACCAAAAATAAACAAAACCTAACAAAAATTTGGGGTTCCAAAATGGAGAGTTTCCCCCAAACGGGGCCATCCAAAATTTAGACTTTTTAATTTTTTAAGCTGGACACATGAAATTTTTAAAGTAAATAAGTATAAAAGAACGAAAAAATTCGAAGCAATTTATGGGTACCAAAATTTATGGGATTATACAAAAATTATACATGAAATGTTCATGGTTGGTAAACATAAAGAAAAGATAAAATAAAACAAAATTTGGGGGTACCAAAATAGGGGCGGTCCCCAAAGAAACGGGGCCGCCAAACTTCAAACTTTTTAATCACTCATGCTAGACACATGAATTTTTCAAAATAGGAAACTATGAAGAAAAGATAAAATTTGACAAAATTTGGGGGTACCAAAATGATGAGACCCCCTCCAATATTTAAACTTTAGCCACTTACGCTGGACTGATGGAATTTTCGGAATAGGTAAACATGAAAAAAAAATTGGTAAAATTTGGGGTACTACAATGGGAAGTCCTCCTCAAACAAAGATGCCAAACTTCAAACTTAATAGTTGGGTAAGCTAGACACATTACAATTTTAGGATACACAAGCAAATAAGAAGGAAAGATCAAACTTGACAAAATTTGGGGCACCAAAATGGGGTCCTTCAAAATTCAAACTTTTCAACCATTCAAGCTAGACACATGAAGCTTTCTGAATAGATAAATACAAAAAAAAGATAAAATCAGAAACGGTAAATGAAATATGACTAGTTTCAGGTTCCACAATTGAAGAGTCCTCCTCAAACGGGCCCTTCAAGATTTTTAACCACTCAAGTTAGACAAATAAAATTTTCGAGATAGGTAAAAATATAGTAAGCTATGAAAAAAATTTGCGGATCCTAAACTATAAGGATTAAGGGTTCTCCAATTATGTTTACACCTCCCCCCATTAACTGCAAAAGCTAAACAAATTAAATCTATTGGATATGTTGATAAGAATCAAAGATTAAAGATAACAAAATTTGGTTTGTCACATTGAAGAGATTATGCCAAATGGGTCCACTAAAATTTTGAAATTTTAATTACAAAGTACTCCAGCTAGATATATCAAATTTTATGAGTACCGTTGGCGGTAGGCTAATGTAAGAAAAAGATAAAACATTCCAAACTTGGCAATCCCATGTTGGACAATTAGCCTTTAAAAGGGCCTTCAAACTATACGATGAATTCTCACAATGAATATTAGTATCAAAGAAAACGAAAAGAGTCAAACTTATGGGATTACTCCAACATTTAAGACGTTGAAGTACTTAAGCTTAATAGCTTTGTTAGATTTAAGCTGGGTGGCCGAGTTTTTTACTATACTGTCACTTGTGACGTTGAAACTAATCTTCTACTTGCACTTCAAAGTTTTTGATAAACTTTTTAAAGAATGCTTTCGTGCTGAATAATTGATGTAATACAATATACTGCACGGTACAATATTCAATATGTTGGCCGTTAGGTCACACTGCCAAACAGCGGTCTCAGAATAGGAATAGCTGTAAAATGCATGCATATTTCTGGCCGTGATTAGTGCGAAGTTTGGCTGATGTAATAAAATCGCTGGGACTTTAAAGATCGTTCAATGTTATTTCATAATAAAGTGAAAAACTGTTAGGAACTACTAATAGCTTTTTGATTGACGTTACTTCATTATTTTGCTAACTTTCTGAGACCTTTAAACTTCCAGAGCGAATAACCTCAAAGGCGTTAAAATGAACTAAAAAGAGCTTAATAAGCACAAGAAATAGACAATTTTTGGCAAATACGAGGTGTGTCATAAAAGTTCTAGGACTGTGCTCACTGTGTAAATTATAGTCAAGCTATACGGATAAGTTAAATGGCAGACGATTTAATAACTTCTTGGGAGTATTTGACTGCAATTTCAGCTTACTGTGACATTTATTGTGTGTTTCTTGAGTAAAAGAAAATAGTTAACATATTTACTGAAGTTTTACAAGTTTTATGTTTTTGCTTGACGATTTTGTAATGACAACAGAGCAACAAACCAACCTCAAATTTCTAGTCCTTTTGGGAAAAACTCCTCTAGAAGCTCTCTGTATGCTTGAACAAGTATACAAAGAACAGACTTTGTCTCATTCAACAGTTTCTCTCTGGCACAAAAGATTCAAAGAAGGATGTAAGGATGTTGAGGATGATCCCAGGTGTGGAAGGCCTTCCTCCAGTAGAAATGAAACCAATGTTGAGCTTGTAAAGAAGATTGTGCGTGGAGATCGTCGGTTAACTGTGCAACTGATCTCAGATGAACTCGGATTAAACGAAAATAACATTTGGCAAATAATCACAGAAGATCTGGGAATGTGCAAAGTTTGCGCAAAGATGATTCCACACCTGGGATCATTCTCAACATCCTCACATCCTTCTATGCATCTTTTGTGCCAGAGAGAAACTGTTGGATGAGACAAAGTCTGCTTTTTGTAGACTAGTTAAAAAGCATACAGTGAGGATCTGGAGATTTTCCCAAACGGAACAGAAATTTGAGGTTGATTCATTGCTCTGTTGTCACTACGAAATTGTCGAGCAAAAACACAAACTTTGTAAAACTTCAGTAAATATGTTAACTATTTTCTTTTACTCCTGAGATGCACAATAAACGTTGCAGTGAGCTTGCGGCTAAATACTCCCAAGAAGTTATTAAATCGTCTGCCATTTAACTTAGTCATATAGCTTGACTATAGTTTACTCAGTGAGCACAGTCCTAGAACTTTTATGACACACCTCGTAGTTGTTTGACTTTAAACACTACTCGTAGGATTCTGGAAAGCATAGAGTTGAGTAAATTAATTTAAGTTTTCAATGGAAAGTCATCGTAAAGTTAGACTCTGCAATATCACTTATAAATTTATAAAAATTTGATTTTTTGTTTCTAAATTTTGTTTGTGTGTGTATCTTTTTCTATGTTAATTGCCAAGGCAGGCATTGTTTTGATCTAGTTTTTCAATTTTGAGAAAAATCAGTAGAACTGCTCAGTGTTCAATGTTCATACATGTGCTTATATAAAATTCTTCTTCAAAGAATATTGCTGTGGGCTAGATGAGGGTGCAGATTTGATATTTAGGATATTGTTTCAACTTTCTGGTCAAGATAATGTAAGTTACAAATCTGAACATCATATTGGCAAAAGGTTACTGTAGAAATGTTTGTTTTAAGGAGGATTTTGTTTGTTACCGCAATTTTAGCAATTGCGCTACGCTGCTAAATGACAATTTAACAAACTCCTTATAGGTTTAAACGAGAACTAATAGACTGTTATAGATACCTGTTCGAGACATTAAAATTTTGAAAGCCGTTTACCACAAACCTGATCTACAGGGTTGGCCAAAAAGAAATTGCACACTTGAACAAAGTGTCATAACTTTGTTTTGGAATGAGATAACATTTTAAAATTTTTACCATTTCTTTACGACAATATATTGCGTAGCTGTGTAAAATTTTATTAAAAATTTATAAAACAACAAAATTACAGGTGTTTAAATAGTGAGTATCACAAACTGTAATTGCACGAAAATTAACACGGCACAAATAGTAAGCGATTGTTCATTCGTTCAATATTTTTCTATCTGTTGTCCGTTTTCTGCAATGACCAACCGCACACGAGATCGAAACCCATCGATGGCGTTATTGATTTCCGCTTGGGGCAATGCTTCCCACTCTTGAAGAGTGGCTTCTTTTAATTCTATGGTGTTTTCAAGTTTTCTTCCGCGGTAAACATTTCGCTCCAGAGCTCTCCAAACGTAGTAATCGACTGGATTAAGATCTCTTTAAGATAAGATTAAGATCTTTAAGATAAGATAATTTCAAAGTTATTATCATTTGCAAAAAGATTTGTTAGCATTCAGGCATTGTTACGTCACAATGAGTATAGAAAAGCTAATTAAAAAAAAAGTTACGTTACCTGCAAAAAAACCTTTAAACGCACTTTGTGAAAAGAGATTGCAGTCTTCAATGTTTAAATGGACGTCATTTTATAAGTTCTTGGAATTTCATTGTAAAATTTTAAACAGCTACGCAATATATCGTTGTAAAAAAATGGTAAAAATTTTAAATTGTTATCTCCATACAAAAAAAAGTTATGGCACTTTGTCTAAGGGTGCAATTTTTTTTTGGCCAACCCTGCAAATAATGGAACATTATAAAATTCAAAAGTAGTGTATTTCAGATCTGACTATCCAATAACCATAAACACGCTCAATACAATAGTGAAATTCTTTAGTTCAGCATAGTTAGATACTTTCGCCAAGTCCCCACGCATCGCTTGCGATGTCAAATTCTAGTTTTGAATTCGAATAACAACAAAGCTGATTAAGTTAGAGAAACAAATTTCAAAGGAGCGCGTTTAAATTATTGATCTGACTATCTACGACAACGTGTTTACTAATTCATTCAAAGCAATTGAGTCTCTGTTTTAAAGCTCAATAAGGTTCGGTAAAAGTTTAATAATGCCGAGAAGTCCCCGGATATCGCTTGCAATGTCACATTATAGTTTAATGACAGTTTATAATTTAATTGGGGCAAATTATGGCTTGTGAAACAGACAATTTTTCACCCCAATAGTGATTCACCAATGGTATCTCTGTTCCAATCAGTCTTCATTCACCGACGAGGCGATCCCCTCTCCCGGATCTTCGTGACAATTAGTTTTTGTATCGAACTTATCCTCTTCTGAAATTCACGTTCAGCTGTTGCAAAACTTCTTGCCGGAATTGCTTCACCGTTCCATTCCTGGCAACCTCCACAGCACAAACAGCAAAGTTTTATTGAATATAAAAGTGGTGAAGAATTTCGCAAATTACCTTCTTAATTCAAGTTTATTTAACTTCAAAATAGAAAGGTCTATCTAAAGTTAATCAAATTACGCATTGCGAAGTTTGTGTAAACACCAAACGAGTGAAATTGCTCTATTATTACCTCATAATTTAGTCGTAATTATTGCGTCCGATATTTTCACAGCAGGTTTATTGCAGGTTGTAGAATTTGTAACGACCTATTGTCTTTGACAATTTGCCTTTACTTTTTCAAAGAGTAACTTAATTTTTGTACTGATTGCTATACTAAGAAGTATTTCTAACTTTAACAAAGAATTTGGCTGCTTTCGAAAGTTCGCATTTACCATCTAAATATCTTTGGACACGGTAGGAACAATTAACAAAAACAGTTGAAAGGAACACACTGTATTTTCGTGAAGCGCAGGAATCTATACAAATAGCATAGGCGTAGCCAGGGGGAGGGGGGGCAGGGGGCCCGGGCCCCCCCAATTGAAATGCCACCAAGGACAAAAAGTCTACTGTTTCTTCAATTTCAGTTTCTTTTAGCATTTTCGCGTGCACCAGTACACGCGAACAACACTAATTAACAATAGTATTGACCACCAGAACGCCTGGGCCCCCTCAATTCAATTTTACCTACTAATTTAATTGTATAGCCCGAGTGAAATTAAGGGTTTTTGTCCTAAAAGCTGCTACGTAGGTCCTCATCTAACTTTTTACAAACGCAATGCAATAACCAGTGCCAGATTTACTGTAGTGCCAGGGGCCCAGCGCTCAGACATAGGCGTAGCCAAGAGGGTGGGGGAGGAGCCCCACCCTCCCCCAATTTAAAAGACACAAAGCATAAAAATGTGACAAAAAAGGCTATGTTTTTCAAGTTTTTTTTTAATCTTTGCGTACAACGGTACACGTATACAACAGAAATTAACAATAAATTGACAACCACGGGACCCTCCTCAACTTAATTTTGGCAACCAATTTACATGTATAACCTGGGTGAAATTAAGGGTTTTTGTCCTAAAACATGCAACGTCAGGCCCTCATCTAACCTTTTTTATGAACATAATGCAATTACCAGGGCCGGATTTACAGTATCACGCAGTGCCGTGTGCTGTGTGCTCAGATGGTGAGACATTTATTTGGTCTTCACCTATATTTGGCAGGGAGATGTTGCAAAAATCCCAAAAGTACCAGGGGCCCCCGCAATATAAATCCGGCCCTAGCAATACCATGCTGGTAAGTAGGTCTAACCTTCTATTATACCATTTTTCAACAACAATTTTTTCCACCTCGCTAGTTTTACGTGAAAAAAAAATTCCAAAAAATAACTAGAGGGAATGCTTGTTGAACAAATTATTGAGTTTGAATGGAGGGGGCTGGGCCCTCTGGCCGTACATATACTCCTATAATTTCTTATTTTCATGGCAAAGCGAAAATTTCTTAGAAAAGTCTTCAAGTGGATTATTATTTACTGCTAGAATTTTGCAGGAGGCAATGTACCTTATTTCCCTCTACTTGGGCAAAATCACGTACAAAACTTAGCACCAAAATATAAGATCTTAAACGTGTTTTGGACTTAAATTGTAAGTAAAAGGATTGCACAATTGAGTTTTTTAATTGACTTTTATATCTTAAAAATCTAGTTTTTTCAAATGGCTCTAAACACGTGCAAAATGTGATCCAATGGCATTAAAATATCTTTTTTTCTAAAACATTACAAAAAATCATCCAATGGCATTAAAATATCTTTTTTTCTGAAACATTACAAAAAATCATCCAACGGCTGGGGACTCCGCTCCCAGACCCCCATTTGGGATACTTTTGAGTTTCACAAGTGTACTTGACGTGACTCCGGCTTTAAACATTTTTGCTGTTTGAGTTTGAGTTTAAGCCCGAGTCTCCCTTTAGCAAACTCCTGCTTAAGTGCCAAAACTAGGTCTCGGCTTCTGATCTTCCTTTTTGCAATATCTTTGTCCTACAAGAAGTTCCTCTTTTAAAAATTTCTGATCACGTCATTGCATGTGATTTGTGGTTTGGGGCTCCCCCCAATCAAAAATTCTGGCTACGCCTATGACAAATAGCCTTACCGAGTTCGTAACGGCTGGGATTGGATCTGTTAAATCTCGTCAGTTGAAAAATAATAAAGACGGCGATCCGAATCTTTCGTTTCAAAGTTGCTGCGAAACTTTGCACGCACATGCCCTTGTTCTAACGCGCTTTCTGAGTCTAGCGCTTTCATGTTACAGACTTCTGCACCAGTCTTAAGTAAAATACTGATGTTTAATTCTAAGTACAAATTTGAAGGCCTCGTTCGTTCGTGCGCATCAACCAGGCACTCGGCGTCTGTGCAACCACACCAACGCAGACCGTCCTTTTTTGGTTCTGTTTGCAAGTCTTTCATCAGGCTGGGCCACCGCAACGGGTAGACTGCTTGGCCCTATCCAACGTAGACACAACGACGCATTGCGTTCTACCAAGCGCTGAGCTATCGCCGCCTTATAATGGGGCTAAAAATAATTTTCTCAGGAGCCAAGTGGATTTCCGTTTAAGGTTTTACTGCGTTTTAATTCGATCTTGTCGATTGATTTGTAAACAATTTTTTCATTATTTAATTATTTATTTTTGCATCACAGGAACTTGTGACATCACGTTCGATGCGATATTTGATTGGGTGAGGTCATCCAGGCGTGACGATGGCTCAATCACGTGGCGATACAACACGTATTTTTTCAGGCGGACCTGGTACTGGATGTACCAAAACAGGTGCGTGATGAAAGCACTTCAAGCTTGCCTACTCCGCTACATTTACTGCGTTTATCCGTGTTCAATTTGAATATTTCAGCAGATCAGCCACGCCAGACTCTTGACCACAGTTTAAGCGTTGTGAGCATGTGTCTTGCAAGATGAGCAGTTTGGTTTGCGCCAAATTCCGCTTTGTTTGTTTTTTAATTTGGAAAGCACCTAAAAGCTTTTTTTTAAGAAGATGGTTAATGTTGAAAAAAAAAAAGAAACAACACTAAATTTATGGAGCATGAGCATTGCACTTTAGCAAGTGTCTTATACGCCGAGAGAAAAGCTAAAACCTGATATCCATTATGTTTTGGATAATAGGTACATTGTTACTTATTCAAAGCAATTTTAAACTGATTGAAGATGATTACCGGTAAAACAACACTGAAATGTTTCACTCTCTCTGGGATGTTGTTGCATAATATGGGCTTCGTTGTTATTCAGAGCATCCATGAAGTCATGCGCACATGAAAAATTTTTATATCTGTTAACCGCACAAGATAAAAACTTAAAATTTTCGACAAAGTTTTATCTACCATAAAGCTTTATTGTTACTTTCTTTCTGATCGTTTCACTGCTAAACTAAGCAAGAATTAGTGATTTTCAATCCAGGCCTCAACTTGCTACAAAACATGAAAATTGCTGACAAATCGATAAAAAGTTCAATGTGTTCTGTGTTTTAGTTTGCAAGGGAACCGAACTCGCTTGCGTGGAATTTTATGAATTGTGCTTTGTGGTAATTCAGGTTCATTTGATGCAACGCAATTTGATTTCCTCTGACTTAAAAAAAAAGACTGAATGCACACTTGCACAGTTCAACAGCCTGTTCATCACGGCTTGGCCTATCCAATCTTTTGCGATCCAAATGCTCCCGTTTCCTTAAAATTATTAAAACTTCTAGGAGTGTTTTGAGCGTGGGAAGGGTTTTGCGTGTGCTAATTTTTAAAATTCGCTTTTCAGTATTGGTGTGGCTGGTGATGCTGATTCATAGTTCAATACTAACCAAAGAATACACTGAGCATTTTAACAGATTAAATGTCATCATTTTTTATAATGTGTTGCAAATGTGTGCACTAATTGAAAACTATTTATTCTTGCTTAGTTTAGCAGAAAGTCACAATAAAACTTTCTCGTAAAATAAAACACTGTCGAAAATTTAAAGTGTGTGTTTTGTGCAGTTTTAGAGATTTTAAAGTTTTAAATGTGTGCATAACCTTATGGAGTGTGGACAATTGGACAGTTGGACACCATGTGGTAGTCTCTGAGCGTTCAAACCCAACTCAAACACGATGTTTTGGTAAATATGTGATCTGAATTAACTGTATAGTACAACTTGTTTCCACCGAACACGAGTCACTCGACAATATAAAATTTGTTACAAGCTGAAACAAAAAATGACTGCAATTCTTCATTTGCTGTAGCAGACAGCGAAGCAAATGAAGAATTGCAGTCATAGTGCTTTATAGTGTTAGCGTGCTTTATAGTTCTTCGGTACTTCATAATGTTAGCGCCCTTTCTTTTGGCTAGTTTCTTTCCACTTAGTCTAATCTACCCAGCCACTACCACGATTTTATTAGATTTAGTTTATCTCGCCAATGACGTCATCGCAATATTTTTTTTAACTAGATGGAGTTGAAAAAAGCTTTTGCAATGCGCGTAGAAATTTTTTTGCTATTTATGCGGTTCTTCCAGTCTAGAACCCACCTTTAAAATCTGAACTCCTCAGCTGCAGCATGATAAATGCTCTATGTAAGGGTAAAATTAAGTTGGCGTAATAGGGAGCAGAGGCCGAGGTTCGGAGACCCACGATCGACTGCCACTAACTGGCGAGGAGTATTGCGGAGTGGTGAAGAACGGATAGACGGAGTTGTTCATATTCGAAGTTGGAACAATCTGGAAGGACCGACGTTCTTTTTTAAAGGCAAGTATCTCGCTGCGGGGCGTGAACCAAGTCAAAAGGCGGCGAAGCGTTGGGTAGGTGGAGCAATGCTTCTCCACGTTGGCATCCAGCGATTCGCCAGTGCATGTTGGCTGGAGCAATGGTAAGCGATCTTGTGTTGAACCTTACCAATAGGCAGGGCCTGCGAGAGGGGGTTTCAGGGAATACATCGTACCCAGGCCCGGGCCTAAGGGGTCCCGGGCTCAGAGATGGAACCGGTCAGGATTTTCTCGACCTGACCGGTAATTTTCAAAATCATTGCCGGTTGACCGGCCGGTCGACCGGTTTCTGACCGGCCCGGTCGACCGGTTTTTTTACAGAAGGTTTTTGTTCACTGATTAATGTATCTCATGAAAAATTTCCCAAAGGGGGGGAGCATGTGTGAGGTGTTAAAATTTGTGACTTTGGACGGGGGTGTCAAAAAAAAACTTTGCGTTTTTTGCAAAAATAACTCAATTTTAAGACCTTTTTTGGTTAAGTTTCGGTTTGAATGACCTGTTTTGAGCAGCGCAAAACGTGCACAAAATTAGAATAAAAAGCACAGAAGGGCACAAGCTAAATTATTAGACGTTCTTTCAAATCATATGATGCGAAAGGCCAAAAAATGAAGTTACAATTATTTAGCTATTGGTGACAGATTATTTGCAATTTGCCGAGCAGCAAACACTAAACTTTTTTTCGGCAGTGCTGCCTTTGCAGTTACAAAAAGATAAATCAGAAAAAAATAATAGCAGAAGATAGGTAACAGTAAAAACATACGAACATCACAATACTTGTACTATTACACCCAAAAACATTAAAATGATAAAGCAATAACATTATATGATATTGAAAATTATATCACTAACAGCGTGAAAAAAATTAATAATATTCATGACAATTAGGCTGCTTCACCAACAGTTTGAGAAAGTAAGAAAAGGATCTATTGCAAAACATTATGTTCTGGAAAAGCTTTTTAGCTCCACAAAGATTTATGTACGGACGGAACAATTAATATAAATTTCTGTGGAGCTAAAAAGCTTTTCCATTACATAATGTTTTGCAATAGATCCTTTTCATACTTTCTCAAACTGTTGGTGAAGCAGCCTAGTTGTTATGAATATTATTAATTTTTTTCACGCTGTTACTGACATAATTTTTCAGTATTCCTTTTTTAACGCTGTTAGTGACGTAATTTTTCAATATTGTCTTTTTCACGCTGTTAGTGATATAATTTTTAATATTATATAAGGTTATTGCTCCATTATTTTAATGTTTTTGGGTGTAATAGTACAAGTATTGTGATGTTCGTATGTTTTTACAGTTACCTATCTTCTGCTATTATTTTTTTCTGATTTATCTTTTTGTCACTGCAAACGCAGCTCTGCCGAAAATTGTTCTGAAGAAGCTTCCCCAATTGGGAAGCGAAACGTCAAACCAATGAATAAACTCATCGGTAGTACTAAGTCGTTATGAAAAACTATCCCGATGAACGCAACGCGTCCGTTATTTTCGTTAAAAACACTAAACCGTTATAACATTGGCTAGAAAAATATTCGAAATATAATGTGCCCCAGCAGTTTGTAGAAATGCTGCTACTTCAGAACATGCCGTGGTTAGTTAGATATAAAAAAATAAGAGCTATGTCTTTCTTGCCCAGAGTAGAGTGTGGTAAATTTAAGTTGAAACAAGCTTTTCAAAGCGGCAAGGTTTTAGCATGTAGTAAAAAAATCTGAAATCTGCGCCACTTCTACCTTAAGCTGATTAAAATGATGCTAAAATGCCAGGTAGCGCAAGCCTCTTCCACATGCATGCTTTATTATAATCTGATTACGCGATTTTAACGTATATTTTGCACTTTTTTGCTTTGTGCCGTGGCCCAAAGTCGGGAGGCATGGCACAATACTTCCACCCTAAAAACGTCCCTGGATGAGCATGTCTTAATAGTCACAGCATATTACTCACAGCTTGAAACCATTCAACAAGTGTTTTCAAAAGGTGTGGTTTGTTGATACTGATTTTTTATAAAAAGTTTTATTTATGATGAAATATGTAAGTATATTTTGGTTGGTGCTGAGATGTTTTTTAGTCGCCAGAAAGGAGAATTCGACCGGTTTTTCAACCGGCTTGACCGGCCGGTCGAAGAATCTCGACCCGACCGGCCGGTCAACCCGACTGGTTTCCATCTCTGCCCGGGCTCAAGGGGCCCGGAAGAGTTCAGGTTTCCGCGTTAAGTTTTGGTATCGCACCATAACACCGTAATCAAACCTGCCTACAGCAAAAATATCAGTCAGCCTATTCAGTACTGGTAATTGGTCACTGTTTTTGCTACATAGCCTTTAGGGCATTCAATAGTGGCCGATTTGATTAAAAAAAAAGAGAAAAATGTATCAAAAGCCATACACTTGCACCGAAATTAACGTTTTGTTACATCTCTCTGACTTGAGAGCCCTAATTCTACGGTATAACAATGTACGAGTGCCCACATTTCCAGAGATCCAAAAGCATTTCAACCTCAGAGAGCGGAGTCAAAGTTGACATACTATACTGCTATCGTTAAGGAACTCACTCTATCTGTATGAGTTTAATAGATATTTGGGTTTGTGAAGTCTATGATTGCAGATGACTTCTTAACACTTTCATCAGTAAAATATTTGGATTTGAGTATTAAAGTCATTATATTGTATAATGTTGTGTCAATGTCATCATCCACCACTTCACACTTTCGTTCATGTATATCACGTTTTCTGCTTGTCAATTTAAGCAAGTTTGGTGCTGGGATGTTGATCAAATGCTGTATTTTACCCTCGAGAAACATAAAAAGTGTTAAAGCTACCGGGGCTCTGCCCCGGACCCCGACTGTTATCCCCTTGCTTTTAAGTGAAGATGTACACCCATCGAACAAAAAATGATTTAACGGCATGGGCCCCCGATAAAGCTTGGGGGCCCAATAAGATTTGGGGCCCGGTATCGACCTTCGTACCCACTGGAAAATTTTCTCTCTGAGGCCCTGCCACTAGGGTTAAGGGTTCGAGCCCCTCTTTGGCTACTGATTTTGCATGGGTTGGGTATTTATGAAATTGTCTTGTTCTTTGTTGTCTTCATATTCTTTCTATGTTTCAAGCAAAAAAATGTGGCACACTAGGAGGCTGCGCCGCTGCGGTTTTGTTGATTCGTAAATATCAAATCTTCATTCAGTTTGGTGGCTGACATTTTTAGAGTCAATTTTGATTTTTACAACATTTTCTAACCGAACGATACTTTTTAGCTCCGTCAACTCCGTGCTGGAGAAAATATTCGACGTGTAAAAATGGTTATAGTTTCGCATTGCTTATCAAAATTCAAGCAAGTCATAATATTGTTCTTCTCTTCTCATCACATGCAAAACCCGTTCAATTTACAAGATGTCAGTTTGCCGTTGACCCCAGCTGAATAACGATTATATTACGTTTGGTAGTCTTCATAAACTTTTTCAGAAAACCGTACCGCAGGTTCATTTCTTGCCCCTCCTGCAATGAATCAATACCATTAACAGCTCTCTTGCCTTTTGCCACGTTACATTTATAACGGTTCACGCAGTTTAGGAACCAGCCTCAATAATATTAAAAAGATAATATTCAGTTTTGGACATTAAAATCGATATCGATCTTCGAGGGTCATCCTCAGTTGTAAAAGCAAAGAAAAACATAATCAACGCTAATCGTTCGTTCGCATGGCACTATGCGCCTGTCTAACCCAGAGTTGTAAACGGGCTGACTAGTTCAGGCCCGAACCCGAAAATATAAGCCCGAACCCGAAAAGTAATTTGAAGCCCAAATTATGCCCGAAAAAACGCGAAAGTTTGGTCTGAAAAATTTTGCAACGATGCCAAGTTATTTTGATTACATTTTTGTGTACCTAAAACAAAAACCACGTGTCAGGCCAGAATTAATCCCAAAATTTCGTCAAGTTTAGGCCCGAACCCGATGAGAACCCGACCCGAAAAGCCCTGCCCGACTTACAACTCTGATTTAACCTCACCAACGCAGACCACTTTTTAGGTTCTGTTTGCAAGTTTTTCATCAGGCTGGTCCACCTCAACAGGTAGACTGCTTGGCCCCAATGGGAAATAAGCGTGAAGTGTCTTTCCAAAGGACGATGCTCCACCACTGAGCTATCGCCGCCGCTAAAACGCGAATACTTTAAAACAATAAAAATGCTAAAATTGACCATCAAATTCAAACTGGGCTAAAAATAACGCTTTTGGGCCTTTCTGTACAAACCTAAAAAACTGCAAATTGGAAGTACAAAGCATGAGCCATATGAGAACAAGCAAAAACAAGAGCATCAAAATTACGTTTCCCAAAGAAGAACTACTTTCGAGGTTCTTGTATTTGCTGGTTCTCAATTTGTACTTTGTAGTTTCAGTTGACAGTTTTTTTAGGTTTACAAAGTAACTCAGTAACGTTAATTTTAGCCCAGTTTGAGTTTGGTCGACAGTTTTAGTATTTTGATTTAATTTTGCAGTGTTAGCATTAATTATGTTATTGTTTGTTTTTATAATAGAGAATGACCCGCTATGGACGAAATCAATTTTATTTTCTAAAAAATAAATATTAGGTTTATTATTGAGGTTTGTTTCTTAGCCATATTTGAATGGACTTAATGACCCGACAGCTGAGCAACCGTTTCATTTTTTGATATTGTTTATATCTGGTTCTTGAAGTTGAGAGAGATTCAGTCAACATTCATCAAACTTTAGTTTTATGCCTGGTCCTTTAAATCTACCAGATGACGTCTACATGGAGTACGATAGCAACAGCGGCCGAGTCAAGCTGCAGAACGCGCTTGGCCAGACTTACCCCAGACCAATAGCGGACGACTTCCAGGGAGTTCCTCACCCCATCGACACAGTCATGTTCAACTACAACGAAGGCCTGCTTTATTTCTTCAAGCAGTCAATGGTAAACCAGTCGGCAGCAATGTTGGCAACTTGTGTCTCTCACTGTAGTTTAGTTTTATTGAAATCGTATTTACTGAATTTTTCCTCGTCGTCTTTACTACGGTAAACAGCGAATGCCTTATCTTTCAATTAAGCGTGACTTGGAAATGCGCTATCCCTACAAACCAGCATAATATTTTTTGCTTTTGTCACAATGCCATACCCCTCGTTATTTCTTTTTACTAGTTCAGCTTAGTTATGTTTTTAAACAAGATTTTTTGCCGTTAAAAATAAGCCCGACATGTTTTCAATTTTAAGTCCGAACCCGACCCGAAAAGGCCGCGGTTTGACGTACAACTCTAGCTTAGATTGCAATTGGTGAAAATGTCCTTGTATTTATACGTCAAAAAATATGCTCATGCTTGCATCGCACATACAGTATAACCTATAACGCCAGTATAATCCATAAATACTGTAGTTGATTGAGCCATGTCAGGGAGCGAGTAAAACTTTCATTCTGTGATGACTCATTCGTGAAGGAAAATTAAAAGTGTTCGAAGGTAAATTTCTAGATAAAATTGAATATCGAGTAAAATTAAGAATTGCACCAAAAACATATGAAATTAGTCCTAATATTCAAATATAATAATTGTCAACTTAAAACTTAAGTGAAATGAAATCTATTACAAACTTAATAAAAACAAAGAAAAACATTCTAGGGGGAGAAGCTTACTTTTCTTACCACAAGCATGTAATATTATTGCAGAACTAACAAGGAGCTGAGCATTTTATAAAAAAAGATTTCCTACAAAATTTTTTTGCCGAAAAGCTACAGTTTTTGTAAATGTGAAAATAAATGATGTTAGGAAAATGATTAGTGACGTATTTGTCTTGGCAACCATTTGTTCGTAAAAAAATAAAAACATTCAAAGCAAACCAGTTAATAACAAAGCAAGATGTGGGCCTCTACGAGCTACGTATGGAATTTGAACTGAAGATGTTTAATGGCCGGTCGGCGCTATCGCTGCAGTCCTACATATCAAGTTTATAAACGCAATGTTTATTTGTCGCGCAAAAATCAAATCCGACTTTGTATAACTTATGCTGTAAACTTTCACTGCATGTGAAGGCGATTGTGCTTTTAGATTACATTTCAAATAACGATGTTCAACTGCATTTTGTAGTTCGATACAAAGTTTGTTGCTTTTAGGTTTACCGATTCCATTGGGAGACCAAAACTTTACTCGACTCTGCTCTCATCTCTGTGGCTTTTCCCGGTTGGGGGGGTTCCCCACCTCTCCCAAACGACATCGACGCGGCCTACTATTCGTACGCGAGCCAAGCGTACTACTTCTTCAAAGGCGTCTACTACTGGAAGCTGGCGGACGAGCGGGAGCGAATGCGGAACTTCCCCGTGCGGATTGCGTACAATGCTGTCGGGCCGCGACAAAAGGTGGCGTCAAAGTGGAAGTATCTTTGCGATGTAGGACCAAGCGAACTGGTTTTAAATTTGCCCAATACATAGGCGCCCCCAATTGCCCAATCGCGTTTGACAAAGCTGGAGTCAACCTCGGTTGTTCGGCTGCATCGGTTCCACTACAAACAATACGGCGAACAAAGTGAAGTTTTAATTTATTTCTTGTGTTTTTATGATTTGTTACGAATGGACATTGCAATTTTAATGCCAGATTTATTTGTTTCATAGACCTGGCGAGTGATAGAGAACGGAGTTCGGCTACAAGCAAAGTTTTATTCGGCCCACGCGCTTTTCACTCGAAACAACCTTTTCGTTAGTCATAAACCAGCATCGCATACGACCTTAAAATTTTCCCTTATTCTCAAAAGCTGGCGAACGCCTTTCCACTCCTTATATAAGGCAAAGATCTTTATTTCCAGTGCCGGGCACCGCAAGTTTTTTTTAAGTCCGCAGTCCGCAACCAAATTTCAATTTTTTTAATCCGTAACCGCTAGACCGCAATTGCATGTTTAAAAGCTTTAGTCCGCTAGCGCAAGTAAGCAAGGGCGTTTCAGGATTCTTGAATCCGCAACCGCAAGCCTGCAACTTCGTATTTCTTGAAGTCCACAAGCGCAATTTCGTAATTCTTGAAGTTTGCAACCGCAAGTCCGCAACCACCTAATTCTTAACGTCCTCAGCGACTGCATAATTTTTTAAGTCCGAATTGTAAATCCGCAACGAATCGAAAATGTCAAAAAAAGATAACAATTAAGATATTGTGTATAAGCTGCATACTTGAATGCAAATAAACTTTTTTTTTCTTAACAAGCTGAGCAGGAAGTTGACACTTGATATAAGCCTTGGACATTTTTTTCTCCAAAACTACTGAGGTTTCATGTAGTTCACACCTCCTTTATTGACTTTATATTACTTACAAATTATTTTCATCTTTGCTTTTTTTGTGTATTGTTAGAGTTAGCAATAAAAAGTGTATGTCTGTCTTTCTGTCCTACCCACATGCGAAACTGCTCAGCAGTACAAGATTCAAACTCTCAACCTTCTGAGCCAAAATTTGATGCATTTAGCCGTTACGCTATCTACAAATCCACTACCAAATTACCCGCAAATCCATAATTTTTCGTGGCACACTTTGCACTTCTCTTTTCAAAGACTAGCGCTACCTTTTGCTCTCTCGAACAACTCTTATTTCATTAAAAAGAACGTCTTTTTATTTCTTTAATGTCATAACTAATTTTTTATTACGCACCGTTTTTTTTTATGAAAACAATTTAATAAAGACACCAGCCAAACCAAAAAAACGATAACTTCCATTTAAGCAAAATTATTTTAACAAAACAGTACCATATCGTAACATAGCAATAACCAGGTTTTAATAATCACAGCCAGTAGGTTGTCGTATTTTGTTCAATGTTCAAGATCATTGCTTGCTGTTTAACCACGCAAAAATGAGCTTGTGTCACCCAAATACAATTTAAGAATAAATAAAATTGAAAGTTTTGACCGTCACCCTCGACCTAAGTTTAATTGGTTCTTATACATGGAGAAAGAAGATTGCACTATGTTTTTGATATTTAAACCGACAGGAAAAGGTTTATTCATCTCAAATACAACGAAAATGATATTACGAGGTAACAACGCTTAAAATGCATTTTGGATTTTACCATAAGAGTAACAACGATGTTAGCAGAAAAATTGTTTAATTTTTATTTTAGCTGGAACAAAGGGGCTGAGAAAACGCGCGGTCGGCCGGTTGAAATTAAATTCAATCTTTATGCAATGTCAAATGTTCTTCTTCTTTCTTCATTGCCCGCTTTTCCGTGAGGGTTGCGGGGGCAGTAGCTCAAGATCAAGCCGCCACACCTCACGGTCTTCCATCACCTCCATCATTTCGTTTGGGCGAAGTCCCAAGCGATTTCATCCAAGATCCTCAATGTAACCGGTCCATCTAGTTCTAGGTCGTCCAACTGGTCTTCTCCCATTTGCTTTGGCATGTAAAGCTTGTTTGGGGAGTCTTTCCTGAGGCATTCTGCTTACATGGCCAAACCATCTAAGCTGAGATCTTTCAATTCGGAGAAGTAACGGCTCGATGTTAAGCGATTTTCGAATTTCAGAGCTACGCACCTTGTTAAACAGTGTAACTCCTTCGATTCTTCGTAAAAACCTCATTTCGGACGCTTGCACTTGTGATCGCATTCTTTCGGTCATTACCCAAGATTCATGACCATAAGTGAGAATGGGGACAAAAACTGCCTTGAAAATTGAGAGCTTTGCCTTTTTCGACAATTCTCGTTTCATGACAACCGAGTAGTGCAAAGCTCGCATTACTGCACTAGCCTTGCCTATTCGGGTATCGAGTTCTTCGTCTTGCCTTCCGTCACTCGTAAATGCAACCCCAAGATACTTGAACTTCTCGACCTGCTTCAGTGTCGCTCCATTCACTTGTAATACGCACTGATCAGGGTCTCTTGAAAGATGAAGTACTTCACTCAGTTTTGGCCGTGCTTATTTTCATTCCGGCGGTGTTGCATGCATCTGCAAAGCTATTTAATGCGCGCTGGAGGCCAGATTTTGTGGAAGAAAGCAGAACCAAATCATCTGCGAACAGCAGACGACTAATTTTGCAATTTCCAATTGTGGCACACTCATCAGTTTGGCTGCATTTGTCGATCCAATTCATGTAAACAATGAAAAGGAGAGGTGACAAAACGCACCCTTGCCGGAGTCCAACGCCCACATGGAACGGCTTTGATTGCTTGCCATTTACCCGAACACAAACCTTCGGTCGGCAGTAGAATGACTTAATAGCGCGTAACAATTGACCATTAACGCCATACTCCTGCAAAACCTTCCAAAGTTTATCCCGAGGAACTCGGTCATATGCTTTTTCAAGATCGACAAAGCATGCAAAGAGATCTTTGCCATACTCCCAAAATTTCTCGAAGATTTGCTTCAGAGTGAAGATTTGATCCGTGGTGCTGCGACCCGGACGAAAACCGCACTGACCATCTTCCAGTTTTGATTCCACTATTTCTCGGCATTTCCTTTCAAGGCATTTGGCATATACTTTTCCTGGCAAACTGAGGAGTGATATCCCTCTGTAGTTTGTACGTTGCTTGCGATCTCCTTTCTTGAATATCGGAATAATCACACCTGTTTGCCAATCTCTGGAAGCTTTATCAAACTTCCACGCAACTTGACACACTCGCGTTAACCAGATAATTCCTTCTTCAGTCAGCGCTTTCAACATCTCGGGTCTGATTTCATCTTCACCAGCAGCTTTTCCAGATTTTATCCCTTTAATTGCCGTTGCCACTTCTGCTGCTGTGAAAACTTCGTCCTCTCCTAGATGTGTCACTTCGTGTGTGTCACGAGTCGACGCCTTTACAGGATTCAAAAGATCTTCAAAGTACTCTCTCCAACGTGAAAGGATTTCATTCTCATCCGTTAGAATGCTATCGTCAGAATCCTTGATGGAGTACGTGATACTCGAGCTTTTGCCAGGTAAACGGCGGATGGTCTGCCAAAATACTTTGTTTGCCGAAGAATAGTTGGAATCCAACCGACGACCAAACTCTTCCCATGACTTCTTCTTGGATTTCTTGACTGCCGAAGTTGCCGCTTTTCGCGCCTCAGTGTACCGGGATTGCAAATCAGATGACGATCTGTCCTGTAGCCAAGCCTTGAACGCATCTTTCTTTGCTCGAATAGCTTCTTTAACTTCTTAGCAAAAGTTAAGACGTACGGTACTTCTTAGCAAAAATTAAGGCGTACCGTACCGTACTTACGTACATAGGCGTAGCCAGAGGGGGGCCCAGGGGGCCCGGGCCTTCCCAATTGATATGCTACCAATGATAAAAACGTCACAAAAAAGACTATTGTTTCTTCTGCTTTAGTTTCTTTTAGCATCTTCGCGTACAACAGTAATTAACAACAATATTGATCCAGGAGGCCCGGGGCCCTCAATTCAATTTTTGCCAATCAATTCAAATGGGCCCCTTATAACATTTAAATGGCCTCCAATTTAAATGGGCCCCCAACAATAATATTTATCCAGGGGGCCCGGGCCCCCTCTATTTTTGCCAACCAATTTAAATGGGCCCCCTACAATAATACTTAAATGGTCCCCAATTTAAATGAGCCCACAGCAATAATATTGATCCAGGGAACCCAGGAACCCTTCAATTTAATTTTTGCCAAGCAATTTAAATGGGCCCCCTGCAAAAATATTTTAATGAGCCCCCTAAAATAATATTGATTTAAGGGACCCGGGCCCCTCAATTTAATTTTTGCCAAACAATTTAAATGGGTCCCCTTATCTAAATGGCCTCCAATTTAAATGGGCCTCCATTAATAACATTGATCCACGGGGCCCGGGCCCCTCAATTTAATTTTTGCCAACTAATTTATTTGGGCCCCTATAACAATATTTAATTAAATGGTCCTCAATTTAAATGGGCCCCCAACAATAATATTGATCCAGTGGGCCCGGACTTTTCAATCTAATGTTTGCCTACCAATTAAACGTACAACCCGAATGAAATTAAGGGTTGTATCTTAAAGTTGCTAATTCAGGCCCTCATGTAATCTTTTTATGAACGTAATGCAATAACCAGGGACGGATTTACCAGATGGCACAGTACCAGGGGCCCCGCGCTCATATAAGACTTTTTTTGATCTTCACCTATATTTGGCAGGAAAATATTGCAAAAATCCTAAAGTGCCTGGGGTCCAACTCAATATAAATCCGGCCTGGGCAATAACATGGTTATTGTAGATTTAACCATCTATTGGTGATTTTTCAATAACAATTCACCTCCGCCTGGCCAGTTTTTATGCAAGAAAATACTTTTGAAAAAAATTAGCTACAGTAAGGACAATGCTCATTGAACAAATTTTTGAATTGAGAGGGCCTGGGGCCCCTGGCCGTGTATGCACTTCTATAACTGGTTGTTTTCATCACAAAAACAATAATCTATATATAAATTTTCGAGTGGATTGTTATTCACTGCTAAAATATTGCAGGAGGCAATGTACTTTACTTCCCCCTACTTGGACCAAGTCACTTACAAAATTTAACCCCAAAATGCAAGATTTTAAACGTGTTTTGGACTTAAATTGCAAGCAAACGAAGGACTGAACTACTTAAGTTTTTAATTGGCTTTCAAATGTCAAAGATCTAGTACTTTCAAAGTAGCCTCTGAATACGTGCGAAATGTGATCCAATGACGTTAAAACAGCTTCTTTTTCAAAAAATTAGTAAAAACCGCCCAGTGACTGGGGGCTTCGCCCCCAGACCCCCATAGCCTCCGGCAGGTGGGATTTCCGCCCCCAGACCCCCGTCAATAATACGTTTAAATTACATTACACTTCTTTACTCAACACGTCTCCCAATTTTGATATTTTCACATTTTAACTATTGGTTTAAGCCCTCTCCTTGAACGAGTTCCTAGTTAACGTGCCAACACCAGGCCACGGCTTCTGATCTTCATTCTACGATATCTTTGCCCCCACACAAAATTCCATTTTCAAAGTTTTCGATGACGTCATTGCACGTGATTTGTGACCCCCCCAGTCAAAAATCCTGGCTACGCCTATGCTTACGTACCGTTCTGCCATCTTTGCTCTTGGCAAAATCCTGGCTGTAAGCCTGCAATCTTGTCGAAAAATGACGCTGTTTGAGCTCTCTTGGCGACGCTGCCGACAAGCACAAAGACGTAAGAGTAGCCCGATTTCAGACGAAAATGTGCCATTATGAATACCTATGAAAAGAATTAATAAACCAAGTTTATTAATTGTTGAAAAGTGCTATAAAGTGCTTTTGCCTAAAAATATATCTAAATATTTTTTCAAGCCCAGTGATGGAATAAAAACTAATGGTGAACACCGGACATCATAGCATATTGTATTAATACACATTGCGCTTGCGACCCGATACTTGGTTTTTCTCATACTACTCAGCATTATCCTTCGCCCATTGTGTTAAGGAACCGTGCGGCAGTAGGTATAAAAAATTAGCCAACTAATTATTTCTTTGTTCGACTTGTTTAAAATTTCAGAACTACTTGAGACTAAAAACATTATGTTTATTTACCTCAGCTACATGACATTTTGCAGTGAACGATTAACTGTTTCTTATGTTGTAACAGTTCATTTTTCATGAGCAAAAACATGTATACGCTATTCAACTCGAAGTTTACAATTTTGCGCAAACAATCAAAGATATTTTTGTGAAACAAGTTTTTGAAACAAATTTGCAGGATAATTAGCTAACGATATAGAGCAAAGATGAAAAGAATTTTAATGGTGGGCACTAAGCGCGAACAAAACGTCAAACAAATCAAGATGTATAGAAAAATTTCCAGTTTTGTATATTTTTAACGATATTAGTTTGTGACGTTGTAATTAAATGATGTTACAAATACAACGAGTTAAGTTTGAGGTTCAACGGTCTAAACAAGACTAAATTTGATTTTATATACCGTAACGACAAAACGAGCTAGAGCGAGTATGTATATTATCTCAAGTTTGCACAGACAAAAAATGCTGCCGTTTTATGTTTAAGGCCGAAAAAAAGGTGGAAGAAAATAATGCCGTCACGCTGACAAAACATCCGTAATATTTCTAAACCATCCCTTTTATTTCGCATTATTTCCATCCTCTCACGATGTCACTATTATGACGTCAAGTGCAGTTACCCAGCTTTGCTTCACCCTTCAAAAAATGCGAAAACACGTCACTATTCAGTAAACCTAGTGTATAATGTTTATAATGTATTGGTAGTAATTAAAGCCTCGCCAAGAATCGTCATGCTTGACTAGTTAAACGCAGAAATATTTTACGAAATTAGAAAGCAATTTCAATATTTGTACAAAAGTTGTTAAATTGCGGACTAAAATTTAAAATAGTCCGCAACCGCAAGTCCGCAATTTAAACTGCCAAAGTTCGCAAATCCGAAAAATTTTTTGTTCGTCGGCAATTGCGGACTTCAGTAGCGTACGCAGGATTTTCGAAAGGAGGGGGGGGCCGGCGCGTAACCAGGAATTTGGAAAGGGAGATAAAAACCAGAGCAAAACGATCTTAATTTCAAACAGGCGTAGATGAAGACCAAAAAGAAAAAAAAGATAAGGGTCTTCACTCATATTCAGTCCGTTTATCTCCCCAAATTTAGGTGAAGACCAAAAAAAAGTTTTCACTCAGATTCGATCAGTTTGAATTTTTGTCCAGATTTAGGTAATGTCCAAAAAAATATGGTCTTCACTAAGATTCAGTCCGTTTTTCTACTTAAATTTTCTGCCCAAAGTCCAAAGAGGGGAGCCATGCCACAATTTTGCGTACTATTCTGAGCTAATTATAATTTTCTGGCGACCCAAAGGGGGGCCATGGCACAATGGCCCCCCTTAAATAGGCCCTTGGCGGACTTGCCCTGCTCTGTTTATTGGAACGACTGACGCTCGCGTCGCAAGTTCCTTTGTTTTTACTTGGCTATTTTCCAACTAACTAGTGCAAAGTTTTGGACTCTTGCTTAGAACTCGAGAACGGTTAGGTCTAACAACATGAAATTTTGACAGCAGTTTGAGATTAATGAGCTGTATGTTTGTACCAAATTTCGAGACAATTAGTCACGTGACTTTGGTTTTAGAACCAAAAAACCGCCTAACAAGTTTTACGTAAAAAGCGGTCTCATTCAAAAAGTACGGCAAAAAATATTTTACCCAGTTAAACGTCCTAAAATACCCATTCATTCCTACCAACCCACTTTTGGCCGCGATGAGTTTTTTTTCTTTTTTTTCTTCCTAAATCTTGTGCACTCTTCCTCTCCTAAACCACAAAACATCACAATCCCATTTTGTATATAGTTGTTGAGTTGCAAACGCAATTTTGTCTCCCAAAATTTTTTGGGGCAACTTCTCCGGAAATCAGACAAATTTTTGACATAGTTTGGGGATACCACCTCCTCCGGGACCCCCCCAAAAAATCACTTTTTTTAATGGCTTAACTAGGGTGCCAATTTTTTTTTAAACATTAGCAAATATTCAAGAGAAAAATATTTTGACGTAGTTTGGGGATACCACCCCCAGAAACCCCCCAAAAATGAAGTTTTTAAACGGCTCAAGCTAAAGTGTCAGTTTTTTTTTCATATCAGACAAATATTTTGACATAGTTTAGGGGTACCACTTCCCGGGAACTCCCCCAATTGGATCCCCCCAAACATCAATTTTTTGTAAATGACTCTCCCACCATTGGCCCAGAGTTGTAAATAAGCCGACTAGTTCAAGCTGGAACCCGAAAAATAAATGCAAGCCCTAACCAGGGGGTCGTTACGTGCTCTTCGTTATTTATCAAATATTCTTTCCTTGATTAAAATGTTCATACCTTCGAAGCTTTTCGTCTGACGCTTGTCAATCGTCAGAATGGAGAGCGCAGGAAAATGAGCGGCTGTTTATAGTAAAAAGCCGAGCCGTGATTGGCTGGAAAAGGACCAATGAGAAAGCGTCATTAGTGTACAATCTTTAAGCTGTACACGAATTCTTTTGGTCGGCAGAGGGCGGGGTTAGAAGTTTTGATGAAAGTGGCTCCAAAAGCAGATACATGAAAAGGTGAGCGGCCTTGGGCAAGAATAGAAAATCTGCTGTCATCATAATGTTGAGCGCAGGTAGGATTTTGTAAAAGATGAAGTCCAATGGTTGAATCAGAAGCAAGAGACTGGGTATATTAGTCTGAGTGGAAGATTTGCACCGACGGGCAGGAAGTAAGTGTTTTTGGGAAAAAGAGCAAGAACGGATAGATTTGGGGACATGTTTGCAATTTTACTCCAATTTTGCCCTATTTTCGACAATGGGGGAATAAAGCTCGACCACTATTGTTTTCACGTGAGCAAATCAAGTGAAGACCAAAAAAAAGTCTTCACGGTAAATTGAGGGGTTTTTGTCCCCGAAATCAAGTGAAGACCAAAAAAAAAGTCCAAACATCATCCAGCGCTCAGATGCAGACCATAGTCAAATTATTGCGGGGGATGCAGTTAAATTATTGGGGGATTTATCCCCCTCCGAGTTTCGGCACCCCTGGTTTGGGAGTACCATCTCCCCGGGAACTTCCCCAAATGGACCCTCCAAAAATCAATTTTTTGAACAACTTAAGCTAGGGCGATAGTTTTTTTTATATCAATAAATATTTAAGAAACAAATATTTTGACATAGTTTCAACACCTTAAGCTTGGATAGGATTTTTTTTTATTATCTGTCACTATGTTGTCGATAAAATATAATTTTGACCATGTTTGAAATTCCAAACCCTCTTGGGCGTCCCAGACGATATTTCAAACGAATTTCTTAACGAGAAAGCGAAAGATTTTTTTGGAGAATCTTATTGTTCAACACGCGTCGGTCGTTCACTGAGATTGCTTCTCAGTAAGTTCTCATCCAGTTTTCTTTTTTGATTTGCTAGAAAACTTACATGAAACAGAGTTGTAAACAGGCCAACTACTTTAGGCCCAAACCCGGCCAAGCCCGAAAAGTAATTTGAAGCTAAAATCAGGCCCGAACAAGCCGGAAAGTTAGATTTGAAAAATGTGCAATTATTCCTGAAGTGAAATAGGCAGAACTAATTTAATAGTTCACAGACACATCACGTCTTACAATCCTACTTCATTTGACAACACCTTAATGCTGAAAAATGTGCACATTTAACTGAAAAATAGCAATAGAAAAATGTGCACATTTAACGAAGTTAGTGCTCGTTTGCGCTTCCTTACCGCTGAGCAATTGTGACGCAATAATAATAATTGTGTAGTTATAATTGTATTGATGCTTACACGAAGTCGTCTTTTAATGTTACAAAGTCAGCTTAATACAAAGTTATAAACGGGCCGACTAGTTCGGGCCCAAACCCAGCCCGAATCCGAAAAGTATTTTGAAGCCCAAATCATGCCTGAAAAAACCTGAAAGTTAAGTTAGGTGTTTTGATTATAGTTTTGTCCACCTAAGACAAAAAGCACGTCTCAGGCCCGAATTAAGCCTGAAATTTTTGTCAACTTTAGGCCAAACACGACCCGGAAAGCCCGGCGCAGCTTAATTACAACTCTGGTTAAAATACCCTTTCATTTCACCAAAAGTCTAAAACACTAGGCAAGTACGTATATCAATTAGGAACTAAGCCCGGCATTTTGTCAATCTTAAGCCTGAACCCGACCCGGAAAGTCCGGCCTGACTTACAATTCAGACATGAACGTAGCAAACTTACAATACTAGAATGTAACTCGTCAGGAAGCTAGGAAAACACTAAGGCACAAATGGAGAATCATCCAAAGTCGAGATAGCAACCCCGTGTTTGCACCATTTCAATACGAAAAGGAATTTTCAATTCCGTAATTATGCAAGCATCCTCTCTCCTCCCTGGCAATCCAATAACTTTGAACTTCTCAGAAGTTGACTCCTGAAATGTTCAAAATGGCTTTGTTCCAACCAGCGATATTTAGAACATCTAGATATCCGTGATTCCAACTTTCCGCGGCTCGCTCAGTTGTCGAGCAGCAGCAGCGACGGTAATGCGCCAAGAAGGGTCCAATGTACGTGTTTGACGAATAAGATCGTAAGAGACTCTGCATTAATCTGGCAAACAATTTTCTGGTGGTCGCTTACTAGAGGCGTAATAAAGGATTTTATATTTATGTTTGCATTAACGAATCCTGATGCAAAGCTTTTAATGATAACCAAGGTGCGCCTAGAGATTACAAAATTATAAATATTTAATGATATTTAAAATATTGAATTATTGATACATTTTACCATAATTTTTTGAAACTGTTAAATTTTATTGCTTTTAATTAAGTTCCGCTGAATCATCTTAGCTACCGGTATATGCGTTATCATTTTACGATAAACGGTACATTTCATTTTGAAAAGCAAAGAATAACTTTGACAACGCCTCGAGATTCGAATAAAAAAATGCATTTTTTGTCACTTTACGTTGCTGATAGTCGACGTCTAATTTGCGTTTATCCAGAATGAAACATCAAGTCATATCATGAAATATTAACACAGTGAACGAAATTACAGAAATGTCGCAAAGCAACATGGTTGACCATAATTGCTGTGCTATAGATACATAGAAATTTGCCGTTAAGTGCAGAAAACTTCGTTATATAAAAAAGTGCGCCATGCAGGAGATAATTCTACACTTTCTTCATATAGAATCATAGAAGTTTCGGGCTAGCACTTTCCTGGTTTCCCTTTGCTTCTTTTGCACCCACTATTGCACATTGCACAATGTACAGTCTTACTTGTGGGTTGACAGTCATAGTAAATTCCAAGCCAGCTCTCGTATAATGCAGTACAGAACTTCAGCAGATTTGCCATTCTAGGCAGCATTTCTTCAATCTTCAGTTAACCAGTTGAAGAGATACTGCTCGAGAATTGAAAAAACTTAGAACAAAGGTACTTGAGGTAATAACGAGGTGCCCCAAACCTTGTTTCACTATTTCCCTTATCCGCGAGTATAAATTTAATCCGTTTGACTCCGTACATTGGCAAACCTGCGTTTCGAACTTTCGTGACATCAGAACAGGATGACTTCGCAAAATAACGAACATCGCAAGTAATTTTTTAAATTGGGAATTTTGAAGATTGAAAATTTTGTAAATTAGAAATTATGATTGATTTATTGAACATTGCGTTCTTTATTCTGCAAGAAATTTTACCGTCATCCTTTACTGATGTCACGTAATTTTGGAACGCAGGGTTGCGAATTGTACGGAGTCAAACGGATTAAACATATTGTCGTGGAAAAGGAGAATAATGGAGGAATGTTTGAGGCACCTCTTTTTTATCTCAAGTAGTTCTCATTTCTTCAATAAAACCGAATTTGAGCAGTATCTCTTTAAGAACATGATGCAATTATGGCAGTTTTATTTCACGCTAGCTTGTGTTTTCCAAACCGAAGTAGCACTGGGTCCTAAATTTTTAGGAGCTGCACTCATGAGGGATGAGACCTCGAAAGTGCCCTTCGCAGTATCAACTATAAACCCTTGTGAAATCGATTTTCGGCCAATTCATCTTCAGCAGTGTTTTTGAAAATAAAATTGAGTTGTGTTTAAAAGACGATATATGGATTGGCTTTGAGTTTTTGCAATTAGTAGAACCGCTGGAAAAGCGTTGAAACGTTCGCTAAATTGCGGCGAATAAAGTGACCTCATCCCTGCTCACAGTATAACTATGTCTTGACCCAGGTTATCTTTTGAAAGTCGTTTCTTTCGTAAAAATGCAATTGAACTGAAAAGGCAAAAATAATTTTATCTTCGAAGCATTCGCAACGGATTTGAAGGATTTCATCAAGAAAAGAATAGTCAAGACTATTTTCAACACATTCTACAGGGTATCCCGAATAATGCAGCATTTCAAAATTATTATTAAATCGTTGTTTCACATTACACTTAACAGTGATTTTGCCAATAGGAAAGCATATATCGTGAATTTTTGTCCAAAAAAATTTTAGTCATTATCTCGACTATATCTAAAAATCTAAAATTCAGTTCAGTCTCTGTTGGCCTTAGCATTATAATCTCTATTGGTGAATGAACTGCTCGATATGATCTCCGTTTTGATGCATGCGACATGTCGACTGACAACGCGGTTTTCAATGTCACGTTGGCGTGTCTAATTTGAGATTCTCCTCATGTAAGGTTTGATGTTGATAATAATGACTGATGCATTTTTATCTTCCTGTCTCGTAAAAGTTGCGGTTGCGCTATCCTTTGAACGAATTCGCACCCGCTTAGAAGGTTCCTAATTATTTTTCCAAGTTTTTCATTGAACTTTTTGACTGTTTCCCACGTAAGTTTGTTGCTTGTTTGAAGCCATTGAGCGGAGATAATCATCGTAAAGTGCCTTCACGCAACAACGTGACCTGGGTGCGGATTGAACCCAGATCATGCTTGCAATCAGGGTTGTCGAGACACAAGGGCTTGTTTTTATGAAATTTTTCTTTGTATAACTTCACAAGAAAAACTGAATAAGTGCAAAGGCTTGAGATCATTTAATCCAGCTTTTAGGTGAACTGCCCAAACTCAGCCTAATTCTTGAACAGTTTAGAGCTCGTTTTTGCGAACACTTTACTAAGCATAACCTCAGCAAATCAAGTCCAAAAAATTGCGGTAAGATGAGCGAAAAGTCTCTCAATGATATCAATCTTTAATTACAAAAAAATGGCATTAAACAAATTTTCTATCCTTCGCTAACCACACGTTTAATTAAGAACGAGCTGGTTCCTGGTTTAGTGAACCAGCCCATAAAATTGCTTGTTTTATTTTTTGCTTTGAAATGAGCGATTAAGTATTTACAAAAGTGAGCTATTTTCAAAATTACAAAGCTACAGGGAAAATCAAATGGTTGTGTGAAATTTTTTTTAATGAAAATGACTTGGCTATTATCGCCAATTGCCGCAGTTAACACAGGATGCGTCTAAGCTTTTTGACCGTGTGTTCGGTGACGTAACCACAAAGGGGGTTAAGGGGGCTGAAGCTCCCTTTTAGCCAAGTCACTTCGAAAATTTAACCCAAATATGCGCGCCTTTAAACTTGTTTTGATCTTGATCAGAACGTAAAGGGGCTGAAGTGGCTAAGTATGTAAAAATATCTAAAATTTAATTATGTAAAAGGGTTTCAAAATTTTCGCAAGTAGTTTTTTGAAATGGTTCTACAAACGCACGAAATGTCATCCAAAATGATGTTAAAATAGCTTTCTTTTCCTGAAAAATCACAAAAATTGCCCAGCAGCTGTTTGTGAGACGCTGCAAAAAACTTTCAGCTTTGGGGGGTCAAGCTTCTTCCTCTCCTTAGCAAAATCCTAGTTACGCACTTGATTGATTGACGCGTCTTTATCCTCCTACAGTATCATACGAGAAAGCGACGGTGGCGCTATCCTTGGGACAAATTCTTACCCGCTTTCATAGTTGTAGCCAGGATTTTGGATTGAGGGGGGGGGGAAATTGCAAATCACATGCAATGATGTCATCAGAAATTTTCGAAAAGAGGGACTTTTTATGGGACAAAAAGTGAGAGATCAGTAGTTGTGGGCTGTTTTGGCTCGTAACCAGGATTTTGTAAAAGGGGAAGGACTTAAATCACAAGTTAAAAAGTTTTCAAAAATATCAAATTTGGGATACGTGGGAAGCAAATTAGGTCAACTCAAACGTGTCACAGACGGGGGTCTGGGGGCAAGCCCCAAGCTGCTGGAAAAAATAAGCTGCTGGAAAAAAACAACTTGAATGCAATTTGGATCAGATTTTGCACGTTTCTAGAGCCATTCAAAAGAATTAAGTTTATGGGATTTGAAAGCCAATTTCAAAAATCTCTCTTTACTTCAAGGTAAAATTCTAAACACGTTTCAAAGCTTGCATTTTCGGGTTAAATTTTATGAGTGACTTAGCCCACGTCAGGGAAGCAAGACACATTGCCTTCTGCAACATTTTAGCATTAAAGAATAAGTTACTCGAAGATCTGCCTTGGAGAATTTTGTTTTGTCATGAAAATAACCAGTTTTAAGAGTACATATACGCATGGTTAATTGTAGTCGAGACTGACTCGTCCGAGACCAAGACTGAGACCGCACAATTTTTCCGAGACCGAGACCGTTCTCGAATTTGGCTTCGAGAACGAGACCGGAAAGTTCGAAACCAAGACCGAGACGGGAACAATGACATCATCATTGGTGTCTTCGATTTCAAAAAAAATTTTTGTGGCTCAAATTTGCTCAAAAGTTGGTTTTATGAATATAGAAATTGCGTCAGATGGCAAATTGCTTTGGTCGAAGTAATTACGTCATCAAAACATCTCGACGACAATATTTTAATCAGATTTTCACTGAAATTATTTTTGAACAGTGTCCATGGCCTACAAAAAGAAGACGGCCGCACATGTCACCTAAGAGCGAGAAAATTAATAGGGCAAATTTTGCTTGTCGCTTTGTTTACTTAACACGCAAAATGTTACTGTATGTCGGCGATACCAAGAAATACCATAGAGTAGCACAGTTTTACAAAATCAATCGTTCATTCGTAAATGTTTAAAACCATTTTTAAAGCATTTAATTTGTAAGCTTATTCGATGAGATTGATTAAGCAGGTTTGTAGAAAACTTAACCTAAAGTGTAAATGCTGCAACACAAAATGTTCATCTAGAACAGTAATTGGGACTTCGCGCGAGCGCGTAGTACCATATTGGTTTTGTTCGCGAATTTTGACAGATGAGAATTGATTAGCTTATAACTGACAAACGGTAAAACCTAGAAACTTGAAATTTGGACTTAACTTTACAATTAATAAAAGCGTCTCGTGTGCCAATTTTGGGAATCCTAGGTCACGTGATTGTGAATTGAGACACAAAAAAACCTAAAAAACGGTAATTTTTGGCTTCAAAAGTTATTAAATCGTTAAGATTCCAAAACCACTTGACGTGCAAAGCTGAAATTTGGACACAATGTGTGTGCTTGTAAATGCTTTATACAAACCAAGTTTGGGGGCGCCCAGTCCCGTGACCAAAATTTCACAGGCTATAAGTGGGCAGAAAGTGGACCATTTTAAACCGATATATCTCGATAATTACCAATATTGATGAAAAATGGTTTGTGATTTTTGAGCACACTATCAACTGCCTTTCTTTTGGTTATGTTCATTTACCCCAACTTGAATACTATTTTTCTTCTTTTTTTTCTTTTTTCTTATTTTTTTCCTGTTTTCTTATTCTTCTCCGGCTATCTACTTTTAAACCGTTGAACGCACTGTATTCAAAGCTTGAGCGATTGAAGATATCAAGGAAGACTAGTGCCCGACTGAAATTGGGGGTGCCAGGTTGGGGGAATTCCCCTCAAACGGTTTCTCCAAAATTTTGAACTTTAAAACAGTTGGAGCTAGATGAATCAAATTTTCGGAATGGGGAGATATTAAAAATAAACTAAACCTAACAAAAGTAGGGGGAGCCGCAATGGAGGGTTCTCCCCAAACGGACCCTCCAAAATTCAAGCTTTTTACCCTTTTAAGCTAGATACATGAAAGTTTTAGGGTAAGTAAATATAAAAAAAAGACAAAATTTGACAAAATTTGAGTGTACCAAACTGGGGGTCCCCCTTAAACAGGGTCGAAAAAATTCAAACTTTTTAACCACTCATGAAATTTTCAGAATAGGCAAATATTACAAAAAGATCAAATTTGACAAAGTCTGGAGGTATCAAAATGGGGGGTTCCCCCTGAAACAGGGCCACCAAAATTTTGAATTTTTAAACCATTAAAGCTAGATAAATCAAATTTTTGGAGTGGGTAAATATCAAAAACAAACTAAACCAAACTAAAATAATGGGTTTCAAAACGGGGGTTACCCCCAAACAAAAACCTCCAAAATTCAAACTTTTTAACCTTTAAAGCTGGACCAATAATGTTTTTAAGCTAAGTAAATTTTAAAGAAACATAAAATTTAAAACAATTTGGAGTACCAAAATGGGGGGTCGCCCTTAAATGGGGCCGCCACAAATCAAACTTTCTAACCACACATGCTAGACACATGAAATTTTTAGGGTTGGCAAATATGAAGAAAAGATGAAATTTGACAAAATTTGGGCATATTAAAATGGGGGGTACCCCTCAAACGGGGCCGCCAAAATTCCAACTTTTTAACCACTTATGCTAGACACATGAAATTTTCAGGAAATGCAAATATGAAAAAAAGATAGAAATTAACTAAATTTGGGGGTACCAAAATGAAGCAATCCTCTTTAAACAAGGACGCCAAAACCTAAAATTTAACCACTAACGCTGGACTGATGAAATTTTCAGGATAGACAACATGAAGACAAGATAAAATTTGACAAAATTTGGGAGTACCAAAATGAAGGGATCCCCCTCAAACAAGGACACCAAAATTCAAAACTGAACCACTAACCCTGAACTGATGAAAATTTTCAGAAGAAGCAAATATGAAAAGATAAAATTTGACAAAATTTGGTAGCACCACAATGGGGGTCCCCCTCTAATGAGGGTGCCAAAATTTAAACTTTTTACTTGTGTAAGCTAGACACATCACAATTTTAGGATACACAAGCAAATATGAAAAAATAACAAAATTTTACAAAAAGTTTGTGGCACCAAAATGGGGGTTTTTCAGAATTCAAACTTTTCAACCATTCAAGCTAGACATATAAAACTTTCAGAATAGGCAAATATAAAACAAAGATAAAATCAGAATTGATAAATAAAATACCACTAATTTGAAGTGCCACAATTAGAGAGTCCTCCTCCAACGGGTCCTTCAAAAGCTTTAACCACTAAAGCTAGACAAAAAAAAACAAACGAAGATCTCATACTATAGGGGTGCTCCAATTAAGTTGACAACTCCCCCCATTAACTACAAAAGCTAAACAAACTTAATCTATTGGTAAGTTAATATGAATCAAAGATTAAAGATAACAAATTATTGGCCACATTGAGGAGACCATGCCAAATGGGCTCCTTAAAATTTCAGAATTTTTATTACGAAGTACTCCAGCTAGACATAATCGTAGAGAACCGGTAGGCTAATATAAGAAAAAGATAAAACATGCCAAACTTGGCAATACCATGTTGGACAATTAGTCCTTAAATGGACCTCCAAACTGTACGTTAAATTCTCACAATGAATTGGTATCACACAAGAGTAGATGAGTAAAACCTATGGGATTACTGCTACATTTAACACGTTGAAGTACTTGAGCTTAATGGCTTTGCTAGATTTAAGCTGTATGGCCGAGTATTTTTACTGAACTGTCGCTGATGACGTTGAAAAAATCTTCTCCTTGCTCTTCAAAGTTTTTGAACAACCTTATTAAGAAAGCTTCTGTGCTGATTAATGGATGTAATACAATATACTGTACAATATCTAATATGTTGGCCGTTGAGTCGCACTGCTAAATAGCGTTCTTAGAATAAATATAGTAAAATGCGTGCTTATTTTTGGGCGTTGATAGTGTTAAGTTTGGCTAATGTAATAAAGTCGCTGGAATTTTAAAGATCGCTCTACGTTATTTCATAATAAAGAGAAAAACTATTAGAACTCCTCATAGGTTTTTGATTGACGTCACTTGATTATTTTGATAACTTTTTTGAGACCTTTAAACATTGAGAGCAAATTACCTCCAAGCTGTTAAAATAAACTGAAAAGAGCGCAATGTGCGAAAGAACTAGATGATTTTTGGTATATAGTTGTTTGACTTTAAACATTACCTCTAGTGTTTTGGAAAGCATAGAGTTGAGTAAATTATTATAAGTTTTCAATGTGAAGTTATAGTAAAGTTAGACTCTGTTATATCACTTATAAATTTATAAGAATTTGATTTTTTGTTTCTAAATTTTGTTTGTGTGCGTATCTCTTTCCATGCTAATTGCTAAGGCAGGCATTGTTTAATTTAGTAATTAGATTTTGAGAAAAATTTGTCCAACTGTTCATACATGTGCTGGTATAAAATCCGTCTTGAAAAACTATTGCAAAAAAACCTATGGAATTACTGCTACATTTAACACGTTGAAGTACTTGAGCTTAATGGCTTTGCTAGATTTAAGCTGTATGGCCGAGTATTTTTACTGAACTGTCGCTGATGACGTTGAAAAAATCTTCTCCTTGCTCTTCAAAGTTTTTGAACAACCTTATTAAGAAAGCTTCTGTGCTGATTAATGGATGTAATACAATATACTGTACAATATCTAATATGTTGGCCGTTGGGTCGCACTGCTAAATAGCGTTCTTAGAATAAATATAGTAAAATGCGTGCTTATTTTTGGGCGTTGATAGTGTTAAGTTTGGCTAATGTAATAAAGTCGCTGGAATTTTAAAGATCGCTCTACGTTATTTCATAATAAAGAGAAAAACTATTAGAACTCCTCATAGGTTTTTGATTGACGTCACTTGATTATTTTGATAACTTTTTTGAGACCTTTAAACATTGAGAGCAAATTACCTCCAAGCTGTTAAAATAAACTGAAAAGAGCGCAATGTGCGAAAGAACTAGATGATTTTTGGTATATAGTTGTTTGACTTTAAACATTACCTCTAGTGTTTTGGAAAGCATAGAGTTGAGTAAATTATTATAAGTTTTCAATGTGAAGTTATTGTAAAGTTAGACTCTGTAATATCACTTCTAAATTTATAAGAATTTGATTTTTTGTTTCTAAATTTTGTTTGTGTACGCATCTCTTTCCATGCTAATTGCTAAGGCAGGCATTGTTTAATTTAGTAATTAGATTTTGAGAAAAATTTGTCGAACTGTTCATGTGCTGGTATAAAATCCGTCTTAAAAAATATTGCAGAGGGCTAGTTGGGGTGTAGATTTGATATTTCGGATAGTGTGTCAAATTTCTGGTCAAGATAATGTAAGTTGCAAAATCCAAAAATCATATTGGCATTTTCAGATCAAAAGTTTTTATTTCTGTGTTTCAATCGTAGGAAAAGGTTATTGTCGAAATTTTGTTTTAAAGAGGGTTTTATTTTAACGATTTCGCTGCTACGCGAAAGTTCAACTAACTCCTTAAAATTTGAAACGAGATCTGATAGATATTTATAGATGCCTTTTCCAGACATTTAAATTTTGGAAGCCGTTAAACACAAACTTGACTAAGTTAATGGAACATTATGAAATTGGAAAGCGATGTATTTCAAACATGATTATCAACAACTATAAACACGCTTACCGCAATTGTGAAGTTGTTTGGTTTACTAAGTTGAATACTTTCGCGAAGTCTCCGGATATCGCTTGCAATGTCATATTCTAGTGAAAGTTTGAATTTGAGCAGCAAAAAACAGTTCTTGCTTATCTCAGTTTAAATATGTTCTTTGCCGCTTTTTTGCCTTTGTTTAAATTGTTCATTAATGTTCAACTACTACTCGTCGAACTTGATTATTAACATGTTTTTTGGCAGTATTAAAATAAACCTTGCAAATTAGGCGATTAATTGATTTGATTGCTCGTGAATGGCTCTCACATAAAAATGACAGGGGCAAATCGGTAAATTTTAGCGCATTTTCTGCGATGTCTCTTTCATAAAGTTCAGTTTTATGAACCATGTTATCACACCACTCCAGCATTGCAAAAGCTCTGCAAACGTGCTGAGTCAAATCAGAGGCCGGTAGCGTTAACCCTCCTCGAGACAAAGCCAAAACATTTTCAAAGCATTCAAATGCAGAGTGACTTTCAGCTTCTGGATTAAAAATTGAGCATTTTCTGCAATCCAAGCAGGTAAAGTCTTTTTACCACTATTTTAGCAATGTAGCCTGCAACAACAGCGGCTACTTCAGTTTTGAGCTTTCAACTAAACCACAGTTTTTAAGTTCAGAAACTGAAGGAGGCCTAAGTTCAATTTTAGAATATACATAGAAGGAACTGGCTTGAAATCTCATTTTAATGTAGTTCGTTACCCGACTTTCAGATATCTTTCTTAAAAATGTTTTGAACTAATACCACCGTGTTGCGTTGAAGTCCCAATCTTTGCGATTTACAAAAGCAATCCACTTTTTATTTAATTCTTGATTTTTTAAAGAAAAGTCAAACACTAGAAATTTTTCAGAAATAAAATCTACTTGATGTTGGCGTTTTTTGTAACCCGTTTTACAATTGACAATAACACATTCACCATATCGGAGTTAAATAATTAACAAAGCTTTAATGGAGTATTTTGTTACATCTTCAAAAAAATAATATTTATACATACCTACAACATTAAGTTTAATACCACAGCAGGTAAAAGTCTGGGGATCTTTAGTCTGGTATGATTAAGATAATCGTAACTACGGCTTTACTGCTTTTTTGATCTTGAGAAAAACTGCGTCCCAAATTATTACCGAACAAATTGTTATCACAAAATAAGTAAACGTAAATTCGTTTGTTGTTGTTACCAGGCGCGTAGCCAGAAATTCGCAATGGGGGGGCTGTTTAGGGGGGTCTGGGGGAGGAGCCCCCAGTCGCCGGAGGCCAATGGGAGTCTGGCGGCGAAGCCCCCAGCTGCCGGCGGCTGGGGGTTTGGGGGCAAAGCCTAAAGCCCTGCATATACGAACAAGGGGCCCAGGCCCTCTTAATTAAAATTTAATAAGCATTTCCTTTAGCAAGTTTTTTTTTTCAAAAGTATTTATTCCGTGAACACTTGCGTGTTGAAGGTGGATTTTTATTTAAAGTTAATACATTAGAAGCAACTGAAGGTTACTAATCATGTTATTGCAACATAAAAGTTAGCTGGGGGGACCTTAGTCATGACTGTTATTGCATAAAAAAGTTAGATGAGGGCCAGAGACTGCAAGTTTTAGAACAAAAACACTAAATTTTTCGCACCTTGGACATTTAAATTGATTGGCAAAAATTTAAATAGAGGGGACCCGGGCCCCCTGGTTGTCAATATTAATACTATTGCCAATTGCTGTTATAAACTTGTACTGTTGCACGTAAAAATGGAAAAAGAAACTGAAACAGAAGAAGCAATAGGCTTTGTGTCATCGTTTTTATCATTAGTGGCATTTTAATCGAGGGGTCTAGGCCCCTTTGGCTACGCCTATGCCCGCTTTGGAGTTGACCGTATTCCAAGCTTTCCGGTTGACCCTTGACTTCTTCCCATGTAAATTTCCTGCTCGTGCGAAGCAATTAAACAGAGATAATCATCGTAAAGCGTCTTATCCAAAGAAAAAACGACGTGACTAGGGTGCGAGTTGAACCAAGATCATGCGTTCAGTGTCGTCGTAAAAACGACACCTTTACTCTTTCGGTCATGCCGCCGACAACGTGTTGCAGGTTGCAACCTATTTGTCGTTATTCTAAAGTAGTTTTCGCTTTTAGCAGCGCCCTTACGAAGCATTTAAAGCTTTGAATGCTTGTGCTTTTTGTTTTTCGCCATTCATTACTTTTGACAATGTTTAGTTTCACGATACGTCAGGTTATGTTTCAAGTTGTTTGGGCTTTGTGTTTTATATTAAAAACCAACCTGTTTATTGTTATACAGTACCAGTATATCCAGACTTTTTCGATAAGGTAGGGGCTTGAACCAAAAGTTAACATTTTTTCGAGCCGAAGTTTGCACAGTATCCAGCACCCGCCGTCTTGAATAAACTGATGAGGGGTTAAAATTTATCATGGATGACATCTAGGGCCAAAGTCCCGAGCTTCTGAGAGATTTTTGCAGTTAAAGGAAAAAAAATAGCTATTTTAACGTCATTTGAAAAAAAAATTTGCATTTTTATAGAGCGACTTTAAAGAATTGTATTGCCAGTCAATTCATCTCCCCATTTATTGGTCAGGTCTAAAACATGTTCAAAAGCTACAGTATTTTGGGATTTTATTTGGGATTAGTATTTGGAATTTTTGAATTTTGAAACTTTTTGAAATTTTCTGTACTACTTGACTTAAAACGGAGGCTTCAGCCCGCGCAACACCTGTTCCCCGACAGATGTACTTCTGAACACATTTTGGACAAAATATGAGGTACACACTATACAGCTGCTGTGACCCTTCGCCTTGAGATGCAAACTGCTTTGTGATAAAAAGACAAATAATGAAACAAAAATAGTTACGACGTAGCTTATGTAGAGGCCAATGTTACGCAAATTTGCTGCTTTCTAACTTTTAGTGCCGTTATAAACCACGAAATATTCACGAAGAATTATTTAACATTAATGTTTGAAAAAACCAGCGTTAACAAATTTGGCAAAAATACTTTTTGGTGAAAAACTTGAAAGCATCGAAAGAAACTTATAGCAAGTCTCGATATCAGTTGTGGGCCGCAAAAACTTTTTGCGCGGGCCGCACTCTCGGCAACCCTGAGTTAGAGGAAAGCAGAGTTGCAAATAGGCCGCAAATTCAGGCCTGAAGTCGAAAAATATTTTGAAGCTTAAAAGAGGCACGAAAAAGCCCGAAAGTTCTGTTTGATTTAAAAAAGATACAAATTGTTCCTTTCGTTTAAATAACTATTCCTGTAGTCTGCTGTGACTAAATAAAACAACTTCTTGATAAATAGTAACGCAATCATAGTAACTGCTTAATAATAATTGTATTGATGCTTAAACTAAGTCGTCATTGAGTGTTGCAAAGCCCTTTTGACTTTTTTTTTTAACAAAGATGGCAGTACGTTATGTTCAGAATTAGCGTGCAACGTAATCGGACTTCAGTTCAATTTTTGAAGCGTACAGTGTCTTTTTCTTTTTGCGCACCTTACCTTCAATCAATCTAGTTAAACAACGATCCATTAAAAGTGAATTTACACAGTATCCGTTTTTTTACGTTTTGCTTCTTCTTGAAAAAGTATGCACTTTTTCATTCGCATTTTTATAAGTCCATATCCGCACTAACTAGACAGTCACATACTGAACAAAAGTTTTCCGAAAAAAATTTTTTGTGAAAGCTTACAGCTCTATTTTGAAATATCGCTCTTATCGTTCATACACAAAATTTTTGAACAAAATTTTTATCTATACTTAGGGCAGATATGGACTTATAAAAATGAAGATGAAAAATTGTTTACTTTTTCAAGAAGAACCAAAAACGTAAAAAAACGGACGAAAACGGACAAAAAACGGATACTGTGTAAATTTACCTTAATGAGATACGAGACTGATATTGACGTGTTTTTTGTTTATATCTGATTCGTATTATACTGAATGGAGTTTGAATTCAACCAATTCAAAAAAGTGCTCGACAAGGTAGGCCAGAGCGAATATCGCAACATAACTCAGTACACGTCAAAAATTAAACTTTAAAACCCTACAGTCTGTTTCACCCGTAATCGAGATCATCAGGAGTATCTGCCAAAAGTAACACAGTAAAAATTTAGAATCTAAAAGTTAAAATCTAATAATTAAAAAATTTAATAATTTATAAATTTATAAATTTATGATAAAAATTTAAAATTTAAAACTTTAAATTTGGAGTTTCGAGTATTACGTTTCAAGTTTTGCGTTTTACGTTTCAAGTTTCGTTTCACGTTTTTCGTTTTACGTTTTACGTTTTACGTTTTAAGTTTTAAGTTTTAAGTTTTAAGTTTTAAGTTTTAAGTTCTAAGTTCTAAGTTCTAAGTTCTAAGTTCTAAGTTCTAAGTTTTAAGTTTTAAGTTTTAAGTTTTAAGTTTTAAGTTTTAAGTTTTAAGTTCTAAGTTCTAAGTTCTAAATTCTAAATTCTAAATTCTAAGTTTTAAGCTTTAAGCTTTAAGCTTTAAGCTTTAAGCTTTAAGCTTTAAGCTTTAAGCTTTAAGCTTTAAGCTTTAAGTTTTAAGTTTTAAGTTTTAAGTTTTAGTTTTAAGTTTTAAAATGTAAATTTTACATTTTGAATTTAAAATTTTTAAGTTATTATATTTTAACTTTTAGATTTTAAATTTTTACTCTGTTACTTTTGGCAGACACCCCTAATGATCCCGACTACGGGTGAAACAGACTGTGTTATGTTATGATTTGCAGTATAAGTTAATAAGCATTGGCTTTAAGAGGTACTTGAACTTAATAACATGTTGAACTTAAAAACTGCAGAGCTTTATATGCCGATACTTCATTCAAGGCCGTCAAAATCGTATAGAACAAAAAATAATGCATCATCTAGAGCTAATTTTTCATGCTTTATGTTTGGTGAAAAAAAATGACAATTTGTTCGCGAAAATTCATTTTATAAAAAAAAAAGACATCGAATTGCTAACTACCACAATAATATTTGTATTTTTTTACAGCAAAGATATCTACATTTATTTAGTAGGTGAAATTGATTTTAATGTATCGGAAACCTGTTCACGTGTCGCCATTCACGTGGTGTTATTGCAATGCAATTTACTAGTACTTTTTTCATCAATAATAAAAAAAACCGGCGCAATGTGCGAAAAGTCTGGGATTTTTAAACCACTGCGTATTCAGCTAAAGTGTCGTAGGTGTTTCTGTTCAAATTTTTTCTTCAATATATGACATGCTACGATAGTTCTAGGGTGCCTAGGCTCCCAGCATCTATAGGCAACAGTTATGGTATCACAATTGGCCATACTTGTGACTGTGACTTGTGACATCATAATATAATTGTAACGACTAATTAAGAGGCTATAATGACTACTTGAGAATAGCCTAGACTATGTGCACGCCGGGCATGGTCGCACGAATCTCCAATGACTGCCGCATGTTGTACATAAAACGTTTGGTTGGCGAATTCAAACAGCGTACCAACGTACCGTACCCGTACCATAACAAAAAGGCGTATCGTACCAGCGTACCGTACTTCTTAGCAAAAATTGAGGCGTACCGTACCGTATTAACGAACCGTACTGCCGTTCTTGCTTTTTATAGCATCTAACCACAAGACACGTATCAGGCTCAAATTAAGAACGAAATTTTGTCAATCTTAAGCCCGAACACTGCCCGAAGAGTCCAGCCCGACTTACAACTCTGGAATAAGTAATACAAAGCACAGATCAAAACAAAAGTATTATAATTTTTTTGGGACACCCTGTATTATTATAGAAACGTTGCGCTTGATTATTTTAATCAGAGTATTCTCTATTCTTATCTCGATTTTTTGTTGCCACATTATTACAATCTGCAGGAGAGCAGCGTTGTTACAATGCTTATTTCATTTCTTCGGCCATCTTATTGTGGTTCTTTTCCGAGGCCGCTTCGCCGATGGCAAGAAAGCATGAAACGATTATTTTAATATGCAGATATCATACCCAGTATTTTTCGAGTAAAAAACATAAACAGTTGAGTAACGATCCAGAGGATTTGTGAGTGTATGAAGAGAAAGTGAGAAACCGTTAACAAAATGAAGGTATTATGACTAAGGTAATCTCTGATCTTTCGCTGTTTCAACTAATATTGCGAATTGAAGAAGATAAAGTAAAATTGCTCATACCGAAGCAACAGTTTTACAATTTGTAAACATTATGTTCCGTCGCTTTATTGCTGTAGCCTACGTGCAGTAAATTACTAGAATAAGTTCGATTGGTGATGATTGCGTATAGTCCTAAACTTTCGCTTTTGGTTAATTGTTTGATGAAACTGCATCCTCCAACGCGACGGCAGAGCTATCTTTTGGAAGCATAGGCGTAGCCAGGGGGGGGCCCAAGGGGCCCGGCCCCCCCCCCAATCAAAATACCACTAACGACAAAAAATTATGACAACATAGCCGGGCGATGTTAAGTTGCAGTTTTTTTTCAGTAATTACGCACATAACAGTAATTAACAATAATATTAATGACAACAAGTGAGTCCCGGGGCCCCCAACTAACAACCAGGGGGCCCTTACTAACAACTAGGGGGCCCTGGAATCCTTAACCGACAACCAGGGGTCCAAGACCCCTAACTGAAAACCAGGGGGCCCATAACTGACAACCAGGGGACCCGAGGGCCGCTAACTAACAACCAAGGGACCCTAACCAACAACCAGGGGGCCACTTAACTGACAACCAGGGGGGCCCAGGCCCCTAACTGACAACCAGGGGGCTCCTAAACGACAACCAGGGGGCCCCAGGGCCCCTAACCAACAACCAGGGGGCCCCGTAGTGCCTAACTGACAACCAGGGGGCCCCTAACCAACAACCAGGGGGCCCCGGAGCCCTAACTGACGACCAGGGGGCCCGGGGCCCCTAACTCACAACCAGGGAGCCCCAGTGCCCCTAACTAACAACCAGGGGGCCCCTAACCAACAACCAGGGGGCCAGGGGCCCCGTAACCGACAACGAGGGGCTCTGGGGCCCTCCCAACTGACGATCAGGGGGCCTTAGGGTCCCTAACCAACAACCAGGGGGTCCTGGAGTCCCTAACTGAGACCAGGGGGCCCCGGGGCCCCTAACTCACGACCAGGGAGCCCCAGGGCCCCTAATTAACAACCATGGGGCCTGGGCTTCTAACCGACAAGCAAGGGGCTACGGGGCCTCTAACTGGCAACCAGGGAGCCCAAGGGCCCCTGACTGACGACCAAGGTTCCCGGGCCAGGGGCTTCTTAATGCAAATTTTTAACAATTTAAATGCCAAACCTGTGAGAAATCTAAGAGTGTTGACCTAAAAGTTGCCACCCTAGGCCCTCGTTTAACGTTATTATGAACTCAATTATTTACTGCTAAAGTATCGCAGGAAGCAATGTTTGTTACTTCCCCCTATAGACCAAATCACTTACAATTAAAATTTTACACCATAATGCAAGATTCTAAGCGTGTTATGGGATTTAATTGCAAAAAGAGGATTGAACAACTAAATTTTTTCGATTGGCTTTGAAATGTTAAAAATCTAGTTCTTTGAAAAGGCTCTGAACTCGTGCAGAATGTGATCCAATGGGATTTAAATAGTTTTTTTTCCAAAAACCTACAAAAATCGCCCAGCGGCTGGGGGCTTTGCCCTCAAACCCCCATAGCTGCCGGCGGCTGGGGGCTCTGCCCCCAGACCCCCGTCTGTGATACGTTTGAGTACACTAGCTTACTCAACACGTCTTCCAAGTTAGACTTTTACACTTTTCAACAATTAGTTTTCGCCCTCTCCTTTTACCAAAATCTTAGCTAAGTGCCATCAGGCTACGGCTTCAGATCTTCCATTCTACGATATTTTTGCCCCACAAAAAATTACTTTTTCGAAAATTTCTGATGACGTCATTACGTGTGATTTGTGGTTTGCCCCCCCCCCCCAATCAAAAATCCTGGCTACGCCTATGTTTGGAAGTAACCGCATCCACGTAGACGCAACACCGTGACCAGATGAGTGCGGGTTGACCAACACCATGAAATCAGTGTCGTCGTGAAAAAGACGTTTTTACCTTACCGCCATGTATAGGTTCTATTATAGTATTTTTGCATGGCACCGCTGCATAGGCTAGGCCAGGATTTTAGATTGGGGTAGAGGAGGGCAAACTACAAGTCATCAGAAATTATCGTATGAGGAACTTTTTGTGGACAAAGATGTCGAGGTTGCGTTTTTGTGCGGTAGCTTACTCGGCTGTTGTTTCTGTTGTTGGCCTCAAGTTTTGGAAAATATTATTTGTTGTGCAGTTTGGATAAGGCCTCGCCGTTCCGAATTTCGGCACATTGGTGGAGGGATTAAAGCTCCTACAAGTTTAATTTTTGCTTACTTGTCAGCCGTCAGCCTTCCAGTCATCGCTGATTTCTGTTTTGTTATTCAAGGGTTATGTGAGGAGACACTGATTGCATTGGCTTCGTCATGGTCACCTTAATTACCAGAAGGTCATACGACGTAGCAATGACGACATAGTTTTTCAAATTGATTTTTTACGTTAAAGCCGCCCTGGGTAGAAGATGACAATCGTCATACTGACTTGGGCCGTAAATGTCACTGCATTCCTCATGAGGCTTTATGACTAAAGCTAGAGTATAAATACTATTGTTTTGTCAAACTCTCATTAATAGTCAACATTTAGCCGATTGGTTTCTGCCTGAAAAAACGCGTATTGCACTTAGATACTCCGGATTTAAAGGATTAACTTAAATTGTTACATTCTGTTGACTCCGTAGGCTGAAGTTGAGTGGAGAAATATTATTCTGACAGCTTTGAGAACTTGCGTAACATTGCGCTCCACGGCAAATTTGAGCGTGTAATCATTCGAGATCTTCTTAAAGCCCAGTCGTTTGTTATCGGCGTTGTTTTACATTACCTACAGAATGCTGTAGAAGACAATGGCACCTATTAGGCAAGCTAGTTTTATTTTAAAGCATGGATAGTCCGTGGCTGATACCAGAGTTTCAAAAAGTGGTCAATAAGTTCAGGGAACCTTGATATATCGTTATATATCGTTACCTTGTTGAATGTTACTTCGTTGCATTGCTATTCATTGCTATTTTGTTAAACGAGCTAATATCACTGCAGATTATCGCTACTCTAAAACACTAAAAAATGAAAATCTTTTAAAACTCAACAGTCTGTTTCACCCATAAATCGGATCATTAAGGGTAAATCTTTTCAAATAGTTTGAACAATTATTAGGGGTATAGTTTATTAAAATGGTATACTCCTACCAATCCCATTTACGTGTGAAACAGACTCTCTGAGTTGTAAGTCGGGCCGGGCTTTTCGCTTCGGATTTAGGATCAGTCTTAAAGGGTTGAAGCATCTAGCTAATTTCAGTAGTTTATAGTAGCTAAAATCAAAATATAATATTTGAATTTTTTTGTTCTCATTTTGGGGCTGCAGTTGCAAAGATATTCAACAAATATAAAAAAATATTCCACTAAAAAAGTTTTTGGAAACCCTGAGTTTGAACTCCCAGCCTGAATTTCCAGAAAAAGATCGGTGTTCACCAAAACTGGATTAATCATTTGATGTTATTGAGGTGGTAAATATTATTCAATCTCTCTTTTCCTTCAAAGTTCAAGCGGAGAAAACACATTCAGCGTTTCAAGCACTTTTTAGGGAAAAATCTTTTTTTATTTGTTGAATATCTTTGCAACCGCAGCCCAAAAATGAGAACAAAAAATTTCAAACTATATTTCAATTTTACCTATTGTAAACAACGGCAATTAGATGGATGCTTCGTCCCCTGTATGATTGACAAAATGTCGGGCTTAATTCGGGCTCGATGTACTAATTTTCCTTGTATTTTACCTTTTAGGTGCTGTAAAGGCGTAAATCAAAATACCTTTGCTGTCCTGAATGACGACATTAATGCGATTATTACTACGTCGCAATAATCAGCAATGAGCAGCTTTATTGTAACCGTATACGAGCAATAATCATATTATTCATTTTTTAGACCGAGCCTAATTTTCGCGCTTTTTTGGGGCTGATTTTGAATCACTTTCCGGGTTCGGACCTGTACTTGTCAGCCCGTTTGCAACTCTGCATACTGTTGGGTTTTACAGGATTTTAATGTTTTAGAACTGTGGTTTTCTGCTGTGACAACAGATAGAGATCGATTTCTAGGCAGGTTCAAGTTTAGATAATTTCGGCAAGTTTGGGTTCAGCAGTGCAGGAACAAAATGCAGGAACCAAAACTTTTAATTTATTAAACTCCTGTTTGACCTCGACAAAAGATCTAATTTTTTGTGTTGAGCAAATTTCATGGTAAAACTGAATCCCCAACGTACCACAAACGGGGAATCTAGGGGCTTAGCTTCCTGCTGCTGAGCTATTATAGTAGGTTTTCAAAAAACAAAAAAAGCATTAAAAGTCATTTGGATGCTGCAAAGTTGCAGTTGATTGTCTAAAAATTGTTAGAGTGGTCATGATCAAAAACAAAAGGCAACTTCTAACCGATCAAGAATGAATTTATGTTACTTTATCAATCAACCAATCAATAGTGTATTTGCAATTTACCCAACGCGCAACAACGAAAAAATACAAAATTAAACTTTTATAGCACAAATAAAGAGAGCAATATTGATCAATGGAAACAGGGAGCTGCCAAGGGACCTCTCGGTCATCGAGTAAAGCAGCCTCTTACTTTATTCGAAAATAGTGCTATTTGGGGCACGTTATTAATCTGATGAGACAACGTTTCATTTTCCTTATTTTTTAATCGTAAGTAGGTAACAGATGCCTTTTGTATTTTATTTTTAATCGATCAAACGGCAGTTTTTGCTTCTGTGAGCAAGTTCCATATTTTGACTCCATGATATTCAAAACTGTTTTGTAATTCTTTAGTTCTAAATCTTGAACGTACAAGCCATGTTTCATTGATGCCAGTCTCGTTGTTCGCGTGTGTACCACTTTTATAGGAGTAAAAAATAAGGAAAATGGTGGTGGTAATTTATTATTTACAAGCTGGTGCATTAATTTGGCGGTTTCAAATTTGTGTAGATCATCCAATTTCAATACATTCACTTTTGTGTAATATTGAGTCGTATTGTCCTACCAATTACATCCTGCTATAATTCTCAACGCTTTATTAGCAATACCGATAATTTTCCTTGATATGTTTTAAAAGTAGAGCCCCCAATTTAAATGTAGTAGAGGAGATGAGGGTGAATTGTTGAGTAATACAAAATTCGTAACGCTGATAAACGTAAGACTTGTTTTAGTTTTGACATAACCCTAATAAACCTAGCTAAATTAGATTCCAACGTCTGAATGTGCAAATTAAATTTTAATTCATAATTAATTGTAATACCAAGATATTTTACACTGTCTTGTAAGGGTATAATTGAATTGTCGAGACTTATCGTTTGTTGCAGATATTGCTTGTAGTTTTTGGAGGTGTCGCTAAAAATGAGAATTTTTGAGGATTTACCGTAATTTTGTTTGCTTGGGTCCGTTCGTGGGCATTTGCTAATTCTCTATTTGTTTTCTCAGTTAAAGCTGCTTGATTCGATTGATGGATTATTATGCATGTGTCGTCCGCAAACAATTTTACTCTTGGGGTTGAATTTAAGACACATCGTTTACATAAATAAAAAAGAGCAAAGGCCCAAAGTTGTTTCCCTGAGGTACTCCAAATTTGTTACTAGCTACACCCGAAAAGTTATCTTTGTGGGCTACATACTGCTTTCGATTAGTCAAAAATGAGGGTAAAAGATCAAACGCTGCGTATCGAATTCCTGAATGTTCTAATTTTTTTTTATAAGAATTGAGTGTTTTAAAGTATCGAAAGCTATTTTGAAATCCAATAAAGTCATGCTAGCATACTAATTTTCGTTTATTTGATCGTAAACAGCAGTAATCACATCCAAAATCGCTTGCGTTATGAATTTGTTACTTTGAAATCCACATTGCTGTTACGTGAATACTGCATATTTTATTTTACAATAAAATTTAGAAAAGTGAATACTTTATTTTCCAATAAAATTTTGAAACAAGCTGAAAGCAATTTAGGTTGAAAGTTGGTAAAAATCTAAGAACAGCTACCCTCAACCCAAAATATACTTAATTACGTATATTATTGTAGTAAAAAAACAAAAGTGTAAATCAAGTGCGACTTTTGCCAACAAAAATTTTCGAGTTTTAATCTGCTCTCTATAGCTTAAAAATTTGAACCAAAATTGCTATGGAAAATACGAATCGTTTTCAAATAAAAAAGCCTTTTGACGGATTTCAGTCCTTTGGTTTGTTTGTTTGTTTTTTTTTTTACCAAAATAGCAGTTTTTCTACTACGAGTGGGTGAAACTGCCATCACTTCAAAATTAGTGCAAAATTTTTGGGGCAATCAGACACGTGATACGAATTTGCAAGCCAAAAACCTGAAAAACCACTTGGAGGTTTACACGGATTTCGCTTCGAAACTAACTGAAGAAGGAAAATAAATTTTTTGGATTTCGGACCAGCTGGAGATTTATTTTGGTTCCCACACTTAAAATGTTTAGTTTTTCTTTTCTTTTTTTTTTCTGGAACGCGAACTTTCGGTACTTCTATAACTCCAAGACCGTTAAAGATTGAAACTCAAAATTCGAGGCCACAGTAGGTCTTTAGGTGAAATTGCATCTTTTGACTGTGGCGTAAGTAAATCACGTGGTTCGGAGCCTTTAGCCATCTTCAAATAGTTACTGTTTTGCTGGTTTCTGTGAAGTTTAAAATTGTTTCTCCAGCCAGCACCTGCAGCCGAAACAAATTACTGCCTCTCTTGCTTTCCAACGGAAATGATGTTCCCCACCTCTTTTTTGTGGCTGATGTTTTCTATTCTTGAATGTCGATGGATTTTGGATCTTTACGTTGTTCTTGATACTCGTACTTTCTACATAAGATTTTTAGCTGTTTTGTTTTGCTCAATATATTCCGGAAAAGTTTTAAAAGGGCATTGATAGCAAGCTTCTCGCCGTTGATCAAAATGTTGGGATAGATAAACGTAAAATGCATTCTCACCAAAATTGAAGTTTCTACGTCTTGCAGTTCTCAAGATATTATAGTTTAAAATTAACCATTTTCTTCTTGCTTCAGTGTTGCCGTTTTGTCACTATTAAGACAGAAAACTAACTTTTGTAAAGCTGGCTTACATTTATTGAAAAGCAGCTGATTTTACAGTTCTGACCCTTTTCTATGTTGTGACAATAACTTTGCTGCTACAAATTATTGAGAATCAGGAGCAGTGGTGCCGAAACCCGGGGGGGATGGCGGAATATATCCCCCCAATAATTTGACTGTATCCCCCCAATAATTTGAGTATGGTCTACATCTGCATCCCCCCCAATAATTTGACTCTTGCGTGCATCTGAGCGTGGGTCTCCACTTGAATTCAGGGAAAAAAAGTGCTTCATTTTCGGCGAAGACCTTTTTTTTGGTCTTTACCTAATTTGCTCAACTGAAAAAAAATCGTGGTCGAGCTTCATCCCCCCCAATGTTGAAAATAGGGCAAACTTAGGGAAAATTCCCAATTATCCCCCAATGCTCAACGAAGATTTGCACCCCTGATCAGGAGCATGCAATAACTTTTTAAAATCTGGCTTCTTGTTGGTAACCTGGCAAAACTTCTAGGGAGAAAAAGCTTTTCTAATGGAAAATCTCAGACCTAAGCTGTTATATCTCGTGAATTAAAAGCCGTGAAAAGCTTAAATTTGGTGAAGTTAGTCTTCAGATCTATCAATTTTTTTTTGGAGAAAACCGAGCAAAAGTTTTTCCGACCTGAATGCATTTTTTAATTTCAAAAATCAACTTTTTCTAAAAGTTTGTTTACCAAAAAAAAAGGCAAAACTCGATTTTGTCCTAAAAAGTTTTTCGAAAAGTATTACTATAAAAATAATTTCATTTCAAGTAATTTTTTCCAATTTTTAGGTTGCTGCTGTTACTGTTGTTTTTGCATATAATTCTTGAGTCATAGTTAAAGTTCCACGTCACCGTAGTGAAATGGTGAAGTTTTTTCCACTTTTCATGCTGTATTTTGTCCACCTGCTGATCGCTCCCATTCTTCCACTACGGATCCACCGCCAACTTCAACCCAGCTGGCATTCAAGATCTCAGAATAAACAGTTTGCGGTAAGAACTCATCAGTAACTGAGCAGCAATTTTTTGGTGTAGTAGCAGCAAGAACGAAAAGTTTAAAAACTTGATTTTTAACGCAATTAAAACCAGTTAGCTTTATAGCGATCATATAATGCTGCGATTATTTCGATTTTTATGTTTTGCTTTTCGAATTTGGTTGATTTTGTTGTTTGACAGTTTCTATCTATGTTTTTTAAAAGAACTTCATCTTTTTTTCTTGAGCCCCCGACTGTCAATGAAATCGTGGAACTTATCTGTTCCCTTAACGTGAACAAAGCTGTCGGCCATAACAATATTCCTGTTTTCTTCCTTAAAACGGTCCCTTTTGTAATTGCCAACTATCTTTGTATGTTTGTCCAATTTTCCTTTGAAAATGGAGTTTTTCCTGATGCTTGTAGCAAAGCAAAACTTGTCGCCATTCACAAAAATGGTAACAAAAACAATTTCAGCTACTACAGGCCAATTTCTATCCTTACTCGTTTTTCAAAAATCTTTCGAGGGCTTGCTACATAAACAATTTGTTTGTTTTTTTGATAAACGGAAGATCCTAATTCCGGAGCAGTACGGCTTTCGAAAGAATATTTCTACTTCACACGAACTATTAGATAACGTCACAACTACTTATAACAATATCCATAAAAAAACATTGCACTGGAGCGATATTTCTTGATATAAAAAAGGCTTTTGACACTGTTTGTCACAGGACCCTATTAGCTAAACTCGGCCATTATGGAATACGTGGTTCTTCTCTAAATCTTATCAACTCTTGTCTTATTCGTTAACTTAAATGGTGTTAACTCTAGAACACAGCGGGACAATTTTGGAGTCCAACAAAGAAGTATGTTCGGCCTCCTTTTCTTTCTGATACATATTAACGACATGCCCATGGCTATTGAAACCCCACCAAAACTATTTGCTGATGATACTTGCCTAATAATTAACCATGAAAATGTAGCCACTTTTCAGGATAAAATGAATATGGAACTAAAAAAACTTCATAACTGGTGTAATGCCAACAAACTAACAATAAACCCATCAAAATCTAATGCACTTCTAATCTACCCAAAACTAAACACCCAAATAATTAACGTTAATATCACATTTGATAATTCCCCAATAACAATCTCAGAAACTGCCAAATATTTAGGAGTCATGACCGATTCAAAACTGAATTTTCACGACCATATTAAAATCATCGGAAGCAAATTATCTCGGGGCGTCGGAATACTATATAGATTGAAAGCACTGCTGCCTCGGGAGACATTATGTAAAATTTATTTCCAACTATTTCACCCCCACCTTCTTTTTGGATTGGTTGCATGGAGGTCTACCTTTCCTACGTATAAGAGTAAACTAGAAAGTCTTCAAAACAAAGCTGTTAAGATTATAGGTGGTGGTACTATCAGAGAAAGCCCAACTCCACTTTACGGTAAGCTGAAAATCCTGAAACTTGCTGATTTGTATAAATTTGAAATTGCCAAACTAGTTCATGATTTTTTACATGACAAACTGCCATCCTTTTCTGTAATTTCTCATCTTTTTAATCCTCGCAAATTTCCAATCGTTTTACCAGATCTAGTTCAAACAAAAACAAATTGCATATTCCCCTTTATCGCACTAACCGTTTGCAACGTAGCATCAGGTATTAGGGTGTTTCCGTGTGGAACTCAATACCCATGAAAATACAAAATCTTCCCAAACATTCCTTTAATCTCAAACTCAAAGGATATCTTTTACAATTGTAGGCTACATCCAGGGGCGTATTTAGGGGGGCCATTGTGCCATGAGCCCCTTTGGGTCGCCAGGATCGTATAATTGCATAGAATAGTATGCAAAATTGCGGCATGCCCCCCTTTGCAAGTTGGGCATAAGGTTTGATCACACAAAAAGCAATGTTTTGTTCGTTTCGTTTAGGCTTGCATCCACGTTTGGGTGAAAACTCGGACCAAATTTGAGTGAAGACTTTTTTTTTGCTCTTCACCCAATTTGGGCAAAAAATCCGACTGATTTTGGGCGGAACAGTTTCTGATTCAGACCTTTGCTCTTCTCAAATTTTCTGAAGTTTTTGGACCCCTTTTCAAAATTCTGCGTACGCTCTTGGCTACATCTTATGATAAGCTTGACCATACGCTGTCGCATTTTACTCGAGCAATTGATAAACTTAAAGTTTTGAAACGAAAAGCTAACTTTTTTTTGACGTTCAACAATTCTCTTCGAATTGCTGACATATAGGGTGACTGCTTTGACACGATGACCGATGAGGCTCTTTTCGTAGCCTCCCGGTTGCTGAATTACCTAAATTATTAGATCTCCTTTTTACTAATCATTTGTCTTAGCTTTTTCGTGACGATATCACTTGAAACTGTGTGGTAGTCGCGACAAAAACAAACAATGTTCTTCACCATCCAAAAATAGATTCTAGGTCCACGCTAATCATAATGTAGTAAGAACAATAAAGCAAAAACCTGAATGAAAGTTAAGTTTATGTCTGCGATCATGCAAAGTCTTTTGCCTCAGATGTTATCATGCTTCTTTTTCAGTTATGCATTAATTACAAAGTTATCTAATATTGCCGGACAGGTATGTAGTCAAGATTTTGATTGGCGGGGGGGGGGGGGAGTCGGTACATTATCAGACCCGCAAAGAGGATTTGAACCAAACAATAAAATTTTTTTGTTCGAAAAACGTCTTCGCAGCAGTGCCGTTGCCAGAACAAACGAAGTGAGGGGCACTAACCGAAAGTGAGGGAGCACTAAACTAGACTGAACTTATGCACGTAAAAACTAAAATAATACGGCTACTAATAATGCACTATTTTAAAAATTCTGCATTTATGTCTGAAAAAAGAGACATAAGGCCGATAGGGCTGCTTAGTTCGATTTGTATGCGGCCCATATAATCGCTTGAAAAATCTATCTGCAGCAGTGAATGCAACCAGGATTTTGCTACGAGGGAGGGGCTTGAACCAAAAACTTTTTTTTGCACGAAAATTGTCTAATTTAGGCCCCGTGCCGAACAAACTGATGCAACTCAAGCGTGTCACAGACTGGGGGCCTATGGGCAGAGCCCCAAGCTGCTGTGCGATTTTTGTAATTTTGCCGCAAAAAATAGTGATTTTATAATGCTTTTCAATCACATTTTGCACATTTTGAAGCCAAGCCATAGGAATAACTACAGGAAATCGCTAAAAATTAAGAAGTCACTGAAAAGAATTAAATTGCCCAGCCCCTTCAGCCCCCCTCCCCCCCTTACTTCAGGTCAAGTCCAAAACATGTTTGAACGCTTGTATTTTTGGGTTAAATTTTCTAAATGACTTGGCTGAAGGGGGCTGAAGCCCCCTTGGGGCCCCTTCCTCTCAGGTAGCGCAACCGACAACGATCTAAAAAAATCTTCAGTGTGCTCTGAAAAAACAAAAACAGATGGTGTATGAAAAAAAGTTTTTAAGTGCTCTTTCAGGTCATAATCACGAACAAAGTACCGGTGACGATTCTGTAGGATTACATCTCTATTCGACGACACATCCGTAAAGGCAGGCGTGTTAATAAGACAAATTACTGCATTGTTGTTGTTGTTGTAGCGCATATTTATCCTCCTGTCACCGCACAGCGTCAGACGCTAACTTGTTGGACGATCCGCTCACTTTTCATTACCAGGACTACTTCGTGATTGGAGGAATCCGCACTTGCTAAGGAGTTTCCGATAATCCAATGTTCCTGTGGATTTCTTCGATTTCTTGTCCACTGAATTTGCTGCTTGTTCGAAGCCACCAAGCAGAGATAATCATCGTAAAGCGTCTTATCTGAGGACGCAAGAACGTGACCAGGGTGCGGGTTGAACTCATGATCATGCGATCATAGTCGTCGTAAAAACGACGCCTTTACCCTTTCGGCCACGCTGCCGAAGTCGTCGTAAAAACGACGCTGTCACATTTAGGTATGGTACAGTAGTTGGAGACCATGCAGAGAAAACGACCAACGAGAATTATATTTTAACGTTATTATCTCTTTTTCCAATATTGTCTCTTGTCTTATCATTGCGTGATGTTCCAAAAAAGTATTTTGAGTAAACAGAAAGGGGGGGCATAAGCAACCGTTAAGGAGGGCAAGGCCCCCCTGGCACCCCGTAGCGAAGAGACTGAAGTACAGTGTTCAGCCGCCGGAAGCCACGGAGGTTTAAGGGCGAAGCCCTCAGCATCTGGACCATGTTTGTAATTTTTTGGAAAAAGTACCCATTTTAACGCAATTTGGATCACGTTTCGAACGTTTTCATAGCTATGGTATTTAAACTGGTGTTTAGTGGTACAAAATTTTAAAATTGCTTTGATCACTATCGGATCCGTCGTTGTATCTTTTTTGAAGATTTTGGTAGCCTTGAAAAAGGCTGTTTAAAAAAGATTCGAACGGTTTTCGTCTCGCCCATGTCAAGAATCAATGCGACAATAAATTGTTGTTGAAAAATGCGGCGTTTTATAGTTTTTTGAGACTTCGAAAAACGTTGATTCTTGACACGGGCGAGAGGAAAACCGTTCGAATCTTTTTTAAACAGCCTTTTCCAAGGCTACCAAACTCTTCAAAAAATCCAACGATGAATCCGATAGTAATCAAAGCAAGCTATAGTATTTGAAAGAACTCATAATTGCAAAGATTCGGAAGCCATTTGGAAGAATTAAAATGCCCAGCTACTTTAGTCTCTCCTGTTAGTAACGGGCAGTTACTAACAAGTCAATTCCAAAACACGTTTAAACGCTTGAATTTTTAGGTTAAATTTTTTAAGTGGATTGTTTTAGTCGCAGTCACCGCAGCAAATAGATTTTCAAGCGATTATGGGCCACAGACGAAAAGAGCTAAGAAACGCTGCCGGCCTCAAATATGTTTTTTCTTAGACACAAATACAGTTTTTTTTTTTAATTGCGCCTAAATTTAAAACCGTTCAAGATCAGCTTTAATGATCAAAAATTCAGTCTATTTTAGCGATCCTTCACTTCGTTTTTTCTGGCGAGGGCACTGGGTTATTATCACAGGCATCGACATCCAACAATAAAATAATATGCATACATTTCGGAGCAGGGCCTCAGAGAGAAAATTTTCCAGGGGGTACAAAGGTCGATACCGGGCGCCCAAATCTTATTGCCCCCCCCCCCAAGCCTTATCGAGGCCCATGCCGTTAATTCATTTTTTGTCGGATGGGTGTAGATCTTCATTAAAAAGTGAGGAGATAACGATAAAACACAACTAGATATAAAATTGGTTTAAATCCAGCTAGGGCATCTGGGGAACATTGTGAGCTCCGGAAGCTTTAGCAATTTTTGTGTTTCTCGAGGGTAAAATACAGCATTTGATCAACATCCCAGCACCAAACTTGCTTAAATTGACCAGCAGAAAATGTTATATACGATACATGAAAGAAAGTATGTGAAGTGGGGGATGATGGCATTGACACAATATTATACAATATAATGACTTTAATACTGCAAATCCAAATATTTTACTGATAAAAGTTTAAGAAGCCATCTGCAATCATAAACTTCACAAACCCAAATACCCATAGGTGAGCAAGTTAATGCAAAACGTTTGCTTCGTTAACCACTAGTCCGTTAACGTTAATTCACACCTCCGTTAACGTTAATCCGTTATTTTCAGCTTTAATTGACGGAAGTTAATAAAGTCCGTTAATTGGTTAATTTTTTGCATGTAATTTACGTTTCTTTTTATTCACTCGCTTCTACAACACATATTGACGCTGTTGAGCTCATTGTAAGGAAATATTTATTGCTATGAGGGTCTTTTTGTGTTTTGGAAGTTACAGTTTAATGTCTAATCTAATTTCAAGAAAAGTTCAAATGCACCAACGAAGCTGGGATCAAAAAATCTGTGGAAATTGCGAACAGCGAAGATTAATAGACCTTTGAGGGTGCAACTTATTATTTGCCACAAAAACGTGCTTCTTTCTTCGCTTTCTTCTATAAAACTCGTGCTATTACGCTACAAGTGCTACCAGTGCGAACTGGTTTGTACCGGTACGATGAATAAATGGTGCAAGATATTAACGATAAAAACCTTGAAGGAAGTTAACAGAACTTAACGGAAGTTAATTTAGTCCGTTAACATGAAAAAACTTTTTAACGGATTAACGAGTTAATGAAAAAGTAAGCTTCGTTATTAACGGATTAACGATTGACGGACTTGTGCCCACCTATGCAAATACCTATTAAACTCATACAGATAGAGTGAGTTACTAAATGATCGTAGTATATTACGTCAAGTTTGACTCCGCTCTCTGAGGTTGAAATGCTTTTGGATCTCTGGAAATGTGGGCCTTCGTACATTATTATACCGTAGAATTAGGGCTCTCAAGTCAGAGAAATGTAACAAGTGCAAGGGTATGGCTTTTGATGCATTTTCCTCTTTTTTTTAATCAAATCGGCCACTATTGGACGCTGTGTAGCAAAAATAGCGACCAATTACCAGTACTGAATAGGCTGACTGATATTTTTGCTGTAGGCAAGTTTGATTACCGTGTTATGGAGTGATACCAAAACTTAACGCCGAAAACTGAACTCGTCTGGGCCCCTTGAGCCCGGGCCCCCTAGGCCCGGGCCCAGGTACGATGTACCCCTGAACTCCCCTCTCGCAGGCCCTGTTTCGGAGCATAATGTTCGGAACATCGAAAATATCTTTAATCTAAAACACAAAAACGTCAAGTTATGTTTTCAGAGGTTTTGGCTTTGTTTTTAATATTAAAAGTAAATATGCATAATTGCATACGGTATAGCGGTATATGAAAACACACAAAAAGGGCAATTTGCACACACCATCACAAAACACACTAGTTCGTTCAAAGCGCAGGCTAAATAAACCTCACCGTCAACGTGTGAGCGTCGGGCTGACGAATGACGTAGTAGCAAATTTTTATGTCACATATTCTATCTCAAATTTCTGTTGTAGTGATAGATATAGATATAACCCCGTGGTTCCCAAACTTTTTCTTTTTAATTCACAATGGACCCCTAGCAATTTTTCAAATGTTTGGCAGTCTTCTCTGCAAGGCTAAAAACACAAGCACAAAAAGACTGAGCTTCAGCTAGGCCACAGGAGTAGCTAACTATAGAAGTAGCGACCAATTAACTGAACTTTTTTTTCTGTAACGCCATAGGGGAGTCGGGTAGTATGATCGCAACGAACGCATAGGAAGCAAAACATAAATTTCGCAAGCATAGATTGCGTACCTCCTGAACGCACAGGATTTGAAAGCAAAATTATTAAGCTATGAGCCAAGTAAGGCCTATACTAAATTTCTTTCGCGAACCTTTTGAAAGTGCTTCACGGACCCTAAAAGGTCCCCGGACCCAACTTTGGGAACAACTGATATAACCCTAGTTTTCTCAAATACCACTTTTAATTGGAAAGCTATCATCCCGTGCCCCCTAGCTATTTTTTTGTGCCTGTGCGGCCACAACCAGTCGTGAAACTCACTCTGAAATAATCTTGACCCCTCTTATGCAGTAGCTACTGTACATCTTTTTTGACAAAAATATTCGGCCAAACCAGAATCACTTGCCGTAACAGACCAGTTACTGTGAGAGTGGCAAAGCAACTTTGCTTTGGCCTACCATCTTGTCCTGTAACATAAGGTTCTTTGCAATTATAACTAACTCCGTGAAGTCTGAGAAAAGCAAACATCACACTATACTGCAACTAAAAATATTCGGTATTGCACTCAAAAATGTAGCAAATAAAATAAATAACTTTAACCTTGATAAATTACTCTAAACATTAGTTTCCACAAGCAAAATCTTGTTGCTTGACCCAGGCGCGTAGCCAGAAATTCGCAATGGGGGCTAAATTGGGGGTCTGGGGGCGGAGCCCCAACCGCCGGAGGCCAATGAGGGTCTGCAGCTGCTGGAGGCTGGGAGTCTGGGGGCTGCACGGGGGCAGCGCTCGAAAATTTTGCATTTTTTTGCACAAATAGCTTAATTTTAGGGCTATTTTAATAAAAAAAATTTTTAAACGTAGCATAGAAATTGGCAGCGTAACATGATTCAACTGGTTGCATTAGCGGGCTATGTGGGAGGTGGCTAATTGATACCATTGTAGTTTTCTTGTTTACAGGCTGATAAATCACAAAATTCTGTTATTCAATAAATCTCACACGGAGTAATCTGTTTCGTCTATATTTCATGAAGAAAAATAATTGGGGGAGCTAATGGAAAGATATTTGAGAGAAGTGATGGGTGATTAACTAATACTGAATAGCCCCCTCCCCCCTTATTCCTGAGTTTATAATACATTCGTTGATAAAACCTATGTTTGGCATTTTTACATTAGCGATTAAATTTGATTGCTTATTTTTGGGCCTTTTTTAAAGTTTTCATTAATTTGTGACTTTCATTTTTGACAAAGTAGCCCCCCCCTGAATATATGTTTCAAAAGATGCTTTAAATCACTTTTTAGTCCATTCCAGCACAAAAAATAGTCTCAGAAGAGCTAAAAACGTGGTATTTTCCTTATTCTGCATTTTGGTTGACAGGCCAATGGGGGGGGGGGGGGCTATAGCCTTTCCCGCCCCCCTGGCTACGCTACTGGCTTGACCGGTCCCAAATCCACAAGAGAACTTAAAATTGTTTGCTCCGTCTGAGTTCGGATAGTGAAAAAAAGGCAATGTCACGCCACCAATCAGCGCATGCTCTGAGCAACCTTCCTGTAAACGCCAATAGCGACTCGAAGTCACGTGATTAGCATCACAAGCTGGTTGAACAAAACAAAGCTTCGATTCTCGGTGAGGTGACAGCCGTCACAGTCCCAACTTTCAATCTAAAACAAAATATCTCTTTGTTTGACTTTCAAAGATTTCTGAAAATAATTTTTAAATTCATTTTTAGTTTGTTTCGATGAACGAAGCTTTGAACATTAAAAATTCGAAGGAGCTTTCATCTGAGCTAAAGGTAATTGTGATTATCGTGGTTGGTTAAGCGGTAACGCGATCGTCTCTGGAGCGGTAGGTCTCGAGTTCAAATCTCGGGCCGGTCAAATCTGACACAGAGTTGCCAACAGCTCGCAACCGCTGCAAAATTTTTTCGACAGGAGCTATGTTTCCCAGGCGCAATGACGCGGAGATGCGCCCCGCCAACTCGTTACATGCTTTGGTGTAAATGATCTTGGTCTACAGTATTTGCTTCAATTAAGCTGCCATCTAGTTGAACTTTTCCATGTCGGCTTGATATTTTAAATTTCTTGCAAATAAAACTAAGCAGAAGCTTCAATTAAACTAACTAAAATCGTTCCGTTTGTGGGCTACTAATCCACCTGAAATCTTTACCGAAAAAAACTAGGCTTCAGCCTGCTAAACTATAAAAACTGACCAAATTTTTTATCAATTGAAACTAAGCTATATCGACTACTAATTGAAATTGTTACCAAGTACAGGGAGACGCCCCCCCCCCCCAAAAAAAAAACAGAACCTTCTTAACAGGGCCTTCAAAGAGAAAAATTTTCAGGGGTAGGAAGGTCGATACCGTGCTCCAAAATCTTATTGGGCCCCCCAAGCCTTATCGAGGCCCATGCCGTTAAATCATTTTTTGTCCAATGGGTGTAGATCTTCATTTAAAAGTGAGGAGACAACGATATTCGCATACAGTTGGGACTTATGAAAAACACAACTAGACATAAAATTGTTTTAAATCCAGCTAGGGGGTATGGGGGAGCGCTGTGAACTCTCCCAGCGGGGCTCGGGGCAGAACCCGAGAAGCTTTAGCACTTTTTATGTTTTTCGTGGGTAAAATACAGCATTTGATCAACATCCCAGCACCAAACTTGCTTAAATTGACAAGCAGAAAACGTGACATACATGAAAGAAAGTATGGGAAGTGAGGGATGATGGCATTGACACAATATTATACAATATAATGACTTTAATACTGCGAATCCAAATATTTTACTGAGAAAAGTTTTAAGAACTCATCTGCAATCATAGACTTCACAAACCCAAATACCTATTAAACTCATACAGATAGAGTGAGTTACTTAATGATAGTAGTACATAGTATGTCAACTTTGACTCTGCTCTCTGAGGTTGAAATGCTTTTGGATCTCTGGAAATGTGGGCCTCCTACATAGTTATACCATAGAATTAGGGCTCTCAAGTCAGAGAAATGTAACAAAACGTTAATTTCGGCGCAAGTGTATGGCTTTTGATGCATTTTTCTCTTTTTTTAATCAAATCGGCCACTATTGGATGCCCTAAAGGCTGTGTAGAAAAAATAGCAACCAATTACCAGTACTGAATAGGCTGACTGATATTTTTGCTGTAGGCAAGTTTGATTACGGTGTAATGGTGCAATACCAAAACTTAACGCGGAAACCTGAACTCGTCCGGGCCCCCCAAGGCCCGGGACTGGGTACGATGTACCCCCTAAACCCCCTCTCACAGGCACTGCTTCTCAATCTATCTCCATTCAAAATGTCTTCTCTTTGGTGCGAAAATATTGTTGAAATACTCAAAAACACTAAAGTAAATCTACTACTACAACCTGGAGAAAAAAAGAGAAATAATTAAAGATTTTATTCAAGTATTTGTGGGTTCTGTTTTTTTTTTTTTCGGTCACCCATAACTAGTTTATATACTAAGCCTACTAAACTAACTGATATTTTTACCAAAAGAAACTTAAATCCACTAATTAAATCTTTGCCATTAATTTACTACACCTTACCCTTACATATTGACCTTTTGAACTAGTTCTACTAATTCAAAACTAAAAGCTTGTTGTGTTAGTTGTAGCGCATATTTATCCTCCGGGCACCGGACGCTAATTTATCGGATGATCCGTGCACTTTTCATTGCATTGATTTCTTGGTGATTGGAGGAATCCGCACTTGCTTAGGAGTTTCCGATAATTCAGCGTTCCAGTGAATTTCTTCGAATTCTTGTCCTCTGAAGTTGCTGCTTGTTCGAAGCCACCAAGCAGAGATAATCATCGTAAGCGTCTTATCTGAGGACGCAACAATGCGACTAGGGTGCGAATTGAACCCACATCATGCGATCAGGGTCGTCATAAAAACGACGCCTTTGCCCTTTCGGCCACCCAGCCGACTAGCCATAAAAAGGCTAACAAACCGCAAAATAAATTAAACCTTAAAAATCTTAAAGGGACTGCTCGAGATCGGTTTTATTGAAGAAATGACGGGCACTACTAAAGGTGATACAAAGATGTTCCAAACCTTGTTACACTATTCCCCTTATCTGCGAAAATCAATTTAATCCGTTTTGACTCCATGTTTGGAATTTCGTACAAAACTGCGTTTTGAACTTTCGTGACAATAGAAAAGGATGACTATGCAAAATTTCTTGCCGAATACTCAACGCGATAATCGATGTTCAATTAGTTCGGTAAGCAATGCGACGTTCGATGATCGAACATTGCATTGCTTTTTCTGCAAGAAATTTTGCTTCGTCATTCTTTTCTGATGTCACAAAATTTTGAAGCGCAAGGTTGCCAATAGAACAGAGTCAACCAGATAAACGAATTAAACCTGTTTGCGCCAATACGCGAAACAATGGAGCAAGGTTTATGGCACCTCTATATCACCTCAAGTAGTTCTCGTTTGTTCAATAGAACCGAACTCGAGCAGCAGTATCTCGAGCAGCAGCAGAAGCAAAATGAAACCTAATAAACCTCAAAATAAATGAAATACAATAAATGTTGATTATACTCTGTACTAAAGCTGGAACAGTTAACCTTTCCCAGACTGCTCATGAACCAGAGCCTCTAACTCAATAACCGTAATCGGCCCAGCAACTCATTCCTAGAATAAAGCTCGGCCTCCCCAAAACCATTCTACAATTAACTTTCAATCAATTCTAGCACGTAATTACAGACTAAATAAATGGTAAACATTTTTGAATTTTAAGCGACTAATTTGACGGGGAGCCCCTAACGTGCCCATCAATTGTTGTTAGGTTTTACTTGCTTTCAATAACAACAAATTTTTAATTGCTTTCAAATAACAACAAGTAAAACCTAACAACAATTGTTGTTAGGTTTTACTTGCTTTCAATAACAAGCCCTAACCCTAACCCAAACCCTAACACAAACCTATAAGTGTAATAATCAAAATAAAAATTTTCGAAAACGAGTGACGTCACCGGAATCTTTGTTTATTTTACCGCGCACGTTCCGTGCGCCTAGTCACTTCGAATAAACAAATAAAAGCGGTTCTAAGTCGGAGTAAATGAAGATAACAATAAGAAAGATAGTCAATAGAGTGCTCAAAAACAACGTTTTTTATCAATATTGATACACTTAGCGGTACCAAGATATACCGGTTCAAAATTGTCCACTTTTTCCAATGCTTGGCCTCCAAAGTTTTGGTCACGTGATCCGACGCCACATTCTTGTACGCATAAACCTTCATCTGCCCCCATGTTGTGTCCAAATTGCAGCTTTGCAGCTTCAGCTGTTTTTTTTTGTGTTATAAGCGAATTGATAAATTTGCGACATATAAATGACCGTTTTTACAGTTTTTATTTTCTTTAAATCGCGATCACGTGACCTAGAATTTTTAAAATTGGCATACACGACGCTTTCATTTATCCCCATGTTGCGTCCAAAATTCAACCTTCTAGGTTTAACCTTTCTTCAGCTACAAGCATATTAATAAATTTCGATTTTCATCCATCAAAATGGTTGAGTAAAACAAAAGTCGTACGCTCGCGCGCTCGAAGTCCCAATTAGTTCAGACAAAATTTAACGTACCTCTTCCTAAACCAAAGATGCACGCAAAAGTTATTTTTTGTTTGAAAAATATCTCGCTTGGGTGCAGTGCTGAACAAACTGGTGCAACTCAATCGTATCACAGACGGACGTCTGGAGCACAGCCCTCAGCCGTTGGGCGATTTTTGTGATTTTGAAAAAAATAGCCATTTTGATTCCATTTGGATCACTTTCGAATGTTTTTGCTCAAACTATCGGAAAGAACTAAATTGCTAAGATTCGGAAGGCATTTGAAAGAATTAAGTCGCTCTGTCTCTTTAGTCTTTAGCCTCACCTTTACGCAGGTCAATTTCAAAACACGTTTAAATGCTTGCACTTTTGGGTTAAATTTTGTACGTAACTTAGCTAAGGGGTGGCTGAAGCCCCCATAGCTCCCCTAGGTTGCACTTGCGCCACGGATGTGTTCATTAAGTTAACGCGTGTATTCCTGCCAAAAATGATACATAACGCACCAATTACAGCTGACCTGACTTTGGATGCCATTGGTTAAACTTTTGATGTACAGCAGCAGAACTTAAGAAAACTAAACCAAGCAATAGTTTTATTTCTTATGAAAAAGGGAAGTGTGGCAGTGTTCTTAGTTTAATTTTCATCGTTTCAGCAAGCCTTTAATGGTCTGGTCGGAAAGCGAATGGAGAATCTAAAATCTGCTATAAATCAGTTGTTTGATGAAAGCCACGACGAAGTGAATAAAAAATCATTCCACGCCCTTATGGGAAAGAGAGAACTACGTTTTCACAAATCTTCAGTGAATATCGTAAAACCTCCAGGTATACCAAAATTTAATTGAATCAGTATTGTGACAGATCGCCTTTAAAACTTGTCGGCTTTGGGAAGTAACAGCGCCTCTGTCGTTATAGGATTGCGGTTTTTTAGCATGTAATTAGGAAATACCACAAATGATTTTTGGAATGAAAATTTCGACGTTTGTGGTTTAGCTCGATACCGCATGCTTTTTCTTGTTATTTTAATAAGAGACCAATCGTGTGCTGTTACAGTACTGTAGAATATGGCAGCAATTTGTTTTATTTTTTACAGGAAAAATGTGCACGAAAGATGCAGAAATACCGTCGCATCTGCCGCCTGTACTGCCAAATATGATGCTGGCACATAGCCAGCCGAATAACTTTTTTTGGGTTGGGGGGGAGGCAAGCGCCAAACTTGGGAAGCAATATTTTTTCGCTTATATCTTGGCGATTGCATAGTTTTAAATCCAATAATTTTTGTTTTGCTGATACTATTCGAAGAAGTTTCGTATTTGTTTCTTATCACTATGAATGAAAGCTTTCAATTATATTGCGTTTGGTTGTACATCCATATGTTGCGTGAAACAGGACGTCAAAAATGACCATAGAATAAGAAAACTCTTAAATGGCACGCCTACCCATTTTGCTCATCACAACTATTATAGCTAGAAAAAAAAAAATTATAGCTAACATGGAAAGCTAGAAAAAAAAAATTATAGCTAGCATGGAAAGCTTAAAGAGTTACTGCTCGAAATCGGTTTTCTTGAACAAAATGAGAACTACTTGAAGTTACAAAGAGGTGATGCATGCCTTTTTTCACAACTACCCTTATTCGAAAAAAAAAACGGTTTAATCCATTTGACTGTGTACCATTGGCAACCCTGCATTTCGTAATTTTGTGACCTCACAAAAGACTTGCTGTAGATCAGTATAGCTAACCAAGGTTTACAAGTACCAGTAGCAGTAGGCAAATTTTCAGATTTGGTTAGGCTACTCACTGCCATCAGTTGGTAAGGTATGGGTCTTAGATAAGGCCTACAAGCTGCAGCACTGAATTATAAGGCTAGTTTTTGACTACAGAACTGAGATTAGCCTGCAGTATACAATATATAATGTTATTTTATTGCTTGCTGTAAAATAACTTAGCGTAGTGAAAAAGAGTTGGCAAGACTAGGACTAGTTGGGGCTGGAGTTGTTTTAGGACTCTTATGAAGGCAACAGACTCCTATGGAGGCAATTTTGCAAAATCGGCCTTTTGTGATGTCACAGAATTGCAAACTGCAGGGTTGCGATAGCACTCAGTCCAACGGATTAACTCGTATATTTGCGAATAAGGGAAATAGTTGAACAACGGTTGGAGCACCTCCAAGGGCGTCGGCAGAAAAATTTTCAGGGGTGGGGGCAAGAAGAATAGAGCCAGTACTAATTATTGCAAATAGAACAAATTTTAAAAGTTGGGAGGTTTAAAAAAGAGAGTGCGAAAATCCACGGAGGGGGCCGTCGCCCCCCTTGCTGACGCTCATGGGTATCTCTTTATTATCTCAAGTAGTTCTCATTTCTTCAATAAAACTAATTTCGAGCAGTATCTCTTTAAGCGAGAGCTGCAGGTAAAATTAATGGGTATATGCAAAGTTAGGACAATCGCATCAGATTACATTAGCGTTGATGGCACCTATCTTGACCCAGCCGTTCAAGAGTTCTGCTTCAAGCACGACGTTAGGGCCTTCCTGATTTTAGTTTTTATTGGCAACCCATGACGTTGATAATATTAGCCACGCCAAACCAGTTCTATTGTATGCCCACGTCGCAATTAGGCAACAGCATTGAGCCGTTTGGTTGCACACTAATCAGTTTGATCTTGTCAGCAGAACAGATCCGAGTTAGAAAAATTCTATCAACGCCAAGGTTGCCAATATACACTAAAATTAGGGAAGCCCCTGCGTCGCATTTGATCTAAAAGTACTTGAATCAAGAAAGATGAAGTGAACGCCAATTAAGTATGATTATCCTAGCTTTAGATACACCCATTGATTTTTTCTGCAGCATAGGCGTAGCCAGGATTTTTAATTGGGGGGGGGGGGGCAAACCACAAATCACACGCAATGACGTCATCAGAAATTTTCGAAAAAGTAATTTTTTGTGGGGCAAAAATATCGTAGAATGGAAGATCTGAAGCCGTAGCCTGATGGCACTTTGCCAGGATTTTGGTAAAGGGAGAGGGCGAAAACTAATTGTTGAAAAGTGTAAAAGTCTAACTTGGAAGACGTGTTGAGTAAGCTAGTGTACTCAAACGTATCACAGACGGGGGTCTGGGCGCAGAGCCCCGAGCCGCCTATGGCTATGGGGGTTTGGGGGCAAAGCCCCCAGCCGCTGGGCGATTTTTGTAAGTTTTTGAAAAAAAAACTATTTAAATCCCATTGGATCACATTTCGCACGAGTTCAGAACCTTTTCAAAGAACTAGATTTTTAACATTTCAAAGCCAATTGAAAAAATTTAGATGTTCAAACCTCTTTTTGCAATTAAATCCCTAAACACGCTTAGAATCTTGCATTATGGTGTAAAATTTTAATTGTAAGTGATTTGGTCTATAGGGGGAAGTAACGAACATTGCCTCCTGCGATACTTTAGCAGCAAATAATTAGGTTTATAATAACGTTAAACGAGGGCCTGGGGTGGCAACTTTTAGGTCGAAACTCTTAGATTTCTCACAGGTTTTGCATATAAATTGTTAAAAATTTGCATTAAGGGGCCCCTGGCCCGGGAACCTTGGTCGTCAGTCAGGGGCCCTTGGGCTCCCTGGTTGCCAGTTAGAGGCCCCGTAGCCCCTTGCTTGTCGGTTAGAAGCCCAGGCCCCATGGTTGTTAATTAGGGGCCCTGGGGCTCCCTGGTCGTGAGTTAGAGGCCCCGGGGCCCCCTGGTCACCAGTTAGGGACTCCAGGACCCCTTGGTTGTTGGTCAGGAGCCCTGGGGCCCCCTGGTCGTCAGTTAGGAGGGCCTCGGGGCCCCTCGTTGTCGGTTAAAGGGCTCCTGGCCCCCTCGTTGTTGGTTAGGGGCCCCCTGGTTGTTAGTTAGGGCCCTGGGGCTCCCTAGTTGTGAGTTAGGGGCCCCGGGGCCCCCTGGTCGTCAGTTAGGCACTCCGGGGCCCCTGGTTGTCGTTTAGGGCCCCCTGGTTGTCGGTTAGGGGCCTGGGCCCCCTGGTTGTCGGTTAAGGGGCCCCCTGGTTGTCGGTTAAGGATTCCAGGGCCCCCTAGTTGTTAGTAAGGGCCCCCTGGTTGTTAGTTGGGGGCCCCGGGACTCACTTGTTGTCATTAATATTTTTGTTAATTACTGTTATGTGCGTAATTACTGAAAAAAAAACTGCAACTAAACATCGCCAGGCTATGTTGTCATAACTTTTTGTCGTTAGTGGTATTTTGATTGGGGGGGGGGGGCCGGGCCCCGTGGGCCCCCCCCCCCCTTGCTACGTCTATGTTCTGCAGTCCAATCGTTTAAATAACTTATTGTTTCTGAGATATTTCATTTCAAAGTTAAGGGAGATCTCTCCAACTGTATTGCCATAAAAATTTCATCTTTTCTAAAATAATGTTAATGGTATCTTTCACAAATGGTTTGAAAGCATCGGAGTACAAGACTTCAGTATGAATTAAAGTTGCAAAAGTGAACTTTTACAAGTTTGGTGAGGTATCCCAATTCCTAGAAAATTAGATTTTAACTGGCAACGCTGGTTGGCAAATCTCCTAAACTTAAAAATGGTATTTGCTTGATTATTTACCGAGCTACCTAGCTTGGCCAGGAAACAGCGAAAGGACCTTACGGTCTTCGAGTCAAGCTGCCACCTGCCCATCTGTCTACCATACACCGTAGAGACTTCACACTGTTTCTTGTTATTGCCACACAACAAGCAGGGAAGCTCTGAATACCAATTTTTATTGTCTTTGGTTTGACTTGATCCAGAATCGAATCCGAGTGTACCGTTTCACTAGCAAACGCTCTATATCCAGTCTGCTACTACTCGGTCAAAGTAAAATATCTCAGACACGATGTCGTAAAAAGCTGAAATTTAGTGAGAGATATGTTTTAGATGTTTTTATTTATCTATTACACAATATAACCCTTTCTGGATGCTTCACTCCCTTTATTATCTTAGCAATATCTAAATTTTTGATAAAGCTTCGTTGATGCGTTAGCAAACTCTCAACAAGAATGAAATGCCGGTATAGGTTGTTCTCTTTGCTTCGAAACGAAATTCTTTTGAGTTCTGTTTAACCTACCAATAAATGAAAATGACACACTTGTACAAGTAAATTGGGGCTGGGCACGACTTAGATCTAGCATCCCGCTTAAAAAGTCTTCAGCCCACCTAGTTTAGACTCCCAAAATTTAAACCCAAAAAGCGCGTTGCAAATTTTTTTTGGTCTTTAAGCTGTCTAATTTAGATCCAAAGAGCGCCAAACCTCTGTTTGTGTTTGTATAGTCGTCATCTTTTTTCGCTCTGATGCTAATACGAAACGCAGTCTTGTTTTGAATTTTCAACTGTTTTCCGCGAGCGTCGCCTAAGTTGTGCAACACCTGCGATGGTCGGCTGTCGTCAGGGCCGTTGGTGAATGCTAGTTTTAAAGTTTAACTTGGCGCTGAATTGCGATTAAGGTGCTGCCTATGCTACAAAAAGTCAAGGTGTTTATAAAACTTGTAACTTTTGCAGAAATGTCAAGTACGAAATGAACTCGTTGGTGTAATGCCATGAAGATGGTACCATTTTGTCGAAACGTCGGAGATGAAAGACGAGGCATTTTAATTTTTTAGTCGCAACTTTTTGCAGTTGATACAAAATTAAATTGAATATATTTCCTTTTGATATTAATTGGTTTGCTTTTGGATTTGTAGTCCAGCTTATATTGCTTTTTTAGGGAGAGATAAGCTTTTTTAACTCTTAAAGAAATGTAAGGTCGAAATCGACTATTTCCCCAAAAATTTTAGTTAAAGAAAATAAAAGAAAATTGAGGAAGATTCATCTTCATTTACTTTTTTTAAGGGTTAAGATTAGGGTTTGAGTTAGGATGTGGGTTAGATTTGGGGTTAGTTTGAAATTAGAAATTTGAATTTGGGTCAGATTTAAGCCAGAATTAAAACTGAATTAGATAAAAATTTCCGGTAAAATAGCCTCTTTTTATCAGGTCACATATCAACTTATCTTGAGTCTTAACTTTATTATAAGCAGGCGCGCAACCAGGATTTTGCTAAGGGGGGGGGCTCTATTAAGTGGTTTATACTCAGCAACCTGGTACAACAACGCGCATTACAAATCTGGTTGTAGACGATGGGCGATTTTTTAGATTTTTCGGCAAAAAATAGCCATTTTAACGCCATTTGGATCACATTTTGCACGTTTTTTGAGCCATTGGAAAGAACTAAATTGTTAAAAATCGAAGGTTATTTGAGGGAATTAAATTGCCCAACCCCTTCAGTCCCCGTTACTTACAGGTAAAGCCCAAAACACGTTTATAGACTAGTATCTTGGGTTATGGGAGAATGAAGCCCCTTAGATCCCCTAGGTTACGCCACTGATTATAAGGAACAAAGTGTGGCGTTAGGGAGAAATTCTGTTTTCCAACGTCCACAGCTTGTTGTTATTAATATAAAATTGCTTTTCTTGATTCTTCTTCTTTGACGGTGAATTGAAAATAATACTTGAAAATAATTTCGAAAACTATAAAAAAAACTTTAAATAACTAAGCAAATTTTTGTAAATAAAGTTATTCTGTTCAAACCAAATCAAACTGAAACTGAAGATTGAGTTGAAACAAAATCCAGTTTTTAAAGCAATGCAAAATCAAAATGTTCGCTCTGCTTGATTAATGCAAAGCGCACGTACTGTAGATAAAACAAGAAACTGAACGCGATAACACTGCAAAATAAAATGCCTGGGTTCAAATCTAACCGGGAACACTATATAGTAGCCATGCAAGCAAAAGTTTGTCGGGAGACATCCACCAAAATATCTAATTAGCCAAAAAAGCCCTCTTGACGACTATAGCATTGAGCTAATAATGTTTAGTTGCTTTGAGCGTAGTCACAGGTTAGATCATTGCAAGTGCCACTAGTAATTTTTGAGAATTTTTTGTTTTCTTTTGGCCTTGCTACTTCGTGTCAGTAAGAAATCCAAATTTAGTTCGCTTTTTTTAAACGATCATTGACCTAAATTTTCAGTGAATAACCGAAAAAAATTTAACCATTATGGTCACTATGACCAAAAAAAATTGAAAAGGTTCCCCGCTGGTTTTTGAAAACTATCTCGAAAATTGCGCCCTTACAATCGCAAAACTGACGCCAAGATTTTTGGAATAACAAAACATTCACAAAATCAAACATTTGACCTAAAAGTCTTAGCGCAAAAATAAACCCAAGACTCCAATATCTGAGAACGATCTGCTTTTTTCCAGCTGCGCTCGTGCAAAAAACAAATTTTATATGCAAATTATGTTTTTCTAATAAATACAGTAAATATCTGTCCCGAGAATCAAACAAAAAGATAGCAACAGCCAACATTCAGCCGTATTTTGTGGATCTTGTTCGCAACTACAGCTTGACTTTATCGCTGTATCACTTTCTACCAAAATAGAATGCTGAAAGAACAATCTTACTCTAATACATTTTGGCTATTAATAGGTAAATTATAGGCCTAGCAGAACTACCTAAAAGTTGGCTTTTTTGAAGATTTTGTGTGCTTTTTGTTTTTCATTAGTAGCAAGAAAAAATTTCCAACCCTAAACTAAAAAAAAAGGCACTTGCGGGCCAGTGGGACGAAATTTTAGGGCAAAAGAAAGATTCTTCGAGCTTGTTAATTTTGCTTACGTCATGCCAGGCTAACCATAGCTTCAGCTTTTACTAAGATGGTTTCAGCCCTGTCTCGACTCTCATGGTACCATCCCTCTTGTAATTATGAAAGTCTTTAAAAATCAAGCTATGAAATTGCTTGAAAAAGCATGATTGACACGTTAGAATTTGCCAAAATCTGAAAAATTTCAGCGTATAAAGTGCGCCAGCTTTTTTTCGTTTTGAAAAAAAATACTTGAAATACTTAACATATAAATTAAAGTTCACTGATTGCAAACCCAGAAATTTAATTTCATTTCAAAAGTTGAAAAATTCATAAGCCTATTGTGCACTGGGAGAAAGCAAAACTGTAGAAAAATGTGTGGGAGGTTGCATGCAAGCCCAGAGAAGGATTGATACACGTTGAACAATGTGATCCTCAAAAAAAGGGCTTCGTTTCAGCGTTTGAGAGCAATTAAGACTATTTTCGTCTGTGGCTATCAGGGGGTTAAAATGTCAAACAGCGTCAAATTTTTTAAGAAACACATAGCTGCTGATCAATTCTAATAAAAAAAAATATCTCACTAGCTTGAGTCTTGTAGAAATCAATTGCTAGGAGGTGCACGCTTTGTGTGCCCCCAATGGTGGCACTTCCAAACCATGTCAAACTATTTGCCTAATTAACGGTAAAAAAATTTGCTGGTTAATTTAGCTCTTTAAATCTACTTATTGATTTTTAAGGTGTTCCAATCCAAAATTAATTCTGGGGATAAACTTTGGGGACTTCCTGGGAGGTGGCACCAAAAAATCTCCGAGGACAAAACCGAGTTTGTATAGCTCAATAATTTTCCACACTAATTAGATTTCGGTGGTTTGCCGTTAAGGAGAAAAAGAGCGTAGAATATTCAGTAAGAGAGAAAAAAGAAAAAAAAAACAAAGCGCGACCAAAAGTCGGTTGGTAAGAATGAAAAAGTATCTTAAGATATATAACCATGTGAAATAATATTTGCCTTACTTAAGCCGCAAGACCCTTTTCTACACCAAACTTCTAGGGCGTTTTTTTGGACTATAAAACAAAATTTACGTGACATATTTCCTCGAAATTCAGTCAAAACAATTTTTTTGCTGTCTTTTTTATGCTACTGCTGCGGAATAAGACTTTTTTATGTCAACTGCTGTCCTAATATAATGTAGTCAAGCTTAACCGTTCGCAAGTTACAGGCAAAAATCTGAAATTTCGCACTCGTTTTAGTTGCAAAATGGCCGAGTAAAAACAAAGAAATTACACGTAACGCGAGCGTCAGTCATTCCAAAAATAGGCAAAAAATTTCTACGACGAATTTCACGAAGAACATTAAAAAAAAGTAAACTGGGATTATGTTTTTCAGGTCAGAAATGTTTTAAAACTTTGCAGGACACTTTACAATTTGTTTTAGGGCAAACTAGCACTGTAATACATAGGTTGAAAATCACTGAGACGCAAAAATTATTTGCTCTATAAAAAAGGAAAAACTTGACTAAGTTGACATTTTACAGTTTGCACACATACGAAAAGTAACAATCAAACATCAAAAAACAGTCTAGAAATAAATACCAAAACGTAATTGAAAAAACATTACACTGGCTCAGAAAGACTAATACACATCTAACAAAAATTGTAGTGTTATAATTTTTTGATTTTTTTACATACTTTTTTATTTTTATTTTAAAATGCTTCTAAAAAAATAACATGCTATACGTTTACCTCGGTTGAGGGCCATAATAAGCGGCTGAAAACGTTTACGAAATTGAATACGTTCCGAAATCAATAATATTGTCCGTGCTGTGAGTACTTGAGCTGTTTATAAAATCACATTATCTCAAAATGCACGCTGATTTTTGGCTTATCATAGTCACAAAGTAGTTTTATCATAGTATAGGTTTATCATAGCCGTCCAATATTCAGGTTCTTTTTTCCGAAAACATCTCCAGGATAAAAGTACGTTGTTTGGCTACATGGCATAAACACAAACCAAATGGTAACAATAAGGAATTTAATTTGTTACATTGCCTACAACAATTCAGTAAACATTTTCCGGAAAATATCTGGTGTGGTTTACAAGGAAAATGATACTGATTTAGTCGTTGTAGAGACTATCGAAGAATGCTATCGGAGATATTACAGTGCGCATCGGCTTCTTCGAAATGTTCTTTGAGGGATCTTCCTCCCGTAGAAACAGCTTATTGCTGACATCATAAGCGGACAGTGTGTGCAACAGGCCAACATACTTAGGCTGGTATTTGTAAAAAGAACGGAATGGAACGTCATGGATGATTCGTGCATTTTCATCGATCTCCCATTGTTCTCGGGCGACGCGAAGATCGTCGCAGTCGTGGAGTCGAAAGTAGGGCTTGAAGGTTTTGTTACGTAGTCTTCGGACAACATGCGGTGGCTTGAACGGACCTTGGGTGTATCTGACTCCTTTTTGTGAAGTTTCTGGTGAGTACGGCTTGCTTTCTTTTCTCAGCGTCACTTTTCTGCGAGGCTTCCGGTGTTTCTTGTCAAGATAATCCAAATGAAACAGAGCTTTGAGTCTGAGCTCCATCTCATCCGGGCACTTCTTGAACGGAGAGTTGTAAATACCTCGCATCTTTAATGTGCTCACTAGATGGTGCTTGTCTCGAGCATTTTCATTTAATAAACGCTCGCCTGCCTCTCGTTCTCGGAACTTCGCCTCCAACATCAATTGCTTCTGGAATTCAGCCAGACCTCGCCTGACTAATTCATTTTTCGCCTCCAAAGCTTTGAAGTAATTCTTTCTGCCGTAGAAGTTGTGGACGTGCAGTCGCACATAGTAACCTCTCCACTGGCTCTGTATCACCACCGCCATACGATTGTAGAAGTTGAGGTGCATGATCATGAGCAAATTCCTCACTCGAATTCTGCAGTACTTTCTGCCCAAGTAGCCTCGCCATGCTTTCTGGATGGTCAAAGCGCAATTGTTCAAATGTCTAAAACAAACCATAAGTACACGTGAGAAACGCGTTGCCGGCAGCATGTCTAGCAAATCTTTAAAGAACAAACAAAACAGTAAAGTTGAGACGCTTTGTTACCGGCGCACTCTTTTTTTTATAAAATCAATTTTTTCAGAACATAAAGCATATTTTTGCTGAAAACTTAATAACAAATCAAGAACAATGCCAGCCTCGGTAAGGCATCGAAACAGTAATTAGGATTACTATTGTAACTGAATTTAAAATGCATAATACCGTACAATGCATTGTTGTAAGTGATCGGCAGATTTTTCTTGGAAGTTGTTTATATTACGTCACTGTTCATTTTGACGATGATAATCGACAACAAAAAAACAAGTTTTAACCAAAGGAGAATGAATTTGCGTCAAATAATGTATCGGTATTATCTAATAAAATTTAAGAACAAAAATGAGGCTCGAAACTCGTGAAAATTTCAGAACCGCAAGTGTTGACCCAAACCTTATTAGCTCATATAAAATGAGTTACTGTATATAAAATGAGTGTACAGTATATAGGGGGATGAATTGCACCATTCCAGGGATTAAATCTACCTAAGCAGGGGTGCCGATTTTCGTTGAGCATTGGGGGGGATAATTTGCAATTTTACCCCAATTTTGCCCTATTTTCAACATTGGAGGGATGAACTTCGACCACGATTTTGTTCAGGTAAGCAAATTAAGTGAAGACCATAAAAAGAAAAAAGGGCTTCACCAAAAATGGAACACTTTTTTTCCCGAGTTCAAGTGAACACCCACGCTCAGATGCACACCAGAGTCAAATTCTTGGGGGGGGGGATGCAGATGTAGACCATACTTAAACTATTGGGGGGGATGCAGATGTAGACCATACTCAAACTATTGGGGGGGATATCCTACCCGGTACGGATATCACCCCTGTACGTAAGCTTTGGCCCGCAACAACACATGGTCGACTGAAGCCTAGCATGCGATTTCATGTCAGCATGGGCGCGTAATGGGAAGATGCGTGCAATAATAAAAATAAAAAGTAAAATACACCAATGTCATAAAAAAACTGTTTAACGGCTAAGACTTCGATCTGCTTTTTGTAAAAATTTTTATATCGATCCATTTTCATCTTTTAAATTCATCCGGAAAAAGTAAGTAACAAAGATATGACTTTTGTAGCAGCAGCTGCTGGGCTGTGGTTAACTCTAAAATAGAAGCAGACACTGCTTCAGGCGCGTAGCCAGAAATCCGCAATGGGGGGGCTGTTTTGGGAATCTGGGGGCGGAGCTCCCAGCGCTCAAAAATTTTGATTTTTTTGCAAAAACAACTTAATTTTAGAGCTATGTTAATAAAAAATAATGCTTTTAAAATGTGGCGTAGAAATTGGCAGCGCAACATGATTCACTGGTTGCATAAATGGGCTATATGGGAAGTGGCTAATGATAACATTGCAGTTCTCTTGTTTACTTGCTGGTAAATCATAAAATCCTATTATTCAATGAAACTCACCCGCAAGGGCGTACGCAGTGGGGGGGTTAGGGGTTCAAACTCCCCCATTGGTCTGTCAACTAAAATGCACAGTAAAGAAAATATCACGTTTTTAGCACTTCTGAGCTTGTTTTTTGCAATGGCACGTACTCCAATATGATTTAAAGCAACTTTAGAAGCATTTAGAGTTTCTTAGGGGGGGTTAATTAGTCAAAGATATGGCTTATAAATCAATAATAACTTCAAAAAATTGCTAAAATTAGCAAATTTCACCGCTAAAAATGCTTAACATTGGCTTCATCAAAAACATAGAGATGGGGTTTCAGTATTAGTTAATTATTATTCCACTCAAATCTCGTTCCATTCGCCCCCTCCAATCCCCTTTCTCCAACTGTCTCACTCTATAAACTACAGAATATAAATACTTGTGAGTTTTTTCAAATTATGATTTTATGATTTACCGGCTTGTAAATTAAAGGACTGAAATGTTACCATTAGCCACCGCCCACATAGCTCACTTATGCGCAAAGGCGTACACAGGGGGGTGGGGGTTTAAACCATCCTCCCTATTGATCCTACGTATATTGTTCAAAATATCGCCTTATTGCGCAAAACAAGCAAGCTCCTTCTTTACTCTCATATTAATACGAATATTTAATTATGGTAAATAACTTTTGTTATTTAATGCAACATTGTAAGCGACTTAGTGTAATACTGAAACTCTGGAATGTCGTGTTACTGGTCAGAGTAACTTCAAGTAGCGTAGGCGGGGGGGAGGGGGGGTTTATAGACCCCTCATTGGCCTGTCAACCAAAATGCAGAATAAAAAAAATACCACGTTTTTAGCACTTCTGAGACTGTTTTTTGCACTGGAATGGGCTAAAAAGTGATTAAAAACATCTTTTAAAGCATAAATTTAGGGGGATGGCTAATTTGTCAAAAATAAAACCCACAAATCAATGAAAACTTTGAAAAATGGCCAAAACAAGCAATCAGATTTGATCGCTGGTGTAAAAAGGCTAAACATAGGTTTCATCAACAAACATATCATAAACTTAGGAATTGGGGGGCTACTTAGTATTAGTTAATTACCAATCACTTGTCTCAAAATTTTTTCCGTTAGCCCCCCCATTTATTTTTCTCTATAAAATATAAACGAAATAGATTACTCTGTGTGAGTTTTCTTGAACTGGGATTTTATGGTTTACCAGCATGTAAACAAAAGAGCTAAAATTTTACCATTAGCCACCTTCCACATAGCCCATTTATGTAAACAGTTTAATCAGGTTTGCACTATCAATTTCTATGGCACGTTTTAAAAGCATTATCTTTTATCAATATAGCCCTAAAATTAAGTTATTTTTGAAAAAAATGCAAAATTTTCAAGCGCTGGGGGCTCCGCCCCTAGACCCCCATGCCTCCGGCAGCTGGGGGCTTGGCTCCCAGACCCCGAGTAGCCTTTGGCAGCTGGGGGCTCCGCCCCCAGACCCACAAACCAGCACCCGCAATTGCGAATTTCTGGCTATGTGCTGCCCACGCTTTGCACTGTGTATAATCGTATGGGGTTTCGTAGCTTTTGTTTTGAACAATTTTTTCTTCATCATTCAGTTGCAAACCTTATGATGTTAACTACAGATGTATGCTTAATGCTTAATTATTTTTCGTTTGAAAAGTTTTATTTGCATTACGCACTGTGTGGCTTTGACTCCATCTTGTTACATTACGCTCAGTTATTTATTCGCCAAAGTACAGATCACGAACAAATTTTTGATGTCACTTTTGAAATCCCCCCCCCATTGAAAAATCCTGCGTACGCCACTGCTCACACGGAGTAATCTATTTCGTCTATATTTTACGAACAAAAATAATTGGGGGGGGGCTTATAAAAAGATATTTGAGAGAAGTGATTGGTAATTAACTAACTCTAAATAGCCCCCCCTTCTCACAGAGTTTATAAAATATTTGTTGATAAAACCTATGTTTGGCGTTTTTACATTAGCGATCAAATTTTATTGTTTATTTTTGGCATTTTTAAAGTTTTCATTGATTTGTGACTTTAATTTTTGACAAATTAGCCCTCCCCCCCTGAATATATGCTTCAAAAGATGCTTTAAATCACTTTTTAGTTAATTCCAACGCAAAAAAACAGTCTCAGAAGAGCTAAAAACGTGGTATTTTCCTTATTCTGCATTTTGGTTGACATAGCTCGTTTTATGCCTCATTCACTCACTTCAGGTAGCTTATCGTTCGCAATTTTCGGTACCAACTTTGAATTCGTACAGCAGCGTTGTATTCCAACCGTCTAACGTCTTCTGCGAGACGTTCTCTGTCGTTAATATCTTTTGCCAGTAGCTTCTCAGCATGCTGCGCGCTAAGTTTGCAAAATGTGGCCATTGCAGAATTTATCAAGCGGCCAGCTGTACGCTATGGGCTACATAGTTCTTGATCATCACATCAAATTTTAAAGTCTTTCGCACAAGCTTTAAAAATGGTAGTGAGGTAGGCTAAAAAATGGAAGTTTGCATTTGAAAATATAGAATCTAAAACCACAATTTGGTCAAATTTCTGCTTGAAAGCCTAGATGTGGAATTGAATGCGAACTCTCATACCGTGTATCTGGTTAATGTAAGCGGTTATAGAGCAAATTAAACAGCTACACAGCTTTGATTCTGTTAAAAACATCCGATACAATATCATGGCCGTTTTGAGTCGATCTATCAATCGATTAGTTATTTACATTAAACTTTCTCGAAACACACTATTCCGATTAAGTTTTTTTGCCAAAAACTTGTTTAGGTGCTTTGTCAGGTGATACTAAATGAGGGTTGCAAAAAGCTTGCTGTGCATTGCAGTGGAGTGCTCTTATTTTATCTATTTGGGGCAGTACTTAAATTGTAAAATTTTGCACGGGGGGACGCTTTTGCAGCCTTGACCAAACTTCAATAGAAATTATGAAATTCTGTCGCCGCAATTGAAGTGTTTTTTCTCTGAAATCAAGTGAAGACCAAAAAAAAAGGTCTTCACCGCAATTTGGGACTATTTTCGGCCGGAATTTGTCGGATTTATTCGTGCTGGCTGGCTCTTGATCGTTTCATCATCCAGCGCTCAAATCTCGATGGGGGGACGTCTAAATCTCGATGAGGGGACGCTAAATCTCGATGGGGGGACGCTAACTCTCGATGGGGGAACGCGTCCCCCTACAATTTAAGTACTGATTTGGGGGAATTGCAGTAGCGGAGGCTTTAAGCCATAGCACAATGCAAAAAAAAATAACAAAAATAAAATCAACGTAATTGGAATAAAACGGAGCATAAAAAGGAACAAGGTGTTTGACATCTAGAATTTAGCAGCAGTTTAATCGGCTAGTGGATGGAAGTGCATGAGGCAGATTTTATATTTTTATCCCAGTATGCTAATATTTTTGTGGCCATGAAAATTGTCCGACTCAAGATCGCAAATTTAAAATCAAAAATTTTGTGTTTTTTCGCAAAAACAACTTAATTTTAGGTCTATTCTGATAAAAATTTGTGCTGTAAAGCGTAGCATAGAAATTATTTGTACGAAAACATGATTAAACTGGTTGCATAAATGGGCTATGAGGGAGGTGGCTCATGGTAAAATTTCAATTCTCTTTAATATTTACAAGCTGGTAAATCATAAAATCGTATAGCCGTCTATATTTTATAGAAAAAATGATAGTTGGGGGGGTAATGGAACGAGATTTGATACAAGTGTTTGGTAATCTGTGTTTTCTCTAAGCTGGGCGCATTTGCGCGCGCACACAGCTTTCAGAGACTGCGCAAACGCATAAATTTATTGCGCACAGACATACTGTTGCACATAGGTTGTTGCACAAATGAACAGCCCCACTATTCCTGAACTTATATAGTTTTTGATGAAAGCTACGTTCAGCATTTGTCAACAAGCGATCAAATTTGATAGCTTATTTTTGGCCATTTTTCTATGTTTTTACTAATTTGTGAGTGTTATTTTTGACAAACTAGCCTTTCTCCGTCACCGAATGCTTGAAAAAATGCTTTAAATCATTTTTGAGTCCATTCCAGCGCAAAAAATAGTCTCAAAAGTGGTAAAAGCGAGACATTTTCCTTATTCTGAGTTTTGGTCGACAGGCCAATAGTGGGGGGGGGCTACAGATATTTCCCTGCCCCCCTTCTGGCTCCGCTACTGCTAACATTTAACAAAAAAATCTAATTTCAATTCTTGGTCATGACTACCTTTAAGAGCACTGCAAAGAATGGCTACTGTAATATACCGTATTTACTTGTTTTGTAGCCCGGGCCTTTATTTTTTTTTTCAACCAAACTTACTACTGGGCCCTTATTCAAGCACGGGCGCTTCGTATTTTCAAAGTAAAATTATGCACAAAAATTATCGTTCAAGACAAATATTTCATATTAATCCTTTTTCCATGTCAATTTATTCACGTCAAACACAAATTATTCACGTCTTAAGAGTAATTCCCTCATATTAGTTTATATTATTCACAAAAAATAACAAATCAAAATTTATATTTATTCAGCAAGTGGTGTGTTCTCTACCACCGAAAAATCAGCTTTTACATCGGGCGGGTATTCAAGTACGGGCCCTTATTTACTTTAATGTTCTGTTCACATGGGCGGCTATTCAAACGGGCCTTTAATCAAAATCGGGCGGTAAAACGAGTATACACGTTAGTCAAAAAATAAAACAATAAACTGTCCCATGAGAAAAAAATGGTGAAATTTGTGCCCAGTGGTGCGATTCAACCGCTATGCACCGGTTCCTAGATTTGGCAAACCAACTGGTAAAACCGCTCGCCTTAAAAAAAGTGGTTATTTGATCAATAAGTGAAATGAACGTTTTGAAAAGTCAATGCATGAAATAAATTGAAGAAACTGCTGTTTCTGATCTGGTGTCTTCAAAAACGTTAATTTTATTGAAAATGCAGATTTCTTAGCTTTTCTCGTCAAAAGTTTTTTCATTCAATAATGACAAACTTGAAATAGAGGTTGATGGAATGTGATCATTTGGCAGCAAAAGAAGCAAACAAAAAAACAAAAAAAACAGACAGGGTCAGCCGCCCGCCTCTACAGACAAAATTTTTCAATTGAAAACCCCAAAACTGGCTTTTTTTGCACTTTTCTGAGAGCATCGGTTCCAACAACTTTTGAATAGCACCACTGTCTGTACCCCTACTTGTTTTTATGCTCATTTTTGTATTTTATGAAGCAGAAAATTGAACAAAAATGTCTGTCAAGCAAAAAATTGAACCAAATAGTCATAAATTAAGTATTTTTGTTAAAAATAGAAAAATTGCTGAGTGCTTCCTTCTTTGCCACGTAGGCAGTTTGGGGCGCCGCTACCAGACCACAGTATAAATATCATACAGGAGGTTCACTCCAAGCAAAAACCATTGAGACACGTGTCCGCATTTTTTGAGAGCCAAGCAAAACTTTGGAGTCAAATTGACGTCATAATAGTGACATCGTGAACGGATACGAATTATGCCAAATGATAGCAATTGTTCTGAAATTTTATGAAATTTGTCTCCACCTGACGGAATTAAGTCCTTCCCCTTTTTTTACGGCCCTAAATAGTGAAGAGCAGCACTTTTCACCATTGTCATACTCCTGACGTAACTTGGCCTAGCTTTCGTTGTGCTTTTCGGATGGAAATAAAATTGGTACCAATAAATCCCTTTAACCTCAGGCTTTGATTCGCTCCATTTGTTACTTCACTTGGGTATGACGTCACAAAGTCAGAAGCGTAAATATAACCCAAAAAAGTTGGCTGCATGACGTGGCCAAATTATAACGATAAACGTAACATTTAGTAACAGTACGTTGTGCTTTACCTGATACAACTTAATTGTTACGTCATTGCTTTTAAGTTGAAGCTGGCTATTCCTAAATTTTCACCAATTTTCAGCCCCATTTGTTCTCAATTTTATTGGCGAATAAAGTAACATAAATTTATTCTTGCTTAGGTAAAAATTAAATTATCTATTGGTATAGAAAGTCAGCGACTTGATTTTAGACAAATCAACAATAGCAATATAAAAAAAAGTTTAAAAAAAGCCTGCTGATTGTTTACAAAGTTGGTGTACTTGCCTGTGTTCTTTATTATTATTTTTTTATGCTAAAGCTCGAATGTTCGTACTTTTTTCTTAAATTTTGAGCAAAAATGAGCTTCCTGTGGCAAAAATGAGCTTCGTGGCACCACCTGAACCACCTTCATTTGCAAAAACTAAATTGCCAAATGTCGGAAGTCAATTAAAAGAATTAAATTAAAATATTACGGAGCACTGCGGCTATATCGCAACAATGCATGTGAACAGGTTTTAGTGAATTTTCGTACAGACAGGTTGAAATTACACTCTTCGAAAAAGAGATGCATTTTTCTACCTCAAAGTTGGGTTTAGTAATATTCTTTCTATTTAACAGAACAACAACAGTGTGTACACGCAACAACAAAGTACAAGCGGTGGAATCTTCAGACTTGAGAAATAAAATAATTTAAATTATGGAATTATTTTTATGCAGCTAAAGTGCTGTTTCGAACCAAAAAATGCTGTTTCGAACCGAAAGACATCAATCAAGTCGCTAACTAATGACAATGACGTAACAATTAAGTTGTATCAGGTAAAGCGCAACGTACTGTTACTATATGCTACGTTTGTCGTTATAATTTGGCCACGTCATGCAGCCAACTTTTTTGGGTTATATTTACGCTTCTGACTTTGTGACGTCATACCCAAGTGAAGTAACAAATGGAGCGAATCAAAGCCTGAGGTTAAAGGGATTTATTGGTACCAATTTTATTTCCATCCGAAAAGCACAACGAAAGCTAGGCCAAGTTACGTCAGGAGTATGACAATGGTGAAAAATGCTGCTCTTCACTATTTAGGGCCGTAAAAAAAGGGGAAGGACTTAATTCCGTCAGGTGGAGACAAATTTCATTAAATTTCAGAACAATTGCTATCATTTGGCATAATTCGTATCCGTTCACGATGTCACTATTATGACGTCAATTTGACTCCAAAGTTTTGCTTGGCTCTCAAAAAATGCGGACACGCGTCACAATTGAGTGAACCTACTGTATGATATTTATACTGTGACCAGACTGTGATCCACTATAATCCCATGACTCCCTTTCTTGAAATTTCCGCTTGCACCACTGATGCGTTGTTTTAGTAAATCAAAATGTTGGAATCCGAAAGCTTCCGATTCTCGACCAAGACTTCACTGGAGAAGCTTCCAGCGCCCTCTCAGGCTCCTTAGCTGGTATCATTCTGTCAATGAGGTAATTTAGTCAGTTTTAAAAGTTCTATTTCACTTCGCATTTTAAATTCAATTGTCGATTTATGGGAGGTTGAATACATAATTGCTAGCACTTGCATTGCTTTTAGTAGCGTACACAGAGGAGGAGGGAGATTGTACCAAGCCACTCCTCTTTTGGCAGGGCTCTTGGCAGGGGCTACGAAGACTGATTTCGGCCCCTTCGCCAAAACTTTGGCCGGTGTTAGGTAAAGACCAGAAAAAAGGTCTTCGCCGTAAATCCGGCCAGTTTTGTCTGTATGCACACCGAACTACTACAGCTGTAATTCAGTGGGCGTGAACTTATAGGTCCTCCCAGGCCCCCGTAGACCAGGGTACTCCCTGAACCATAGGCGTAGCCAGGGGGGGCCCGGGACCCCCCCTCAATTAAAATACCACCAATGATAAAAATTACAACATTAGACTAGCGCTGCTTAGGTGCAGCTTTTTTTCAGCAATTACGCACAAAGTAGTAATTAACAATAACATTAATGACGATGAGGGAGCCCGGGGCCCCTAACTAACAATCAGGGGGCCCCAAACTAACGACTATGGGGCCCAAACCAACAACTAGGAGACCCCGGGGCCCCTAACTGATAACCAGGGGGCCCCGGGGCTCCGAACTGACGACCAGGGGGCTCTAGGGCCCCTAACTAACAACCAGTGGTCCCCAGAGGCCCTAACTACTAACCAGGGGCCCCGGGGCCCCTAACCGACCGCCAGGGGGCCCCAGGGCCCCTAACTGACAATCAGGAGGGCCGGGGCCCCCAACCGACGAACAGGGGGCCTCAGGGCCCCTAACTCACAACCAGGGGCCCGGGGCCCCTAACTAACAACCAGGGGGCCCTGGGGACCCTCACAGACAACCAGGGAGCCCAGAGGCCCCTAACTGACAACTAGGGAGCCCCTAACTAACAGCCAGGGAGCCCCGGTGCTTCTAACCGACAATCAGGGGGCCCCGGGGCCCCTAAATGACCACCAGGGGCCCCAGGGACCCTAACCGACAACAAAGGGCCCCTAACTGACAACCATGGGACCCCAGGGCTCTTAACTGACAACCGGGGGGCCTGGGGCCTCTAACTGACAATTAGAGAGCTCCAGAGTCCCTGACTGACGACTAAGGGTCGCGGGCCAGCAGCCCCTTAATTTAAATTTTTAATAACTTATATGCAAAACCTATAAGAAATTTAAGAGTTTTTTTCTACAAGTTGCAAACCCAGGCCTTTGTTTAACGTTATTATGAACTTAATGCTATTACACAGGTGGTAAAGCAAACCCCCAATTGAAATACAATCAATGATAAACATAATGAGAGCATAGCCAATACGTTGTCCTTGTCCGGAATTGCAGCTTCTTTAATTTAGGATTTACGCGTACAAAAGTAAGTAATAAAACTAATAATAATGACGACCACGTTTCCACGTCATACTAATGTCATGCAATTCTTGTACGTTTCAAAAAACTGTCAAGTGACTTGACTCGAGTCCTCCACGTTTTGGAAAAAAGTTATTTTAATTTTGCTTGAATGTTTTTTTTATGAAAGAAATTGAGGGCGCGATCTTATCTCAAAATCATAGGCGAAGCCAGGGGTGTGGCCCAGGGGGCCCGGGCCCCCTCAATCGAAATGCCACCAATGACAAAATTTTGACAAAAAAAGTCTTGTTTCTTCATTTTCAGTTTCTTTTAGCATCTTTGCGTATAACAGTACATGCGCACAACAGTAATTAACAATAAATAATATTGACAACTAGGGGCCCGGCGCACCTCCATATTTCAATTTTTTCCAACTAATTTAAACGTATAACCAGGGTAAAATCAAATTTTTTGTCCTATTAGTTGCTACCTCAGGCCCTCATCTAAACTTTTTATGGACGTAATGAAATAACCAGCGCCGGATTTGCCATATTGCACAGCGCCAGGGGCCCGCCCTCAGATAGTAAGACTTTTTTGGTCTTCATTTATATTTGGCAGGAAGATGTTGCAAAAATCCCCTAAGTGCAAGAGGCACCGCGCAATGTAAATCCGGCCCTGGAATAACATGTTTAGTAAGCGTAACCATCTATTGGACCATTTTTCCATAACGATTCACCTCCACCTCGCCAGTTTTTACGCACAGATTAATTAAAAAAAAATAGCTAGAAAAATGCTCATTGAACAAATTATTGAATTTGAATTGAGGAGTCCTAGGTCCCCTGGCCGTACATGTGCTCCTATAACTGGTTAACTTCATGAAAGGAAATTCTTTGAGTGGATTATTATTTACTGCTAAAATATTGCAGAAGGTAATGTGCCTTACTTACCCCTATATGGATCAAATCACTTACAATTAAAATTTTACACCATAATGCAAGATTTTAAACGTGTTTTGAAATTTAATTGCAGGTAAAAGGAGGATTGAACAATCAAAATTTTTCGATTGGCTTTCAATGTTAAAAATCTAGTTCTTTTAAATGGCTGTGAACACGTTCGAAATGTGATCCAATGGGATAAATAGCTTTTTTTCCAAAAACTTACAAAAATCGCCTAGCGGCTGGAGGCTTTGCCCTCAGACCCCCATAGCCACCGGCGGCTGGGGGCTCCGCCACCAGAACCCCGTCTGTTATACGTTTGAGTACACTAGCTTTCTCAACACGTCTCCTAAGTTAGACATTTTCGCTTTCTAACTATCAGTTTTCGCCCTCTCCCGTTACCAAAATCCTGGTTAAGTGACAACAGACCACGACTTCAGATCTTCCATTCTAAGATATCTTTGCCCAACAAAAACTTCCTTTTTTGAAAATTTCTGATGACGTCACTGCATGTGATTTGTGGTTTGGGCCCCCCAATCAAAAATCCTGGCTACGCCTATGCCCTGAACCACCCTCTTGCAGGCCCTGCCTTTCGGTATGTGACAACTGACAACCCTACGTACTGCCTAATGCCTATATTGTTTGGCATTCGCCATTCGCCGCAAAAACTAAGCGATGGCCCTCGAGAGTTTTTTTCTGAGATGAAGACCTTTTTTTGTCTTCATATATATTTTGGAAGAAATCCCCTCCCCTTTCACAAAATCCTGCCCTTGGCTCTTATTACACTTAGTGGATGTAATAATTTTTTGTGCTCCCACGACCCAACAAAAAATTTGCACCCTCTAAACATCTTTTCTAGTAGTTAAGCTGACTTGGCCTGAACAAGATCGCTTAATTCCAAAAAATTGGTAGGAGTTGTTAGGCTAAATTCGGTAGGCCTATTCGAACTTGTGTTTCTGCAAATCTAAAGCAGGCCCGACTTTAACCTGAAATTTGTAACAAGCTAGAGTACAACCAGGTTTTAACCTGACCAACCCAGCCAAGTCTATAATATCCTCAACACTGTCAGTTTTTAACTGTTTTTTTGTTTTTTTTCTGAAACTTGACTGCAAATAGGGATACCGTCCGTGACTGTGCTGAAATACTTCACTCCAAACAAGAATATTTTTACTTCTGTTACGTCATAACAAAATTTCAACCAAACAGCTTTCATTTTCACGTACGTTGCCTTACTTCCACTGTTGCCACACGCTTAGTGATTTTTCACTAGATCTAGTGACTTTTATTCTGATTTAGTGATATAGTCATTTTTAGGGGCAATTTAGCGATTTTTTTGCCAAAGTAAACGTTTAAATAGTACTTGTCCTCGTGTTATTTGTCACCTTAATTATCCAAATCAAACAAATCAGATCAAATCTTTCATTATACTCGCTGCAAATTATTACCGGGATATTACACCGAAGCAGTAGCGTAGCCAGGGGGGGCTCGAGCCTCCCCCATTGGCTTGTGAAGTATGCAAAATCGCACGTTTTTAATGTTTTTGAGGCCGATTTTTTGTGAAAAATTGAAAATAGCCCCCCCCATAGGAAAACAGCCCCCCCTCAAACGTTTGAATTTCCGAATTTGGCCGAAAAATCAGTCTCAATTTCGGCGAAGACCTTTTTTTTTTTGGAAACCACCTGATTTTGAGCGGAAAAAACCTTTGAATTTCGAATTTCGGCCGAAAAATCAGTCTCAATTTTGGAGAAGACCTTTTTTTTTTTGCTTTTTTTTTTTTTGGAGACCACCTGATTTTGGGCGGAAAAAACCTTCGAATTTCCGAGCTTTCCGAGAAATTTCGTCTAAATTTTCGGACAAACTGTGTGAAACTGATTCAGAACAATGAAAATTCGGGTCAAGGTCGTTTGCACTTTTCTCACTCATTCAAAATAGCCCCCCCCCCCCTTTTCCAAATCCTGGCTACGCGTATGCACCGAAGTGCGTACTAACGAGTTGGCGGGACCCATCGCAGCGCCATTGCGCCAGGGCAACGCAGCTTCTTTCGAAGTCATAACTTGGTGATAGACCTAGAGGAAGTTGCAGTTTTTTCTTGTGATATGACGTCACTTGGTAAATAAATAAATAAATAAATATGATGATGAAGAAATGTTGCAGCGGTAGCAAGCCATTGGCAGCACTGTGTCCGATTTAACCGGCCTAAGATTTGAACCTCAGACCTCCCGCTCCAGAGACGAATACGTTACCGCTAGACCAACTGGCAGGTTGATTTATCCACATCAATTCAAGAAAAAAGCTTCAGACAAAGCTGAGACAGCAATTACCAAAATTTGACGTCATCGAAACTTGCGAAATGTTTCAGACGGTCGCAAAACTTCTAGTCCAGTCAAAAAACGCGTTTACGGGCCCCGGAAAGATATGTTTTTGTTACCTGCATAGCGATGCTTAGTATATTCTGAGGTTTCCGGCTAGGGTTGTCCCCACCCCACTTTTCCTGCCCATTTACGTCATAATTACGTCATCTTCGCAAAAGTTGGCTACATTTTTTAGGTTTGTTGATTTTTACTTCCCTCATCTTCACTTCTCCTTTGACTGAATCTGAATTTCCAAACTTGGGTCATTCATCAAGTGGGACATGGGCAACTTTCAGATGCACTTATGACGTCATACGATTATTACGTCACAATGCAGGAAGAAAATTGTTTTCAAAATTGTAAAAAAATGACCATTTTGAGTGGTTGTCAACTCCTATAACTTTTGTTATATTTGATATAGAGCCATGATATTAGTATTGCAGAAAGTACATGCATATTAGAAGATGCTGCATGAATTTGGTTTACTTTGATTAGCATTTTTGTGCCATAAAAATAAGACAGCCATTTTGCAATGTTAGTTCTATTTCAGCGGTTTGCTTGTCATCCAAGACTGAGTTTATTTCAATAATACTATTTGCTTCCATAATTCACTTTTGTTTCAAGATTGAAAAAATTTTAATGTAATGTGAAGGTGAAAAAGTTATGACGTCATATTGATGACGTCATATGTTAGTAAATATTCACAAAAACGTTCCAAGTTTGTGCTGGTGTAATAGATAAGATGCTATCAAGTTTTTCATGGACCGCTGAAATGAGGGCAAAAAAAGTGAAGACGTCATCGTTTATGACGTCATATTTTCGAAAATATTTCTTTCTGCAATTATTGCTGTAATTGATAATGGAAAATTTTTACACAAATTAAATTAATGTACTATTATTTAATCTTGTAGAATATTTTGATATTGCAAGTAATGATGCCGCATTTAAATAAAACATTTTACAAGTAATAAATAGCCTAACCTCAATAATTTAATTATTTTATCACAAAGACAAGTAGCTTGACCATTAATCCATTGAGAAACCAATATCCTCCTTCTCCTCAGTGCAATCATCGAAATCATCTTATTCAATGAACAAACACTTCCTGCACGCGTTCTTGTTCTACGCTATGTACGATGTTCACCTAAAGCGTTTGGAAGAATGGGTCTTACTTGCTAAATCGGTTTCAAAAGGTTGTTTTGGTTTTGAGCCAACCTTGCTTGCCGACATAAGGATTTGGTTTTTCGATGAATGGTTCATCAGCTCGTTTGTCAAAGGCAAGGCGATGATTAACTCTGTATATGTGAGGAAGTAAATTATTAAAGCACGGTGGAAGTCAAGCTAAATCAATTTTAGAATTTGATGTAAAAGTTAGATCGTCTCCCACCATTTTTTTTTTGTCATGGTAGAAGGTGGACCTAAACCACGGTGAAAGTCTAGCCAAATGAGTTTTAGAATTTGGTGTATGAGTTAGATCGTCTTAAACCATTTTTTTTTCATCGTTTTGCTTCACAAAAAATTTACTGATCGAGTTTTATTGTCTTCATACATTAAGCAAGTAAATGATTTCATGTCTTTACATAATTGGTTCAAAACTTTCCACTCATCGCCAAGTTTTGTATAAAGCAATATTTTGTACGTTAAGGAATTTTGACAGCTTCATGATGGTGTGTGGTCGATTCAATGTTTTTATAGAGTATTCAATTTTCCTTTTCCCTTGAAAGCACTCGATAACGTCTCCACCAGTGAACACGTAAATTCCCGCAAGCATAGAACGATACTTTTCTCCAAACTTTTGAGCCAGAAAATTGATGTTGAACTTTTGGCGATATTTTTCATAGCCAATATCAAGTATGACTTGAATGCTGAATTTGTACATAATTTTGGGTTCGAATCCTACTATGGTTGATAGATATTGAATTAAAGGCAGTATTCAACTTATTACACCGGACCGCAGAACAAGTTTAAGAGACCTATAGGCTACTGCCCCAAAGCAAACCAGCAGCTACTTTTGCAAACTTGAAGAAAAGCTAGTCTGTATGTAACTTTGAGTTAGATTTAGCCGGCCCTGAATTCGAACCTCAGACTTCCAGCTCAAAGAAAAAAAAATTTAGTGGTCCCGGGATAATGCAAACTTCACTGATTCTTCATCAAACATAACATAGTACTAGTTAAATAACGTAATATTTAGTAAAGAATAACATTCTATGTCATAGAATGACACAGTCTATTACTAACAAAATACTGGTACCCATATCATACTGTAGTGTTGCCGTATGGACACGTTCCAACTTATTCCTCCATTCCATTTTATCCTAAGACTTGTGTTTCGGGCCACATGTCGTAATATCGCGTTATGCTCTCGCAATAAAACAAACAACAAAGAATGATTTTCGAAAAAAAATTAGACACACAAAAATTAATCGAAATGATCAAACTATTTTTTGAAAATTTCTTCAATTCTTTTTGTGCTGGAGACAAAACTTGAAATGATCAGAGCAACTATTTTATACTGAAAGTAAACATTCAACAGCAATTAAACGTAGAATTTGAAATCTAAGAAACATAATAAAAAAATTATTTTAAAAATTTTCTAAACCCTGCTGCCAGTACTTAAACTGTAAAATTTTACATGGGGGGACGCTTTTGCAGCCTTGACCAAACGCATTCGGAATGCGAAAGTACTTTAGTGGAAATTATGTCTAACCGTCCCCGAAATCGAGTGAAGACCAAAAAAAAGAAAAGGTCTTCACCCTGTTCAATTAGCGTTCAAACTTCGATGGGTGAACTCTGAATCTCGATGGGTGGACGCTAAATCTCGATGGGAAGATGCTAACTCTCGATGCTTAAATTGTAGGGGGGGACGCGTCTCCCCGCGCCCCCCCCTACAATTTAAGTACTGCCTGTTGCAAATGGCAACACTAGTAGAATAAGGGTTAAAATGAGTAGAAAAATTCCCTAACATACAAAATATTGTTTTATAGAAAACTTGGCGTTGAGTGGGAAGCTTCAAACCAATTTTGTAAAGACCTGCATCGAATCATTTACTTGCTTAAATATACGGAGACAGTAAAACTCAATCACAAAATTTTTTGCTAAGCAAAATGATAAAAAAATGGTTGGAGACTGATTCAACCACTTAAGGAAGCTTTTAGAATCAACCACACCATTAAGAAAAATTGAATCAACCACATCACTGAGAAGATTTCAGGTACAAAACAAAGTCTTAAAATAAGTAGACAAATCCCTTAACATACAAAATATTGTTTTGCAAAAAACTTCGAGATAAGTGGGAAGTTTTGCACCAATTACGTAAAGACCTGGAATCAGTTACTTGCTTAATGTATGGAGACAATAAAACTTGATCACTAGATTTTTGGTAAGCAAAATGATAAAAGAAAAATAGTTGCAGATGATCTAACTCTATATCAAATTCTAAAATTTGGCTCGATTTCCACCGGGCTTTAGTAAATTTGCTTCCTCACATATTATACAGAGTTAATCATCGCCTTGCCTTTGACAAACGAGCTGATGAACCATTTGTGGAAGCACCAAATCCTTATGACGACAAGCAAGGTTGGCTCAAAAGCCAAAACAACCTTTTGAAACCGATTTGGCAAGAAAGACCCAATCTTCCAAGCGCTTTGGTAGATACCGTAGATAGCAAAGGCGGAGTCGAGGACACTATATGTTCGAGGCCAAGGACCGAGTTTTTGAGTACAGACTCTCTCGAGGCCAAGGCCAAAGACCGAGGACACAATTTTTCTAAATTATGGTTGTCAAATTTTCTGTATTGTTTAAACGCAAGAGTGTTTAAGATATTGCATTTCGTTAAGTTTTTGATGATAATTCGAAAATAGTAAAAATAATAATGAATGCATAGAAATTGGTCTTGAGAAACAGTTTCATTAAAAATAAAAGAGCCAAAGCTGTCGTAAACATTTTATTTTTATGCAAAATAAAATGTTTATAATATTTTATAACATAAAAATATTTTGTAAAATAAGATGCTTACAACAGCTTTGGCTCTTTCATTCTTGGTGAAAATAATAACGGCCATTTTGAAAGTAGCGGTATCGTGGCAATGAAACAAGCCCATAACCAGCGGATGGGAAATATAAACGTACAAATGGTCAATTTAATGCTTTAATTTTATCAGTCGAGGTTCCGGTGCAAACGTTCATTGATTATGGATTCCCACTTTTTAAGTAGTTTTTTAAACGCAAACCATATTGTTTGATTAAACGATTTCTTTTCATGGAATTTTGAAACATTATTATCTAAAAAGTATAAGTATTGCAAACGCAGTAAATTTATGTTTTCAAAACAAATTTAAGTACTGTACCGGGTATATTTGTAAGCTCAAGGTTTTGACATTAAAAAAAAAACGGGGCTTTGGCCTTTGGGGCACAGGCAAAGTCCCTGTGCCCCATGTTGAATAATATTAATCTTTTTTTTTTTTTTTTTGAGAAAATAGTAATTTTTGGGACTTGAAAGAAAATTACACAGTTAGATTTTCAAAGCAGTTTTGGAAAGAAGATGCCGTAAATGCTAATTTAGAAAAACTTTAGTTATCGCATAATTTCCTAACTTTAATTTTAAGCCAATCTTTTCTTTACATAGTATTTTACAATAGTATTATAACGTATAATATATTATATATATATAATGCAAAAATTATAACTTACATAGTATCATAACGTTTTGGCCGCCAAAAGACATTTCGTAACATTTAACACAATGTATTTAATTTCAAATAATAACCTGAGGGTCCCAACAGGATTGTACTAAGAAGGAAGACATTGGAGACATTTGCTCCGGGCCTCCCTTCAAAGTGTCCACAATCGTCGAAACGTAAAAATAATAAACGTTTAATTTTTTCCAAAAATGCCCAAATTTTTCGCAAGAGCTTCGCCTCTTCATCTTATAATGAGGCGGTGAAAAAAATTGATTAAGTGCAGCGAGCATTTTTTCAGGCATTTGAGCAATTATTATGGTGTAGTTATATTTAACTTCATACCTAATTTCTTAGTAATTTTTTATGCAACATTTTTTGTGATCCAATAATTAATTATTTGGGATTCCTAGCGCCGATTTCCAACGCGCAAATTGTACAGTGGATGTGGTTTTGCCCCCTAGACCACTTGCCAGAAATTTGAGTTATTCTTTCTTATATCAAAGCAAATTCTTCACGCTCGCGTATTGTCAGAACAAGTTGTTGTCCTCAAGATTATACTATAACATATTTACTGTGGTGTAATATCAAAATGCCATCGCTGGGAATACTGTATTGCCTTTCATTATCACACACATACTTTCTTCTAAATTCACACGGACATATTTAGCATGAGCAAATCAAAATGGTCTGCGCGGATCCTCGGATTCTGTTTATGGCTCTAGATGATTTAGTGTTGTGAAGTTTGTACAGTCTGAACCGGAAGTATTACCAGAAATAAAAACACAGTAATTTTCTGTAAGGTTTTTTGCTCCCTTATTCTCCGATTAGAGCTTTACACAATGCCATTTAAAATATTAAGTTTCACTATGGCTTGGCTTAGTTTGCTATTACGTTGTATTATTTTTGAAATAAGGAAAGGAAACAAATTGACTGACCAGAAGTTTGTGTTGTCTTTGGTTTGGTTATTTTCTTTTTTAACCAATCAAGATATAATGCTGTCCACGAGCCGAAGACAGAAAATTTTCGCGGACTTGTACTTGTAGGCTTTGAGGCCAAGGGCAAGGACTTCAAAATGTGTCTTCGAGAACGTCCTCCAGGACTCCACCTCTGGTAAACAGCGTAGAACAAGAATGCGTGCAGGAAGTGTTCATTGAATTAGATGATTTCGATGATTGTACTGAGGAGAAGGAGGATATTGGTTTTTCAATGGATTGATGGTCAAGCTACTTGTTTTTGTGATAAAAAAAAATGAAATTATTGAGGTTAGGCTATTTATTACTTGTAAAATGTTTTATTTAAATGCGGCATCATTACTTGCAATATCAAAATATTCTACAAGATTAAATAATAGTACATTAATTTAATTTGTGTAAAAATTTTCCATTATCAATTACAGCAATAATTGCAGAAAGAAATATTTTCGAAAATATGACGTCATAAACGATGACGCCCTTACGTTTTTGCCCTCATTTCAGCGGTTCGTGAAAAACTTGATAGCATCTTATCTATTACACCAGCACAAACTTGGAACGTTTTTGTGAATATTTACTAACCAGTGATGGGCACAGCGGCGCTACTAGCGCCGCTACTTTTTCGGTACCGGTAGCGACAGCGCCGCTGCTTTTATTCGTCAACAGCGAAAATCGGCAGCGCCGCTGTCTTTTCAGTCAAAAAAGCGGCAGCGCTTCAGCGCTGTTTTTTAAGCAAATTCTTTGCCGCTGCCGCTACTGCTAATAAACTCCTTCCAAGACTTTTTTCGATTTAAATTTTCTTTACAATTTTTTTTCACTCTGCTCTTGCTACCACATTATTTTGGTTTAGTAGAACAAACATTGCCACCTTTCTGAAGTTTTGTTGTTGTTATATCTATAATATATACGTAATAAAGGCGAGTTTTATCGTACGTGGTCCTATTTTTTCTACCCAAAAATCGACAAATAATGTGGTCTGGTAGCGGGGCCAAATTAAACTCTGTGTGTAAATTAACATACAATAATAATCAATGCGTTAGTAAAGTTTATCAGTTGTTATCGTTTTGAGAGAATTGCAAGCAACTGAAACTCCATATAGAACAAGACCAATTATTTCTTTATGAAAGCAAGCAGAAGCACTATTGACAGTCGGTTTCTTACACTCCCTTCTTACTCGTACAGAATGCACATAGGCCTAAACGGCTAAACCAGAGGTGGAATCGAGGACACAAGGCTAGAGGCCAAGGACACAAAAAAATCCAAGGCCAAGGACAGTCCTTCCGAGGACAGACCCTCTCAAGGCCTAGGACAGGAATGCTCGAAACCAAGACCAAGGACCAAGGACACGATCGCAAGTGTTTTCAAAAAAAAGGTCTTCAAAAATTTTTTTCAGGCGTTCTCCAGTAAAAAACGTCTTCAAAAATTTTTTCAAGCGATCTACAAAATTCAACATTTCAAAAACAAGTGCTGTTCTCGAGCCGAGGACAGGACAATGTTCGAGGACTTGAGGCCTCGAGGCCAAAGCCAAGAACTTGACCTTCGAAGCCAAGGACTTCAAAATGTGTCCTCGAAACCAAGAACGTTCTCGAGGACTCCACCTCTGGCCTACACACTAGACAGTTGATTTTGATGCAGGTGTTCTTCGTTATTGTCAAGAGATACTGTTTGAAATCGGTTTTATTAAAGAAATGAGAACCACTTGTGGTAATAAAGAGGTTCCCCAAACCTTTTTTCATAATTCTGAATTTCTTTTTTTCGCGAAAATACGTTTTAATCCGTTTGACTGGTACTATTGGCAACCCTGCTTTTCGCAATTTTGTGACATCACAAAAGATGTGCTGTAGATCAGTACTTGGAGCCTAGGTTTACAGGTTCCAATGACAATAGCCAAATTTTCAGATTTGGTGATAGCTAGGCTACTCACTGCTACTAGTTAATAATCGCGTTTCTTAGTTTGCAAGAATTTTTGCAAAATTATGCCTTTTGTAATGTCACAAAATTGCGAATGCAGGGTTGCCAATGGTACGGAGTCAAATAAATGAAATCGTATTTTCGCAAATAAAGGAAATTGTGGAAAAAGGTTTGGGGTACCACCTCAAATAGTTCTCATTTCTTCAATAAAACCAATTTTGAGCTGCATCTCTTGAACGAAAATGCGATAGTTACAGTTCGATAAATTACTGTAAAGTTGCAGCAGGCCCGACGCCACGGGGGGACATTCCGGGGCCGTGCTTCCCAAATCGCTGCTTGTGCCCCCCAAACAAGAACTGTCCCCCCAAGCGAGGATTGTGCCCCAAAGAAAGTAGCAGGCTCGGTGCCACTGGATTACAGTTCAAGGCCTGAGGCTTCCAAGCAGTAGCGTACGCAGGATTTTGAAAAGGGGGGGGGGCCAGGAACCTCAAAAAATTTGAGAAGAACAAATACCAGAATGAACATTGTTTCACTCAAATTTAGTCCGATTTTTTGCCCAAAATTAGGTGAGGACCAAAAACAAAAGGTCTTCACTCCCAAAATTGGGAGCGGGCCAAAAACAAACTTCGCTTACCATTTGTGTGCTCAAAGCTTCTGCCCACCTTACAAAGGGGGTGGGCCATGCCGCAATTTTGCATACTATTCTATGCAATTCATACTATCCTGGCAACCCAAAGGGGGGGCCATGGCCCAATGGCCCCTCTAAATACGCCCCTGCTCCCAAGATACTGGTTATCACCACAGAATTCGTGAGCAAGAACTGTTTCTTTGCAGATTTTTTTTATGGTTTCACCCCGGAATTCGTAAAATTCGCGTATTTTTTTGAGATGAGAAGCTTTTTTTTTGTCTTCACCCTAGAGTTCGTGAAAATCCACGCATATTTCGAGATGAAGATCTTTTTTTGGTCTTTACTCCAGATTTTCTGGAATTTCGAGATGAAGACCTTTGTTTTTTGATCCACACTCTCAGATTCAAAATATTAAAGTTTTTGTGCCCCCCAAAATTTGTTTACGCCCCCCAGTCACGCTATCCTGGCGCCGGGCCTGACATGCAGATCGTAAAGACGGATTTTTGCGATATTTCCCCAAAATGCTGGTATTTAGTAGGGCAAATGATTTGTTGCCTATCTGGTCACAAATCACAGTATAGTTCGTGCACTGCAAGAAGGACAGTAAAATGCATCAATGCATAGCAAAATAAATTTGGTACAACAGTGAACAGTAATGTTAAGAATTAAATTTATAGTGCGCAGAGAATTGAACTAATAAATCGAACCAGGTAATAAATAAGTTTGAAAGGTAATTTAGCAGAGCTGGGCACCCACTACTTGAAAAGTAGCGGCGCTGGCGCTGCCGCTATTTGGCAAAAAAAGCAGCGGCGCTGCCGCTTATCGCTACTCAAATAAAAAAGTAGCGCAGCTGCCGCTACTTGCATGCAAAACAGCGGCTGCTGCCGCTTGTCGCTGCCACTACTTTAAAAAAATAAATAGTACAAGGAACGATGGCATTCAAATACGGTATCTAATGGTGAAATTTCAACTTTATTTACGAAAATTAATTATTCAAGCCGTTTAGATATTGGTCCAGGTTACAATCGGCATTAGCAGGCTTAAATGTAGACACGTAAGCAAATCACCATTCCATTAGGTGTTAGCATGCTCCTTTCAAAAAAACAAGCATTTCAAAATGCTGATTGGTTAAACCAGCGCTTTAGAAATTACTTAGGAAGTTACTCTTGGAAGTTACACTAGGAAGTTAAATTCCTTATCGCATTTTCTACACCAGGGGTGTACAACCTTTTTGATATTGCCGGCCACATTATAATTACTTCGATGAAGTACGGCCGCATTATAGATTTTTTATTATTAGTTGCGGTACTGTAACTAAATAAAGATATATCTACGTGCGTCTCCTAAACGTACTGTGCCTAAAAATACAATGAAACGTCAAATATTATTTTTTAAACGAATTTATTCAATAAAAGTTGGTAAGGCATCGTTACAATTAATGGCTTCCTTGATCTTGCATACAAGCAGATAATCTTGCAAAGTCGGGAACCTCTCTGGATACCATCCGCTTTAGTTGAGACTTCAGATTTCCGTCCAACAACCATGTGCGATACTCTTTGTTTAAGTACTTCATCATTGAAAATGCTGATTCGCCAACGTAAATGCTTCCAAAAAGTACAAGAGTTTTTCTTGCCAATTCTCGTAGCAGTGGATATTCCGTGGCACTTTTACACGTTTCTGTCAAATTTTCTTCTCGGTTAAATTTTGCCACAAGCTTCTCATTATTTTTCAACTCCACCAGTTCCATCTGAAGATGTAACGGAGCACTTTCGGTGTCAACCAGATGAGGAAAGACGACGAGTCTCAATGTTTGCAAATTTTCTCAAAATCTTGAAAATAATCAGCGAAATCCTGCAACACCGCATCGAATACGCCAGAGAAGACAGTAACTGGAATGTTGTCAACCTGTATTTCGTTGCTGTAGACCAATGACGTCAGTTGAGGAAAATGGAAAAAATTGTGCTGTTGAAGATGATTTTTAAGTAGACGATTTTTGTGACGAAAAGCCAATACTTTTTTGTACATGCTACATACTGTTGTTGCTTTTCCTTGTAGGCTATGATTTAAATTGTTCACTTGGGACAGAAAATCCACCAAAAACGCCAAAGATGTAAGGAAGCTGGAATTTTGTAATGGGCAAGCTTTGTTTTTTGTGAAATAGAAATCTGTTATTTCTTTGCGCAAGTGCAGAACACGGAGAGATGTTTCTCCCTGTGACAACTAAGGGACTGCAGTGTGATACAGAATGTCTTCTGCAGACGTTTCACTCATTTGCAAAATTTCTCGAAATTGTCGGTGATGAAGAGCATTTGCAAGAATGAACAAGATGATGCGATTCACGTCTTTGAAAGTTTCATTTAATTTAACTTTTAAAGCTATAGATTTGACACACAGCGCTTCTTGTGAATAATGCAGTGAAGGTTAGTCAACCGCTTATTGTCATACTCTTTTGACACATATTCTGAAAATCTTGCCACAAAGCCTTTTATGTTACCTGTCATTGCAGGTGCTCCATCCGTGCAAATACCACGCAGATTTTTCAATTCTAGTCCATTTCTATTGCAGGCATTCTTTGCTGCAACAAATATGTCTGCACCACGGGTGCGAGAAGAAAGTGTTTCCATGGAAAGAAAATCCTGGCACAACTCAAAAGTTGGAGTCAGAGAACGTATAAATACTAGTAGCTGAGCAGAGTCCTTAATGTCAGTCCATTCGTCCAGAGCCAGAGAAAATATACTTGCTTCTTTGTTAACTTTTGTCTGCAGGGAGAGAGACAGATGTTTGGCAATATCATCTTGCCGACGTTGAATGGTATTACGCGAAAGAGCAAGTGATGAATAGTCAGCTTCCTTACCGGGATGAATGTACTTAACAACGTCTATTAAGACAGCGCTTAACGAGCTCTCCATCGGAATAAGGCTTCCCCGCCACACCAAGATGATACGCAACTCTATAGGAAGCTTCGCAGCGATTATTACTAGGCTTAATGAAAGTGGACATGCAAGATGTCTGCTATCGTAAACTTTTCTTTAAATTTTCTACACAAACCTTTCTTGACTCGCCTTCCAATTTTGCATAAGTGTGACATATGACGACGAAAATGCTGCTTTGCATTATCTCCTTTCACTGTTTTAACAACTTGATTGCATACTAGACACATCATGATATGCGCTTCTGTCTCGATCATGAAGTAGTCCAACTCTCTGCTGGAATTAAATACTCTTTTCTCTTCTGCTACAGTTCTTTTTCGCTTTAAGGACATAATGCAATAGTATTACTTACAAATATTAAAATAATTTAGAGTCTAAATTATTTAGCTATTTAATCTAAAACCGTCTAAATTTTAGACGGTTTACGATTAAATAGCTATTAACACCTTTTTGCAAATGGGGGGCACAAAAACAAGTCTTTGCAAACGCAGCCCCAAAATCAAAACAAAAAATATCACAAATTATAGTTCAATTTTAGCTCTTGTAAACCACCGGAATTGGCTGGATGATTCACCGCCTTTAAATGAAGCCTCAATACACAGTATATGTATCAATTTGTCATGATTCCACAACTCGCATAGTACATGCCAACTCAGGAGTTACATTCATTTATATATCTATACGTGACATCACCATTCAGATTGTTATACCTCGTGTAGACTGATTTGTTTTTGCATTACTTCTGTTTTGCTTTAAAGTACCGCATGCCAATTGCCAGCACGGCCGCCAAAGCATGTATTACGTGTTAACGGCCGCATAAATTTTCTTTGACGGCCGCAGGTTGAACACCGTTGTTTCTACACAAACAAAAGACATTAAGAAATATCGACTCAAATAAGTTAAGATTTTGCCATTAAAGCACAATGACATACAGTATTCAGCTTCTATACAATTCTGTCCCGGCTCTTATAACTCTGAAGTAAGTCGATCTGTTTATCACACTCTCGGCCCTCAACCACGAAAATAATTCTTCGCGTAGAGATCCGAAAGGAAAATATATCAATCGACTGAGTTTCAAAACATTTTTTGGGAGTTCTGTAGAAATGGTAGGTGATTCACGTCCCTGCGATGATTTCGTCCAACTTTGACACAAAAATGGATCGAGCGTTTAAGATATTGGTGTTTACGAAGTCGAAGGAGATACGTAGTAATGACGTACATGATAAGCAAATGATGCTCAATGCGATTCATGCTACACTGAGTATTTTTTCTACTAGTGTAACTCCATAACTAAGTTGTCTTTGAAGCTTATTTATTACCTGGTTCTATTTGTTCGTTCAATTCTCAGCGCACTATAAATTCAATTCTTAGTTTTACTGTTAACTGTTGTAGCGAAATTTAATTTACTACGCATTGACGTAACTACTCAGGCCCGGCGCCACGGGGCATAGCTAGGCGTAGCCAGAGGGGGGCTAGGGGGCCCGGGCACCCTCCAATTGAAATGCTACTACCTATGATAAAAATGTGCCAAAAAAAACTATTGCTTCGTCAGTTTTGGTTTCTTTTAGCATTTTTTGCCTACAACAGTAATTAACAATAATATTGACGACCAGAGGGCCCGGGCCCTCTAAATTCAATTTTTGCCAATCAAGTAAAATGTATAACCCAGCTGAAATTAAGGGTTTTTATCACAAAAGCTGCAACCTCGGCTCTCATCTAACCTTTTTAAAAACGTAATGCAATAACAAGGGGGGATTTACCATATGGCCCAGTGCCAGGAGCCCTGCGCTCAGATGGTAAGACTTTGTTTTTGGTCTACGCTTATGTTTGGCAGGAAGATCTTGCGAAAATCTTTAAAGTGCCAGGGGCCCCGCGCAGTGTAAATCCGGTCCGGGCAATAACATGGTAATTAAGAGTAACCATCATTTGTACGGTTTTCAGTAACAATTTATCTCCATCCACCTCGCTAGTTTTTACGCTAAAAAATGCGTTTGAAAAAAAACTATCTATGAGAAATGCTCATTGAACAAATTATTGAATTTAAATTGAGGGGCCTGGGGCCTCTTAACCGTACATGTACTCCTACAACTGGTTATTTTCATGTCAAAACAAAAATCTCTAACGAAAATCTTCGAGTGGATTATTATTTGCTAGTAAAATAGTTATAACAATTTAACCCCAAACAGCAAAATCACCAATGTATTTTCGACCAAATTATAAGTAAAAAAATTGAAACATTTTAATTTTTTTCAATTGGCTTTCAAATGTTGATAATCTACTTCTTTCAAATGGTTCTGAACACGTGCGAAATGTGATCCAAAGGCATTTATAGCTTTTTTTCCAAAAAATTCCAAAAAATCGCCCAGCGACTTGGGGCTTCGTCCCCAGATCCCCGTCTGTGATACGTTTGAATAAACTATATTTTCATTTGTAACTTTTGGTTTAAGCCCTCTCCCTTTAGAAAACTCTCGGATTAGTGCCAAACCAGGTCACGGCTTCTGATCTTCCATTCTACGATATCTTTGTCCCACAAAAATTCCTCTCTCGAAAATTTCTGATGACTTCATTGCATGTGATTTTTGGTTTGCCCCCCCCCCCCCCAATCAAAAATCCTGGCTACGCCTATGCACGGGGGATGGCATTTCGAGCCGTGTCCCCCCAAATCACTGCTTGAGCTCCGCAAGCGAGAGTAAACTTTTGTAGTAGCACAACCAGCAATCTTTTGCCCAAGACCAGGTAACCACAAACGCTTTTTTCTATGAAACAGCAAGACAGATCAAGTGAACGTAATCAAGTAGCCTTAGATTTTGCGATGAAAACCTTTTTTTAATTTTTTTAGTCTTCACCTCCAAATTTGAGGGCAAAATCCATACCAAAGAATGATAACACAGGATTTGGTGCAAAATATTCACCAGATCGCTGCTGCATTCCGAATTCGTCTGGTCTCGGCTACGTAATCGTCCCCCCGCCCAAGTTTTTGTGCCCCCCTCCCCCAAACACACTACTCTGGCTCCGTGCCAGGTACTGTACTGTTCTATTCGCAGTGTACGATCTATACTGTGGTCTATGACCAGATAACCTACAAATCATCTTCATTTGTTGTACTAAATGCTAGCATTTTGAGGAAATATCGCAGAAAACCGTCTTTGCGATCTGCAAGTTTTTAGCAATTTATCGAACTCTAATTATTGCATTTTCGTTAAAGAGATACTGCCAGTGGCGGATCTAGAAAATTTTGGTGGGGGGGGATTTTAAGCACAAAACCTCAAAAATTCGGATGTCTTCACTAAAATTGAGAGTGATTCTACGGCCGAAATCGGAAATTCAAATGTTTTTTTCGACCAAAATTAGGTGGTCTCCAAAAAAAAAAAAAGGTCTTCACCAAAATTGAGAGTGATTTTTTGGCCGAAATCGGAAATTAAAACGTTTTTTTTGCCCAAAATCAGGTGGTCTCCAAAAAAATAAGAAAAACAAAAAAAGGTCTTCACCAAAATTGAGCCGGATTCGTTACGTTTAGGCTGGTGGGGGGGATGCATCCAAAAATGGAGCCGAATTATTCAAAATAGAGGCTGATTTTTCGACCAAAATCGTTACTTTCAGGCTGGTGGGGGGGGATGCATCCAAAAATGGAGCCGAATTATTCAAAATAGAGGCTGATTTTTCGACCAAAATCGTTACTTTCAGGCTGGTGGGGGGGGATGCATCCCCCCCATCCCCCCCCCTAAATCCGCCACTGGATACTGCTCGAAATCGTCTTTCTTGAAATAGGTTTTATCAGTTCAATTTGACCCGCTACTAGACCACATTATTTGTTCAACTTCGATTGAGAAAAAATCGGACCATGTGCAATAAAACTCGCCTATACCTACAGTATAAGAGCAACGACAAAACGTCACAAAGGTCTTGTATGTTCCCCTAATCTAAAATAACGAGTAACAAAAGCAGAGTGAAAACAAGCGGAGAGTAAAGACTCCAAGCGGTAACGTGTTAAAATATAAATTGAAAAAGTCTTGGAAGGAGTTTATTAGCAGTAACGGCAGCGGCAGAAAATTTGCTTAAAAAACAGCGCTGAAGCGCTGCCGCTTTTTCGGCCAAACAAACAGCGGCGCTGCCGCTTGTCGCTGGTGACGAAAAAAAGCAGCGGCTCTGCCGCTACCGAAAAAGTAGCGCCGCTAGTAGCGCCCGCTGGTGAACAGCGCCGCTGTGCCCATCACTGTAATTTAGTTATGGATTTGGTTGAGAAAAAAAGGCATACTTTTAGTTCGTTCATTAAAATTTGCTTCGCTGAAGTGAGGCACAATTGACAATGCCTCACTTCGCATATTTGAAGCGATGCTCAATGGCACGTCGTAGTGATAGCAATATTACACCGAATAGTTTGGGCGTTTTAATGCGACATAACATAAAAGCATTGAATACATAAAAAAAGTAAGTGTGACAAAAGTTAATAAAGTTGTTGATAAATATTTTGATTTGTGTGAAACAATTTTGTTTTAATTATATACTTTATTTTCGTTTTCCTTTGTACAATTCTACAGGTGAGGCACGGCCTACAGGTGACCCAAGTTTGGAAATTCAGGTCCAATCATAAGAGAAGTGAGAATGAATAAAGTTAAAGTCAATAATTTACGTTCATAAAAAGGTTAGATGAGAGCCTGAGGTTGCAACTTTAAAGACAAAAAACTTTAATTTTACCCGGCTTATACATTTAAATTGGTTGGCAAAAATTGAATTGAGGGGGGCCGCGCCTCCTGGTTGTCAATATTGTTGTTAATTACGAAAAATGCTAAAAGAAACTGAAACTGCAGAAACAATAGGCTCTTCTGTCACATTTTTATCATTGGTAGAAATTCAATTGGGGGGAGCTGCCCCTCCCCATTGGCTGAGCCTATAAATGCACTGCTGTTCACACTCTTCAATACGTAATAAGGGAGTGGTCAATGGTCATCGCTACTGTCTCATTCTAATGGCACTGTGCCAGAACAGGGAAGCTTTGTGAAGTTACAATAACATGCCTTTTGCGAAACTTTAAAAGTTAAACAATACTTCTGTTTCAATACTTCATTGTTATCTCATCAATACTCTGACCCTTTAGAAGGATAATTAAATGCCGGATAGACTAGGGACGGTGCCGATAATCGAGGAAGCACCGATTGGAACAGTATTGGTTATTTACATCACTGCTTTGAGCGAGCAAAAAAATTGGGGTTTTCACTTTCAAAACAAACAATGGGGCCTGGATTGTTTATGAGATTGTTTTGAAACACCAGGTTCTTGCGTGGTTGCTGTGAACTAGTTCTGATTCTTGATGCGATTAATTGGATTTAGCGCAGTTTGCTCACTATATTATTTAGAAGTCCAGCTTCTAATTTTTGAAACAATACCAAACCTGTAAGATTTAAACTAACTTTTTTTCATGTTTTTGAAGCTTTTTCATGTTTTGAAGATAGCTTGATGTCAACTCATGTAAAGTTTAGTATCTATTATCTTAACAATATCTGAGCTGTAATAATAAGTCAATTAAGATGTTTTTTGACGTTTGCAGGCCAGAGTTTTAATATTTTAATAGTTTTGCGTGCTTCTGGCCTAAAGGCTACCAGCTCGGAAGCCTTGGGAAGAGCCACCAGAACGGCGACTACTTAAAACAAGCAATGCGAAAAATTGTCTTCCCACAGGAATCGAACCTGCAGCCTTTGGATTACCGGTCCACTGCTCTACCACTTGAGCTAGAGAAGACGCCTCCTCGCATGCTTAATTTTGGCTATTTAAACCCAGCAACTTGCTTGTTGTATGATTGTAATAATAAGTCAATTAAGATGTTTTTTGACGTTTGCATTCCCGAAGTGAAAACCTTTTTTTTTGGCCTTCATCTCAATACCCGCGACATTCAAAGTTTTGTGAAAAGCACGAGTCTAATCTAACCCGCGGAAGCTCGTGGAATACCGAAGTGAAATCCTTTTTTTGTAGTTGGTTCATACCTCACGTTCCGCAAAATGTCACACATTTGACTTTTTCAATGAGTTTGGGTCGTTTTGAAAAAAGGTTGAGAACCGAAGTGAAATCCTTTTTTTGTAGTTGGTTCATACCTCACGTTCCGCAAAATGTCACACATTTGACTTTTTCAATGAGTTTGGGTCGTTTTGAAAAAAGGTTGAGAACCATTGGTCTAACCAACCAATGATTGACACCGTTTGTACCGGTTGATATTATTGAAATAAAATTGAAAATCATACGACAACTTCCTATAAATGATTTCCACTGCGTATTTCAGCTCTATCTTGCCTCTTACTATAAGGCCATGTGAGGTTTGCTTAGGGGGGAGGGGGGAAGCAGTCACGTCTCTGGCTTCTATAGGGTCACGTGCTGATCACTTGCATAGTAATCAATAAATCTATAGGGTGTAAATGTTAGGTTCTTAGTGGCAGCAGTCAAGCGGGCAGTTTGTTAACCAGGGAATTGTAACTTCCAGATCATTAAAAAAACGGAGTAGTACATGACCTTCACTGCTGAATCTTCCAAAAATTGTTAAAACTGGTTAAAATAAGATTCGAACCCGTACAACTGCACTACGGAAGCATAGTGTGTGATAACAATATCGCGGTAGCCCTTCAATACCAGGACCTGCGTCAAAACATGTTGATTATGCCAGGCATCGTTGATACTACAGGATACTACAGAAAACTTTATAAATTTTTTTTTTTTACCAATTTTTTAAAAAAATAATAAAAATTTAATGACAAAGGTCAAAATTTGATGAAATTTGAAAAATCTAATGGGGAACAATTATATTTGTATCTTTGGATAGTTCTTGATATGCAATTTTTTATGGTGCCGTGAACATCATCGATAAAGCTTTGAGACGTAAATAACTAAACGTGTATTCTAAAGCATGTCTTTTTTTGTGTAAAACGTTGAACAATCCCAGACTGAATGAACTAAACGAGGAAGAAAGAATTTGGTTTGAATAGGATGGTACGGCTGGCCATTCTAATCCTTGGCAGGCACTGATAAATAATTCAAGGGAACTGTTTTTTTTTTGTGTTTGGTTTCATTGCGTAGTGACCAGTGCTGGGCACCGCAAATTTACACTCTATTCCGCAACCGCAAGTTTCGCAAAATAGCAATGGGTGGTACGCAACCACAAATCTGCAAGTTTGCGAGACCTTTACGGTAATTTTTTGTGCTTCAACAACAGCTAATGACTTTTTACTTCCGCAAACTTAAACCGCAAACTTTGCTGTTATTTTGTCCTGGTTTGATAAATACAGGAAACTTATAGCAGTAACAATCAGAGGTGGAGTCGAGGACACAAGGCTCGAGGCCAAGGCCAAGGCCAAGGACACAAAAAAAATCCGAGGCCAAGGCCAAGGACGGCCTTTCCGAGGACAGACACTCTCGAGGCCAAGGACAGGAATGCTCGAGGCCAAGGCCAAGGACCAAGGACACAAAGCGCAAGTGCTCTCTCTTCACAAAAATTTTTCAGGCGATCTCCAAAAAAAAAAAAAAAAAAAAAAAAAAAAAAAAAAAAAGGTCTTCACAAAAATTTTTCAAGCGATCTCCATGAAAAAACGCTTTCCAAAAAATTTTTCAACCGCTCCACAAAATTTTAACTTCCCAAAAAATACTGCTGTCCTCGAGCCGAGGACAGGCCAATTTTCGAGGACTTGAGGCCTCGAGGCCAAGGCCAAGGCCAAGGACTTCAAAATCTGTCCTCGAGGACGTCCTCGAGGCCAAGGACGTCCTCGAGGACTCCACCTCTGGTAACAATGATTCATATTTTCCATGTAGGTTATAGACCTGTAATAAACATCAATAAATGTTCTTCTATTTATTTAATATCCTGTTTTTGTAAGTTATAATATACATGTCAGCAGCATGACCGATTGCAAATGCACGCAGGTTTATTGTTTGAACGAAACTGCGACCGGGTTTGAATTACGGCTACGACTCTGGTGGCTGGATGGAGACTTGGAAGAGCGCGACCTAACCTGCCAGTCACTTTCGTCACTCGTTCTAGCTTCTAATTACAGTATTTTGGTTGGGTTAAAAATCTTTAGTTGATTTACACCCTTGTACTTGTCATATAAGAAAAACGGAGTTACTCAAATGTTTTATTGAGCGACGGTACGTAAAAACTTTAGTAGCATGAAGATGCGTTTTCGTGTTCTTGAAAATGATACTTTACAGGCTTAGAGGCTGCTATCAGAGGTGGAGTCGAGGACACAAGGCTCGAGGCCAAGGCCAAGGACACAAAAAAAATCCGAGGCCAAGGCCAAGGACAGCCTTTCCGAGGACAGACACTCTCGAGGCCAAGGACAGGAATGCTCGAGGCCGAGGCCAAGGACCAAGGACACAAGCGCAAGTGCTCTCCAAAAAAAAAAAAAAAAAAAGGCCTTCACAAAAATTTTTTAACAAAACAAAAAAGGCCTTCACAAAAATTTTTTAACAAAACAAAAAAGGTCTTCACAAAAATTTTTCAAGCGATCTCCACAAAAAATCGTTTTCCAAAAAAATTTTCAAGCGCTTCACAAAATTTTAACAATTCAAAAAATAGTGCTGTCCTCGATCCGAGGACAGGCCAATTTTCGAGGACTTGAGGCCTCGAGGCCAAGGCCAAGGACTTGATCTTCGAGGCCAAGGCCAAGGACTTCAAAATCTGTCCTCGAGGACGTCCTCGAGGCCAAGGACGTCCTCGAGGACTCCACCTCTGGCTACTATTAACTGCTTGAGTGACGGAATGGGGGGCAGTTCGTTGTCAATGTCTTTTTCTGCTTCTTCATCATCCATGGCAATTTGCAGATCACAATTAAAATAACTTCAGTTCAATCGTGGTAATTGCAGGAAACGTTTTTTTGCTACTGTGCTGGTGCAAAAATTTTTTAAATTGTTTAAAAATGTGTTTATAGAGGCAAACTTTTGCAAAGACGAAAATGTGCTAAGCATAGGAAGAACAAGCCAAACGTTCGGCTTCTTTGTATATTTTATTTCATAATAATTTAATTGTGATGTTTTGACATTTGCAGGCCAGATGTTTTAATATTTAATCGTTTTGCGTACTTCTGGCCTAAAGACTACAAGCGCAGAAGCCTAGGGAAGAGCCACCAGAACGGCGACTACTTAAAACAAAGCAATGCGAAAAAGTTATTTTCCCACAGGATTTTTTGCCGACTTTGCTTTAATATTTAGCCGACTTAGCTTATTTTTAAGTCAAGGTTAACGTATTTAGCAATTATGTGACGTCATCGATGATGTGATGAACCATAATTTTTATGAAAGTTAATTTTTATTAGGCCTTCATGAGATACTGGTTTTGAACAAAATACACAATAAAATAATTGGTAAATTAATATTTCGTTTTTAACCGCTAAATGGAAACAGAGAGGAGGTCTAGAGATCCGTATTTCAAATGCCCAAAATGCCTGAGAGGCATTAACCAGATTATACGACTGGCCCAGCACAACTGAAGCCCAATAGCATATTTTCTGCGACCAAAATTCCTAGACTAAGCTAATTTTGATACATTTATGCTAGATTACAAATACTGAAGGTTATTTTATTATTTTTTTGAACCCCCAGGACAGCATTCGCTGTCGTTGCAAACGACTGTATTGTTTGTGATCTGTACAATCGCTTTTTAGTCGGCTATGATAAATTGTTCTGTCGCAAAGCAGCGATCTCATTTAAGAGGTAGATAGTAACAAGTGTCCATCAAGATGCTGATGAACATGAGAGGGCCCCGCCTTATTTCTACCTCATGAATTTTTGCCCATCTTCCGTATCGACGACGATTATCGAGATTGATGCCTTGCGATTGGCGTGAAGAGCGCCACGATTGTTCACGAACGAGCGCATTAAATACTATTGTTGTTTTTTGCAAATATTTGTAAGACACGCGAGTTCAAAGCTACTAAATAGCACTAAATAAGCAAACATCAAGACACGGTTTGTTGTTGAATCGAAGCACAATCGAACAGTTAGTTTTAAAGAAAAAGATTAGAAATATGTTAGACGTAGTACAAGGACATTATTTAGTTTTACGAGCTCGTCTTGCCTTGGCTGAGGTCAGCTAGATTTGGTAATTGGGAAGGTTTAGTTTAGGCTCAAGTCGTTCGCTCAGAGTCGGAACGCGAGGCAGTGTACTTGATAAAAATGATAATAAAGAATCTTGAAGAAAATGCGCAAAGGTAAAAAGCCGGCCTACATTTACGTAAAATATTGAAGATCAAACAGTCTTAGTAAAATCGTGAGCGCACAAGTGTATCGTAGTTTATTTTTGAACAGAAATTGGGTACGCCCGACATACAGCCTTACATGCGTACAAAACTGCTAGTTGGTTAACACAAAGTAAGGATACGCTCGTACGTTCACGATTTAACGTCCGGGGTAAAACGGGCCTTAATACAACTTTCTGTTATGAATGATGATATTTTGGCAAGTAAAGGTCAAATTCAGTTCTGTGCTGGTTTATTTTTATCAGTTTTGTTTTATAAATTGCCTTACCTAATATTTTAAACAATGAGTCGGAGATTATGTTACCTCACAAACATTACTTCTGTAATATCACAATCGAAAACCTACGTCATGTCTTTTGTTTCTTAGAAGCAACTTCAATAGTCACTATTCCTGCTCGAGAGTTACTAAGATGTCAGTGAAAAAACTAAAAAACAGAAGAGAAGTTGAGTGATTATTTGAAGTCTTTTTCCATGCAGGAAAGGTCTTGCTGATTGCTTTTCAAATTCAGTTTTGCATAGCTGCATTAAGCGCATCGTTTAAAGTTAAAAGATTTTGTATGAAAAATCCAATCTGGTTACGGTACTATGAAAGATCGATCTTTTTTGTTTGAAATCAGAAAAATTATTGAATCATTTTACAATTTGGACGAATTTGACTATTAAACACTGGAACACAAAATACTATACAATATAGAAAAATTAGATTGTGTTGTTATAAGCATAAAAACCGATTCACTACACTTTCAAGTGTTAGTCTCATTTTCCAGGTCGCAGGCAGCAATTCGTATCGAGGAAAGGTTGCGATACCTGTAGCTTAAAGACCTCCAAGCAATAATTTACACAATAACGCTACTTTTTTTGAACGGCAAACCCATAATAATTATAATAAATTTTTTCGCTCTGAAAAAACAAGATTGCAAAGATTTTTATGGTTAGAAAGAACATCAGCCACACACCACTTCAAACGATTTCCCTTTTGCAGCAAAATCTTTCAAAGGTTTTTCAGAATGGACTTTTCCTCTCTAAAATAGCCGGCTTCTACTTTTTTTCTGACAACTTATGAAGTTAGCCCGGTTCAGAATGACTGAAGACGTTTTTTACCGATCAAAGCTCGAATAGATAGAGCATCTGCTTCTGAAACAGTAGATTCGGTTTCGTCGGGTCAAGCCAAAGTCTACTGTAGAAAAGTCAGGCCCGGCACCACGGGGGGCATTTCGGAGCCGTGCCCCCTCAAATCACTGCTTGTGCTCCCTAAACGAGAAATGTACTCCCCAAGCTAGGATTGTGCTCCAAAAAAGTAACAAGCGCGGTGCCACTGGAGTACTTTTCGGGGCCTGTGTCCCCCAAGCGTGAGTCAAGTCTCGTTCCAGGACAAAAAAATCGAGTGAACGCCAAGACGAAGCCTAAGATTTCGCGCCGAAGACCTTTTTTGGTCTACACTCCTAAATTTGTGAGCAAGAACCGAGATCCGCACCATAAGTCTCCGTCGCGCTATGAACGTGCCCCCCAAGCGTGAAATGTGCCCCGAAAGGAGACAAACGGCCCGTATCCACGGGGCGTAATGTGGGATAAAGACTTTTTTTTTCTTTGGTCTTCACTACCGAATTTGAAGGAAAAAATTTATATGTGCCCCCCAAATATTTTTTCTGCCCCCCTCCACTCACGCTAATCTGGGACCGGGCCTGAGAAAAGTTGGTATTTATAGCTTCCCTACTTGACGCTCAGCAATTAAAGGGACAGTGTGAAGCCTCCACCGTGTGTGGTAGACAGGTGGGCAGAAGCAGCTTGGCTCAAAGACTGAAAAGTCTCTTCGCTGTCTGCTGGCCGAGGAAATTTGGTGTTACTGTTACAAAGTGCAATAATGATGTTCATTTAACAAAATTTTACTCATCCTAATGTCGGCTAATTTGCTTGACGATGTGAGATTTAAAAATTTTTACCCACCGTAATTCTAAATCTTAAAATTGGTAGCGTGGCCAAGAGGTCGAAGGCATAATTTTTATGACGACCCTGATCGCATGTTCTGGGTTCAGCCCGCACCCTGGTCACGTCGTTGGATAAGACGCTTTACGATGATTATCTCTGCTTGGTGGCTTTGAAAAAGCAGTAAACTCAGTAAACAAGAATTCGAAGAAATCCACAGGAACATTGGATCACTGGAAACTTCTAAGCACGTGCGGATTCCTCCAAGCACGATGTAATTATCGAAAAAAAATGTGCTGATCGCCCATAGGGGTTTAAAGGGGTGACGTCGTGACGTCATTCAGCATGAGTTGGGTTCAACTCATCCCAAAATTAATTTACTGTGTCATAGACTACAACTGACACGATAATAGTCTACGACTTTTTCACATATCAAAGTTTTTTCTACATTAATCAACATAAAGTGAATCATTTACAGCCAGCTCTAGTTGTAGCTTTTATTGCGACAAAATGAACTAGAAGTTCATGGCCACTGTGGTGACTTGTATAGTATTATTGTTGGGATTTTGGCTTCGCAGAATTCACCAAAACCAGCGTTTGTGGGAAGGTTTTAGTCGTTTAATTGAAGTGCACCAATCGTTTGCTGTGTTATGTTTGTTCTGTACAGTATAATGTACCCCCATAATTTTTTAAAAGCATTTTTATAATGTAGTCTGACATAAAGCAGCATGCGCCATTAGATGCAATTTAAATTTTTTATCTAGCAGCACTTTAAATTTAATTTTTTATATTCACCTTTTATGTACATTTGCATTATAATGTGCAGTAAATTAATTGAGCGATATTATTTCAAATGTCTCCAAAAAGGTGCAATATTTTTATTTAAATGGCATCAAAAGCTGTTAATTTTTTTCTAAACTCACAAAAATTGCCCTGTGGCAGCGGCGCAACCAGAGAGGGGAGCTCAGGGGACTTCATCCCCTCTTCCCTTGTCCAAGTCACTCAAAACATTTAACCTTCATATATAAGCATTTAAACGTGTTTTGGATTGACCTGTGAGTACGTGGAGCATGAAGAGGGTGGACAATTTAATTGTTTTGAATGACTTCCGAATTTTCAAAAAATAGTTCTTTCAAATGCTTCTAAAACATGCCAAATGTGATTGAAATGGCGCTAAAACGGCTATTTTGGCCAAAAATTGCCCAGCGGCTGGAGGCTTTGCTCCCATACCCCCATGGCCTCCGGAGGCTGGGTCTTCACCTCCAGACCCTTTTCTGTGATACACTTTAGTTGCACCGGTTTGCTCATCACGCTGCCTAAATAGACATTTTGGAACAATATGTGTTTTACTTTTGTGTCAAGCCCTCCCCCTCAACAGAACCCTGGTTGCGCGCCTGCTCAGTGGTACGAAACTTCGTTCTCAGACTCTATCAAAGGCCTCCAGAAGATGGAGGTTCCACCTGTAATCTAATTAAATTAATGTCTGATGCGGCGCGTAATCAGGATGTTGCTAAGCAACGGTGGGTTTTGAACCTAACCTAAATTTGTCTGCATTTCAAACATGGGGTGTCGGCTTTATGACTTTTTTTGGGAGTGGAAAGCCCCGCTAGCCATTTTGCACGGTGGTGGAACCATTTAAAAGAGCTACAGTAATTGCTGAGATTTGGAAGATCTTTGACAGAATTAAACCACTTCTTCAGCTCTTATTATTTTCTAGTTAAATTCAAAACTCGTTTAAAAGCACGCATATTTGGATTAAATTTTCTGATTAACCTAGCAAAAGGTAGGATTCAGCCCCTTACTTGTCTGGTTACGCCACTGTGTCGATGTACGTCCAATTGTTATTTGCTGGATGCATAATTGCTAACGCTATCTAGAGCAGGGTTTCCCAAGCTGTGTACCGCGAGAGAGCTGCAGGTGTGCCGCGGGGTTTTAAAATGTATACTTATATATAACATCCATTCATCTTACTTGTGAGTTTTGAAAAAATTATCGGCAATTTACTTTATAAAGACTTCTTCACAATGATAATTTACTTTACATTGACCATAGAAACCGACTTTTGAATTTCTTTGTTTTGCATGGTTAGTTCAAGGTAGCAAGGTTTTGAAGAAAGTTTTTTAACCAGCAATAAGGTAAACGCAGAGCTGTAGGTTTGATGAAGCAGTTCGAGGTGCGGCGCAGTCGAGAATCAAACACTTTTAAATGTGCCGCAACCCCAAAAGTTCGAAAATCACTGGCCTAGAGGGCGTCGGGTTGAAATCCCACAGATATTGACAAGCCTTATCAAGTTGACCCCTCTGGCCCAAAACGCTCCCGCATCAACTGGATGCAAAGTTCACAGTTTGCGTGCTTTAGAATTTTTGTGTGAAGTTCATTTGACCAGCATTTTTGAGCATAGGAATTGCATAAGCTGACAGTTTCTTGTTCAGTATTTTCAGTTCATTTACGACAATTTTGACTCTATGAAAGCTTAAATTTTGTTGGCGCTCCTCCGCCCCGGACCCCACTGGGGGAGCTTAAAGCGCTCCCCCAGACCTCCTAGATGAAAATCAGGTGCATTTGACCTACAGTAACTGTACCGGTCTGCCATGAACCGGAGCTAGTTACGGAATGAACTCAACTCTTTTAAATATTTTTGAAATGTTGTTTTGAAATAAACTGCAGCTTTTGATGAATTCTTTTCTTCTCTTTTCATTGTTCAAACTTGCACACAAAAAGTGACCATATTAAGGAATACAGTCTTCGATCTTGATCAAAAATTTTAATGGGATTTTTTTTGGTAAGTTCTTTTCGAAAAAGCACGCCTGACTTTTTATTGATGTTGTCCTCCCCATTCATTTCGGGCTGGCGCTGTCCCTGAATTTCATTATATTAGGTTTCAGCTATTAAGGTTTGCATTTATTTATATTTTAAGGCAGTGCCGTCGCCACAGCAAACAAAGTGAGGCGGCACTAGCCGAAAATGGGGAGGCACTAAAACAGACTGAGCTTTTGCACATAAAAGATATTTTACGGCTACAAATTATGCGCTATTTAAAAATTTTTGCATTTATGTTTGAAAAGAAAGGCGTACGTTCAAGCCGGCATCGTTTATTATCTATCTCATTTCGTATGCGGCTTGCATAACTGCGTGAAAAATCTGTCTGCAGGAGTGAATGCGACCAGGAGCGTAACCAGGATTTTGCTAAAAGAGAGGGGGCTTGAAACAAAAGTTGTTTTTTTTGCGCAAAAATTGTCTAAGTTAGGCACCGTGCTGAACAAACCGATGGACCTCCAGCATACCACAGAGGAGGCCAAGGGCTCGCTGGGAGATTTTTCTGATTTTGCGGCAAAAAATAGCAATTTTAACCAGGGGTGCCGATCTATGTTGAGCATTGGGGGAGATAATTTGCAATTTTAACCCAATTTTGCCCTATTTTCAACATTGGGGGGGATGAACCTCGACCACGATTTTTTTATTTTTTTCTGGTAAGTAAATTAAAGACCAAAAAAAAGGCCTTCACCAAAAATGGAACACTTTTTTCCCCGAATTCTAGTGGAGACCTGCGCTCAGATGCAAACCAGAGTCAAATTAGTGGGGGGGATGCAGATGTAGACCATATTCAAATTATTGGGGGGATACAGTCAAATTATTGGGGGATATATCCCCCCCCCGGGTTTCGGCACCCCTGATTTTAACGCCATTTTAATCTCCTTTCGCACGTTTTTTAGCCTTATGAATGATTACAGTAAATTGCCAATTCAGAAGTCCAATTCAGTAAATTGCAAAATTCAGAAGTCATTCAAAGAATTAAAATTCCTAGCCCCTTGAGCACTCCTTATACTTCAAGTCAAGTTCAAAACACGTTGAAACGCTTGTTCTTTTGGTTTATTTTTTTTTAATGACTTGGCTAAAGGGGGCTGATGCCCCCCTAGCAGGCCCGGCGCCAGGATGGCGTGACTGGGGGGGGCAGAAATAAATTTGGGGGGGGGCACGAGAAGTTTATTTATGTGAACTCGAGGGGGCAAGGGGCACGAAAAGTTTATTCGAGTGTGGATCAAACGAAAAAGGTGAAGACCAAAAAAAAGGTCTTCAATACAAAAATTTCCACAAATTCCGGTTGTCGTCTCAAAATTCTTGCGATTTTCCACGAATTGTTAAGTGAAGAACAAAAAAAAAGGTCTTCGTCCCAAAACTTTTATGAAATTCGGTGTGAGTCCACAAAAATTACGCAGAAACAGTTCTTATGCTCGCGAATTCTAGGGCGGTAAACACCAATTTGGGAGTCTTAGGCCTCGATTTGCACTCCAGCAGCCCCGAGCCTGTTTATTTCTTCGGAGCCCAGTCCTCTCTTGGGGGGCACAATTTTCGTTTGGGGGGCACGGCCCCGGAATGCCCCCCGTGGCGCCGGGCCTGCCCCTTAGCCCCTTACCCTGGTTGCGCGGCTGACCTGCGACTTAAAAAAATTCTTGAGTATACAATAAAAAAAACACCTGGTCTTTCAAAAAAATGTTTTCCCGTACTGTTTCAGGTCCTAATCACTAACGAAGTACCGGTAACGATTCTGTAGGCTTACATCCCTAGTCCATGACATATCCGAAAAGGCGTATTAATAAGACGGAATTTTGCGTCACATTTATGTACAGCAGCTGGTGGCCAGCAATTTTGCATAGAATCGAGAAAACTTCGAACAAGAATGATCTTTGAACGTTATTATTCGTTTTTCCACTATCGCCTGTTGTCTTGTCGTTATGTGATGCTAAAAAAAAGTATTCTCAGTAAACCGAAATGGCGGGCACAAGCAGTCGTTAGAGGGGGGCAAGGCTCCCCTGCCCCCCGCAGCGACGGCACTGTTGTAAGAGTTAAAATTTTTTGCAATAGAACATGTATGGACCATGGCGCATTTTTTAAAGTGTAACTTTGGAGCGGGTTTATATCGTTTGCTCCAGTTTAGCGTACCTTTTAAGTTTGTTTTTTTTTCATTCGTAATTTCTTTTCGATTCATTTAGGAGTTAAAGCAAGTTGAGTTGTGAGAAAACTGAAAAAACAAGCTTACCTCAGCTACGCTCTTGGAGCAAAAGCATTACAACTTGCCTGTATATACATAATCTCCGTACTTCTCTTTTCCTGGAGTTATTTCGCCATTTTCACGAATTGACATCGTCACACCTGTGTTGGGTAGTGGAAAATTGAGCGCTCTTTTGCGATTTGCGTTGCATTCTTTGAAACTTTTTTTACAAAAATTTACCCTAGAGTCAGGATTCGAGAAGTATTGCCAGGCAGCTTAGATATAGCAAAACGATGTGCTAAAAAAAAAGTTCAATTTGAAAATACTGTATGGCGAGTATTCTATACTAGAATGTTGCGATACAACAATGAGTAAAATTGATGTTTTTACTTTTTTGTTCAAGTTTTACGTTTGTATAATGGAAGCTTGCAGATAAATAGCACGCATCCAGTACTTTGCTTAGTTCGTCATGAGCCACACGGATATAACGGATTCTCGTGATGCGCATGCTGAGTTCACAGAGGCAAGTTTGTACCAACTGCAGGAAACAAAACAACGGCTGACGAGGAAAAGTCAAGCGAAAGGAGCTAAAACTTCATGGGCGAAATCCACCGTTCTAGAAGGTAGGCTTTAATAAGCTGTGATGCAGAATCTAACCACAACGCTATTGGTTGTGTCGATTGTTGATGGTGTTAGTTGGTGTCAAATAAGATTAGCGTCACCAAATCGTTCAAAGTATGATTAAACAAAAGGAGATAGGAATCTTAAACTAAAACACAAAGCAAAACAAAGCCCTCAGCCGCTGGGCGATTTTTGTAAGTTTTTGGAAAAAAATGCTATTTTGATCCTATTGGATCACTTTTTGTACGTGTTCACAGCCATTTGACAGAACTAGATTTTTAACATTGAAAGCCAATCGAAAAAATTTAGTTGTTCAATCCTTTTTTTACGTGCAATTGAAGTCCAAAACACATTTAAAATCTTGCATTATGGTGGAAAATTTTAATTGTAAGTAATTTGGTCCAGGTAGGGGGAAGTTACGGCACATTGCCTCCTGCAATATTTTAGCAGTAAATAATAATCCACTCGTAGATTTTCCTAAGAGATTGTTGTTTTGTCTTGAAGTTAAACAGCTATAGGAGTACATGTACCGCCAGGGGGCCCAGGCCCCCTCAATTGAAATTCAATAAATTGTTCAATGAGCATTTCCCCGAGCTATTTTTTTTAAAGTATTTTATGCATAAAACACTGGCGAGGTAAGGGTGAATCGTTATTGAAAAATGGTACCATAGATTGTTACGCTTACTAAACATGTTATTCGCGGGCCGGATTTACATTGCACGAAGCCCCTGGCTCTTAGGGAATTTTTGCAACATCTTCCTGTCAAATATAAGTGAAAACCAAAAAAGTCCTACTATCTGAGCGCGGGGCCTTGGCACTGTGCCATATGGCAAATACGGCGCTGGATATTGCATTACGCTCATAAAGGTTTGGATGAGGGCCTAAGGTAGCAACTTTTAGGACAAAAACCCTTGATTTCACTCTGGTTATACGTCTAAATTGGTTGGCAAAAATTGAATTAAGGGGGTGCGCCTGGCCCCCTGGTCGTCAATATTAATTATTGTTAATTACTGTTGCACGCAAAGATGATAAAAAAAACTGAAAATGAAGAAACAAGGCTTTTTTGTTAAATTTTTGTCATTGGTGGCATTTCGATTGATGGGGCCCAGGCCACCTGGGCCCCCTCCTGGCTACGCCTATGATTTTAAGATATGATCGCGCCCTTAAGTTCTTTCACAAAAAAAAGATTTAAAGCAAAATTAAAATCTTTTTTCCAAAACGTGGAGGACGCGTAAATCCTACATTCAAGAAACTGCAATTCCGGACAAGGACAACATACTGGCTAAGCTTTCATTATATTTATCATTGATAGTATTTCAATTGCGGAATTTGCATTACCGCCTGTGTTATAGCATTAAGTTCATAATAACGTTAAACGAGGGCCTGGGGTTGCAAGTTTTAGAACAAAACTCTTAGATTTCTCACAGATTTTGCATATAAATTGCTGAAAAAATTTGATTTAAGGGGACCCTTGCCCAGGACCCTTGGTGGTCAGTCAGGGGCCCTGGACCCCCTGGTTGTCGGTTAGGGGCCCCGGGGCCCTCTGGTTGTCAGTTAGGGGCTTCGGGGCCCCCTATTTGTCAGTTAGGGCCCCCTGGTCGTTAGTTAGGGGCTCCAGGGCACCCTGGTTAGTTAGGGGCCCCAGGGCCCCCTGCCCCCTGGTTATGGCCTCGGGGCTCCTTTGTTGTCATTAACATTTTCGTTAATTACTGTTATATGCGTAATAATTACTGAAAAAAACTGCAACTAAACATCGCTAGGCTATGTTTTCATAATTTTTTATCATTAGTGGTAATTCAATTGGGGGGGCCGGGGCCCCCTGCCCCCCCCCACTGGCTACGCTTATGGTACGTTCAGAATTTGCGTACTACGTACCTCGCACCTCGAGCCGTACCGTACCAGCGTACTGTACTTCAGTTCAATTTTTGAGGCGTATCGTACCACCGGAACGTACCCGTACCACATTACAAAAAAGGCGTACCGTACTTCTTGGAAAAAATTGAGGCTTACCGTACTACCATCCTTGCTTTTAACTACTCGCAACTTTAACTGAATTTGAAATCACTAGCCTAAAAATCAGCGATCTCAATTCACACATTTAGCGTCGTCTTCAGCTGTTTTTTGCCTCTGTCAGGGATGTGGAAGCGGAAGCTGGAAGCGGTTAATTTTTTGTGGAAGCGGAAGCACTTTGATGGGAGAGGTTGGAAGCGGAAGTGAACTCGGAAGCGAAACTGTTGAAAAGGAGCTGGAAGCGGAAGCAATTTTTTCAAAATCAGGCGCTTCCGAATTTTCAAACTCTGAAACTGGCTACAACAGTTGGGGTAAAATGTAACAGCAATAATAATAATAATATGGAATCGACAACCAAGGCATGGTATGGAATGGTATGGAAAATGGAATGGAAATTTTGGTATGGAATATGATAAAATATAAGATGGAATATGATAAAATATACAAATACTTTTTTAAAACTATTTTGTCTAAAATTTGCAAACCTCTTTGATGGCTGAGTTTTTTGTCTAAAATCCCAATTCGAAAGGTTTTAAAAGATTTCTTTGTGTAATCAACCCTATCGACTTTGCAGAAGCCATGTTTTTTTAAGCCATAGCAATAATTACATCATTAATCTCCAAGTTGCCTTCTCCAGCAGATTTCTCACCCGCTGCATACTTTTTGTAACAGGACGAACATAAATTCGAAAAAAACACAAGACAATTTTTTTCAACGCAGGTATTTACAGTACATGCATTTGGAGAATTTGCAACGACGGAAAACCGAACCTTTGTCCTTTAGAGATTGAATCCGATTCTTTATCTCTGAGCAATCCGCAAGTGTTTTTCCAGCAGATAACAAAAAAAACACGCTGGTTTTCTGAGTTAAACTGTTACCCACCCACTAATAAAATTAACAAAAATATACTGTATATTGTATAATGGAAATAACAAATGTACTTTAGCGTTAAGAGGTCACCCGTTTGCGGAGGAGGATGAAGAGATTGAATTCCTGCACCCCGACATCAGCTTGGAAGACGGCCAGGAGCTGGCACCAGGCCAGTTTAGAAAGAAACTGGTGAACAAGGTAGTGGAGGACCTCGACCCTTATTACACGCAACATGGAATAGAGGTGAGGCTGAAAATGTGGGTGGGGCGCGAGCTTAATCGCGAGGAATTTATTATTACATGGAAATGGAGTTGGAAACTACACAATATCCGAGAGCAAATTGACACCAGCTGCAAATGTTTTGCGTTGAAGGACTGCCCCAACCTTGATACAGTGTTTTGCAGCTTTCATGGATCTCCTCTATACTTATAAAAGTGATCTATGCAGAAAGAATGTACAATGTGTGGAACCGTTGAGTTCAAATTCAACTGATTTAAAAATGTGCTCGACGACCAGAGCAAATATCCAGAATACAAAACATGTCACATGTAAAATTAAAAAATATTTATATTTGAAAACCCTACAGTCTGTTTCACCCGTGATCGGGATCATCAGGGGTGTCTGCCAAAAGTAACGTAACGCCAGTACCGGAATGAGAAACTTAACCGTCATTCTTTTTGGAATGATTTATTTCCACTCACGAGAAAGCGTCGGTGGCGCTTTTATTTTAAACGAGTCGTCCACATCCGCGTAGAAGTTGACCATATTGCAAGCTTTCAAATTGACGGTTGACATCGCCAGCATATGTATGTTTGTGGTTGATGCGGTTATAATGGGTGTGAACCATACACACAGTCACTTGTTATGAGGCAACTTGAGCTTTGGGGTTATGATTTCGGTTTGTTTCGGTAGGTATGGAATTGTTATAAGGGGAAGCACTAGATAAGGTGTTATAATAATCCGGTCGCATATCCAATGAAAGATGGTAATGTTTGGGAAGGGGGTGTTTTTGAAGCATGGTTTGCATTGAATGAAACACCGTGGTTAGGGCGGTCTTGACTTGTGGACCGGAAAATAGCAAAGCTAAACAGATCCAGATTCATCTATGACACGCTTTGATTTAGCATCTGCGAAGTGAATATTTTCTATCACATGAGCCTGAGAAAATGATGCTATCTGGTGCTTAAACATGATGGATGAATTGAGTTGTGTACAAAGTACTTAAATGAAAATATTAATCTCAGATTCTATCAACTTTTAAGGCACTGTATTGTTCAGCAATGCAGTATCACGTGCGGTTATTTTAAGACGCCTTCACACTGTAGCTGTAGCAAAGAGGAGTTTTGAATTTGATAAGCAACCGCAACCAGCCTATTTCGATGTCGAAAATGGCCAGCTGAGCATCGGGGTGGAGTTGTCATTTTCATTTAGTTCAGTTTTTAACTGACCTCACTTTTTGCAAACGAGCCTTACTTGTTTGATTTTGGCCGGGCTAGATTTAGGGGGTCCTAAGGGTCCCGGCGACCCCACCACATATGGCCCCCACCATCCTCACTAATAGCCTGTACATTTGCGCAGTGTTGCACAAAATAAAAATATTTTGAAAATATTTGTCTTGTAGCGAAAAGAGTTTGGTCAAAATGGTCAACTTTTCCGCTTTCTTTCGTAATAGTTTAATTCTGGCATTTTGATGTCACAAACGCATCTTTATTCCAAGAGCAACGAGTGGGTCGGAATGAAATTATTTTGTAATCAGCTTGACATAACTATCATTTTATTTCGCTTCTTTTACCGACGACTCAGTGGCGTAACCAGGAGGGAACTAAAAAATATAAACCAAACTGTACGCGTTTAAACATGTTTTGGGCTTGACTTGTGAACCATAGGCGAGCTTGAAAGGGCTTGTCAATTTAATTCTGGCTTTTAACTCTTAGCAATATAGTTCTTTTAAATGCCTCTAAAAGGGTACAAAATTTGATCCAAACGGCGTTAAAATCGCAAATTTTTTCTAAATAAATTACAAAAATTGTTCAGCGGCCATAGGCTTCGCCCCCAGACCCCGTCTGTGATACGCATGCGAATTGCACCATTTTTCTCAGCAGCTACCCCAGAATTGTAAGTCGGCCCAGACTTTTTGGGTCGGGTTGGAGCTTAAAATTGACAAAATTTGGGGCTTAATATCCGTATTTACCTTGTGTTTTCGCCTTTTAGATGCTACAAAAAGCGTAATTAAACAACTTTGCTGCTAAATGACGATTTGTTGAAGCATCAATTTTATTACACAATCACTAACTATTATTATGTCACATTTGATTAGCAATAAGTAAATTTATTTTAAGAGTACACGAGCGCTAACTAGAGACATTTTTTAGATCTAACCTAACTTTCGGGGCTGGTTTTGGCTTTAAATCACTTTTCAGGTTTAGGTCGGATTCGAGTCTGTGCTTGTCGTCCTGTTTACAACTCTGTGCGCTGCCTAGTTGAGACATTTTTCAAGCGCAACTATTAGACCTTTGGTTTCAAGCCCCCTCCCCCTTAACAAAATCTTGATTACGCGCCTGCGACGATAAACCTTTCAGGCATTTTGTAAAATACACTTGATTTAATTTTTGAATCATCAAAAAATGGGCCCCCACCAAACTTAAGCCCCAGGGCATTTCACTGCATAAATTCGGAGCTGGATTTTGGAAGTGTTAATTGCAATGCATATTTGTGTTTTGTAATATCCATAGAAAAAGGCAACTGGCGTTCTTCCTAGCGTGAAATGAATGGTTTTATCGTTGGCGAGCTTGAACGGCGTGCAGTCCGCTTTTTGAGAAATCAAAATCAGTTTTTGGTGCTTATTACCTTCGTATTGGACACCGCACACTCCTCGCCTTTCGCACGCGTGGGTGGTTAAAATGACGATGAAGTAAATACGGGTACTCACACAGAAAGCGTTATCCTCGCTGAACAGATAGCTCCTAAATAGTGGTAGCTCCATTTCGGCAGCTCCTATTGATTAACCAGCGACCGAGAACATAAAACGAAACTGCTTTTGCTTAAACAACTTTTTGGAGCAGGTTAATCATTTTTGATGATAATTGGTAGGCCGACTGAAACATAAATTTCCGCTTTCAGCAAGGCTAACGTCTTCTGTGTGAATACCCCTACAAAATGTTGCTTTGCTTCCAGTACGTGCAATGTCACGTTGCAATATCAATATTTACCAATAAGACTAAAAAATTAGCAAGTTTTAACTCATTTAACAACACCAACTATCAATCCCGCAAATAATGAGTGAATAACTTATGGTGAAAATTTTAAGCAATGTATCAATGCGCTACTTTTGTTAACTTCGAGTAAGAATAAATTGGTTAATTCAATCACCCTTTGTTGTTGCAGACGTTTTGCTTGGTCACGAAAAGATTTGGAAAGAATTACGTCTATCGGTTTAGTGCGTTGAGGTCTTTGTTCGTCTTCTCCGTGTTCAACCCACTTCGTTACTGGCTCTTACGTACAGTCATTCACCCGTATCCTTGCCATTGTGAACTATTTTAAAATCTTTTTTTTTTTCTTTTTTTTTTTTTTTTTTGTGAATATTTTAAAATCGGTGCTGAAAAACTTGGATTGCCAAACACAAAAAATTTGAGAACATTGGCGCATAAATTGCAATTGCGCAAAACGATGGCCTCTTTTTCAAAAAACATAAAAACGAAAAACCTAGGTATAGTGCAACATTTCGAAATATTGCACACTTGATTGAAACAGTATGGCGCATCGATATGCCCTATGTCAGGGCTTCTTAACCAGGGGTGCGAGATTTACTTCGAGAAGGTGTGAGGCTAAAAAGTGCGAATATTTTGCAAAAATCGCTCTCTTTTCACACTTGACCTGCACGACTTTTCGGCACAAAAGCCGTCCAAGATCTTTCTTTAGTCTTCACCTGTTGACAAGCCAGGGGAATAAGAACTGGTTAGTGACTTTAAAAGGGCACCGACAAAAAATAGAGTTAAAACCACAGGTCTGTATGTAAATCTAAAAATTCATTTCTCCAAAAGACAATTTTCCAAATGAGCATTTTCTGACAATAATTTTGACGTCATAGGTAAGAGCTTAATAAATGATCGCAAATATGAAATCCTACGTCAAAATATTAACGCGTCGTAATATTTACGACGTCATCAATATTACTTTTCTAGCCAAATATATGACGTCATCCACTTTGGTTTTTATTCTGACTGTTGCAGCAGTTTGTTGAAACTCGGCAAAAGTGAAACGTGTCTCCCAGTAAGCTTTCGTCTATTTCGAGCAGTTCAAATAGTTTAACAAATACAAAGACGGTTGAGCTATGATGGTAGAATTTTGGGAAATCTTGCGGTGAAGACGTAGACGGTTTTCTAAACTAAATAATACGAACAAGCTCAAGATCATTAAATTATTATAATAATAATAATAATAATAATAATTGCAATTTATATCCCCCTTGAGATAACACCAACAAGTGTCAATGCAGCTGACTAAGGGGCCATAGTAACATTCAAATAGCTTTACAAAAATAAAATTAATACGCATCAGAGGTACTAATTCTACAGCAATAAGCAGCAAAATACTGGCATCAAACAGTGGTAATATCCTCAAAGGCTAAATTAAAAGAATATGCTTTGAGACGTTTCTTGAAAAGGGACAAAGTTTCAATTTCACGCAGAGATAGTGGGAATGAATTCCATATCTTGGGTGATGCATACGAAAACAGAGATTGGGATCTAGCAAAGTTTAAGCTAGTTACCGTTTGAAGCAGCCAATTATCATCATTAACACGCAAGCTATATCTTGCCGAAACAGAACGAGAGTAGATTAAATTTTTCAAATATGTTGGAGCATAACCATGCAGGCACTTGTGTGTGAGCAAAGCAATTTTGAATTCAATACGAAATTTAACTTGTAAAAAACGAAGGCTTTCTAAATATGGTAGCATATGCATGGGCAAAGCAGAACCACGAGTCCAAAAATAAATCTCACTGCAGAATATAAAACTTTTGTCAACTTGGGCAATAAATATTTTGGTAAGATATAAAACAAGACATTGCAATAATCAATATGAAAGAATGAACTAGCTGAACTTTTTGAGGTTTAGTAAGCTTAGATGCAATTCTGTCTAAATTGCGTAAATTGGCATAACAAGTACTAACCACTCTTTTGATATGCTTTTCAAGGTTCAGTCTGTCATCAAATATTACACCAAGAATTTTGACAAAATCATTAGGCATAGGCAAAGAACAGCTATCATCAATTTGTATGTTAGAAATTATTTGGATTCAACGTTACGGTTAGATAAAATTTCGATGACTTTGGTCTTACTTTCAGTCAATTTTAGAAAATCACAAGTCATCTAATGGTTTAAATCTTGCAAAAATGCTCGAATTTTGTTTTTAATCATGTCTACAGAAAAATCTTTACCAAAAGAAAAATAACACTGCATATCATCAGCATATGAATGCACACAAAGACCATGTGAATTTGCAATTAATTCAGCATTTTTTAAATATAAGTTAAATGGGAGTGGCCCTAAAATTGAACCCTGGGGGACACCAGACTTAACATCAACTGTATGAGAAATACAGCCAGCATCTTTAACAAAATAGCTCTTATCATTTAAATAGGTTGTAAACCATTCTAAAGCTACATCAGAAAAACCAAACTCAGCAGACAATTTACTAAGCAGGAGATCATGGTTAACCGTATCAATAGCAGCTGACAAATCAAGCAAAAGAACTACTGCATTTGACTTGGCATCTAAAATTGGCAAAATATCGTCGTGTATTTTTACAAAGGCAGTCTTACAGCTGTAGGTAGATCTGTAAGCTGATTGCGAATAGCCATACAATGAATTTTCTCATAGATATTGATTTGGAGAAAAATGCATTATAAGGCCTAATACAAGATTAATTAAAAACGTTGAACTTAACGATATTGCAAATACAACAAAGCATTAACCAAACTGTTTCCCGATCCAAATTGCAGATAAACAAGACCGTACAAGCAAAAATACGGGTATACAATCAACTTAGAACTGCTGACGTCATTAGATCAACACGAGGTTTCGAAAAAAAACAGATCAAATCACCAAAGACACGTGAGAATGGCAAATTGGACTTGAACGAGGACTAAATGCAAATTCAATAGGGGTATTCAAAGTTAGTTGAATCGTATTGGTCAAGATTGGCATTGACTCTATCCATTTTGAAATTTTACTGTAAACATGACGTAGGGGTCCATAATGTTATAATTTTTATTGGCAACCCTAACATTGATAGCCTTAGCGTCGTTAGCAACGCCTTTCCAGTTCTAACTTAACGCAACGCCGCTATTAGGTTACTGCATGGAGTCGTTTAGCTGCACACTAATCAGTTTGATCTAGTCAGTACAATAGATCCGAGCTGGTAAAAAGAGTAGACTGTTATTTCGGTCTAAATCATTGCCTAGCCTTGCAATATACGGCAATAGCAAAGTGCAAATTCATACCTGATAATAAGATTACCAGTACCTGTGTAAGCCTATAGTATTTGCTTACACTATTGATGACCCTGGAATAAAATTTTGCAACTTAGTTGCAAACAATGGCATACTACTCTACAGTACTTGCCTTACTTTCGCTTGTTCTTAGGCGTTTGCTACCTAGGCCAGTGGTTCCTGTTGTGTTTCTGAGACTACATGCGCAATATAAGTTACAGGATCACTAATAGCTAGCAACGAATGAAATATAGCAAGGCACTTAGTCCAGTGCGGACAGTAGTACGTACTGAGACGTGATAGCCCATAATTATTAATCAATATCCTTCTGTTTTTTAAAGGGTTCATACTCACAACGAAATTAAAAAGAACACCAACGAAATTCACAAAACTTTAACAGTTTAATTCTACACAGTACATACTTTGCCATTAATCAATACACATAGTTGGGCACAAGTCCGTTAATCGTTAATCCGTTAATAACGAAGCTAACTTTTTCATTAACTCGTTAATCCGTTAAAAAGTTTTTTCACGTTAACGGACTAAATTAACTTCCGTTAAGTGCTGCTAACGGACTAAAGCAACTTCCGTTTAGTTCTGTTAACTTCCGTTAAGGTTTTTATCGTTAATATCTTGCACCATTCGTTCATCGTACCGGTACAAACCAGTTTGCACTGGTAACACTTGTTGCGTATTAGCACGAGTTTTATAGAAGAAAGCAAAGAAAGCAGCTGTTTTTTGTTTTTTTTGTGGCAAATAATAACCTGCAGCCTCATAGGACTATTAATTATCGCTGTTCGCAATTTCCAAAGATTTTCCCATCGCAGCTTCGTTGTGCATTTGAACTTGTTTTTATTTTGAAATTAGATTAGACTGTAAAATGTAACTTCCAAAACACAAAAAGACTACAATAGCAATAAACACTTTCTTACAATCAGCTCAACAGTGTCAATACGTGTTGTAGAAGCGAGTGAATAAAAAGAAATGTAACTTACACCCAAAAAATTAACGGATTAACGGACTTTATTAACTTCCGTTAATTAAAGCTGAAAATAACTGATTAACGTTAACGGAGGTATGAAGTTTGTTAACGGACTAGTGGTTAACGAAGCTAACGTTTTGCATTAACTTGCCCACCTATGTATACATAATAAAGTTTTCAAATCTTGCTGGCATTCTATGCTTTCTGCTAGATCTATGCGACGAGGGGCCTGCGAGCATTGGACTGGTTTTCGCTTCTTCTGATGAAGTGGGAATAGTAAGGGCTTCAGCAGTGCTCGATCCTAATGATGGAAACCAGGGTGCCGGATTGTGAATATCAGGCCCCTTATAATCCCTTGGTTTCTGTATGTGGAGTCGATTGCGCCTTGCCGGATTCTGACTATATAGGTCGTACCTTGCCGGTTTCTGACTATATAGGTTTGTGAGCGCAACTGCTTTGTCACTACGCCTTGTTCCCATCCCTCTTTGTGCGGGCTTTGGAAAAACACCACATCTCCGGGTTTTAGCTCAGGCAAAGTATTGGCATGCTGATCATAGTGTTTCTTAATTGCACTTTTGCATTGCTGTTTTTTGGTTGTGTTCAGTATGTCGGATGGTTTTGTCTGAGCAGGGATGATAGATCGTACGGTATGACCAAAACCTAATTCGGCAGGACTACAGTTCACGTTCTGGCGTGGGGTGTTTCTCATCTCCAACAGTGCTGGGTCCTGGTCTGTATTCTTTGGTGCCGTTTTCCTTAGCATGTATTTAACACATTTGACGGTAGCCTCGGCTCTGCCGCTTTCTCGTTGATGGCCAGGAGATAAGGTAACATGTGTGATACACCAACTTTTACAAGTTTTTAAAACAATCCGATGTAAATTGCAGACCACAATCAGACACCACCATTTTGGGGATGCCGTAACGAGCAAATTTTTTTTTTAACGCGTAAACAATGTTTTGGGCTGTAGTAGAATGCATAACATCGATTTCGATAAAATTAGCGTAATATTCGACACAAAACAAGTACATTTTACTATTGCATTTACATAAATCTACCCCACATTTCTCCCAAGCATAATGATCCTCATTATATTGTATAAGTGGCTCGCGTTGGTTACTGGGCTTATGCTCTTGGAATATATGACAATTATTCGCCATTTGTTTGAGATCTTTGTTTAGGTCCAACCAAAAAGCAGTGGCTCGCGCTCTGCGTATCATACTCTCAGCACCTAAATGAGCCGCATGGTGTTGGTGCAAAATAGTGTTTCGTTGAGAATGGGGAATAACTACCCGTTTCCCTTTTAATGCAATGCCTGCTTCACAGCTTAGTATATCTCGTACAGCAAAAATAAGGTTAAGGTTTTCAGGCTAGTGATTTTGTCGTCGGGCCACCCGTTCGGGATTACATGCAGTAAGCTTTGCAGTTCAGTGTCAGTTGCAGTGGCTTCTTTGATTTGTTTCTGTCTTTCATCGGCAATCATTTCAAACGTATCGAGCTGCATAACTCGTGTGTGCTTCAAAGTAGAATCCTGGTCTGGGACTACTTTGCTCAAGGTATCTGCTAATACCAATTTAGCCTCGAGGACATACTGAAGCACGATATCGTAGCGGTTTAAGCGTATGATCAGTGCTTGAAGTCTTTTAGAAGCTTGACTTAATGGTTTTCTCAAAACCATGTCCATTGGTTTGTGGTCTTTAATCAACAGTTCCCAACCGTCGGTCCGCGTAAATTTTTTGCCGGTCCGCAGATTATCTTCTTTCCACACTTCATTTCAATGCTTTTATTGATTAAAAAAACATTTTATGCTCGGCCGATTTTCATTTGTAAAACTGGCGTTTCTCCACTTCCTCGTTACCTTTAATCGAAGATGTCAGCACATTTAATTGTAATCCCAAAGCAAAAGAAAAACTCATTGAATTATGTGCGCTTCCACGTTGCACTCAAATCAAACCTTTTATTATACTGTACTTGCTCTATTATGCCGAAGCGTGTAACGAGTTGCGCCTGCGGGCAACACAGTTTCTTTCGAAGAAATGTCGCAGCGGTGGCGAGCCGTTGGCAACACTGTGTTCGATTTGACCGGCCCGAGATTTGAACCTCGGACCTACCGCTCCAGAGACGAACGCGTTACCGCTCGATCAACTGGCCGGTCTTCCTTGCACTCAAGATATAAAAATAAAAAATGTCTCGATTTTAGAGACTTCTTGAAAACTATTATCCGTCTTTTGAAGTTGTTGATGATATTTTCAACCAGCTATCCAAGAGCAATAATTTTTTCAGCTCTGACTTACATCAAAACAAAGCAAACAAATCGACTGGACACTGAAGCAGAGCTACGTGTTTAAGAAACTTCTTAACTACCTCGCTTGTCTCTCATATTAGCATCGAAACAGCAACAAACTTTCCAATAACCTTGATTTTCTACTACCCGTCCATAAATTGACATTTTGTCACTGTGGTTTTGTTGAATTGTATTTAAATGCGTAACATAAGCCGAAACAAAAGCTTAGTCAATGGGGCGGAGGGCCCGGTCTATAGCCTTTCCACACTGGCCGCTCGACCAAAATGCAGAATAAGGAAAACACCACTTCTGCGACTTTCTTTTGCACTAGAATGGACCCAAAAATTATTGAAAGCATCTTCTGAAACATTTATTTAGGAAGGGGGGGCTAATTTGTTGAAAATAAAACTCACTAAACAGTAAAAACTTTAAAAAATGGCTAAAAATAAGTAACCAAATTTGATCGCTTGTTTAAAAATACTGAAAAGAGGTTTCAGCAGATATATAAGCTCAAGAATGGGGTGCGGGGGGAGGGGGCTTTTCCGTAAATTTTAGTCAATCTCTTATTACTTTTCTCAAATCTCGTTCCATTAGCCCCCACTCCAAGTTATCTTTCTCTATAAAATATGGACGAAATAGATCATCATCATCATCATCATATTTATTTATTTACCAAGTGACGTCATATCACAAGAAAAAAAAAACTGCAACTTCCTCTAGGTCTATCACCAAAGCATCGAAATATGCAATTCCTTTAAAACCAAACACACAAACTTGCAGAGTCAAAGCGATATTTAGTCACTTGGTGAGGAGACAGCGAAGGACCGAAAGGTCATCTAAGTCTACTGCCACCTCACCAAGTTAAGGTTAAAAAAAACAGCTTCTAGATTTTCTCAGTCTGCTACTTTCTATGATAAAAAATTTTACGCAAAATTAGAACAAAGTGTTGCAAAGATATGTACATTTTGTACAATGTATACACAAAACTCACAGTCACCATGTAAAGAAAATGCAAGACAACATTAGAATTGTTCTAACTTTAAGATTATTCCTTGTGAGTTTTATTGAACTGTAGGATTTTATGATTTACCAGCTTGTAAATAAAACAACTGAATTTTATTTTAACCATTAGTCACCTCCCGCTTAGCCCATTTATGCAATCAGTTTAATCATGTTTTTGCACTGCTAATTTCTATGCTACGTTTTAAAAGTATTAATGTGTATCAAAATAGGCCTAAAATTAAGCTATTTTTGCAAAAAAAAATACAGAATTTTCGAGCGCTAGGGGCTCCTCCCCCAGTCCTCCGAAACAGCCCCTCCATTGCAGATGTCTGACTACGTGGCTGCGCCAAAATACTGCACTATGCTGTGCTGTGCCATTTATTTTGCGGTTGTTAGCAAATGCGATAATAACTACACCGGTATTTGGAATATCCATTGCGATTTTGGGTGCCGGTTCCTGAACACTTGTTTTATTTTTGCCGGTCCGCCGAGGCGCCGACATAAAAAGGTTGGAAACCACTGACCTAGGCTACAGTACAGTCTACTCTTTTTTTCCAGCTCGGATCTGTTCTGCTGCAAGATAAAGCTGATTAGTGCGCAGCAAAACGACTCAATGTAGTACCCTAATATCGGCATTGCTTTAGGTTAGAACTGGGATGGCGTCGCTAAGGCTATCAAAGTCAGGGTTTCCAATAAAAATTATAACATTAGAGACCCCTACGTTGTGTTTGAAGTGGAATATCTCTGGAACGGCTGGGTCAAGAAGGATGGAGTCAATCTAGTCTTATGCGATTGGCCTAACATTAGATTCCCCCATTGATTTTGCCTTTAGTTATTCTAAAACGGTTAATAGTTAGCAAACTAATTCTTGCATGTAAATTACATTTGAGCTTGGATGTAACATTGGCATTTAAAAACTTTTGAATTCATGATTTCAGCAAGTTCAAAATTAAGTTGGTGAATAAACGCGAATCCAATTTAGGTTGGCTCATTGCAAAACAGCTTGGAAAAACTAGGAATCTACTTAGCAAACTGTTTAGTGTTGGATTGAATGATTTCCTTAACGACTACCACATTCAGAGCGTTTGACGCAATTATTCTCGCCATTATTCTGGTGAACTGTGTCTTCTTAGCGCTGGACAATGAGATCGAGAGTGCAGAGTAAGTCACCACTCCTGATTGTTGTGGCTTAGATTCGTATACTTGTTACAGTATTGCCACACGCGTACGCGTTTCTCTTATACGAATACATTAAGGTTGTTCAAAAAAGATTTCTTTTCAAATTTAACCCATCACGCCCGCGAATTGTTAGGTTGGTGATAGAAACCCCACACACCAAATTTCAGCTCATTCGGTCCACAAGAAGAGGAGGGCATGCAATTTGAAATTTTGATGTTTCGTCAAAAAATGTTGATTTTTTGCCCACTTTAGCATTAATTTTTTCAGTCAAAATACCTGGTATTGCAGCTTTTTTTGATTTAGTATTGCTCAAATTACATGTTGGACCTAGTCTAAACCATTTTTTTTAAACCAATTTTTTGGCTCTAATTTTTCTGATCAAACTAAGTGCTAAACCCATATTCTCTGCTCCGTAGTCTAAACCAGTTTTAGTGTTTGTTTTGTAAATTTATTGACAATAAAATTTCTTGTTTTTTTGCTATTTTGACTAAAACGTGTTAAAGTGCTTCAGCCATCTTGACTACTTTCTAACACCAATACTGCCCTACAAACCACTGCATAAAATGAGAAAAAGGCTGATTTCTACCTAGAAACTCATCTGACCTCCCTCTTCAAGTCTGGGCGATGACATGCACCAAGTTATTGAAACTATGTTTGGCAAGTTTAACCGTAGGAAATATGATTTATTACAATAACAACTGTTATAATGTTAGTCAACAACTAGCAGTTGATGAAGTTTCAAACATTATTTTCTCGCGGTCCAGCATTTCTGTGTTGGTTGTTCTAGTTCTTAGTAAGAACAATTTCATGATCGTCCGATTTTTTGACCCTGGGTTTTCAAGGTACAGTAAAATAGTAAAGAGTTGGAATGATTAATTGCAAAATGTCACAAAGTCTCACGACCAAACGCTAAATTATCTACCAATCTAACCGATTATAAACAGTAATTTAGTTCAGCAAAAATTCAGGAAACATTAATTTTTGCGTCGTTTTAGTGCTACTGGTTTCGTGATATAATAGCAACTGGGCAACCAACCTCTTATTTTCTTCTGCTTCTAACAAACACCTTATAAATGAGTGGTAACTATGTTTTTCGACAGAAATGAAACTGTTGTTTGATTGGATGGTAACACTAACTACACTCACACAATCTTGAAACAATTCTACAACCTTGTAGCGTACCCATTTCGAAAAAGCAGATGCAACATTTGTTGGTGAACATAATATTGTTAGTGCGATTGTATTGTGCATCGAAAAAGCAGCCACTGAAGCCAACAGAGCCTACATATTTGTGACTTGAATGCTAGCCACCAAAACACTATAAACTGTTGGGCATAATTTTACTCAAGATTGTTCTGTATAGTATCCTTGATAGCCATACATCTGAGAAGCACTGCTAATACTCCATTATCCTGCATTGTTTGAACCAGAAGACCACGAGAGGTTTTTTAATGGGCTGATTAAATGGCATGTAAAAACATATGTTTAGTATACCACAGAAAAAAACTTAAAACCCTTCAGTCTGTTTTACCCTAAGCTGTACTTGTTTTAGGAGTTAAACTCTAAAGATCTCGCTAAGTTATAAGAGCAAAACAGTAGGGTTTTTAATGCTTTTAGCTATGATGTGCTACAAACAGGGTGGGCAATAACTCTACACCAAAGCATTTAAAACAGTTTTGATTAACTAATTTAACGGATACATACATGGAATGCTTCACTGCTCTAAAAAAGAACATGTACTTCATACTCTAAGAAAGTGCACAAAAACATTTCTTTTCTAGATTTGACCCTGTTTTACATCATACTCCACGTGATTCTTTGTTGAACGACTTATGGCCAACTCTGTATTTGAACGAGCTCTAACTATTGTTTTTGAGCTCGTCTCAAGCTTGATTGGTCGAGGAGGACGAATGCCCTAAACCAATACAACACGTATCGTGCATACAAGATGGTTGTTCGATTCATCAAACACATAGACCAGATGTATCTGGCTAGCTATACTGGCGGAAACAACCTAGTTATTAAGCATCATTACCTAAAGAATGGTCAGCCTAGAGACGAAACTTCGTAATATTTCGCGATGAATTATTCCTACTCTACTATTTTACTGTACCTTGAAAACCCAGGGTCAAAAAATCGGACGATCATGAAATTGTTCTTACTAAGAACTAGAACAACCAACACAGAAATGCTGGACCGCGAGAAAATAATGTTTGAAACTTCATCAACTGCTAGTTGTTGACTAACATTATAACAGTTGTTATTGTAATAAATCATATTTCCTACGGTTAAACTTGCCAAACATAGTTTCAATAACTTGGTGCATGTCATCGCCCAGACTTGAAGAGGGAGGTCAGATGAGTTTCTAGGTAGAAATCAGCCTTTTTCTCATTTTATGCAGTGGTTTGTAGGGCAGTATTGGTGTTAGAAAGTAGTCAAGATGGTAAAAGCACCTTATAACAATGCTTAGTCAAAATAGCAAAAAAACAAGAAATTTTATTGTCAATAAATTTACAAAACAAACACTAAAATTGGTCATAAAATGAACATAAAATGAAGTTTGAGCAATGCTAAATCAAAAAAAGCTACAATACCAGGTATTTTGACTGAAAAAATTAATGCTAAAGTGGGCAAAAAATCAACATTTTTTGATGAAAATTCAAAATTTCAAATTGCATGCCCTCCTCTTCTTGTGGACCGAATGCGCTGAAATTTGGTGGGTGGGGTTTCTATCACATGTATACCTTTCATTTCGATTAGTGACGATATAACTTGACGAAAAATCTTAAATAAACAACATTAAAGTAATTCCTAAAATATTGGAAATGAAAAGGCAAAGAAAACTGATCTCCTAAACTGTGGATAGCATTTTATGCAACAACGTAAGCGTACCAGTGTTTTAATCCAAGATGGACAAAGCGCAACCTCACAATAATTGCTCAAGATGGGTTACGCGCAGTACTTAAATTTTGCATGGAGGACGTTTTCGCAGCCTTGACCAAACCCATTCGGAATGCGGATGAAATTTTATGGAAGTTATGCTTCAAGTTTAGATGCTGTCCCCGAGTTCAATTGAAGACCAAAAAAGATCTTCACCGCAATTTGGTACTATATTCGGCCGGAATTTGGGATTTATTAGTGCTGACAGCCACTGTTTCGTCTAATTATTCAGACGCTTACTCTCAATGAAGAGAGCGCTGAAATCTCGTTAGGGGTAGCGCTGAAATCTCGATGGGAGGACACTAACTCTCGATGGAGGGACGTGTCCTCCCTACGATATAAGTACCGGTACTGGTTACGCTTAAATTTTTTATTTTGCGGATTAGCGAAAGTTGCGTTGCCGAGTACTTGGTCTTGAAAATTTATGGTAAATTAATTGTGCTACGCTTGACAATTCTTTTTTACCTTATCGCGAAAATTCAAAGTTTGAACTTGTTTTTGTATCAATAGCATTTTATTATCGCTAAATTTTATTCTTTGACAAAGAATTCGCTCCTTTTCATCAAAAGTCACAATAAACTTAAGCCACCCCAACGCAGTGCAACTCACTTCAGTGTTTGCTTGTCGATTTTGCTGTTGCAAATGTAGCCTACTGTTTGCTCACTGAGTGCATGATATTATAAAAAGTAAATTGATTCGTTGACCTGTGTATTTTGTCAAGTAACATCGCGCGCTTCCGCAGGTTTGTTTTCACCGCGCTCTACACGTTAGAGATGATCATGAAGATTGTCGCTCGCGGCTTCGCGCTCCACCCTTTCTCCTACCTTAGAGACCCGTGGAACTGGCTCGACTTCGTAGTCGTCGTGTTGGCGTAAGTAAAGTGAGCTTCGCTGCCTCAGAGTTCAACAAGATCTGGACTTGAAATCTATTCATTGCTTACTACGCCTGGGGCTTCGTCCTTAACTTGCGATTGTCATGCGCCGATTTGTATTCTTTAAATAGTTAGTATACGTTACAGGGTATATGTTACTTATTCTGCAAAGTTTGAATAAAAAAATACTTTCACATTGTAATTACCTCCAAGGACGAATTTAGACCATAAGAGGCACTAGGCTATTCTATTTTTGAGTCCCCTCTCCATGTTTGAATCCAGATTTGATTCAAACTCTAGTCTAAGCAATATAACATATCATTGCTTATTGTTAAAATATGAGTGCGCCAAACCGTTCCTTCCACCAATTCATGGCTGCAAGGTTTTAATTTAAAAAATAAAAAATTGATTAAAACAGTTTTAATTTCAATGTGTTTATTATCAAACAGCCGTTGCAATAGTTGTCAAGTTTATTTATGAGGAAATAAGAAATAGCTACAGACATCAAATAGAGTAAGACCAGGGTCGGACTTAAATTGCTGGGGGCCCTTGGCACTTTTGCCTCTTTGGAGAGATAAAACCTCCTAGAAAAATATATCTTAAACTTTGTTGCTACTCGTTTGTCTTAACCCAAAGCTAAGATTTGACTGCGTCTCACAAAAGGGGTGTGGGAGCAAAGCCCCCAGCCGCTGAAACATTTTTGTTAAGTCTTAAACTTAATTGCAACCCGTTTAAGCCAAAGCTAAAATTACCCTAATGCAATGGTTATCTACAAAAAAAAGGCTTCTATTTTTCATCCCCTTTTCACGAATCGTAGAACCACTATTTTTATGCTTCAACAAAAGTTAGTAATCTTTGGTTCAACCCCTCCAATTTTCTCAGTAAACTTCTTCTGACCAAATAATAAGTTCGACTTTGAGAAGGGGTTGAATTTACTGTTTAATGAGCTGGTAACTGTCAAGCTTTTTACCTGAGGCTTTGGAATGGTGTTTATGAAAAAATCACCATATCGTCATAAACGATATCACGGTTGTTATGAATACTTTTATATGGTAATACTACTCGCAATACAAGTTTCTGCGATGCAACAGCCAATATTTATTACGAAATGGTGTTGAAGTTTTTCGTCAAGACCATTGCAAAACCTCATGTAAAAAGGTTGCGTACAATGTACGTATGTTGTAATGGTTATTTCAATAACGCTTGTGACGAAAAAACAAGCTTAGCACATCCCAGGTTTAACATTGAGAAAGTATTCAATTTGCTGTATTAATGGGGTAACAGTCCCGAGGACTGACGGCAAGATCAATGGGGGGTATCTAAAGTAAGGGCAATCGTATTGACTTTACTTCAAATACTACATAGGGGCTTCTCTAATTATAATTTTTGTTGGCAACCTTGACATTTCTATGCTGTTGCCTAGCCCGCAGAGGCCTAGAAAAGGCCTCTGTGTTAACGGTCTTTATATTAACCTAGGTTAAAAGCCTAAAAGGCCTCTATGGCTTAGCTTATTTATTGCGGCGTTGCTTTAGGATAGAACTAAGAAGATGTCGCCGATGTTATCGCTTATCACGGTCAGGGTTGCCAATAAAAATTATAATTAGAGAGGCCCTTACGTCGTGTTTGAAGCAGAATATTCCTGGAACGACTGGGTCAAGAAGGATGGAGTCAACGCCAATCTAGTACGATTGACCTAAGTTGAAATATCTCTATTGATTTTGCCTTCAGTCCTCATTCAGTCGAAACAGCGCAAAAATACCTAAAATAAGTCCTGGCTTGAACCCGTCCGTATTGCAAAAAACTTTGCCGACCCTTACTGTAGTTCACAGGAAAAAATCTACAAAATTAACTACCAATTGTAAACGTGCCTTCCCAGGTACGCAACTCTCGCAGGCAGCGCCAACGTGTCGGGATTGCGAGCATTTCGTGTCCTGAGAGCGTTCAAGTCCGTCTCAATCATCCCTGGTGAGTCCCTTGGTGGAGTTGAAGTAATAAGCGGTTGCTTGGTAGAGTAAATTTTTCGTTATTATATATCAAGTTGCCTTCTTGAACAAAAGAAGCGAAGACTTTGTTGCCTTTGAGTTAAGCTGCCGTTTGTCTACCATACGATTGTCTCGTTATAAGTTCACTTGCACTTTAATTACGAAATATCAATCAGGGAAGCTGTGAATATTAATTTTCATGTTCTTGATTGTTCTGATCCGACCGGAATAAAACCAATGTTTAATGATTTAACGGCGGAGGCTCGATAACCTCCGTCAAATTAGTTTTCGTATCGCGAAACCGCGAAACAACTAACACTTGATATTTTAAATAAAAGTAACTTAACATTCAAAATAAAACCCAAGAAAAAAAAAAGTAGAGTAATTAGCGGTCGACAAACTTTTTTTTCCTTTACTCATCATCGATCTTGCTGCGGTTGCCGCTTTCCCAAACGAAAAAAGTTTACCAATGTTTATGGGTCTGTTTCCTTCTTAATTTTGGGAATGAGAAAAGTTCATAGGTAGGCAAGTTAATGCAAACCGTTAGCTTCGTTAACCACTAGTCCGTTAACAAACTTCACACCTCTGTTAACGTTAATCCGTTATTTTCAGCTTTAATTAACGGAAGTTAATAAAGTCCGTTAAATTGTTATCATTTTGCGTGCAATTTACATTTCTTTTTATTCATTCGCTCCTAAAACACGCATTGACGTTGTCGAGCTGATTGTAAGGAAATATATATTGCTATGGTGGTCTTTTTGTGTTTTGGAAGTTACATTTTACAGTCTAATCTAATTTCAAGATAAAAATAAGTTCAAATGCACTAACGAAGCTGCGGTCTGAAAATGTTTTGAAATTGTGAACAGCGATAATTAATAGACCTATGAGGCTGCAGCTTATTATTTGCCGCAAAAAAGAGCTTTCTTCGCTTTCTTTTATAAAACTCGTGCTACTACGCAACAAGTGTTACCACTGCAAAAACTGGTTTGTACCCGTACGATGAATGAATGGTGCAAGATATTAACGATAAAAACCTTAACGAAAGTTAACAGAATTTAACGGAAGTTACTGTAGTCCGTTAACAGAACTTAACGGAAGTTAATTTAGTCCGTTAACATAAAAGAAGTTTTTAACGGATTAACGAGTTAATGAAAAAGTTAGCTTCGTTATTAACGGATTAACGGTTAACGGACTTGTGCCCACCTATGAAAGAGTTTGTAATTATACCAAAATGGTAAATTGTTACCAATCTTAGAAAAAAGCCTAGCCTCAAATTCACAAAAATGAAACACTAGAGCTGATTTCTTGAATGAAATAGGCAGGACTAATTGAATAGTTCACGGAGACATCAGGTTGTCTACAATCCTGTCGTGTTTGACAACATCTCCATGCTGTCTCTACGTTTATGGGTAATTGTTTCAACCCCGTGTGACGCAGATAAGGCGGAGCACCCATCGCGAACGCAATCACGTGTTTTAAAGTCAATTGACTTCATCACCAGTGTGGAGAAATAATTTGGAGAATTTATGAAAAGCTTTAGTGCAGAACTGCAGTGTAACGATTTATAAAAAATTAGAGCATGCAGTAGGGCCAAAAACCGAAAACTTTGGCATCTGTGAACCAGGGACGTAGCCGGGGGGGGGGGGGGAGCAGGGGGGCAAATCTTTTTCTGTGAAGACCTTTTTTGTCGTCACTGAAATTTGGGAGCAAAATCAGCTCTTCTTTCCATAAAGATCTTTCTTTTTTACTTTTGGAGATCATTGCAAAGCCGTTGCCTCCCCAAATTTTTCCTTGCTCTCCCAAAAATTATGTTCTGGTTACGTGCCTGCTGTAAACTAATCATAATAATTGTCTTGTTGTTTTTTAGCTATTTTGAGCCTGATAGTCTCCAGCAAATCGCGCTGCTTCCCAACTAAACTTAGTAGTAGGATCGTAATTTGGATCAGTAACGCAAAACTTAACACCATAGAATTTTACAGTCGACCTACAGTAGTTCGTATTTCAAAGTATGTTTCTGAAAACGTTTTTTGATACAAGCATAGAACACGGTAAACCTACAACATCACTAATTTTCAATATTGCTCTCAAAATCAAAATTTTATCCCGTCTAGGGTAATTTACCCGGTTTGCCGATCGCAGTCGTCGAATAAATTAATGTTTTTTCTTCCACCCCAGGTTTGAGGATCATTGTCAACTCGTTGCTCAATTCGGTCAAGCTGCTGGGTGAAGTTCTCCTCATCATGCTCTTTCTGGTTGTGGTGGTCGCCTTAATTGCCCTCCAGGCCTACCAGGGGGTGCTGCGGAGGAGGTGTGTGAGGTACCCCACTCAAGATGACGCAATCATTGATGATGCAGCGTGGCAGAGTTACGTCACTAACGAATGTAGGCTTTTTTGTTTCATTCAAGCTTTTCTACGTAGCTGGTGACCAAGCGATTAACGCAAACGTCCTTGGAGCGTAAAATTCCAGATTCAATTTCAAAGCCGGTCAAATAGAACTAAATGCCGCCAGCAAATGCCAGCGTCTCAACATTTTTTGAAAGGAGCGGTGTTGTGTACACCAAGAAAGTGTAATAATGGTCCCGCAAACTCATCACACGCTTCTTCGTAACACCAATGAATTTGATTTCGCATTTACTGCAGTGTTGATTATTTTAATGAGCCTTTTAAATCCGAAAGCATTGTAAATATTCAAGCTGTACAATTTGTTTAAATTCTAAAGCTAGAAAAGTGCTCTACACCTGCACGTGAGTAAGCTGTGAAGTTAACTTTATTAGTTTCGATTAATGATAAATATAAAAGCAAATTAAATTACTCCAAAAGTGAAATAGGTAGAACTAATTTAATAGTTCACAGCGGCATCAGGTCAAGCATTCCTACTTCATTTGACACCTAAGTGCTCTCTCCACGTCTATAATGGGTAGTCATTTCAACTCCGAATAAAGCAGATGAGGCGCAACCATAGGCGTAGCCAGGATTTTTGATTGGGGGGGCCCAAACCACAAATCACATGCAATGACGTCATCAGAAATTTTTAAAAAAGGAAGTTTTTGTGGGGCAAAGATATCACAGAATGGAAGATCTGAAGCTGTAGTCTGTTGGCACTTAACCAGGATTATGGTAAAGGGAGGGGGCGAAAACTAATCGTTCGAAAATGCAAATGTTTAACTTAGGAGACGTGTTGAGTAAGCTAGTGTACTCAAACGTACCACAGACGGGGGTCTGGGGGCGGAGCCCCCAGCCGCCGGTGGCTATGGGGGTCTGGGGGCAAAGCCCCCAGCCGCTGGGCGATTTTTGTAAGTTTTTGGAAAAAAAAAGCTATTTTAATCCCATTGGATCACATATCGCACGTGTTCACAGCCATTTGAAAGAACTAGATTTTTAACATTAAAAATCCAATCGAAAAAATTTAATTGTTCAATCCTCCTTTTACTTGCAATTAAATTCCAAAACACGTTTAAAATCTTGCATTATAGTGTAAAACTTTAATTGAGGGTGATTTGGTCCATGTAGGGGGAAGTAAGGCACATTGCCTCCTGCAATACTTTAGCAGTAAGTGATAATCCACTTGAAGATTTTTCTTAGAGGTTTTTGTTTTGTCATGAAGTTAACCAGTTACAGGAGTACATGTACGGCCAGGGGGCCCAGGACCCCTCAATTCAATTTCAATAATTTGTTCAATGAGCATTTTCCCTAGCTATTTTGTAAAAATCTTTTGTGCGTAAAAACTGGCGAGGTGAATCGTTGGTTCAATAGATAGTTACGCTTACTAAACATGTTATTCCCGGGCCGGATTTACATTGCGCATTGCCTCCTGCAATATACAGAATTTTTGCAACATCTTCCTGGCAAATATAAGTGAAGACCAAAAAAAGTCTTACCATCTGAGGGCCGGGCCCTGGCACTTAGCTATATGGCAAATACGGCGCTGGTTATTGCATTACGTTTATAAAAAGTTAAGATGAGGGTCTGAGATAGCAACTTTGGGACAAAAATCCTAGATTTCACCCTGGTTATAAGTTTAAATTGGTTGTAAAAAATTGAATTAAGGAGGTACGCCCCTGGTCGTCAATATTATTTATTGTTAATTACTGTTGTACGCGTGTACTGTTGTATGCAAAGATGCTCAAAGAAACTGAAAATGAAGAAACAAGGTTTTTTTTGTCAAATTTTTGTCACTGGTGGCATTTCAATTGAGGGGTCCCGGACCCCCTTGGCCACTCCCCTGGCTACGCCTATGATTTTGAGATAAGATCACGCCCTAAGCTCTTTCATAAAAAAAACATTTAAAGCAAAATTAAACAAACTTTTTTTCCAAAACGTGGAGGACTCGAGTCAAGTCACTTGACAGTTTTTTGAAACCTCCAGGAATTGCATGACATTATTCTGACGTGGACAGGTGGTTGTCATTATTATTACTTGCTTTTGCACGCGTAAATCCTAAATTAAAGAAACTGCAATTCCGGACAAGGACAATATACTGGCTATGCTCTCATTATATGTATCATTGGTAGTATTTCAGTTGGGAGTTAGCATTATCGTCTGTGTCATAGCATTGAGTTCATAATAACGTTAAACGAGGGCCTGGGATTATGTATTGTTTGATTTTTTCACGCCCCAACTTTTAGCACAAAAATTTTCGATTTTTTACAGGTTTTGCATATGTATTGTTAAAAATTTGAATTGCGGGGCTCCTGGCCCGGGACTCTTGATCATCAGTTAGGGGCCCCCGGCTCCCTGGTTGTTAGTTAGTGGCTCAGGGGGTCTCTGGTGGTCAATTAGGGGCCCTAGGGCCTCCTGTTTGTCAGTTAGAAGCCCCGGGGCACCCGTGTGTCAGTTAGGGACCCAGGGGCTCCCTGGTTGTCGGTTGGAGGCCCCGGGGTCCCCTTAGAGGCCCTGGGACCCACTGGTTGTTAGTTAGGGGCCCCGGGGCCTCCTGGTGGTAGGTTAGGGGCCCCCTGATCCTCATTTAGGGGCGCTGGAGCCCCCTGGTTTTTAGTTAGGGGCCCTGGGGGGCCCTAGTTGTCAATCAGGGGCCCCCTGTTTGTCAGTTAGAGGCCCAGGGGTCCCCGTTTTTCACTTAGGGGCCCCGGGGCTTCCTGGTTGTTGGTTAGGGGCTCCCTGGTCGTTAGTTAGGAGCCCCAGGGCCCCCTGGTTGTCGGTTAAGGGCCCCCTGGTTATTACTTAGGGGCCCCCTGGATGTTAGTCAGAAGCCCCTGGGCTCTCTCGTCGTCCATAATTGCAACTAAACATCGCTAGGCTATGTTATCATAATTTTATATCATTGGTGGTATTTCAATTGGGGGGGGGCCCGGGCCGCCTGGGCCCCCATCCTGGCTACGCCTATGGGCGCAACCCCGTCGCAAATGCAATCCTGTGTTTTGAAGTCAACCGACTTCATCATCAGTGTAAAGATCTAGGAGTCGACACACTGCAAGAAATTGTATGATGCCAGAATTACACTAACCAGAGGTGGAGTCCTCGAGGACACATTTTGAAGTCCTTGGCCTAGGCCTCGAGGCCTCAAGTCCTCGAAAATTGCCCTGTCCTCGACTCGAGGACAGCACTATTTTTTGAATGGTTAAAATTTTATAGATCGGCTAAAAAATATTTTTCTAGACCGTTTTTTTTGGAGATCGCCGAAAAAAAAATTTTGAAGGCCTTTTTTTCGGAAAACACTTGGGTTTGTGTCCTTGGTCCTTGGCCTTGGCCTCGAGCATTCCTGTCCTTGGCCTTGGCCTCGGATTTTTTTGTGTTCTTGGCCTTGAGCCTTGTGTCTTCGACTCCACCTCTGACACTAACTCAACTGGTAATTTTGAATGCCCAAGTTACCGGTAAGCTGAGATTTTTTCGCTCAACTTTTGCCATTAAAATTTTCAACTAAACAGAAGCACAACAAAAATTTCCCCAAGTACTGCCAATGACTTAAACTTTGCTTAACACTAAAGCTCATCAGCAGGGCTAACCAGTAACCTGACATTGAAAAACTAAGCTGAGCTGGGGCGACATGACAGAACGTGCTAACGAGCTCGTAAAGGCCATTGTCGCTCGCTAAAAAGCGGTAACGAGCAAATAATTTTCGTTGACTAACTGCCATTTCTGAGCCGTCTCGCCCAACACGCGTTAAAACGGCTCGCTCGGATTTCTTTGCGAGATGTTTGTAACTTGTGTTAGTACGTAATAAATACCCCATTGTGACGTCAAATGCATTTCTACTTTAAAACAATGCGTTCAAGCGTATTGTATGTACTGCATTGTTATGGAAAAAGATACTTTAAGCTATGCGTGATTATTCTACGCAAGCAAATTCTTCAACTGATAATAATTAGTAAATGAACGACAGAAGTTAATTATATTTTTGGATCAATGTAAAATAAGAACAACTTTTTCCATACTATAATTTTTTAAATGAAGTAAAGCGCCCTTGAGGTTGTTGGTGGGTAAACTCATATGTTAACAGTAACTTTAGGTCTTAAGGTTTCAAAATTTTTCAAAAGTGAGCAAGTCGTAGTACACTCTTCCTTTTTAGAACCGGTAAAGCTTGAGTTTAGACTGGCTGTTTTTAATTTTTTGCCAATATTCAGTCTCATTTGTTCTTGATTTTGTAAAAATTTTGAGAGCATCGATGTCAATTTCAGCGGGCATGTTTGAAACACTGTTTAATTCCTATAGCTCTGTCTGCTTAAGACTTAAGTGAAGGCTTTTTTCTTGCTTTTGCAGCGTCGTAAATTGCAAAAGCGAAAAAGCAAGCTTTTTTCAAGCTGAACAACTGCCGAAAAAATTTCTCAATTGCTTGCGCAGAGCAACAGAGCTTTATAATCTTGAATAGTTGCAATTTTGCTTGCAAACACAAGAAAATCACTGAAATTTTATCGTTATGAATCAGCACGAATTTTAGTTTCTTTGATTAGTTTGAATTTTTTTTTTTGTTTGTTTTTGGTTTGTTTTGCTGCCGAGGCTGGCAGTGTTTTTAATTTTTTCTTAAATTTTGAGCAAAAATGAGCCTCGTGTTTTAGAAAATCGTTCTTATAAAAGGAGTGTGTTACTATTTTAGTCAACTTGCACTACTTAGCATTTTTTTATCAATCGAAACAGCAAATGGTTCTCAATGCAATTCGCTTTTTTGAGCAGTCTAATAGCAAACATGGCGACGATTTGAATTAATTTTCAGCAAAAATTCGCATGAGTCAGAAGTTTTCAACATTTCGCCATTAAATTTCTAAACCAAAAAAATTTCTCGCACGCTTAAAGAGTGCTTCAAGATCCTCTTTAAGTTGGCGAGGAAAATGTGACGCTTTTTTACTCGAACTGCTTTCCGCAATCGCTCGAAGAAATTTAGCGAGAAAGAATGACGTAATGGATTTCGCAAGGCTTTACATACACGTGCAAAAATGACCTCTTACGTTTAGCGAGTATTTCGTTCGTTAGCGCCTCTTAAAAAAAAACTCGTTATTAAAGCAAACGAGGAAATTTCTGTCATGTGCCCCCTGACCTGTAAACCAAAAATTCAAAGTTGCCTAAAACAATACATAAAACTAAAATCAAAGTGTGATTGCGAAAGATAAGTGTAATCATGGCAACTTAACGAAACGTTACGAAATTTTTGAATAGGAGGATCATCCAAAATACAATTACGTTTGAGGCAGGAGATAACGGCGCAGAAGAAAGTACAGACTAAATTAAAAGCCGTGTTAGCCTGTCCAAGTAACACACGAAAAACTAATATATTTTGCCTAATGGGCATCATCAGTCAGTGCTGTCCCCAGTTTTATCAGTCAACCTAATGGATAGCGATACAATACGAGAACTCTGTATAGTGGACAACGGAAAAAACAAAACAACTTTAAAAATTTTTTTGCAATCTATGGCCAACTATTAGTGACCAACATTTAACAAAATACTTTGCCGGTGTGCTCACGGCTGAATTGCTAAAAGCTGATAAAACTGAGAATAATTAAATAGCTTGACGTCCTTCGCGGTCGACTCCTGGGAAATCATAACGACTTCCACTGGCAGTTAGGTAGCCAGATCAAACACCAATTGTCCAGTTCGGCCAAGAATCTTGTCCAGCTGGGGAATAACTTTGTTAGAGAAGCTGAGGGCTGCCGATGAGAGCTAAAAGCTCGAAACAGCGCTGTCCAGCTCTGTGCATAATTAAATAGCTGCGACTTTTAAATGTTTTTTATGCCGCTGTCACACTTTGACGACTTTGACTGCGACTTCACTGTAAATTATGCAGTTTTCAGTTTTCTGAGTCTCCGCGCAGTCTCAACGCACTATCAGCGCAGACTCGGCGCATTCGCAGTGGAGTCGCCAACGAGCAAAAATTTTTCAACTTCTTCAAAAAATTTTCAATTCGCAGCGCAGTCTCTGTGGCGTCGCACTGGAGTCTCCGTGGGTTCGCAGTGCATTCGCCATCAAATTGACGGAGACTGCACTGCGAACCCACGGAGACTCCAGCGAGACTCTGGTGAATGCACGGAGACTGCGCTGCGAATCATATCTAGTTAACGGAAATGACGTAGTTGATTGTTTTGTAACAAATTTCATTTTGCAAAATAATGAGTGGTGAAAAGGTAATGGTAAAAGAAACGATTCCGCGAAAGTCAGCTATTAGGCAAAGGGCAAAGATAAGGCCTAAAACTTATTCCTGCCTGAAGCTAACGAAAGTATTAAAATATGGACAAAAATTAATGAAGTAGATAAAATATAAAACCGGCATACTTTTTAACAAAATGTTAATACGGAATTGGAAAGCATAAAAACTTCGATTTTGAGTAGTCGAAGTCAATAGTTGGTTATGATTTTGAAATTTTTGGTAATTTCAGTAACTTTGGAATTTGCTTTTAAATTTACTTTTAAAAGTTCAGGGATTGGTACGGTTGGCAACGTAAATATAAGCTATGTTGGCATTAATATGGGGCAATGTTTGGATCAGATATAGTGTCTTTGAAAGTCGGGGTACGCTGTTTAATTTCTCGCAGTACAGTCAGTAGATGGACAATATAGTGCTGGCGAAACGCCAGATGATTGCAGGTATTCATAATGTCAAATGATGGGTAATTGATTGGGTTTTTGTAGTGCTGACTTGACTTCCGCATTGTTTTTATTCAAACTTAGGTTGTATCGGACGGCCTCAGAATGTGGATTTGCTAGCTGAATGAATGAGTGTCGTTTGGTTCGATTTGTAATAGTGTAATCATAAAATTTATAATTTCAGTGGAGAGGTTACTTTCGGTAACCATATTGCAACACAACTCTAAAACACCACTCCGTTTATCTTATTACTAGGCTGCTACCAGCTAGGCTAGCTTTATATTTTAATTAAACTTTATAACTTCATTGAACTTCAAATTTAATTTATCTTGTTACTAGGAATTGTCTGAGCCGTTAAAAATGCCAGTTTAGCAAGATACAGTTGAAAGTCTAAATAGTAAGTTGAAAAAAATGCATTTACTATTTAGAGTTAATTTTGAAAACGCTATGACTGATTACTTCTTGATTCAATTAAGCCTACCGTATTTTTAGTTTTTTGATGAAGGCAAAGGTATAGTGCTGAAAAGGTTCGAGTTCTATAAAAATCCTAAGTTAGCCTATCGCTTGTAATAACCTAGTAGAATGATAAATGAAGTGGTGTTTTAGAGTTGTGTTGCAATATACTAAAGTTATTAGCTTATACCCTTTTGGTTTGTGCTCGTTTTTGAAAGCAATAATGCTTCACACTGCAAAACAACATTTGGCTAAGTTTCGTCTTAATTCGCGTTTTTTGTTGAACCTGACTTTGCAGGATATCCAATCGTTTTGTGTCTTATTCGCAAATTGATAATGACTAAATGTAAACGTCTCTCAAGTAAAACGTTTTACGACAGCAGAGTCAAACGATTGCATATTTTAGTAAAATTAACTTCGTGCAATCTGTTTTGCAAAAACTGGGCCAATTTGCTCAGCATATATCCTCTTCAACCACAGAAAATCTTGCCTCTAATGTAATGTACCACCCCGACGTTTACTTTCTGCGCTCGATCTCGTTTCTGGTATAGATTTTCGAATCCGATTCTTAGACAATTTTGTCCCAGTTGCTGCACCAGCTTTGACTTATTATGTCATAATATCTTCCTTTTTTCATTATGAGAAATTATCTTTCAAATACAGTAGGATAATCTCAAAGCGGATGTGCCCATCTCCGCTGATCAGTACAGTAAGTCGGTTTTTTGATGTGTTTTTGTTGTTTATTTTGATCCAGATTGAGAATATTTTGTTTTTTGATAACGAAATTGCTTCACTTTTTGGTAACAAAACTTCCAGTTTTTTTTTTTTTTTAATTTAGGAAATTTTTCCTCTTGCCCCACTTTACGTTAACAGTAGTTATCTTGCTGCTGAGTGAAAATAATGGGAAAGACATGAACAAAAATAAAATTGATTCGCAGTCAAAGTCGCCAAAGTGTGAAAGCGGCATTAAACGTCGTTATTGCCAGAAACTTGAACGACACTGCGCCTTGAGAATCTTTGTACCTTTCAATGACCTTCTTGGTTTGGCAAGATACGATTAAGTTTTTTTGTTTAGAAGGTTTTGAGTTTAATAAAAATCGTGAGAGTTGGCGTAAAAAAATTACATCGCAGTACTGTATATGAAAAACAAAAAAGAACAAAATCACGTGAAGAATTTTGTAAATTAATCTGTTTAATGTCCGATTTTGATTATGTGAATTTTACGGCAAAAATATATAAACTTTAACTTGAATCTTCCGGTTACTTTTTGTTGTTTTTTTTTCTTCGTTTTTATTATATATTTTTTTGGGGGGGAGGATCGTTGAAAAAATATTTGGCAAAGGTTTTATAAAGTAAACATGCAAAAGAGGTCAGTATTTTGTTTCCTTGAAATTTCGCAATATTTTTGTTGCAGCAAACTGGAACCCTGTTGATGGGGAGGAGGTTGTTTGTGGAAATCATACTGGAAGCGGGTACGTATTTGTGACGCCACAATAATTGTAACGTCGTGGTTTGGGGTGCGCACAATGGACACTATTTTGTCATCTCAAAAGCCTGCTCTGGACAGTCCGCAAAAGCATCACGCTTTTCTAGTATGCTATGATTGTTCTCTGTAGCGCACCAGCACGAATTAAATTGTTTGGAAAAGTTGTTTTGAAATTCATTCTATTTGAAAAAAATGGATAATAATGGTTCAAGAATAAACCAAAACATTTTTAGTTTAAATGTTTCGTTTTATTTAGGTAGCATTATTTTTAAAATAAACTTGGTGCTAAGCCCGAATGTTTTAAAGTTGTTTAGTTCTGGCACACTAGCATGCATTGTTTTGAGATCTGTTTTGAAAACCAAGGACGCTGCTGTACTGGCATGCGTAATTTTGAAAGCAATGCATGTAAGCGTCCAATGACATGACAGAAAACTCGAAAAGCGACATCGATTTGGCGGCTATACCAGGACATCGGGAAATAGCATTATAGTCTGGTCGCTTTGCGAAAAATCGTGCATTCCGTATTGCAGTATAAACAATTTTATTGTTGATTTTGAGAAATCAGAACTTACTAAAAAATTGTGATACAGCGATATCGCGAATTCTCATTTCGTAGCCTTGTTTTAGGGACCTTAAAATATGCTCTAATGTCACCTAGTGGCCAAATTTAAAAACCTGTGATATTCTCAAAATTTTGGTGCGAACGAGTTGCTGGTAGTTGTAATACAGACGAGAGTTTAAAACACTGTACTTAAGTTCAAAATGCGAGTGATGACGTCAATTTTATGCCAAAATTAAAATTTGGTAACGTCACATTGGCGAGATTTTGATTTCGTGATATTTTTAGCAGTAAAACGTCAAAATAAGATATTTGCTATAGAAATGTGATGCAGTTACTTTTTAAAAATCAAACTCAATTACTTCATATGGTGATGTCATTTAATGACGTCAACTGAGACCTCACAATTTTAAGATAGATGTTTACAATAATACACAAAAATACGTAATTTAGCGCGTATTAGCCTAAAAGTGGTATTTCTACAAACTATATGGAATTTATCAGTTTATAACTTCGGAAGTATTCTGATAACATTAATATCACACACTGCAAGTACACTTGTATTTTGCAGTATGTCTACTCTAAACCAGAGGCGCCTAAACTTTTTGGCGAGCTGGGGCCACATTACAATTTCTCTGACTTTCTGAGCTTTGGCGTGCAGCACAATTCCCAAAAAAATTCTGGCCAATTGTTATTCCGAAAACTGCTCAAATAAGTTTTGTATTCTCCTACCAAATTAAATACTTCTTAAACCGGAGTTAACGTTTACTAAAATTAAACTTCGTTTCGTGTTCACCAAAAATTAAATTCGTTCAATTAAATTAATTATATGGAAGAACTTTTTATTACGCAGCAGAAACAATCTTGCTTATTACATAGAACAACTGGGGGCAAAGCTCCCAGCCGCTGGGCGATTTTTGTGATTTCATGGCAAAAAAATAACCCTTCTAACGCCAGTGAAGGAAATTTTGCACCTTTTTAGAGCCATTTTAAAAAATCGCATTGAAAGCGCCAATGCAGATTTGAAAACAATGAAGAAGCATAAAATTATCGATAAAACAGCATCACTGGCGCAGTTTGAAAAGTAAAAATATAATAAACTGAATAATAGTTTTATGTGCTTTGAAGGTAAGATGGTATAGACAACGATAAGATGATATAGACAACCATATTTAAAACGTAATTATCAGAGGTGGAGTCCTCGAGGACGTCCTTGGCCTCGAGGACACATTTTGAAGTCGTTGGCCTTGGCCTCGAAGCCTCAAGTCCTCAAAAATTGCCCTGTCCTCGGCTCAAGGACAGCACTATTTTTTGAATGGTTAAAATTTTGTAGATCGGCTAAAAAATGTTTTTCTAGACCGTTTTTTTTGGAGATCGCCGAAAAAAAATTTTTGAAGACCTTTTTTTTCGGAAAACACTTGGGTTTGTGTCCTTGGCCTTGGCCTCGAGCATTTCTGTCCTTGGCCTTGGATTTTTTTTGTGTTTTTGGCCTTGGCCTCGAGCCTTGTGTCCTCGACTCCACCTCTGGTAATTATCAGTTTTGTTTTGAACTTTTCAACAAACAAATACACTTGAATTTAGTTTGTAAAGATTTTCATCGGGCTTTGACCCCTCCCCCTTAGCCAAGGCACTTAGAAAATTTAACCCCAAATACAAGCATTTAAACGTGTTTTGGACTTGATTTATTAGTAGGGGGGAGGGAGCTGAAGATGGTGGGAAATTTAATTTTTTTAAATTACTCACGAATTTTAGCAATTCATTTCTTTTCGATGGCTCTGAAAACGCGCAAAATGTGATCCAACCAAATGGTGTTACAATGGATATTTTTTTTCTGGAAATTCAGAAAATTCTCCCCCCCCCAGACCCCCATGGCGTCCTGCGACTGGGGAATCTGCCCTCAGATCCTTGTTATCCACACCGAAAAAGAGCACCGCAAATCTTTCTTTCGTTTCTCTGGGCTACTGAAACTGGTAAACTGCTTCACGGCCTTGACTACCTAAAAAAACAAGTTTTCCCCAAGGTCACTGCACAACAATGCGTTATCATTTTGGCAAATCGAACCGATGAAGTGGTGGGCGGAACAAAAAACAAAGAGTTTTATCAGATTTTCAAAGTTTTTTTTCAAAAAAAAAATTATTACTACGTCAGTCTTATATATTTTTCTTTGAGCAGCATGCTTGCGGTGCTGTGCGACATCGTTAATATGCTATCAAAATGATTTCCTGATAATTTTCATATACTGTAGTTTGTATAATTACCACTTTTAGGCTAATATTCGCACGATTACGGAGTTGTATGTATTATTGTAAACATGATATCATTCATCTCGGGACTTTGACGTCATCTAATGACGTCACCAAATAAAGTAATCAACTTTCATTTTCCAAAAAGTAACAGTATCACATTTATAGCATATAGCTCATTATTTCGTTTGATTACTAAAAAGATCACGAAATCAAAATGTCGCCTACGTGACGTCATTAAATTTTAATGTGACGTCATCAAATTTTAATTTTGACATAAAAGTGACGTTATTACTCGTACTTTGAATTTAAATGCAATTGTTTAAACTCCTTTCTTCATTACGACTACCCGCAACTCGTTAGCGCCAAAAATTTGAAAATATCGTAGGTTTTTAAATTTGGCCACTAGGTAATGCTAGAGCATATTTTGAGTCCCCAACACGAGGCTACGAAATGAGAATTGGCGACGTCGCTGTATCACAATGTCTTCAGTATGTTCTGATTTCCAAAAATCAACAGCTAAATTGCTTCTAATATGGAATGCACGATTTCACCCTTTTTTGCCCATAAGCGGCCGGACTGTTATTGTTTTCGGGCCAGGAGCAAATTTTAGTTACGGTGATAAAACTCGCGTTTCTCGCTTGAAGACAAGCGCCTCGCATAAGTGTCAGCGTTACAACAATATTCAGCTACAAGGAAACTTTCTAGGTGGAGTCAAAACATTGTGCAGCCCTGTATTCTTCACATGATCACCGTTTTATGATCTAACGGTCTAGGTTCAACTCCCATCCCGGTCACCTTGGTGTGTCCTTGAAAAAGGCGCTTCAGAATGATTACCTTTATTTGGTGGCGAACAAAAAGGCGTCGTTTTTACGACGACACTGATCGCATGATGTGGGTTCAACCCGTACCCTGGTTACGTTGTTGTTTCTTTGTATAAGGCGCTTTACGGTAATTATCTCCGTTTGGTGGCTTCAAACAAGCAGCAAATTTACATGGGAAGAAGTCATACGTCAACCGGCAAGCTTAAAAAACGGTCAACTCCTAAGCGGGCGCGGATTTGTCCAAAAGATAGCGCCACCGTCGCTTTTTGTAAACTACTTTTTATGTGCTGTGTCATTCGCTGCATCCGATACTGCGACAAATAATAAATTGAACTTTTCGTGACCGCAGGATTAAAATGCTTCAATCAATCAAATAGTTTGTCGGCCATGTTAATCGAAAAGGCCGAGGATTGATGCAATAGCCACTTTGTGACGTGTTAAAAGTTAGACAAACTTGATCAAATGTTCTTGATTTTCTACGTTTTGTGGGTCCGGCACTAAAAACCCTTCAGTTTTCTGCAGTTTTTATTTTTGCAATAGCATTGACGTTGTTTGAGTAAACCAGCTCAATCGCACAATATTTACCCAATCTTGATACTTCAGGTTTTGTCCGACGAATTACATATGCCTCGGAGGTGTTGCTGACAACCCAAACTACGGCATCACGAATTTCGACCATATGGGATTTTCTCTTCTCACGTCGTTTCAGCTCATTACATTAGACTTTTGGGAAAACGTTTACAACATGGCAAGTTACATTTACCTTGATCGGATTTATTTTTGCAATCAGTATACTTTATAATTTCTGTCATTGTCTGTATTAGGCATGAATTGCATATCGCATGGCTGCATTTGTAGTTACAGTACACCTCTATTCACCAAATTGCTTGGGCCACGAGGCAACAACGTGACCTTTCGGCCTTCATGGCAAGCTGCTATTTGCTCACCTGTCAACAGGATCGTTGTGAAACATTACGGGCCTGGAGGCAGATCCAAAACAAAATAAGTCCTTCTCAACCCGAACAGCAAGTTTTCCCAGTTTTTTTGCGAACATTGGTGAAGACATAAAAAGAAACTCTTCACTCATATTGGCCCTGTTTTTCTCCCAAATTTAAAAGGAGTATTTTTAAAAATTTTAAGATATTTTCTGCAGATCGCGCTTTTATCAGTGGCAGTGCGGCATTTAAAAATCCCGGGCCTGAGTATATAGTCCGAAACCTGACATAAGCGCACAGACAAAAGGGCGCAGGACAAAAGGGTGAAGAGACGTAAATCTGCAATCTGCGCGAACATTTTGTGCTTCGGAAATAATTATGTAATCAAAGAAACGAACTTGATTAATTAGTATTTTATTTAATTTTTGAAAGTCAAGTTTTGAAACTTTTGAATTCGCTTCGAAGCTGCCTTCAGTTCTCAATTATAGCACAAAGCAGCGAGAAAATGAAAGATTTGATTTGATTTTGCTTTGCGGCGGGACGTAAGACTAATTGTAATTTAAGGAGCGCCGTTTGTGTACCCTAATTTGTGCAATGTTTTTTTTGCATATTTAATTAAATAGTCATTTTAATTAAAATGTACAAGAATAAATATACAAAAAAAAAACACGTGCAAAAATAAATATGCAAAAATTTTTCAATATTTATTACACCATAATTTGCGCAACGTTTTTTTGCATATTTAATTACATAGTCATTTTAATCAAATATACAAAAACATATGCCGCAGAATAAACCGTTGCAAAAATAAATAGACAAAAAATTGTTACACAAAAATCTTTTGCGCAAAAATTTTTGACTCAAAAATTGTTGTTGCAATAATAAATTCACACAAATTTTTGTGGATTTATTTTTGCAACATCATTTTTTGCATCAAAATTTTTTGCATTAGAATTGTTTGTGTCACAAATATTTGTACATTTATTTTTGATAGCAAAGAAACAGCATCCGTCGAAATAAATGTGCAAAATTTTGTGACGCAAAAAATGTTGATGCAAAATTTCTTGTCGCAAAAAAACGCTTGCAAAAATAAATCGTCAAAAATATTTGATTATTTAGTTCGTGTCCATAATGATGAAGGGTTGAAATTATGCGGGCAAGAAGGTATGGGTGAATGAACGATCATTTCCTAGCCCAACGAGATGTCTCATAAGCAGGCTAGCACCTTACTATAGCTGCCGTACCAGTGGTGGTCATTAGCATGGGCAAGCCGGACGGTTGCCTGGGGCCCCCCACTTGCTTTTGCGCGCTACAGGGGCCCCCCCAAAAAAAGTTACGTAACATATGTTCCCCAAATTTTTGTAGCACATTTACGCCTACTGTAGAACCTTTATTTGTACCGGCATTAAGGTTCAGGCATTAGGGGCCCTTTGTGGAGGGCCCCATTGGAGGCTCCTTTTGGGGGGCCTTTACAGAGGGCCCTTATTGGAAGGACATTTTTGGAAAGGCCCTTATTTGTACATTCTGCAAATAAGGGCCCCCTTTGTGGAGGACCATTTGTGAGAAGCACATTCAGAGGGCCCATTTGTGGGGGCCGTATGAAGAGGGCCCCTTTGCGAAAGTCCTATGAAGAAGACCCATTTGAGGTCATGAGAGGGCTTTTTGGATAGTCTCTTTGCAAAAGGCTCTTTTCGGCTATGGAAGAGGCTCAATGCAGGGCGCCCTCTTGAGGAAGGCCCCTTTGCAGAGGGTCCTGTTTGGATGGTTTCTTTACAAAGAGCTCCTTGGATTAGCAGGACCCCATTTTGCAAAAGGCTCTTCACTGGGGGATTTTTGAAGAGGGCTCTTGGTTGAGAGACACTTTGCAAAGGGTAGCTCTTCCAGTGTCCAAAAACGCCTATCCCAAAACATTTGCAGGTTACCGGTACTGGATATCCGTTCAAGGACATGGTACAAGCTGTAGGTCAGTCGAGCAAATGATCAAGTGTATACGGTTTGTCAGTATGCAGTATACTAGCCTTTTGACGCAATGCTTTTGAGAAAAAAGCATACTGTAAATAGTGGGTAACATCACATAATGAATATAAGTGTAGGTAAGGTACCGTAGCTCATAAACAGCCTTGGTAATGTTAGTCACATGTGTTCTGTGAGAGTAATACTATGCTGCTAGTTCTGCGTTTTTTGTTTTGTGGTTCGTGGAAATCTACTAATAAGACTAACCGGCAATGTCACATTGTTATAGTAATAGCCTATTTAATATAACAACCAAAGCAAGCAACATCTACAAAGCTATTTAGAACCGGTATATTCTTATTAAACAAATATCCGTACGAATTTGCATAGCAAGCTATATTTGCCACAGTGTGAGTTAACAACGTTTGCTTAAAAAGATTCGTATGCTTATTCCATTATTGGCTTATTGCTTAATTTTAGTGCCAATATCACCGACCTACATGGTTTAGAAATCAGAGGTGGAGTCCTCGAGGACGTCCTCGAGGACACATTTTGAAGTTCTTGGCCTTGGCCTCGAAGCCTCAAGTCCATGGCCTTGGCCTCGAAGTCTTAGGTTCTCGAAAATTGCCCTGTCCTCGGCTCGAGGACAGCACTATTTTTTGAACTGTTAAAATTTTGTTGAAAAACGCCGGAAACTTCGCGGAAAATTTGCAAATACGTTTTTTGTTTTCCGCAGTTGGAGCATAGGCTTAACCAAGCGGGCCTCCCCCCCAATTGAAATTTCACCAATGACAAAACTATGACAAAAAAGCCGATTGTTTCTTCAGTTTCAGTTTCTTTTTAGCATTTTTCGCTTACACCAGTAGCGAACAACAATATTGAAGACCACGGGCCCAGGAACCCCCTCAAATCAATTTTTGCCAGCCAATTTAAACGTAAACCTGGAAGAAATAGATAGTTTTCGTCCTAAAAGTTGCTATCTCAGGATCACATGTAGCCTTTTTATGAACGTAATGCATTAACCAACGCCGGATTTACCACAATATGGCGCAGTACCAGCTCAGGGCACTGCGCTCAAATCTTAAGACTTTTTATGGTCTTCACCTACATTTGGCAGAAAGATGTTGCGAAAATCTCCAAAGTGCCAGGGGCCCAGCGCGATGTAAATCCGGCTCGGCAATAACATGGTTAGTAAGCGTAACAACCTATTGTACTACTTTTCAGTAACAATTCATTAATTTACCTCCACCTCGCCAGTTTTTATGTACAAACTACTTTAAAAAAAAAATTAGCCATAGAAAATGCTGATTGAACAAATCGTTGAACTTCAATTGAGGGGATCTGGGCCCCCTGGACTAACATGCACTTCTATAACTGGTTATTTTCATGACAAAACAAAAATCTCAAAGGAAAATCTTCGAGTGGGTTTTCATTTACTGCTAAAATGTTGCACAAGACAATGCACCTTACTTCCCCCTACCTGGACCAAATCACGTACGAATAAACTTTTACACCAAAATGCAAGATGTTAAACGTCTTTTGGACGTAAATTGCAACTAGATGGAGGATTAAACAACTTAATTTTTTTAATTGGCTTTCAAATGTCAAAAATCTAGTGCTTTCAAATGGCTCTAAACATGTGCGAAATGTGATTCAATGGCATTAAAATAGCTTTTTTTTTCAAAAAAATCGCCCAACAGCTGGGGCTTCGCTCCCAGACCCCTGAAGCCTCCGGCCGCTGGGGTCCCCGCCCCCAGACCCCAGGTCTGTCAAACGTTTGAGTTACACTGGCTTTCTCAAAACGTCTCCAAAGTTACGTATTTGCACTTTTCAACTATATTAGTTTAAGCCCTCTCCCTTTGCAAAATTCTGGTTAAGTGCCAACAGGCAAATTTTTGATGACGTCATTGCATGTGATTAGTGGTTTAGGCCTCCCCAAACAAAAATTCTGGCTACGCCTATAAATTGGAGATTGCCTGAAAAACTTTTTTGAATACCTTTTTTTTTTTTGGAGAACACTTGCGGCTGTGTCCTTGGTCCTTGGCCTCGAGCATTCCTGTCCTTGGCTTCGAGAGGGTCTGTCCTCGGAAAGGCTGTCCTCGGCCTTGGCCTCGGAGTTTTTTGGTGTCCTTGGTCCTTGGCCTCGAGCCTTATGTCCTCGACTCCACCTCTGTTAGAAATCCTTTTACACCATTACTGCTGAATGAGATGGGAGCCTACCAGTACGTTTATATGTTTAGAGTTTTGCTTGTACAAGAACTTTAGTCTGTTAGTACAGTTTTGCAATTTACAGCCGTGAAGAACATGTAAAGGCAGCAAAGTTGCCTATCGTTATTGTGGTGCTGTTCTCTGCATATAAGACTGCGTTTAGAAATGGATGTAGATATCTAGAGTGCTTACCTGATGCTATCAGCTTAGCAGATAACTGCATTTCAGAAAATTTTTGTTTGTGCTGTACAACGTGTGACATAGGCCTAAATCTCTTGAGCTTGCGCAATTTTTCCAATGTTCAGTGTTGAATCTAAAGTTGTACTTTTTTGGTATTCCCTACTGTCAGTTTTAACGTTTTATTTTTTAGTTTCTGTCTTAGTTATTAGTACCTTTTTGACCTTATTTTTAGTTTCTTGCAAGAGCTGTTTTTTTGTTTTTTCGCTTTTGGGAAGAACAGTAAGATGTACTACGTCAAAAGCATTTAAATTTCAGATGTTCAGTATGTTAACACATTAAGACTACTATAATCTAGTGTAGACTCTGCTACAGTCTACTGAACTTTCTTTTTTTTTTATGGGTATGTAATTATTATATCAGTTTATTTTTTGAGAAAAGCTAGTACCGGTATTGCTAGCCAAGGTGCAAAATGGGATTGAGGGTGCAGTCAAGTAAGTTCGTGGTTAGCTCTAATTCATGATGAGCTAAATTGTGTAGTAGTGACTTCTGTCTAATTTTTGCCCATTGCACTATTTTAGTTTTTATTCGATATAGAAGGAATCAGTAAGTATTCATTATGCACCTCCCTTTCAGTTTGAGTGTTTCTTAAGATTAAAGTATTCACTGCTCTTATATTAAGTCTCCAAGTACTTTCCTGTGTGCTTTTTAAGTTGCAAGGCAGCCAGTTAGGTGCTGAGTTTTCAATGTGTTATTACTACACGGTACCGTAACTTCAAAATTTGTATATAGCGTTTGCATGTCACCCAGTTTGAGTGTCTGTTGAATGTTGGTTATTGCCATTTTGAGATATGACATTACGTCTGAGCCTACATTCTGCACAGTAAAATAAAGTGCTTACTGCTTACCACTTGAAAGTTTCCACTAAAAATGCCTAGTTTTATGGTATTGAGCATGTATGGCTAGGCCTAATAAGTAGCGTGTTATGACACTGCTTTTCACTCTTAAATGCCACTATTGCCGTATTGCGGGTAGCATAGCCAAAGTCTTGTTTTACAAGCTACCATATCATAGGTCTACTAAGCATAGGCGTAGCCAGGATTTTTTATTGGGGGGCCCAAACCACAAATCACATGCAATGACGTCATCAGAAATTTTCGAAAAAGGAACTTTTTGTGGGGCAAAGATATCACAGAATGGAAGATCTGAAGCCGTAGCCTGATGGCACTTAACCAGGATTTTGATAAAGGGAGAGGGCGAAAACTAATAGTTAAAAAGTATAAATGTCTAACTTAGGACACGTGTTGAGTAAGCTAGTGTACTCAAACGTATCACAGACGGGGGTCTGGGGGCAAAGCCCCCAGCCGCTGGGCGATTTTTGTAAGTTTTTGAAAAAAAAAGCTATTTAAATCCCATTGGATCACATTTCGCACGAGTTCAGAGCCATTTGAAGGAACTAGATTTTTAACATTTCAAAGCCAATCGAAAAAATTTAGTTGTTCTATCCTCTTTTTGCAATTGAATCCCAAAACACGTTTAGAATCTTGCATTATGGTGTTAAATTTTAATTGTAAGTGATTTGGTCTATAGGGGGAAGTAAGACACATTGCCACCTGCAATACTTTTCTGTAAATAATAATCCTCTCGAAGATTTTCCTTCAAGATTTTTGTTTAGTCATAAAGTTTACCAGTTGTAGGGTTACATGTACGGCCTAAGGGCCCAGGCCCCTTCAATTGAAATTCAGTAGTTTGTTCAATGAGCATTTTCCCTAGCTATTTTTTTAAAGTATTTTGTGCGTAAAAACTGGCGAGGTGGAGGTGAATCGTTATTGAAAAATGGTACAATAGAGGTTACGCTTACTAAACATGTTATTCCCGGGCCGGATTTACATTGCGCAGGGCCCCTGGCATTTAAGAGATTTTTGCAACATCTTCCTGCCAAATATAAATGAAGACCAAGAAAAGTCCTACTATCTGAGGGCAGGGCCGTGGAACTGAGCCATATGGCAAATACGGCGCTGGTTATTGTATTAAGTTCATGAAAAGTTTAGATGGGGGCCTGAGGTAGCAACTTTTAGGACAAAAACTCTTGATTTCACTCTGGTTATACATTTAAATTGGTTGGAAAAAATTGAATTAAGGGGGTGCGCCGGGTCCCCTGGTCGTCAATATTATTTATTGTTAATTACTGTTGTACGCTTGTACTGATGTACGCAAAGATGCTAAAAGAAACTGAAAATGAAGAAACAAGGCTTTTTTGACAAATTTTTGTCATTGGTGGCATTTTGATTAGGTGGGCCCGGGTCCCTTCGGCCACCCCCTGGCTATGCCAATGATTTTGAGACAAGATCGCTCCCCTAAAAAGTTCTTTCATAAAAAAAAAGCATTTAAATCAAAATTGAAATAACTTTTTTCCAAAACGAGGAGGACTCGAGTCAAGTCACTTGAAAATTTTTTGAAACGTCCAAGAATTGCATGACATTATTATGACGAGGAGTGGTCCTTATTATTATTGCTTACTTTTGTACGCTTAAATCCTAAATTCAAAAAACTGCAATTCCGGACAGGGACAACATGCTGGCTATGCTCTTTTTATATTTACCATTGGTAGTATTTCAATTGGAGGGTTTGCATAACCACCTGTGTTATAGCATTAAGTTTATAATAACGTTAAATGAGGGCCTGGGGTGGCAAATTTTAGGTCAAAACTCTTAGATTTCTCACAGTTAGGTTTTGTATATAAATTGTTAAAAATTTGAATTAAGGGACCCCTGGCCCGGGAACCTTGGTCGTCAGTCAGGGGACCTGGGGCTCCTTGGTTGCCAGGTAGAGGCCCTGGGGCCTTTTGGTAGTTGGTTAGGTGCCCCGGGCCACCTGGTTGTTAATTAGGGGCCCTGGGGCTCTCTGGTCGTGAGTTTGGGGCCCCGGTGCCCCCTGGTTGTCAGTTAAAGACTCCAGGGCTCCCTGGTTGTTGATTAGGGGCCCCAGGGCCCCCTGGTTGTTAAATAGGGGCCCCGGGCCCCCTGGTCGTCAGTTACGGGGGGCCTGGCCCCCCTGGTTGTCGGTTATGGGCCCCAGGGCCCCCTGGTTTTCGGTTAGGAGCCCGAGGCCCCCTGGTTGTTGGTTAAGGGCCCCAGGGCCCCCTGGTTGTTGGTTAAGAGCCCGGGGCCCCCTGGTTGTTGGTTAGGGGTCCCGGGGACCCTGGTTGTCAGTTAGGCACTACGGATCCCCCTGGTTGTTGGTTAGGGGCCCCGGGACCCCCTTGTTACGGTTAAGGGCCCCAGATCCCTCTGGTTGTGAGTCAGGGGCCCTGGTAATCAGTTAATGGCCCAAAGGCCCTCTGCTTGTCAATTATGGGCCCCCTGGTTGTTGGTTAGGGGCCCCCTGGTTGTCGGTTAAGGGCCCGGGGCCCCCTAGTTGTCAGTTAGGGGGCCCCCTGGTTGTTGGTTAGGGGCCCCTTGGTTGTTAGTTAGGGGCCCTGGGGCCCCATGGTTTTCAGTTAGGGGCCCCGGGGCCCCCTGGTTGTCGGCTAAGGGCCCCAGGGCCCCTTAGTTGTTAGTAAGGGCCCCCCTGGTTGTTAGTTGGGGGCCCCGGGACTCCCTTGTTGTCATTAATATTATTGTTAATTACGGTTATGTGCGTAATTACTGAAAAAGCTGTAACTAAACATCGCTAGTCTATGTTGTCATAATTTTTTGTCGTTAGTGGTATTTTGATTGGGGGGGCCCGGGCCCCCTGGGCCCCCCCCTGGCTACGCCTATGCTACTAAGTTTAATGTGCTGACTGCTGTGCTAACTACAAATATTTTTTATTGAGATTTAAGGATAAGAAAGAATAGACTGTATGTGCATAACACACAAGAACTTTTTGCAAAGTTCTATGATTTGTGATGAATCAATTTAGTGTATCTATGCTTGATAGTACACCGAAAACACAAAAATCTAAAATTTCGAGAATTGGAAGTCCATCATAAGTTGAACTCATTAATGTTATGACACTGCTAGATATGTATGGTATTTGCCATGGTTCTTTGGTTCAGTGAGTATGAGCAGTTGACTAATATTCACTTCACTTTCACTTTCTCAGATCCTGATCTGCTAGTTGTGATAGTTTTTGGTTGTGCTCACCCTCAGATTTACTAAAACTGATGGTAGGCTACATGCCTCCATTGGTTAAGTAAGAACCTTTTGGGGGGGACGGGGTTGTGTTAGGTACCAACCCAGCAACGCTGATCCGACACGACTTCAGTAGCATTAGATGTTGCTTAAGGGGCCCATTTTTTGTCTCCTTGCCCGGGGCCCCCCCAAGTCAATGACCACCACTGTGCCGTACAGCTTGAAGCTTTCGTCCTAAAGTTCCAGTTTTACACCTTGCTGGTACCTTCCCGCCCGCATAATTTCAACCCTTCATCATTATGGACACGAACTAAATAATCAAATATTTTTGACGATTTATTTTTGCAAGCGTTTTTTTGCGACAAGAAATTTTGCATCAACATTTTTTGCGTCACAAAATTTTGCACATTTATTTCGACGGATGCTGTTTCTTTGCTATCAAAAATAAATGTACAAATATTTGTGACACAAACAATTCTAATGCAAAAAATTTTGATGCAAAAAATGATGTTGCAAAAATAAATCCACAAAAATTTGTGTGAATTTATTATTGCAACAACAATTTTTGAGTCAAAAATTTTTGCGCAAAAGATTTTTGTGTAACAACTTTTTGTCTATTTATTTTTGCAACGGTTTATTCTGCGGCATATGTTTTTGTATATTTGATTAAAATGACTATGTAATTAAATATGCAAAAAAACGTTGCGCAAATTATGGTGTAATAAATATTGAAAAATTTTTGCATATTTATTTTTGCACGTGTTTTTTTTTGTATATTTATTCTTGTACATTTAATTAAAATGACTGTTTAATTAAATATGCAAAAAACATCGCACAAATTAGGGTACACAAACGGCGCCCCATAGTAATTGTTTACTTAACAGATTAAACACAATCGTTAAATGACTGGTTTGAAAACAGTTAAATGATTGCGTTTGAAAACAACCGTTGACGTGGTTACGTAAAGCAAATAAACTCATTAAAAATAAACATTTCTTTTTAAATGTTTGTTCAAGATTAGTGCACGGCGACCTCAAAACAGTTTAAGGGCAGTGCTTTGTGCGATAACTGAGAACTGAAGGCAGGAAGCGAATTCAAAAAACTTTGTTTCAAAGCTTGACTTTCAAAATTACATAAAATACTCATTAATCAAGTTCGTTTCTTTGATTACATAATTATTTTCCGAAGCTGGAAATTGTTAGCGCAGATTGCAGATTTACGTCTCTGTGCCCGTATATTGTGGCGCCTTTACGTCCCTGCGCTCTTATGTCCTGAGCTTTTGTCTGCACCTCTATGTCGTAGATCGTACATTCATTTATTTATTTATTCACCACGATACAATCATGCAGTAGGCAGCAAAAAATGACTAACAGAAAGAGCTAGACCAAGGCCTATGCTGTTATTGTACATAAGACATTGTTATGTATACCGCGGTGAGGTGGCAGCAAAACGACCATGCGGTCCACTAGTCTACTGTCACCTCAAAAAGTTAACTTAACGCAATCTTCAGACTTAAAATTAAGTACCGGTAACAAATTGAAAAGTCATAGTCATGTTTATTTAGCACAAAACAACACACACACATAAAACGGGAAGCTGAATTGTGGCAGGAAGCTGTGAATGGACCTCTCGGTCATAGAGTCAAGCAGGCACTTATGAACTTAGTCAGTCATGCAGTGCGTACGCGTAATTTATTAATTAAAGCATAGAAATGAAATGGTCAACGAGATGCGCCGACAGAACACGCGGAAATAAAATCTCTAACAACGGGGAAATAAAATCTCTCGAGCTCAGTCAGCGCGAGACTAACATAAGAAACTCGGCTTGAACAGAAACCAACTCTGCACTCTTCAAATATATTGATAATGATCAGTCTTCAACAACAAAGCAGTTTACACCGCCTTGCAATTCTTATCGCTTTACACCACTGCACACTGCTTTACACCGGTTTCAAAAATCGTTTTGTAACTGAGCTATTCAAGGTTCTAAGTAGCTGCTGCTCACAGCGGTCTGATGTGTCATACCATATCACTATGGAATGAAAAAAGGTTTTCAGGTTCTTGATGCGCAGAAAAAGAAATGATAATAATCATCCATCATCTTCACTAGGCTACATGGCAACTTATATTTAGATAATTCGCGCTGAAGGTCCATGGAATATTCTGTTTTTCTTGGTCTCCGTTTTTCTAGGCCCCTTCTATCTTTTGAATCTGCTACTGGCCGTTATCACTCTGGCCTACAGCAAAGAGGTCGAGAAACAGGTTTGTTCGCTTGATTTGCTTCTGATTGATTTGAATTGCCACAAATACAGTAACTCAATACTGGGTTTATGTCGTTTTAATTTTGCTACTAATGAAGAATCCACTATGACAGGGTGTGTTGTATAAACCAATAATAAAAATGAATCTTGCTTCTCTATTTGCCCCTGTCTTAACCGACAATTCAGGCTGTACTATTGCTTTCTAACCAGACATGCGGTTTGGTCAGCTAATGGCTTTGGAATGGCCGACCGGGAACCAAACCGTAAGGCACAGTGAAACCCGCAGTCACAACATATCGATGATGCGGCGGCATTGCTGAAAGGGTAAAGGCGTCATTTTACGACCATTATGATCGCATGATCTGGGTTCAACCCCCACCTTAGCCGCGTTGTTCGTATCTTTGAATTAGGCGCCTTAAGGTGATTATCTCTGCTTCAAACACACAGCAAATTTACGTGAAAAGTCAACCGCGAAACTTATAAAATGGCGAGTGTCAAGTGGATACAGATTCGTTTAAACGATAGCGCCGTCGTCGCTGTTTCGTGACAGGAGAATAAAGATACTCTGTCATTCATGCAAAAGACCAATTGACTGGATGATCTTTTGATATCATTGAATTTTCGTTCAAAAGTCTTTGTTTATTTCAATCTTCTGCTTGTTGATGGAGAACGCAATCGAATGAAAATGAACTTAACGAACGCGAACCAATACCAGGCTAGAAGACGCTGGAGCTCAAATTAAATTTTTATCCACTCGAAACCCAAGATCTACGAAAAGGCAGCAAAATTTTTTTACTGGCACCGATAATTTTTTGAACTCATATTTTGACATGAATCCTTTATTACCCCTTCTGCAAAACTACTGCAACGTTTCTTTTGAAAACGCAAATTTTTTCATCTGAGTCAAGGCTTTAACCCTGCACCTCTAACGGTTTCTTGATGATTGATTGATAGGTGGATCTTTTTTATCCTCCTGTTGCGAGAACGCGAAGGCGGTGATATCTTTCGGATAAACCCGCACTCATTTAGAATTGACCAAATACTAAGTTTTTCGGTTAGCGTTTGACTTTTTTGTTTTTTCTATGTAAATTTGCTACTTCTGCGGCGAAGCTACCAAGAAGAGATAACCTAATCACCGCGAAGTGCCATGACAAAAAATGCACCAACATGACTAGGGTATCGGTTGAACCTTCTATCCAGACCATCAGCTTGGGGTCGTCGTAAAAACACACTTTTACCTATTTGGCCACCCTTCTTAAAGTCAATTTTGTGAAGAATTTCGAGAATAAAACACAGAGTTCTACTAACCCTTTGAAATTACCTATCAATCTCATTTATGTCATTATTTCCGTAACATTGGAAGTTTGAAAATTCCTCTTTCACCAATCGAAGTTTTTGAAATTTTTAACCAGATCTATGACGCAAACCCAGTTGCATCTTTTAACAAAATTGTTTTGTTGTCATCGCTAGCCAAAAACTGTTTGCTTTTTATTTGGCTGCCAATATCGTGTCACCAATTCGCCATTTAAATAGAATCAATTTATGCCTTCCTGGGCGGTGCATTGAAGATTGACGACTCTTTTCAGCAAGAGCTGAAAGAGAATCTCGAAGAAGCTCAAAAGCAGGCGCTGAAAAAGAAGCAGGCTAGAAAGAAGAATCGTCAAGTGCAGGGGGCCATCAACTCGGTCTCTCCAGGGGCCTCCAATGACGCAATTATCTCTGAGCCGCAGGTTATCGCCAACTCCACACACCCGGATGGATCCAACGATTCAGCAATGCATAATGCGGAGGCAGCCATGCGTAGAGAAATGTTTAAAGCAAAACCGCAAAACATCTCTGTTGAAACTGACGATTCAAGTAAGAATACGACTACGCAGTTGCTACAGTCAGATAAATATTTTCAGCAGGTTGTTATAAAAAGATACGCCGGTAGATATTGGTACTGAGGTCTTAAAATAATATTGAACTTTTTTACTTCACTCAGTGATGGCGGGACCATTTTTAAGAGGGGGGGGCAAAAGCAGCGGCCAGTTTTTCCATGTTTCCAGTGCATATCGTGTAGCCACAACGTCAAACAATTGACGCCCGAGGTGGAACACAAAATTCAAATTTGTCTGCGTATCACAAACGGGGGTCTGGGGGCTGCAGGGATCTGAACGATGTGAAAAAAAATAGCCATTTTAACGCCGTTTGGATGGCATTTCACACGTTAGAGCCATTTGAAAGAACTACAGTAGTAGCTAAGATTTGAAAGAACTTCGACAGAATTTAATTACCAATAGCCCCATCAGCCCACTTAAACGAGGACTAAAGGCAAAATCAATAGAGGTATCTAAAGTTAGGCCAATCGCATAAGACTAGCATGGCGTTGACTCCATTCTTCTTGATCCAGCCGTTCTAAAGATATTCTACTTCACACACGACATCGAAGCCTCTAATGTTATAAATTTTAATAATTTTTATGGGCAAACCTGACGTTGTTTAATCGTTTTGCGTGCTTCTGGCCAAAAAGCTACCAGCGCGGAAGCCTAGGGAAGAGCTACCAAAACGGCGACTACTGAAACAAGCAATGCGAAAAAATTGTCTTCCCTGCAGGAATCGAACCTGCAGCCTTTGGATTACCGGTCCACTGGTCTACCACTTGAGATGGAGAAGACGCATGCTTAATTTTGGCTATTTAAACCCAGCAACCCGTTCTGGTGGCTCTTCCCTAGGCTTCCGCGCTGGTAGCCTTTAGGTCAGAAGCACGCACAACGATTAAACATTAAAACTCTGGCCTGCAAACGTCAAAAACATCTTAATTGACTTGTTATTGAAATCTGACGATGTTAGCCTTTAGCGTCGTTGGCAGTTCTAACCGAAAGCAACGCCACCATTAGGCTATTGCATTAAGTCGTTCTGCTGCTCACTAATCACTTTGATCTTGTCAACACAACAGATCCGATCTGGTAAAAAAAGTAGACTGTACGATAGCCTAGGTAACAAACGTCTAAGAACAAGCGTAAGTAAGGCTAGTAGAGTTATTAGAGTAGTAGGCCATTGTTTGCAACTTAGATGAAAAAGTTATTTTAGGGTCACAAAAGGCTGTAAGCAAATACAATAGGCCAACTCAAGTACTGGTAGTCTTATTATCAGGTATGAATTTGTACTTTGTAGCCTGTTTTGGTTTTCACTTTTACTTTTTATTAGAATTTTTTTAAACAACTTTTTCCAGGGAGTTTGCGCCAAACAAGCATTGTTCTTTACGCTAAGGTTTTGCTGTGTTACTCATATGTTGTTTTCGACCTTTTTGAACGTTTCCGCAGATTTTTTTTATCAAACCGTATTTTGATGGATAACATTACCTCTTTATGTTACTAACTTCTAAAATGCTTTCTTGACGCGTTCTAGAGATTTATGACTTCACCCTGCCGGAACTAAATTGTCTTCTAATTATTGGAACGTACTACTGTATCAACTACCATGTGTCAGTCAGTTTCCTTCTTCGGGTATTTCTGCATCTATATATTCTTTTTCTTCTGTATTTTTTAGGAGGTACCGTGGAAGTTTTGATCAATACTTAGTTCCATAGGTGGGCACAAATTTGTTAATCGTTAATCTGTTAATAATAACGAAGCTAACTTTTTAACGTTTTTATTAACTAGTTAATGCGTTAAAAAGTTTTCTTATGTTGACGGACTAAATTAACTTGCGTTAAATTTCGTTAAGTTACGTTAAGGTTTTCATCGTTAATTTCTTGCACCATTCATTCATTGTACCGGTACCAGCCAGTTTGCACTGGTAACGCTTGTTGCGTATTACAAGCACGTGTTTTATAGAAAAAGCGAAGAAACGAGCTCTTTTTTGTGGCAAATAACACTGGGTAAGAAAAAAAAAAAGTTTTGCTTGTTCCCAGGTTCTAATTGATATTTCCCAATAGGTTACCCCTAAAAACTAACACAAATAAATATAACGTGATCTAAACTTTGCTTTTGTAGTTAATAGAGCGAAATTTTGCAATCACACAATATACATTGAGATATTGTAGCCCAAAAGTATTTAAATAGCGTATGGGAAGTTGTTGTATCCACTTTTTAGCAACGGTTGTGCACAGTACCGTACGTTTTTAATTGTTGTTTCTTTGCAGGTTAGTTTTTACCATTACATACTTTTATTATTAAGCTTATTTCTTGAAAATAGTCATCATCTGCCTGGTATTTGTTGTTGAAAATGTCTAAGAGTGGTGGCTGCAAGCATTCTCCCCATGCATTTTGTTTCATATGTGGAGAATTTATCAAGACCAGAGCAAGGAAACACTCTGTTCTAGCATCTTCAAAGATGTGTGAAGCTTATAATTCTTATTTTAGAATGCCTGTTGGAGACCAAGACAGGACTTGGGCTCCACATTTTGCTTGTGACTACCGCAAAAAAACTCAGGAAGGTAAGTCTTGTTAAAATTCTGCTATTGAATTTGAACTGTTGTGTGTTTACTGTGTATGACAAAAAGCCGAGACTTAACTAGTGGCAACAATATTTCTTTTCAGGGTGGTATCGAGGAGAAAAAAGAGCAATAAAATTTGCCATTCCAAGAATATGGCGTGAACCAACTAACCACACAATTGATTGCTACTTTTGTATTGTTGATCCATTTAAACGTCGAACTGAAAAGAATGCTTTTGCAATTGTTTATCCCAGTATTCCTTCCTCAATTGCTCCGGTGCCACATTCTGATCAACTGCCAGTACCCATTCCTTCTCGTTGTCAAAACCCTGTCTCAGCTGATGAATCCACTACTGATGAAGATGATATAACAATTGATGACAATGTCCTAAATTCTAACTTAGAAGAGAAAAAACCTTATTATCCCAATCAGAAAGATCTCAATGATTTGATCAGAGATCTCGGTTTGACCAAATCTAATGCAGAGTTGTTAATGTCTTAAACGACTTAAGCAGTGGAATTTGCTTGATGGCTCTGTTAAAATTACTGGGCAACGTAAACGGCATCAAAGCTTTTCCAGTTTTTCACCATGCAAAATGCAATTTGCTTTGGCAACAATGTCATTGGGCTTTTTTACTCAATTGGAATTCCTTGTATTCCTAGTGAATGGCGTCTTTTCATTGACAGTTCATCAAAGAGTCTCAAGGCAGTTCTACTCCTTAATGGCAACAAATACCCATCTCTTCCTCTTGCTCATTCAGTCCATCTTAAAAGAAACTTACAAAAATATAAAAACTGTGCTGAAGGTATTGACATATGACCAGTATAACTGGGAAGTTATTGGTGATTTTAAAATGAGAGCTTTTTTGATGGAAATGCTGGGGGTTTCACAAAATATCCCCGCTACCTTTGTCTTTGGGATAGCGGAGATACCAAAGCCCACTATCAAAAGCAAGTATGGCCAAAACGTGAGGAATTTGTTGTTGGAGAGAAAATGTCAAAAATATTCCACTAATTAACCCAAAGAAAGTTCTGTTGCCGCCCCTTCACATTAAACTTGGTCTAATAAAACAATTTGTAAAAGCGTTGGACAAAGATGGTGCTGCTTTTAAGTATCTCCAGAACCTGTTTCCCAAACTTTCAGAGGCCAAAGTTTAAGGTGGCGTATTTATTAAACCCCAAGTAAAATTGATTCTAAAGTCTGATGAGTTTCTCGAAACATTAAGTGCTGTTGAAAAGGATGCTTGGATATGTTTTGCTGCTGTTGCCCAAGGGTTCTTGGGAAATAACAAAGAGGACAACTATTATGCCGAGCTTGTTACCAACTTGGTAAATTCATATGGTAACATGGGATGTAGAATGTCAATGAAGGTCCACATGCTCGATGCCCATTTAGATGAGTTTAAAGAAAACTTGGATGCATATTCTGAAGAACATGGTGAACGGTTTCATCAGGACAATAAAGATTTTGAGAGCCGATATCAAGGACAATATAACGAAAACATGATGGGCGATTACATTTGGGGATTGATTCGGGAAAGTGATTTGAAGTATAGACGAAAAAGCCGGAGAACAACGCACTTTTAACTAAATTGTATACAGTATTTCACACAAGAATTGTTCAGTATTTCACACAATTTAGTCTGTGCTACGTGGATATTTTGATGCAGAACATTGTTTTTAACACCAGATTTAAGTTTGGGATTACGTTAGGGTTTGGGTTAGAGTAAGGGCCAAAGCGTCTGGCCTGGCAATAAAACGTCTGCGTCAAAAGGTCGCCTACCCCATCAAACAAAATGTAAAATGCTTTCAGAGGCTCGTCAAGGAAAATTTGTAACAGGGAGAGAAAAATCTATAACACAAGGTCATGCCGACCGAATTTTTGAAAAATGATTAACCTTAACGTGAATTACAGTGTATACATCAAAAATGCTCCTTTGTATAACTAGGTGTATAACTTGAAATGTTAAGATTCGGCATTAATGACCTTCCATGGAATTAATTTTCCTGAATATTACTAGTTCTTGATATTGCACAAGTGTAATCTCAGTTTGGGTTTCTATTCCTTGACTCCCTCCTCTCCGCACCCCATCTACACATAGTGTGCTGCTAGTTTTATTTGCATGTGCTAAGATCTTGTACTTTGTGTGTCATTTCGTTTAAAAAATAACCGGCCTATTGCACCAAATATTTCATCTGTTATAGTGTGAGGTCAGCTGTTAGGCAACATGCCAAGCAATTACATAGTAATCACAGCAATTTTGAATAAATCACTCTTCTGACAACAAAATCAAAGTTTAGATCAAATTATGTTGATATTTCGTAGTTTTAGGGTGAAATCAATCAGGAAATATCAATTAGAACCTGGGAACAAAAATCGTGTTACACGGTGTAATAAGCTGCAGCCTCATAGGTGTATCAATTATCCAAAGATTTTCTGATCGCTTTGAAGCTATATTTATCTTGAAATTAGATTAGGCTCTAAAATGTAACTTTCAAAACACGAAAAGACCACCATAGCAATAAAATTTTCCTTACAATCAGCTCAACATTTTCATTACGTATTCCAGAAGTGAGTGAATAAAAAAGAAATGTTAAATTACACTGAAAATAACGAATCAACTTTAACGGAGGTATGAAGTTTGCTAACGGACTAGTGGTTGACGAAGCTAACGTTTTGTATTAACATGCCCACCTATGCTTAGTTAGCGCTATACCCTTACAAATATTCCATGTGCTACGACAAATCTCAGAGTTTTTATTGCATCTCAATTAGTATAGAATTAAAATGTAGGAAAAACACGTTTGTTTTTACCAATGCTTTAGTATTCTTCCATGTTAAGTACTATTTGCTGTAAGTATTATACGACTGTTGTCTAATATGATATGATTTTGAGCGGATGTTTGGGTGTTTGTTTTTTCTTTTCTTTTTTTTTGTGAGTGTTTTTTGCTATGAAATGGGCGATTCGCCTGGAATAAACATCGATAGTAAAAATAATAATTGTTGCACTAACTTTGGCTGAGTTCCTTCCTTCGGGGTACACAGAGACTTCCGACTTCACGACTTTGCTGAGTTTTTAACACACCCTTTTTGGGTCATTCCATGCTTAATTTACAAAAAAATTGAAAAAGTTCACCCATGTCTTTAGATTTTCTTGAAATTTTATATGGTGATAGATCTCATCAAAGTAATTTCTTTGCAAAAAATTTGAGCGTTCTAGGCCAAGTGGTTTTTGAGATAATCAAACTTGAAATTTGACCACTTGGTGGCATTTTTCGGTCATGCGTGAGTGGTTTTTTTTTTGTTTTGACTTTCCCTTACCCTAGAGAGATGGTCAAAGTATCTATTCTGGCATTTTCGGGGGTGCTGATTTCAAAAATCAAATCAAATTGGAGGTAAAATCGTGTTTTCAAGGTGAAACAGACTGTTTTGGGTGTTTCGCTTCCGAAGCAAATCGCCCAGCTCTCCACAACCTTAGAAAAAAAATTTTTTTGCGATTTGTTCTTTGATCAATGCACTTTGAGAAACAACTAAGTAGAACATTTGCATATTTGCAGAAAAGAGGTTATGTAGCATCACAGTGTGCAGACAAACACAAAATAAGTAACAGATAAAAAATTGAAGACAAGTTCTGTTTTGAAAAACCACAAACCTAAAATTATTGAGTAACTATCTTAACGCGATGTGATTGAGGGCGAGCTGAGTAGTTTTTGCGCGTGGTTAAAAGCGCAGTAGCAGTAAATAGCCAAATTAGCAACCCCTTAGAAGTATGTTTTAACTAGATTAGTGAGCTGACACTCTTGGTAACATTATACTTTTGGATGTAAATGCTTTGAAATTATTTGCAGCAATAAACTGATTTTTTAGGTTTGGTAAATAGCTTTTCAATAGTGTTTGGCATTTGTATGATCAATTTAATTTGAATAAAATGGCTGAAACACGTCCTTGTACTATTGGATTACTGACTAAAAAAAGAAACCGACTGTCACAAATCTACCAGAATTTTGTCCAAAGGTTTAGTCAAGTTTTTGGATATGGGTACTGATGACCAACTGACTTATTGGTGGCGTGCCGGATTACTTGAGGATATTCCTGAAGATGCCGAAATTTGTTTACATCATCAGAAAACTTTTGGCGATTACTTCCTTACACTTCCACTTCGTCCCAGAAGTGGAAGTCGTTATGATTTCCCAGGAGTCGACCACGAAGGACGTCAAACTTGTCGGTTACTTCCTTACAGTTAAGAGAAAATGTTTAGATGTATATGGAATTCATAAAAAATCAACACCACAGGGAATTCACCAAATTTCGTTAAAAATGGCCTTTTTTTTGAAAAGCATGCACATGAAACATGTTCCCGGATTAAAACTTTGTCGAAAATGCTATGGAATGGTGCAAGTTAAAATGTAAGAACAACAAGACGTTCTCGACCAGCATTTGCTCGATCAAGCTTCAACTAGTAGACAATTTGCAGCTGATGTTCCAACACATACTGAAGAAGACCGCAGGCTATCAACATCTTCTGACGCAACATCTGCAAAGAGTTGCAGCAGTTCTATAGTCTTGCTTCAAAAATCCGAATCCATCAAGCGTTCAAATGATATCTTAGCTACAGCTGGTATTTCTCCGCTTAATTTGCACTCACTTCCAAAAAAGCAGCGAATGTCTTACGGTAAAAACAAAATTGTCAAAACGGTCCGAAACCTAAGCAGTGAATTTTCTACATCACTTGGTGTTTCAGCAATTGAAGTTGTTCCATTAGACGATCCTAATAGCAATTCAAGCCAAGAAATCACCAAAAAAAAAGCAGATGAGTTGGATATTTTGATAAATGAGCTGAAGGAAAAATTTGAAAATGCAAATCGTGAAGAACGAATAAAAATTTTAAGTTTGAAGCCAAGCTCTTGGAACATTCAAGATACTGCCAACTACTTTGGAGTTACAAGATATCATGTTGCACAAGCACTAAAATTAAAGGAGGAAAAAGGAATTTTGCCGGAGCCAAAATCAGTTGGAGCTAAATATCGTCTTTCAGAAGAATTAAAGAAACATGTTACAAATTTCTATTTGGGAGATGAGAATTCATTTGATCAAATCCGAATTATGCCTGGACAAAAAGATTTTGTCAGTGTTTCACGAAATGTGCATGAACAAAAGAGGCTTTTGTTGTGCAACATCAGTGAGCTGTACAGATTGTATCAAGAAAGTTATCCTAGAAACAAAATTGGAAAATCTGCATTTTTTAGTTTACGACCAAAACAATGTATAACAGTTTCTGCATCTGGAACACAAAATGTATGTGTTTGCGTAATCCATCAAAATGTTAAGCTACTAGTTGAAGGGCTTAATAAAGCAGTAAAAACCGAGCTTTCGTCATATCATGACTTCATAAAAATGGTGGTATGTGATAAAACAAGTAGAGAATGCATGTTGCACGGATGCCCCTCCTGCCCAGATGTCAAGGTTTTGGAAGATTATTTGAAGAACATGTTTCTTTCAAATGAGGTAGAAGAATTATTTTACCAACAGTGGGCTTCAACAGATAAATGCTTGATGCAAACCATAAATTCTACAACCAGTGAATTCATCGAACTTTTCGTGAAGTCAATTTTAAAATTAAAACGACATGCTTTTATTACTAAAACTCAAAGTTGTTTTCTCAAAGAACTCAAAAATGATCTTTCCACAAATCACGCATTGGTCCTGTTCAGATGTGGACAAAGTAGTCGAAAAATCTACTTAAGTAGAAGTATTGTTACTTACTCAAAAATGCCTTTCAAGTAAAAGTAGAAGTATGGCGAAGCATTTCCACTTAAGTAAAAGTAGGAAAGTAGTCAAAATTAATTCTACTTAAGTAATGAAAGTAGAAAGTAATTTTGAATTTCACGTGTTTGTTTATTCTTCGAAGGTTTGCTGTTGTGACGCTTACGATCAGTATTCAAGCAAAGCCATACTTACGGTAGCATATCAAAAAATCAAAGTTTTATTATTCTCTTGAAATTACACCGAAGCGTGTTACGAGTACGATTTAGTAGGGACTCTGGGCTCATCTCCACGCCTGGACAACACAGCTTGAGAAGAAATGTCGCAGCGATGGCGAGTCGTTAGCAACACTGTTCGTTAACCGGCTAGGGAATTGAACCGCAGACGGGCCGCAGCAAACGCAACGCCGTTAACCGCTAATCTTTTTCGTATGAACCAGGAGTAATGCGCATGTCTAGTTTGTCTACTGTACCATGCTAATCAGGATTCGGTATGCTTTTTTTTTAGTGAGACTGAGTCAACACCTGGTATTTGATGCAACGCAAAAACACACTACCCTAGATGACCTGTAAATGAATCGTCGTAACAATTCAATAAGTTTCGTAGTACTGTACAGTAAAACAAACTCGATACGTACTTATTGTACACGTTGTGAGGTGGAATAATGTACACTACCTAACGGTCGAGTTCAACAATCCATTTAAACTTTTATTGGATTAAACCTGCTATGTATAACGTGAAGTAAGCCAATCAGCAGGTCACCACAGATTCGTAACATCTAATTCGTATAAATCTTCAACCGGGTATACGATATACCAATTGGTATGCGAAACGTTAATTATGGTACTCGATATACAGAGGGTATACGAAACAAAACTGCGATCTCCAAAAAAAAAAAAAAGAAAATGGTCCCCACTTACATTCGGGCTAGATTCGGTCCAATTTCGCCCAAATCTAAGCATTAAAAATCGGATCTACAAAAAAGTCTACACCGCTTACACGGGCTAGAATTTTTTGTGGAGTAAACAAAGTTTTCGAAAATCGCAAAAGGTATACCACATAAAAAAGGTTAAAGAGCACTGATCTAAACAATGCATTACTCTGCTCGAATGGCTAATTGTATAGCTCGCATGCCTCTAGAGCGGTAAATGACAGTTACGCAAATGACAGTAGGCTGCTAAGATAGTTTAAATACAGGCTAGTCTAAATCTTATAATTTATCAATGCTGGTACTACGGTAGTAGCCCAAACGCTTACCGGTAAATACTGGCAGCTATAGGCCTAAGTGAAGGCTTTCAACTACCGGTATCTATCTGCAATACTTCTTTGGAAAACCTAACAAACAATAAAGTACATAATAATACTGCGCCCATCTAAAACAAAGAAATTCCAGAAAACCTTGCCAAACCTCAAAATTGCGGCTCATTACCGGTACATAGACTGTAATCACAGCGTACCAGACTTCTGTTTCGCGTCCTGTACGAACATGTTTTCGATAAGCAGAGTTGCCAGATATAATGAGACAAACAAAAAAACTTCAAATCGTGGTCATTGGTCAAATCATCATCAAAAAGGATTGGCTAGGTGTTTACTTCTACTTTACATAAAAATCATTACTACTCAAGTAGCGTTACTTCGAGAGGATTTTACTTGAAGTAAAAGTAGAAGTATCAGAAATGAAAAATACTTAAGTAAGTCGCTCGTTACCGAAAATACTACTTAAGTAGAACTACTTCGTTACTGACCACCTCTGGTCCTGTTAGACTTTGCTGAAAATTATAGTTTTGTAGTTCAAGATGAAGCACAAAGTTTTCACTGGAATAACATGCAATGTTCCATTCATCCCGCAGTGATATACTACATTTATGATGGGCAGCTGACCAGTAAAAGTATGTGTATTGTTTCGGAAGATCTGGAGCATGACGTTTCTTTTGTCTTTGAAGTACAAAAAGCAGTGGTGAAGTGGATCAAACAAAATGTCAGCAGCGTAAATAAAATCACCTATTTTTCGGATGGCTGCGCTCAGCAGTACAAAAATTTTATGAATCTTTGCTGCCACTTTGAAGATTTTGCAATAAATGCATACTTGGGTTTTTTTTTGCCACCAGTCATGGAAAGTCGCCGTGTGATGGAGTTGGTGGGACTGTGAAGCGCATAGTAAAACGAGCAAGTCTCCAACGATCTTCAAGTGATGCTATTTTAAGTGTAACTGCTTTTCATGAGTATTGTTGTAAGAACATTTCTGGTATCGAGTTTTGCCACATTTCAACATCAGCTTTGGAATACACACGAGAAAATTTGAAGAAACGTTTTGAGGGTGGAAGCACTATACCAGGAACAAGATCATATCACATTTTTGAACCACTACAAGCTGGCATTATTGGCTACAAATATGTAGCATCAGATGCAAACTATGCAGGCCAAACCAACTTTTTCAACTATCCCAGTTTTGTGCTTGTTAAGCCTATGGATTTTGTAGCCTGTGCCTACAACGGTTGTTGGTGGATTGAAATAGAGCTTAGCACAAATGATGATTTGAAAGATGCCCAAGTGAAGTTTATGAAACCAGCTGGTCCTTCATCGTGCTTTTTATGGCCAATTTATGATGATATTTGTGATATCCCTTTCACAGATATTATCTGTAAAGTTCAGTGTCCTTCTACTCATGGTAGTGGGCGCTCCTACCAACTATCAAATGACTGTCTGCGTAAAGTTACAGAAAAATTCAGGAAATGGTAGTTTTCAATATTTACTGAATTGTAGTGGCAAAGAGCTCAATATTAGTAGCGAAATTTGGTCAAGAGTGCATGAATACATTATGTAGCCTGTTTTATCGTGATGATTTCACTTGCCTTAAGATAAAGCACCGACAAAAAAAACTTTTTTGGTGAGTTAGCTCGCTGTAAATTTAATCGATTTTTTCATAGATTTAGCAGTGTTGTATAATGCATTATTAGCCCCACTTAACTATATCTTGCTATTATATTATCAAAAAATGTCCACGGCTATGAACAGCATTTAATCTTACGTCTTGGTTTTGAATGACTATGACATTTTAAGTAGCTGCGTGTAACTGTTTCCTAATTTTTGCTTATTATTGTTTTCATTTCAAAAGTGAAATTGGTCGGCTTTGTAACAAAATATTCAGTTATTTGGTATGTTTTCTATGATACACAACTTCCCATACAATAACTAGTGTTTTACCTGTTTATTTGCAGTACCTTCCGTACTGCTTACGCTACTTTGCATACCACAATTTTTGAAAAGGGCAAATATTCTTAGATGTTACATTGTTTGTTCGATGATAACTTTACATGATACTCATAAATGCATTCTGACTTGTATAACCATAGATACATGTTAGTTCCAAAATACTATGTGCTTGAGTATGTTTTGAGATTTTGTTTTGTGGTTTATGCTGTATGTTTAATGCTTCAGAAACGCAGAAGTGCATTTTCTTAAAAATTTTATTTTAATCCATTTTTATTAGATTGCATTGAATTTAAGTGACTATTGATTTTGTAATTGTGCTGAATTCACCTTGGCACTACTACTAAGTTTATTTGCAGTATAGTTCTGAATGTTGATTTGAATTGGGAAAAAAAATTTTCACTTGATTTATAAAGATTTTCTTGTGAGTTGGTCAAAATATGCTCAAGTTGCAGCATCATTTTCATTGGCTACACCGCTATGTGGACTGAGTGGCTTTCTAAAAAATAATTCTTATTTTAATTAGGGCCCCCACAGTTAGCATTATTTATAGTGAATGTTTGAAATATGCAAATGTTCTACTTAGTTGTTTCTCAAAGTGCATTGATCAAAGAACAAATCGCAAAAAAAATTTTTTTTCTAAAGTTGCGGAGAGCTGGGCAATTTGCTTTGGAAGTGAAACACCCAAAACAGTCTGTTTCACCTTGAAAACACGATTTTACCTCCAATTTGATTTGATTTCTGAAATCGGCACCCCCGAAAATGCCAGAATAGATACTTTGACCATCTCTCTAGGGTAAGGGAAAGTCAAAACAAAAAAAAACCACTCACGCATGACCAAAAAATGCCACCGAGTGGTCAAATTTCAAGTTTGATTATCTCGAAAACCACTTGGCCTAGAACGCTCAAATTTTTTGCAAAGAAATTACTTTGATGAGATCTATCACCATACAAAATTTCAAGAAAATCTAAAGACATGGGTTTTTGGAATGTAAATTAAGCATGGAATGACCCTTTTGAAAGAGACTCATCTTGTTAGCCTTTCTACACATTGGCCAGCGGCTCTTCTACGGGGCGGATCCTTACTTCGTAAGTGTTTTGCTTATCTTGCTTGTTGACCGGTATTATCCTTTTGCTACCTTGGACGCTAATTCAGGTATCTAGAATACTACAGACTGATCATATAGTTAATTTGACTATCATCATGCTGCAATTGTGATTACTTTCCTATATAACCCGAGATTAGAATTGCTACTAAATCGATTTTACTAAATTGCTCTACGTCGTTTGAATGTATGATCGTACGTATAAATCTTTATGCTAATGGATAAATTAATTGTTTCACAAGTGTGTTATTTTACTCGTATTTTAAATATCTGTGTTTATTAGGATTACGAAAAGCAAAGGAGTTACAAATACAGTCGATAAAATTTTGTAAACAAAAGAAAAAGACTTCGTAATTCCGAAACATAGCCTAGTAATAAAAACCTAGGCTAGGTTATGATTTGGACTGAAATGTAAGTGACAGCTTGATACTGACTGAGATCGCTAAGCTATCAAACAGTCTACTTTTTTTTCAGCTCGGATCTGTTGTGCTGACCAGATCAACTAATTAGTGCGCAGCAAAATGACGCAAGGCAGTTTTGCAGCCTAATAATGGCGTTGATTTAGGTTAGAACTGGGAAGACGTTGCCAAGGACGCTAAGGCTATCAACGTCAGGTTTGCCAATAAAAATCAATAAAATTTATAACATTAGAGGCTCCGACGTCGTGTTTGAAGCAGAATATCTTTAGAACGGCTGGGTTTGGAAGGATGGAGTCAACGTCAAGCTAGTTTAATGCAAATGGCCTCACTTTAAATACCCCATTGGTTTGGCCTTCAGTCCTCGTTTAATTCCTGGTTAAGTGGAAAACACGTTTAAAAGCATGCAGATTTCGGTTGAATTTTCGAATGACTTAACAAAGTGTACTCTTACATTTACGATCTATCGCTTTTTTCTCATTAGCTCAGGTTAAAAACAACATTTTGACGATTCGACAGCGTCATGTGTATGGTGTAGTGGATAAGGCGCGCCTGTGACAAGGCTCGCGCTTTGATTCGATTCGCGATATGTTCTTTTATTTATTCATTTTTCAGAATATTGCATTAGAGTTAGGGTTCGGGCAGTGATGCCAGCCTGAGAGATAGCAAATCAAAGTGCTAAAAGAAAGGGAATATACCCCCGGTTACGGAATATACCCCGGGAATATACCCCCGGTTACGCCACTGGAACCAACGCGTTTCTGTTTTATAGAGAGCGCACTTTAAAATTATTCCAAACCGTGGTTGTAATTGTGTTTTTTACTTTTAAAAGTTACTCAATAAAAAAAATGATAGAAAGTGATAAAAAAAAGTGTAACAATAGAATTATCTACAATTAATCGTAAAAAAGCAAGCGTCGTTTAAACAATTGCATTTTGGCTCGCTTCCAAAAATCGTCTGTGTGTTTGTATTTGTAAAAGCGTGTGTTTGTAATTGCATATGAAAACAATGAATGCCAGTTACAGCATCAAAATCAAAAAAATTAAAGCGCATAAAAATCCAACTATAAAAAAACGTGATGAGTGAAAGCAGTTGTTATCTGAGAAAATGAAATAAACATCACAGTTGCTAAATTGACAGCCCTATTAATTAATCACTCCTAGATGAGATGGTTGAGCTACACTCAGGCAATAAGCCCCAACCCTCTAAATATGACGCGTGTCTGAATGATTAAAAAAAATGAACTGCTTCCATTCAACCCTGATTCAAATAAATTCTTTTCAACCATATCAGAGTGACTAAATAAAACTATTTTTCTAACATCTCTAGTGTCATCTACCCAGCCGAAATGGAAAGAGCGGTGGCAGCGGACAAAAACTTGGTATCTGGATACGTTCTGTTTCTGGAGGTGCTCACTATGCTTCGATGACTTCCAAACCATCCTGCTCTTGGTGAGTGTGGCGTGGATCCTTTGGTGAGTGTGACGTGGATCCTTTGGTGAGTGTGACGTGGATCCTTTTCCTGCCCATTGGTTCTCAAGCTGACATGGGAGTGTTCGTTAAGTGAAGGAACAGTTTCAGTATTTTGGTTCCGTTAAAAATTGAAATTGGTCTATCAGTTTTATTCCCGGTACTAGAACTTGCTGACACTAAGCGTAGGGCAGAAATAACGGAATTTTTGCAGAAAAAAATCTTAAGTGTGATGTTATCCTATCAAACAATGTAGGATCTGCAAGCTATTATTTTTTTTATTTTCGTGTTTAAAAAAATGCTAAGATAAACAAAACCTTTGTTTCAACTGCAGTTGTTTCTGTTATTGGTCAACAACCACTGGCTTGCCCGTATTCTACCATGCTTTCCTTCAGGTAAAAGTTTCCAAATTAATGTACTTGACAATTGGTGAGTACCAGGATCCAGCTCTTAATCGTCGCGGTGCAGTCCCATGCTTTCGCAAAATAGCGTGTGGTATTAAAATGGCTTGAACCCTCCGAGAGCCGAGGGTTCAATTCAAGTTGTTTGATTGAAGCATTTCACCAAGCGCTTTGAGAAGTGAGCAGCAGTACGACTGTTTGCATTTATCCAATCTCGCGTGTTGAACAAGAACACCGCATATTACATTCTGTTCCGCGATCTACGATAAGTTGCAGGTTTTAACACAAAAACTCAAGTTTTCCTAGGCATATTTTTTGCAAAGCATGAAAGTATGAAAGTTTGTTCTTGGTTCCCGTACGGGGACCACGGCCAGTTCAGAGGCAGCCCAAAGAGACGCCCGATCAACAAGAAAGACCTGTACTAGACCTCTCTTATTCAATTAGTCAACTCGACTCAATCCACCTACAAGACAAACCCAGGGCTTGGTACCGTAGCTTAAATAAGAACTGAATAGTCAGCTTTTAATTTTCAAGACTAGGATATATGAAGTAAATAATTATTGCTAGTGAGACTGCCAAGGATGGCAGTACGGTACGGTACGTTCAGAATTTGCGTACGACGCACCTCGCACCTTAAACCGTAACATACCGGTGTACCGTAGTTCAGTTGAATTTTTGAAGCCTACCAACGTACCGTACCTTTTTTTTTGCGTACCGTACCTTCAATCAATCCGGTTAAGTTACTATCCATTAATGACATATGCGACTTGTGTTGACGTGTTTTTGTTTATATCAGATTCGTAGAGAGGTACTTGAACTTAGTAACATGTTGAACTTAAAAACTACTGAGCTTTATATGCAGATACTTCATTCAAGACCGTCAAAATCTTATAGAACAAAAAATATTAACATCTAGAGCTGATTTTTTATGCTTTAGGAATTTTTATGTTTAGTGAAAAAAAAATGACAAGTTGTTTGCGAAATTTCAGTTTTGTTAACAACAAAGACATCGAATAGACTATTGCCACAATGATATTAATATTTTTTTGTATTCTTGTACAGCAAAGATATCTACATTTGTTTAGTAGGTGAAATTGATTTTAATGTATAGGAAACCTGTTTACATGTCGCCATTTACGTGGCGTTATTGCAATGCAATTTGTTAGTACTTTTCTCCTCAATAATAAAAAAAAAACGGCGCAATGTGCGAAAAGTCTGGGATTTTTAAATCGCTGCGTATTCAGCTAAAGTGTCGCAGTTGGTTCTGTTCAAATTCTTTTTCTACTTATGACATGCCTTGATAGTCCTAGGTTCCTAGCATCTATGGTATGGGGCGCCGTTTGTGTGTGCTAATTTTTGCTATGTTTTTTTTTTATTATTTTAATAAATAGACGTTTTAATTAAATATGCAACAACAAATATTCAAAACAAATATTGTAAAAATAAATATTGTAAAATTTTTGCTATGTTTATTTTTGCCGGTTTATTTTTGCATGTTTATTTTTGCAGGTTAATTTTTGCCGATTTATTTTTGCTATGTTTATTTTTGCCGGTTTATGTTTGCATGTTTACTTTTGCCGGTTTATTTTTGCCGGTTTATTTTTGCAGGTTTATTTTTGCCGATTTATTTTTGCATGTTTAATTTTGCATGTTTATTTTTGTCGGTTTACTTTCGCCGGTTTATTTTTGCATGTTTATTTTTGCCGGTTTATTTTTGCTATGTTTATTTTTTCCGGTTTATTTTTGCATGTTTATTTTTGCATGTTTATTTTTTGTCGGTTTAGTTCGTGTCCATGGACAGTTTTTGCTTGTTTAGTTCATGTCCATAAATAGCGGGATTATCAGAACATGATGCGGAAGAGTCTTCAAAATCGTGTGATGGAGAGATGGTAAGAGTTAAGGACTAGGGCATTTGCAGATGCACTTTGCAGCTGTTCGGCTTCAACGTAGGCATACCCGAGCGCTGTTCGAGACTTACCAGTACAGAGTGCCGGAACTGTGTTTGGTGTAGGCTACTGATGACTTAATACGCTACAGGAGTTAACTGGCTAAGGTATCGTAACGGTAATACCGTATGCTTTCTGCCTACCTACTTTAGCCTATCTGTTTATTAGCAGATTAGTAGACAGTACAGCGCAGTTCTGCTAACCGAAACTCCGAAGCGGGTGAGGATTCATCCGACATGTAGCGGCACCTTCGCTTTCCCGTGATAAGAGGATAAACATGGAATCAATCAATCAATATGTTATGTGTTTGGTAGGTCTACTCTGTAGACCTACCATGTTTATCCTCTTATCTCGGGAAAGCGACGGTGCCGCTACATGTCGGATGAATCCTCACCCGCACCGTCGCTTTCCCGAGATAAGAGGACAAACATGGAATCAATCCATCAATATGTTATGAGTTTGGTAGGTCTACTCTGTAGACCTACCATGTTTATCCTCTTATCACGGGAAAGCGAAGGTGCCGCTACATGTCGGATGAATCCTCACCCACTTCGGAGTTTCGGTTAGCAGAACTGTGCTGTGCTGTCAACTAATCTGCTAATAGGTTAGCCTATACATAAACAGATAGGCTAAAGCAGGTAGGCAGAAAGCATACGGTATTACCGTTACGATACCTTAGCCAGTTAACTCCTGTAGCGTACTAAGTCATCAGTAGCCTACACCAAACATAGTTCCGGCACTCTGTACTGGTAAGTCTCGAACAGCGCTCGGGTATGCCTACGTTGAAGCCGAACAGCTGCAAAGTGCATCTGCAAATGCCCTAGTCCTTAACTCTTACCATCTCTCCATCACACGATTTTGAAGACTCTTTCGCATCATGTTCTGATAATCCCGCTATTTATGGACATAAACTAAACCGACAAAAAATAAACATGCAAAAATAAACATGCAAAAATAAAGCGGCAAAAATAAACATGCAAAAATAAACCGGAAAAAATACACCGACAAAAATAAACCAGCAAAATTAAACATGCAAAAATAAACCGGCAAAAATAAACCTGCAAAAATAAACCGGCAAAAATAAACATAGCAAAAATAAACCGGCAAAAATAAACATGCAAAAATAAACCGGCGAAAGTAAACCGACAAAAATAAACATGCAAAATTAAACATGCAAAAATAAATCGGCAAAAATAAACCTGCAAAAATAAACCGGCAAAAATAAACCGGCAAAAGTAAACATGCAAACATAAACCGGCAAAAATAAACATAGCAAAAATAAATCGGCAAAAATTAACCTGCAAAAATAAACATGCAAAAATAAACCGGCAAAAATAAACATAGCAAAAATAAACCTGCAAAAATATTGACTATTTAATAAATATCCAAAAATTTTACAATATTTATTTTTACAATATTTGTTTTGAATATTTGTTGTTGCATGTTTAATTAAAATGACTAGTTATTAAAATAATCAAAAAACATTGCAAAAATTAGTATACACAAACGGCGCCCCATACTATGGGCAATAGTTATGACATCACAATTGGCCATACTTGTGAATGTGACTTGTGACATCATAATATAATTGTAACGACAAATTAAGAGGCTATAATGATTTTTTGAGAATAGCCTATACTGCGATTGTGCTCTTCGGGCACGGTCGCACGAATCTTTATTGACAGCCGCATGTTGTACATAAAAGGTTTAGTAGACACATTCAAACACCGTACCAACGTATCCTACCCGTACCATTACAAAATAGGTGTGTTGTACTAACGTACCGTACCTGTACCATTACAAAATAAGCGTACCGTACCGTACAGCCATCCTTGGAGACAGCAACATTATTTGCCGGTGTTAGCCGATGACACCGGCTTCTAAAACTAATTCGAGAGCCGACTAATTCAAAAACAAAATCTGGTAACCGAAAATTTGACTTACTTAAAGCTGGAACTACGGCCTACGAGAGGGGGTTGAGAGAGTACATCATACCCGGGCCAGAAACCAGGGGGGTCGGAATCAGGGGCCCGGGGGGAGAACCTATATGTTCGCGTGCACCCAAGTACAAGTCGTTTGGTTTGCAGGCCAAACTTGGTGAAGACCTTTTTTATTGTTTATTTGCTGGTTTACACCTATTTTCAGGCTAAAAACAAATCAGGTCAAGTGTATTTATTTGAACCGTACAAAGCAATAAGCACTCGCACCGTTCAGCAATCATTAACTAATGCAGCACAAAAAATTCGAAATATTCACAAAGGTAGAAGAACGAAACAACACTAAAGCAAGCACGACCAGACGCCCGGAAGGGACCAAGAGTCATCAAGCCACAGGCGCCAGTGACGAGCGAGCATAGACCCAGATAATTGTGGTATAAAATTTTTTGGCAATAGCAATTAATTTGAAAAACAATTTCTTGATTTGAACATTCAATACTTAATTTATCACGCTTTTGCGCGGGCGATATTTATAAAACAAAAAGGGAAAATTATTGAAATGTTATTGAGGTGCCACAATAAGGAGATTAAGCAGAAGATTTTGATCAACCGTAAATTTTAATTTTACAGACTTATTCTCGATTCGAATTTTGGGCCCAATAACAATAATTAAGATGCACAGAGCTGGACAGCGCTGTTTCGAGCTTTTAGCTCTCATCGGCAGCCCTCAGCTTCTCTAACAAAGTTATTCCTCAGCTGGACGAGACTCTTGGCCGAACTGGACCAACCTTAAGGCTTTGCACAGCGGCAGAGGGTTTGTAGGGAATAAACGATTTTTCACTTGTGGTATTCAAAATAAACAAGTGAAAAAATCGCTGAACCCTTGCAGTAAGGACAGCCATAGGCTATCCCTATTACAAGGGTTCCCCTTGTGTGACCACGGAAATCATAACCGACAAGTTTGACGTCCTTCGTGGTCGACTCCTGGGAAATCATAACGACTTCCACTGGCAGTTAGGTGGCCAGATCAACCACCAACCCTGCAGCTACAAAGATGTTAGAGAAGCTGAGGGCTGCCGATGAGAGCTAAAAGCTCGAAACAGCGCTGTCCAGCTCTGTGCATCTTATGACTCGAGCTGCTTTGTAGCTGGAGGGTTGGTGGTTGATCTGGCCACCTAACTGCCAGTGGAAGTTGTTATGATTTCCCAGGAGTCGACCACGAAGGACGTCAAACTTGTCGGTAACAATAATTAAACCGATAACGGAGCAGGTCAAATAAAGACAGCAGATAAAACCAAGCAAATCACAAGTAGCACACCGAAAGCATAGAATAGCGGACACGTAGCCTGAAATTGACAGAAACTTGATAATCGAGTGTTCGTGCAAGCACATTCAGTAAAAAATGAACAAAATTCAATTTATATCCCATTTTCATTAATTAGATAAGTTTTTAATTTAAGCTTATATTTTGAAAAGGTCTTTTTTTTTATTTGATTAAGAATATTTATTGGACAGAGCTGGACAGCGCTGTTTCGAGCTTTTAGCTCTCATCGGCAGCCCTCAGCTATCTTTTTCAAAGGTATTCCCAGCTGAACAAACATCTTGGCCTAACTGGCAAACCTTATGGGCTTGCACAGAGGCAGATGGTTAGTAGGGAATAAACGATTTTTCACTTGTGGTACTTTAGAAACAAGTGAAAAATCGCTGGATCCTTGTAGTAAGGACAGCCATAGGCTATCCCTACTACAAGGACTCCCCTCTGCGTGACCACGGAAATCAAAACTGCAATATCTTGACGTCCTTCATGGTCGACTCCTGGAAGTTGACATGGCTTCCCAGGAGTCGACCATGAAGGACGTCAAGATATTGCAGCAATATTTATTGGATTGGGAATATTTTTATTTGATTGGGAATATTTTTATTTGATTGGGAATATAATTCAAGATTTTAGCATCCTGACGATTAAAAGAATGTAGCAATTTATTGGAAGAAAACTGGCCGCGTCTCCGGTGAAGACCTTTTTTAGGAGGTCTTCAAATAATTTCCGGCTACGGGCTCGACAAAGGAGCCCGAGGCCCCCGATATCAGTCTTCGTAACCCCCGATTGCATTTCTTTCTGAGGCTGTGACTGAAACTCGAATTCTGTGTTGCAGGTCGTGGAGCACAAAGTTTTCGAATACGCCATAATGTTCAGCATCATTGCTAACACCGTGTTTCTAGCGATCGACCACCACGGGATCACAGCCGAGCTCGAATCGGCGCTTAACACCGGGAACACGGTGCGGGTTTGTGTAGCTAGCCACTTCGTTTATTTTGCTAAAGTCATCGAGATCTAAGAGTCGGTTTTCACAAACTCAAATTAAGTTTAAATCTGCGGGTTAACTAAGTCTTAATGGTGAAATATGGGCCCGAATAGCAATGGAGTTATTTGAGCATTTTCTGTTCAAACTTGGAAATTCAATTTATTTCAAGCCAATTGCGCGGAGAATCCCACGATTAATGTCAATTATATGATTCAGACGATTGCGTGGTCAAAAGGTAATAATCGAAGGGGGAATCCATAGGTTGCAGATTCGAACTCTGTGTGAGAGACGTTTAAGTGACTTTTTTGTAGGTGAACATATGACACAATGGCATAGTGTCAGGGGCCTTGCGCTTGGATGGTAATATCTATTTTTCGGTCTAAAATATACCAAAAGTACCAGGGGCCTCGCACAATGTACCGGTCCTGGTCGTAGATTCGAACCTTGTGTGCGAGAGCAACTTTTCGCATTGTTTTTTTAAGCATTCGCCGTTGTACTGGCGTTTCCCGAAACTTCCGAGCTGATATCTTATAAACACGGAAGCGATTAATTATTATCACAACAGCATAGTTGATCATCGTCGTAAGTATCAGTTGCTGCTTTGGAGTTATCATCTTAAAACATTTCCTATCCAATGACGTCATTTCATATGTTGTTTATTTCCACTAACCAATCAGCCATACGCAATTGTATGGCCGGGTATGTTTTGTTTGCGAAAACTCATACCTTGGGCTCTGTAGGCCGATCTCCTCAACGCACTAGGTCTGAACTTCGTTAGTTTAAAAATTTGAAAATTTGGAAAACTACAGGGCGTGTTAACTTACGATATTTTTGATGTTTGCCAGTCAGAGATATAAAAATGGTTTAATTGTAATTACATTGTAATTACATTTTATTCACCAAGTTGCCTTGGCCAGGAGACAGCGAAGGGACCTTTCGGTCTTCGAGTCAAGCTGCCACCTGCCCACCTGTCTACCACACACGGCGGAGGCTTCACACTGTCCCTTTTAATGCTGAACGTCAAGCAGGAAAGCTGTGAATACCAATTTTTCTAGTCTTTGGTTTGACCTGACCCGGAATCGAACCCGAGTCTACCGCTTCAGTAGCAGACGCTCTATCCACTCGACCACTGATCGGTTATGCTTTCTGGTCTATAAGCTACATGCGCGGAAGCCACGAGAAGAGTCAACAGTACGCGACTATTGGACTATTTAAAACAAGTGATGCGAAAAGCTGCCTTCTGGTGTCTCTTCCCTAAGCTTAGGTACTGGTACAGTACTAGCCTATAGGCCAGAACGCGCGCAAACGATTAAACTACAATGCAGTACGTTATATTGCCAATCTTGACTTCTGGATACGAGCGTAACGCTTACGTTTTTTCACAGCTCCATTATGCCTTATCATTAGTCCTGGACAATAGAAGACTAGTTCAATTATTTTCAGGTGTTCACTGTCATTTTCACAGTAGAGGCGACGCTTAAAATTTTGGCCCTTGGTCCAGTGACGTACGCTAAGAGTTTGTGGAACGATTTCGACTTCATCATCGTGATGATTAGCCTCATCGAACTCATCCTTGAATTAACGGGCAGCATCAGTGGGGGAACAGGTTTATCCGTGCTCAGGACTCTCAGATTGGTTAGACAATTAAGCTCATTATGGTTTATTGATTGCTCATAAGCATTCGTCAATTTTTGCGGCAAGAAAAGTTGCATGTATAAATTCTTGATTTGAGTATATATAATAATTCTCGACGCGAACATTCTTCACAATGCAGAACGAGTTATTACGATGGAGACATCTTTGTGACGTATGCGTCAAATGTGCGACGCAAATTGGAAATGGCAAAACTTTCCAATTTAATTTTCAATTAGAAGCGCGATTGTTCTGTAATCACTAATCAACACGAGTTTTTGCTCATAAAAAATGAATGGATACAAGTAGTGGTTTAGCAGTGAACTGCAGATTATTTATATAAACATGCTGGTTCATTGCGTGTTTTTTGCTTCTCCGGCAGGTGTGGATTTTTGATGCTATATTACGCATCGAGAGTAAAGTCATAATACTTCTTTTACCTACAAAAATTGATACTTTTATGGTACTTCTTTTACGAGCAATTTACGTAATTCCACAATTTTACGTACTTTAATATTTAATCTAAAATGGTGCAAAATCGTACGATAAATCAATCTGACTGCCTGTCAGGCCCGTAACTCTGCCCTTTGGTAAAAATTAATTCTTAAGTAGAAAATTTTCTTTTTTGACTTTTTATACAGTTTATGTTAGTCTGCAGCAATGTTACTCAGTCTGTGGTTGATATCAGGATTTCAACAGTGCTCGATAACGAAGAGTTAGGGCAAATATCACTGCAGATTTTTTTGGCCCACAAAACCTTTTCACTCTTTTACTTATCCCAGTTTCAAACTATCTACTCTACGGCTTTTGTTGTTGTTTTTATTTCTCACGTCATTGTTTTACGTGACGTAACTGTTACCGCTTGTTTTATTCAAATCTGTGCCAGTCCAATGCAGCTCATCTTGCTTGGGAAGTTTTGAGCTAGTTCTCAAATTTTAGGCTGTTGGATTTTAAGCTTTGAACTTTAGATTTTAATTGTCAACTGTCACTTTTTAAATTGCTTAGATTTACTTCTGATGGTTCCATTTCTCGTGAAACGTACTGTCGGGTATCATAGATTTTTAATGTTTTAACAGCATGGTAAACTGGTGTGATCATAGGTACTCAGTATGATTTGGCTGAAGATTCTGAAATGTCCATTGTCCAGTGTTAGGTAAAGTTTAACATAGATTTCTGCATACAAGTAATTATTAATTGCTACGTTAAACGCGTTTTTCATCTTATAGCTGCGTGTATTCCGGCTTGCTAGGATGTGGGGTACAATGCAGAAGTTAGTGGAAATCATCTGGAAGACCCTGGGGGCGGTTGGGTACTTGACTATCGTTCTGTTTCTCATTCTCTACATCTTCGCGGTCATCGGTGAGTGGAGGTTTGAACTCGAATCAAAATTTATTTAAAGGCGGTGAATCATTCAGCCAATTCCGGTGGTTTACAATAGCTAAAATTGAACTATAATTTTTGATATTTTTTGTTTTGATTTTGAAGTTGCGTTTGCAAAGATATTCAACAAATACAAAAAGATGTCCCCCAAAAATAGTTTTTGGAAACGCTGAGTTTTGATCTTCCCGCCAAAACCACAGTAGGCCTAATGGTTTAGAGAACTGTGGTAGGCCTAATAGTTTAGAGATAGTTTATTTCTAAATAGTTTAGGTCTAATTAGGCCTAACTATCTCTAAACTATTAGGCCTAATAGTTTAGAGATAGTTCCGCCTAATAGTTTAATAAGATTACAGTAGGCCTAATAGTTTAGAGAACTGTGGTTTTGGCGGGAAGATCAAAACTCAGAGTTTCCAAAAACTTTTTTTGGGGGGAAATCTTTTTGTATTTGTTGAATATCTTTGCAAACGCAACCCCAAAATCAAAACAAAAAATATCAAAAATTATAGTTCAATTTTAGCTATTGTAAACCACCGGAATTGGCTAGATGATTCACCGCCTTTAACGCCATTTGATTTTGGCTAAACTTGAATCTTCACCAACAATACTGCATAGCAAATGTCGAAGCGATATATTAGAACTTGTAAACTATGCGAAATACGCTTCGTCCGTGAATATATGCTATTGGAAGTTGTATAAAAATTCTTGTTATTCCTTGAATTCGTTCTAAGCTATTGTGATGCCCCCTTTCCAATTACCTGTTTTTATTTACGCGAAAAGTTACTATTTTATTTAGCCTTGGAACTTTCGCAAAGAGGGTTCCCATGAAACGGCTTTGATCATGGAAATAGTTAAAAATCATTCAAAATCACTAATTTTCCTTCAAAATAGACTTTATCTTTGCCCACCTCAATCTCATATCAATCGCTCTTCAATGAATAAATGTGCCGTGGCGATAGCTTGGCTGGTAGAGTGAAATGCTGCTGGCTGCTCCCGTTTCAATTTGCGAACTAGCAATGCGTTGCTTTGACCGTGGGAGAATCACGCATATTTTCCACTATGGTCAAGAAGTCGACCCGTTGTGGTGACCCAGCCTGGCGAAAGACTTGCAAACAGATCCGAAAAACGGGTGCTTGGCGTTGGTGTGGCTGGACAGACGCAGAGTGCCTGGTTCAAACACATGATGCATTAACAAAAAGTTAACTAAAAGGTAGTAAAATGTTAGGGCTGCTTTTTGTTTTTTTTTGTTAAAATGCTGTGCTCGAATCATTTCTAGCAAACGCAGTCAGTCTACACAGCTCATCTTCATCGCTTTATAAATTGCTTCGGCACAGCGACAATCATCAACGGAGTCCTAATGCTGCCACTCCTGGTGATGCATAATATGGGATTGTTTGATTGCAGGCAAGCAGCTCTACGGCAGTCAATACGCAGCCAGCGCCTCGAAGTTCGACGACAACATGATCCCGCGCTGGAACTTTGTCGACTTCTATCACTCCTTCCTCCTGGTGTGGAGAGTCATGTGCGGAGAGTGGATCGAGCCGCTACATGAGTGCCTCCACATCACAAACGGAGATGGACTTTGTATCGTTCTCTTCCTTCTTATCTTTTTCATCTCCAATTTTTTGGTAAGTTTTGCGCATTATGAAAAAGTAAATCGACATCGAGTAGCAAAGTTAAGAAACTCACGTTGCTAAGTGCTTTATATTCAACATGCAGTTAAACAAACTTTCGATGCATCTGATCTGACACAGTTGCGAATTGAATACATGAGGCTCGTGTTAAAAAAATCCGATGAACAAGAATCTCCACCACTAACAAACCCTTTAATTAAAACATATATCGTATTTCAGTACTTTCTAAAATGAATTCCGAAGTTGTTACAGCTGTATTCAGTAGCGTGGAAAAGAGGGGGCCATTGTGCTATATCCCCACTTAGGGCCATGGCAAACAGGCAAAAACCGTAAGAACAACGTTAAAATTAGCGTTCTTAGATTAAAATGGAGCGCACAATGGAAAAGATATTTGCTAATTGCTACCTGCCATTTTAGCGTCATTTTAATTAATTTGGGGGTAGCGGTAGTGCCGATTTCAGATTTTTGCCCAATGCCCGTATTTTGCAGTCTCAAAAAGTTTTTCAACTCAAGATCACTACATCCTATGTATTGCAGCAAAAGACAGCTCTATTTGATACCCAGTGAATAACGTTTCAAGTGGAAAAAGAACTGTACCACACCATTTCCAGCATTTGAGCCCTGACCGATCAGTGGTCAAGTGGATAGAGCGTTTGCTACTGAAATGGTAGACTCGGGTTCAGTTAAGTCCAGTCGGGTCAAACCAAAGACCATAAAAATTGGTATTCACAGCTTTATTGCTTGACGTTCAGCAATTAAAGGGACAATATGAAGCCTCCGCCGTGTGTGGTAGACAGGTGGCAGCTTGACTCGAAGACCGAAAGGTCCTTTTTGCTGTCATCTGGCCAAGGCAACTTGGTAAATAAAATGTAATTACAATTACAAAAAAATACAATTATGAATTACAAAAAATACAAACAAAGGCTGAAAAGGTTTGATATCGATAGGACAAAACATTTTAAAAGGCCTAGTGGGCTACCCTAGTTCTCTGATTTGGGTCATAACATATTAAAAGACGGCTAGTCATGCGGTAGCATCTCAAGCAGCCACTGGGCCAGGTTATATTTCAGATGTTTTCCTGCCAATACCAATTACAGTTTAGCGTTTGCTGGTTGGTAAGTTGCAAATAACTGGTCTGTCACCTAAGCTACAAAACTCTTACTTTTCCTTGGCTTTAATTTTGTATTGTAACACAAGGAAGGATGACTAAACAGCTTGTGCACTTCAGTTGTTTTTCTGCTTATTTTGTGTATGTTTGCTTATTTCTTTTAAACCAAAATTTAACTTAAAATGGACTTAAAATTGAGTTACTTTTGTAAAAAACGTGAAAATCTTGCCTCCGGCTGCTAAGGAATCCACCCCATACCCCTATTGGTTTCCAGCGGCTGGGGCCTCAGCCCCTGTGACCCCCGAGTTGAGTTACATCTTTCGATCCATGCCCCCCTCCCCTTTTGAAATTCCTTCCTACGCCACTGGCTGTATTAAAAGCCCAGTCTGACAAAAGACCTGCAAATACAGGGTGTTCGGAAAGTCACTGTGTACCTTTCTAATAATTTTTTTATGTGAATGCACAGTGACTTTCCGAACACCCTGTAGAACCCAACAAAATGGTGGTTCATAAACACAAACGAAAGATCAATAAATGCTCTACCATACGCAGTGAAAATTTGAAATTTTTAGCTTGTGTAGTGTTCAAGTTATTATCCAAAAACTACAATGGGTCTCAGAAGCCATGCTTTTGTGAAGCCATTATCTTGGAAAAGGTTGAGGATCTTAGGGTTAATCTCTTAAACTTTTAGGTTTTAAACCTTTTCACCGCTATTCTATTGGCTGCATTTAACGTCGACAACATCAAAGACAGGAAAGAAAAACAGGAGACAGCGAAGAAGCAAAAACGTCTGGCTTTGAAGGTGATTTTAAATGAAGGAACTACTGTAGCTAAGCCGTTTAAATCAGCAAAGGCCGTAGTATAATGCAAACAAAAGCTTAACATGAAGATTAGTATGATGCAGCAATTGGGGGTATAATGCTCGGAACATCTAAATACTTTTTAAGTCAAATCAAATTGAAACATAGCTGGACGTTTTAAGAAGCTATTTTTCACATCAAAAGTTTAGACAATGTGAGAAGCACTGCTGTGATTGTAATTACACTTTACTCACCAAGTTGCCTTGGCCAGGAGACAGTGAAAAAACCTTTTGTTCTTCGAGTCAAGTTACCACCTGCCCATCGGACCATCACAGTCGGCGGAAGCTTGGAATTCAATGACAAATTTTCCTTTTAATTGTTGAACGTCAAGCAGAAAAGCTTCGAATACCAATTTTTATGGTCTTTGGTTTGACCCGACTGGGAATCGAACCCGAGTCTACCATTTCAGTAGCAAATGCTCTATCCACTCTACCACTGATCGGTTATAATGTTTGCTAATTCAATCAATCAATGGTTTATTTGCAATTTACCAAATGCCCAAAAAAAACCATTAAATTGCAATAACACAAACAAAACATTCGCGTTCAGGTCATTGCTGCGTTCCGTGACAATGCGGGGAGAAAGAAAGCGACGTCGAACGCCGTAAACCCTGAACAGCCCCCCGATTATTCGGCAAAAACAGGTGAGTAGCGGACTCGTTTCAATGGACTTAGTAAAAACCGAATTTTTGTTTAGATGCTGCTCACATTACAGCTGGATTCGAACTTATCTCTCCTTCAGTGACTCGATCACGTCGGGTCATTTTGAACAAAATTGATTCGAGTTATATTCGGAAAAAAGAAACGAGAAGTTACTTGAGTCTCTAAAATAAGCGACTCTAGTTGAGTCTCAAGTCTGTTATTAAAAAATAAAATAAAAAACGAAGATTTCACGCACCTTCGGATCCGTCTACTGTGATTAAATCACTTCGCAAAATTACATTTATTTAGGAAATTGAACTGTCAAGACATATTTTACAAAAAGAAGCATGATTGTTGTTGATTCTTAATTGTGAATAAAATTTACTGTATGACTATAGTCTTCTGAAAAAAAAGTCGAGTCAAGTATTTTTCATAAATGTGACTTGAGTAACGACAAAATGAGCCGAGTTGAGTCTGAGCCACCAAAAAATGCGACTTGTGTCTAATCTCGACTCGATTCGAGGCATTCCGTTCCTGGATTACCGGTAAAGAAAAACGCGCGAAACAAATTCTGAGCACATTCCAAGAAAAATTTTTAATTCCGCCAAGTTTTTGAAGAATAATTTTTTGCATGGGCACAAGTGCGTTAATCGTCAATTCGTTAAAAAGTTTTTCCATGTTTACCGACTAAATTAACTTCCGTTAAGTTCTGTTTACCTCCGTTAAGGTTTTTATCGTTAATATCTTGCACCAATCATCCATTCTATCGGTATAAACCAGTTTGCACTGGTAACACTTGAGGTTCATTAGCACGAATTTTATTGAAAGCGAACAAAGGAGCTCTTTGTTGTGGCAAATAATAAGCTGTAGCCTCGTAGGTATATTACTTACAGCTGTTCGCAATTTCCAAAGATTTTCAGATCGCATATTCGTAAGTGCATTCCAACTTATTTTTATCTTGAAATTATATTAGACTGTAAAATGTAACTTCCAAAACACAAAAAGACAACATAGCACTAAATATTTCCTTACAATCAGCTCAACAGCGTCAATACGTGTTCTGGAAGCGAGTGAATAAAAAGAAATGTAAATTACACCCAAAATATTAACAAATTAACGGACTTTATTAACTTCCGTTAATTAAAGCTGAAAATAACGGATTAACGTTAACGGAGGTGTGAAGTTTGTTAACGGACTAGTGGTAAACAAAGCTAACGTTTTGCATTAACTTGCCCACCTATGCTTTTTTGTTTTTACGAGTCTATCAAAGAACTAGTGAAAGCTGGACGAGAAGGCGCTACCTTCAGGACCAAAAAACAACTTGGTACGTAGTATCGTACAATTTGGATCTTTTCGACGCACGACTGTTTTGCGTCGTGATAGTTCGGTCAAGAAATTGACAGAGCTTTATGACCTAAGAAAACAGTTATGCTTTTGACTGTGCTGATACCGTAATCAATCATTTTTCCTAGCCTATGCCAAGGTCGTAAGTGGAGCCGGGCTTTTTGGGTCGGGTTCCGGCCTAAAGTTGACAAAAATTTCGAGCTTAATTTGGGCCTGAGACATGCTTTTTGTTTTAGGTACACAAAAATATAATCAAAATAACTTGGCAACATTTCTAAATTTTTCAAACCTAACTTAACTTTCGAGTTTTTTTGGCATGTTTTGGGCTTCAAGTTAGTTTTCGGGTTCGGGCTGGGTTTAGGCCTGAACTAGTCAGCCCGTTTACAACTCAGGCCTATGCGAACCTTGTAATTTGTAGCAAAATTGCAAATCTGGCAAAACTTATCTTCTGTCATAAAAAATGTTTTTTTGATTCAGGCATTGTCATGCCACCTCATGGGTGTGAAAATGTGAAAAGTGTGAAAATGTGAAAATTGTCTTAAGTTAATGGGAGCAATTAATTTCCATATACGCAGTACTTAAATTGTAGGGGGGACGCGTCCCCTCATCGAGAGTTAGCGTCCCCCCATCGAGATTTGGCGTCCCCCTATTGAGATTTAGACGTCCACCCAGCGAGATTTGAACGCTGGATAATCAGACAAAAAAGGGCCAGCCAACACGAATAAATTCTAAAAATTCTGGCCGAATGTAGTCCCAAACTGAGGCGAAGACTTGTTTTTGGGGTCTTCACTTGATTTCGAGGAAAAAACACTTCAATTTTCGGCGGAGACCTTTTTTTTGGTTTTCATTCAATTGCGGTGACGGAATTACATAATCTCCACTGAAGCTTGGTCAAGGCTTCAAAAGCGTCCCCCCATGCAAAATTTTACAATTTAAGTACTGCATATACGTATGTATTAATCACAATCAAAGTCTAAACTCAAACATGAAAAATAATAGTAAAATTTCAAAAGCAATTGAAATTGCACCCCAGAGCCCATGAGATACCTGGCAGGGTTTGGGTCGATGGATGAGTTGATACTTAATGTTTATACACTGGTTCTCTTTTGGTCTTGTGCGTAAAAAAAAAACACGCAAAAAGATGAAATAACTTGGCAGGCACTCACGCTTACTTGTACTACAGAATCAAACAACCAATATAGCCTACGTATGTTTAGTCTGTGGTTGATATCAGGGTTTTGTTTGCTTAGATGAGCAGATTTTTGTATTCAAAGAAGAGTTTTTTAATTGCGCTTTTGCAATTTTGTCTATTTTGTTGCAACAAGCTGATTAATTGCAGTTGAGCAAACCTCCGGCAATCAGAAAAGAAGGTGGATGGAAAGTTTCGGCGCTAATAGTCCACCAAGCACCAACATCTACGAGCTCACGCTGCTGCTGCGCGCTCAAAACAAGCAAGGTGAAACGAAATCACAACTAGATGATGCAAAGGGCGATAGATGGAAACGGAACGTTGCGATGGACGCTTCCGGGTGAGCTTCGGAGAAAGTTAAATTCGGAATCGATTCGAAAGAGCGTTGTCATCGCAAATAAAAGAACTCACAAAGCGTAATAATGCTTTACCAGCTAAAGCTGAGTTTAAAACTTCTACTTGGATTAATCGTACAAAAACTTAACTTGCGGTTTTTTTAAACTTTTCTTCATCATTTTTCGGTAAGCTTGTACGGGATATCTTTAACTATCCTAACTCAATTTGGATTTGAATTTCTGTTCGTTAAGCATTGGTAATTCAATGTGACTCTTACTTTTAGAACGCGGTCTGGCTCTGGAAGACGACCAGAATCTGGTCTTATTTATCCAAATCCTTCAGTCGTACCTAATTCGGAGAACTGGCAACGGAAGACGAATGGCCACCTTAGTTTCAGCCACACCTCGCTGCGAAGCTCGCATCTTCACTCAGTCAGCTTTTGCTCCAAATTCTACTGCTGCTGCTACACACCGCACGATCAAAATGCTCTGAGCGTCGGCAGAAGCCGCGCCACGTCGGTATCGCGAAACTCCGCTACAGTTGTTCAAAACATTGATGCAAGCGACAGCGACTGGGATTCGAGACGTTCGGGAAGTGTCTCGACGACCACTGTCAGACAAACAGAAGAAGAAGCGGAGTTGACGTCATCGGACTGGCTGCCACCAGATTGCTTACCATCTCTTCTTTCCGGCAGGTATGGACTACTCGTAGTTATCCTGCTAAGTGCTGTTTATGTTGTTTTGTATTGTTCCTCCGACATGTTTTGTTCTTTATGCCTGGTCTACAACACTGCACTTAAACAAGGACTGCTGGTAAAATCAATCGGGGTATCTAAAGTTAGGGCAATCGTACTAGATTAGATTATCGTGACTCCATTCTTCTTGACCCAGCCGTTTCAGAGATATTCTACTTCAAACACAGACATAGGGTCCTTCCTGATTTTAATTGGCAACCCAGACGTTGACAACATTGGCGACGCCATTCCAGTTCTATGCCAAGGCAACGCCGCAATTAGGTCCTTCAAAACTGTGTGGGTCTAGTTGTCAACCGTTCTTGAATATGTAATTCTAATTCAGCCCATAAAAGTCTATCGTCAATACTAGTAATTGCGATCAGTCTCGCAATTTATACCGCTTGATTTGGCAGAGCTTTATGGTTGTGCTGTTTTGTTTGAAGTAAAATACAAAAAGGGAAACGCCGCTTGCAAGTAAATTCGTGGCATATTGCAAATGTGCCAGGCACGTAGCCAGGACGGAATTTTTGGGGGACAAGCAAAAATTTGGGAGGAGGGCAATGTCTTCTCGCTGAAGACGTTCTCCAAAAAAAAAGGTCTTCACGGAATGGAGAGCTGATTTTGCACCCAAATTACAGTGAAAACCAAAAAAAAAAAAAAGAAAAAGGTCTTCACGGAGTTAAAAGCTGATTTTGGACGCCATTGCACATACATATGTTGCATGAAATTGTGTCAAAAATGACGTTCAACTCAAATTATTTGCCTATTTGGGGGGGCAAAGTAAAATTTTGGGGTACAACTGCCTCCCTGCTCCCCCTGCTACGTGCCTGGAATGTGCATAGGACTGCACAATATGCCTTTGACCAGCCTTAATGCAAATTCAATAAAATGCGAATCATAATCATTTAACAACAACAAACAACAAAAAAATATGAAATGGGAGCATTTTCGCTGTTACGTAACTCTGCGTGATATCTTTTTTGAAACTTGTACGAGAATACTACCGATAAAAAGTTTCTTCTCGAAATGCAGGCAATTTTTTCAGATATTTTTGGCCTATTGATTGTATAATACTGGCATAGAAGCCGAGATATTGGTAAAAGATATGAAAAACAATACAACATTAATACTGTCACTGCAACTGCGCTATAAGATACAAATTCAAAATACTGTAATTTTATACTGTAATGCTGCGAAACTAGATTGATATCCTGTGACACCATTGTGACACTACATAGCAAAATGCTAGGTCGAACTATGCTAGATTACAAAGAAATTGCAGCTGTACAAAAACGTATAAAAACCGTGTAAAAGTCCGACAGTAACTTTTAACCCGCGAACATAATCAAAGCATTAACTTCATGCCAAGTGCCCTGAAAGGAAATGCCAAAAAATAGTGAAAACAAAACTGGAGAAATGAAAGATGACCGATGCGGTTTTCGGCCGGGTTGTAACACCACGTACTAAATTTTAAGTTTAAAGTAAATCTTCGAGAAAGCTTGAGAATATATGGCAAAAGTCTCTGTGCATACTTTGTCGATCTCGAAAAATCATATGACTGTATTCCTCGCGATAAACTTTGGAAGATTCTACAAGAGTATGGCGTGAACGGTCAACGCGCCATTAAGTCATTCTACCGGCGACCGGAGGTTTGTGTTCTGGTAAATAACACGCTACCAAAGCCGTTCCGTGTCGGGGTTGGACTCCGTCAAGGGTGCGTTTTGTCACCTCTCCTTTTCATTGTTTACATGAATTTAGTTGACAAATGGAGCCTAGCTATTGAATGTGCCATGATTGGAAATTGCCAAGTCAGTCGTCTGCTATTCGCTGATAATTTGGTTCTGCTTTTTTCCTCAGAATCTGGCCCCCGGCACGCATTAAGTAGCTTTGCAGCTACATATGACACGGCCGGAATTAAAATAAGTAGGGCCAAAGGTAAGGTACTTCATCTTTCAAGAAACCCTATTCAGTGCTTGTTGGAAGTGAGTAGAGCGGCACTGAAGCACGTAGAGAAGTTCAAGTATTTTACAGTTACATTTACGAGTGATGGAAAGCAAGATGAAGAACTAACTGGATACTCGAATTGGCAAGGCTTGTGCAGAAATGCGAGCTTTGCACTATTCGGTTGTCATAAAATAAGAATTGTTGAAAAAGACAAAATTGTCAATTTGCAAAACAGTTTTTGTACCCATTCTCACTTATGGTCATGAATCTCGGGTAATGACTGATAGAGTGTGACCGCAAGTGCAGGCGTCCGAAATGAGGTTTTTAGGAAGAATCAATGGAGTTGCGTTATTTCTGCTGCTCTATTAAATGATACTGTAAGAATCGAAGATTTGAGTAGCTCTGAGATTCGAAAATCTTTTTTTTTAAATCTTGGGATTATATTTGTTCGAATTCATAACACAATGTACGACTCAACTGCGGTGTTGGCTCAATCCGCAAATAGCAAAGGCGATTGGTTAGTTGTTAAAGCGACGGGTAGAGATCGAAAGGCTGCTGACGACCCCCGATTCGATCCTCAAATTGGCAACTAAATGAGTTACTATAGCCGTGGGAAAACTACTTAACGCTTATGCAAGAAATCTGACTGTTGTACTGGCCCAATCTGACGAAAGAACTTGCAAACCGTTTACCCGAAAAAGTTGCTTTGCTTTGACCCAAGGTGAGACAGATGCAGGGTTTTCGCTTCATACGCATAAATAAACGAATTGTATTTGTTACGTTTCAGATATCCAGCTTTGAGAAAAAGGCCGAAATCTGCAGTTTACAATTACTGGATGAAAATCCGCACCGCCTGTTTCAAAGTAGTCAGCAATTCCTACTTCGAATGGTTCATTCTCCTGCTCATATTGGCAAGCACCGTGAGCTTGGTGAGCGACTTGCACTTTTCCGTTATCGCTTTTCAGTCGTGGTGGTAGTTTTAGAGGCTTGGGGCGAATTTTTTATCCAGCCCCTTTCGACCCATTTCCATGTTTAGAGATGGGATCTCACCATCACGTTGAGGCGACAAACATTGGTTCTCCCTACGGTGTCGACAAAAAGAAAAAAAGATTTAAAAAAGAAACATAAAACTAGCCGCAGACACCGGAACCGAAGTCCGACGCCGGATGAGTGAACATGGGGAAAGAGAATTGAGTGTGCGCGATGTTTTTAAAATACAACTATTTCTTCTTATCCGGGTTTGCAACCGCATCATATCATTACCAACACATTCTTATTGTGCTGAATGCTCTGAATAATGGGAGGTTGCAGACTCGACGAGTGTGCCAGATCTCTAGAATCTGAACTTAAAGTCTCTGCCACCTCTCATTGATTAAATGAATATTATTGTTATTATTATTATTACTTTCTAATTGACTTATTTCTGGTTTTTATGTAATTTTCTTGTTTTTATTTTCCTGCTGAAATTGAAAATTGAGTTGAAAGTTTTTGTACATGCTTTTACAATAGTAATAAGCAGCCCAACTTTTTTGGATCTGTCTCGACTACGTAAGATCACGGAATTTATTGACATTTTGATTACCATTATTTTCTTCTTTCTGTCTGGTGCTAAAACGGTGGAATCGGACTCGATTTCGGGTCAGTGCAAACTAAAAGCATTAAACTTTGGTGTTCAAAGCTTTCCTGCTAGACGTTAAAAAATAAAAGAACATCGTGAAGCCTCCATTGTATATGCTTGATAGGTGGGCACGTGGCGCCTAGACTCGAAGACCACTGGTCGCTTAGCTGTTTTCCAGCCAAGGCAACTTGATAAAAAAAAGTTGTGAATGCAATTTACAGGCAATGGAAGACGCTTTCCTGGACTCGGATCCGGTTCGCAAGCAGGTGTTGCAGCGACTTGAGTACGTGTTCACAGCACTCTTCACACTCGAAATGATCCTCAAGTGGATTGGTCTCGGTCTGACGTCATACTTTACGAGTGTCTGGTGCCTGCTGGACTGCGGCATCGTCGCGGTAATTGACTGAACTGGATTGTTTACCGGTGTTTTACTTAGGATAATGATGAAGCTGAATTTGTGAGGTGCAATCGACGCTCGATTTAACGGACTAATGAGGAAACAGCTTTTGAAAATATTGCGCGGGATGTCAAAAGTGTCAGGAAAAATAGTGATAACTTCCCTCACCCTCACAGTGGTAAAGATGATCGGTAAAATGTGTTGATGATGTTAATAAAAACAGCTACTACGTACGTCACGAGCATGCTGCCATGAACAGCCTCGTGGGACAAAATCAGAGTTGTGGTTCCACAAAGTGCAGTGATTGGTTGGTCAACTAACGAGAATGTTTTAGGACTAGGAAAAATCAATCAATGTGTCCTCATATGGTAAAGTATGTGATACTTTATCCTTAGACCAGCCTGTAGAGTAGCTGAGAGGGTAAATATGTTGTTTTTACCACGCCCCTGATCGCATGATTTGGGTTCAACCCACACCCTGGTCACGTTGTTGCGTCGTTGGATACGACGCTCTACAATGATTATCTCTGCTTGGTGGCTTCGAACCAGCAGCAGGTTCAGTGGGCAAGAATTCGAAGAGATACAATGAAATCAAAGAGTGTGTGGATCGTCTAACAGCGTGTGAGGCTGTCCGGTGACAAGAAGATAAATTATGCAGCTTCTACAAAAACGCACAACTTTAACATGAAAGGAAGTCAAAAAATAAAACATAAAATTCAGTTAAGTCTTGATTTGGATTTTTGGCAATCAGAATAAGAATTTGGTGACAACGTTTTGAGCCATTAGAATTTTTGGTCATTGTTATGTGGTAGTAGAATAGAAAATTTGTAGTGGGGGAGGTAAGCGAAAAACTTTAAACGTGCAGTCAATTTGTAGTGGGGGAGGTAAGCGAAAAACTTTAAACGTGCAGTCAGTAATCTAACTGCTGTAATATAGAATTCAAAAAATAAATGAACCATTCGATAAGTTACACCATTTACGCAGTAATATGTAGTTTCTCTTTGCCAGCGGAAGCACATGCCCCCGCAAAGTAGATTTATTTTACTATAAAATGTGAAAATTGATTTACGAGTCCATTAAATCGAGGGTCGACTAATAAAATATACAGTAGTATATCAACTGTAACTCTATGCGTGTTATCCAGAGGTGGAGTCGAGGACAGAAGGTTCGAGGCCAAGGCCAAGGACACAAAAAAATCCGAGGCCAAGGACAGCCCTTCCAAGGACAGACCCTCTCGAGGCCAAGGACAGGAATGCTCGAGACCAAGGACACAGGCGCAAGTGTTCTCCAAAAAAAGGTCTTCAAAAATTTTTTTCAGGCGTTCTCAAAAAAAAATTTTTCAGGCGATCTCCAAAAAAAAGGTCTTGAAAAAAATTTTTCCGGCTATCTACAAAATTTTAACGATTAGAAAATAGTGCTGTTCTCGAGCCGAGGACAGGGTAATTTTCGAGGACTTGAGGCTTCGAGGCCAAAGACTTCAAAATGTGTCCTCGAGGCCAAGGACGTACTCCATCTCTGATGTTATCTGTCTCGTTCATGAAAATTCTAATGTTGAGCGTTGTACTTTTCTATTTTCAACTCAATCGTCTTCAATTTATCAGCACTCTTTTGCAATTTCATTCTTTGTGCAAACATTATAGACTAAGCAAGGCTATTCAGCCTCACTCAATATGGAAAAACGAAAATTTTGTTGCGCTCATCCAATAGGTTGTGGTTTAAATCGTGCACAAAGGCAGCTTTGTTTGTTTGTTGTTGTTCTTGCGACTTCTGTTGCTGCTTGGGAAGGCGGCTTTTACCAATCACGCGTATGAGCGCGGCAGAAATACGCTTGTCATTAGACTGCATGCATTTTGCCTTTTTTGGGGATTTACATTGAAAAAGATATTACGATTATTTCCCCTGGTAAATACGCGTGATCGGTAAAATCCGCTTCACGCTCACATGAACGTAAATGCGTCGCAGGTTTCATGGGCCGGGATTATTCTCCAAGCTACCAACCAAGCCACCCAGACGGGAGCATTCCGATCATTGCGGACACTCCGAGCTCTGCGTCCACTTCGGGCCGTGTCGAGATGGGAAGGGATGAGGGTGAGCATGAATTACTTAAGAGAACGATTGAAATAAGAACAAACTTATGTTTCATCAGTTGCAATTTTTGATATTTTGACACTGTCATCGCCTTATTTTTACTGTCTGGTCTGAATTAAATCTGCATAGCGCAGTCTCTTAATTGAACTGAATTTGTCTACCACTTCACTATTCAATGCATGCCCACTTTACCATGTAGCGGGCAGTCCTCACTTCGCATTATTTTTTTGAGACTTTTTATAAGCTGGACTGCAAGCGCCGCCATCGGTACTTAATGGAGTCCTTGGAGAAACCGATCCGTCTCTGTGCAAATCCAGCTTCGCCGCCACAATGAAGTTTTTAGTACTGGCCCCAACAACGGACCCTCGTAATAGTTAAAATTAAAATATGCAACCTGCTTAACACATCACTACCACATGATGATTCATGTTTATCCACCGAATTAGTTGCCTTGGCTAGTGAAGGGACCTTTCAGTCTTGAGTCAAACTGTCACCTGCCCACCTATCTACCACGCACGGTGGACGCTGCATACTGTCCCTTTTAATACTGAACGTCAAGAAAAGAAGCTATGAATACCAATTTTTAATGCTTTTGGTTTGCCGGACCGGGAATCGAACCAAATTCTGCCATTTTAGTAGCAGACGCTCTATCCACTCGACCACTGATCGGTTGCAATGATCAATGATAGCAAATCTGAAATGCGAACTTTTTACTAGATGCTTGGCATTTTAAATCTACCATTGAAACCTTGTTACCGTGCTACGAAGTTAATTTTAGGGATATCATGGCAATTTAAAAGAAAAGCCTTGATTTTACCACTGAGAAAAAAAATTAATGTATAAGCAGTGGAATTCAACCTATCTTCCCTTGAACATTTAATCTATGAGAAGTGTGAAACTAGAGCTCATTCTTTCCCCTATTGGCGCCACTATACCTGCGTGAAAGATACAGCTGAAAATAGGTTCGTTTAGGTCGTGGTCAATTCGCTGATTTACTGTATCCCGTCTATTGGAAACGTGCTTTGCGTCTGCGTGCTCATTTGGTTTGTCTTCGGAATCATGGGAGTCCAGTTCTTCAAGGGAAGGTTTTACAGGTATGGGTGACACTGGATAAAGCGGAAAACATTTTTTGGTGCCTTAATATTGATGTGTATTGTATTAGGATTTTGAGAAAAATTACAGTATTTCTTTTGCTTTTTCAAATCCTGATTCCCTTCACCTACCTTGTTTGATTTTTATGTCCATTTGTTGGATTTGCCGGCCGCATAAAATTTGAAGCTGTATGGAGGTGTTGCATCCAGCTAAGATTATATGCAAGAGATAAAGAAACATTTAGAACATATCTCTACCAAATTTCAGCTTTCAACGACCGATCGTTTTTGGGATAATTCATTTCAAATTTTAAAAGTTCTCTTCAACTGTGTTGCCAGTTAAAATCTAAATTCCTAGGAATAGGTATATCCTACCTAACTTGGAGAAGTATTTCTGTTCTTGCAACACTGTTTAATGCAGAAGCCTTGCATTCAAGTGCTTTCAAACCAGTTTTAAAAGATACCTCAAAATTATTTTGGAAAGGATAAAATTTTAACTGGCAGCATTGTTGGGAAAATCTCCCAAACTCTGTAATAAAACATCTAAGACGTAGAAAGCTAAAATTTTTTGAAAATGTGTTTTTGATCATTCATCTTTTGCACATAATCAGTTCACAAGTCTTATTTTCACTTATTTTGCGGTAATTAAAAGGTAAAAAAGCAAAAAGCACGCAGTGACAAGGAGATGCGAAAGACCAGAGTTGCCATCATTAGGGTTGCACGGTCGCCGAGTCTGCATCTCCTCTGCAAAAAAAGAGAGAAAAAAAACGCGAAAACACAATACAACACAACAAGCAAAAATACAATACAACACAACATCTTACGACAGAACGTAAATTTATACGGGTTAGTTGATATACAAAAATTAGTTTTAAGTGAGCCGTAGGTTAAGCCAGGACAGGCCAGTAAAATGAAGGAAATTTTAATTCTAGCATTTCATCAAAACAACATGGACTTGGTTAATAGCTATAAGAATTTGGAGAGAACTTTTAACATTAAGAAAGAAAGGGAAATGAAGCTGTTGCTGACATGCAAACTGTGCCAACTGTTTTATGACAATCATAAATAAATGCATAACAATATTTTAAGGGAATAAACCGAAACATTTACACTCATAAAGTTAAAATGAAAATAACATGCTATCTGAATTTCTATTTGATATCTGTATAAAATTTTTTCACAACTGTGAGGTAACACTTACCTTGAGGGGCTCATTTTCGCATCATTGCTCCTGGGCTACGTGGCAACATTGCGCCCAATTCGCCCGCTATTTGCTTGACAATAAACCGCTTTATGATTTGATTTAAAACTCGTTTAGCATTTTCACGGGGCCATTTTTTGTCAGTTTGACAGTGTATGTTGTACTCTATTGTCCTTGTCAGTTTTGATTATTATTCCCAACCAAATTTTTCTTTCCATATCATATCGGACGCATTATTTTTTCATCGCACTGTTTTCTTCTTTTAGACGGTGCCATGACCTTATTTCGACTATAAGATCCGGGACAAAAGAATGCGCGCCAATGCAGTCGGTTCTCCGTTGAATAACCCAAAGAGCTATTTTCTGGCTTGCTTTAAAAAGGCATTGAAGTGTAACTTGAATTTTATGCGCTGGACGTTTATGCGCGTGCGCCGGGACTACTAGGCACGAGAGGTGAAAAATTTTTTCCAAAAAAAATTTTTTTTAAAGTCGTTTTCCAAAAAAAATTTTTTTCAACAAAATGCTTGTCTGAATTTTTTTCAACAAAATGAAAGAAAAAACTAAAATAACTGTTTTTTGAAACAAAAAACTGTTGAAACAAAAAAATTTTTTTTGTAAACAAAAAACTGTTGAAACAAAAAAATTTGTTTGTTTCAACAGTTTTTTTTTTTAAAAACAGTTATTTTAATTTTTTCTTTCAAAAGCCTGTTTAATTTTCAAAAACTTTTTTTCAAGTAAAAGGTTTTTCAACCAAAAAAGATTTACTTTGATTAAAATGTTAATATCTTCGAAGGCTCTCATCCAACACTTGTCAAGAAGAATCGTCCGAATGGAGAACGCAGGAGAAGGAGCGGCTATAGAAAAAAGCCGAGCAGTGATTTGCGGAAAAAGGATCAATAAGAAAGCGTCATTTGTGTACAATCTTTAAGCTATATGCGAATTCTTTTTGTCGGCAGTGGGCGGGTTTAGAGGTTTTGATAAAAGTGACTTCAAAAGCAGATAGATGGAAGGAGAGCGGAAAAAGTTTTACAAAAAATTGATTTCTTATTGTATTTTTTTCTGTAATTAAAAATTTTTTCCACTACATGTTCGCAAAGTTTCTTACGTAATTCGGACGCATGCTGTCTTCAGCCCGCGGTCTCAAATTTCGCGGCGCACGGGCACGAGGTGCTTGTGTAATATTGAAACACGCAGCAAGCCGCGTGACGTTTCATGGTTTGTTTGAATCTACCTCTACCACACAATAGAGCACAAATTTTTTCAGGAGCTAAGGATTTATCTTTCGGTAGAATCCTATTTATGATCGCTACACGTTGTAAATATAGTACAAACGATGTTTAAATATGTATTTTTAACTTTAATCGTTACTCCTTGTTGTAAATGCACTTAAACTGTAGTAAAAACAATGTTAAAATCTTGCAGTTAACTCCTTCAGAATTGCATCAAGAACTTTTGAAGTTGAAAAGGATTATATGCTGCGTCAAATTATTGTTTTACTTTTGAATTATTGTTGTAGTGTGAGTTGAATTAGAGGTGGCTACAGACTTGACAACCATTTTTGACAATTTTTCATGTGAAACTTTACATACAAGTGTTATAGTTTAAATTTATCACGCTCACTGCATTTCCTTCAATCAAAATAAAAAGATAGACAAAATACGTATCAAGAAGAGCTCTCTCAATACTGCACACAGTGCTGCCGTCGAGGGCAGCCCTCCGACCTGTCATTTTACCTCATTCTTAAGAGGGCTGAGGTTACGAAGGAACTCTGGGGAGACTAAACAATTGGACCACACCCCAGGTCTGAGCTAGAGCTCAGAAGTCAATGATAGATAGAGAAAAATGGGCTCGGAGATCACATTTATCAAGAATTCTAACCTCACCCTCTGCCAAAGCTTTGAAAAGAATTCGTGTACATCTCAAAGATTGTCTACCAATGACGCTCTCTCATTGATCCTTTTCCCGCCAATCACTGCTCGGCTTTTTTCTATAGCCGCTCCTTTTCCTGCGCTCTCTATTCTGACGATTCTTCTTGACAAGTGTCAGATGAAAAGCTTTGAAGATACGTATTAACATTTTAATCAAAGTAAATCTTTTTTATTTGAAAAACCTTTGAAAAGAAATATGCTTTTGAAAATAAAAATATGTTTTTGAAAAAAAAAACTAAAAAAATTTTTTGTTGAAAAAAAAACGTTGTTTTAAAAAAAAAACATTTTTTTGGAAAAAATACTTTTTTGAAACAAAATTTTTTTTGATTTTTTTTGAAAAAAAATTTTTTTCACCTTTGGCACCTAAAATTCCAGGCGGATAATCGTCGGGCATCATACCCGTCCCGCGTCTAAACGTCCGGGCCTAAAAGTCACGATCCGGGAAAAATCAGTCAATGCTGTCGCTTGGGCTCTTTTTTTTTAGTAAACCTTTTTTTTCAATGGCTTCTTAATTGGTTTGATGTTATGCATAAAATGCATTTTAGGTCAAGCGTTTAATTTGTATGTATGCAACTAATGTAGCAGTATTGTTAGCATTCTTTTTACTATAAAGTGTTGTGGGGTTTAACTCACGGTCAAATTAGACGCAATATTGCCAACGACTTGGCTCTAATGCGACGGTCCGGAGCTGAGTTGTCCGCAGAAGCAATGGCTGGGAGATGTGCGCCGCTAACTCGTTGACCTACATTTCGATTATTTTGATTTGAACTTGTATTATTAGATGTGCTGACGCAGACGGGGAAACGGTTTTTGATCCGGCTGTTTTGACGCGGGCGGATTGTGTGTTGAATAACTACACCTGGATCAACCCGAACATTCACTTTGACAACGTTGTGGTTGGAATGTTGGCACTCTTTCAAGTGGTCAGTCAACTGTGAATCATTTTATTTCACTTTTTTAGAAGTTTTTGTTTTGGCCATCGTCCATATCTTAATGCAAGTTTTATTCAGTTTGTTTGCGATATTCCAACAGCTTCTTTGGCGCTAGTTTCCGGTGCTATTCTCCTCTCAATCATGCTTGCGCGAGGCAACAGAAACATGTTTGCATCTTGCTTTTAGCATGAATGAAACTAAAAACTTCAATAGAACCTTTTGTTCCAAACCCTACATAGCGCCGGCCGACAAGTACTAGGTTTAACATAGGATTACCATTTCACTGATTTTTCTGGTATCTCCAGCAAAGAGAACTTACTAATCAAAGATTCGAGCAAACTGTAATTTTATTGTTGTCCATCTTTGGATTTAAAAGTCCTATAACAGCTGTTTTGTGGTTTAATTTGATAAAGCTTCGATACCAGACAGACGCATTATTTCGTTAATAATCGCTAACAAAGTTATACTTTTAATCCTACGAATCAATTTGGTTTTTACTTATGTTATTTAGAAGTTTTTTTTCGATGATCCGATTAGATGAAAATGACCGTTAAGGTTTCAAAACTTGACTGGAAATAAATTGTGCTCCTACCGACGCCTAGCTGCGGTGGCTGACGTAGGCGTAGACAGGGCCCACTCCCAATTAAAATGCCACCAATGATAAAAATGTGACAACAAAGTCTATTGTTTCTTCAGTTTCTTTTAGCATTTCTGCGTTCAACAGTAATTAATGATAATATTAATATTGACGACTAGGAGGCCCGGGCCCCCTCAATTAAAATTTTTGCCAACCAATTTAAATGTTTAGCCGGGGAGAAATTAAGGGTTTTTCTAAAAGTTGCAACCTCCGGTCCTCATCTAACCTTTTTATGAATGTAATGCAATATCCAGGGCCCTCGGATTTACCATATGGCATAGTGCCAGGAGTCCCGCGCTCAGATGGTAGCCTAAGACTTTTTTTGGTCTTCACTTTTATTTGACAGGAAAATGCAGTGAAAATTCCCAAAGTGCCAGGGGCCCCGCGCAATGTAAATCCGGCGCGGGCAACAACATGATTAGTAGGCCTAACCAATAACCAGCTAGGGCACCAATTTAACTTTTAATAACAATTCACCTCCACCTCGCCAGTTTTTACGCAAAAAAATACTTTTCAAAAAAAAATTAGCTAGAGGAAATGCTCATTGAACAAATTATTGAATTTAAATTGAGGGGGCCTGGGCTCCCTGGTCGTACATGTACTCCTAAAACTGATTACTTTTATGACAAAACAAAAATTTCTACGGCAAATCTTTCAGTTGAATATTATGCACTGCTAAAATAATAAGCTACTGGAGGCAATGAACCTTACTTAACCCTACCTGGGCCAAATCACATGCAAAATTTAACCCCAAAATGTAAGGTTTTAAGCGTGTTTTGGACTTTAATTGTAAGTAAAATGGCGTTAAAATAGCTTTTTTTTCCCAAAAAATACAAAAAAATCGCGCAGCGGCTGGCGGTCCCCAGACCCCCGTCTGCGATACGTTTGAGTTACTTTAGTTTGCTCACCGTGTCTTTCAATTAAACAGTTTCACTTTTTAACGTTTCGCGCACTTTTAGCAAAATCTTGTTTACGTGTCAAACCAGTCCACGGCTTCTGATCTTCCATTCTAGATATCTTTGTCCAATAAAAAGTTCCTTTTTTTGAAAATTTCTGATGACGTCATTGCATGTGATTTGTAGTTTCCCCCTCCCCCCAATCAAAATCCTGGCTACGCCTATGGTGGCGGATCGGTCTAATGCCTATCCTGCTGTGAAGAACTGCCGCGACTTCGATATCAGATGTATACCTATGCCTCGAGTTGTTGTGGGTATTGGCTCGAATTCCATTCTTTTTTTTTGACAATCTTAGGCAGATTCCGCTGATAACGTAATGCTTCTTACTTTATGCTTTGTCAAAAGCTGCAGGTTAGATTGAAATAAACCATCAAATATTTTGTAAATATTGCACCAAATTTTACCTTACTTTTTCAGGCAACTTTTGAAGGTTGGATCGAAGTGATGTCAGACGCCAGTGACATCACGGGCGTGGACCTCCAGCCGATTCGGGAAAACTCACAGTATAATATCATCTTCTTCGTGGTGTTTGTTCTCGTGGGCTCGTTCTTTATCCTTAATCTGATTATCGGAGTCATCATTGAGAGTTTCCAGAAGCTAAAAAAGCAGGTCTGTAGCGCTACAAAATGATGCGAAAGTGTATTCAGTCTATATTAGTATTTCGGACATTGCGTTGTGCAATCTTCCGTCTACCGTAATAAGTTACATATCTTCTCCAAATCTGCATCTTTTATGCTACCTTCCCATTTAATGATAAACTGCAACTGCTTTAATTATCTCTTTACTTTTTTGATTTGATTTATGCAAGTTCATAGCAGTTTCGATCGAAGAATTCTGAGTTCACGAGCTAATATATTTTTATCTTCTGATTATTATTATTTTTTGATTTGCAGTATTTTTGTCCTAACCATTTGCCATAGTTTTGGTTTTCTAGTAGCGAGTGTGGGCGTCTGTCTTGCCTACTTTCCATTTTATTTCAATGAATAATGAAGTTATTAAATGGCCACCCTTTTGCGAATAAAATTTATAAAGGGGTTCTAAAACTGAAGCGAAAAACTATTGTCTTATATCAATCCATCAATCTTATCTGTTTTTAACAAAATACAAATAATTGAAACAATAACCAAGCGGAAACTTTTCAACTTTGGTATCAGCAGTAGCGTAGCCAGGGGGGGGGGGCGGGGGGGGCTCGAGCCCCCCCATTGGCTTGTGAAGTATGCAAAATCGCATGTTTTTTGTGCTTTTGAGGCCGATTTTTTGTGAAAAATTGAAAATAGCTCCCCCATACGAAAACAGCCCCCCCTCAAACGTCTGAGTTTGCAAAATTGGACGAAAAATCAGTCTCAATTTCGGTGAAGACCTTTTTTTTTTGTTTTTTTTGGAGACCACCTGAATTTGGGCGGAAGAAACCTTTGAATTTCGGATTTCGGCCGAAAAATCACTCTCAATATCAGTGAAGACCTTTTTTTTTTTTTTTTTTTTTTTGGAGAACACCTGATTTTGGGCGGAAAAAACCTTTGAATTTCGGCGGAAAATTCACTCTCAATTTTAGTGAAGACCTTTTTTTTTTTTTTTCAGTGAAAATCACTCTCAATTTCAGTGAAGACCTTTTTTTTTTGGAGAACACCTGATTTTCGGCGGAAAAAACCTTCGAATTTCCGAGCTTTCCGAGAAATTTCGTCTCAATTTTCGGACAAACCGTCTGAAACTGATTCAAGTTCAATGAAAATTCGAGTCAAGGTCGTTTGCACACTTCTCACTCTTTCAAAATAGCCCCCCCCTTTTCCAAATCCTGGCTACGTGCCTGGGTATCAGTACAATGTTTTTGTTCCGAATCAGTTTGGATTTCGAGAAAATCATTCGACTACCCTTGCCATTGCACATCTACATGAACTAATCATCAATCATTGAGATTTGGATATTAATAATAATAATAGTGTCTGCGTAATATTTCTGAACTGAGCTAAAGCGTTTGACACACGTAATCATAAAATACTGCTATTCAAGTTGGAGCAATATGGAATAAAAGAGGAGTTGCCGATGATGTCATTATATCTTGTCTCACAAATCATAAACAATTTGTCATCATCGCTCTTACATGTAAACATTTGAGTGCTCAAGGCAGTGTATTAGGCCCAATTCTTTTCCTCATATCAATGACTTATTTAGTTTTTCCACCTTCAAAACAATATTGTAAGCAGATGACAGTGTTTTGACATTGTCTCATAAAAACCTAAATTGTCTGCAAACTATAAATAATTGTAAATTACCTAAACTCAATGTTGGCTCAAATCAAATCAATTGTCTCTAAATGTTAATAAAACCTTTTTTTTTTTTTTTTTTGCTCAAATTGCTTTGATGAAAATGTTCATGTCTTCAAAACAGCTTTTCGTCTGACACTTGTCAAGAAGAATCGTCAGAATGGAGAGCGAAGGAAAAGGATTGGTTATTTATAGGAAAAAGCCGAGCCGTGATTGGCTGGAAAAGACCAATGAGAGAGCGTCACTGGTGCACAATCTTTAAGCTTTACGTGATATCTTTTTTCAGTTCAGTTCAATTTATTCGTCACATTATACATCTATGGACACCAGCAAATCAATAAATACTTAATTTGGCAAAAAAAAAACAAACAAACAATACAATATTCCAAGTGTACACAAACACACAGCAGCAGGGATGGCCACGAATAGATCTTTCGGTCTTCAAGTCAAGCAGCCACCCTTGAGGTTAAGTAATTACTAACTTACTATTTACTAATTCAGAAAATCTGAGAATCTAAGCGACGAGAAGTCACAAATCGTGGTGACACCGAGTCATTAATTGTAGTTACCCAAAATATGTTTCTTAAGTTTAGTTTTAAATCATCTTGAAGTTTCAGTTTGGATATTTGTCGGGATTGCATTCCAAATCTTGACACCTTTGTATTTAATGGATCTTTGAAGTCTTGCTGTTTGAAATTTGGGTATGTAAAGAGATAGGTTATTAGATGGACAGGTGGATCTGGTTAGTCGAGTCGAGATTTTACTTGTTTCAACGAACATATTAGACAGTTGTGGAGGTAGTTTTTTTACAAAATGTAGATGCACAAATTTGGCAGTTTCAAGGTCGCATAAATCTGGTAATTTAAGTATGCCAAGTTTTTTAAAGTAAGGAGTAACATGATCCTGATAGCTGCCGTCACAAGAAAGTTTTATGGCTTTATTTTGAAGCGTGCTCAATTTTGTGAGATAAGAATGAAAAGTTTGTCCCCATATTATCAAGCCATATAATAAGTGGAGGTGAACCAAAGCGTAGTATAATTTAATCATGGCAGATTGAGGAAGAAAATGTTTGAGTTTGGACATTATTCCAACTGCTCGAGATATTTTATGTTCGGTTGCTGTAATATGGACGTTGAAGTTTAATTAAGAATCGAGATGAACACCCAAGTATTTAACACTTTTTGAAGTTGATAAGGGTATATCATTTAAGTACAAGTATGTTTGTGGTGTGGTTTCTCTTAATTTAGGTGGAATTATTAGATAATTAGATTTGGTGGGGTTAAGACTTATTCTATTAGCCCTACACCATTGGGAAACTTTTAGTAAGTCTTGATTCATTTTGGTTTCTAGGCATGGTATGGTATTACTGTTCAAGATTAAGCAGGTATGATCAGCAAATAATCTTGGAAGGCTGCAAGCTGAGTTTGGAAGATCGTTGATATAAAGTAAAAATAGTAACGGTCCTAGAGTTGACCCTTGTGCAACTCCATATTTGACTGACTTTATTTCCAAATCAATGCCGTTAATACTTGTGTACTGTGATCTATCAAGAAAGGTCTCTATGAGCCTGTTTGATGGTCCTCGTATACCATAATGTTTAAGCTTAGCTAATAAGATATCGTGCGGGACACAATCGAATGCCTTTCGCAGATCCAGAAAAATTAAGCCAGAGTAAAGATTTTGGCTAATATTGTCATATGCAGTTGAAACAATGTCCAAAACGGCATGAGTGGTAGAGGTATGTTTTTGAAAACCGTATTGGGTTTTATGTAATACATTGTGTTTTTTCAAAAAAGCCAAAAATCTATCCTAAATAAGACGTTCAAGAATTTTACCGAAGCAAGTCAAAATCGAGATTGGGCGATAGTTATTAGGATTAGTTTTATCTCCCTTTTTGTGGATGGGAATGATTTTGGCGCGGGTACAGCTTTCAGGAAAGATGCTATTTACAAATGCGAACTCGATGAAGCATTGCAGGTAGGGTGCGACATTGGGAGCAGCTATGCGAAGGAAGTAGGCAGGAATGTTGTCATGGCCGACAGCTTTGTTCATGTTAAGCGAGTGAATTGTATTTACAATTTCATCACAGGTCGGTGCTGTTAAAAATATTGATTCGGAAACGCTTTTGGATAAATAATTTCGGTAGTGATTGTTTTGATGTTCAGGAATATCATCATCCAATTCTTTACCTATTCTTTTTGTCGACAGAGGGCGAGGAAAGCAGTTTTGATGAAAGTGGCTTCAAGAGCAGATAGATGGAAAGGAGAGTGGCCTTGGGCAAGAATAGAAAATGTACTGTCATCATAATGTTGAGCACAGGTAGGAATTTGTAAAAGATGAAGTCCAATGGCTGAATCAGAAGCAAGAGAATGGGTATTATTTTGGGTGAAAGATTTGCACTGACGGGCAGGAAGTAAGCGTTTTTGGGAAGAAGAGCAAGAACGGATAGATTTTAGTGATATGTTGTTTAGTTCTGTCCTGCAGCATTCGGGAAGTAGGGCCCAAAACACATTAGAAAGATGTGCCACTCCGACCCATCCATGACCGGTTCAGCGCAACACCAGCTGGCCAAATATCTCTCTTCTCTTCTTGAACTGGTTCTCACTCTCTGTTTGAGCAACTGCATACGGGACTTTTTTGACCTTTGCTGACATTATTGAAACTTCAAATTTGGACCCTTCTTCCGTCTTTCTCTGCTCTTTCGACATCTCCAGTTTATTTTCTGATGTCCCTCTAGCGGAGACTATTCAAATCTGTGCTGACGCTCTCTACAGTTCAGAACCCGCTCCTGCACCTTTTCCTCGGCAAATCTTTTTTGAACTTAAGGAGATGGCTACTTTATCAATAGATTTTGGCCTCAATGACATCATGCATCGCCAGATCGACGGAGCCGCCTTGGGATCACCTCTTGGACCAGCCCTAGCCAATATTTTTGTTGGATACTATGAATCTAAACTTTTTTAGACCACTTCCAAGCCGGAGATGTATTACCGCGATATGGATGACACCATCGTAGTATTCATCTACGAAGATGAGTTGGATCTTTTCTTATAATAGCCTCAACTCGCTTCATCTCTCTCTCCCATTTACATTTGAAAAAGAATCTAACCTGGCTCTCCCATTTCTGCATGTGTTGGTTGAAAAATCTCCTTCCAAGTTCATCACCTCCATCTACCGGAAACTCACATTCACTGGTCAATATCTACGCTGGAATTCCTTCAGTCCACAGAAACGCAAAACTAACTTAATCCTGACCTTAACTCACCGGGCTCTTGCCATTTGTTTTCCTGAAAGATTGCCATCTGAACTAGGCAAAATCAAGTTTATTCTACAGACTAATGGATATCCTGAGCACGTTATCAAGTCGCTTATGGCTCAGAAGATAAAGCAGTTTTACGCTCTGTCTAAATTTGGACCCAAAAGATGCCCCGTCTATCTACGTGCCCCATGGCTCTGCTCTGTTTCTAGCTGGTTCGAAAAGCCAGCAAAAACTGCTGTCAAACAGTGTTTTTCCAATGTGGAACCATAAGTTGTTTACTCTACCAACGAGCTTCTCTCCGCTACCAACAAGAACGTACTGCCTGCTTTACAGAAAAGCAATGTGATTTATCAATTCTCATGCCACTGCGACAGTCGGTATGTAGACTGTAGAGCGTACCTCCTAAAGGCTGCCGGACAGAATTAGTCAACACGTTCCCAAATCTATCCGCTCTTGCTCTTTGTCCCAGAAATGTACACTTCCTGCCCGTCAGTGCAAATCTTCCATCCAGCCTAATACCCACTCTCTTGCTTTTGATTCAGCCATTGGACCTCATTGTTTACCAAATCCTGACTGTGCTCAACATTATGATGACAGTACATTTTTTATTCTTGCCCAACGCCACTCTTCTTTTCATCTATCTGCTCTTGAAGCCACTTCCATCAAATTTCTAACCAAGCCCTCTGCCGACAAAGGATATCGTGTACCGGTACGGCTTAAAGATTGTGCACTAATGACACTCTCTCATTGATCTTTTCCAGCCAATCACGGCTCGGCTTTTTCCTATAAATAACCGCTTCTTTTCTTTCGTTCTACTTTCTAACGATTCTTCTTGACAAGTGTCAGACGAAAAGCTGTTTCGAAGATATGAACACTTTAATTAAAGAAATTCTCAAGTTCCGTACCACCAATCAGCTTTTTACTAAAAGCAAAGAAAAAATCTTTCCATGAATAAATGATTTTAAAATAAAACAGGCCAATGGTGTAAAATATCAAGGAGTATTTCTTGATGGCAAACTCACTTGGAACAAACACAGTAAAACCTAAGTATCGGCTGCTTCTGGTGTCATCTATGAATTACGCAAGTATATACCCCAAAGAGCTTCCATGTCAGTTTATTATAGTGCAGTATATTCTCATCTCCACTATGCAATTGTTTGCTGGAGAAATTCTTCCAAAACCATTAAACACAAACTGCAAGTCAAACAAAATCGTATCATAAAAACATTATGCAACAAATTTGGTCCAAAAACTAGATTAAAACCACTTTATGAAAACCTGCAGCTCCTAAATATCGATGGAATTTAGAAATTAGAAGTTGCCAAATTTACGGCCAAAGTCAATTCAAATAAATTGCCTGTATTTTGTGGCAATGAAATAACGATTTTTAGAACTTTGTGTTCTATCCATACGTACTCGACCTGCAGTGCTTCTTCCAAAAAATTTTATGTGCAAAGAACATCGTTGGTAAAAACTAATCAATCACTTAAAATTTGGAATAGTTTACCCAGACATATACAGCAAGAGATAAAGTTTTAACTTTCAGTGACAAAACATCATCATAGATACTAAGGCTTTACTTTTTGCAATCCCGTACTTGTTTATAAGCGAAACCGTTACTTGTGTGGATATTAAAGTGTAAGCCTATCTGTGTGTGTTTTTTCTTTTTTCTCTTTTCCTTTTTTACCATTTCTTGTCATTAAAAAAAAAAGTTTTCTAATTTAAAAAAAAAAATTTCCAAGAGGAGGAGCAGACTCGGCGACCGTGTCGCTTGGTTAAGCGGCTTTTTTGTTTTGGTCTTTAGCTCCTTCTCGTCGTGCTAAATCGTTTCTTCAAATGCTTGCTGAATTTGCGATCTTCTGCATTTGCTCCTGTTCGGCAATAAAGATTACTACTAAAAAGAAAAAAAAAAAGATTTTATGTTGTCCAACAGACTGATTCCACTCCGCTGGAAACCCTGATGACGGAAAGTCAAAAGCAGTTCTATCAGACAGTGAAGACAATGCTGAACAACAAACCGAAGGAGAGCATCCCACGTCCGAAGGTTGGGAGGAAAAGTCGCTAAACACTTTGTACTTGGATTAGAATGGGCCTTTGTGCAATAAAAAAAAATTAAACATTAAATATTTAGCACACCACAGATAAAAATATCGAAAACCCTACAATGTGTTTCACCCTTAACGGGATCTTCAGCGGTTGTTTATTGAAATAGTTAATTATATATTAGTTAGTTTATTCAAATAGCTAATTCTATTGAATAAGCTTACCCTTGAAGATCCCGTTTAGGGTAAAACAGACCGTAAGATTTTTACTGTTTTTGTCTGCGGTGTGCTAAATGTTTGATACTCCTCTGACTGCAACTGGTATTGAACACCTTTTAAGAAAGAACACTGAGAGCACAAAGCAGTTTCAATAAAAAAAATTAGCAAAATATTTTACTCGTATCAAAATGTTTGCCATACCTCAAACCATTTTTGCGGTTAACCCAAGGCAGAGTTGTAAGAGGGCTGATTGTTGCAGGCCAGAACCAGAAAACACCCGAAAAGTGATTTTAAGCCAAACTCAGGCCCGAAAAAGTTCGAAGTTAAGCTGGATCTAAAAAATATGTACGGATATTCTCGTACACGGTTCAAGTAAAACTACATACTGCTGCTGATAATTTTTGACGCAATAATAATAATAATTTTGTAGTATCAATTGCATTGATCTTTAAACGAAGTCGTCATTCAGGGTTTAAATTATTTTAATTACGCTTTTATAGCACCTAAAAGTCCAAAACACTAGGCAAGTACGTATATCAAGGCCAAATTATGCCCGAAATTTTGTCAATCTTAAGCCTGAACCCGACCTAAAAAGTCTTGCCCGACTTACAACTCTGACCCACGGTTCGACTTCTAAGGCCGAATTTTGATCATGTCTGATTTAGGTAAGCTGATTAAATAGAACAATAACCTTTTTTTTTTAATAACGAGTATAAATTCTCATTTTTTTATTGGTATTCGGGCACTTTTAAGACTGATGATCTTAGTTTGGTTCGTCGGTGTCTAAAAAAAGATTGGGCAGTGTTTACACTGCACAGTGTGCAATATTTGTCATATTGGTGACTTAAATTGGTGCGTCCGCCAAGTTTCGAATTGCCAAAATTAATGGAATGCCTGCTTTTCCACCAATTTTTTATCATGTTGGTGGTTCTGCATGGAGGTTGGTTGGTTACGCGTTGGCCAACGATTTAATTAGCAGCGTTCGAGCGCCTTGGAAACTAATTTGCTTGCGATCTGGGCAAATCTACTGAGCAGTTGTTCTGCGTAGACTGTAGAGTGAACCACCTCAAATTATGTTTTAGCGGAGGACGGTTTGCTGACCTTTTTTTTTTTTTTTTTAGTAATTCCATAATTTTATTTCTGCTGACCCAAAAAACGATATCAAGATCTTTTTTTTTAGTAGTAACTGTAATACTTTTTTGATCTTAGAACCATGGATCCTGGTTAAAACTTAAAACGGAGAATTTTTTTAATAACGTATTATTTTTTTTTATGAAAAAGTTGCTCAGTTTATAACATTGTTTTGCTTGTGTTAGTTTTTCGCCAAGCTTAAGTTTACGCTTGTTACTGTTTAAGTATTGCTATTTGGTGCAGTTGACGTAGATGACCGCATGGTCTTTCGTTGCTTCCTACCTGCGTACTTAAAACGTATCGTAAAATGTCAGAAGTGGAGACCTCAAGGATGTCCTTGGTCTCGAGGACACAATTTAAAGTCCTTGGCCTCGAGGGTCAAGTCCTTGGTCTTGGCCTCGAAGCCTGCAAGTCCTCGAAAATGCCCTGTCCTCGCCTCGTGGACAGCACCATTTTTTGATTTGTTGAAAATGGGCCAAGGTCATGACGATTGTTTTTTCGTGTTAAAACACGCCAGAGACCTTGCGGAAAATTTTTGAAGAACTTTTTTTCTTGTTTTTTTTGAGAGAACGCCTGAATTTTGCGAAAAATTTGCGATTTTTTGAGCTGAGTCATTTTTTGGAGAACGCCTGAATTTCGTGGAAAATTTACGATTTTTTTAGCGAAAACCTTTTTTTTTTCTTTTGGAGAACACTTGCGCGTTGTGTCTTTAGCCTTGGCCTCGAGCATTCCTGTCCTCGAAAGGTCGGTTCTTGGCCTCGGATTTTTTTTGTGCCCTTGGCCTCAAGCCTTGTGTCCTCGACTCCACCTCTGTAAAATATGCTTGATTTGAATTCACTTTAGAAAAGAGGAGATTTATAACATTCGCTTGTCATTTTTTAAAATTCCTTGCAAGTAACACGTGAACTTTATAAGATACGCTCGCTGGTTGGATTTTTGAATTAAGTTTTGATTTGAAACTTGCGGGACTATGATTTTTATTTCAGACAAAGTACGCAACATGTTTTAAATGAGCATCTGTATTTTAAATTTTATTTTTGGATTGAAAGGCTGCCATGACTTTTTTTGATCGCATTTTCTAAAGTTGACCAACCTGCAGCCAAGTGCGTAGCCAGAAATCTGCAATGATTCACTGTTTGCGGAGGCCATTGGGGTCGAGGATGAAGCCTCCAGCTTTGCCCCTAGCGTTCGAAAAGTTTTTATTTCATTTTTTATTTCAGAGGAAGTTTCAGCGTCGTATTTACCAAGTTGTGACCCACACGAGATTCGAACTTTTCATTTTTGTTCTAATCTGCCTCAACATGGTCACACTGGGAATGGAGCACTACCAGATGTCCCAAGCGTGGCGAAACGGACTGATGGTGGCTGACATTGTGTTCACCTGCCTCTTCGCGATCGAAGCCACCGCAAAGATCATCGGGCTGCGCGAGTATTACTTCAAAGACGCGTTCAACGTCTTTGACTTCATCGTTGTGGCGGTCTCAATCGCAGGTGATCCATAACCAACCGAATGTGCCTGGGATGCAGCTGCTTCCTATCACGTGATTTTCACCAAAGCTTGCCAATTTGAATTGGAATGGTCGACGAACACTATATTGGTCAACACTAAAATTCTATTTTCTGTTGGATCACATTATCAGTTTACTACACTAAAAAAAAGCTCTAAAAATTGATCCTCGTCATTCCAAGTCTTTGTTTTCCAAGCTTTTTATTGAAAGCAGTTTTCCAATTCAATACGATAATCTTAACTATTTTGTTTCGCCTGAAGGCAAGAAACATTTCTAAAAAAGAAAAAATTCAGTTTAAAAAACTTTTTTTGAATTTGACTTTCCGGTCCAGATGCTACTCAGCACAGTTGGATCGTGCTAATGGTAGAGTCAGATAATTTGGAGCAAGTTTCATGTTTTTGTTTTGCAAACTCATGCTCCTTGTTTTATTTGCAAGGCCTCCCTACCGGTTTGATGGCTGTGTTCCCTTGTTTTCAAACGGCTTAAACTTATGCTAGTCCTATTGATCATTTTAATAATAAGGAAAATCAAAAAAACTCTGTGTGGCTTTTATAAAATATTAAAAAGCCCACTGTCACTGACGTTTCAACAGGTATCTGCTTTAGTTAGAAACGGTGATTTAAAATAAGGTCAAAAAAGAGAGGTAGAAGCACGGCACACCTAATGACGTCATCACAGACAAATTACGATACAGCCAATTGATACAATGTTTTTGTCAGGTTCTACGTTCCTACGTGCCTGTTCTGAACCACATTTTAAACAACCACCCTGCTACTGTAGAAGCGGGTAGTTTTTATCGCGTTGAAACGTTGGCAGTGTTTTGTATTTTATTCGAGGCTTCGTATCTTACTTTATCTAGAACTTTTCAACATACCTTATTAGTCGGCGTTTTGATTTCTTGTACTTTGAAGTGATTTGCTTACAAATTTTTTCTGTTATTTCTCTTCGTGAAACGGAAATGATCACTTTTCTTTACAAAGGTTTCATCTTGGAAAGCCTCATCTCGCTCAGCGTCTCCCCCACATTGTTACGAATTGTGCGAGTTTTTCGAGTGTTTCGGGTGTTGCGAGTAATCCGCGCCGCTCGAGGAATCCGACGCTTGATCCTGACCCTTCTCGTTTCGGTTCCCGCGCTCTTTAACATCGCAATTCTACTCGGGGTCTTTCTCATCATCTTCGCTATCCTCGGTGAGCTGCGGCACCAAACCTGTTGGTGAAGTTTCGTGTCGGTAGACCCGGTGCTTTTGAATATGAGAAGTTGACTCTTGCATTTCGCCAAGGGTTAACTTCTCTGAAATGATAATTCTCAATTCCAAATCAAACTTGGGGTTGTCAATGTTTCGCCACTGTTGCCACAATTTTTCGAAAAAAGCCTGTGTTGCCCAAGAGCAGTGACGCTGGGATGGGTCCAACAGACCGTGATTGCTCCTGCTGGGTATAAGCTAACACGCATAATTATTTCGTAAATTCTTGTTTTCCTCTTAAGTTTATTTCAGAAGTTGAATGGCAATTTTTTTAAACTTTAATTTTTCTGCCGCTCTAAAAAGTGTTTGGGACACAAGCTGGTTGATTTTTTAAAGATGAGTATGAGATAAACATGGTTTTCTCTAAATCAATCAAAATTTTCCGCGGGTAAATTTTCCGAAAATAACTGTTGTTGTTGTTGTTGAACGTAGCGTTTCCAACATCAAGTTTAACTCGCTCCGCTTCCCGCATTTCAGGGATGAACTCATTTATGAACGTGCGGCTGACCGGAGCCCTGAATGACCAAGTTAACTTCAAAACTTTCGCCAACTCCATCCTTCTCCTCTTCCGCCTTCTCACTTCCGCAGGGTGGAACGACGTGCTGGATCCGCTCATGAACACGCGGGACTGCACAGCGGCCAGTGCAAACAGCCCCGGCGACTGCGGAGACCCGGTGCTCGCCGCTATTTACTTTGTTCTCCTCATTTTCCTGGTATTTTTAGGTAAATTTTAGCTTTGGTTTGTAAATGCTGTTTGTAGTAGAAGCAGTGATACCGATAGCATAGCATTAGCAGTTACGAATTATTCGCGGAACTACGTATATTAGAAAAGGATTACACTAATAAAACGATACTGGTTGGTACACGTTAAAGTAATGTTTCTTTTACATTGATTGTTCGTGCATCCAGTGTTGGTAACCATTCAGCACCTGCCCAAGTAAGTGCACCTACATTGCACTATAATGCACCCACGCAAATAAGTGATAATTTAGCTTTGAGTAGGAAATCAGACCATAATGATCCCAAGAGTAGCGTACGCAGGATTTTCGAAAGGGGGGGGGGGGGGGCAGGTGCGTAGCCAGGAATTTGGAAAGGGAGATAAAAACCAGAGTAAAACTATCTTAATATCAAACTGGCGAAGATGAAGACCAAGAAAAAAAGGTCTTCACTCTGGTTCAGTCCGTTTTTCTGCCCGGAGTTAGGTGAAGACCAAAAAAAAAGGTCTTCGCTCAGATGCAGTCCGTTTTTTTGCCCAAATTTTCTGTCCAAAATCAAAAGGGGGGGGGGGAGGGCACGCCACTATTTTGTGTACTATTCTGAGCTAATAATACTTTACTGGCAACTAAACGTGGGGGGGCCATGGCACAATGCCCCACCTAAATACGCCCCTGGATCCCAATTATATACCACAACACACAAACCCGGGTCTGATCAGAAGCTATGTTCTTAATGTAGCTCAGTTGTTAAACGGTCGTTTTACTTAAAGCAACAAAGTACATGCAGTAGTGATAAGCTCTTAACAATATCAAGAGTCTTAAAGGCACAGTCATCACTATAATTAATTAACAGCCTAAAAAACTGCTTCGAAACTGACTTTTGTTTTATGTCCCTTGTGAGCACTAAATGAACATGGGCGTATAGAAAGGCAAAAACATACAAATGTTGTACATGTACTATAATATTGTAGGTAAATTAACGGGCAAAGATTTACTGTAACTGAAAACCTGTTATTTTTTTCGGTTAAGATTTCAGTTAGATTTGATCGGTTTACTGTAGCTTAATTTGATAAATAAAAATCAATTTTTGTGACAAAACTTAATCGGTAGAAATTAATTGGTAATTATTTAATTGGTAAATGTATACTGGTAGTGTTTTAATATTGTGGATATCTGTTGCAATTGGAAACGATATGTAATTTTAAAGGTTTTTATTACCGGTAATGTTTGTCATTTCGACACAGCTAGCCTAATTGAGGAGCCTGGAGTTAGGCAAAACAGTTGTCTTGAGCATGTTATTGGAAATTATTTTATTACGCATATCGTTCATAATATTGTGATTAATCATTTGCTATTACGTAAGCAATGACTTTAACATTTCCATTTTGGTTTGGTTAATTTGAATAATTTGCCCTTCTATGCCCTCATGTTCATATCTGTAGTGCTCACGAGGGATATAAGATGAAAGAATACTCCGAAGCAGTATGTCTTTAGCTGTTAATTGTGGATTCGGTTATGTTTCTTAGACTCTGTGTAATTGTGTATACTGTCCATAGCTTATCATTAATTTCTTAGTGTATTGCTTTTTTAGCCTACACGTTTTGCTAAAAGTTCGATTCCTAAATTAACCTTGCGTCGTTTAGTGAATGTGTATATGTGTATGTAAATACATGTGTGTGTGTAGGTAGCTGTTTGTGTGCTGTGCAGCCATCGTGGAGCAGAGTTGTAAACGGGCCAACTAGTTCAGGCCCGAACCCGAAAATATAAGTCCGAACCGGGTCTGAACCCGAAAACTAATTTTAAGCCCAAATCATGCCCGAAAAAAACCGAAAGTTAAGTGAGGTCTGAATAACGTCAACGTTATTGCCAAGTTATGTTTTCTTCAAAGCAGCGTTCTCCGATGTATTTTTATTTAAATTGACGTTTCGCTCTCCCGTCCGGGGAGCATCCTCGGAACAGAAACGCATTTCTTGTTTGCAAAAATAAAAATGAAACCAGTAAGAAAAAATACAAATGACCAGGAATACACTATTACGACGTAACAATCAAAAAATATGCAACATTCGTTATTTCAACATGCAATATCACAGAAAAATTATTACATCGGCCAAAAGTATTATATAGTGTGTATTAAGTTACTCGTGGCCAGTAAAAAAAAAAGAAATTCACTATCAAAAATTACAACATAAAAATTAACCCATAAGCATACCATAAACTACGGGCATGTTAGCGCCGTCAATTCTGTTCAAAACGTTTACTTCAGTTGCTCTTTGATTTATGAAAAAACTCTCCGCTGTGCGATGTTTACTGCAATTGGCTTCCATTTTCAAAACTTTAGTTTCATCCCACGCTATAAAATGATCAAAATTTACGATATGTTGGCATAAAGCGGACTTTTTTGCATTCATTGTTTTGACTGCATCGAAATGTTCACGTTTTCTGGTTTTTAAACTACACCCAGTCTCCCCAATATATGCTGCATCACAATCACGACATGGAATTTCATACGCAAGCCCATTTTTCAGACTCCACAATGCGATCCTTAGGTTGCGAAAAACATATGACAACATACAATGTGTTTTCTAAGCCACTCCAATGCCGACTTGGGCCAAAACTTTTTTAATAGGCTTAGAAACTCCCTTGTTTATGATATGCTTATGAATTAATTTTCATGTTGTAATTTTTGATAGTGAATTTCTTTTTTTTATCGGCCACGCGTAACTTAATACACACTATATAATACTTTTGACAGATGTAATAGTTTTTCTGTGATATTGCATGTTGTAATAACGAATGTTGTATATTTTTTGGTAGTTACGTCATAAGAGTGCATTCCTGATCACCTGTATTTTTTCTTACTGGTTTCATTTTTATTTTTGCGAACAAGAAATGCGTTACTGTTCCGAGGATGCTCCCCGGACGGGAGAGCGAAACGTCAATTTAAATAAAAATACATCGGAGAACGCTGCTTTGAAGAAAATGTTTCAAACAAGTTACTTTTATTATATTTTTGTGCACCTAAGACAAAAAGCACGTCTCAGGCCCGAATTAAGCCTGAAATTTTGTCACCTTTAGGCCCGAACCCACTCGAAAATACCGACCCGGCTTACAACTCTGTCCAGGCCCAACCTGGCTGCAGCTTGCCGATTGCAAAAATGCCTTTGTTGTGGCCAACTGGCGTGGTCCGTCCACTTGCGCGTTGAAAGAAAAATACCTTCAACATCGTTTTTCAAAAAAAAAAGACTATTAGTTTATTTTATTTCAACCATAAATATCGCTTCGATCCGCAAAACCAAAAGCCGTAATTTGAGTGCAGTAAAAAGGGACGGGTGGTAGCCAGAAGGTCGAGTGAATTCTGAGATTGTTTACCCGACTTTATTGCGTTTGTTGCAAAAATTGCTGCTACAGCTTTCCAAATTTCAAGCGTGTTGTCAAAAAGCAATAAGTGTATTCTTCATGTTCTTCAGTAATCGTTAACATGTACATTGCCATCATCCTGGAAAACTTCGAAGACATTCTTCAACAGGATGAGAGCGGAATCACATCTGGGGATTTTGAGGAATTTTACGCCGTATGGGCTCATTACGACCCGGATGCAACTCAGTTCGTCACTCTTAAGAAGTTATCAAATCTCTTGGATACTCTGCGCCCCCCATTCCGAATCCAAAAGCCCAACGAGGTCTTATGTAATTTAGTCTTTTTGTTTGACCTAATTTGTTCTAAAAAAAATTCTTTTTGCGCATTTAGACTTTTTAACGTAGAAGAAATCTTAAAATTGAAGTGATGTCGCAGTTGAGTGCTGCAGTTATGGATAATACGAGTAGTTTCCCAAAGCATATACAGATCGTTTTTATGGAGCTATTTTTGTGGACATACGTAAAAGCACAACAATTAGAATAATAAATATAGCAAATTTTAGACCAAGTCGACTGCATAACTTTGCTTTTTAAGAATTTTTTTAAAGAATTTAGTCTTTTAAGAGGTTGTTAAGAATATTAAACTCACCAGTTTTTTTAGTTTTGTTCCAAAAACACTACGAAGAATCTTTGTTTTAACTTTATGAAATATTTTGTTTATTTAAAGATTAAAATCAGTGCGCTTGAGCTGCCGTTGTTTTCTGGTGAGAGAGTCCACTGCTTGGACGTTCTTTTTGCTCTGGTGAAGAGAATCCTCGGAGACGTACAAATTTCCCCCGATATAAAGGAGCAGGCGGAGGCAATGCTGGCCAAATATTTCCCGAACAGAAAGGAGCTGGAAGCGAACACCACGACGCTTATCCTCAGAAATCAAATTCGAGCGGCTAGAATGATTCAGGTATTATCATTGCGTCAAATGACAGCTGACGTCAATCTCGGTTAGATGACAGTTGCGTCGCTTCAAAATAGTATTGTTTGCACATTTTGAACCAAAAAAGAAAAGAAGGATAGCTGAAGGGAAACAAAGCTTTCGGCTCGAGTTCTGACTGGTCCAATTATGTCAAAATGAGCTGGTGTGGCTCTTCAAGTTGCAATTTGCAAACTAGCTGTACGCAAATTTGGTCACCAAAGAAAATGAAAATGTTTTTGTCTCTTGCTGGTGATTGTAGCCGTCTGACGCAGTGTGTTACATGCTCGCCTCGGATCATGGGATCGGGCGTGATTGCGGTTGGTTAACGCAAAGCTGGTACGGTACGTTTACGATTAGACTTATGGGTTTTTATTTTCTAGAATGCGTGGAGGGCCCGAAAAGAAAGGAGGGAAAATCCACAACCTCACGCTTTTAGTGATCTCATGTCACAGTTAATACCGAAAAAGCTGGTGGCACAAACTAACCCTGCCAATGACGTCAGAGTGTCAAATGAAACGCAGAATTTGAATCTTGAACTAACTGCAGAGAAGCTCAAAGAAGATAAAGCTTGTGTTGACGTCAGAAGCAAGGCCAATGTTGTTATCGAAGAAACTAGTTTAGCGGTTCGGCCAAACACCGTCCACTCGCCAGTGGATAGGTCGGCTCCCATCGCTCGACCGCATTCAGTTCCAGACGATAATTACGACAGACCCAATAAAGAATCGATAGAAAACACGCAAAATAACGCAATGAGTATTCGAAAACCGAAGCTGCAAAACTTTGTAACTGAAAATGGTTCGACTGCGAACACTGCCAGCTAAGATTTCCGAAGCTCAACCACAGGCTGGTGGTTGATGTTAATGGGGGCAGCACATTTACCCAACGGCCGCTGCAAAAATATTGGCGGAGCCTGTAGCAGCCAATTCGGCATTGGGCAGCCTTGTTGGACATGAGCTTATTGTTTGCGTTGACATTGAATTACGTATTGTTTGTGTATCATCTCAACTAGTTTTAATCGAGCTGACTAACAACCTATCAGGTGATCTTAGCTAAGGTATCATTGCTATGGACCGCTGTCTTGTGAAATGTTATTGGAGTGCAACCAGTACTTTAATTGTAGGGGGGACAGGGGGACGCATCCTCCCATCGAGATTTGAACGCTGGATGATGAGAGGAAAAAAGACCTACAAAGTCCGGTCGAATATAGCACCAAATTCCGCGGGAAAAGTGATTCAGAAGAAAAAACACTTCAACCGTCGGCGAAGACCTTTTTCTTATCTTTTTGTTTGGTCTTCACCTAATTTCCGGCGGAAAAACACTTCAGTTTGTAGACTCCCGGCGTAGACTTTTATCTTTTTTGATCTTTATTCAATTTCGTCGACGGAATTATGTAATCGTCACTAAGGTTTAGTCAAAGCTGCAAAAGCGCCCCCCCATGCAAAATTTTACAATTTAAGTACTGAGTGCAACGATATAGCATTTGACAATACTGAAGTTACCTTGATATTCACTTTGTGTTTCAAAATTTTGATATTTCCGATAGATTCAGCCTGGGTTGCAGAGTCGAAGCAAAATGAGTTCGACTCTGACTCTCAGCCTTTTTTTCAGTTCGACCCCAACTCCGACTCTGACTCCATGACAATTGGGGCGACCTTTTGGTCGAGCCCCTCGGGAGATCTGTCCTGCCATTTCGACCCATATCCATTGGGGAGGGGACTGCACCACCACGATGAGGTGGCAGGATCTATTCCCTGTCCTTCTCCACTGGTCCAATTGCCTCCAGCTTCAAAGCTGAAACCTTTGCCCTCAAACAAGGTCTCGATTGCTGTACTAGCCACTTCATGATCTGCAAATTCCAGTCAGTCCTTTTCCTAACTGACTCCCATTCGACCCTCTCAATCCTTTCATCAGCCCCCTCTTATCTCCTGCCTGAGTCCCTCTGGAATGTTTGGTCCCTCGCCTCCTCCCTCTTCAACAACATCACCTTGAGCTTCCAATGGGTCCCCGGTCACGCTGGTATCCCCGGTAATGAAAAAGCGGATTTACTTGCCAAAGCTGGTGCCCCCATGCCCTCTCCCCCCAGTCGTTTCCAAAGTCCGTTATTTTCAGTACCATAATTGGAGACGTCACATCTCCCACTCCTATCTAAACTACCAAGTCCCCGAAGTCTCTTCGGAGGAACTTTTCCTTTCTCGCCCTATTCGCTGTGAGCTTTCCCGTCTTCGCTGCCATGGCCACAGTTTTCTTCGTATCTTCACAGGATCAGTCGGAAGGAGAATTCTGCTTTTAGTGCCTGTGGACATCCTCTACAGGACCTCAATTATCTCCTCCTCGACTGTACTGCCTCTGAACCTTTTCGTAAATCTAACTTTGGCTTCTCTCTCTCTCTCTCTCTATTCTTGACCTATGGTCCAGACCTTGGGGTGTGGCCCGATTGTTTGGTCTCCGCGGAGTTCCTCCGCGACCCCATCCCTTGGAAAGGGTCGGGTACCACCACCACCACCACTCTGACTCCCGGGTTTATTTCCGTTCGACTCTGACTCCCGACTCTTTAAAATGGTAAAATTTTGACTCCGACTCCCACAAATTTGAAGAAAGTTTTTTTTTGGTTGGGCTAAACTGATTACTGGAAAGCATTTTTCTCGCTTGAACAGGGCACCTTGTGTTTTTGTTTTTTTTTGCCACTCCAACGCATAGCACCTTGTTAGTTTAGCTCTGTTTCCAGTGTAAGACTGGGCCATTACGACAAATAACATACATGCAACTTGACTACAGTTGCGTTAACACAGGATGTAGCTTACATTTTAATCAGATTTTTGTGCAACACAGGGAGTCGGGAGTCGAGCATTGATTTTTCGACTCTGACAAAATCCTTTTTTCGACTTCGACTCCCCGTAAAAATCTTCGACTCCCTCGACTCCGACTCTGCAACACTGGATTCAGCAACGCAGAGAACTTTTGAATTTCTGCTTGGTTTCTTAAAACTTTTGATTTCTTACCATTTTCCAGAGTCATTATTAGATGGCCGCTTGTTCCTTACACAGTAGATAGCGATAAGCGCCAAGTAACAGTTTTAATCTCGTCAGCTACAGCAGAAGATGAATTCTGCTGTTGTCGTTACCGTACCTGTGGTTTTAATACTGTGATGTTTTTTCGGTAAATTGTTTTCAGTAAATCATCAGCGATAAAATGTAATCAATAAAAATCTGCCACAAGCGGTATCCTAACTTAGTGCTGAACGTCAGGTAGGAAAGCTGTAAATTAGGGTGTTCTCCAAAAAAACGACCAACTTCTCTAAATTTCTATAAATTGACACAAGTTTGCATTTTGGTAAAAAAAAAAACACTGTAAAAATTATTTTTGAAATCCAACGTTGTTTGACCCCTTTAGAATAGTGACATCATTAATATTATGTACTGAAATTTTGGCAAAAGACCAAAATGACGTTTCTTGAAAATTTTTCAACGTCGAGACCTGGGCTAGCACGTCACAAAATTTCTCCTTAAACTTCTCGAGTTACAACACGTCGTCATTTTTCTTTCTAAGTTCTTGGCCGGGAGCTATTCCTAAGAACATTTCGAGTTGAAAATTGTCACAATTTGCTCGTTAACTTGACGAGAATTGACAAGCACTCCTTCAAGTTAGTGAGGTGCTGCAGTTTCCGGAATTATTCAGCTACTCGATCGATGTGAGCAAGAAAATGTATATGTAAGCTTCAAACTCACAGGTTTGGATCGCGAGTCCGACAATAATTTTGTATGCCAGTAGAACTTAACTTTATCTTAAATACTGTATTGCCAACCATGCCAGCGAACTCAAACTTGAAATCGAATTAAAAAAAACTAGGTTCTTTTTCAGAACTCTAACTTGAAAAAATAATTCTTCTAAACTCGAACTTGAACTCAAATAAAACCGACCGAGTTCATGAAAAAGAAGTTTAAAGATCTTAAAATTGTCGAAAAAAAAACTTATTGTTGATCATGCAGGGTAAATTTAGATTGTTGTTTCACTTTTTATGCCGTGGCGATCTAGAAAAACAGCATGGATACAAAAAGAGAGCGATTAAAGAAGGACTGAAGGCAAAATCAATAGGGTTTCTAAAGTTAGGGTAATCGTATTACATTAAATTGGCGTTGATTCCGTTCTTCTTGACCCAGCCGTTCCAGAGATAGTCTACTTCAAACACGATGTAGGAGCCTCCCTAATAAAAATTTTAGTGGCAACCCTGGCGTTGCAATGCAGCAGTCAAACTCACAGATATAAACGTATATATATGTATAAAGGTTAAAAGGCCTCTGCGGCTAACCAGCAGCGATCGTATTTTTTTCTTTTACGAAAATAAAAATTTTGCTTGCTATATCTAGGCTTGAGTTCCAAAAAATTCGCCCAACGCTTGCCTCACAATTACATCATCAGAGCGTCAGCTAATCAGAATCGACTTCCGCTGTACCATTTCATCAAAACTATATCGCTTTGAAAGTTTGTTCTTTTGCAAAGACCTTAGAATTTCGCAGGGTATTTAATGATATATACTAGCCTGGCTAGACCGGAGTTTCCCTTTAAAATAGGATTAAGATGACGTCGCCGATTGTATCAACGTCAGGGTTGCCAATAAAAATTATGATCACAGAGGCTCTTATATCGTGCTTGAAGTAGAATATCTCTGAAACGGCTGGTCAAGAAGGATTGGAGTCAACGACAATCTAACACGGTTGTCGTAACTTTAAATACCCCCATTGATTTTGCCTGCAGCCAGTAGCGTAGCCAGGGGGGCTATAGCCCCCCCATTGGCCTGTCAACCAAAATGCAGAATCAGAAAAATATCACTTTTTTAGCTCTTTTGAGACTGTTTTTTTTGCGCTTTAATTGACTAAAAAGTGATTTAAAGCATCTTTTGAAACATATATTCAAGGGGGGGGGCTAATTGTCAAAAATTAAAGTCACAAATCAATAAAAACTTTAAAATGCCCAAAAATAAACAATCAAATTTGGTCGCTTGCGTAAAATGCCATGCATAGGTTTTATCAACAAATATATTATAAACTCAGGAATAACGAGAGGGGGGTCTACTCAGTGTTAGTTAATTATCAATCACTTCTCTCAAATATCTTTCCATTAGCCCCCCCTAATTATTTTTCTTTATAAAATATAGACGAAATAGATACTCCATGTGAGCTTCATTGAATAATAGGATTTTATGATTTACCAGCATGTAAACAAGAGAACTGCAATATTATCATCAGCCACTTCCCACGTAGCCCATTAATGCAACCAGTTGAATCATGTTGCGCTGCCAATTTCTTTGCCACGTTTTAAAAGCATTATATTTTATTAAAATAGCTCTAAAATTAAGTTATTTTTGCAAAAAAATGCAAAATTTTCGAGTTGTGGGGGCTCCGACCCCACAACCCCAAAACAACCCTCTCATTGCGAATTTCTGGCTACAAGCCTGCCTATAGCCCATGTTTAAGTCGAAAAGTAAACTTAATATTTTTGTCAACCTGAACTCAAAAAAATTAGAGAACTCGGACTTGCTAAAGTAGGCTGAACTTGAACTACAATAAAAATCGATCTAGTTCGCAGCCCTATTGCTTATACCACGTTACTTCAAATTTTGCCTCATAACATAGCCCTAAAATAGTCCACTTTCATAATTTTCGGCATAGCGAATACTCTGGAATACCTATTCTTCGCACCGGCCAGTTGGTCGAGCGGTAAAGCGTTCGTCTCTGGAGCTGGAGGTTTGAGGTTCAAATCTCGGGCCGGTCAAATCGGACACAGTGTTGCCAACGGCTCGCCAAGGCTGCGACGTTTCTTTGAAAGAAGCTGTGTTGCCCGGGCGCAATGACGCGGAGATGGGCCCTGCCAACTCGTTACACGCTTCGGCGTATTACAGCGAGTATAATGAAAGATTTGATTTGATTTAGCTATTATTCGCAAAAGTATGCTTAATTCGTAACTTGCCAACTTCAAATAAAAAATATTATTCGAATAATCACGCTTTGCCCGAGTAAAAAAGCACGTTAGAAGCTCTTCTTTTCGATATCTGTGGCAAATGACGTAGGAATTGAGCAAAAGTCCGGCATTGGTTGGTTTTCGCCAGACCTATGCAAGAGAGGTCAAGTCTTTGAGGATACAATTTGAAGTCCTTGGCTTTGGCCTCGAAGCCTGCAAGTCCTCAAAAATGCCCTGGCCTCGGCACGAGGACAACACTATTTTTTGACTTGTTGAAAATGGGCCAAGATCATGACCAAGAATGGCAGTACGGTACGATACGGTACGTTGGTACGGTACGGTACGCTTTAATTTTTGTGAAGAAGTACAGTACGCTGGTACGGTACGCCTTTTTGTAATGGTACGGGTACGCTGCGTTGGTACGGTACGCTTTTCTTGTAATGGTACGGGTACGGTACGTGGGTATTAGGGTAATGACTAAAAAAAAATTTTTTTTGCTGCTATGGCATTGAATGAGCTTTTTTATGAGAATAACAAATCTGAAAAAAATTTTTGAAAATTTTGAAAAAAGGTCCCGCACCAACGCGATTTTCTGACCCCACTTGCCCCCAATTTCGACTTTTTTTCTTTATGGTGCCATACTCTCACAAAAAACTTTCCTTTTAATACTTTAGAAGGAATGTCCTCACAATTACACACTTTTTAAAAAAAAATTGGTTGAATTTGGCCAAAGGGGTCAAGAGTTATAAGCAATATTGCCCAGGATTAGAGGCAAAAAAGCTAAGGTGCTCAACTGCTCCATCTAGCGGCTAAAGCGTGAAATTGGATTATTTTATTGATTTTTTGAGCAATTGTGCTATAGTTTGAGTCAAATTGCTTACTTTGGGAAATAGGATGCCAGGAAGACTAGAGTATGGTGTTAATGTCTTGCTTCTTGACACCAGGTGGCAGCCTCAATTATTTCATTTGCATTGCGTTTTTATCAATTTAAATTCACCTGATGTCTCAACCGACAATCATCTCTTCATTGATTTTGTTTGATTTACCAGTTTTGGTCTATTTTTATGTGCCAATTTTTTATATTTCATGATTTTATTATTTAGGTGGTTGTAGTAGGTTTGAGATTACGTAGTTGTAGAAAACAATGTCTTTCTTTAAAGCTGATTCATCCGTAACAAAAAACAAACAGGCATGGACCGCCAATTTTCCTACTTCAAGTATAACTAATCGACGTGCGCTTTCAAGAGTGGAGAGTTTTAATGACTATGTGAGACTGCCACTAAAAAGTCAAGTTTTAGGGAGGTATCATGTCTTGCTTGAAAAATCTAAAAAGAAAAAAACTCGGATTCAATTGATATATGATGAACTTTTTCAGTTATGGAAAAAATTTAATTTTCCAACCTTAAGTAGACAAGCAATTACAGCACGGCTAGATAAACTGATTTCCAATTATCGAAAATATCAACGCAAGCCAAGCAAAACCTTTGAAAAAGATATGCAAAAAGTGTTTGACATCACTAACGCTGGTGGAGAATGGCTTTGCCAAGAAGACAAAGATTTGTATTACAGGCAAATCCAATCTGACGGAAGAGTTGGTTACACAACACAAAAACTTGCACAGCATCAACAATCCATCCATCGAAGAAAAGAAAGATACCAAAACCAAACGATTTTCCTTCAACATCCATCCAGGGAGCAAACAACTTCAGCTCAGAATCAGAAACTGAGAGCACATCCAGTATAAGTGAGAGCACTGCTTCAGAAGATACCAGTGACACCGAACCAGCATCCAAACGTAGTTCAACTTCAGGAGCCACAAAAATGGTAATCCGCCACTCTATGTCTACTTATAAAGCTGCAGCAGTGTGTTCTACTCTCGCTGAAGAAGGCGTTGCTCTCTCTACACCGTCTCAGTCAGGCGTCTGGCGTAGCGTCTTGAGGAAGGGGGAAAGAGAGAAAGAGAAAATCAAAGTCATTCTGCAGCAAGAAAAAAATTATTGCCTACACTTCGATGGAAAAAAGTTGTCTAATTCCGAATACCAAGTCGTTTGCTTGCAGAGTCAAAGTAGGGAAATAAAGCTGGGAATACTGAAATGTAGCAGTGGATCGGCTCAACATATTTACAACCAACTGGAGCAAATTCTGGATGAGTATATAGCTTGGTCTTGCATTAAAATGATCATCTGCGATACCACCGCAGTTACTACTGGTCGAATAAATGGAGTAGTGGTGAAACTGCAAAAGAAAATGGCTGAAATGGGTTTGGAGCGACCACAGTACATAGGCTGTCAGCACCACATTCTGGATAGAATTTTAAAGCATGTTCTAGATTTTTACATCAGCAAGCACTCTACAAAACCAAATTTAAGTTACGAATTTGTGGAAGAAATCACTAAAAACTATGAAAGTTTGCAAGAATTGTATCACGGTGATTCCAATGCAGAAATTACTCAAAACCCAGGCTGGAGAGATGATTTCAAATTTTTGTATGAATTATGCAAAGCGTTCCAATTTCATAAAGTAAGTGAAAAATTGATACCGCAAAATCGTCTGGTAGGTTTTGTAATCAAAAGGATTTTTTATTTACAGGAACATGGCATTTTTCTTATCATCAAATGGAGAAAGTTGCCTTCTTTGCACAATGCTCGTTGGAATTCCAGAGCCATTTACTTGCTGATGTCGTACTTTTTGCTTCCCAACTGGAGAGATTCTTTGGCTATACCTGCTCAATTTGTTGCTTACGGATGGCAAAAAGCCTGGTTTTCTGACCAAAAGTACACAGAATCTGCACATGGAGATTTGCTGAAAGCAGTTACTGAAATTAATGTAAGTATTAAAATAGACTGAAGTTGTGATGGCAAACTAAAATCATTTTTGTTTTATAGTGCAACAGTGCGTTGAAGTGCTTTAACACCCATTGGAATAAAGAGCCATCTGTGCTGGCAATACCTCGATCCAATATGATTGCTGAAAGAGCTGTCAAATTGATGGAAGAACTGCAAAAATCATGCAGAAATGAAAAACACCTAACTGTGAAGTTTGTGGCTTGCAACAATTTATAACCTATTCACTTTTGAAACATCTCTGTTGAAATTTTCAAGTATTAAAAAGAACTTTTCACTGATATGTTGTTGTTGTTTTTAGCAATAAAATTAGCTTAGATGGATATCACTCTCTGAGAATGTAACAATAGAGTGTATTAGAATTTTTTAAGAAAATGCTGATAAATCATAATTTTTTTGAAACTGCAGAAGGAATAAAAATGCTGCCACCTGGTGGCAAGAAGCAAGACATTTAAAACAATACTCTAGTCTTCCTGGCATCCTATTTCCCAAAGTAAGCAATTTGACTCAAACTACACCACAATTGCTCAAAAAATCAATAAAATAATCCAATTTCACGCTTTAGCTGCTAGATGGAGCAGTTGAGCATCTTAGCTTTTTTGCCTCTAATCCTGGGCAATATTGCTTATAACTCTTGACCCCTTTGGCCAAATTCAACCAATTTTTTTTTAAAAAGTGTGTAATTGTGAGGACATTCCTTCTAAAGTATTAAAAGGAAAGTTTTTTGTGAGAGTATGGCACCATAAAGAAAAAAAGTCGAAATTGGGGGCAAGTGGGGTCAGAAAATCGCGTTGGTGCGGGACCTTTTTTCAAAATTTTCAAAAATTTTTTTCAGATTTGTTATTCTCATAAAAAAGCTCATTCAATGCCATAGCAGCGATTTTGAATTTCGCAAAAAAAAATTTTAGTCATTACCCTAGTGGGTATGCTATTTGAATTTGCCCACTAAACGTTTTATGTGCAACATGCGGCCGTCAATGAAGATTCATTCGACCGTACCCGGCGTGAACATAGTATAGGCTATTTTTAAGTAATCATTATAGCCTCTTAATTTGTCGTTACAATTGCATTATGATGTCACAAGTCACAGTCACAAGTACGGCCCATTGTGATGTAATAACTATTGCCTAAAGATGCTAGGAGCCAAGGACTATCGTGGCATGTCACATATTGGAGAAAAATTTGAACGGAAACAACTGCGACACTTTAGTTAAATACGCAGTGGTTTAAAAACCCCAGACTTTTCGCACATTGCGCCGGCTTTTTTATGTTGAGGCAAAGACAGTTGAAACCGACGCTAAATGTGTGAATTGAGATCGCTGATTTTTAGGCTAGTGATTTCTAAGTCAGTTAAAGTTGCGAGTAGTTTAAAACAAAAATGGCAGTACGGTACGCCTCAATTTTTGCTAGGATGTACGGTACGCTAGTACGGTACACCTTTTTTGTAATAATACGGGTACGATACGTTGGTACGGTACGCTTCAAAAATTGAACTGAAGTACGGTATGCCGGTACGGTACGGTTCAAGATGCGAGGTACATAATTCGCAAATTCTGAACTTACCGTACCGTACTGCCATCCTTGGTCATGACCAACTTTGTTTTGTCTTGGAGAACGCCAGAAAGCTTGCGAAAAAATTTTTGAAGACATTTTGTTTCCTAAAAAACGCTAGATTTGAGGAGCAAAGACCTTTTTTCAAATTTTTTTTGGAAAACGCCTGAAATTTTTGGAAAATTTGCAAATTTTAGAGCGAAGATCTTTTTTTTTTTGGAGAACGCCTGAATTTTTCGGAAAACTTACGAAATTTTGGAGTGAAGACCTTTTTTATTATAATTATTATTATTTTTGTTTGAGATCACTTCCTCGTTGTGTCTTGGGACCTTGGCTTTGGCCTCGAGCATTCCTGTCTTTGGCCTCGAGGGATCTGTTCCCGGAAGGGCTGTCCTTGGCCTTGGCCTCGTATTTTTTTTGTGTTCTTGGCCTTGGCCTCGAATCTTGTGTCTTCGACGCCACCTCTGCCATACAAGCCAAATCAGTTTTTGTTAATTTCGATTTCCACATCGAAAACTGGCATTGTCACTGCACTTTACTTGATTGAAAATCGAATAATGGAATGTTGTGAATTTAGCAATTTCAAAAATTGTTCTTAAGATTCTTGGTTTTTAACAAAATATTGTCAATGTTTTATAGTTTTGGTTGTACCGGTAAGCAGAGGTGGAGTCGAGGACACAAGGCTCGAGGCTAAGGCCAAGGACACCAAAAAAATCCGAGGCCAAGGACAACCTTTCCGAGGACAGATCCTCTCTAGGCCAAGGACAAGAATGCTCAAGGACCGAGAACACAGGCGCAAGCGTTCTCTAAAAAAAAAGGTCTTCAAAAATATTTTTCAGGCGATCTCCAGTTCATTGGCGTACCCAGAATTTTTGATTGGGGGAGGCCTAAACCACAAATCACATGATATGACGTCATCAAAATTTTTCCAAAGAGGAAGTTTTTGTGGGGCAAAGATATCGTCGGATGGAAGATCTTAGATCGTTATTGCCTGTTTGCACATAACCAGGATTTTGTAATGGAAGAGGGCTTATACTAATAATTGAAAAATGCTAATATCTAACTTTAGGAACGCGTTGAGAAAGCTTGTATGACTCAAATGTATCACAGACGGGGGGTTGGGGGTGGGGCCCCCAGCCGCCAGAGGCTTTGGGGGTCTGGGGGCGAAGCCCCCAGCCGTTGAGAGATTTTTGGTAATTATTTGGATAAGAAAGCTATTTTAATCAGGGTGTTGGAGCCGGAGCTCGGAGCCCCGGAGCAGGCCTTTTTTGCCGGAGCCGGAGCTCACATTTAAATTCAGGTGGAGCCGGAGCAACGTTACTGTAGGATAGCTCCCTGCTCCAGATCTTCTTAGTTGCTTATTGCTTTTCTTTATCACTGTTTTAGTTTGAGTGTAACTACAAAATGCAAAGTCAGAAAATAGCCTTGTAAAAAGTTTAAAGAGAGCTTTTGTTAGATAAAACAAAAATCAGCTATTCTAATTGTAGCCATTTGCGTTGCATCTAACAAGATTGATTGTTGTTCTTTCATCCAAAGCTATTGCGATCAAAAGATTTTTTTGTCTTAAAAGGATGGGTCATCTGTAAAAAAACTATGCCTTTATGCTTAAAATTACTGCATTTAACTCTTGCATTATTTAATTACTGTTTTTTCTAGTATTAGCTACCGCTTAGTTCCTACGACCTACATGTCCTTTTATTGTGCACAGCATTTTGGTTCAAAGGCGTATTCAGGGGGGCCCGGGTCCCCCACCCCCTAATTGAAATGCTACCAATGATAAAAATGTGACAAGAAATCTAATTGTTTCTTCAGTGTCAGTTTCTTTTAACATTTTCCGTGTGCAACGTACGTACATACCACAGTAATTAACAATAATATTGACGACCAGGGGGCCCGGGCCCCTTAATTCAATTTTTGCCCACCAAATTATATGTGCAACTCGCGTGAAATTAAAGGTTTTGTCCTAAAGGTTGCTTAATCAGGCCCTAATCTAACTTCTTTATCAACGTAATGCAATAATCAAGGGCGGATTTACCATATGGCACAGTGCCAGGGCACCCGTGCTCAAATGGTAAGACTTTTTGCACGGTGCCAGGGTCCTCTTGCTCAAACGATAGAACTTTTTTTCTGGCCTTCACCTATATTTGGCTAAAAGAGTTTGCAAAAATCTCTGAAGTGCCAGGAGCTCTGAGCAATGTAAATTTGGCTCGGTCCAATCAATAACATCGTCAGTAAGCGTAACCATCTGTTGTAATATTTTTCAATAACAATTCATCTCTACCTTGCTAGTTTTTACGCGACAATTTACTTTTCAAAAAAAAAATTAGCTGATTGACCAAACTATTGAATTTGAATTGAAGGAGCCTAGGCCCCCTGGCCGCATATGCACGTATACAACTGGTTATTTTCATGACATGACAAACCAAAATCTCTTAGGAATATTGTTGAGTGGATTATTTTATTATTTCCTGCTAAAATATTGCAAGATGCATTTTGCCTTACTTCCCCCTATCTGGACCAAATCACGTACAAAATTTAACCCCAAAGTGCGAGATTTTAAACGTGTTTTGGACTTAGATTGTAAGTAAATGGATGATTGAAGAAATCTAAACACATGTGGAATGTGATCCAATGACATTAAAAAAGCTTGTTTTTCCAAAAAATCGCCTAGTTTTGGGGGGCCTAGCCTGTGATACGCTTGAGTTACACTAGTTTTCCCAACACATCTCCCAATGGAGACATTTTTACCGATAACGTTGGTAAATCATACCACAGCTACTGGCCATCATCCAATCTACGATATTTGTCCCACAAAAAGTTCCTCTTTCGAAAATTTCTCATGATGTCATTGCATGTGATTTGTGGTACCCCCCAATCAAAAATCCTGGCTACGCCTATGTTTTGGTTGTTGTGTTTTTGAGCAAATTTTTTTTGAAATTAATTTTAATTGATAAAAATGCGGGTGGGCTATAATGACAACGTAAAACTAAAACACTGTACCAGTCTGAATAATCCCGGAGCTGGAGCCGGAGCGGAGCAGCTCTTTTTAATCAGCTCCGGAGCTGGAGCCGGAGCAATGACAGGATAGCGAAGCGCTCAGGAGCTGGAGCACCTTCAAAATTTGCCCTGCTCCAACACCCTGAATTTTTAATGCCATTAGATCACATTTCGCTAGTGTTCAGAGCCATTTGAAAGCAATAGAGTTTTGACATTTGAAAGCCAAATGAAAAAATCAAATTGTTTATCCTCCTTTTACTTGCAATTTAACCCAAAACACGTTTAACATCTTGCATTTTGGTGTTGAAGTTTAATTGTAAGTGATTTGGTCCAGGTAGGGGAAGTAAGGTGCATTGTCTCTCGCTACATTGCAGCAGTAAATAATAATCCACTCGAAGATTTTCCTTGGAGATTTTTGTTTTGCCATGAAAATAACCAGTTGTCGGAGTACACGTTCGCCAGGGGGCCCAGGCCCCTCAATTGAAGTTCAATTATTCGTTCAATCAGCATTTTCCGTGGCTAATTTTTTTTTAAAGTATTTTGTGCGTAAAAACCGGCGTGGTTGGAAGTGAAATACTGAATTGTTTTTGAAAAATGGTACAATAGATGGTTACGTCTACTAACCATGTTATTGCCGGGCCGGATTTACATTGCACTAGGCCCCTGGCACTTTGGAGCTTTTCGCAACATCTTTTAGCAAATATAGGTGAGGACCAAAAAAAATCTTACGGTTTCAGCTAGGGGCCCCTAGCTGGTACTGCGTCATATTATGGTAAATCCAGCCCTGATTAATGCATTACGTTCACAAAAAGGCTAGATGTGAGCCTGAGATAGCGACTATTAGGACGAAAACTCTCCATTTTCTTCGGGTTATACGTTTAAATTGGCTAGCAAAAATTGAATTGAGGGGGACCCGGCACCCTTGGTCTTCAAAATCCAATATTGCTAGTTAGTTATTTTGTTGTCAGCGAAAAATGCTAAAAAGAAACTGAAACTGAAGAAACAATAGGCTTTTTTGTGACATTTTTGTCTTAGGTGAAATTTCAATTGGGGGGGACCCTGCCCCCAAGAGGAGGGGGGCCCTGCCCCCCTTCCCCTTGCCTACGCTTATGCTCCAAGTGAGGAAAACAAAAAAGGTGTTCGCAAATTTTCCGCGAGGTTTCTGGCGTTATCCAACGAAATTTCAACTGTTCAAAAATAGTGCTGTCCTCGAGCCGAAGACAGGGCAATTTTCGAGGACTTGAGGCTTCGAGGCCAAGGCCAAGAACTTGAGGTTTCGACGCCAAGGTCAAGGACTTCAAAATGTGTCCTCGAGGCATAGGCGTAGCCAGGATTTTTGATTGGGGGGGCCCAAACCACAAATCAAATGCAATGACGTCACCAGAAATTTTTAAAAAAGGAACTTTTTGCAAGGCAAAGATATCGCAGAATGGAAGATACGAAGTCGTGGTCTGTTGTCACTTAACCAGGATTTAGGTAAAGGGAGAGGGCGAAAACTAGCAGTTAAAAAGCGAAAATGTCTAACTTAGGAGACGTGTTGAGAAAGCTAGTGTACTCAAACGTGTCGCAGACGGGGGTCTGGCGGCGGAGCCCCCAGTCGCCGGTGGCTATGGAGGTCTGGGGGCAAAGTCCCCAGCCGCTGGGAGATTTTTATAAAATTTGGAAAAAAATGTTTGTATTGGAAAAAAATTGTTTTGGAAAATGAAAAAATTGTTTTGGAAAGTTTTTGAAAAAAATGTTTGTTTTGGAAAAATGTCTGTTAAATGTTTGTTAAAAATGTTGGTAAAAATGGGATTAAAATAGCTTTTTTTACCCCTGGGCCACCTCCCTGGCTTCGTCTATGATTTTGAGATAAGATCGCGCCCTTAAGTTCTTTCATAAAAAAACATTTAAAGCAAACTTAAAATAACTTTTTTTCCAAAGTGTGGAGGACTTGAGTCAACAGTGGCGGATCCAGAAAATTTTGGTGGGGGGGGATTTGAAGCCAAAACCTCAAAAATTCGGATGTCTTCACCAAAGTTGAGAGTGGTTTTTCGGCCGAAATCGGAAATTCAAACGTTTTTTTCGCCCAAAATCAGGTGGTCTCCAAAAAAAAAAAAAAAAAAAAAAAAAAGGTCTTCACCAGAATTGAGACTGATTTTGCGGCCGGATTCGTTACGTTTAGGTCGATGGGGGGGATGCATCCCGAAATGGAGCCGAATTATTCAAAATAGAGGCTGATTTTTCGGCCAAAATCGTAACTTTTAGGCTGGTGGGGGGATGCATCCCCCCCATCCCCCCCCTAAATCCGCCACTGTGAGTCAAGTCACTTTACAGTTTTTTGAAACGTACAAGAATTGCATGACATTATTATGACGTGACACGTGGTCGTCATTACTCATTATTATTACTTACTTTTGTACGCGTAAATCCTAACTTAGAGAAACTGCAATTCCGGACAAGGACAACGTATTGGCTATGCTCTCATTATATTTAGCATTGGTAGTATTTCAATTGGGGGGTTTGCTTTACCGCCTGTGTTATAGCATTAAGTTCATAATAACGTTAAACGAAGGCCTGGGGTTGCAACTTTTAGGAAAAAACACTTAAATTTCTTACAGGTTTTGCTTATAAATTATTAAAAATTTGAATTAAGGGGCTCCTGGCCCAGAACCCTTAGTCGTCAGTCAGGGGCTCTGGGGCTCCCTGGTTGTCAGTTAGAGGCCCCGGGTACTCCTGGTTGTCAGTCAAGGTCTGCAGGGCCCCTGGTAGTTAGTTAGGGGCCCCAGGGCCCCCTGGTTGTTGATTAGAGGCCCTGGGGCCTCTGGTTGTCAGTTAGGGGCCTGAGGCCCCCTGTTTGTCGGTTAAGGGCCCCGGCCCCCCTGGTTGTCAGTTAGGAGCCCTGGGGCCCCCTGGTTGTCAGTTAGGGGCCCCTGTTCGTTATTTAGGGGCCTCTGGTTGTCAGTTAGGGGCCCCGGGGCCCTTGATTGTCGGTTAGGGGCCCCTGGTTATTAGTTAGGGATCCTGGGGGCCCCTGGTTGTTAGTTATGGGCCCCGGGGTTCCTGGTTGTTAGTTAGGGGCCCCCTGGTTGTCTGTTAGGGGCCTGGGGCCCCCTGGTGGTTGTTAGTTAGGGTCCCCAGGTTGTCAGTTAAGGGCCCTGAAGCCCCCTGTTCGTCAGTTAGGGGCCCCAACCCCTCTGGTTGTCAGTTAGTGGCCCCGGGGCCCCTGGTTGTTAGTTAGGGGCCCCCTGATTGTTATTTAGGGGCCCTGGGGCACCTGGTTGTCAGTAAAGGGCCCCGGGACTACGGTTTTTGGTTAGGGGCCCAGGGCCCCCTAGTTATTAGTTAGACCCTGGGGCCCCTGGCTGTTAGTTAGGGGCCCCAGGGCTCCTGGTTGCTAGTTAGGGGCCCTGGAGCCCCCTAGTCGTCAGTTAGAGGCCTTTGGGGCCCCCTGGTTATCCGTTAGGTGCCCTGGGGCCCCCTAGTTGTTGGTTTGGGCCCTATAGTCGTTAGTTTGGGGCCCCCTGGTGGTTAGTTGGGGGCCCTGGGGCTCCCTCGTCGTCATTAATGTTATTGTTAATTACTCTTATGTACGTAATTGCTGAAAAAAAACTGCAACTAAACAGCACTAGCCTACGTTGTCGTATTTTTTATCATTGGTGGTATTTTAATTGGGGGGGCCCGGGCCCCCTGGGCCCCCCTGGCTACGCCTATGCCTCGAGGACTCCACCTCTGCCGGTAAGTCCAAATTGTTGTTGGCTTGCAGTAGCTTTGTTTGCAATTTTAGCTTTGTTTCTTAATTCAATGCTGCGGGTTTCTTTCTTAATTTTCGTGGTTGGTTACATTAAGAAATGTCAAAAAAAAAGTAGGCAAAAGCAGGATGTCCACCAACTTATAAAGAAAAAAATGACTTGAAATTGTAGAAAAAAATGACAAAATTCTTTAACATTTTTGGTTACAGTTTGGGATTTTACAACCATGATACTTAAACGAGGACTAAAGGCACAATCAATGGGGTATTTAAAGTTAGGCCAATCGTATTTGACTAGATTAGCGTTGATTCCATTCTTTTTGACCCATCCAATCTAGAGATATTCTACTTCAAACACGACGTCGGAGCCTCTAGTGTTACCAATTTTAATAACTCTTATTGGCAATCCTGTCGTTGATAAGCATTAGCGTCTTAGCGACGCCTTCCCAGTTCTATCCTGAAGCAACGATTAGCCTTAGGCAACTGCATTGGGTCGTTTCGCTGCGCACTATTCAGTTTGATTTTGTCAGCAGAAAAATCCGATCAGGAGAAAAAGAGTAGGCTGTACGACAACCTGGGTAACAAACGTCTAAGAATAAGCGAAAGTAAGGCTAGTAGAGCTATTAGAGTAGGCTAGTAGACCATTACTTTCAACTTAGATGGAAAAGTTTAATCAGGATCACTAAATACCGTAAGGAAATACAATAGGCTTACTCAAGTATTGGTAGTCATATTACAGTATTAGGTAAGAGTTTGCACTGTGTATCAGAGGTGGAGTCGAGGAGATAAGGTTTGAGGCCGAAACCAAGGACGCAAAAAAATCCGCGGCCAAGGCCAACGACAGACCCTCTCGAGGCCAAGAACAGGAATGCTCGAGGCCAAGGCCAAGAACCAAGGATACAGGCGCAAGTGTTCTCCAAAAAAAAGTCCTTAAAATAATTTTTCAGGCGATTTCCAAAAATTAATGTCTTCAAAAAATTTTTCAGGCGAACTACAAAATTTCAATAATTTAAAAAATAGTGCTGCCCTTGAGCCAAGGACAGGGCAATTTTCGAGGACTTGAGGTTTGGAGGCCAAGGACTTCAAAATGTGTCCTCGAGGCCAAGGACGTTCTCGAGGACTCCACCTCTGCTGTGTATATCCTAGTAATAAAAGCCTTACTGCTTGACTAGGCTAGGATTTAGACTGAAGTGTATCTGAAAGCTTGATTTTTACCGAAATCGCTAGGCTACCAAAGATTCCATTCTTTTTCTCCTGATCGGATCCATTCTGCTGACAAAATCAAACTGATTAGTGCACAGCGAGACGACCCAATGCAGTTGCCTAAGGCTAATCGTTGCTTTAGGATAGAACTGGGAAGGCGTCGCTAAGACGCTGATGCTTATCAACGACAGGATTGTCAATAAGGGTGCGTTTAGACTGGACGCGAAGCAACGCGAAGCAACCAAAATTTGACGTCATCGACAGCTCGCGAAAGGTTGCGACCGCTCGCAACCTTCGCGAGCAGTTGCGCAACAGCGCTTGCTTGCAGGCTGTAGTAAGATAACCAACTAATTCACTGATTTGATTTTTACGATCGCAGTTTGCTTGAAAATAATAAAAATAGTTCATTTGTATGGTTTAGCGCCTATTTATCAGTCCAAAGAGTAGGCCTAGGTTGTTGGCAAAGTTAGATTCGCGATAGCCCTAGGCTAGCCAAGTTAATTTGGATCTAGACAGCTAAGGCTGTAAATCCTAGAGTGATTTTTCATAGCTATGCTGGATCTCAAAGCTTCATTATAATGAATGCAGCAAAGCAGTAGGCCTAGCCCCACGACATCTAGCTTTTAAACCAAAACTTTTTATTCTGTGCAGCATAGCAGAAGACCAGTCCAGTAGTTCTTTTGGCTGAGCAGCTTTTGCTTTTTTGTCTTAAAGTAAACTTAAACTAACATGATGTTTTTTTTTCAGAATATAAAATAACCCACCAACAGGCTAGTTTTGAGTGTGTTGATAGTGTTTTTACCCATTGTTTGTTAGCTTGTTGTTTTAAAAGTAACCACAATTGAACAATTCCTTGAATACTGGAAAACTCGCAAAACTTTTTTCACTGCCTTTTTGACCAAGCCAACTTGGTGAACAAAACTGTATTTAGAATTGGTTTCAAGCTACACTGCTACATGCAAGAGCTAGATAGATACAAAAAATCGAAAAATTCCTATGAACTTTCGATTGGCCTAATTAGTAGTCATTTCTTTGAATAGCTACAAACATGGAATTTTTTCTTCTGAATGTCCTCTTAAAAGTCTTCTTGTTTCTGAAGGTTTGTGACCGTGATCAAGTTAAACTGGAAGCAATGGTTTTGGACTACCCCAAGTTTTATAATTATGAATATTGTAGTCTGGTAGTGATTTTTCACTCCAGTCCTAATTGATGAAAATAGAAATGTCAAGTGTGTTAAATACCTCATTTACTGTGTCTTTGTGTAATATCTGAATTTAGTTGTTTGTGAATTTCAAAACATTTTTACTGTCTCTTAAAATTTTTACTGCTTTACATGGTGAATAAAGTGACAAAGTAAACAATTTTAAGTCTGAAGTTCAATCATTGCAATTGCAGTCAGTGTATTTAGATGAACTAGAAAGCCAATATATATCTAACCAGTAGAAAGTGAGTTCTGTTTTTTTGCTGAGGTTACTATTATTGGTAGAGAAATACCCGCCAAGCAAGTTCATTACTATTGTTCCATTCTCTAAACTAAACAAAAAACTTGATACAGCATTTATAATAGAAATAATTGGACTGGGGAAGGAAGCGTCAGTTACATAAAAATGTGAGAACTAACAACACTTTTATTCAGATGCTTGAGTAACAATTTTCAAATGAAAAAATCTAAATGTTTTTTTTTATCAGGGGCATAACCAAAAACATGCTTAGAGGGGGCTTGACCTTACTGCTATAAATTTGTCTGTATCTTACAAACGGTGGTTTAAAGCGAAGCTCTTTGAGGTAAACGCAACCGTCGCAACGTAGCCTACTAGTACCGCAAGAAAATGCAAACTAATAAAATGCTCTCGATAGCATTTAACTTCGCACTAAACATCGATAAGCGCTCAACTAGCGAATAAAACACCAAACTTAGTTTTAGAGGCTGACTTTTCCTCAAAGCAACTGCTGGTATCAGGTATCACTCTGCTAAATTCTTGTCCTTCGATGATAGTGTCAAATCATGCAAAAACTGCAATGTTTTTTTGCTTTCTCCAGCAAATCAACACAGCAATTCATTGCACAATAAGCAAAAAATCCACTACATAACTGATGACAAATCCAGCTTTCAGTTTCACTCATAGAGTTAACTTTGGGAGTCTTCATAAACAGCACTAAATAACACATACAAACAACTGTTTAAGCTTACTACAGGTATCTTAACATGCTTGCCTGAAAAAGAAAAATCACATCCAAAAAACAACATAGTTAATGATTTAAATGAACCTGTAGACTAGCCTATTGGTTTACACTCTACAAGATACCGGTAGATCTACCACTACCATAATGAGACATGGATGGTGAAAGCGTTTAAGGATTTGTTAGCTGAGTAAGCACCTAAAGAGAACTTTTGACATCTGCTTTCAGCTTTTTGCGTTTCTGCATTAAAACCCAGAACTGTCATCGTCAAAACAGATTAGGGCAAGTTTTCAGTGGAAGGATCTAAACAAATCATTGATAGCTAGTAAATAGGCCAAGTACTACTACGTTTTTGAAGAAATGACTAGTCTTTTCATTTCCAAATTCGATCTACTGTACTTCGTTTTTCACTTAAACTTTACAAATTTTTGCTCAAGATTGTTTTGTTACCTGAGCTATTACTCTAGACTCTTCTTCTTCACGGTTATTGCATGATAATATAATATAAACTCAATCTTCGTTTTACCGGTAATTCCAGCGCGCTATGACGAAACAGAACCTGTGATTACTACAATAGCGCTTCAATAATAAACTACACAAAGCTTTTTGCTCATTGAATACATTTTAAAAGTAAGTTGTTAAAATTAGCCTATGAAGCGACCAGTCGCGAAGATTAGCAACCACTCGCGAAGACTCGCGAAGGTTGGCAACCTTCACGAGTGACGTAATCGACCACTCGCGAAGGTCGCCAACCTTCGCTTCGCGTTGCTTCGCGTCCAGTCTAAACGCACCTTAAGAGTTATTAAAATTGATAACATTAAAAGGCACCGACGTCGTGTTTGAAGTAGAATATCTCTAGATTGGATGGGTCAAAAAGGATGGAATCAACGCTAATCTAGTCAAAAACAATTGGCCTAACTTTAAATACCCCCATTGATTTTGCCTTTACTGGCCGTTTAACTCTTTATTTTTTTGTGAGAAATCCCTTCAAAAATGAGCTTTTGTTTCAAATCAACTTGACTCTGAGTTAAATTTATTCACCAATAATCAAGTATGGCAGTACGGTACGGTACGTAAGTACGGTACGCTTCAATTTTTGCTAAGAAGTACAGTACACGACTTTTGTAATTGTACGGGTACGGTCAGAGGTGGGCACTTGCAGCACAATTGTTGCGCCGCAACTTTCACTTGCGATAGTGCTTGCACTGCAACTATTCTTAAACGGTTGCGCTGACGCTTGCGCAGCAGGTACAGGATGTTCCAAAATGGTTGACCCCATTCTAAATATCCATATCTCGGAAACTACTTGATGGATCATAATGAAACTACATACATTTTATGTTGAAGGTCATAAGTTTTATTGGTTAAATTTACAAAGAAAAGTTCAAATATTTGTTGGTTCTATGACAGATTTTCATAAATGTTCAATATGTGCGCCGCCTGTGACTCGGCACCCGTTGATTCGGTACTCGAGCTCGTGCCAAACTCGCTGTAGCATGTCTTTAATAACAGTTTCCAGTGCAGCTGTAATTCTCTGTTTCATTTTTTCAATGTTAGCTGGAAGAGGAGGTACGAAGACTAGTCCTTTCTCATAAACCCAAAGGAAAAAATCACACAGAAAAAGGTCTGGTGGTTGTGGTGAAATGGCCACCACAATCACTCTACCTTTCTCCGTGTGATTTTTTCCTCTGGGATTATGTGAAAGAACTAGAGATGGCGCGGATAACAAAAAATGCATCCGCGTGCTGCGCTGCGTCCGCAAACTTTGTCCGCATGCTGCACTGCACCGTATTCAAACACAACTAAGTTTACGCTGCACCGCACCGCAAGTTAAATATCTTTTGAATTTTCACTAACATCAGAAAAAAATTAGTTCTCTAGCTCATGACATATAAAAAAATTGATTTTTGGGGTATTATTTTGGAGAGTTTTCAAAAAGGTCGCTCTCTCAAACCACGTCAAAATATTTGTTTTTTAAACATCTGCCGGTATAAAAAAAGTAATGCCCTAGCTTGAGTCATTCAAAAAACTAATTTCTGGGGAGTCCATTTGGGGGCCCCTGGGGGGGGTGGTACCTTCATACTATGTCAAACTATTTGTTGCTGAAATATCTACCAATAAAGACAAAAAACTATCACCCTAGCTTGAGCAATTAAAAAAATTAGTTTTTAGGGCCCCATTTTGTGGGGGTTCTGGGGAGAAGCCTCAAAGAAATTCAGGAGACAAAATAGCATTTGCAGCCCAGCAAATTTACACAAAAATTAGATATAGATGTTGTGTGGTTTAGGAGAAGAAGAGTGCACAAAATTTAGAAAGCAAAAAATGAAAAAAGAAAAAAACTCAATGCGGCTAAAAGTGTAGGTAGAGATGACAGAGTATCTTACGACATATAACCATGTGAAATATTTTTTGCCGTACTTAAGCCGTTTTTGAATAAGACCGCTTTTTATACCAAACTTTTGAAGTAGTTTTCAGGTCCTAAACCTGAAGTTACGGGACTCTTTGCCTTGAAATTTGGCACACACGAATAAATTATGACTCTCAAACTGCTGTCAAAATTTCATGCAGCTAGACCAAACCATTCTCGAGTTATAAGTAAAAGTTTGACACTTCGCACTCGTTAACTTTGAAAATGGCCGAGTAAAAACTAAAAAACATGCGACGTGAGATCAGTCGTTTCAATTATAGGCTTTCAGGTTTAATCTGCCTTGTGTGCGCTTGCTATCAGTTTTTCTGCACCATGTTTTGGCAATCAAGAACAATCTACCCAGTACCAGTCTACCTGATGATTTCATGCAACTACTGTACTAATCCTGAACCAGTAGCTCAATTAATGAAATATAAGGTATCACGGGCTCTGCATGCTGTCACAAGCTACTACACTTGTATGAAACTACCGTATGTATTAATACCTTTGCCGTTTACATGTGTGTTGGATTGTGGAATAAATTTTGCTACTACGTATATGAGATAGGCTCCAAACATAGGACCGAAAGCCTAATTCTTGATCCCATGACCTGTTGACGAATAGGCTACACTGAACTAACTCTTTCACTCTGAAATGCAAGCGTATATGTAGTAGAAACTGTTGTCTAGCCTTGGGCTTGTACCAATACCATACGCATAAGCCTACTGCATAAAGGGAAGGTGTGTCGCTAGGCTTTGTTTTGTGCCTCTACTCTGATGATTGTTTCCAACAAATCTGTTTCTTCTACTTTTGTCTGCCTTTGTTTCATCTTCTCACCGACAGGGGTGCCGAAACCCAGGGAGGGGATGGGGAAATACATCCCCCCAATTTGACTGAATCTCCCCCAATAATTTGAGTATAGTCTGCACCTGCATCCCCCCAATAATTTGACTTTGGTGTGCATTTGAGCGCAGATCTCCACTAGAATTTGGGGAACAAAGTTTTCTTTCTTTAGGTGAAGACTTTTTTTTGGTCTTCACTTAATTTGCTTACCTGAAAGAAATCGTGGTCGAAGTTCATCCTCCCCAAAGTTGAAAATAGGGCAAAATTGGGGTAAAATTGCAAGTTATCCCCCCAATGATCAACGAAGATTGGCACCCCTGCTCACCCAACGTCCTAAACCTTTCCCAATCTAGTCTACCAAAACCAAAACCTTTTTGTTGGTGTCAAAAAAAAAACACGTTCAGCCGATCAAAACTAAGTTTCTTGTAGCCAAAATAGCCGATTCTAGGATGCTCCGAATTCTGAAAAAATAAACTTGAACTGAAGGCACCTTTTCCTGTTTAAGTAGCATGCATTGTCTTCAATTCATACCGTATGTAATAGTTACATCCAGACTATAACCATTATTGTTCATAAAGAGAAAATCACCAACAATAATTGTAAAAAAAATGTAAAAAAATTTTTATACGCGGCGCTGCGCTGATGCTGTGACGTAATGCAGATTTTAGTTGCCACGCTGCGCGGCGCGGTGCACTAACAACAGCGCGCTGTTGCCATCTCTAATTCGTACCTCCTCTTCCAGCTAACATTGAAAAAATGAAACAGAGAATTACAGCTGCACTGGAAACTGTTATTAAAGACATGCTACAGCGAGTTTTGCACGAGCTCGAATACCGACTCGACGTGTTCAGAGTCACAGGCGGCGCACATATTGAACATTTATGAAAATCTGTCATAGAACCAACAAATATTTGTACTTTTCTTTGTAAATTTAACCAATAAAACTTATGACCTTCAACATAAAATGTATGTAGTTTCATTATGATCCGTCAAGTAGTTTCCGAGATATGGATATTTAGAATGCGGTCAACCATTTTGGAACACCCTGTATTTAAGCAATTTTGAGCGCGATCGTAATTCAAATACGATCAAAAATAATTGCTTTCCAACAACTCTGATTAAAATTTAGAAAAAACATTGACGAGGAAGATTCATAAAAGCCTCGTTATGGGAAATTGCATTCGTTTACTGTTTGCAAAACTTTGTTAAAGGATTCACAGCAGGAGTTTTCTTTCGCTGAAAGTTTTTCTCAGAAATATTTTTCGGATTTTTCAAAATTTCAAATTTTTCAATTGTGTATTTCAAGAAAATGGTTGGAAAATCAAATTTTAAAGAGAAAAACTATTTTTATAACTGTTTTTCCAAAAATACACCACTCGTTCCAAACAAATTTTAAAATATTGCTTCGGGAAAAAATTTAAAGGTGGTCAATCATCCAGCCAATTCCAGTGGTTTACAATAGATAAAATTGAACTATAATTTTTGATATTTTTTGTTTTAATTTTGGGACTGCGGTTGCAAAGATATTCAACAAATACAAAAAGATGTCCCCCCGAAAAAAGTTTTTGGAAACTCTGAGTTTTGTTCTTCCTGCCAAAACCACCGTAGGCCTAATGGTTTAGAGAACTGTGGTAGGCCTAATAGTTCAGAGATAGTTTATTTCTAAATAGTTTATTTCTAAATAGTTTAGGCCTAACTATCGCTAAACCATAGGCGTAGCCAGGATTTTTGATTAAGGGGGCCCAAACCACAAATCACATGCAATGATGTCTTCAGAAATTTTCAAAAAAGGAACTTTTTGTGGGGCAAAGTTATCGTAGAATGCAAGATCTGAAGCAGTAGTCTGTTGGCACTTAACCAGGATTTTGGTAAAGGGAAAGAGCGAAAACTAATCGTTAGAAAATGCAAATGTCTACCTTAGGAGATGTGTTGAGTAAACTAGTGTACTCAAACATATCACAGACCCCCCGTCTGTGATATTCAACAAATACAAAAAGCGGAGCGGAGCCCCCAGCCGCTGGACGATTTTTGTAAGTTTTTGGGAAAAAAAGCGATTTTAATTCCATTGGATCACATTCAACACGTGTTCAAAGCTATTTGAAAGAACTAGATTTTTAACATTTGAAAGCCAATCGAAAAAATTAAACTGTTCAATCCTCCTTTTACTTGCAATTAAAGCCCAAAACACGTTTAAAATTTTGCATTATGGCGTAAAATTTTAATATTGTAAGTGATTTGGTCCATGTAGGGGTAAATAAGGCACATTGCCTCCTGCAATATTTTAGCAATAAATAATAACCCGCTCGAAGATTTTCCTTCAAAATTTTTGTTTTGTCATGAAGTTAACCAGTTATAGGAGTACATGTACGGCCAGGGGGCCCAGGCCCCCTCAATTTAAATTCAATGATTTGTTCAATGAGCATTTTCTCTAGCTATGTTTTTAAAAGTATTTTGTGCGTAAAAACTGGTGAGGTGGAGTTGAATCGTTATTGAAAAATAGTACAATAGATGGTTACGCTTACTAAACATGTTATTCCTGGGCCGGACTTACATTGCATGGGGCCCCTGGCACTTAGGGAATTTTTGCAACATCTTCCTGCTAAATATAAGTGAAGACCAAAAAAAGTCCTATCATCTGAGCGCTGGGCCCTGGCCCTGTGCAATACCGATCAGTGGTCGAGTGGATAGAGCGTCTGCTACTGAAGCGGTAGACTCGGGTTCGATTCCCGGTTGGGTCAAACCAAGACTATAAAAATTGGTATTCATTGCTTTCCTTCTTGACGTTCAGCATTAAAAAGGGATAGTGTGAAGCCTCCGCTGTGTGTGGTTGACAGGTGGGCAGGTGGCAGCTTGACTCGAAGACCGAAAGGTCCCTTCGCTGTCTCCTGGCCAAGGCAACTTGGTGAATAAACTGTAATTACAATTACAAATACGGCGCTGGTTATTGCGTTACGTTCATAAAAAGTTTAGATGAGGGCCTGAGGTTGCAATTTTTAGGACAAAAACTCTTGATTTCACCCTGGTTTTACATTTAAATTGGTTGGCAAAAATTGAATTAAGGGGGTGCGCCGGGCCTCCTGGTCGTCAATATTATTTATTGTTAATTACTGTTGTATGCGTGTACTGTTGTAGTACGCAAAGATGCTAAAAGAAATTGAAAATGAAGAAACAGTTTGTTAATTTTTGTAAAATTTTTTGTTAAATTTTTGTAAATTTAAATTTTTTTGTTAAATTTTTGTAATTGGTGACATTTCAATTGAGAGGGCCCGGGCCCATTGGGCCACCCCCCTGGCTACGCCTATGATTTTGAGATAAGATCGCGCCCTTAAGTTCTTTCATAAAAAAAACATTTAAAGCAAACTTAAAAAAAAACTTTTTCTCTAAAACGTGGAGTACTCGATTCAAGTCACTTGACAGTTTTTTGAAACCTCCAGGAATTGCATGACATTATTATGACGAGGACAGGTGGTCGTCATTATTATTGCTTGCTTTTGTACGCATAAATCCTAAATTAACGAAACTGCAATTCCGGACAAGGACAACATACTGGCTATGCTCTCATTATGTCTATCATTGGTTGTACTTCAGTAGGTTGTTTGCATTACCGCCTGTGTTATAGCATTAAGTTCATAATAACGTTAAACGAGGGTCTGGGATTGCAACTTTTAGCACAAAACTTTTAGACTTCACAGGTTTGCATATACAGGGTGTCTCAAAAGTAAATATACACTTTAAAATTTGAATAACAATCTAATGGCTAATTGAAATTTGTCAAAAGTTTTCAAAAATATCCTATAAACTACTAGAAACAGATTACCATTTTACTATCTCGTTGAATTTACTTATTGACAGGATATAAGATCTCAACGTAAAAAACACCAATTTTGAGACGTTTTACAACGTTTTGATGCATTCTTGCCCGACACTTTACAATAAATCTTGTGTAGCTATTGTCCAAATGATACTCTAATTTTTTGTTTCAACTCTTCAAGGTTTTGAGGCCATGTGGAGTAAACTTTACTGTAAAGGAAACCCCAAAGAAAAAAGTTGCCTATTCCAGAGGACATCTGCGCCCGATTCACCTATCGGGGAAACAACTGATGTAAGTAATCTCTGACTTTCCTGGCGTAATGTGCAAGAGCTTCATCTTGCTAAACAGTTTTTAACCGAAGCATTATTTAACATTATTTCTCAGCTCTGGGAGGAAAAACCTCAATTCCCTGTTAAAGAGGGGCTGAGTTTGCCTTACTGATCCATATGCTTCTTGTCAATCAGCAATTTTGCACCTCATTTCTTGGGTAAATCTCCTAGTCATTATGTGAATTGATGAAAAATGCAAACAATGCCTAAATTTTACTGCTTATCCACGCTATGTTCTCTGAAGAAATGAATGCCCTATGATGAGTACTTAAAAAGCAAATCAAAATTGAAAGTGTATACTTACTTTTGAGACACCCTGTATACTGTTAAAAAATTGAATTGCGGGGCCTCTGGCCCTGGACCCTTGGTCATCAGTTAGGGGCCCTAGGGCCCCCTGGTCGTCAGTACGGAGTCCCGGGACATCCTGGTTATTAGTTAGGGGCTCTGGGGGCCCCTGGATGTCAATTGGGGGACCCAGGGCCTCCTGTTTGTCAGTTAGAGGCCACGAAGCCCCCATTTGTCAGTTTGAGGCCCCGGGGCCTCCTGGTTGTCATTTAGGGGCCCCGGGGTCTCATGGTTGTTAGTTAGGGGACCTGGGGCCCTCTGGTCATTAGTTAGGGGCCCCGGGGCCCCCTGGTTGTTAGTTAGGGTCTTTGGGGGTCTCTGGTGGCCGATTAGGGGCCCCAGGGCCCTCTGATCGTTAGTCAGGGGCTCTGGGGTCCCATGGTCGTTAGTTAGGGGCCCGGGGTCCCACAGTTGTCGGTTAGAGGCTCCCTGGTTGTCAGTTAGGAGCCTTGGGGGCCCCTGGTTGTTAATTAGGGGCCCTGGGGGCCTCTATTTGCCAATTAGAAGCCCCCTGTTTGTCATTTAGAGGCCCCGGGGCCCACGTTTTTCAGTTAAGGGCCCCAGGTTTCCCTGGTCGTTAGTTTGGGGCCCGGGGGCCCCATGGTCGTTAGTTAAGGGCCTTGGGGCCCCCTGGTTGTCGGTTATGGGCCCCCTGGTTGTTTGTTAGGAGCCCCCTGGTTGCCCCGGGGCTCCCTCGTCGTTCGTAACTGCAACTAAACATCGCTAGGCTATGTTGTCATAATTTTTTATCATTGGTGGTATTTTAATTGGGGGGGCCCGGGCCCATTGGACCCCCCCTGGCTACGCCTATGCGCTAAACTATCTCTAAACTATTAGGCCTAATAGTTTAGAGATAGTTAGGCCTAATAGTTTAATTAGATTACAGTAGGCCTAATAGTATAGAGAACTGTGGTTTCGGCGGGAAGAACAAAACTCAGAGTTTCCAAAAACTTTTTTCGGGGGGACATCTTTTTGTATTTGTTGATTATCATTGCAAATGCAGCCCCAAAATCAAAAGAAAAAATATCAAAAATTATAGTTCAATTTTAGCTCTTGTAAACCACTGGAATTGGCTGGATGATTCACCGCCTTTAATGCGTTGCTTGCAAACTGTCTTACGTCTTACCGTAATTCAAAAACAAGAAACACCAAAAACTATTAATTGCAATTTTGTTGCTAGTCTGGAAAATTGAAAGGTATTGCTGACCGAAGTAACAGCATCGGTATTGCTCTTTATTAATATACTTAGATGGTTTAATTTCTTTAAACTAAAACATGATGATTTTTGTAGCATGCTCCAGTCGTCAGAGAGTGATGCTACTTGCTCCAGACACATAAATGCATCGATAGCTCTTAAGAAAATAGAAGACATAAAGTCACAATCTAGATCAGCCTCTGGTTGTCAAAAAAAAAATGATTGCGGATGGGATTCAAACCCATGCCCGCAGTCTTTCAACGCAGGACATGCGTTAGACCACTCTGCTACTCTAGCTATGTGTTAAAACGAGCATGCTAATATCGAATGGGTGCACAGAGATTTGAACGGGCACACTCGGGCTTCGATGCTCGCGCTGTGCGGGTGACGAGTTCGGAAGATTGTTGATCAACTTTCTACTCGTTGGTATACCTCTTAGTTGATTCAATTTCTTCGTACAAAATCCATGATGATTTTGTAGCATGCTCCATTCGTCAGGGCAGAGTGATGCTAATTGCTCCAGGAGCACAAATGCATCGAAGCTAGTAATCGATTTCCTTGACGAGCCATTTGAAAAAAACAGTGACTCCGAAGTGATTCGCATGCCACCACAAGAAGACTTTTTTGGGGAAACTAACACCCCCGATTTCTTTAAGTGCAAGTGCTTTGTGCGTCATTTTTCATCGTTCTTTGCCCAAAGTGAGCGGAGTTAAGCAATGCGCATTTTCAACTGCTTGTATTTTTGAAAGAAAATCAATTTGATAGTGAGCATAATTTGTTTTGAATATTCGTTTCGTACCGTGACCTATATTGCGTGTGCGCTTGCGGCGCAATTATTTTTTGGGGATTGCGGAAACGCTTGCGCCGCAAGAATTTTAGAGTAGTAAGTTGCTCGTGCGCTTGCCGCGCAACAATAGTGACTTGCGCTACCCTCCGCTGGGTTTTGTATGTTTTATGTGCAACCTGCAGCCGTCAATGAAGATTGGTGCGACCGTACACATGCAAATAAAAATACACGATGTGTTAAAAAAATAGTCTGATGACAGCCAAGGCTTTAGAGAGAAAACTTTCCAGGGGGTACGAAGGTCGATACCGGGCCCCAAAATCTTACTGGGCCCCCCAAGCCTTATAGGGGCCCATGCCGTTAAATCATTTTGTGTCTGATGGGTGTAGATCTTCGTTTATAAGTGAGGGGATAACGATATTCGCATACAGTTGGGACCTAAAAAGCACAACTAGACATAAAATTGATTTAAATCCAGCAAGGGTGGTCTTGGGAGCGCTTTGAGCTCTCCCAACGGGGTTCGGGGCAGGGCCCCGGAAGCTTTAGCACTTTTTATGTTTCTCGAGGGTAAAATACAGCATTTGATCAACATCCCAGCACCAAACTTGCTAAAATTGACAAGCAGAAAACGTGATATACACATGGGAGAGCACGTTAATGCAAAACGTTAGCTTCGTTAACCACTATAGTCCGTTAACATACTTCACACCTCTGTTGACGTTAATCCGTTATTTTCAGCTTTAATTACGGAAGTTAATAAAGTCAGTTAATTCGTTAATATTTTGCGAGTTATTTACATATCTTTTTATTCACTCGCTTCTAGAACACGTATTGACGCTGTTGAGCTGATTGTAAGGAAAAATTTACTGCTATGGTGGTCTTTTTGTGCTTTAGAAGTTACATTTTACGGTCTAATATAATTTCACGATGAAAATAAGTTCAAATGCACTAACGAAACTGCGATCAGAAAAACTTTGGAAATTGCCAACAGCAATAATTAGTAGACCTATGAGGCTGCAGCTTATTACTTGCCACAACAAAGAGCTCTTTTCTTCGCTCTTTCTTTTATAAAACTCGTGCGAATACGCAACGAGTGTTACCAGTGCAAACTGATTTGTACCGGTACGATGAATGAATGGTGCAAGATATTAACGATAAAAACCTTAACAGAAGTTAACAGATCTTAGCGGAAGTTAATTTAGTCCGTTAACATGAAAAAACGTTTTAACGGATTAACGAGTTAACGAAAAAGTTAGCTTCGTTATTAACGGATTAACGGACTTGTGCTCACCTATGGATATACATGAAAGAAAATATGTGAAGTGGGGGATGATGACATTGACACAATATTATACAATATAATGGCTTTAATACTGCAAATCCAAATATTTTACTCATAAAAGTTTTAAGAAGTCATCTGCAATCATCAACTTCACAAACCCAAATACCTATCAAACCCATACAGATAGAGTGAGTTACTTAATGATAGTAGTACAGTATGTCAACTTTAACTCCGCTCTGTGAGATTGAAATGCTTTTGGATCTCTGAAAATGTGGGCCCTCGTACATTGCTATACTGTACCGTAGAATTAGGGCTCTCAAGTCAGAGAAATGTAACAAAACGTTAATTTCGGTGCAATTGTATGGCTTTTGAAGCATTTTCCTCTTTTTTTAATCAAATCAGCCACTATTGGATGCCCTAAAGGCTGTGTAGCAAAAATAGTGACCAACTACCAGTACTGAATAGGCTGACTGATATTTCTGCTGTAGGCAAGTTTGATTGCGGTGTTATGGTGCGATACCAAGATTTAACGTAGAAACCTGAACTCTTCCGGGCCCCCCTAGGCCCGGGTACGATGAACACCCTGAACCCCCCTCTCGCAGGCCCTGATGGCAGCTATTAGAATCTACTAATGTTGAGGCAGTTTTGCGTGTATTGAAAGCTGAAATAAGCACATATTTACATTGCATTCTCATTCAAGATTTTTCCGAGATCTAGTAAAAAATTATCCGGTAGCGGTACATAAAATATAGTATAATTTTTTCTAATTATTTATTTGTTTTGCGGTATTTTTAGTTGTGCAGTGAATCCTTTTGTGAAAACTGTCAACTTGACAGTGCCAAGTCGCAGCACTGTTATAATTTATCCCCTTTCTGCCGTCTATCAAACAATTTTGAGAAGAGAAGTATAAGAAATTGCCTTGCAATAACGTCTCGTGAATGGTGACACGTAAACAGGTTTTCGATACATTAAAATTAATTTGACCAACTAACCAAACGCAGATATCTTTGCTGTACAAAAACACAAAAGAGTACTCATATTATTGTGGTATTCGATGTCTTTGTTTTTATAAAATTTAATTTTTGAACACGAATTGTCATTTTTTTGTTTCTAAACTATTCTTGAAGCGTAACGAATCACCTCTAGATGTTGCCAGGGCATGGTATGGAATGGAAGATGATTTTTCCATATTCCATACTGGTAATTTTCTTCCAATCCATACTAAAATTTTTCCATTCCATATTTCATTCCATACTAAAATTTTCTTCCATATACCATTTCATACTGCCATACTAAAGCAGTTTTACACTGGAAGCAATGCAACGTATATTTTTACTTTTGCAATACAACGTATATGTTGTAAGCAACCACTGATGAAGGTACGCGTAGCAATACAAAAATGTAACGACCGGTATCTGGTACGCACATTGCACAAGGTTTAATGCATAGGCGTAGCCAGGATTTTGGATTGGGGAGCCAAACCGCAAATCTCATGCAATGACGTCATCAAAAATTTCGAAAAGACGGACTTTTTGTGGGACAAAGAATGAAAGATCAGAAGCTGGGAGTCTGGTTTGGCACGTAACCAGGATTTTGCTAATAAAGTAGAACCGCAAGTTAAAAATGTTTATAAATATATCAAAATTGGAAGACGTGGTGAGCAAATCAACGCAACTCAAACGTATCATGTTCGGGGCATAGGGTCGGAGCCTCCAGGCGCTAGAGACTATGGGGGTCTAGGGGCGACGCCCCCCGCCTCTGGGCGATTTTTCATAAGTTTTTGAAAAAAAAAAGCTATTTTAATGCCATTTGAATCACATTTCGCTCACTTTCAGAGCCATTCGAAAGAACAAATTTTTGGAGATTTAAAAGTAAAATCCCTTCTTGTACTTTAGGTCAAGCCCAAAGCACATTCAAAATTTTGCATTTTGGGGTTAAATTTTGTGACTTACCCAATACCCAGGTCAGGGGAAGCAAGGTAAACTGCCTTTTGCAACATTTTTAGCATTAAATAATTTATTCGAAGATTTGCCTGGGAGATTTTTGTTTAGGCATGAAAGTAACCAGTGTTTGGAATATATGTACAACCAGGGGGCCAGGACCCCTCAATTCAAATTCAATAATTTGTTCGCTAAGCATTTTCTCCAGCTAGCTTTTTTTTAAAGTATTTTGTCGCGTGAAAACTGGTGAGGTGTGGGTGGATTGTTATTTAAAGTTGGTGGATGATGGAGGTGACTTTTAGAGTTGGTAGCCTTAAAATTATTTAAAGTTATTTCAAGTTGGTACATTAGATGCAATAGATGGTCACTAATCATGCTATTGCAGTCTAAAAATTAGCTGGAGGCCTGAAACATATATTATTGTATCAAAAAGTTAGATAAAGGCCTGACATTGCATCTTTCAGAACAAAAACACTGAATTTCTTCCGTCTGGTACATTTATATTGGTTGGCAAAACTTTAAATTGAGGGAGCCCGGGCGCCTGGTCGTCAATATTAATATTATTGCTATTGTTGTAAATGTGTACTGTGTAGTGACCTGGTCACTACACTACCTGTTGCACTTAAGAGAAATTGGAACTGAATAAATAAAAGGCTTCGTGTCATCATTTTTATCATGAGTAGCATTTCAATTGATGGAGGTCTCGGGGACCCGGGCTCCTTGGCTACGCCTATGGTTTAATGATTACCGTACAAGTTTGCTCTCACACCAACTATAAATTTTGACATAACCAAACTGCTAAAGAGCATTTACCGTAATAGGAATACCAAGCTTTTAACACTTAAAAGAATTACTATAAGCCAAAAACTAAAAAAAAATTAAGCTGAAACGGGGATGAAATAGCAAATGCGAATTTTTCTAAGATAAAAAGAAAAAAAAATACGAATTTTCCTAACGATAAAAAGAAAAAATTGTCAATCTCAAAAAAAGGCAAACTTGTCGAAATTGCGACATCAATGCTGCAAATTGCTTTGTACTTACTATGATGTAATACGCACACTGTTTGCGCAATATACACGACCAAAGTGCCACGATTTGGCGACAAATAATATGCGTAGATATAGAAGTTGAATATTTTTGTGACAATATTATTTATCACTATCAGACATCCGTATTATATTTTTCTGTAAATACAATGCACGAAATCTAGTGTAAGATAGTCTTCCATTTCATTCTCGAAATCTTCCATACCGCAATTTCCGTTACATAAGATTTTGACGGCCTTGAATGAAGTATTGGCATATAAAGCTCAGCAGTTTTTTAAGTTCAGTATGTTATTAAGTTCAAGTTCTCCTTAAGCCAATGCTTATTAACTTCTTCGGTTCCGTTCACCCTTATTAAAGAGTTCTTCGCTTCATTCTCCTCTGATAAAATACGCTCATTGATTATTCCTAATAATTTCAAAAAGCTGGGAGTATGAGGGCGAGCTATCAAGGCTCGGAGATTTTGAATGAATTTTCAATAAAAATAGCTCAATTTTCACAATTTTTTTACAAATTGCTGCTTCGAGACATTATCTTTTAGCTAAAAGTGTTACTATTGCTACTCAAATTAACTAAAAAGTTTCCATTTTTTTTGGTTCACCCCACAAAAATTTAATTCACCCTTTCAAGAAACGCTGCCTTAAGCTTATCTATCGGTATGATAGAAATCAGATAAACAAAAAACACGTCAACATAGATCGCAGGTGTCGTTTATGGATCACTGTTTAATCACATTGATTGAAGGTACGGTACAAAAAAAAACGTACCGTACCAAGGTACGGTACGGTTAAAGGCGCGAGGTACGTAGTACGCAAATTCTGACCGTACGTACCGAACTGCCATCCTTGCAAATAATCCAAAAAAATTAAATTTGCCAAGGTAAACGAAAGTTTCCCACTTTTGATATCGTCCAAAATATGAGCATTTTTTGTCCATATTTAACGTCAACGACATCATAAAACGCTTTTGTGACGTAACCACATTGAATCAGGCATTTCATGACTCGGTTTCAAAAAAACAAACCCACGTGCAAGCGATGTCATTTTTTTCAAAATATAAGCGTGATATCACGATGACGATGTGCCCAAATCAAAACCAGCTTTTGTAAGTTTTGGTAAACATCCACCCGCATGCTAAATTCGGTGTTTAAGTGACGTCCGGTACAAGAATTTGAAATGCCTCTCTCCAACAAAACGCGTTGGTCAAACAGTCCGTGAAAACAAAGTGGCTTGGATCCAAGTTGATCGGATAGTAGCACAAACACTCTTTGACAAACGAATACAACACATAGCAAAAACTTCTAGTTTTTCAAAAAGAATTTTTTTCATCATCAAAACAGGATTGGAACGACTAGAGTTATTTTCATCTTTTTTTGAAAATGACTCGGATTTGACTCCAGCACATTGGTGTAAAAAATTCAGCTCGATTTTTGGTCCGAACAGCTCCAGTCAAAAGCCTATTTTACATTATATTCGCTGTTAAAACTCAATAAGCATGCTTCTTTTTGTAGAATTAAAAAAAAACTGATTAGGAAATGAGAAAACCATTCAAAAAAAATTACCTAAGTTTAGTAGGTGGCTGAAGTATATTTTTTATAATTTTACAGTGATAGCGTTGATTATAATTTTCTTTTTTATAGACAACTGAGGATGACCAGCTTTGGGTCAAAATCAACTTATCATTTGAAATGTTAAAACCAAGTGTAGTAATATTTTGAGGCTAGTTCCCTTGCCATTTTGGAACTAACTTGTTATTCCCACCAACGTGAAAACTTTTCACTCCAGAGACTCGTTTTTTTTTAGTATAGGAACGCTTTTTTAGACTTCATAAATTTGTTGCAACAAAAAAAGATACCAAAATTGTCAAAATTTATTGAGATGTAGCCGCTCAAAACACATTAATTAACTACTACTGCTTTGAATTGTTAAATTTTGTCAAAATACGTTACGTAAAAGTTAATAAAACGACCGTGGATAGCAAAAATGGGGTAAGTTGATTACAGCCGCAAATGGTCAAAGAATATGATACTGTACCATACATCATAAATAAGAATTTTATTCATGAGCATTAAACAGTTTCACTTGGGGAATTTTCTACAGTTCAAGTCAACATTCTTCACGAAGATTTGAAAAAAATTTAAGTAGCTTTAAAACAATGAAAAAAAATGAAACTGGATGAAAAAATGACAGTGGACACTGGACAGCCTGCAAGGCCGTTTTTAAGAGTTGGAGTCAGCCTTTTAGGGTAGGTTAAGCTCACCCAAAAAAGGCTTCAAAAAAAAAGCTTTGCGATTAGGAATCACTTCGAAAAAAGAGGCTACTTTGAACATATCCTAATGAAACGGTCACGTGCTTATAAAATATCTAAGTTTTTTTTTTGATTTGTATTGCTTGTCTAATGTCCAGCCACACTTGCATTAAACTTGTTAAAATGTACTAAGCAGATTGAAATGAACTTAAGTTTCTCCCAAAGGCACTACTCCAAAGCACACAGCATCTGCGTAGGTAAATTTATTGTGTACGACACTGCACCACGATATGCGACAAACGTCACGCCTGGCTGACATCTGTCGTGCCGTGCTTGTCCCTCATGTGGTACTGGAAGCTCTGCTTGATTCCGTACGCCTTGTGGCAGATGTGGCACTCGTACGGCTTCTGTTCGCAGTGGAAGATCTTAATGTGACGTCGCATGTTTCCCAGCTAAAAAAATGAAAAACATACGCAAAAAAATATTATCACAGCAGGCCGTTACGCTCTTCAGGGAAGTGATAGTAAATCTAAACTTAATAATTCAAAAATTGGGCAAAAAAGGAGTGGAAAGCTACGTGTAAGATTGTGGTTAGGTTTCTATCTCCCTCCACGCCCTCCGGCCACTCGCAGCTTGTTTAATGGAATGGATATTGATAAATTATGTGGAAAATGTAAACAATGAATTGATAAAGACTAAAGATAGGTTAAATTCGAATTTAAGCTATCTACTATTCTAAAACCAAGCATTTACTCATCAAATCACATGATAAATGCACCAGTTCCCAAAGTTTTGAAGCAAACATCAATAAAATTAAAATTGACAGATGTTTTTCAATTAAATACGTAGGAGTAATGCTGGATGAAGACTATTAGTTGGAAATCACTCATTCACTACGTTTTAAACAAATTATCACGATGTGTTAGTATAATTCCAAACATGAGGAAATAACAAATAGTAAAAATCTAATAGTATTATATTACGTTTTTTTTTATTCACATATCTTATACGAGGTGTGCCTGAAACGTAACGGGACTGGGTCGAAGGTCTATATATGTTTTATTTTATTTGACAAGTAAATTTTACAACATGTCGCCTTCAAAGTAATCTCCTTGGGCTCGAATGTACTTTTCCAATCTCCTTTGCCACGCTTCCACGCACTCCTGGAAGGATTCCTCCAGGATCGCTCGGAGCTCTTGCGTCACGGCTGTTTAAATGGCTTCTGAATCTTGGAAACAAGTTCCTTTGATGACTTCCTTGAGTTTGGGAAACAAAAAGAAGTTACAAGGGGCCAGATCTGGAGAGTATTCTGGTTGCTACAGTACAGCAATGTTATTTTTGGCAAGAAACTCCCGAATTCCCTTGGCATTATGAGCTGGAGCATTGCCATGATGAAGCAGCCATGACCTTACTTCCCACAGTTCTCTTCTTTTCTCCCTCACTAAGCGCATCAGACGTCGCAAGATGTTTTTGTAGTCGTGCTGATTAATAGTTTGGTTTTGTGGCAAGAATTCTGCACGAGCAATTCCATGGACATCAAAAAAAGGGATCAGCATCACCTTGGTTTTGGACTTGAACACCATCGCCTTTTTGGGTCTTGGTGACAATGGGCTCTTCCATTCAAGGCTCTGCCGTTTGGTGAGTGAATCGTACTCGAAGATCCATGATTCATCGCCAGTAACAACTCTTTTCAGCAAATTTACGATATGCCAACTAGAGCGTACCAAAATTTTGGTTGCCTGAGACTTAGTGTGCTACTTTTTCATATTGTTGAACTGCGTTTGTTCTGTAAAGCGCCTCTGATCTGCTATCTTGCAGGAAATGGCGCTATACAAATGACTACATTATTATTCTTATAAGTTGGGTTCAGTTTCGAGTTGCTACGAAATGTCTTGACACACTTGCACAGTGCACACGCCGCTCTTTTTGTCCTTTATTCAGCAACCTTGGTACCATTTTTGCACAGATCTTCCTCATCCCTAGATCTTCCGTAACGATCTTCCATACCCAGCTTATCTGCTATCATTCTAACAGTAAGACGGCGATCGCTCCACACCTTTTGTCTCGAACGCTCAACATTTTTATCTGTTCTGCTTGTGGATGGTCTCCTACTCCTGTGATCATCTTCCACCTCCTCTCTTCCCTCTTTAAACCTTCTGTGCCACTCAAAAAAACAAGCTCTTGACAGCGTGTCATCACCATAGACTTCTTGAAGCAACTTCAGTGCTTCAGATGGAGTTTTTCCAAGACGGACAAAAAGTTTCAGGTTGATTCGTCGTTCGACGCTTATTCTTCGCATCAAAGAAAAAAAAAGCCAAAAATTCTTAATTTTATCAAGTTTTCACAAAACGGTCACAAAGAAAGTGCCTTGACAGAAAAAAACGTGCAAAAAAGAAGGTAGTTGTCACAGAATGCTGAAATTTGGTTTTGGAAACCACAAGTCATTGTGACATCATAGAAAGCAATGCTTTTTCTCTGCGGTAAAAGTTGTTCGTGCAGCGTGCACAGTCCCGTTACTTTTCAAACACACCTGTGGTGGTGGTGGTAGTACCCGACCCCTTCCGAGGGATGGGGGCGCGGAGGAACTCCGCGGAGACCCAATAATCGGGCCACACCCCAAGGTCTGAACCATAGGTCAAGATTAGAGAGAGAGGAGCCAAAGATAGATTTACGAAGGGGTTCAGAGGCAGGACAGTTGAGGAAGAGATGATTGAGGTCCTGTAGAGGGTGTCCACAGGCTCTACAAGCAGAATTCTCCTTCCAACTGATCCTGTGAAGATATAAGGATAAAAGAACACTGTGGCCATGGCAGCGAAGACGAGAAAGCTCACAGCGAATAGGGCGAGAAAGGAAAAGTTCCTCCAAAGAGACTTCGGGGACTTAGAAGTTCAGATGGGAGTGGGAGATGTGAGGTCTCCAATTGTGGTATTGGGAATAACGGACTTTGGCAACGACTGGGGGGAGAGGGCATAGGATCGCGCCAGTGGGCAGGGAGGCACCAGCTTTGGCAAGTAAATCCGCATTTTCATTACCGGGGAGATCTGTGTGACCGGGGACCCATTGGAAGCTCAAGGTGGTGTTTTTGGAAAGGGACGAGGCAAGGGACCAAACATTCGTGAGGGACTCAGGCAGGAGATAAGAGGGGGCTGATGAAAGGATAGAGAGGGCTGATTGGGAGTCGGTTAGGAAAAGGACTGAATGGAATTTGCAGGTCAGCAAATGGCTAGTACACCAATCGAGACCTTGCTTGAGGGCGAAGGTTTCAGCTGTGAAGCTGGAGGCAAGTGGACCAGTGGAAAAGGACAGGGAATTGGATGTGTTGCATTTGAAGCATGTGACATACACTCCCGCACCAAAAAGGGAGGGGACAGATCCGTCAGTCCATCCTTGGATATTACAAGGGGGGAGGGAGGATAGTCTGCTTGAAGCAGACTGGAGTCGCGCTGTACTGTTGCCTGTGCAGCCGAAAATGAAGGGGGAAATAGTGAAGTGGGTTGCAGTCCATTGGGGAAAAGAGACCAGCGTCCTGCCACCTCATCGTGGTGGTGCAGTCCCCTCCCCAATGGGGATGGGTCGAAATGGCAGGACAGATCTCTCGAGGGGCTCGACCAAAAGGTCTCCCCCATTGTCTTGGACTGTTTCAAACACACCTCGTACTCAGAGCTGTCATCTATATGAACCCAAAAATAAGGACAACAGGGAAAGTTATTTATAAATTAGCTTGATTTAGCTTGTCGAGCAGATATGGATTTTAAAATTTAAATTTCATTTTTATTGTAAATTTGTAACTTTTTTGCAAACGTGATGACGTGCCATCATCTACTGAAAAAGATAAAAACAAATCTTCTGAGAAGTTTGATACCAAATTTGGCTTTTTAGGTGGTGAAGTTTTCGAGATACACCAAATTCCTCATTTTGCTCCCATTAAAATATCTCAAAACCAATCTCAATGGTAATAAAATTTCAAAACTAAAAAAAATTGCGTTGTGTTTCTGTGTCGATTTGTAACCTGTAAATCGTACAAGAGCTTGCAAAAAAATGAAAAGAAACACTTTATTGTACTGCTGTTACTGCGTTAGTACAATAATGCTATTGGTGAAAAATATGACTCGTCATCAAATCTGAAGTGAAATTTCTGCAGCTCTGCTGGTTGCTGAAGTTGCAAGGTATGTTCTGGTACAACGAAAAGGTACATTCAATTCTATCATCGAAAAACTGACGTCGCCGCTGTTATAAATATCGGAGTTGCCAAACAAACTTAACAAAATTGCGCAAAAGATTCAGGGGAGCCTACGTTGTGTTTGATTGAAGTAGAATATCTCTAAAACGCCTGAATTAGGAAAGATGCAGTCAACGACAACCTAATTCAATTGCCGTAACTTTAGAAACTTCATCAATTTTGCTTTTTGTACTATTTTAACAGTGTTGCAGTAAGAATCGTGATTAAAATACACCTAACAAATAAATCGGTCTAGCGCGAAATCAGACTCAATATTCTACACAGACCTTTATCTCCATAAAACAATTTCGGTCGCAGCAACCATTAGCCCAAGATAATTGGTGCTCGTCTGTTGAGCCTCCATAGTGTTCTCCATGCTCAATCTGGCCGAAGTAAGTAAATGCAAAACAATGAATATATAACTAAAGAAGTTAGTTATACCTGCGAGAAACCTCTGTGACAAATCGGACATTCGTGTTTGTGGCAAGTTCGTTTGTGACGCGAGTATGCGTGGATGGTTGAAAATATTCGCGAACAATGATCGCAACGGTGGAGACGCAGTGACACTGAAAAAATAACTTAGTAGTGGAAGGCACTGTTAAAAGCAGTTGCGGTCTGCTTTGAAATTAAAGATTGTCTTAGAGCAATTTTAATGATTAAAGGCAGGTGCAAAAATGCACGAGTGGCGTCACACCTTTGCACTCGATATAAAGAGGGAGAAATGTCGGTGTCGTGACATAGAATCTACTCGAGCATGATTTTCCTCCGATTCAGTGGTGCTATTCACATTTTGCAGGATCTGTATCCGGTTCGATAAACTCGACAACTGGTCCATTTTAGCCAAAAATACAGGATATCAAAGCCAGTTTTTTTAACAATTGGTACGCTGACTTCAGCTACGGTTCGGACCAACAGGCAGGATAGTACCGCTGCTCTTAGCTGAAGAAACCTCACTTCAAAGAAAACATCAAACCACCGTCGGAATAGAAATGGTTATCTTACGAAACCACTGCTTTTATCTGGGAAAACCTCCACCAACCTTCTGATGCTTTGATCTCCTCGAGCGGCATCTCTAAGTTGACGGAGTCATCTGCGGCTTCCTGATTGGGATCGTCAGAAAGGTGAGGGAGAAGGGTAGGGAGCTCTCTATTGCCACCTACGGAGAAGTTGATATTAAATGGTGCTTCACTATACAACTTCTTTCCGTATTCTTCTGCTGTCGAATTTTAAACTTCACTTGTTTGAAAATGTGAAAACTCACTCATAACAGTGGCCAAGATAGTAATAAGAAGTTAAGTCTAGACGGCGGGATTCTTGCGAAATGCAAGCTTGTTGTTGCTGAGGTCTTTCTCAATTTTCGTTCAATTTTTTGCCACAGATATTTTTCCTTTAAATAGACACGAACAACAGAACAATTAGCGCAAATAACAAACTATTTCAAAAATATCTAATTAAAAGCAATTTAGAAAAACTTACTAAAGGTCTTATGACAATCATATTAATATAATACAGAGTACACTGCATAAATACTGATTCACCTATTAAAAAATAATTGCTAATAAAAAGATACTTATTCGCATGAATACAACATTATTAAGCATTAACGCTGACCAAATTTCCCTATTAACCATGTAAATTGTAAACCAACTGCAGGGCCAGAGGGAACAGCACAGTGAGCTTCCTCAGGGTGGTCCGGGGCGGAGATTCCCCAAGTAGACCTCGGCAGCGTTTAAAATTTCAGCAATTTTACCTATCAAATTAATGCAAAGCAGCTTCTCAGCCACAGACCCCATTTGAAAAGCTTCAAAACAAGTTTTTGATCAAAAAGAAATTTTGTTTGAAATGGCGGAAGGCTAGTAATTAAGAAAATGGGCCCTCTAGAGTTTTAAGACCACCACGAAGTTGCAATTTAAAAACACTTCAAAAAGCGTTTCATAGAAGTTATTCTTTTTGGATTTTGGACGAGTCATGCAAATTGCTGAGTGGGCTACAGCGCCATCTTTCCCAAGCACTGCTTTGACGTGGTTCTGAATTCCATCTCTGATAAGTCCAATTACTTCCACTGTTAAAAAAGAGTAGGTTGGCAGCTGTACGCATAGACAGCACTCTATAAAGGCGGCTATTTTCCACACTTTACTCTGCTGCTGAAGATCTTGCCAACTTTTGAACTTTAAACGTAAATCTTTTAAACTCTTACCGTAACGCCGTTCCGGTACTAAACCTTTTATTGGAACAGCGTTTCGGGTTACCTCTACCACTGTTTCGCATCGTACCAGTTGATGTTTCGATGGAATTACAGTATACCATAAAAAATTAATGTTGAAAACAGCAACCACTTTCGTCTAGTACATGAATTATTTGAAGTCACCACGAAAAGTTGATTTTAAAATAATTCCAATTCGAGACCAATAGTTGTTTCTTATCTCATGAAATCAAATATAAATCATACGTGAGGAGATGCCAGACACGGTTAACTCAAGGTCTGACACCTACGATGCTTTTTACCTGTTTTTTAGTCAAATTACTTTATTTTATGTAACAGATGATAAGTTAGTTTTTGTTTTACAGAAATCAATTTTACTTTTAAAATTAAGCCTAATTGTTTTGAAAAAGATTTTGTGCACTTTTCTGCACAAGACAAAAGAGTATCTGTATTTATTTAACGTTTACTCCGCCTGGTATGCTGCAATTCCGTTGTAACATCGATTGACCAATTTCAGAAAAAACACAAAAAGAGAATTCGAAACGAATCGAGAACCACTGCCAGACAAGCAGAGGTATGTGACCATTGTAGATGTTGTAACGATCAACTGGCTGGAGTGGTGCCTGGCATACATAGCGGCACATACCGCCTACAACCTACCGCGAGAACCCTTTTTCGAAGAAACTTTTTCCAGTTTTCTTTCCTGTTAAAAAAAAAACTAGTTAGATTGACGACTATGCAATGTATCGGTCAAAGCATGGAACTTGAAACGTTAATCACTAACAAAAAGCAAATTCGCTTTCTACAGCAGAGTCAATTCAAACCTTTCATTATACTTGCTGTAATACGCCGAAGCGTGTAACAAGTTGGCGGGGCCCATCTCCGCGTCATTGCGCCCGAGCAACACAGCTTCTTTCGAAGAAATGTCGCAGTGGTGGCGAACCATTGGTAACACTGTTACTGATTTGACCGGCCCGAGATTTGAACCTTAGACCTCCAGCTCAAGAGACGAACGCATTACCATTCGACCAACCGTCCAGTTGGCCCACGGCAGTGTCGAAACCATGAAATGTCTATTCAATGCAATTAATTGATGTAAATTAATTAGGGTATTGTGACACCTTGCTCGAAATAGCAGCATAATCGTTCTGAAATCAAGAACATGTAATCGTGTTATCACAGCAGAGCCCTACAACTTCCAAGATACGCTGCTTACTACATGATGTGCATTGTATGGAATGAAGCACATATCAAACGTATATACCATTTAAATCAGGGGTGCCCAACTGCGCAAAGTTTTTGAGGGACGGGGCTGTATTACACTTTTTCTGAGCTTTATTAACAGGCCGCACAAATTATCCAAACAAATGTTTGGATAATTTTTATTCCGAATTACGCGTGCCACCAAGATTCCGCAAAGGACGGGAAGGAAGTGGCTTGAACCAAAAGTCAAAATACTTTAGTTATATAGGGTTAGGGTTTTATTTTAGTATTAAATGTTTTAAGTGTCTTGGCTAAAGAAGGGAGCTGAAACCCCCTTTAGCCTTCATAGATGCGCCACTGTCCCAAATACTGTTCATACAAGTGTTGTATTGTCCAACTAATTACACAGCAAATACAATACAGTTTGATACGCTGCACCATACTATTCAGGATTTTGCTAAGGGAGGTGTTAACTTGAACCAAAAGCTAACATTTCTCTATACCCAAGTTTGTACAGTATCCAGCACTCGACGTCTTGAATAAACTGCTGCACGTTGAAACTGCATCACGAAAGACATCTGGGGGCAAAACCCCTTGCCGCTGAACGAGTTTTGCAATTTCATAAAAATATAGCCATTTTAACGCCATTCGAAAGCCTTTTTAGAACACGTCAAAGAATCAAATTGCTACTCTAATTCAACTCCCTCAACTTATAGGTCAGATCCAAAACACGTTTAAAAGCTAGCATGTTGGCAGAAACTTTGAATTTACTCGGAAAATGGAGGCTTCAGCCCACCCAACGTCTGTTTTCCAATAGTTGCATTAGTAAACACATCTTGAGCGAAAAATGAAGTATAAGTTCAGCTGTAACCCTTCGTTTTGGAATGCGAACTGCGCAGCGATGAAAATGGAAATAAAGAAACGAAAATAGTTACACCGTAGCTTATGTAGTGGCTGACGAAACGCAAATTTCCTATTTTGTAACATACTCGTAGTGGCGTTATTTAACAAATAACATTCACTAGTCACGAAAAATATTGTTAAAAACTACGCTAAAGTCAACAAATTTGACAAAAAGAATTGTTCGGTGAAAAGTTTGGAAGTATCGAAACACAAAATCGCGAGACCAGTTGCGGACCGCAAAAACTCGTTGAACGGGCCGCACTTTGGGCAGCCCTGATTTTAATCGACCTACCTTCGCGGGCTTTGACGGTTCACTGCTTGCAGGGTGTTGTTGGACATTCAACAACTTCTCCTAAACACGTAAACAATCGAAATATAAGTAATGAAGCATCAATGTGCTCGCGTTCCAGATAGCGACTGTCAAAACTGTGACTTCTTAACTGCAACTTCATTTAAATAGTTAATCTTAAGAAATCGCTCTTAGTCTCTTGACTGTCGCTATTCGGAGCCGTACGCCATATCAATGCATTCAGTAGCGTACCTGGGAGGGAGCATTGGCACTAAAATCCGCCCAATTGGAATAAAATGGAGCAAAAACATGGAAAACACTTGGACACCTGGCATTTAGCAGCATTTCAAACGGCAAGTGGGTGGAAGTGAAAAAATCGTAAAAACCGCTGAGCGTTGGGGGTTTGCTCCCAGCCTGTGATCCATCTTTGTATATCTTCGATTTGGTCAGGTCGAAATCTCTCGCTGGTTCGAAAGTTACCACAAGTGCTTTTCGTGCAGGTTTAACTCTCTGTCTTTCAGCAAACCAGAATACTCTCTGTTCGCTGCTGATGAAGGAACAAACCCCGAAACAATAGGCCGTACAGCAATTGGGAATATAAATATATTATGAAAAGAATGAACAGTATGTGAAAAGAAAATGCAGTTTATGAGTTGGTAAATGTACAATATCGCTGGTTATCTACGGGGTTACTTCTTCCGGAATAACGAAGTTTCTCGCTATCGGGTCCATCAGGGGTGGCTGCCTGTACGGTGGTGGGAAGCCTACTCTTAAGCGGTGTGGAAATCGTAACTTTTTCTCCAACTTAGCTGGGGTTTGTGGTGCAACATTGGATCTGTTGCAAAATATATTCAACTACAGCTTCAACCAACTAATGTGGTATAGAATTTTGTTTTTTTTACTGAACCTCAAAACATGGTGTGGTAGTGATTGACTCTTTGAGACCAAGGCACCAAATCGGGTCACACCTCAAGGTCTGGACCAAAGTTCTGCATCAACGTCCAGCTCAACGTGGAGGGCGGCCCTCTCCCAGGATGTGAGATGGCTTGAAGCAGCGGAACAAAGTTTCAGAAGGGCTCGGCAAAAAGTCGCCATCAAGCCTCTAAAGTATCGCAAGATAATTTAACTGATCGTAACGTGATGATTTTTAATGGCAACATTGCACATTCTCACCTTATCTCTAGCCACTGATCGAATGTTCTCGATCATCGGCATGCCGCTGTCGTGCTTCTCCGACCGCGCCGTGGCATCCAAGTTCTCTGAAACCACACTACGGTTCAATTCGAGCGCGACTGTCAGCAAGTTGCCAATATAATTCCGCAGATTAATGTCGCATTTAGCAAAATAATTCACAGATCAAACTAACTTTACGGCAAAGAGCTTGACCGGACAGCAGCAACAAACCATAATTTCAAAGCAGAAAATATATTTCATTTAAATGCTTTCGACCTTGATTTCAGGGTCTCGGTCAAAGTAAAACTGTCATGTTGCAATGAAAAACTTGTAAGCGAGTTATTTTCAAAAAGCCTAATCAATTTTTTTTAATGCAACAAATGCTAGTGCGCAATTTTAACGTAGTAATCAATTCTACATGAAATTAAGTTAAATTGCTGTGTTAAAACTGTACTTGCTGCGTTACATAAAACTTCATTCGCTAGTTGAAAATAACTCGTGACAATTTTTTGCTCTAATGCAGACCTACTAGGAAGGTCAAAAACGTTCCGTATAAATATGTTTACCGCTCGAAAATTATTGGCTGCTACTGCTGTCTGGATTAACAAACCTAACTTACTAGCATTACCGAAAGAATCGATTTACGAGTATACTTCTTGCAAACCCACCTTTTGCCTACGGGGTCTGTCCAAAAAGTAATGAAACTTGTTTTACCACTCTTCGTATGATAACCACTGCATGGAATTCCTCTAGCGTAGCAAGCTTTCAGCTGCCCACAGAAGTTCATTGCAAGCATCAAAGTCTTCCTTCTTCACGAAGAATATGAACGCAATTTGTGCACGCAAACTTTGTCAAGAACGTCACAAAAATTTATCCTTTTTTTTTTCCAAATATTGAGTTAATTTTTGAAGTCATTTATTTTCAAAAAAATGATCGAGCGATTACAACATAGAGCAACGTTGAACAAGTTAAAGAAGTTGTCACAGGCAGGGCATGGTGTGGGATGCAATAAAAGAGAATTTTTCCATATTCCATACTGGCAATTTTCTTCCATTCCATACTCAAGTTTTCTTCCATATTCCATTCCATACTCCAAACCAAGATAAGTTTAGACCGGAAGCTACGGGGAATTTGTATTGTACTTTTGTAATTTGTACTTGATCAAACGTGTGTTTGAATTGACCTGTAAGTAAAGTAGGGGCTAAATGGGCTGGGCGATTTAATTTTTCTACTGGCTTCTAAGTCTTAAAAATTTAATTCTTTTAAATAGCTTTAAAAACGTGCGAAATGTGATCCAAATGGCGTTGAAACAGATATCTTTTCTCGAAAAATCAAAAAATCGCCCTGCGACAAGGGCTTCGCCTCCAGACCCCCGTCTATATGAGATGATTAAAGTTGCAGCACTTTGCTAAGCTCGCCACCCAATCGAGGCATTTTTCAAACAAAAAAATTTAACTTCCAAGCCCCTCCTTTACCAATATCTCGGTTGCATGCCTGTTTATCGGTGTGTCGGAGAGTAAAAATGTAGACCAACAAAATCCTTTGTTTCGTTTTTAGAAGACCAGTTGTTTTTGTTTTGTTAAAGCGCACTCAAGGTTGTTTAGGTCGCAGTCACTGCTGCAGATACACTTTTCAAGTGATTATGGGCCGGAAACGAAAAGAGCTACAAACGCTACCGAACTTAAAGGTCTCTTTTTTAGGCATGATTACAGAATTTTTAAATTGCGTATAATTTGAAGCCGTGCAAGATCAGTTTAATGTGCAAAAGTTCAGTATATTTTAGCGCCCCCACACTTCGTTTTTCCGGAGACGGCACTAGGCAAATTGTCATTCTCAAAACAAAAATTAAGCCAGTCAGCATCAATGCAGCTGTAAATTGCAATGAACATATTCTATGATCTGATGATGCCATGCCGACACTGTTTGCGCAATGTTCATGACCGAATTGCCCTATTAATTTGTCGACAGATGATTAGCTGCTAAACGCTTCCTAATATTTCTAGTTATTACTATCCGCATATATTTTTCTGTAAATGCCATGAGCGAAATCTAGTATGCAATTGGTATGGAAGATTGTCTTCCATTCTTGAAATCTTCCATTCCATTACATTCTGGCATCTTCCATATTCCATATCGAAATTTCCGTTCCATCTTTCTTTCCATTCCATACCATGCCATGCCGTGGTCACAGGTGAGGAATCTTGGATTTTTGAGTATGATCCAGAAACAAAAAGGAAAATTTAAAGTGGCACATTGCAAATTCGCCAAGGCCGAAAAAAACAATAATGAGCAAATCAAAAATCATGTGCTTGCTCAAGCTTCATTTGTTTTGGGGCAGTATAGGAATCATCGACAAAGAATCTGTTGCTCCATGGCAAACGGTAAATTAACATTTTTACCGTGAGGTTCTGGAAAGGCTCAGAAAAAGTATTGCTCGAGTGAGGTCACAAATCAAAGAAAAATGGATATGCTGCACCACGACAATGCGCATTGTCGCAGGACCTTGTCAATCACAGAATTTTCGGTAAGTTTAGTCCATTTCTGTAGTCTCGCAACCTGCAGACTCATCGGACCTTCGTTTTTCTATTTCCAAGGTTGAAAAAATGTCTGAAAGGTTGTCAATTTGGTTCATTGAGCAACATCCAGCAAACCGCAACCGACTTCCTAGAGGGCATTCCAGTTTCAGCACTGTTATGAAGAATGGGAGAAACGTTTCCTACACTGTGTAGCTTTCAAGAAACAATTTTGAGGGAGACAACATAGGCCTAATGTTTAATTTAATCATGAATAAAATGCTCATAAAAAGTCTCGGTACTTTTTGGACAGACCACGACGAATATATGGTAAAGGCGGTGTACGTCAAATCACTATGTCAAATTGATGCCGTAATTGTAATTACATTTTATTAACTAAGTTGCCTTGGCCAGGAGACAGAGAAGGGACCTTTCGATCTTCGAGTCAAGCTGCCACCTGCCCATCTGTCTACCACACACGGCGAAGGCTTAACACTGTTCCTTTAATTGCTGAACGTCAAGCAGGAAAGCTGTGAATACCAATTTTTATAGTCTTTGATTTGAACCAGACCGAGAATTGAACCCGAGTCTACCGCTTCAGTAGCAGACGCTCTATCCTCTCTACCACTGATCGTAAGTCAAACTACAGCGCCTGAAGTGCAGCAGCGCGCGAGCTGATCGCGCAAAGTCTCATCCAATTGGTCTTAGAGCGGTTCAAAATTTGCTTATGCGATGTGGTAAGATTGACAATAGTGTCAGCTAATCCATATATGTAGCAAAAAAGAGCTCTCAACGAAACCTAACAGAGTGCTCGATAACAACACTACTCAGAGCAGAGTAAACAGTTCTCGCGTTGGTATATCAGCCTTCAGTTAGGACCAAGCGTGAGCTTTTAGTGTTTTAGAATTTTAACATTTTTATATGCTGGAAACTCATCTACCTGAAGAGCCGTTTTTCGGCGAAACACGCGCTAAAGTGGTTTCCAATTTTAGGAATTTTACCATGTAGTAAAGAAAAATATTTTGATGGCACAAAAATTTTTTAACAGTTTTATAATTGGCCTTCATTTTCCAGCCCTCGCAGCCAAGACCGGCAGCGTGCACGAACAATATTGAACATGAGGGCGGAATTATGGAACTGCTCAACGTAATGCAATTGAGCACTTTTTGGAACCCTGATATCAATCGCAGGCTTATACTTTGTTCTTTAGTTTGTTTTTTACAATTACTAATACAATAATATTACTCACAACAATTACAATTATTGCACGCATTGCGCTCAATACCCCGTAACATTTGGCATAAAAATTTCTCGTAGCTCATGATCAACTATGAAACTCTCCATCCAGCCAACCAGCCACACGTGGTTTCGAACGCATGGAGACACGATTGCTGCAAGTTCACTGTGAAATGAGGTAGTGAGGCACAGAAACAAGCACAACCGCACGCCTAATCAACACAAGTCTCGCAGTACAAACCTGTCGGAGCGGTGAGAAAGTTGGCAGGGGAGAGGAGGGCCGAGTTTGTGATTGGTTGGAAGGATTCCAGCAAACTACTCACTGTGTTGACGGTGGGCGAGGAAAAGCTGCAAAAAAATGGGTTGGGTCAAAAGTCTGTGTAGGTTTGTTTCACACTGGATTGTATATGCAAAATCTTATCATGCAACTAAACTATTATTATGCATCTCAACTCAAAATTTACAATTGAATTGTAATTTTCTTGGTAAAATTTCCACAAAAAAATACAAATTTTAACAAGGTGGATTTGAGCGTTTAGCAGATATCGCTTTTATTTTAAAATGGTCGTGGGCTAATCTAGCTCGCGAGTTTATTCATTCAGGGTTATTTGTTGATAGGCCATTGCGAAAAACAACCACAGATGAAGCGAAAAATGAAAATTATGTCAGTTAGAGTAGATGCGAACGGACCGTTATGCCATTTGGTCTATAGCCACTCTGAGTAAGCCGTAATAGAAATATGCCAAGCTTAATTCGTCAATTGTGTCAAAATCCCGACTGTTGGGTCTCAACTCCGCGCCACATCTCTCGCAAGGGGTCGGGTAGCACACCACCGCCACCACTGTACTCGATTCAATGTGACATTAACAAAAGCCACTTTTGACCACAAAAAAGAAATAACCACACTGTCCCAGGATGAACGAGTTACCACGTTGTGGCGGCGAAGCGGAAGAAGGTTCTTTACATGAACTGATTTCCTATCAAGGCCTCAGCGTATCGCTTCATAGAGAAAAAATTTTATGCTATCTGGTTAAAAAAAATTTTGCTACACTTTTCAATCACAGAAAATAATATTGGGCAATCGTATGAGGCGACGAAGTGATCGCGAAGGGTTGGTATCACCGGGCAATCACTAATTAACCACAATTTAATGGTTACAATGATAAAGCGTGTTATACAAAACATTAACAAGGAGAGGCAAGACGCAAATTGCGAAGATGAGCTTAAAATCAAAACAAAATGCGTAGTCATGGAAACAACACATGGCCTGACTACCGTGGACATAACTTGATAATGCAACGGCGCAGAGCGATGAAGATCATACCTGAACGTATCGATTGCGCTCGAACTTTCGCTGTCTGGTTCGAACTGGTATGAACTGGTTGCAGCCGCAGTGCGCATGTCACTCACACCGTGGGCAGACCTCATGTGATACTTCAGCGACTGACGAATGGCGTACCTGTCAAAATAAGATAGGAAAGTAGGGTAGGTTATGCGGAGGAGAAGTCAATAATACACCTATGTTAATAAATCAGTGGTCAAAACTTAACACAAGAAACCTAATATGCTTTTAAACAATAGACACCGGTTTTATCCAAGGCGGGTCAAACCAAAAACTATTGGTATTTACAGCTTCTCTGCTTGACGTTCAGCAATAAAATAAAAGTGAAGTCTCCACAGTGTGATGTAGACAGATGGGTAGGTAGCAGCTTGACTCGAAGACCACAAAGGTCACTTTGCTGTCTCCAATTCAAAGCAACTTGGTGAATGAAGACGTAATTACAATAATGCATGGTTTTCACCGATTAAATAACAAAGTCGCGAACAAATCAGCTAACCTTCTTCCGCACAGCGCACACTTGAAGCGCTTGTCGGTTGTGTGTTTGATGAGGATGTGCCGCTTCAGGTTGTTCTTATTATTGAAGACGCGGTTGCAATGTGGGCACGTGTGGAAGGTGCTCGGCTTTGCTTTCGTCAAGCTAAAACACACTACTTTCGTCAAGCTAAAACACACTTACTGGAATGAGTTTCCAACGAAAACCTGACTTATGCACTTTGGAAGCCTTCTACAATGATACAGCCGGAGCTGTGAAACTGCCCAGAGGATTGTGCAGCGAAAAGTCAGGCACCAATCATGGAGGAACAGCCGAGACGGGCACAATTCATGTACTCCAGGCTGTTCAGCCAGACACGAACAAAAAATGACATTAATTTTTTAAAAAACGATGGAATTTTATCAATCAGAGTTCAAAGCAACTGGACTCTTTTCTGGTTTCCGAGAGAGAAAATCGAACTCAATAAAAAAATTTTTTATACGACCTCTACTTGAATTTGAGTAGTCAAATTTTGCATTAAAACTTCAATTTTTTTCCAGACGACACTGTTTTGAACATGGCAGAGCTAGTAAAACCGTAACAATTACAAGCCACAATCCATTAATCGACTTCAAAAGGGTATCCTCAGCGCGCAAAAACAGAGTGCATATAAGCAAGAAGCATTATGTAATGACTTCGGAGAAGAAAATATGGGTTTAGCACTTAGTCTGATCAGAAAAAAAAATTGAGCCAAAAATTAATGAAACATATTTGAATTAGAAACGTTTCGGTTCATTCTTAAACCATCATCAATCTAAAAACATAAAGAGATCACTCAAATAGCTACATGTAACGTAATCTTTAATACAAACGTGAAAGTTAATCTCTGTTATCAACCGAACGAGGGAGCTGAGAAGTAAATCTGGGACGGTACATACATAAAATGGTAAAGCTAAACTAAGAGGCAACTAAATGGATAAAAGTTACCGAAACACGTAGCACTCGAGGACGAAGACTTACCACTGACATAACAGAGTAATGAAAACTAACTAATAACTGACCTACATTCCAGTTTGGTCCAGTTTATTCTGCTAATTTTTGGTGAATTTTATCGGTCAATGTGCAATGTTTCATTCTTCTTCTTCGAGTGCTATGTTATTCAGTAAGTTTTATCCATTTAGTTGCTCCTTAGTTTAGCTTTACTATTTCATATATGTAACTAGATTTACTTCACAACTCCCTCATCCGGTTGATGACAGGGATTAACTTTAACATTTATATTAAGGATCACGTTATATGTAGCTATTTGAGTGATCTTTCTATGTTTTTAGATTGATAATGGTTTAAGAATAAACCGAAACGTTTCTAATTCAAATATGTTTCATATATTTCGGCTCTAATTTTTCTGATCAAACATTATGTAATGGATTAAATTTACGCATGCTGCATTTAAATCTTTAATATTACAAGCTACCGCGGCATCATCTGGATTGCAGAAGCGGAATTTTTCAAGGACAATCCATTTTTTGGGCCATAAATTTGATCTTCCAGAAAAGGTTCCGAAATTTCGGGTTGGGACTGGACTGTAGCTTTTTTTTAATTTTTTCCCGTTTTTATTCTCGTCCTCAATTCGCTTTTTAATTTTTTTATTGCAAAAGCTGGCATTATTTTTCAATTTGAGCGACAATAAGCCTGAACGATTTTTAAAAGTGCTTAGTTTGGTAAGTGCTCACTTATAATAGTCCCTCAATCCTCAGTCTTTGCTACGTCGCTGTATGGACTAATGGTTGTGTTGTTTTTTTTTTGTATTATTGCATCTTCCAAAATGTATAGCAACTATTCAGTAGCGATAGCGACTAGCGGCAGTGCCCGCTGCTTCGCATAGAAGCGCTATTTTTTAAGTAGCGATTGCCCAGCTTTCATAACTAGCCGTTTCTCATAACTTCCACTACGTCGACGCACCTGCTGCTGCTTGACGAGCTCTGATGCTCGGAGTAGAAATGATGGATCGCCTCAGATAGATTCGTGAAATATTTGAAGCATTCTTTGCACGTGTACACCGAAGGCTACAAAATATTGACAGTGGATGTACTGTCTATCGCCCATACATTAATACGACTATCCAAACCATCGTTCAGGCAGGCGACTAATTGCCACTGAAACAGAAGGTTTGAAGTTCAAATTCCAGACGGTGAAATCGGGCAGAGTGTTCCAACAGCTCGCAATAGCTGCGACATTTCTTCGAAAGCTGTATATGCCAACGCTCAATGACGCAGAGATGGGGTCAACAAACTTAAATAATCCTAAAGAAGATTGCACGCCTTGTTGCGAAAAAAAATTTGATCCCCATAGCCCTACTCCACTCGATGATGGCAGCAAAACTGTTTCACGTTCACATCAGTTATCAGCATGCTAAGACCTTCGTTTATAACTCTGGCAAAGTTTTAAAACCAAAAGTTACAGGCAGCCATTTAATGCAATTGCTCAAATATTGAGCGTCGTACGATAAAAAGCTGTAACACTACGCAGCTTTTACTTTAACATAAACTAAAAATAATAATAATTTCCGTCGATTTTAGGCACATAAAGTAAATTAGGTGGCAGCTAATAAAGCACTGCAATATTTTAACTGCACAAGTTTCAAAAAGAAACTGCATAATTAATGCAATATTCACGCTGAAAAAAATTGACTGCAAGATGTTAGTTGCTTGACACGCAATCAATAAAACTTACTGTGGATGAAAGCGTCTGCAGTGAGTTGGGAAGGATCGGGGGTGGAATGTGGCTGGCGGTTTGCACGGCCGAAACCACCCCCGTGCTCGTCTGCAGGCGCAACCACTCTCCTGACGTCACAGTGGCTCTGTGGGAGGAGGACTGTGCCATCGAGAAGATCGAGTGAAGCTGCGAAGAAAATATTGCAGCTTGATTTTAAACATGATTTGATGGATACAGAAAACCGAACAAATCCACTGACTATAAACGGGGGTGAGGGGGGCTTGGCAACGTGATCAAGCATGAAACGTACCAAATTTAGAGCCGAGGCCAACATGGAATAATTTTAATTCGCAGATTAACATAATTTTATGGGAAAATACTGAATGGTTAGTGGTCACAAAAATTGTCCAAAGCATTGTAATTCTAGAGTTACCTTTCTAAACCAACGAATTTCTGCAATATACCGTACACTAGCTAGATGAGAGTTGGTAAGAACCACATAGCTTTTGATTTTAATAAAAAAAAATATCGCATTAAGTGTTAGGGGGCATATTCGTAAGGTTCCCGTGGGGTTAAATCCTAAAGCAAGGTTAAAATATACACTAATGTTAATTAAAATCACCCCACTAACTTAAGCGGTACAAAAATCGATTTTCAGGAGTCCGTTTGGAAACGACCCCCGAATTGCGACATCACCAACTAATTAAACCAGGTCAAAATGTTTGTGTCTTGAATATCTTCTGATATCAAAAAACTAGCTCTGTAGCGCAAGACGCTTTAAAAAATTGATTTTGGCAGATCTATTTGGTGGGTTCTATAAAGGGTGGCAACCCCAAACTATGTTGAAATGTTTGTCTCACAAATATCAACGGGATATCAAAAAATTTAGCCCTCTAGTTCAAGCCGTTCAAAATTTTAGTATTGGGGATTCACCCACAAACCATGACAAAAGATTTGTATTTTAAATATCTGGTGACACAAATATATTTTTTTTAGCTAAAGCTGTTCAAAAAATTTGATTTTGGGGGGTTCTGATGTGGTACCCCCAAAACATGTGAAAAATAATTGCTTCTGATACATCAACGGATAAAAAATAACAACAATTAGATTTCTGGCTTAAACTCTTCAAATAACTGCTTTTTGAAGGATTTTCGGGGTGGTATACCACCCTGTGTCAAAACCTTTGTCTCTTTTAATCTCTTTAAATGCAAAAAGAAATGACCTCTCCAATCATCCGTAAAAAAAATTGTTTGTTAGAGGTCGATGTTGGGGGAGTTCCGGGAGGTGGCACCAAAAATTTTCAGGAACAAAACTGCGTTTGTAGCTTAACAGCTTCACAAAAAAAATTAGATTTCGGTGTGTTGCAGTTTAAAAGGAAAGCGTAAATTTAGGAAGATGAACTGACAACGCAAAACTCATCGTGGCCAGAAGTGGGTTGACGGAGATGAAAAGGTATATAACTTAAAATTCAACTGTAAAATACTTTTTGTCGCACTTAAGCCGTTTTTGAATGAGAACAACTTTTTTGTTTAACTTCTGGGACGCTTTTCGGGCTCCAATACCAAAGCCAAATAATCTTATTAGTTTGAAAGTCGATTCAAAAAAAATTCTTATTAATTTTAAACCGCTGTTTATAAATTTCACGCAGCTAGACCAACCGTTCTCGTGTTATAAGCAAAAGTACTCATTAGTTGTTCGCTCTCGTCAGTTGGAAAATGGTTAAGTAAACACAAAGGAATACGTTCCAATAAGATTAACGGCATAGAACAAAATTTGATATAATCAGCGAATTATCTTAATTATCATTAGTGCAATCCACTGCCAAAATATCAAAAAAAAACCACTTAACATAAGATTTTGACTATGTGGCATCTTCGATACGCAGTTAATCAGACTGTACTTTAAAATTCTCGATGTTTGCAACAACAAATACAACAAGTATAGCAAGCAGCCATACCACGAGACGACCTCAATTAACATACATCATTCAAGAAACTTATAGTAAGCCAAACGCTGAATTGGGCTCCAGTTGTCAGAAAAAACGACTATGGATGAGATTCGAACCCATGCCCGCAACAACCAGAGACGTGGACTGGTTTCCAAGTCGCGACAATCTTTCTACGCAGGACAGGCGTTAGACAACAGTGCAACCAAAGCTGCAGTGTTGAAACGAGCATACTACCGTAAACTACATCCACTAAAGCATGATATTTACTTGTAGCATAAGGGGCAACAGGCACAATGATCAACCCAATTCCTTGCTTGAAGAGTTGCAGACCCGTGATTCAAAAAAACTCAGTGTGACACACATTTGTCACAACGGTGCGATGGTGGTAAGCAGCTTAACATTTATATAAGTTAATATACGCGTTTCAACACTGCAGTTCTGGTGGCAGAGTGGTCTAACCTTATTAGGGAGTTGAAGGACTGATGCGACTTCGAAACAGGTGCATGTCTCTAGTTGCGAGCAAATCTTCTGGGATCGTGAAAGCTTGTGATAAGATCTTTTGCGTATAAATTCGCAGTAAAGATGACGAGTGCCGAACTTCCGTTTCATCTCGGTATTGACAAAAACTGACAAAAAGCAACTCTGCATGGCACGTTAGGTACGACCTCAAATATAAACATCAACAAACCTGGATAGTTTCAGCAGTGCTCTTCGGCTGACCAGCTGTTTTTGCTTTCTCGTGTATTTTCACAGAGCTTGAGCTAAAAATCGACAAATCAGTTTCGCACTGTCCCAAACCTCAACTGGAAGCAAGTTGACCGTGGTGTAGCCAAATAACCGTGATGAGGTTGAAGCACATCTCATGCATCATGTGGAGTAGAACAGTAACGCAGCTCATCCAGAGGGCCGCGTAATGCGACCAACAGCACCAATCAGCAGCGGCAATTGTGTGGTGGGGGGGTGCCAATAGCAAAATTACAATTTACACACCTATGCGCAATATTCGGGTCCACTTATTGCCTAGCCAAAAAGTCCCAAGTTACGCGAGAGCGGTGCAAATCAAAGAGTAAGCGAAATTCTTTGGATGACGTATAAACTCTTTGAACGACCGGTACTTTCGTAATTTGGCACTTTTTTTTTAAAAACTCAGCAACCAGCAGGCAACGTAACCAGAAGCCGGCCAGAAAAGATGGTATGGAAAAACACCAACTGATTTACGGTGCTATCGCCCGCAGCTTTTTAGGAGAACGAGTCCAGGACCTCTAGACTTTTTCGTACACGGTTTTCCAGAAATTCGTTGCATCTGGGGGCCGAGATCTGAGAGGGCTTGGGCCAAATGTAGACTGAGGTTCGATTCCCGGTCAGGCCAAATCAAAAACTATAAAAATTGGTATCCACAGCTTCCCTGCTTGACGTTCAGCAATTACAGGAACAATGTGAAGCCTTCACCGTGTGCGGTAGACAGGTGGTAGCTTGACTCGGAGACCGAAAGGTCCTTCTCTGTCTCCTTCCAAGGCAACTTTAAGAACAAGATTTCTAAAAAATGCCCTCCGTCAGTTACGCTAGTGTCTATGTTCCTCTTTGTACATAACTGCTCATTTGAACACGAAAATCATAACTTATCAAAAAGCCCGTTTACACCGGGAAATAACGTAGACTTCCACCTTCGGTAACCGACGGAACTAATGTTTGGACATGGTTCAAGTTTCCGAGACAATCTTTTTCAAGGTCTCTGACAAACCCAAAACTGCGCTAACAAGGAATGAAAATCAATTAACCTCAGCTCAGACCAAAGACATTTTATAAAGCTTGCAAATATTTTTCTTATTCTTTATTACTAACGATTCGATATGTCGCAGCAAAATCGCCGGACTATTTCAACTTTACAGGCATTCTTGTTTGCTTTAATATTAAATTACTAATTACCATCGTAAACGCAATTCAAATTCAACCACTACGTAGAGCAAAATCTGTTACAAAGCTTTCATTGGACGAAACATCTCGTTAAGCAACTTTATTTCGCGACAGTTGCGTGTCACAGAGACCTGAAATAATGGTTGATTCGCAGTCTCTCGGCGAGATTGCAGTACTTTGTTTAATGAAGTTATCTTGTAATTTTGTTGTTTTACTTTAATTATTAATATTTTTCGTTTTCCGCAACTAGGCATATAAAATTCGGTCTGCAACTTGGCATTTACGGACAGAAATTAACTCAGACCCTTATAAAACGACTTGACGCTAAAAGGGCCAACATACTTACACGTTCGGGGGGGTGTGTTCCACCACCAGAGAGTCGGCACCGAAGATGCTGTCGAGGGCTTCCAGGGTTCCATCTAGTGGAGCTGCTGGCTTATTGATCGGGTCAGGTGAAGTGACAGATGATGACGTTCTGATGTGGGACGTCGGACTGTTGCTAACCCGACCGAATATCGACGCCGGGGCCACCGTTGCAGCTGCAACAGCAGGGAACCGTTACGTTTACGCCAGAGTTATAAACGGGGCGTCAAGTTCAGGTACGAACCCGAAAAATGATTTGAAGCCCAAACAAAACCCGAAACTTAAGTTAAAACACTACTTAATGATAGATTGTGATATAATAATAATCATTGTGTACTAATAACCGTATTGATGATTAAATCAAGTCTTCGTTTAGTGTAGCAAAGTTATTTTGATCACGTATTTATAGTGCCTAAAACATAAAACACATATACGTATCAGCAAATTTTGTCAATCTTAAGCCCCGACCCTAAAAAGCCCGGCCGATAGTAGCGCAAACAATACAGCGGTGGCAGACCGGCTTCTATTACCGTCAAAGTCATAAGGCCAAAACGTAGCGCCATTTTTACCAAACAATTGCACGCATTAGTAACGGCTTAAAGATAAAGCGTATTTCAAATCAAAGTGATTAATGCCATACAAAAAACAACACCACAGTTCAAACCATTTAAATCAAACCATAGCAAAACAGAACTGCAACAAAATATGATTCGAGAAAGAAGGTGGCCATTTCCATGCCCAATAAAAACAGCGGGGTAGCCTTTGATCTGCAAATTAAGCAGCCACCTGTGGGATAGCAGCGGATACTGGCTCCACGTATGCAGTGTTCGATTGGTTGGAAAGCTGTAACCACCGATCAGAACATGGAAATCCAATGTCGCAAAAGTTTTATAGTTACATCGCAAGACATTCAAATCTCAACTGCAACTTCCCAACTAGTTTCCAATGAATGCTACCGCCGATTGGTTGGACTCAGTGGCGCAACCAGGGGTGGTTTCGGGGGTCGAACACCCCTCCCCTTTTGGAACTCAAAAAAAAACAGCATAATTTTGTTGATATAAAGCAGTTTGTAATACTTTGCTTTATTTACTTTTCACTAAACATTTACTTAAGTTGTTGCTAATCACTTAAGATGTTGTTTTGGGCTGTAATTTGATCCTGGAAGAAATTTGCCTTTAAATACTAATCGACAGAAGCATTGCGCAACTATGTGTATTTGATATATCCATTGAATAATGAATAATTTGGATATACTATTACCGATCATAAACTTCTGAGCAGAACAGAGCTTGACGCTAAAAAGAGACAGACGGCCATTCAGTGAAAAAAGTCGCCCTTGTGTAAAAACCTACTAAGCCAAATGCAATTTTACAAAAAAAAAAATCCGCTGTTTGAAGATGAAAACCAACACAAAATCACATTCAAACGTCGAGATTTTTGTTCTGCAAACGTATTCAGGAATTTAAAGCCAGCTTTTATTAGCGTCGGAAGGGCATGACAGTACCGTGCGGTAGGTTTAAACTTCAAACATGGCGTACTTCTAAAATTTACCGTACCATACTAACGTAACGTACCAAAAAAAAATTTGCATGCGCACCATATCTACGTACTTTTAATCGGATGGTACCACAGTTGTAGACGAGCCGACTAGTTCAGGCCCAAACCCGAAAATTAATCTGAAGCCCAAATCATATCCAAAAAAAAAAACGAAAGATAGGTTTGAAAAACGTAAGCGTTATTATTGCCAAGTTACTTTGATTACATTTTTGTGCACCTAAGACAAAAAGCACGTCTCAGGCCCAATTAAGCGCGAAATTTTGTAACTTTAGGTCCGAAACCGATACGAAAAGCCCGGGCCGACTTACAACTCTGGACAGTACGCTCTAAACGTACCGTACTTTAAAGGTACAGTACTAAAAATTACTAAGATTTTTTCGAAATTCTCGTTTTCCGGGCTTCAAAAAAGGTTCGACTGCATATATATCCTAAAGTGGAATCCATGCATATCGGTTTTGCCAAGTTTAGAGCTTTTCAACTCATGTGACGCCTTTTGGCCTTAATTTTCGGGGAAAAGAGATTCATTCTTGAAGAGCTGAACGAAAACGTTCAATCTAAAACAGTCTTTTTCAAGGCTACCCATTTCTCAAAGAGCGGAAATTATAGCTCCGAGCTATTAAAAGTTATTTTGAAATTCTGTACCATTAACAAGCTTTTTGAATTTAAAGACATATTAACTAAAAAAATTTCAGCCAAACACGCAATCTTTCAGCATTTAAACGTATTTTGGACTTGGCCAGTAAGTGTGCAGGGACTGATTGGACTGAGCAAAATCAATTCTTTCAAACTCTTTGTCACATATAAAAATTTGGAATGCTTTTGTTATAGATTATTTGCCATGCTTTAACCTAAACGTGTTTGCTTTACTAATTTTGCCGCCTTTTTATTTTAGAATGTTCGAGATAAATCCTTTCTTGTATGTTCCACCATCTTCCACAGTTATCGAATTATTTGGTTGCTTACCATTCTTAATTGCTATTATTAGACTTGAAGTTTGTGACGTCATAATAATGTTGCAATTTGTTATCGTAGGTTTGTATACTTTTTCCATTGTGACATATCAAGAATTTTTCGGGATATTCGATAGCTTTTGCCGTAGTATAAATAGATGGGCCGTTTTATTTCCATGCATTCTAATATTCTAAGAGTTGGTTAATTTTAGATATTAGTTTCATTGGCAGTTTTGCTGAGTTTGTGTGTCTGTGGTTGGCTTGTTTAGCCGAATCGAGTGCGATCTGAATTGGGCGATCGCGATAGTGTTTACGATCTAAATTGGTCGATCATGAGAAGTTTAAGTGGAGCGATTTTGCTCGGGAAGAATTGGTTTGTGTTTTCAATCTTAAATAGAAGTCCTAATTTAAGATTGGTGTGCTGCTTTCTGCGACTCAAGAAGCTTACGGAACTATCAACTACCATTTTGATTCGTCAATTAACATCTCAGTCGTTCCCTGGTTTAGGCCGAAGTGGACTATTCTAGAGATTAAAGGTTGTGCTCTAGCCAAGTTTCAACGATGGCAACACTCTTCCAAATCTTAGTAATTTAGCTTATTTCTATTGCTCTAAAAACGTGCAAAATGTTATCCAAATGGCGTTAAAATGGCTATTTTTTTCGAAAAAAATTTGCAAGGATTGCCCTGACCCCCATAGTGCTAACTAGTTCTCTCGCACACAATCTTCACAACCAACAACTTTTAAAATCGTCATTACAGGGTTTTTGAATAAACAAATGCTATAACAAAATGCAACCAATGCCGCAAAACCTTGTTTGGCTATAACTAAATTAACTACAATTGGGTACTGGTTGCTTTTTGAAAAATTCAAACCCCCCTTTTAAAAATTTCTGGGTACGACCCTGGTTCGACTAGTTTTGCTGTAGACAAGAAAAGCGCCATCAACTACCATAAACAGTACGGATAAGCAATGCAAAAGTTAAAATCATCGACCATAACCCACAGATGTTGTAGAAGTTGGTGGGGGAGGTCTGCTGTTCCGAAGCAACGTCAACCTTTCTTGGGAATCCTTTCTTTTGGCTTCTTGCCATTTTGTGCTTCGTATCTAAACACGTCCATAGAATAGTTACTAGTTAAAGTTGTCTTGTGCTATTCAACTTTGACCAGCTAAACGAAAATGGGGAATGCAATGCAAAGATTGTTTTAAAAATGCAGCTAAAATCCAAGTTAACAATCTAAAAAACTGGAAGGCTATCATATCAATCCCCTCTACGCTTCTGGCGGACCGCCTAAAATGGCTACAGTTACGCATGGTTCACTTTTCTCCGAGTTTCGAGTTTTTTCCGGTTTTGTTTTGTTTTTTTTTTTAATGAAAAAAAACAACTTTTTTATGGATCTCGTCTAGGGTTATAGAGATTGAGACCAAAATTTTTTGTAACAAACAAGGGTTACGTTTTTTTTTGTTTTTTTTTTTTTTTAAGAAAACGTAGACTTACAGATCTTAATGTTCAATAAGAGCAAACCTTTTTTTGTCGTTTACTGAGTACTGGCCTTAACTTTTCGTGAATAACCGAATTTCAATTAGCCAGTTCGGTCAAAATGACAGAAAAAAATATGTGATCGCATTCAATATCTAAAATCATGCTGGCAATAACGAAAATAACCCGTACGTATTCTAAAAACAACCAAAAAATTATGACCAAATTTGGACATTTAATCAGCTTTCTGTGCAAAAAATACGTTGCAGTGAAAATGACTTTGAAGCAAAAAATAAGTCTACGTTTTGATGCGTTTTTTCGGCAGGTTTTCAGACGACGTTGTTTACGAATCTACACGGGGAAGTGAATAACAAGTCCAAAGCGCTTCGCACAAATGGAAGCACAAAAAAGAAACACCTCGACATCACAAACCATTATTCTAAACTCCACGTAGCAAAAAAAATATCATAGAAACCTTACGAGTAATCACTATAGGACAAGCAAAAGTAAATGTTTTATTAAACATCAGCTTACTATATATAGGAGGCGATTCGGAAGGGATGTCTGCGCCATGAGATGAACCGAGGAGTCGTTTAGCACCAGTAGGTGTTTTCTCAGAACATTTCTCCATCCTCGCACTCACATCTGAAATTTGCACAATGTTTACAATCCATCAGATTGGTTGGAAGTAAAATTTTTAACTAGCTTTGGCATTATGTCAATATCAAATCTTTCATTACATTCGCTGTATTACGCTGCAGCGTGTAGCGAGTTTGCGGTGCCCATTTCCGCGTCATTGCGCCCAGGCAACACAATTCCTTTTAAAGAAATGTCGCAACAGAGGCGAGTCGTTGGCAACATTGTGTCCGATTTGACCTGCTTAAGATTTGAACCTTAAACCTCCTGCTACCGCTCGACCAACTCGCTGGTTCTTTGACTATGTAACAATGGAAAATTGTGACTACAACAATTTTCATACATTTTATACTTCAACCATTTATTTATCGACCAGTGGTCGAGTGGATAGAGCGTCTGCTGCAGAAACAGTAGACTCGGGTTCGATTCCAGGTCGGGTCAAACCAAAGACTATAAAAAATTGATATTCACAGCTTCCTTGCTTTACGTTCAGCAATACAAGGGAAAGTGTGAAGCCTTCACCGTGTGTGGTAGACAGGTGGCAGCTTGACTCGAAGACTAAAAGGTTCCTTCGCTGGTCAATATTGCTAGATACCGGTAAGCTGTGCAAAACGAAGTAAAACTGCGCAGACATCAGGTAAAAACGTTAGACTATTATTGCTTGAAGCAAATCGCAACTCAAACGATGTCATTAGATCAGAGATGAGTAAGCTAGAGCTCAGCCAAAGCCATCTGGTCTCCTTAACTGGTAGGCCTACTAACCAAAACTAGGTCAGTAGGCTGTAAAAAGCAACATTTTCTACTCTCTCTTTCCATTGTTTTATGGTTTCAGTTAAATCGTTTACAATTATACTACTTAATTTCTGGCCAAGTCTGGAATGGCGAAGGTCTAAACCAGAAATTAAAATGCAAATAGTGAGTTTGGCAAGTCGTGCCAAACTCCTGTGACGCAGGAATTTTGTGATTTTAATTTTTTTCGAAGAATGCAATAGTGATGTTTCAAATGATGTCACTCAGTAACTAGAAACAGAAATTTCTTTTTTGGTGAAAAGCTTAGAAAATTCAATAGTTTTGAATTATTTAATTTTTAACCAACTTAAAACATCGTTCTGCTCTTATTTAAGCAAAAAGTGTTTTTGAACAATTAATGGATTCAAGTTCTTCAGAAACAATAGTTTATTTAAAATTGAATACCTGCTGCTGCTAAAACATTCAAGACGAGAAACTTTTAAGAGATGACAATTTGGTTCTTCCTACATTGCTAAATTGTAATCATAATTAAAGTACAAAATAAAAAACTTTGTTTTTCAAACCATGTAAACTAACTTTTAAAAAATCATCGCACTTAATTGACTTTTACTTTTTTCACATTTGGTGGCAAAATGGTCGAATGGTTCGTAGAAGTTTATGTATTTGGGCTCTGATTAGAAATATTTTACTCCTACATAGTAGCCGTGTCAACTTCTAAGTGAACACACAACGACAGCAGTAAGCTTGCGCCTCACCTAACTGCTGGAAAGCCTGAGTTTCTGTAGATGCGGAAGGAAGCTTCCTTTGGTTCTCTTGCAGTCCTGATTGGTTGGGCTTGTCCTCATCGTCCGACCGCAGATCAACGTATATGACGCTTTCCGACAAGTTGCTCTGAGTCACAATGGTGTTCGACGACTGCTTTTCTCCTGCTTTGTGAATACTCGGGAGCACAGTGTTGTCGTCTAGCAGCTTCTCACAGGTCTTCAATATAATAATGTAGAATTATTGCTCGATTAAACTACCAAACTTAATTAAACAAAACAAAAAAGATCAATTTCTATAGTTTTAATGAATAGAATACTACAATCGTAATTTTAATTCAATGGATATGTTGGCATAATAATCGACACAATCTGCTGGTGTGTCGATTTTGCAAAATAGCAACCTACCAATTAATTTTTCCAAGGGAGGTTTTCATGGCCTATAGCTCCTTTTTGTATGGATGTTTGTTGGGTTGCCATAACTCCAGTAATTATTGCAGGCTATTCAAATGGAGCACAGCAGTCATTTGAGGGTTGATAAGCTTACTTAGCTAGCCTAACTGATGGGGGGTGAATATTCCTTAAAATAGCAGCTGTGCTAAGCTGCTATTTTTGTGAGTAGGCCATTATGACATACATGTGATGTAATTCAGGTGATGGTTGATATATTTTTTACTTTTATTTTCTAACGATTTACTAATTTCACCAAATTGTTTAAAATTAAGTGACCACTGAAAGAAGAATATTTTATTATTAAGAATCGGGAGAATCAGAGTGTCACATTACATTGAGCCCACAATTCAAAAGTATTACTGTATTTCAATTACTTTTTTTTTCTTTGTTTATTTACTGTGAGAAATAAAAGAACAAACAAAGAAACAAACGCTACATTATTGTTTTGTTTTATTCTTGGAGAATCTATCGCAGAAAAGCAAAGACCTCAAAATTTTAAAAATTGCTTTGCACAAACCTAGCAGTAACCAACACTTTTTAAAAAGGTTTGACTATTTAAAAGTAAACGAGCAAAAAATCTTTCAGAACCATAGCAATATCACCAGCTGCTTTTCAGCTGAAGAAAACAAAAAAATTAACGAAAATTAAAAACTAAAAAACTACATACAGTAATACCAACAATTTCCTTTAAGCAAGTGGTTTTCAGAGAAGCAACCACAATAAACTCACATTCAGAATTGAATGAATCTGCAGCTTTCTGGCGGTCCTCATCACATCACGAATATTTTCAACAAACACATGCAGTTTCGATGTGTATAGGTAGTGCAGCACTGGGATGAATGCATTGAGACTGGTTGAAGACAGGTGGATAGTGGTGACGTTGCAAGCCTATCCATAAAATGTAGCTCTTGTCACTGTACACTATGATAAAAATCCTAAGCCATAAAGATACCAAATGACATTGACAATACACCATGAAATAAATTATACTCCTTAAGTAATCAGTATAAGTGGATTTAAAAATCAACAAAGGTAACTATCCTCTTTTCAAGGCAATGGACTAAATGGAAGTATTTTACCATAAAGCAGGTATTTGACTACTTCATACTCCTAAAGTAACCAATACAAGTGGATTTAGAACTAAACAAAGGTAACCATCCTTTTTCCAAGACAATGGACTAAATGGAAGTATTTCATCATAAAGCAGGCATTTGACTACTTCATTCCAACATTGGAGCTCAGTTCAGTTTTGTTATAATGATTTGGCAAAAACAATACATTTGAATGAAAAAAAAATGCACTATGCACAATCGCACATTTATTGCATAAAACCTTGGCTTGGCAGCGAGACACAAAAATAAGAAACAAAGACTTGGAAAACAAGAAAAAATATCTATCATTACATCACAACGTCAATTACTTTACTTCTAAGTAGTAAAACTGCTGATTCGACAACACAAAAATCAAAGTGGGTATTAAATTTAGGGCAAATGCATTACATTAGGTTGACGTTGACTTTATCCTTCTTGACCCAGCTGTTCCAGAAATATTCTACTTCAAACACGGTGTAAGGGCCTAATCATAACTTTTAATGGCAACACTGATGTTTCAAACTTCCAATGCAGTAGCCGATCCCACAGTGGCCTATATCAATTTATATATGATTAAGAGTCTTCTGAGGTTTAGCCTAATTGCAGTGTTGCCTTGGATAAAGGTAAGATGGCGTCGCCTATGATTTCCGTCCCTGGTTTATATCATTGGATACCTGGTGGTTAGCACATGCAGGCAATGTGATATTGCTAAAGGCCTCTCCAATAAAGTCGAGAGATGACTTTGTGTCAATTACATATAATCTATGATGTGATATTGGAGATTGATACAAAGAATCACAAGTCCAGTGCTTCCACTAAGCCAATTTTTGTCAGCGAATCAACAATTTGTTCGATCGAGGGCAAATAACTTTTCATATACGATAAACACAGCTTTAGAAAAGTCAACAAATTTGTGGAAATATCACTTTTAGTATACTTTAATGCTGGATTGGTGCAAAACTTAAGGCACATAAAAGTATTCTTACAGCTTTGGGCACTCGCCAATTAGCCAAAAAGTTAGAGGGAACATTGGTCACAACAAGAAGCTGACATCTTCTCAATGTTCACAATTTTGATGAACTCAAACTAAACTAATTTTTTGACTTATACACTAATATACTATGATTAACAATTAACATATAGTAATTAACAATTGTCTACTAAAGGGGAGCTCTAGCCTAGCCAAACCATATATCATTAAGGTAGTGACTATTTCATCGAAAATTTTCAAACTAAAGAGAATGAAACAAAAATAACAAATATTCATCTGCGCTTTTTTCATTTGCTTTTTTGGGGGTTAAGATTAGGGTTTATGTTAGGGTTTGGGTTAGGGTTCGATTTGAGGATAGTTTTAGAGTTTGGGTTGGATCTGAGTCAGAATTAATAAAAAAGTAGATAGAAATTTCCCGTCAAATACATAAAGAAATTCCTTTCATTACATACCCAGCGAAATTCTAAGGCCTTTGCAGAAAGAACGAACTTTCAAAGCCAAAACTTTCAAAGAGTTTTGACAAAATCCGAAAAAAAAAAACGGGGGAAACGGAAGTTGATTCTGATTGGCTGATGATCTGATGATGCAGTTTGCTGAGGCTTGCATTTCTGAGGCAGATCTGAGGCTTGCGTTTCGCGAATTTTATGAAAGTCACGTCTAGATATAGGAAGTAAGTTGAATATTTTGTGAAAGAATAAAACACAGACGGTGGGCGCACCTGGTTAGCGTAGTTTGGTATTTGTAGCAGGTTTTATGCCCAGGCAATGTAATAGGCATAGTCTTGACTTATATACAAAGCAGACTCAGAGACTTTTCAGCAATATAGTTGCCTAGCCTAGTACCACATGCACCCATATAGGCAATTAGCTGTTACCAGTATGTCCAATCAGCGACTTGATTAGAAAAAAAGTGACTGAGACGACATTCAATACTAGTCCTGGTATGTTGTACCGGTAGGTTCTAGCAGTAACGTTATTGTCTTTATTGCCAATATAATACTACAATGTTTCAATTTAAAAAAGCTAGATGGCTTGCGTTCAAGATTCAATAAAGCACTTATTATTGGGTTTCCTAACAGTGAAGTAGCATAACTTTAAAATAGTTTTAAAAGGCTGTGGTAATGGAAGTTCATCCTGCACTAGATACTATATGATAGCACAGATACTAAATATTCCCAATCCTTTTTTTAGCTCATTGATTAACTACCTTCGATTGGCATTATGCTACAAAAACCATAACCAAAAACAAAATAAAAAAAGAGTGTAGCACAAATCGAACTCAAGCGAGATAGTCAGCAGACACAAGCTGTAACCACTACACAATACGGACGACGCTAACGCTCATCAAAATCTTGTATTTAACTCAAGATAAAGAAAAAGAAATTGATTGTTACAAAATGAATAAAATTCAGAAAAATGCTTTCCAACTCATTATTGAATTGTCTCAGCTTGAAATACCTCACAAGTAAACTGTTAACATATTGCTCGACGTATACCAGTAAAATAGTTAGATTGGTATCATAAAAAGTGAATCTCGTCAATTTTCAGTTACAAGCCAATACAAAATTTGCTCATTCTGAACTAATCAGAATGGGTACAGTATGGTAAATGGTACACCAAATGGGTACAACATACCAGGACTAGTTTTGAATGCTATCTCAGTCATTCTTTTTATTCAAGTTGCTGATTAGGCATAGTGGTAACAGCTAATCGTTATGTGGATGCATGTAGAACTAGGCTAGGCTACTGCATTGCAGAAAAGTCGCTGAGTATGCTCTAGATAAGTCGAAACTACGCCTACTACATTGCCTGGACATAAAACCTGCTATTAACACAAAAAAACTAGTCAGCTGCGCTTGTACTATATTCTTTCTGAAATACTCAACTTACTTCCAATATCTAGACTTGACTTCCACAGAATTTGAAAATGCAAGCGACACAACTGCATCATCAACCAATCAGAATCAACTTCCGGTTCACCAGTTTTTTTTGGATTTCATCAAAACTCCAAGGCTTTGAAAGTTCGTTTTTTTTGCATAGGCCTTAAAATTTTGCAGTGTATTTAATGATATATAGCCTGGCTAGGCTAGAGTTCCCCTTTGAAGCCTCCGAAAACAAGAACAGCTAAAATTGGTGAGTTTGTACCAGCAAACTCTAAGCACTTACAATAGCAATAATTACTCCGTACCTTAGAGCCAGCATTGTCAGTTTGCTTTCCTTTATCAAAAAGAGTATAAAAGTAACCACTAAAAGCTGCCAGTACACACTTGTGCACAGGAAAACTGACATTTTCAACAATCAATAAAAGGTCACAAAGGTGAGACTTCTTCTGCTGTTCATACAAAGCCTGCAAAGAGAGCAGAAGGTCATTTGTTGAAGTCAACTTCTCATGGAACAAACAAAGTGTAGACCAAACATCGTCCAGTGTTAGACTCTTTTTTTTGTAAAAACAATTTACACGAACGTGAGGCTCATTTTTGCTTAAAACTTAAGATTATAAGCATAATGAAGTAAATAATAAGGTTTTTGCAATCATGGCCATTAGACACATACAGATATACACTTACACTGTTTTATTCTTGCAGCTTATTATAACAGCTTATTATCTCATTATAACAGGGACCTTTCAGTCTTCAAGTCAAGCTGCCACCTGTCTACCACACACGGTGGAGGCTTCACACAGTCCCTTTAATTGCTGAACGTCAAGCAGAGAAGCTATGAATACCAATTTTTATAGTCTTTGGTTTGACCCGACTGGGAATTGAACCCAAGTCTACCGCTTCAGTAGTTGACCATATAATAGTTTTTTACCATGTAGGCTACGTTACAAAAAAAAAATTGCACCTTTTGTACGATAAGCTATCAATGTCAGATGTTCAATATGAATTGGTTAAAGCGGAGACGACACCCTTTTACCACTTCTGCCTTTTGCTTCCATATTACTGATTGTAATTATCCTTGCAGTTTGTGCATTACAGTACACGAAAAAATCACTAAAATAAAATTAGCGATTGTCTTTAAAAATGCTGTTCACCACATAGCAAATTAGACCCGGATCGTTTACTGAAGAGTTTTGCCAGAAAACCTTATAGTCTAGTGAAAGTTTATTTCAGATTTTAGTACCGATATGAAGTCAACTTTGCTAAAAGTGAAATAATTTTGCAACACCTTAAAATGGTTCATAATTTGAGAAGTAACAAGATCAGATAAAATAGAGCATATCGTACTAGTACCTTCAAAAGTTTGTTTCCATGGTCTCCAAAACTAAGAGGCACACTTCGAAGATAAACACTATTTTCCATAACAATTTTATTAGCAAGGGCCGCAGGCGTCACCGAGTCAGGCCAGCTTTAATGGTTAGAACTCTAACAATCAAATTTCAATAAGCTAGGCCTGAAAACAGTATGTACAACAACATTAAAAATTGGCTTTAACCAAGGAAATAAAAAAGGTGCTAGGCTTTATTTCTGATTTTTTTTTATTAATTTTGACCCAAATATCCTAACTGAAAAGGATGATGATATCTGATTATAACATGTGATTCTTGGAATGATTAGATTGTAAAGATAGATTAGCGTGGAAATAGAAGAGCTTTTAATTAATATTAACACTATGAACAAATTGGCAAACAAGGGAGGGTCCTTTTTCACAGAACAAAAATGACAAAAAATTATTAGGGAATGTAAAACTGAATGTTGTAAATTGCAGTAGGAGGTCACAAATTAAATTTTTCTGCAAATACTCAAATTTGATCGTGACATGTTTGTGCTGTAAATAGACTTGCTTATTTTGTGTTTTTGGGGTTACCTTGTAGCCTATATGCTATCTTTACTCCACACTGAAATTGAATTTGTGACAGCTGACTTGAATGACAACTATAGTCTTTTTGCTGTTTAACAGCAGTAAATTGAAATTGAAAATAACCATACAGCCATACAGTAAAGGTAACTCAGTACCGGCAGGCCTATCTAAAAGTGTAACCTGGTAACCTACCAGTAAATCCTTAGGCCTACTCTACTGATAATAATAATATGTCTAATAATAATTGGGTGCTTTATACTGCTTACACATGTCACAATTGCTTTTTGTTTTACAGAATTAGCTGCTCAAAGCAGTATTACAGAATAAACACTAGAATGTGACATCATAATATCACAAGCAATATCTATGGACATTGTGACATTATCCACCTTTCACTAATCTTTATTATGCTTTAAAATAGTGATCTGATTGCTTTAAATAAATTTGTAAAAAAATGTAGTTGTTGATAGTCGATCAATAATTTAAATGCGCTCCTTTCAACCTTTGTTTCACTAACTTAAATCGCTTTGTGGTTATTCGAGTTCAAAATTTAAACATGTCGAAGTTATTAAAAATAACATCATTCAAAAAGCTCGCATAACAGTTCTACAATACAACGTCAAATCTCAGCACTTTTTACGAGTTCTTAACATTTTTTCACTCCATATGAAAGAGCATAAAGCGGTCTTTAAAATTCCAGCGACTCACAAGCAAATTTTGTTACATCAGCAAAACTTACAGCCATGTATGATTCTGAAAACGTTATTTCGCATCGCAAATCAACACATAGTTTAGTTAATTTACTGTGGTATTGGTATACAGGTTGTTTAGAAATTAAAGCCCCCTCCTCAACAGCATAAACTAAAATAAAAGTTTGCTAAAATTATGTAAATTTAAAACAGGCATTTATTTAAGTTTTTTACTAAATTGTTTATGGTTTTGCCACATAGACTTCATTCTTGAATGGTATAATTTGACAAATTGCAAAAAAAGAACTAAAATTTATTTTTCCTAGTTAATGCTTTAATCACAAGTTGTCACAGGTCGATAAGAATAACTTTGTAAACCATCGCAGTTTTCTATACGCCCTTCAATTAACATAATCTTTCGGGTTAATTGACATGGCATTACCAAGTTTGGCATGTTTTATCTTTTTCTAATATTAGCCTACCGGTACTCTTAAAATTTGATATGTCTTGCGAGTACTTTGTACTTAAAATTTTAAAAGGCCCATTTGGCATGGTCTCCTCAATAAGGCACACCAAATTTTGTTATCTACCTTTGATTTAAATTGACCTATCTAATACTGAATAGAATATTGCGTTGCAAAATCTTCTGCACAGAGTGCTTAATAATATAAACAGAGCATATATAAATATACAGTATTAAAGTCACAATAAAATGCGGTAAAAATACACTAAAACACTACGGTACAGCCTGTTTCGTACTAGGTACTCATTAGGTGCAAAGTGAATAAACTGAGAGAAAAAGAGAAATAAGCATACAGTGCAGCATACAGAGCGGAAGCTAAAAACTTTGCTGCAATGCCTTCCAAGCAAACAGTTTGTAAAGAAACACCACTTGTTGAGAAAGAGCGCAGCGAGTAGTTGCAGATCTGCACACGGCACCAAGAGCAAGGGCTAGGAGTAAGCGCGTACAAAGGAGCAAAATAGCACAAAGGCTGAGATTCTAGGACAAACATTCCAGGCCCAGAAGCTGAACGAATCCGAAAGAAAGTGATCAAAGTTTTCAAAAATCACAGCTGCAGCTTGCCATTGAATCAGGCCTTATTCAGATGGATTTTCTTGACATTACCTTCCACATCACGTCAGGAAAATACTAGCCCTACCACTAGCCAAATGACCAGCCGCTGTATATTAATGCTAGGTCTAACCATCCCCCTGTCATCAAAAAACAGCTTCCCTCCGTGCTGTCCAAGCGGCTATCCGACCTGTCGGGTAATCAAGAGGAATTCGTGAAGGCTTCATCTGTTTACACCGAGGCTTTGTGGAAGAGTGGGTATCAAGATGAGATCTTGCACCAGAATCATGCTACACGTACACATAAGAAGATCCAAAAAATATAGCATTGTGTGGTTTAACCCACCTTTCAGTGAAAGCGTTTAAAACAACATCGGAAGAAAGTTCCTCAGGCTTATAGACAAGCACTTTCCCCCTAACCACCGACTCCATAAAATGTGTAACTGCAACACCAAGAAAGTGGGCTACAGTTGTATGCCAAACACGGCTGGTATTATATCAAGTCATAACAAAAAGTTCCTCAATACCAACCAAGTAGAGCTTCAGAACAACATCCCTAAATGCAACTGCAGATCAAAGTCAAACTGCTCACTCAATGATGGTTGCTGTGAGCATTCAGTCATTTACATAATCACCATCATCTCTGTCAATCCCCCCAAGCACTACAATACATTAGGTGTACCGAGAACGAATTCAAAACTCAGTTCTACAACCATACCCAATCTCTCAGACACAGAGAGAAGAGAAATGCCACACAGCTTTCGAAAGCTTTTTGGCAGGCAAAGGATTCTGGCCATAACCCAACAATCCAAAGGTAGATCGTAGATCGAGCCACTGCATGCCAACCTAGGACCCAATACTGCAATCTCAGATCTTTGCCTCACTGAAAAGCTTACAATTCTGCTTGCCGATAAACCGGAACACACAGCGCTGAACAAGCGTTCCGAATTAACCGGAAAATGCAGACATAAAAACAAATTTAAATTGAAAATTATTTGTTCTTGATTTTAATTTTTAATTTTGGTGCAATTGTATTCATATGCAGTACTGGACAAATTATTAGCCCTTTTTACAAAAAATCAGTCATTTTTGTTTATCATAATTCTTTTTTGATAGCATTTAAACACACGTTTTGCTGACATACCGGTATGTTCATAAAAACTAAAAAAACAAACTGCTTAATACTTTGTTTGGCCTCCTTTAGCCTGTTTTAACGCAGCAACTCTGCTAGGCATGCCATTAATTAATGAAACACACAAGGCCTTGATTTTTTCAGAGTGAAAACCAAACACGAATCAGACGTTCTACAAGCTGAGTTTTGTTGGTATAGGAACTTCGTGGATTTCCTCTTTCAAAACATCCCATAAACTTTCTGTAGGATTTATATCAGGTGAATTACCCGATCATGGCAGTAACTTTAAGTGATTTTTTTTCATCCATTTATAGAGTTTCTTAGCAGTAGGCTATGGTATGGAACCAAGTCCTGCTGGAACATGCCTTGAATTAACCTCTAACCATTCATGGATCTGTGGCTTCAAACATGAGCTTAGCACCTTGATGTATTTTTTTGCATTCATAGTGCCTTGAACAATGAACAGCCTACTGGTATCACCTATAGAAATAGCCCCCCACACCATAATTTTAGTTGGACACTTGACCGTCTTACGAATGCAGTCTGACCAAGATTCTTCTCCACTCCTCCTTCTAACTGTGTAAATTCTGTCATCCAGCACAGCTATGGTTAATTTATCCGAGAAAATAACCTACCAAACAGTTTTGTAAGTATGCAGTTGAAATCAGTGCCACAGTGCACCAAACAAACTTTCTTTACCAGCTCCCAATCTGTTTAAGTCCAGTCACTGTGCTCCACAGCCCATGCATGACGTCTGGCTTTCATTTTATCTGTCAAACGAGGTTTCTTTCTAGGTCTGTAAGCTATCAGACCAACTTCACACAATCTTCCATAAACCGTTCTTCTATGTACCACGAACTCTTGAGCAGCTAATCCAGATGAAATTTTTCTGCGTGAACTCCTTTTGTTACTAAGACACATCGTTACTACATTTTTTCAAGTATGGGGGTGGCGTTGTGTTTTCTTCCGCATTTTCCTGCTCTTTTTGCCTCCAAATCTTCATTATTTCTCAGTTTCTTCTTTCTTCGACCAACCGTACGTTTCAAAACATTTAGTGTCTTCGCTATTTCGACTATTTATAAAGCATTATGCTCCAATAACTCCTTGACTTGTCCTTTTTTGCGAGGACTCAAGTCACTAGTCTTGCCCATTTTTAACCACCACAGATATTTAGAGCAAAACAAAAAAAGCTAAAGAAGTTTAATTTCTCGCGTGCTTTTTTGCGTATTATTGTAGGATGTAGGATCTACCATGATTACAGCACACTGCGTTCAAACAACTCATATAGATGATAATTACATAATAATATCGCACAGGTTAGTCATGAATCATTTTAAAACTGTTTTTATAATCTTGTTAATCAAATTTCCTTACACAAACAAACAGGGCTAATACCGTAATTTGTCCAGTACTGTAAGTTCAGATTTTCCAATGCGATATCACTGCTGCTTTTCAACCGCTTTGCAAAGTATGAATATCTTGTGCTATTTTGCCCCTTTGTACGCACTTACTACTGGCCCTTGCTCTTGGTGCCGTGTGCAGATCTGCAACTACTCGCTGCGCTCTTTCTCAACAAACGCTGTTTCTTTACAAACTGTTTGCTTAGAAGACGTTGCAGCAAAGTTTGTAGCTTCCCAGTCTGCATTTTTACACTCCGGATCCACTCCAAATTTTTTTAACTGACTCCGGCTCCAATCCGCCTACGAAATTTTACAACAACACTCCGCTCCGAAATACTCAGAACAAAATACGCTTCGACAAAAAATTCGAAGCAGTTGTCATATTGCTCAATAGCCTGAGATAAGCCAAGCATAATCACATATTCTGATATTCCATTTCCAGAGAGCAAAAATAGTGGCTCATTCTACCACCAACTATCATTACGACTTCAAAGATTACTTTAAAGTCAGACTCCGGCTCCTAATATTTTCTTAAAATTGGCACTCCGGCTCCGGCTAAAAAATGCAAAATTCGGCTCCGACTCCGCTCCGGCTCCGACTCCAAGCTCCACTCTATTATGTATGCTTTTCCGAAGATCTCCGGCGTGGAAAATTCGTTTCTTTGGCGTGGCGGCATGAGTTAAAAAGCTGCTACGACAATTGGCGTAACACTGGCGCAAGATGCCGCTGCTTTGGCGTAACTCTTTTTCTGGACAGAGAGTTTAAGTTACAGGCACGGAACTCAGAGCATGTTATTTCTTTTGTGCTTTAACCCTCTGTCTTGACCGCCAACTCCGCCGAGCTCAAATTGCGCTCGCATCATGCTTTATTGACCACAATATTTTGGCCAATATCTCTATCTGTTGATGTTAGAAAAAAAAAACTAAGAACATAAAATTTTAATTGTTGCATTTTTCGTCAAGTTTTCAAAAAAAAAATATTGTAATTTTTGAAAATACAACATTTTGTTGACTTTTCCGTGATTTATTCACATGCCCCCTTTCCTAATTCTCCCCCCATTTTTCAGGTCTGAACCTCATATTGATGGATTGCAGCTACGTCATAGCTTTTTCCCACAAAACGATTGGACGTCAAAATGCCATTACAAAGCATTGGACGTTACCGTAAATCAACGTATAATTCCTTCAGTGGGCATATTTAAAGACTTTGATCGTAAAGTAACACTTTTGTAGATAGCCTGGCCTTAATTGGTAATTACCAGGAGCGATATTTCGTATAGTTCCTTCAGTGGGCATATTTAAAGACTTTGATTGTAAAGTAACACTTTTGTAGATAGCCTGGCCTAAATTGGTAATTACCAGGAGCAATTTAAGCAACGTACATAGCTCAGCGGATCTGAAAAGTTACGCTTTTTGTAAATTCTCATCGTCCATTGCCGGCTATTGTCCACTTTGACCGGTTTTTAGCTTTGGTTCAAATCGTAAATTTGGCCATATCCTAAAATACTTCAAATTCTATGTCACAGCAGTAACACATGGCCGATTAATATTTAGTTTAAGCGCTATTTATAAATAATATTTAACATCACTAGCTCAAGTCGAAATAAATGCTAATTAAGACTCGATCAAAGTTACACCGTTACACTGAGGCCAGTTAAATCATTAGTTTAAAGTTTAAATGACATATCTACGAAATCATTCAATGAAAACAACTGCTAATGCATTTTAATTCTAGCAACCAACTAGATGGGAGTTTACCAGCAAACCCAGTGAACGACCGACGCATAGCTAATGCTGTGACGCTCAAAAGTACTTTTTGTCTACCGTAAAATCAGCAATTATTCAAAAATATTGTAATAATAAGTCAATAAAGATGTTTTTTTGACGTTTGCAGGCCAGAGTTTTAATGTTTTAATCGTTTTGCGAGCTTCCCTAGGCTTCCGAGCTCTTCCCTAGGCTTCCGAGCTGGTAGCCTTTAGACCAGAAGCACGCAAAACGATTAAAATATTAAAACTCTGGCCTGCAAACGTCAAAAAAACATCTTAATTGACTTATTATTACAATCATACAACAAGCAAGTTGCTGGGTTTAAATAGCCAAAATTAAGCATGCGAGGAGGCGTCTTCTCTAGCTCAAGTGGTAGAGCAGGGGACCGGTAATCCAAAGGCTGCAGGTTCGATTCCTGTGGGAAGACAATTTTTCGCATTGCTAGTTTTAAGTAGTCGCCGTTCTGGTAGCTCTTCCCTAGGCTTCCGAGCTGGTAGCCTTTAGGCCAGAAGCACGCAAAACGATTAAAATATTCAAAAATATCTGATTATGGAACCTCCAGAAAAACAGAGTCAAAATATTTCTCAGTTAAATATCTGCTGATATCATAAAACACTGGCACCCTAGCTTGAGTCGTTCAAAAATTGATTTTTGGGAGGTCTATTTGGGGGGGGTCCCTGGGAGGTGGCACTCCCAAACTACGTCAAAATATTTGTCTGTTAAATATCTACTGACATCATAAAACACTGGCACTCTAAGTTGAGCCATTCAAAAATTTGATTTTTGGGGAGTCCATTTGGGGGGGTTCCGGGGGGGTGGCACCCCCAAACTATGTCAAAATATTTGTCTGTTAAATATCTACTGATATCAAAAAGAACTAGCACCCTAGCTTGAGCCTTTCAAAAAATTGATTTTTTGGGGGGGTCCCGGTGGAGTTGCCCCAAACAATTTCGGGAGAAAAAATTGCACTTGCAGCTCAACAACTTTACACAAAAATTAGATTTCCATGTTTTGTGGTTTAGGAGGAGAAGAGCGTACAAAAATTAGAAAGAAAAAAAAGGAAAAAAAGAAATAAACCTCATCGCGGCCAAAATTGGGTTGGTTGGGATGTAAGGGTATCTTGAGACATACAACCCTATGAAATATTTTTTGCCGTACTTAAGCCGTTTTTGACTGAGACCGCTTTTTACGCCAAACTTGCGGGGCGGTTTTCGGGTTCTAAAACCAAAGTCACGTGACCTATTGCCTCGAAATTTAGTACAAACATACAACTCATTAATCTCAAACTGCTGTCCAAATTTCACATTGCTAGACCCAACCGTTCTCGAGTTATAAGCAAAAGTCTGAAATTTCGCACTCGTTAGTTGGATAATGGCCGAGTAAAAACAGAGGAACACGCGACGCGAGCGTCGGTCGTTCCAATAATCATAGCGATAAGCCGCTAATGACTACACGAAATGCAAAAAATCACCAAAATTTTGCAAAATAGACTTCTGGAATTAAAAAAGTTTAAAAATGCGCTAATTTTTTCACAAATAAAGGAGATACAACTGTTCCATTATAGCGCCATCAATAGTAAGCCACGAATTTGATTAACGAAACTGGCTACCACCATCAATATTACATGATTCTAATGGGTTACTAAACAGCAAGCCGGGTTTACGTCACTGAAAAAAAGCAAACAAAACCGAATTCTTACTAATTAATATCTTTTTCAGTTTTTACAGGCTTTTGCCTAGCATTTAACTTTAATGTTACAAAGAATCAACTCTTTTATAGTCTGAAAATACGCTCCATATCTTCGCTGCCAGTGGTTTTCACGCATTTACATAGCGCTGATTCGCGATTTTGACGTCCTGCGGTTTGGCTAGCAGCCATGGCGACAGCGCGATGACGTCACGTGCAATCCATCAATATCTTTTTTGTGAAAATGCAATGTGACAAGTATTTTGCTATTTGATTCACATGTAAAAATAAATTAAAATATCCCACAATTTTCCGAAGGAAACACTGTATTTTTATAATATCACTAGTCGCTGTGTAGTGTGTATAGGCATAGCGATTGTTGCTTTTAATAGCAATGGTGATAGCAATGGCGATAGCAATAGCAATTGTCAACTGCTTGTCGAGTCGCTGTTATTTCACAAAGTTGCGAATCACTCGATAGTCGATAGTTTTTCGTTTGTTTGTGTTTTTCAGCGACTCCAAAACCTGATTATGATGCATATTGTTGTTGTTTGAGACATAACTTTTGGTACCGGTCATAGGCGTAGGCAGGATTTTTGATTGGGAGGGGACCCAAACCACAAATCACATGCAATGACGTCATCAGAATTTTTCGAAAGAGGAACCTTTTCTGGGGCAAAGATGTAGAGCGGAAGATCTTTGGGAATTTTGCAACGTCTTCTTGTCAAGTACAGATGAAGACCAAAAAAAAGTCTTACCATCTGAGAGCGAGGCCATTTGCGTTGTGTCATATGATCAATCCGTCTCTGGTTATTACATTACGTTCACGAAACGGTTAGAAGATGGCCTGAGTTAGCAACTTTTAGAACAAAAACCCTTAATTTCACCCGTATAGAACAACAACCCTTAGTTAGAAGATAGCCTGAGTTAGCAACTTTTAGAACAAAAACCCTTGATTTCACCCGGGTGATACACGCAAATTGGTTGGCAAAAATTGAATTGAGGGGGCCATGGCTCCCTAGTCTTCAATATTATTGATACTTACTGTTGCTCGCGTGTACTGTTGTACGCGAAGATACTAAAAGAAACCGAAAATGAAGAAACAATACGCTTTTTTGTCACCTTCTTTATCATTTGTGGCATTTTAATTAGGGGGGAGGGCAGGCCCCCTGCGCCCCTGGCTACGCCTGCGGTACTGGTAGCTAATACTTCTGTTCTTCAGTAGCCCCAGATGTGATGGATGGCGGATCCATTTTCAAAGTGGAGGCAAATTCCAGGGGGAATCAAAATTTTGACTCAGCTTTATGGATCGAGTGAAAAGTGAAGGGGGTCGGGGAAGCCGCAAAAAATTTAAGCTAATTTTCAATGAAAAAATAACATACTGATATAAGCAATAGCCTATAAGGCACGAAATCCAGATCGAGCAATGCCTTCCACTCGAGCGCAGAGAATAAAGATTTTGCAAGTCTTTGGTCCAACATGCGGATCACCATGATGCAGAGTCGTGAATTGGGCTGGGTTTTCCGGAACGGGTTCGGGCCTAAGCTTGAGACAAGTTTTGGGTCTCCAGCCCAGTTCGGGCTTAATGTCGGCGATGCTTCCGCTAACTCGTCACATTAGATACAAAATCGAGAATAATTCCCCAAGCAAAACGGAGAATAATTAGCACTTAGCCTAAGCGTGGCATCAATAACAGCACTAAGCAGAGACTTCTTTGCTCGATTGTTAGCATCCCTGCGATGATACAATGGAAGTCAGCAATTTCCCTCCTTCAAAAGTGTATTTAAAATAGCTATTTCACTACTTCAGTGGTCGAGCGGGTAGAGCGTCTGCTTCTAAAATGATAAACACGGGTTCGATTCGCGGTCGGGTCAAGCCAAAGACTATAAACATTGGTATTCACAGCTTCCCTGCTTGACGTTCAAACAATAAAAGAGACAGTATGAAATCTCCGCCGTGTGTGGTAGACAGATGGGCAGGTGGCAGTTGGACTCGAAGACCGAAAGGTCCCTTCTCTGTCTTCCGGCCAAGATTTAGTGACTATGGGCCAAGGCAACTTGCTGAATAAAGTGTAATTACGATTACTTCAAACGTGTTGTGATATCAGCACTTATGCTAAAATATCGGTCACTATTGCTAATTAGAAGCTTTTAAAAGTCAAAGTAAGTAACTTAGAAGATAATTTTTATCACAGCGTTCGCACTTTGGCAAAACGCTGAACTATGGTAACATTTTCTACTTTGTTCTGTGGTAGGCCTATTTCGAAAACGGTAGGACATTGAAAGCTGAAACTTGGCGAGGATAGTTTAAAATTTTTCGTGATTTTTTAGTCGCAAGTCAAAAAAACAGGCTTTCCTACAATCCCGGAGCTAGAGTAGCGTGACTGGGGGGGAGGGCAGAAAAATGTCAAATTATGCCTCGTGGATACGGGCCGTTTGCTTCCTTTCAGGGCTCAATTCTTGCTCGGGAGGGAGGCACGTTCATAGCCTGGCGGGGCGCGACGGAATTTTATGGTGCGATCTCGGTTCTTGCCCGCAAATTCAGGAGTGAAGACCAAAATAAAAAAGTTCTTCAGCGCGAGTCTTAAGCTTCGTCTTGTCGTTCACTCATGTTTTTCGTCGTGAGAGACTTTACTCACGCTTGGGAAAGCACAAGCAGTATTTTGGGGGATGCAGGCCCCGAAATGCACTCCAGTGGCACCGGCCTGTTACTTTCTTTTGAGGCACAACCCTCGTTTGGGGGAACATATTTTTCGCTTGGGGGGGCACAAGCAGTGATTTGGCGGGCACGGTCCCGAAATGCCCCCAGTGGCGCCGGGCCTGCTTTTCTACCCCCACAAAAACGCTTGTTTAGGTGAATAGCCATTGGGTAGACGTGGAGAATTATTCTTTGATGATAACCAGAGGTGGAGTCCTCGAGGACGTCCTTGGCTTCGAGGACGTCCTCGAGGACACATTTTGAAGTCCTTGGCCTTGGCCTCGAAGGTCAAGTCCTTGGCCTTGGCCTCGAGGTCTCAAGTCCTCGAAAATTGGCCTGTCCTCGGCTCGAGGACAGCACTATTTTTTGGAATGTTAAAATTTTGTGGAGCGCTTGAAAAATTTTTTGGAAAACGTCGTTTAGTGGAGATCGCTTGAAAAATTTTTGTGAAGACCTTTGTTTTTTTTTTTGTTTTTTTGGAGATCGCCTGAAAATATTTTGTGAAGACCATTTTTTTTTTTTTTTTTTATTTGGAGATCGCCTGAAAAATTTTTGTGAAGACCTTTTTTTTTTTTTTTGGAGAGCACTTGCGCTTTGTGTCCTTGGTCCTTGGCCTTGGCCTCGAGCATTCCTGTCCTTGGCCTCGAGAGTGTCTGTCCTCGGAAAGGCTGTCCTTGGCCTTGGCCTCGGATTTTTTTTTGTGACCTGGGCCTTGGCCTCGAGCCTTGTGTCCTCGACTCCACCTCTGATGATAACTACTAATCTACGAAATAATTCATAGTAGGACTAGTAGTTTATGGCAGACGTTGGAAGTTGAAACTGTTAAAATGTATGAAAAAATAATATCTTGATTCAGATATGAAGGCCACAACGTATTGAGGCTCATCAGCTCAGCTTATTTTATTACTGCATATTCAATACACTTCAACATCATTATACTGGCATTGATAAGTTGTTCGGTCTCGCTGTTATTTTCTATAATTTATGAAATGTCACGTATGCAACAAAGCAGAGTTTGCAAGCGTCCATAAATTCAAAGTTTGTAACAAGCACGTGCATTTAATATGTGGAACTTCAGAAAAAATCATGGCCCAGTCGTCATGTGCTCAAAATGTGCGAAAGCTAAGGCTAGTTACTATATAATAAGGCATTTTTTTCTTTTGGAATCGGAACAATTTGGCAGCGTTTAGTTAGGGAGGGCGGGGCTAATTTTTCCAAAATACTGTAAACTCAAAAATCAGAAAAAAATTTGAAAAATGGCCAAAAATTGGTGATCAAATTTGGTCGCTCATTGAAAATGCTTAACATATATTTCATTAAAAAAATAAATGAAATATATATATTTATATATACATGCTGAAGAATAGGGGGAGCTATTCAGTATTAGTGAATTACCAATCACTACTCTCAAACTTCCATTAGCCCCCCAAATTATATCGTTCTCTATAAAATATAGCCCATTTATGCAACTAGTATAATCATGTTTTTGCACTGCTAATTTCTATTCCACGTTTAAATAGCATTAATTTTTATCAAAATAGGCCTAAAATTAAGTTATTTTTGCCAACAAAATATAAATTTTTTCGAGCGCTGGGGCTCTGCCCCAGTGCCCCCAGACCTCCGTAACAACTCCCACTGCAGATTTCTGGCTACGCGCCTGCTCTGCGGTCTTTACAGTTTACCAAAAAACACACTGTCACTTGCCAAGGACCAAAGAGGTCATCCAAGTCTACTGTCAATAAAGTATTAACATTATTTCAAAAAATTCAATGCAATACTAAAAGGCGGTAAACGGAAGGCACCAAAAGCTGAGCAAGAAACTTCAAACACTGCTGCACGCCTGTACTGACGGCAGCTGATTGCGAAATGTGCTGGACTCCCTTTCCACTTGGAGACGCTGTGTAGTTTTTTATAAGTTGGCGAAAAATTTATAAGGTTTCAAAATGAAAAAAAGTTGCTTGGCGTGGCGATGTGTCTGCTTGGTGTAACTTCGGCGTGGCCAGAACATGGAATGCATACTGGGTAGCTTCGGCTCTGTATACTGCACAGTATGCTTATTTCTCTTTTTTCTCTCACTTTATTTGCATAGCACCTAATGAGTACCTAGTACGAAACAGGCTCTAGTGTTTTAGCGCATTTTTGTCAGATTTTATTGTGAGTTTAATACTGTATGATACTGAATAGACTTAATTGGAACGACCGACGCTCGCGTCGCGTGTTCCTTTGTTTTTACTCGGCCATTTTCATACTAGATGGGAGTTTGCCAGCAAACCCAGTAAACGACCGACGCATAGCTAATGCTGTGACGCTCAAAAGTACTTTTTGTCTATCGTAAAATCAGCAAGTATTCAAAAATATCTGATTATGGAACCTCCAGAAAAACAGAGTCAAAATAATTGTCAGTTAAATATCTCCTGATATCATTACAGACTGGCACCTAAGTTGAGCCATAGAAAAAATTGATTTTGGGGGGGTTCATTTGGGGGTCCCCGGGGGGATGGCACCCCCAAACTATGTGAAAATATTTGTCTGTTAAATATCTGCTGATATCAAAACAGACTGGCACTCTAAGTTGAGGCATTCAAAAAAATTGATATCATAACAATTCAAAAAATTAAACTATGTCAAAATAATTGTCTGTTGAACATCTGCTAATATCAAAACAGACTGGCACTCTAGCTTGAGCCACAGAAAAAATTGATTTTTGGGGGTGCATTTGGGGGGTCTCCAAGGGGGTGGCACTCCCAAACTATGTCAAAATATTTGTCTGTTAAATATCTGCTGATATCAAAACAGACTGGCACCCTAGCTTAAGCCATTCAAAAAATTGATCTTTGGGGGTCCATTTGGGGGGTACCCGGGGGGGATGGCACCCCAAATTATGTCAAAATACTTGTCTGTTAAATATCTGCTGATATCATAACAGACTGGCACCCTAAGTTGAGCCATTCAAAATATTGAATTTTTGGCGGTCCATTTGGGGGGTCCCCGGGGGGATGGCACCCCCAAACTATGTGAAAATATTTGTCTGTTAAATATCTGCTGATATCAAAACAGACTGGCACTCTAAGTTGAGGCATTCAAAAAAATTGATATCATAACAATTCAAAAAATTAAACTATGTCAAAATAATTGTCTGTTGAACATCTGCTAATATCAAAACAGACTGGCACTCTAGCTTGAGCCACAGAAAAAATTGATTTTTGGGGGTGCATTTGGGGGGTCTCCAAGGGGGTGGCACTCCCAAACTATGTCAAAATATTTGTCTGTTAAATATCTGCTGATATCAAAACAGACTGGCACCCTAGCTTAAGCCATTCAAAAAATTGATCTTTGGGGGTCCATTTGGGGGGTACCCGGGGGGGATGGCACCCCAAATTATGTCAAAATACTTGTCTGTTAAATATCTGCTGATATCATAACAGACTGGCACCCTAAGTTGAGCCATTCAAAATATTGAATTTTTGGCGGTCCATTTGGGGGGTCTCCGGGGGGGTGGCACCCCCAAACTATGTCAAAATATTTGTCTGTTAAACATCTACTAATAGCAAAAAAAAGTAGCACTCTAACTTAAGCCGTTCAAAAAATTGATTTTTTGGGGCCCCATTTCGGGGGGGGAGTTGCTCCAAACAATTTCGGGAGAAAAAATTGCATTTGCAGCTCAACAACTTTACACAAAAATTAGATTTCGACGTTTAGTGGTTTAGGAGAAGAAGAGCGTACAAAAATTAGAAAGAAAAAAAAGGAAAAAAAGAAATAAACCTCATCGCGGCCAAAATTGGGTTGGTTGGGATGAAAGGGTATCTTGAGACATACAACCCTATGAAATTTGCCGTACTTAAGCCGTTTTTGACTGAGACCGCTTTTTACGCCAAACTTGCGGGGCGGTTTTCGGGTTCTAAAACTAAAGTCACGTGACCTATTGCCTCTAAGTTTGGTACAAACATATAACTCATTAATCTCAAACTGCTGTCAAAATTTTATGTAGCTAGACCCAACCGTTCTCGAGTTATAAGCAAAAGTCTGAAATTTCGCACTCGTTAGTTGGAAAATGGCCGAGTAAAAACAGAAAAACGCGCGACGCGAGCGTCGGTCGTTCCAACAAGCGAGTGCGAATTTTTAAACTTTTGCTTATAACTCGAGAACGATTTGGCCTAGCCACATAAATTTTTGACAGTAGTTTGAGATTATTGAGTTATATGTTTGTACCAAACTTAGAGGCAATGCGTCACGTGACTTTAGTTTTAGAACCCGAAAACAGCCCCGCATGTTTGGCGTAAAAAGCGGTCTCAGCATGGATCCTACATTTAGTGTTATTGTAGGATCCATGGTCTCAGTCAAAAACGGCTTAAGTACGGCAAAAAATATTTCATAGGGTTGTATGTCTTAAGATACCCTTTCATCCCAACCAACCCACTTTTGGCCGCGATGAGGTTTTTTCTTTTTTTTTTCCTTTTTTTTCTTTTTTTCCTTTTTTTTCCTTTTATTTCCTTTTTTTTCTTCTTAATTTTTGTACGCTCTTCTTCTCCTAAACCACAAAACATCAAAATCTAATTTTTGTGTAAAGTCGTTGAGCTGCAAACACAATTTTTTCTCGCGAAATTGTTTGGAGCAACTCCACCGGGAACCCTCCAAAATGGGGCCCCAAAAATTCAATTTTTTGAACGGCTTAAGTTAAAGCGCTACTTTTTTTTGCTATCAATAGATATTTAACAGACAAATATTTTGACATAGTTTGGGGGTGCCATCCCCCCGGGGACCCCCTCAAATGGACCCCCCCAAAATCAATATTTTGAATGGCTCAACCTAGGTGCCAGTCTGTTATGATATCAGGAGATATTTAACAGACAATTATTTTGACTCTACTTTTTTGGAGGTTCCATAATCAGATATTTTTGAATACTTGCTGATTTTACGATGGACAAAAAGTACTTTTGAGCGTCACAGCATTAGCTATGCGTCGGTCGTTTACTGGGTTTGCTGGCAAACTCCCATCTAGTTCGTTTAAATTTTGAAGTTAATGGGAGCAGGTGTCAACATAATTGGAGGACCCGTATAGTACGAGATCCTAAATGTTTTTTCCAGAGGTGGGCAGAGCAGGTCAAAGAAGTTGTGCCTCAAGAGCACGCGCAACCACAAAAGTGGAGCTTGGAGTCGGGGCCGGATTTTGCATTTTTCAGTCGGAGTAGAAGCTAGTCATGCAAAAGTCACGTCGGCAGCCGCATAGAAGCGCAACCCTGTATTGCCTTTTTCTCATGCGTTTGGCTTAAATACGACATTTTGTCATTGCATTGTTGCAAGCAGCACATTGTAGTGGTTATTGTGCTCAGATTCCAACCATCATACTCGGTTTCGATTCGCACTGGGGTTGCGATTGCGTGGAATGGAAGAATACGGAGTATATGGAACGGGGGAAAAATATACACGGAGCAGTCTTTTTTTTGCTTCAAAACCTTGCATTACAGTTAAGGTTGGGGCAGCGATGCTAGCCCGAGGGATAGCAATTACATGCCAGCAGCTTTATCGCTTACGCAAGCGACGTACCGTACGCTTTAGTGCGGATCCCTGTGTAAGTTTTGAACGACTAGCTCCTCGTTTCACCGGAGCGGAGCCGGAGTGCCAACTAAGAAAAAATTAGGAGTCGGAGTGGAGCTGGAGTCTGACTTTAAAGTAGTCTTTGAAGTCGTAATGATAGTTGGTGGTAGAATGAGCCACTATTTTTGCTCTCTGGAAATGGAATATCAGAATATGTGATTACGCTTGGCTTATCTCAGGCTATTGAGCTATATGACAACTGCTTCAAATTTTTCGGCAAAGCATATTTTTGTTAGAAGTATTTCGGAGAGGAGTGTTGTTGTAAAATTTCGTAGGCGGATTGGAGCCGGAGTCAATTAAAAAATTTGGAGTGGATCTGCAGTCTAAAAATTAGCCACTCCGCTCCATTCCAGTAACCTCTCTGAAAATCTTGCGCCGCAAGCGTTTTCACAAGCCCAAAAAAATAATTGCGCCACAAGCGCAACCGCACGCGCTGGTGTGACATTTTGAAAAGTATATATCTAGTTGACTGACTGCTCAAATCTCGCTAGATTACGGTACGTAACCAATATTTAAAACAAATTATGCACGCAACCAAATTGGTGAACAAAAAATTATTGATTTCCTTTAAAAAATACAAGCATTTGAAAATGTGCATCGCTTAACCTCCTTGGGGGAAAAACATCTTTATATCTAACGAAAAAATACTCTCAACACCCGCACTTAAAGGAACCGGGGTGTTAAAAAATTCCACCAAAAAAGTCTACCGGTGGTGGAAAGCAAAGGACTTCGGAGTTACAGTTTTTTTCTAATGGCTCTTCAGGAAAATCCTTTGCAGGTTTCGACACATATTTTGTGCTTATGGAGCAATTAGCATCACCCTCTAACAAATGGAGCACGCTAAAAAAATCATTCTGACCCCTGTTTACAATATCTTTCAAGTTTTCTTGAACTAGCAAAAAAGTTGTAATTAATAGTTTTTGTTGTGTCTTGATTTTGAATTGCAAGAAAAAGGGACTGTTACGAGTAGCACGTTTAATGCCCAAAGCAAGTTTAAGATTTTTTAAAAACGAGTAGCTTGTTTTTAGAAAAACAATTGCAAAAATAATTTTTCTATTTAAAATTTGATTTTATAACCATTTTTAACTTACTCAATTGGAAAATTTGTTTCGAAAAATCGGCAAAAAATATTTTAGAGAGAAACATTTCAGTAAAAGTAGACCCCTGCTGTAAATCCAATGGAAGTATTGCAAGCAGTAGACATATAGACTTTTCCATGATGATGCTTTTATGAACCTACCTCGCCATAGGCGTAGCCAAGGGGGGAGAGCGGCAAGAGACCTGCCCTCCCAATTAAAATGCCACTAATAACAAAAATAATAACAACAAAATCTTATGTTTTTTCAGTTTCCGTTTCTTTAAGCATTTTTGCGTACAACGGTATACGAGTACAACAAACTAATATTAATATTGACGACCAGATGGCCTGGGCCACCTCAAATCAAATTTTTGCAATTCAATTTAAGTGTAAAAGAACCATATTCATGACAAAGCAAAAATCTCTAAAGTAAATACTCGAGTGATTATAAACTGCTAAAAATATTGCAGGAGGCAATGTACCTTGCTTCTTCTACCTGGGCCAAGTCGCTTACAAAATTTAACCCCTAAATTCAAGATTTTAATAGTGTTTTGGACTTGATCTGTAAGTAAATGGAAGACTCACCAATTTGATTTTTTCAATTGACTTTCAAATTTTAAAAATTTGGTTATTTCAAAAGCTCTAAAAATGTGCGAAATGGGATCCAAATGCCATTAAAATAGCTTCTTTTTTTAAATACAAAAAATCGCCCTGCGGCTGCCCCCAGACCCTAGTCTGTGATACGTTTTGTTTAACTCAGTACTTAAATTGTATGGGAGACGCGGGGGGACACGTCCCCCCATCGAGAGTTAGCGTCCCCCCATCGAGATTTAGGTGTCCCATCATCGAGATTTGAGCGCTGGATGATCAGACAAAAAAGACCTAATTCTTCACCTAGTTTTGGCGAAAAACCACTTCAATTTTCGGCGAAGACCTTTTTTTTGGTCCTCACCTAATTTTGGCGAAAAAACACTTCAATTTTCGGCGAAGACCTTTTTTTTGGTGTATATTCAATTTCGGCGACGGAATTATGTAATCTTCTCTAAGGTATTTTCGCATGCCAAATGCGTTTGGTCAAGGCAGTAAAAGCGTCCCCCCATGGAAAATTTTACAATTTAAGTACTGGTTAAACTAGTTTGCTCAAGTTTCCCAATTTAGACAATTTGGAAATCTTTTTTACTTTAGATTCAAGTCCTTTCTCTTTAGCAAAATCCAGGTTACGTGCCAACCCAGGCCGCGGCTTTTGATCCTCCATTCTACGGTATCTTTGTCCCACATAAATAGTCTTTTTTTCCAAAAACTTTTGATGAAGTCATTGCGTATGATTTGCATTTTGGCCTTCCCCTCAATCAAAAACTCGGGCTACGCCTACAGAATGAATCTCGTCAATGTTTTTCTCAACTTTAATCACATTCGATTGAAAAACAATCATTCATAATCGTATTTGAATTGCGCTTGCGCTCAAAATTGCTAAAATACTAGCGACACAAGTGTCAGCGCATTAGAGATGGTACTGTCCACAAAATTTTTGTTCACAAACTGCACTGCATCGCTTAATTCTATTCGCATATCGCACTGCACCGCAAAAAGTTTGTGAACTTGTTACACTGCACCGCATATACGACCGCAAGTCAAACTAGATAGGAGTTTGCCAGCAAACCCAGTGAACGACCGACGCATAGCAAATGCTGTGACGCTCAAAAGCACTTTTTGTCTATCGTAAAATCAGCAAGTATTCAAAAATATCTGATTATGGAACCTCCAGAAAAGTAGAGTCAAAATATTTGTCCGTTAAATCTTTGCTGATATCATAAAACACTGGCACCCTAAGTTGAGCTGTAGAAAAAATTGATTTTGGGGGGGTCCATTTGGGGAAGTCCCCGGGGGGATGGCACCCCCAAACTATGTGAAAATATTTGTCTGTTAAATATCTGCTGATATCAAAACAAACTGGCAACCTAAGTTGAGCCATTCAAAACATTGATTTTTGAGGGGTCCATTTGGGGGGTCCCCAGGGGGGGGTGGCACCCCCAAACTATGTCAAAATATTTGTCTGTTAAATATCTACTAATATCAAAATAGACTGGCACCCTAAGTTGAGCCATTCAAATTATTGATTTTTGGGGAGGTCCATTTGGGGGGGTCTCCGGGGGGTGACCCCCCAAACTATGTCAAAATATTTGTTTGTTAAATATCTGCTGATATCATAAAACACTGGCACTCGAAGTTGAGTCATTCAAAAAATTGATTTTTAAGGGGTCCATTTGGGGGGTCCCTGAAGGTTAATTGATTTTTAAAGATCTTTTGAAGATCGGTACACTGATGGCAATGTCTCACCATCCGAGCGGTTGATTACAGAGGTGAAGTCGAGGACACAAGGCTCGAGGCCAAGGACACAAAAAAAATCCGAGGCCAAGGACAGGAATGCTCGAGGCCAAGGACCGAGGACACAAATGCAAGTGTATTCCTGAGAAAAAGGTCTTAAAAAATTTTTTTCGGTCAATCTCAAAAAAAAACGGTCTAGAAAAACATTTTTCAGCCGATCTACAAAATTTTAACCATTCAAAAAATAGTGCTGTCCTCGACCCGAGGACAGGGCAGTTTTCGAGGACTTGAGGCTGCGATGCCAAGGTGAAGGCGAAGTACTTGAAAATGTGTCCTCGAGGACTCCACCTCTGGTTGATAACGTTAGTGTGGGCATTGATAAGCCAACTTTCAGCAATTAACCGTCTACGATAACTATCAACATATTTTAAAACAGTGGATTCTTCCCAATTAATACGATGATCAAACAACATTAAATGTTCACATAAAGCGGATTTTTCTGGTTCCGCATTTTTGACGGCTCTTTAATGTTCTGCACAGGGGCGTATTTAGGGGGGGCCATTGAGCCATGGCCCCCCCTTTGGGTCGCTAGGATTGCAAAATTGCATAGTAAAGTGAGCAAAATTGAGGCATGGCCCCCCCCTTTGTAAGTTGGGCATCAAGCTTTCAGGCTTTTGGCTGGAAATTTGAGTGAGTTCGGATGAAAAACGGGACGGACCTTGAGTAAAGACCTTTTTTTTTTTTTTTTTTTGTTTGGAGATGACCTAATTTTGGGCGGAAAAAACCTTTGAATTTCGGATTTCGGCCAAAAAATCACTCTGAATTTTGGCGAAGACCTTTTTTTTTTTTTTTTTCTTGGAGATCACCTGATTTTAGGCAGAAAAAACCTTTGAATTTCGGATTTCGGCCGAAAAATCACTCTGAATTTTGGCGAAGACCTTTTTTTTTTTTTTTTTTTTTTTGGAGATCACCTAATTTTGGGCGGAAAAAAGCTTTGAATTTCCGAGCTTTCCGAGACATTTCGCCTCAAGTTTTGGACAAACCGTCTTAAACTGATTCAAGATCAATGAAAATTCGAGTCAAGGTCGTTTGCACACTTCTCACTCTTTCAAAATAGCCCCCCCTTTTCCAAATCCTGGCTACGCGCCTGTTCCTGGCCCCCCCCCTTTTTAAAATCCTGCGTACGCTACTGGTTCTGCAACACGACTTTTTAAATCCCGTTTTGTTTGCCCCACGTACACAAATTCACATTCAGCAGAGGTATCTTATAAACTAATCGACTCTTTTCATGCTCTGCAAGCAAGCATGCAGAGCATGAAAAGAGTCGATTAGTTTATGAGATACCTTGTGCTGATTGTGAATTTGTGTATGTGGGGCAAACGAAACGGGATTTAAAAAGTCGTGTTGCAGAACATTAAAGAGCCGTCAAAAATACGGAACCAGAAAAAAACCGCTTTAAGTGAACATTTAATGTTGTTTGATCATCGTATTAATTGGGAAGAATCCATTGTTTTAAAATATGTTAATAATCCATTGTTTTAAAAATATGTAAAATCACCAAATAAAACAACTTCGTTACTGACTACCTCTGGATATGTACTATGAAAAAACCTCTTTTACAAAGTAACTGGAAAATCGAAATCCATGTGAGTTTCAAACTCGACAAAAGATGTATTTTTTTTCTGTTTTCGACAGTATCAAAATGTGTAAGAGTATGCTTTTAGAACTTGCTTGATAGCGCAGTAGAAAAAAATTGACTCGGAGCGATAGCCAGACGGGGCAAGGCAAAGCTCAGCCCGCCTGGAAATTTTTACTTGTCATATATGCACAGTGGCGTAGGCTTAAGCAAGATTTTCCAAAGGGATGTGCATGAGTCAAAACATAAAATTGGCATCATAAGTTTTGGGTCTGGGTCAAAGTCCCCAGCCGCCGGAGATGATAAGGGGGTCTAGGGGCGAAACTCCCAGCGCTCAGAGATTTTTACGTTGTTTTACAAAAATATCTCAGTGTTAAGATCTTTTTGGATAAAATTTCGGATTAAAAGATATGCTTAGAACAGTGCAAAACATACACAAAATAAGTATAAAAACAACTGAAGGGCACAAGCTAAATAATATACTTAGCCATCCTTTTCCACAAGTATTATACGTAAGGCCAAGAAAAAAAGTAAAAATTTTGTGGCTATTGGTGACAGATTTTTTTGAAACATGCCAGGCATTAAACGCTAACTTATTGGCATTGGCCGCAAAAAATCTGAAATATACTGTAACATGCCTCCACCAGCTGCTTGGTTGAAATTTTACTTCTTAACAAGCCATTGTCTAGTTCGATCATTAGATATAGACAGTACTTAAATTGCAAAATTTTGCATGGGGGGACGCTTTTGCAGTACTTTGGTGAAGATTACGTAATTCCGTCACCGAAATTGACTGAAAACCAAAAAAAAAAAAAAAAAGGTTTTTGCCAAAAATTGAAGTGTTTTTTCCTCGAAATCAGTTTACCCCCGCAATTTGAGACTATATTCGGTTAGAATTTTGTTGGATTTATTCATGCTGGCTGTTTTTTTTTCGTCTGATCATTCAGCGCTCAAATCTCGATGGGGGGGACACCTAAATCTCGATGGGGGTACGCTAACTCTCGATGGGCAGTGCTGGGCACCGCAAGTTTTTTTTTAAGTCCGCAAATCCGCAACCGAATTTCAATTTTCTTATTCCGCAACCGCAAGTCCGTCATTGGACGTTTAAAAGCTTAGTCCGCAACCGCAAATCCGCAACGACGTTTCAGAATTCTTGAATCCGCAACCGCAAGTCCGCAACTTTCAAATTCTTGAAGTCCGCAACCGCAAGTCCGCAACTTCGTAATATTTGAAGTCCGCACCACAAGTCTGCAACTTTTTATGAACCGAGTAGAAGAGTTTGGCAATCAACCACGACCCGAAGTGATCTGCTCAGAGTTGATTAGCAAAAATAAGTCAAAAGTTCTGACTTGCGGGAAGTATAGCAAGTGTATGGTGGATACATTCCACGCAATAGAAGGAATTACTCACAATCGTTGATTGTAGTAAATGTACCACAGCATGACTTGTTATTGAGCTGCTTTTTCGGATGGCAAACTTAAGAATTGTCCAGCCCCTCTTACTTTCCGGTTCCACTTAAAACAGATTTAAACGCTTGTAATCTTGCTTAAACTTTTTAAGAGACTTGGCTAAGGATTTGTAGCCCCCAACCCTCCTGGTTGCGCCACTGCTTATACAGTACGTGCCTAAACTGCATGGAAGCATAGTGCACAACCCACCGACGAACCCTTAAAAATGCAACAATGAAGCTAGGGATTCGGAGATAAAAAGCCATTGGATCACAGTGAGAAGCCATCAAATAGCAAAGCACAATCCGCATTTCCGCTTGCAACAATATATTCTTAGAAAACAATTTTTTCGAGGTTGGAAAAAACAAAGACAGTAAATGTCAAAAAACATTCACATCACTAATCGTATTACTAAATTTTTAGTCCCTAGTTTCAATAAATATTCTAGGAACGAGATAACCACACGCTACCAGCAGTGCCGTCGCCAGACCAAACGAAGTGAGAGGGCCTTAGCCGAAAATGGGGGGCAGTATAAAATGGACTGAACTTTTGCACGTAAAAACTGATATTTTAAAGCTACAATCTTGTATTCATCTTTGAAAAAAGATACATATACGCCCGGCAGCGTTTATTTGCTTGTTTCGCATGCGGCCTGTATAACCGCTTGAAAAATATGTCTGCAGGAGTGAATGCGACCAGAAGCGCAACCAGGGTTTTGGTAAGAGAGAGGGGCTTGAACCAAAAGTAAATGTTTTTTGCACAAAAACTGTCTAATTTAGGTCCCGAGCTGAACAAACCATTGCAACTCAAGGGTGTTACAGAGGGGCCAGAGCCCCCAGCTGCTGCGTGATTTTTGCAATTTTGCGGCAAAAAAAGCGATTTTTACGCCATTTAAATCACATTTCGCAAGTTTTAAAACCATACCAATAATTATAGTAAATTGCTAAAATTCAGAAGTCCTTGAAAGATTTAAATTGTCAAGCCTCTTGATCCACCATATACTTCAGGTCAAGTCCAAAACACGTTTAACGCTTATTCTTTTTTTGATTATATTTTCTAAATGACTTGGGTAAAGGGGCGGATGGCCCCTTCCCCCTGGTTGTGCCACTGACTGCGACCTAAAATAAATCTTGAGTGTGCTCTAAAAAAACAGCTGGTCTTTTAAAGAAATGTTTTCACGTATTGTTTCAGGTCATAATCACTAACAAAATACCGGTAACGATTCTATAGGCATACATCCCTATTCCGCGACACATCCGTAAAGGCGTGATTTTTGGGTCACATTTATGTACAGCAGTTGATATGTACAACAAAAATTAACAAGACGGATTATTGGGTTACATTTATGTACAGCAGTTGGTGGCCAGCAATTTCGCAAACAATCGAGAAAACTTCAAACGAGAATCATGTTTGAAAATTATTCCTTTTTCCATTATTGCCTGTTGTCTTGTCGTTACGTGATGCTCCAAAAAAGCATTCTGAGTGAATCGAAATGGGGGGGCACAAGCAGTCGTTTGGGGGGGACGGCACCCCTGGCCCCACCGTAGCGACGGAACTGGCTACCAGTACAAAAAATGATACCCCAATGGCTAATTTTGTGAACTCACGGTAAGAAACAACAAAGCCATACTTTGAACCAGGGCTGCAAATTCGAACTTAAACTCAAAAAAAGTCGGTTGCTTTGCCGAACTCCAAAAAAACAGTGTTGACTCCAATTTGAATCAGGTTAGACCCTCTTCTAATTGCCAGTCTCGCCGCACGCCGTATCCTTTATATTTCTGCAGTCATACATACCACACTTTGGATATAAATATAACAATGCTATTCCTCACAGAACCCCAAAAATTTGGTTCATCTAAAGGAGCACGGCAAAACAAGAAGTCAATTATCAGCTAGCCAAATAAAAATCCATTAACTAAAATTTACTTGACTAAAATTTACGCTATTGATTATACTAACACTATGCTAGACTATACTATTACAAAACTGCTTCAAGGTCGCACTATAGAAATAGAAACATCAGCACGTTAACATTTTGCATAACCATCTTACTACATAGCTAACTTGATACACTAAAGTACGAAAATTTGAAACCCCATATCACTCATACTGTAGAAGACTATCTAATTTGAACAATAGCTGAAGGTCTAAAGACAATACAGTTAAAATTACCACAAAGACAGTTCTTAAGAGATTCTTAAAAGCACAAAAGGGGGTTCTAAAAAGTGCTAAGAATTAACCAACTATTTGCATAAAAGATGAGAACGCGGCATAGATTCGTTTCTCACGTTACCAAACAGCATGTCATCAATAAGAAAGCGATTAAGGCAAAAAGCAGACTTAATTATTTATGTCAGCCTGAACTCGAAAAACTTGATTTTTTTGCCGAACTTGAACTCGAAAAAATTTAATTGATTTCTCATGTTCTGGGTAAAAACATAAATATTTTACGAAAATAGAAAGGAATTTCAATATTTGTATAAAACTTGCGAAATTGCGGACTAAAATTAAAAACAGTGCACAACCGCAAGACCGCAATTTAAACTGCTAAAGTCCGCAAGTCCGTATGTCCGTAACTTTTTTTGTTAGTCCGCAAATGCGGATTTGCGGACTAACTTGCAGACTTGCCCAGCTCTGTCGATGGGGGGACGCGTCCCCCCGCGTCCCCCCGCGTCCCCCCCACAATTTAAGTACTGGATATAGAGAAATAGTGCCATGCCTTTTTTGTTGCAGTTTAGAGTGTGGTGAACTTGAGTTGAGTAAAGTCGACAGCGAGGCCGAGATGATAATAAAGCCGTCGTTTTTGCGATGATTTTGATCGTATGATCTGAAATAGTGCCATGCCCAGGGCCACCGAGAGGGGGGCACGGGGGTACAATGGCCCCGGGGCCCATGGACTTTAGGGGGCCCATGAGCTTCAGGAAGGCCGTTGGTTTCAGCGGGCCCAGCAGAGGGCCTTTGAGCTCGAGAGGGGCCCATCGAAATGACACTGAGAAATCAAGATGTGAGGCCTGAAGACCTTTTTTTTTGGAGATCAACTATTTTGGACCGCAAAAACCGTTAGAATTTCGGTGAAGACCATTTTTTTTTTGGAGATCACCTAATTTCGACCGAAAAAGTCGTTAGAATTTCGGTGAAGACCTTTTTTTTTAGATATTTATAGCTAAGTAATTAACAGATCACTTCATAATTCGGACAAAAATGCGGCATTTTCTCCGTCTGTTTTGGAGTTCACAAAACCGGAAATCCGTCATATTTGAGCTGGCCCCAGGCCCACGTCGGCTCTCGGCGCCCCTGGCCATGCCTTTTTTGTTGCAGTTTACAGTGTTGTGAACTTGAGTTGAGTAAAGTCGACAGCAAGGCCAAGTAAAGCCGTTGTTTTTACGATGACTTTGATCGTGTGATCTGGGTTCAACCCAAACCCTGGTCAGGTTGTTGTGTCTTTGGATAAGACGCTTTACGATGATTATCTCTGCTTGTGGCTTTAAACAAGCAGCAAATTCAGTGGACAAGAATTCGAAGAAATTCACAGGAACATTGTATCACTGGAAACTCCTAAGCAGTTGCGGATTCCTCCAAGCACGAAGTAGTCATCGCAATGAAAAGTGCGCGGATCGTCCAATATTTAGCGCCAGACGCTCTTCGGTGACTGGAGGATAAATATGCGCTACAAAAAAAAGTCGAAAAACTATTTAAAGCAGAAATATATTGGCATGAGCAAAAAAATTGAAATGTGCACACAGGGGTGCCGATCTTTGTTGAGCATTGGGGGGGATAATTTGCAATTTTACCCTAAGTTTGCCCTATTTTCAACATTGGGGGGGATGAACCTCGACCACGATTTTTTTTCAGTTGAGCAAATTAAGTGAAGACCAAAAAAAAGGTCTTCGCCAAAACTGGAGCACGTTTTTCCCCGACTTCTAGTGGAGACATGCGCTCAAACGCACACCCAGGCTCGTAGCCAGAAATTCGCAATGGGGGGGCTATTTTGGGGGTCAGGGAGCAAAGCCCCCAGCCGCCGGAGGCACGGGGGTCTGGGGGCGGAGCCCCTAGCGCTCGAAATGTTTGCATTTTTTTGCAAAAATAACTTAATTTTAGTGCTATTTTAATGAAAAATAATGCTATTAAAACGTGGCATAGAAATTGGCAGCGCAACATGATTCAACTGGTTGCATTAATGGGCTATATGGGAAGTGGATAATGATAACATTGCAGTTCTCTTGTTTATATGCTGGTAAACCATAAAATCCTATTATTCAATAAAACCCACACGAAGTAATCTATTTCGTCTATACTTTATAAAGAAAAATAATTGGGGGGGGGCTAATGGAAAGATATTTGAGAGAAGTGATTGGTAATTAACTAACACTGAATAGCCCCTCCCCCTCTCCTTATTCCTGAGTTTATAATATGTTTGTAGATAAAACCTATGTTTGGCGTTTTTACGCTAGCGATCAAATTTGATTGTCTGTTTTTGGGCATTGTTTGAAGTTTTGATTGATTTGTGACTTTAATTCTTGACAATTAGCCCCCCCTGAATATATGTTTCAAAAGATGCTTTAAATCACTTTTTAGTCAATTCCAGAAAAGCTTTCCCCATTGGCCTGTCAACCAAAATGCAGAATAAGAAAAATACCACGTTTTTAGCTCTTTTGCGACTGTTTTTTGCGCTGGAATTGACTAAAACTGGCTACGCTACTGTGCACACTAGAGTCAAAGTATTGGGTGGGATGCAGATGTAGACCATACTCAAATTATTGGGGGGGATACAGTCAAATTATTGGGGGGTATATATCCCCCCATCCCCCCCAGGTTTCGGCACCCCTGTGTGCACACTCTTCCCCTCGTGCTGATTAATCTAATGCAAAAATGACCGGTATAGCGTAAGTATTTCCCAATTGCAAACCGTGCATGCTTTATGGTAATGTAATTACACGATTTTAACTTTTTTCACACGTTTTTTGAATTGTGCCACGGCTCAAAAACGGGGGGCCATGGCACAATATCCCCCCTATCTGTGCTACTCACTGTACATGCACTTTCGGAATTTTGCGACCTCGTAAACTCGAAAGTTGACCATTGCAAGTTAGAGTATAATCAGGGCCGTAGCCAGACGGGTTATTCAGCGGGGCTCAACGCATAGGCGTAGCCAAGGGGAGGCCAGGGGCCCGGGCCCCCCCCCAATCAAAATACCACTAACGATAACAAATTATGACAACAGCGCCTAGCGATGTTTAGTTACAGTTTTTTTTTTTCAGTAATTACGCACATAACAGTAATTAGCAATAATATTAATGACAAGAAGGGAGTCCCGGGGCCCCTAACTAACAACCAGGGCGCTCTTACTAACAACTAAGGGGCCCTGGGGCCCCTAACCGACAACCAGGGGGCCCTTAACTAACAGCTAGTTGGCCCCGGGACCCTAACTGACAACCAGGGGGCCCCTAACCAACAACCAGGGGGTCAGAAACTGACAAACAGGGGGCCTCGGGACCATTAACTGATTAAACAACCACGGGGCCCCGGGGCCCCTAACTGACAACCAGGGGGCCCTAACCGACAACCACGGCCCCCCTAACTGATGACCAGGGGGCCCCGTGGCCCCTAATTAACGACCAAAGGGCCATGTGGCCCCTAACCAAGAACCAAGGGGCCCCGGAGCCCTTAACTGACGGCCAGGGAGCTCCAGGGCCCCTAACCCACGAGCAGGGAGCCCCAGGGCCCCTAATTAACAACCAGGGGGCCCGGGACCTCTAACTGGCAACCAGGGATCTCCAGGGCCCCTAATTAACAACCAGGGGGCCCGGGACCTCTAACTGGCAACCAGGGATCCCCAGGGCCCCTGACTGACGACCAAGGTTCCCGGGCCAGGAGCCTCTTAATTCAAATTTTTAACAATTTATATGCAAAACCTGTGAGAAATCTAAGAGTTTTGTCCTAAAATTTGCAACCCCGGGCCTTCGTTTAACGTTGTTATGAACTAAATGCTATAACACAAGCGGTAATGTAAACCCCCCAATTGAAATACTACCAATGATATATATATAATGAGAGCATAGCCAGTATGTTGTACGTGTCCGGAATTACAGTTTCTTTAATTAAGGATTTACGCGTACAAAAGTAAGCAATAATAATGACGACCACATGTCCACGTCATAATAATGCCATGCAATTCTTGGACGTTTCAAAAAACTGTTCAGTGACTTGACTCAAGTCCTCCACGTTTTGGAAAAAAGTTATTTTAATTTTGATTTAAATGTTTTTTTTATGAGAGAACTTAGGGGAGCGATCTTGTCTCAAAATCATTGGCGTAGCCAGGGGGTGGCCAAGGGAACCCGGGCCCCTCAATCAAAATGCCATCAATGGAAAAATTTGTCAAAAAGGCTTTGTTTCTTCATTTTCAGTTTCTTTCAGCATCTTTGCGTACAACAGTACACGCGTACAACAGTAATTAACAATAAATAATTTTGACGACCAGGGGGCCCGACGCACCCCCTTAATTCAATTTTTTTCTACCAATTTAAACGTACAACCAGGGTGAAATCAAAGGTTTTTGTCCTAAAAGTTGCTACCTAAGGCCCTCATCTAAACTTTTTATGAGCGTAATGCATAGGTGGGCACAAGTCCGTTAATCTGTTAATAACGCAGCTAACTTTTTCACTAACTCGTTAATCCGTTAAAAAGTTTTTTCATGTTAACGGACTAAATTAACTTCCGTTTAAGTGCTGTTAACGGACTAAAGTAACTTCCGTTAAGTTCTGTTAACTTCCGTTAAGGTTTTTATCGTTAATATTTTGCAGCTTCGTTGTGCATTTGAACTTGCTTTTATCTTTAAATTAGATTAGACTGTAAAATATAACTTTCAAAACACAAAAAGACCACCATAGCAATAAATATTTCCTTAAAATCAGCTCAACAGCGTCAACACGTGTTCTAGAAGCAAGTGAACAAAACGAAATGTAAATTACACGAAAAGTGTTAACGGATTAACGGACTTTATTAACTTCCGTTAATTAAAGCTGAAAATAACGGATTAACGTTAACGGAGGTGTGAAGTTTGTTAACGGACTAGTGGTTAACGAAGCTAACGTTTTGCATTAACTTGCTCACCTATGGAATGCAATAACCAGCGCCGTATTTGCCATATGGCTCAGAGCCAGGGCCCTGCCCTCAGATAGCAGTACTTTTTTTGGTCTTCATTTATATTTGGCAGGAAGATGTTGCAAAAATCCCTTAAGTGCCAGGGGCCCCGCGCAATGTAAATCCGGCCCGGGAACAACATGCTTAGTAAGCGTAACCATGTATTGTACCATTTTTCAATAACGATTCACCTCCACCTCGCCAGTTTTTACGCACAAAATACTTTTAAAAAAATAGCTAGGGAAAATGCTCATTGAACAAATTACTGAACTTCAATTGAAGAGGCCATGGCCCTTTGGCCGTACATGTACTCCTATAACTGGTGAGCTTCATGACTAAACAAAAATCTCTAAGAAAAATCTTCGAGTGCTGGATTATTATTTACTGCTAAAATATTGCAGGAGGCAATGTGCCTTACTTCCCCTTATGGACCAAATCACTTACAATTAAAATTTTACACCATAATGCAAGATTCCAAACGTGTTTTGGGATTTAATTGCGACAGGAGGATTGAACAATTAAAGTTTTTCGATTGGTTTTGAAATGTTAAAAATCTAGTTCGTTGAAATGGCTGTGAACTCGTGCGAAATATGATCCAATGGAACTTAAATAGCTTTTTTTTCTAAAATCTTGCAAAAATTGCCCAGCGGCTGGGGGCTTTGCCCCCAGACCCCCATGGCCACCGGCGGCTAGGGGCTCAGCCCCCAGACCCCAGTCTGTGAAACGTTTGGGTATACTAGCTCACTTACATACGTCTCCTAAGTTAGACATTTGCACTTTTTAACTATTAGTTTTTGCCCTCTCCCGTTACCAAAATCCTGGTTAAGTGCCATCTGGCTACGGCTTCAGATCTTCCCTTCTACGATATCTTTGCCCCACAAAAAATTCCTTTTTGGAAAATTTCTGATGACGTCATTGCATGTGATTTGTGGTTTGGGCCCCCCCCCCCCAATCAAAAATCCTGGCTACGCCTATGGCTCAACGTATTCGTATTTGCCATTTACCGAAGTACAGTAATATGAAAACAATTACACTAGGGCGTTCCCATTTCAGAAAGATTTATTCAGTTTTAGAAAAAGTGCTGTAATTCTCTTATAAATGGAGTTGAATCTTATGCAACAAAAACTAGAGGTGGCAAAATTGGATAGATATTTTTTACCGTAAGTTATGGATCTGTTTAAAACATTTACAAAACACCAAAGTTTTACATAATTGTTCGACCATAAACTCTTTCGACAATTGCTGTCTAAACAACGCCAATTTTAATCAAACTTTTTATTTAGTAGGCTATGAGGTAAAAAAGCTAGTGAAATAATTTGAGCTGCTCAAGTGAGAAGACCCCTTGTTGGAACGACCGACGCTCGCGTCGCTTGTTCCTCTGTTTTTACTCGGCTTTTACTCGGTTTTTACTCTGTTTTTACTCGGTTTTACTTTTCCAACTAACGAGTGCGAAATTTCAGACTTTTGCTTATAACTCGAGAACGGTTTGGCCTAGCATCATGATTTTTTGACAGCAGTTTGAGATCAATGAGTTGTATGTTTGTACCAAACTTAGAGGCAATAGGTCACGTGACTTCGGTTTTAGAACCCGAAAACCGCCCCGCAAGTTTGGCGTAAAAAGCGGTCTCAGTCAAAAACGGCTTAAGTACGGCAAAAAGTATTTCATAGGGTTATATGTCTCAAGATACCCTTTCATCCCAACCAACCCAATTTTGGCCGCGATGAGGTTTATTTCTTTTTTTTCTTCCTAAATTTTGTACGCTCTTCTTCTCCTAAACCACAACACATCGAAATCTAATTTTTGTGTAAAGTTGTTGAGCTGCAAATGCAATTTTTTCTCCCGAAAATTTTTTGGGCAACTCCACCGGGACCCCCCCAAAATGGGGCCCCAAAAAATCAATTTTTTGAATGGCTCAAGCTAGAGTTCTACTTTTTTTTGATATCAGTAGATATTCAACACACAAATATTTTGACATAGTTTGGGGGTGCCACCCCCCCGGGACCCCCCAAATGGACCCCCCAAAAATCAATTTTTTGAACGGCTCAAGCTAGAGTTCTACTTTGTCTTGATATCAGTAGATATTTAACAGACAAATATTTTGACATAGTTTGGGGGTGCCATCCCCCCAGGGACCCCCCCAAATGGACCCCCCCAAAAATCAATTTTTGAACGGCTCAAGTTAGAGTGCCAGTGTTTTATGATATCAGCAGATATTTAACAGACAAATATTTTGACATAGTTTGGGGGTACCACCCCCCAAATGGACCCCCCAAAAATCAATTTTTGAGCGGCTCAAGCTAGAGTGCCAGTGTTTTATGATATCAGCAGAGGTTTAACTGACAAATATTTTGACTCCACTTTTTTGGAGGTTCCACAATGAGATATTTTTGAATACTTGCTGATTTTTTGATAGACAAAAAGTACTTTTGAGTAGTTCAGTTCAGTAGTTTATTCTTTCAGCATGCACAAACAGAGGCACACAATGACATCTGTAAAAGCTGAACAATGCGAAACCACAGTCTATGCATATTGTGGATGAAGCGAAGGAGCAGTGCTCATCAAGTCAGCTTCGCCAAGTCAGCTTGAGCGTCACAGCATTAGGCTATGCGTTGGTCGTTCACTGGGTTTGCTGGAAAACTCCCATCTAGTTTTGAAAATACACGAGGTCACGAAAGACACTGTCGAAAGAGAGGGAAAAGAGATGGCACTTAGCAAAAGCAGGCAAACAAGACGTGAACTTTCACTAGAAGACAACTGTAGGCTAATAAGAGAGAAAGATAGTCGTGGAAAATCTTGCAGAGAGCAAGCTAAAATCTTCAGCATTGGAAAGCCTCAAGTGTCGCAGATTATGAAAAAAAAAAGCAGAGTACCTAAAGGCGTAAGAGGAAATGCCCCTGCTGATAGAAAGCGAGTCAATGAGATGGTGATAAAAAGATGTGCTTGTATTTGTACAATTGTAAAAGTCTTAATAAAATGTAGTACTACTGCTGTAAAATATATTGCACCGTACATGTTAAATTTGGTTTGAATCTACTGTACTGTAATTTACTCTATGTTTAAGTGAGCTCAAAGTAAAGGTTTAGAATATCATATTGCATAATTACGATTCCCAAGGAATGTCTTTTTCACTACTGTACAGAGTCCATTGGTGTCCATTAAAGATTGATTTTCAATACAACGGACACCTCAGAATTACGGACAGCTGAGCTAAGTCCCAACGGTGTCCGTAATAGTGAGGTTTTACTAATAAAATACTCGTTAATCAAGTTCGTTTCTTCTACACAATTATTTCCAAAGCTCAAATAGGTTAGCGCAGATAGCAGATTTACGTCTCTGTGCGCTCCAGTATGGAATCCATGTTCTGGCCTCGCCGAAGTTACGCCAAGCAGACACATCGCCACGCCAAGCAACTTTTTTTCATTTTAGAATCTTGTAAACTTAAATTGCAACTAGAAGGATGATTAAACAATTTAATTTTTATAATTGGCTTTCAAATGTCAAAAATTTAGTGCTTTCAAATGGCTCTAAACATGTGCGAAATGTGAATCAATGGCATTAAAATAGCTTTTTTTTCCAAAAAGTTACAAAAAATCGCCCAACAGCTGGGGGCTTCGCCCCCAGACCCCCAAAGCCTCCGGCCGCTGGGGGCCCCGCCCCCAGACCCCCTTCTGTAATACGTTTGAGTTACATTGGCTTTCTCAAAACGTCTCCAAAGTTACGTATTTGCACTTTTCAACTATATTGGTTTAAGCCCTCTCCCTTTGCAAAATCCTAGTTAAGTGCCAACAGGCAAATTTTTGATGACGTCATTGCATGTGATTTGTGGTTTAGGCTTCCCCAATCAAAAATTCTGGCTCCGCCTATAAATTGGAGATTGCCTGAAAAACTTTTTTGAAGCCTTTTTTTTCGTAGAACACTTGCGGCTGTGTCCTTGGTCCTTGGCCTTGGCCTCGAGCATTCCTGTCCTTACCTCGAAAGGGTCTGTCCTCGGAAAGGCTGTCCTTGGCCTTGGCCTCGGATTTTTTTTGTGTCCATGGCCTTGGCCTCGAGGCTTGTGTCCTCGACTCCACCTCTGGCAAATACTTTATTGATAGTTGATTCGGATGATCTCTTCGATCCTTGGCAAAGTGACTGTATGTTTCTGGTGAACTGTAAAGACTGCAGAGCAGTCGCGTAGACCATGACGACAAGTAGACAAAAATCTGCAATGGGGGTCTGTTACGGGGGTCTGGGGGCAGAGCCCCCAGAGCTCAAAAATTGTGTATTTTTTTGGAAAAAGTAACTTAATTTTAGGTCTATTTTGATCAAAATTAATGCTAGTAAAACAAGGGATAGAAATTAGCAGAGCAAAAACATGGTTGCATCATCACTCGAGTCCACAGCAGTACGTGGAGAAAAAAAAAAAAAATTGGGTCTGCCTTTTTAGCAGCTGAAGTTACGAGATTAAGACGTTAGCCTATACCGATAGTTTGGTTATTCAAATTTACCGGTTGAGTTAGCCTAATTCAGGGATCAATATTCTTTGCATTGTGTCGACTCCTCTTCACACTGGTGATGAAGTCAGTTGACTTCGAAACACGGGAATGCTCCCGCGAAAGGGGGCTCCGCCTCACCTGCGTCACTAGGGGTTGAAATGATTACCCATTTCGACGCGGAGACAGCATTAAGGTGTTGTCAAATGAAGTAGGATTGTAAGACGTCATGTCTCTGTGAACTATTAAATTAATTCTGCCTATTTCACTTCAGGAATAATTTAAATGGTTGTACTAGTTGCATAAATGGGCTATTTGGGAGATAGCTATTGCTAGAATTTTAGTTCTTTTATTTACAAGCTGCTAAATCATAAAATCCTACATCGGTAGTTTCATACAACTCTCAACGAGTAATCTAATTCATCTAGCCCTACATTTTTAAAGGCGGTGAATCATCCAGCCAATTCCGGTGGTTTACAATAGCTAAAATTGAACAATAATTTTTGATATTTTTTGTTTTGATTTTAGGGCGGCGTTTGCAAAGATATTCAACAAATACAAAAAGATGTCCCCCCCGAAAAAAGTTTTTGGAAACTCTGAGTTTTGATCTTCCCGCCAAAACCACAGTTCTCTAAACTTTTAGGCCTACTGTAACCTTATTGAACTATTAGGCCTAACTATCTCTAAACTATTAGGCCTAATAGTTTAGAGATAGTTAGGCCTAATTAGGCCTAAACTATTTAGGAATAAACTATCTCTAAACTAGTAGGCCTACCACAGTTCTCTAAACCATTATCTCTAAACCTACTGTGGTTTTGGCGGGAAGATCAAAACTCAGAGTTTCCAAAAACTTTTTTCGGGGGGACATCTTTTTGTATTTGTTAAATATCTTTGCAACCGCAGTCCCAAAATTAAAACAAAAAATATCAAAAAATATAGTTCAATTTTAGCTATTGCAAACCAATGGAATAGGCTGGATGATTTACCGCCTTTAATGGAAAACGATAGAATTAGGGGGGGTAATGGAAGTTTGAAAAAAGTGATTGGTAATTAACTAATTCTGAATAGCCCCCCTCCTCCCCTATTTCTGAGCTTATGTATTTTTGATGAAACATACGTTAAGCATTTTTCAATGAGCGATCAAATTTGATTACCAATTTTTGGCCAGTTTTTAAAGTTTTTTTTTTTTCTGATTTATGATTTGTACTGTATTTTGGACAAATTAGCCTCCTCCCTGACTATACGTTTCAAAATATGCTTTAGATATTTTTTGAGTGTATTAGAGAGCAAAAGACAATCTCAGTAGTCCTAAAAACGTAGCATTTTTCTTATTTGCATTTTGGTTGGCAGGCCAATGGTAAAACTATTGCCTCCCTCCCCCCTTTCTGCCCCCTGGCTACGCTACTGCTGCAGAGAGTGGACTGTAGAGTAATTATTGCGTTTGCATCATTTGCATGTTATGCATCATCGTAGTGACATGGATATGGGGACAAAGATTGTTTTGCTTTCTTCGATAGCTTCTTATGACCGTTAGGTTCGAGACCGAGACGACACTTGCCAAGACCGAGATTCAGGCAGAGACCTGACATATTTGGTTTAGAGACTGAGGCCGGCTTCGAGACCTCCATTTTGCTTTGAAATTTTATCCTCAAAAACTCCAAAAGTTGTTTTGTGCAAATATGCGGCTTTTTATTATTCGTGCAGCGCCTACAGATAAGCTTACTTTGAGCCAAACTTTTCGCTACAATTTGTTCCGATTCCGAAGGAAAAGAATGCCTTATTCATGCAAGCAGAAAAACTTTACCACTGATTTCTTGAATCTTGAGTTTTACTGCTAAATTCAGTAACTCACCTTAACTTTTCGCACATGTTAAGCACGTGACGACTTGGCCATAATTCCTTCTTCTCCTTCTGGAGTTCCAAATATTAAATGCACGTGCTTGTTGCAAACTTTGCAAATTTTGTGGCCACCCCCCACAGCATTGTTGCAGTCGTGACATTCCATTAATAATAGAAAATAATAGAGTGACCGAACTACATATCAATGTCAGTATAATGACAGTTTAAATCTACGGTATTAAGTATGCAGGTATAAAACAAGCTAAACTGACGAGCCTTAATACGTTGTGGCCTTTATGTCTGAATTAAGATATCATTTTTTTATACGTTTTCACAGTTTTAACTCCCAACGTCTACTATAGGCAACTAAAGGTATTATAAACAAGATGGGGGTTTGCCAGCAAACCCAGTGAACGACCGACGCATAGCTAATGCTGTGACGCTCAAAAGTACTTTTTGTCTACCGTAAAATCAGCAATTATTCAAAAATATCTGATTATGGAACCTCCAGAAAAACAGAGTCAAAATATTTGTCAGTTAAATATCTACTGATATCATAAAACACTGGCACCCTAGCTTGAGCAGTTCAAAAATTGATTTTTGGGGGTCTATTTGGGGGGTCCCTTAAGGGGGTGGCACCCCCAAACTATGTCAAAATATTTGTTTGTTAAATATCTGCTGATATCACAAAACACTGGCACTCTAAGTTGAGCCGTTCAAAAAATTGATTTTTGGGGGGTCCCCGGGAGGGTGGCACCCCCAAACTATGTCAAAATGATTGTCTGTTAAATATCTACTGATATCAAAAAAAAGTAGCACCCTACCTTGAGCCATTCAAAAAATTGATTTTGGGGGGTCCATTTGGGGGTACCCGGGGGGTGGCACTCCCAAACTATGTCAAAATATTTGTTAAATATCTGCTGATATCATAAAACACTGGCACTCTAAGTTGAGCTGTTCAAAAACTTGATTTTTGGGGGGTCTTCAGGGGGGGATGGCACCCCCAAACTATGTCAAAATATTTGTGTGTTAAATATCTGCTGATATCAAGACAAAGTAGAACTCTACCTTGAGCCATTCAAAAAATTGATTTTTTGGGGGGTCCCCGGGGGAGTGGCACCCCCAAACTAGGCCTATGTCAAAGTATTTGTCTGTTGAATATCTATTGATATCAAAAACACTTAGCACCCTAGCTTGAGCCGTTCAAAAAATTAATTTTTGGGGGGGTTCCTGGTGGAGTTGCCCAAAAAAATTTTGGGAGAAAAAATTGTATTTGCAGCTCAACAACTTTACACAAAAATTAGATTTCCATGTTTTGTGGTTTAGGAGGAGAAGAGCGTACAAAATTTAGGAAGAAAAAAAAGAAATAAACCTCATCGCGGCCAAAATTGGGTTGGTTGGGATGAAAGGGTATCTTGAGACATACAACCCTATGAAATATTTTTTGCCGTACTTAAGCCGTTTTTGACTGAGACCGCTTTTTACGCCAAACTTGCGGGGCGGTTTTCGGGTTCTAAAACCGAAGTCACGTGACCTATTGCCTCTAAGTTTGGTACAAACATACTGTTACAGACGCCCTCTGTAACTATAGCGTAAGATAGGTCTTTTCTAGGTTGCCCCAGCGATTCGAGACTGGGGCCGTCACCGTCCGTGCTGTTTCCACAAATAGAAGTTGAAGTCCAGTAGATAGAGGTTTATTGAAAAAATTGTAATAAATTAAAGATCTACACGGCACGGCACGGCAATAAAATATTTGAAAATTAACCCAGGGAACAAAATAAAAGTAACGATGCCGTGTGACTAAACTTACAAAAATAAAACGTCCGTTTGCTTCAAATCCCAAAATGAAATGAATGACTAAAAGCTAGAACTCGGCAAAAAAGCAAAAGAGATGCGCGTTGTGCCGGAAATTAGGCGTTGAAACGAAACGTGCAAAAATTAAAAAACACAATGACGCGCAGACTAACACAGCAAAATAAGAACTAAATAAAAGAGCCGAGTTCGAAAATTTAGTGGGGCAAATAAAACATATCGGTGCTGTAACACATACAACTCATTAATCTCAAACTGCTGTCCAAATTTCATGTTGCTAGATCCAACCGTTCTCGAGTTATAAGCAAAAGTCGGAAATTTCGCACTCGTTAGTTGGAAAATGGCCGAGTAAAAACAGAGGAACAAGCGACGCGAGCGTCGGTCGTTCCAATTATTTTGTTAGTTTGTAGTTATCATCAAAAGATGTGTCTCCACGTCTACTCGATGGTTCACCGAAACAAGCGTTTTTGTTGGGGTAGGAAAGTCTGGTTTTTGACTTGCGAATAAAAAAATCAAGAAAAAATTGAAATTACCCTAGGCAAGTTTCAGGTTTCGATGTCCTATCGTTTTCGAGATACTACAATACAAAGCAGAAAAATTTTCCTTCTTAGTTCGGTGTTACCAAAGTGCCAACGATGTGACAAAAATTATCTTCCACTTACTATGACTTTTAGAAGCTTCTGAATAGCAGCAGTGGCCTATATTTTGACATTAGCGTTGATATCAAAACACTTTTGAAGTAGAGAAATTGTTGACTTCCATTGTATCATCATTGGGACACTAACAATCGAGCAATGAAGTCTCTGCGTAATGTTGTTATTGATGCTATACCGTTCTTGGCTAAGCATTTGCTTTGGAAACTATTTTCCATTTTGAATCTCAATTTCGCGAGTTAATCAATTTTGTGTCTAATGTGGCGAGTTAACCGAATATGGGTAGTTAACCAAAGGATCGCCGACACTAAGCCCGAACTTTGTAGGGCCCGAAGTTCGTCTCAAGCTTAGACCCAAACCCGATCTGAAAAACTCTGCGGCAGGGTGACCCTTATGTTGGACAAAAGACTTTCAAATCGTTATTCCTGCGCTCGAGAGGCACACGCTTCTCAATTGTATACAAGTATACAATTGTGAATCAAGTAAAAACAAGTATACAAGTATTCAACAGTATACAATTGTAAATCAATATAAATCCAAGTCAAGAGATGTTATTTGCGGTATTCCTCAGGGATCAACTCTAGGTCCGTTGTTATTTAATATTTATATCAATGATCTACCACTTGCCTCAAATTCCACAATTCATCTTTTTGCAGATGATACAAACCTTACTCTCTCCCATTCTAATGTTTCAACACTGCAACAAAATATTAATGATGAATAGTCAATATAAGCAATTGGTTCAAGGTGAATAAATTATCAATTAACTTTAATAAAACTGAGTTTATGGTAGTGACAACAAAACAAAATAAACCTGAACTCAAAGTATCAATAAATAATAATCCAATCTAGCAATCACATCACATAAAGTATCTAGGTGTTCTCATAGACGACAATCTAAACTGGAAACAACAAATCAAGGAACAATTTTCAAAGGTAGCAAAGGGATCTTGGGCCCTTAATCAATTAAAACACTTTGTAGATGAGCAAACCTTAAGATCTGTTTACCACTGCCTCATATACTCTCATCTACAATACTGCATAAGTAGTTGGGGGACTGCTTCAAAATCAACATTAGCACCTCTCTTTATTCTGCAAAAAAGAAGCATCAGATTGTTAACTGGAAGTGGATATCGTGAGCATACTAATCCTTTGTTCTATCTAGCTAAATGCTTAAAACTCAGGGATATTTACTCTCTGGAAACTGCAAAGCTAATGTACAAAATTCACAATAATGTATTATCTTTTGCAAATTCAGATAAGTTTAATCTAATAAAAAACTGCTATACACATAAGACAAGATTGAGCCACAAAAACAACTTCTTTCTTCCAAGAACTAGAACAAGATTAGGGCAAAAGTCTCTATCATTTGCAGGAATTAAAGTTTATAATGAAATTCCAAGCAGCATAAAAGAAGTTTCATTCTACAGATTTAAAAAAGCTATTAAAGCTCATTTTTTATCAAACTATGAAACCGATAAAAGCTAGAATAACAGCTTTCTATTAGCAATGCAGTAGTAATTACAGAAATCATAGTTGCATATTTATGCTTGAGTTCAACAATAACCTATTCTATTGCTTGAATGGCATGAGATTGGTGCATTCATATATCACACATTTATACAATACGTCATCTCTCATTTTGTTTTGCCCTTGAATTATACGTAATTTTGCAGTAACTGACTGAGGTTGATATGTACTGGTATTGGAAATTGTACCAGTACTAATGAGATATTGGCAAACAATACAAAACAAAGCAAGGAGGTTTTTTTTTCACTCCAATTGCCCACTTTAAATTTTATAAAACATAAATAAGCATTATGAACTTCATTAATTTTATTTTCTATCCAATCTGTAGTTACAGTATTTTTTTTATTTTTTAGTATGCTTAGAGTTAGAACAATTCTAATGTTGCCTTGCATTTTCTTTACATGTTGACTGTGAGTTTTGTGTTTACACTGTACAAAGTGTACATATCTTTGCAACACTTTTGTTTTAATTTTGCGTAAAATTTTTTATCATAGAAAGTAGCAGACTGAGAAAATCTAGAAGCTGGTTTTTTAACCTTAACTTGGTGAGGTGGCAGTAGACTTAGATGACCTTTCGGTCCTTCGCTGTCTCCTCACCAGTGGTGTAAAAAGTACTGAAATTGTACTCAAGTAAAAGTTTCGTTATCGACAAAAAAACTACTTGAAGTAAAGTACAAAGTACTGACCAAAAAAAGTACTTGAGTAAAAGTAAAAAAGTAGTCATTTTAAAACTACTCAAGTAGAAGTATTTCTGAAAGTATTCATGCAAAATAAGCAAACTATTCAATTGACATATGACAACTGGTTGCCTACTTTACATCACTGCCACAAGCGCTTGATTTTCTAACCCCTCACTATCTTAAAAAGTCATGAAATATTAATTGTGCAGGTTTTTTGTTACTATATTCAAGGAATCAATTCATGAAATATTTGCTCAAATACTCATTCACTGCCAGGCGCGTAGCCAGGATTTGGAAAAGGGGGGGGGGGGCTATTTTGAAAGAGTGAGAATTGTGCAAACGACCTTGACTCGAATTTTCATTGAACTTGAATCAGTTTCAGACGGTTTGTCCGAAAATTAAGACGAAATTTCTCGGAAAGCTCGGAAATTCAAAGGTTTTTTCCGCCGAAAATCAGGTGTTCTCCAAAAAAAAAAAAAGGTCTTCACTGAAATTGAGAGTGATTTTTCGGCCGAAGTCCGAAATTCAAAGGTTTTTACCGTCCAAAATCAGGTGTTCTCCAAAAAAATAAAAAAGGTCTTCACTGAAATTGAGAGTGATTTTTCGGCCGAAAATCCGAAATTCAAAGATTTTTTCCGCTCAAAATCAGGTGTTCTCCTAAAAAAAAAAAAAGGTCTTCACTGAAATTGAGAGTGATTTTTCGGCCGAAATCAGAAATTCAAAGGTTTTTTCCGCCCAAAATCAGGTGTTCTCCAAAAAAAAAGGTCTTCACCGAAATTGAGACTGATTTTTCGTCCAATTTAGCAAGTTCAGACCATTGAGGGGGGGCTGTTTTCGTATGGGGGGGGCTATTTTCAATTTTTCACAAAAAATCGGCCTCAAAAGCACAAAAAACATGCGATTTTGCATACTTCACGAGCCAATGGGGGGGCTCGAGCCCCCCCCTGGCTACGCTACTGTTCACTGCCATTGTTTGTTAAATTTATATGCTAAAAACCAACAACACCGTGGAAGTGGCTTATTAGAGTGTCGGCAGCGTGGCCAAGAGAGTAAAGGCGTCGTTTTTTTGACGACCCTGATCGCATGATCATGGGTTCAACCCGCACCCTGGTCACGTTGTTGCGTTCTTGAATAAGACGTTTTACGATGATTACCTCTGCTTGGTGGCTTTGAACAAGCAGCAAATTTATGTGGGAAGAAGTCATCGGTCAACCGGAAAACTTGGAAAATGGTCAACTCCTAAGCGAGTGCGGATTCATCCAAAGGATAGCACCATCGTCGCTTTCTCGTGAAAGGAGGATAAAGATATATCAATCAATCAATCAAGCCTACTGTGTCCACAGGGTCCGCCAAAAGTCACGCACCACAGCCAAAATTATAGTCTGCGATAAACTTTTTTTGGATTAAAGAAGAAAAAATTGTCGTGAATTTTTTTTTAATGATTTTATTTCACGACATGTGAAGGCAGATAGAAACCGGTAGAAACATAACTGAAACTGTGAGTGAAGCACAGTCATTCATTGATTGATACCAGTGTCCTGTGACAGCAATAGTAGGTTAGACTGCAGCTTAATTTAATTCCAATTCAATTTACTTGCTGCACTTTAGAAAACCTGCTGCCTGCCTAGACAAAGTTTATCATGCAATTCCTGAATTCCACCATGTTTGTTTTCAGTTTTACTGATTTATTCACCGTGTTGCCATGACCACGAAACCGCAAAGTGATATTAGGGTCGTTGAGGCAAGCTGCCACCTCTCTACCATACAAAGGTGTAAGCACTGAGCAGCACATTATCACCTTCAATGCAGATTGTCAAGCAGGAAGATGTGAATACAGTTTGCTGTAGGCTACATATTTTTAAGTCTTTGGCTTTACTGGACCAAATTTGAACCCAAATATTCAGCTCGATATACAGATGCTCTAACCACTAGGCTATACCATCTTGTCGGCATATTTATCAGTTCAACCCGAGGCTCTCGAATTGCAAGACACTGTTCTCAAGAACAAAGAAACATTTCATCAGTTTATTACTCATTGATGAAGTTTTACTGCTACAGCGCTACTCAGCAGAGGTGGAGTCCTTGAGGACGTCATTGGTCTCGAGGACACATTTTGAAGTCTTTGGCCTTGAAGCCTCAAGTCCTCAAAAAATGCCTGTCCTCGGCTCGAGGACAGCAGTATTTTTTGAATTGTAAAAATTTTGTAGTTCGCCAGAAAAAAAATTTGAAGACGTTTTTTTTTGGAGATCGCCTAAATTTGGACTGTAAAACCGACTCAATCTGCGTGAAAACCGATCAAAATCTGGGATAAGATCGTTTGATGTTGTTTCCAGCCTCTGAATTAGCCCCCTATTGCAAATTCCTGGCTATGCGCCTGCCAGGATCTCATATCTCCACTTATCAATAAATTTCTGCAATTGCCTAATCCTCCAGTCCTACAAAACAGCAAAACGCGAATGGACCTTTCACAGCTCGATTGTAAATGCACCCTAATCTACTAACTCTACTCATGACTTCAGGAAAAATGACGATTCGTTTGCATTTTATTGGTGTTAAAATGGTTCTAGGTTGACCTATGATGTTGCAGGCTAACTATTCAAAACAGCTTTGGTTCCTAGTCCTGATTAAGAAGTTGATGTTTGCCGGACTGCGGGTGCTTGATTACTTGATTAGAAAAAATGCAATCGTTTTCAAAAGCTCATAAACGCAGTCAAGCGTGGAATTTAAAAAAAGAAAAAAGCAAGGGAGAATAACCTGACTGCGCGTTTACAAATGATTGACTGCGGATGCCCTCAGTTAAAGTGCAGTCAACACTGCGGCTCAAATTTTAAAACTACTTTGTACTTTTATCAAATAATAAGTACTTAAGTAGCGTTACTTCAGACTAAAACTACTTAAGTAAAAGTAAAAGTAGTTAAAAAAAAACTACTCAAAAAAGTACTCGTTACCGAAAAAAACTACTTAAGTAATCTACTCAAGTAAAAGTATTTCGTTACTTTACACCACTGCTCCTCACCAAGTGACTAAATATCGCTTTGACTCTGCAAGTTTGTGTGTTGGTTTTAAAGAAATTGCATATTTTGATGCTTTGCTGATAGACCTAGAGGAAGTTGCAGTTTTTTCTTGTGATATGACGTCACTTGGTAAATAAATAAATATGATGATGATGATGATGATAATTAGGGCTCGATTCTTAATTACGGGCCTTATAGGTTGTTGATTATACCGGTATGTCATTTTTTCATTGGAATTAGCTAAAATTTTCAACGGCTTCCGCGAACCCCTCCACTTTTTATTCGATTCATAAAACTGAGTTAAAACTTTGATTCCGCCCTGGAATTTACACCCCCCACTTTGAAAATAACTTCGGCATCCACAGTGTGGCAACCGAAGAACAGAAGTATTAGCTACCAGCACCATACGTAATGTTTCAAACAACAACAGTATGCATCATAATTAGGGTCCGGAGTCGCTGAAAAATCAAAAGCAAAAAAAACAAGCGACCATCGAATTATTCGCTATACTTTGAAAAAAAAACAAACTGCGATTCGACCACCGATTGAAAATCGTTATTGTTATTAACAACGACCATCGCTATTGCTATTGACAGCGACTAGCGAATAGCAATATTTTAAAAATACAGTGTTTCGATTTGAAAATTTTGAGATATTCGAATTTATTTTTAACTGCGAATCAAATGGCAACATACGTTGTAAAAAAGTCAATAAAGTGCTTGTAGCATGTGGGCTTGTATAACATTTAGTTATCCATTTTATTTTATTTGTTTGCCATCAATTATATCGATAAATAATAAAACATGTATCAACTCTAACAGTACCGGTATGGTCAGTGCTTAAATTGTAAAATTTTCCATGGGAGGACGCTTTTGCAGCCTCGACCAAACTTTAGTGGAAATTATGTGATTCCGTCCCCGCAATTGAATGAAGACCAAAAAAAAGGTCTTCGCCAAAAATTGAAGTGTTTTTTTCCCCGAAATCAGGTGAAGACCAAATAAAAAAAAAAGGTTTTCACCGCAATTTGGGACTATATTTGGCTGGAATATGGAGAATTTATTTATGCAGGCTGACTCTTGTTCATTTCATCATCCAGCGCTCACATCTCGATGGGAGGACACTAACTCTCGATGGGGGGACGCATCCCCCCGCGTTCCCCCTTCAATTTAAGTACTGGGTATAGTGTAATCTTTAAAAAAATTCTCCTACGACAAATTCTTAGCAAGGAGGCAACGAAGTGATGCTTGGAACTTCAAGCTTGTTGTCACCCGAAGAGTGTTTTACGTATCAGAAGCACACAAGCAAAACTAACGCTAGAAAACCATATTTACCACTATAAGTAAGCCAGATTTGAATGACATTGCTGTTAACAAAAAATAAAATAAAACGGAAATTTATAACAAGAAAAACTTAATCACAATACTATATTTTGACCTTTTTCAACCATAAACAAGTACTCGTTTTTAATTCGCGTAACCAGCAACCGCATTCTGTAGCATACATCTTTTTCCCATTTAACAGCAGGTCATAAATTAAGCGTGAAATGAATTGAATTGTTGATTAATTTGTAAGTGCGCAGTTCCATTATGCTTTCATCAAAAAACTTTTTTTTTTTTTAAAGGTTTTTGGTGATTTACTATGGAAGTTTCTATGGAGTTCCATATCTTTGGACCTTAAAATTAAATTGATTTTTGCAATTTGTTAATTCGGTTCTATGGTAACAAAAAGTTACCAACCAGCATATTCTAGCTGCTTTGCCCCGACATCAGGCCCGGCGCCACAGTGAGGGCATTTTGGGACGGTGCCATCCAAATCACTGCTTGTGCCTCCCTAAACGAGAAATGTGCCCCCCAAGCGAGGATTGTGTCCCAAAGAAAGTGACAGGCTCGGTGTCATTGGAGTGCACAGCAGTTCTAGGCCTGACACCCCCAAAATACTGGTCATCAATCCAGTATTCTTGGGCAAGAACCATTTTTTTGCAGATTTTGCGATGAAAATCCTTTTTTTTTTGTTTGGTCTTCACCCCAAAATTCGCACATTTCATGATGAAGACTTTTTTTTTCAGTCTTCATCCCAGAATTCGTGAAATTTTGTGCATATTTTGTGATGAAGACCTTTTTTATGGTCTTCATTCTCGAATTCGAGGAAAAAAAGTTTTTGTGCCACACAAAAAATTGTTTATGCCTGCCTCCCCTTCCAGTCACTCTACTTTGGCGCCGGGCCTGCCCGACACTTGCATTTTTTTGAAAAAAAGTGATGTTTCTTTTTGTCACATTGCATCAAAATAAAAGCAAAAAAAAGGAAGTTCAGACCTGAAAAATGGGAGGAAGAATAAAGGGTACCGGCCAAGTGAATAAATCACGGGAAAGTCAACAAAATGTTGTTTACTCAAAAACTCTTTTTAGATTTTTGAAAACTAGACAAAAAATGCAACATATTATTAAAATTTTATGTTTTGACTTTTTCTCCAGCACAAACAGGTCAAGGGATATTGACCAAAATATCGCAATGAATGAAGCATGACGCGTTCAAAATTTGAGCTCAGCAAAGTCGGCGGCCAAGGCAAAAGATCAAAGCAAATGAAAAATAACTGTTGCGAGTTTCGTGCTTGTTACTTAAATTCCCTATCGAAAACAAAGGCTTACGCCAAACCTGTTAATCTTGCGCCAGTGTTACGCCAATTGTCGTAGCAACTCTTCAACTCGCGCCGCCACGCCAGAGTGGCATGTTTTCCACGCCGGATATCTTTGGAAAAGCATATTACATACTTTCCAGACTGGTGTGAGCCTTATGTCCCTGCGCCCTTCCTTATTCTCTGCCCTTATGTCGTAGATCATGGCTGGGTATTCAAATTTAATTGATGTTATTATATAAATTCTGCATGTAGCCTACTAAGATTGGCTCTTTTTTGGATTTTTTTTTTTATTAGGCCTTATGATTATGATTACTTCCTAGTGCTGAATTATTAGGTATTAATGCTTGATGGAATATGGATAATGAATGGTGGGAATGGAATAGTGATCTTGCTAAAGACATACATTGCACTTTAAAAAATAAGGTTAGTTATATAGGCCTATTTTAAGTTTATGATTGTAGATACAGTGTACCTGTAGTGTGCTGTGGTTCTCTTTTGTTTTCCACATGGCACGACAGCAAAAATAATTAAAATAGTTGCAGTAGGTACCAAATAATATCAGTAGTTAATTTGATTATTGAGTACAGAATTAAGGCAAATCATTGAACTAAAAAACGTGTTACTCTTGTATTTTCATTGACTCAGCCCAATATTCAAAATAAGAATAGGCCTAGATGATTCTCTGTTTTTCTTGCCTCCTGTTAAAATCATTAAAAATAATCTGCCCTGCTTTTCAACTAGTGACTGAAGACCCAATTTTAAATCTTTGTGCATTTGTATCTAATTAATTATTGGATTTTGCAATCTTTTGACCTAAATCGAAAAGATTATTTGTCATTGTCTAATCGGTGTTTAAGTTAAATTAATGAGTAATTATTTTCCTTTGTTAAAAAATAAGCTGCTAATTAGCGCATCTTCAAAGACCACATCTTCAAAGGCGCATCTTCAAAGACCTTCAAAGGCTAATTAGGCCGTATTTAGAATTGTTGTGTTAGAATGTTCTTTTTATGCATTATTTGTTTTTGGAGACGACTGTAGAAGTAGCAGCTGGCAATCTTTGTTTGTTAATTTCCTGCCTTTTCCTGCTAGACAAAGCGATCTACCACGTAGTATTAGGCTTGGAACTATTTAAACACGCTTGAAGCCTAAGAACTCAATAGTGACAAAAAATGGGTCAAGTGAACAGTGTCAGTTTTTGGTGAACGTGTTAAATGCTGCTTAACTTGGGTAAATTGCGTTTTGCGATCCCTTTCCCTTCCTATCCATTCTTGTGTATGGATTTGACTATTGACTGTGAGCGGAACAGTCTTGTAGATTGGAAGAAAGGCCCTGAATTGGCCTTTTAATCGTATTTTAGACTACGGTACTGGTATTTATCTTTTTAGACTATTACATCGTATTTTAGACATCGTATTTTAAACTGTTTCTTTTATCTGTATTTTTCTTTATTTAATATAATAATATATTTCATTAAAAACCAGTGAATCAAGTGCTCAGTTGTCAGAAGGAGAAAGGGATTGGTAGAGTTTGGCATAGCTCTCCTACACATTATTGAAGTTGGCTATAATACTTCTCATCATTGCCTTGCAGAAAAGCACAAAATGGTTCTGATTGGCAAGTGTTAGCAGATCTTCAAATTTAAGAATTAAGCTTTAAGAAGAAACAGTTTGGCAAACTGACACATATCGCAAGATCTGGTGGTAAAAACTTTATCGTTCGTTACACCTCCTTACCCTCTTATATGGGTTAAATGTTTTAAATTTTTTTTAGAATAATAGAAAATTGTTGGTTGTCTGTGTTTCTGCTAGGCCAATTTTTTTCAGTGAATCAGCGATTGGTTGGAGCAAGGGCCAATAATTTTTGGCAATATAGTAAACGTAGCTTAAGCAAACTCAACAAATTAGTGGAAATATGACATTTGGTGTACTTTAATACAGCATTGGTATGAAATGTAGGGCACGTAAACGTTTTTTTAAAGCTTAAGGCACAAATGTTTCAAGAAAATTTGGGCACTTGTTGATTAGCCATGAAGTTAGAGGGAACACTGTTTGTAGTCAATGTTCTGAAACAATGCTTGATGATACAGAAGTAAAATCATAGCAAAATAATACTATAAGATCACAGTAAGGGGTTAAAAGCACAATAATCTATTTCATCTTAAGGACTCATCAGGTGCTAATTTGTAAAAGAATTATAATTCTTGAAACATTAAAATTCTTTGAAAGCTGTAACTGGATAATATTGAACAACTTGCTAAGCTAATGCAAGCTGCTGTGTTGCTGCGTTGAAATGCCGCACTAATTAAAAATGTCTGTTCAGAACATTGGTCAAAAAACAATAAAACTATGGTTGAACATTTTTCAGTTTGTATTTTTTTTGTGCCTGCGTTTCCCCTGTAAGTTCTGATCTTTTGTTGATTGCAGTATGTTTGTCAGCTAAAAGAATTGCAAGTTTTTCAGTCAAGCATAAATTGCAGGATTGAGACTTGGGTTGGTAAGCAGTGGCTTGACCAGCAATAGACCAATTGATTGCAGGCTCATTGCAAGAATCTTTAGCATTCCAAAATGCTTTTAAGAGCTCTGTCGCATTTCTTTTCTTTCGATATCTGAAGGAATGAGTGTGGTTGTAGTAACGAGTCTTAAGTTCTGTTTCGTTGCACCCAATGTACTGTTTGGAGGTATCACCAGATGTAATCGAGGCTTTGTATGTGACAGCCTTTTTGCAGCATTCTCCATTCAGAGGGCAATTTGCTAAGTTGCAGCAGTTGTAAGAGGTGAAGGTTTTTTTTGGCTCCTGTTTTGTTTTTTTTTAAGGAGGTTTTTGTTGTGGCTGGATATAATTGTAGCCATATTGCTCTTGAAACTGTAGCTGACTTTCGTTTCAGGGTATTGCAGTTGCACACTTTCTGTAGATGGTGGTGAGAGGGAAGTGGTAATTGATGAGCTTTAGAAATTCTTTGTGGGGGGAAGTGCGTTATTGAGTACAGTATTAAGACAAATCACTAAACTAAAAAAGCACTTAAACCCACCATTACCTCCAAATAGTACATTGGGTGCACCAAAACGAAATTTAAGACCTGTTGTAACAACCACACTCATTCCTTCAGATAATGAAAGAAAAGAAATGTGATAGAACTTCAAAAGCATTTTGGAATGTTTAAGATTCTTGCCATGAACCTGCAGTCAAATGGTCTGTTGCTGATCGAGCCACTGCTTACCAGCCTGGGTCTTGATCGTGCAATTTTTGCCTAAGAAACTCGCAATTTTTTTTAGCTGACAAACATACTGTGCTCAACAAAAAATCAGAGACCGCATTTTACGGTCACAGTTATCGTTATTTGCAGTTGTTAAAGCACATTCTTGTGAAGAATTGTTAAGTTGCTATTCTCTTTTCAGCATTAATCGCACAATGTATAACGAAATTTTTACAAGCTTGTTGGATTTTTGCTGTTGTAATTGCAATCATTATGCATGAGATGATTTTTTGTTATCGCTTTTCCCAAGCGCAATAAAAAATTAAGTTAAGTTGCTATTCCCTTCTCCAATTATTGCATAGTTTTAATGGGTTTTCTATAAAAGTTAACGATTTTCAATAAAATTATCGCGTATTTAGCAGCTGGTTTAAAATTGTCGTAAAGTCGATTCATTCTCAACTTGCTTACATTGGGAAAATGTGGTGGCGTTTTTTTACTTGAAGTTCAACTAGCTGAGAAGATAACGTTCACCACCAGAAAATTTCAAATCCCATTGTGGAAAACAACAAAGAACAATTTCTAAAAGAGTTTCGCCTAGAATAAAGTGATGTATTATATTTGTGTAGACTGTTAAAGGCGGTGAATCATCCAGCCAATTTTGATGGTTTACAATAGCTAAAATTGAATTATAATTTTTGATATTTTTTGTTTTAATTTTGGGACTGCAGTTGCAAAGACATTCACCAAATACAAAAAGATATCCCCCGAAAAAAGTTTTTGGAAACTCTGAGTTTTGTTCTTCCCACCAAAACCACAGTAGGCCTAATAGTTTAGAGAGCTGTGGTTTTGGCGGGAAGAACAAAACTCCAAGTTTCCAAAAACTTTTTTTTTTGGGATATCTGTCTCTTTTTGTATTTGGCGAATATCTTTGCAACTGAAGCCCCAAAATCAAAACAAAAAATACCAAAAATTATAGTTCAATTTTAGCTATTATAAACCACTGGAATTGGCTGGATGATTCACCGCGTTTAAGTAATGAATTGATTTCCAAAGGGAAAAAAAGAAGTGATTTCACACTGGAGCAGAAGGTTCTAATCAGCCTCATAATACTTGCGTTTGGTAGTTTTCAAAACTTTTTAAAAGACTGCTTGGGCGTTTTCCAACCTGTTGTAAGCAAAGTGCTGAATGTGTTTGTAAATGCAATGATTAAAAAAGCGCCAGAGTTTATTTACATGCTGCATTCGACAAGCGAAAGGGAAATGTTGAAGCAAAAGTTCTATAATATAGTTGCTTTTTCAGGAGTTCTTGGTTGCAATGATGGAACTCATATATATACTCATCAAACAAAAACAAAGGTTCTACGCGCTTATGCAAAGCCACAATAATGCCAATAGATCTTTGTTCGGTGGTTATTTTATGTGCTTGGAAATTTAACCAAGAGTCTATATGGTCTCCTAGATGTTTAATATTGTTAGAATAAGGTATTTCTGTGTCATTTAAGGTTAAACAAATTCGGGATGGTTTTGCATTCATTTTTACCACAACAATTATATAATTAGACTTGGTTGGATTTAAATGGAGGTTGTTGGCTTGGAAACATTGGCAAGGTTTTTGTTCATCACATTTTCTAGGGTACTGAGTTCAGGACTGTTGATAACAAGGCAAGTGTCGCCAGCAAAAAGTTGCGCAAGACAGTTTGTGCAGCAGGGCAAATCATTAATATAAAGCAAAAATAAAAAAGGGCCTTGAGTGGAACATGGAGCGACCCCATTTGTAACACATTCAATTGCTGAGTTCATACCGTTAATGCTGACAAACTGTTTCTTACGAAGGAATGATTGCATTAATTCATGTACGGAACCCTGAATATCGTAGTGATCAAGTTTTGATAACAAAATTTCATGCGACACAGTGTCTAAGGCCATTTCTAAGTCCAAAAGTAATAAGCCTGTGTAAAGATTATTGTTGATATGGTCAAAAGATGTTGTGACTAGATCAAGTACAGCATGAGCTGTCGATATTTCCTTTTTGAACCCATTTATGATTTGTGGATAACTCTGTGTTTTTGAGAAATTGTAGAAAACAAATATAAAAAAGATATTCCAGTGTCTTTGAGAAGCACGTCAGAGTTGAGATGGAACTATAATTTGCACAGAGCTGGACAGCGCTGTTTCGAGCTTTTAGCTCTCATCGGCAGCCCTCAGCTTCTCTAACAAAGTTATTCCCCAGCTGGACAAGACTCTTGGCCAAACTGGACAAACCTTAAGGGCTTGCACAGCGGCAGAGGCTTTGTAGGGAATGAACGATTTTTCACTTGTGGTACTTAAAAAAACAAGTGAAAAAATCGCTGAACCCTTGTAGTGAGGATAGCCATAGGCCATCCCTACTACAAGGGTTCCCCTTGTGTGACCACGGAAATCATAACCGAAAAGTTTGACGTCCTTCGTGGTCGACTCCTGGGAAATCATTACGACTTCCACTGGCAGTTAGGTGGCTAGATCAACCACCAACCCTGCAGCTGCAAAGCAGCTTGAGTCATAATATGCACAGAGCTGGACAGCGCTGTTTCGAGCTTTTAGCTCTCATCGGCAGCCCTCTAGCCACTTAACTGCCAGTGGAAGTCGTAATGATTTCCCAGGAGTCGACCACGAAGGACGTCAAACTTTTCGGAACTATAATTGTTAGAGTCAGATTTTATTCTTTTTTCATGAGTTAAGATGACTTTAGCAAGTGTACAGTTGTCAGAAAAGTGCCATGTGAAAAGGAAAAATTATTGAAACATTGTAGAGAGGGCACAACGGTTGCGCTAGGGGAGTGTAGGAAAAATGCAGGAATATTGTCATGACCTACAGCTTTGTTCACAGTCAAAGAATATATGACATTTATTATTTTATTAATACTTGGTGTGCTTAAAAAGAAGGATGAAGAAATGCGATTTGTAAAATAGTTTCAATAAGAGGGAATGTTTAAGTGGGGAATATTTTCAGGTAAAGTTTTTGCTATAGAACAGAAAACACAATTGAAGTACAGTAGTTGGTTACTACTTCAGGATTATTGGATTTGTTTTGAGATTCATTAAAATGTTTCAGTAGTAGAGGGCAGAATTTTATGAAGTATTTTTCATGTTGGTTTTGAACATTTCTGGTATTATCTGAGCTGGTTGTAAGGTAGAGTTTTTTTGCTAGTCTAATGATTTTAGGTAATATTATCCTGGAATACTTGCACAAAAAAAAGTTTTTTTTGTATTATTTCATTACAGAAAATGACTTTTAAACATCCATCGCTTTTTTTTTATAGAAATGAGAATGCCTTTCGTTAGCCCAGGCTTATTTTTTAATCTCTGTGGTGACGAAAGATTCTTTTTGAGTGGCATGCTTGTTAATTGTCATGAAAAATGTGTCGACAAATCCATTGAAGAGTCATTGAAGTTCTTTTCTGTTAAAATAGGTTTACTATTAAAATAATGAAGAAGATTTGCTGGTAATCTGATGGAGAAAGCTTCACTGTTGAAGTTTAATTTGAGTCTGAAATAAATAATTTTTGCTTTATTTTTGGAAATTTTGGGATTAAAAGCTTTTACATAACATGCTACTTGGTAATGATCAGTTAAACAATCACGGAGTAGAAAGGGTAACATTTCTTTCTCATTCCTCTTACCCATTAGCCAAGTCGCTAAAAAATTTCAGCCAAGTATTCGAGTTTTGAGTTTTTAAACTTTTTGGACTAGACCAGTAAATATTGGGGCGGATTGGACTTAGCAAATAAGTTCTTTTAATTGTCTTTTGAATCTTGGTAATGTAGCTCTTTTTTTTTAATTATTTATTCTAAATCATGCTAAATGTCATCATATTTTTTTCGAAAACTTGCAAAAATTGCCCAGGCCCCCACAGTAACAACCTGTTTTCTTTCACATAATTTCGCCTCAAACAACCTTCAAATCGTTAATATAGCATTTCTCAATAAACAATATCGTAATGAGGAAGTACAACTACTGTATATAGCAATAAAGCGTAAAACAGCATGCGATTTCATTAATAGTTGGAACAAATTAACTACAATTAGATGCTGATTGCTTTTTGAAAAATTGAAACTACTCCATTTAAAACTTTCTTGAGTGTGCCTCTGTTTGCATCCTTTTTTACAAGAATTACTCTGCTTTTTAAAGTATATACTCGAATTTGAAATTTGAGTCAACTTTTTTTGTAAAATTATCATGCCAAGCTAACATGGCATTAATGATTGGTTGATTGATCCATATTTATCCTCCATGCACAAGGAAGCCATGGTGGCACTTTTATTTTGGACAAATCCTCACCCACTTAGAAGTTGACCATTTTCCAAGCTTTCCAAGTGACATTTGACTTCTTCGCCCTTAAGTTTACTGCTTGTTTGAAGCCACCAAGCAGAGATAGTCATTGTAAAGTGCCCTATCCAAGGATGCAACAATGTGACCAGGATGCGTGATGAACACAGATCCTGCAATTGGGGTTGTTGTAAAAACGACTCTTTTATCCTTTCGGCCACACTTTTGATGCAGATAAATATTAAATGTTAGATAAATATTAAAACAAATTCTATTATTTTTTGGAAAAGTCAAATGAATGTACAGTAGATCAAGCAAGAGTAACAATAATTTGTAGAAGTTGTATAGTTAATTCAATTTGATATAGATCATGAAACACTTCAAATAAGAACATTCACATTAGTATTTCGAATCGCAATTGATTCAGAATCACTTTTGATTATGGCGATTCGAAATGATTATTATTTTCTGATTTTTATGTTGTAATCAAACTGCAAGAGTTATAGCGCAGATAATCCATCATAACCATTTTGCTGTTTTGCAATCAAAGTGTTGGTGTATCATGCTGGAAGATGCACACACAAAGTATAGGTGTTTCAATTTTCAGTATTTTTTTTACAATTTTTTTATTTTTTATTTGTCAATAAAAAATTGTTTATGATGAGTGGAGTTGGAATTCAACTGATTTAAAAAAGTATTTGACAGAGTAGGCTGTAGCAATTATCATAATATAATAACACAGTACACTTAAAAAATTAAAAATTCAAAGACACACCTGGGCTCACATGACAGAAATTTCCTCGTTCACTTTAATTAACAAGTTTTTTTAAGAGGCGCTATCGAAGGAAATACTCGCTAAACATAAGAGGTCATTTTTGCACGTGTATGTAAAGCCTTGCAAAATTCGTTACATCATTCTTTCTCACAAAGTTGCTTCGAGCGATTGCGGGAAGCAGTTCGAGTAAAAAAACGTCACAGTTTCCTCGCCAACTTAAAGAGGATCGTGCTACACTCTTTAAGCTTGCGAGAAATTTTTTTGGTTCAGAAATTTAACGGCGAAATGTTGAAAACTTCTAACTAAAGCGAATTTTTACTAAAAATTAATTAAAATCGTCACCATGTTTGCTATTAGACTGCTAGCAAAAAAAAGCAAGTTGCTTGAGAACCATTTGCTGTTTCGACAGATAAAAAAATGTTGAGTAGCACCAGTTGACAGAAATAGCAATATACTCCTTTTATAAGAACAATTTTCCAAAATACGAGGCTCATTTTTGCTCAAAATGTAAAAACAAATTAAAAACAACGCAAGCCTTGGCAGCAAAATAAACCAAAAACAAACAAAAAAAATTTTAACTAATCAAAGAAACCAAAATTTGTGCTGATTCAAAACAATAAAATTTCAGTGATTTTCTTGTGTTTGCAAGCAAAATTGCAACTATTCAAGATTATAAAGCTCTGTTGCTCTGCGCAAGCAATTGAGAAAATTTTTTGGCAGTTGTTCAACTTGAAAAAAGCTTGCTTTTTCGCTTTTGGAATTTTACGATGCTGCAAAAGCAAGAAAAAAGTCTTCACTTAAGCAGACAAAGCAATAGAAATTAAACTGTGTTTCAAACATGGCCGCTAAAATTGACATCGATGCTCGCTAAATTTTAAAACAATCAAGAACAAATGAGACTGAATATTGGCAAAAAATTAAAAACAGCCAGTCTCAACTCAAGATTTACCAGTTCTAAAAAGGAAAAATGTACTTCGACTTGCTCACTTTTGAAAATTTTTGAAACCTAAAGACCCAAAGTTACTGCTAACATATCAGTTTACCCACCAACAACCTAAAGGGCGCTTTACGTCATTTAAAAAAATTATAGTATGGAAAAAGTTGTTCTTATTTCACATTGATCCAAAAATATAATTAAATTCTATCGTTCATTTACTAATTATTATCAGTTAAGGAATTTGCTAGCTTAGAATAATCACGCATAGCTTACAGTGTTTTTTCCATTACAATGCAGTACATACAGTACGCTTGAATGCATTATTTTTAAGTAGAAATGTATGTGATGTCTCAATGAGATATTTATTTCGTACTAACACAAGTTACCATCATCTCGCAAACAAATTCAAGTGACCAGTTTTAACGTGTGTTGGGCGAGATAAAATGGCAGTTCGTGTGCGAAGATTTCTTGTTCGTTAGCGCTTTTTAGCGAGCGAGAATAGATTTTATGAGCTTGCTAGCATGTTCTGTCATGTCGGCCCTGATGATTTCGATAATGGGTGAAACAGACCGTTGGGTTTTAAATTTTTAGTTTTTGTTATGTACTGTGTAATGCTCTAAAAATGTTTTATGTGATTAGAGCTATGTTTGAGTAAAACTGTAAATTGTGATTCAAAAGTATCATTTGAAATTCTAGATTCAAAATTTCTGATTTGGATTCTATTCACAATCATTTGAGATTCAGCTGTGAACATCCCTAATTTTAAATAATTTTTTACGCGAAATATTTCTTAACTTCCAGCATTGTACAATATTGACACAAAAACTAAATCTGTCTCTCATTAGCAAAAGTGATTTTAGATTTTTATTCAAACAACTGAATTTTAGATGGTTTATTTTAGGAATGCAGTTTGTTGCAAATCAAAGGTCATTCAAGGTTATTATACTGGCGACGTTATCTTGTGGACTGGATTGCATTAACTTGCCAAAAATACATGTTGAATTCAAACACTCAGCATCTTGCAGTTTGTCTCTTTGATCGCTTTATCGATCAATTTGATTTGGGACCAGATGATGTTCAGCTGCTGGTACTTTGTTGCTTGATCCTCGCAAGTATGTGGTTGAATCGGTATTGTTGAATATACTTCAGCTAAACACTAACAAATTTAGTATTCATTATCTCGAACAGTTTCTTCCTTTCACCTCTTCTTGATGCAGATCTTGATCTTAAAAGATAGTGCAATGCAAATTGGTTGGTGTTTTGCTTCTGTTGTCATGGTCAAGTTTTCTACAGCTGTCAACAGATAATTTTAATTGTATTTATTTTTGGGTTGGAAAGAATTTGGATTAGTTCAGCTTTTTAGGTGGTGCAGTTTCCAATACATTTACCTTTGAACAATAATGGTGTTTACAGCAAAAAAGCCACCTGAATTATTGGTAACATAACAATTAAAATGATTACAATCCAAAAATCAAATGTTGAGCAGTTCATCTATTGAACTAGAGGTTTGAAGTTTAAATCTCATTCGGTCAAATTGTACACGGTATTGCCAATGCTCGCTGCCGCAGCTATTTTTCTTCAAAAGGATCTGTGTTGCCCAGGCTCAAGTATCGCCCTACAAACTCGTTACACACTTCTGTGAAGTACAGCGAGTATGTTTAACAAAAGATTTAATTTGGAAATTAAATGTTTAAAAAATGTGGAGATTGCATTCGCATCAATGACTTTTTGTGACATTTGCGATGCAGAGTAGAACAATAGATGTGATTTTTATGCAATAAATTAAAATTTTTTTGATGCAACAAAATTGCCGCTACCTTGCAATTATTTTTGCTGCTATCGATTTTTTTGATTAATTTTGAAACCAGACAGATGGACGACCTAGAACTACTCAACCCAATTATATTGAGAATCTTGGATAGAATTGCTTGGGACTTCACCCAAGCGAAATGATGGCGATGATGGAAGACCTAAAGTGTGGTGGCTTAATCTTGAGCTGCTGCACTTGCAAACCTCACGGAAAAGCGAGCAATGAAGAATGTTTGTTATCTACAAGAATGTAAACTGAAGCCCAGCCAGTGCAAGGCTTAGGTAGTTTAATTACAGTGCCAAACATTCCAATGCCAAAACAATGCTAAAATGCCAAAACATTTTCAAACTTCTGCGTAAAATCTGACTTAGAACGAAACAGAAGAAGCAACAGAAGTAATCGCAAAAATCTGAATAATCAGAGATTTTTTTGTGGAATTTTCTTATACAATAATGGATGAGAATTTTCTTGCGTATTTCAATGGAATAATTTGATGTGATGTTTTTGGAAAACAAGCATGCGATACAATTGCTGTCACAAAAAAAAGGCATCTCTTACATCACTTTAATTTAAAAATCGTACACACAAACTAGATTTTCTATAAATCAATCTTGCCCAAATAGTTCTTAATACGCATTTTTTTTCTAAATTAAACAACATCAAAATACACAGTACCGGTACTTCTTTGTTTTGGGCCAGTTAAGATTTTCTTCGGCAAGTAAATGTTTGCTATGACTTGCCCGACAGGCAAGTTGTTAAAAACGTTAATTTTGACCCTTGAACTTTCTGTATATTTTTGTTTTTTTGAAAGAAAAATAACACAGATTGCTGCCAGTGATATTCTAGAGACTGGTTACCAGGAAACCATGTGGCAATACAAACCAAAACATTTGTTAAAATAGGGCGATAGCCAAAATCATTTGAATTTCTATAATTAGTTGCAATGCTTAGTTTGCATAAAATCCATTTGTAGCTGATTGTGACTGTTCCAGAGATATCTTTCTTCATATACAACATCATGTCCTAAAATTTTAACACAACATTGATGATTTCGGTGGACAATGCTGATTTTAACAGTCTATGACCTTTATACGCGGACGCTTAAGCGCAGGACGTTTATGCGCCGGGACTTTTAGGCACCAGAGGTTTAAAAAAATTTTTAATTTTTGCAAAAAAAAGTAATTTTTGCAAAAAAAAATGTGTTTTTTTCCAAAACAAAATTTTTTTCATAAAATTTTTTTTCAACAATTTTTTGTTTCATAAAAATTTTTTTTGTTTAAAATAAGTTTGTTTTTCAGAACAAAACAATTTTTTGGATTTTTTTTTCAAAAACGTATTTTTCTTACAAAAGCTTTTTTCAAAAAAAAACAAACTTTTTTCAGCAAAAACGTATTACTTTGATTAAAATAGTAATATTTTCGAAGCTTTTCATCTGACACTTGTCAAGAGGAATTGTCAGAATAGAGAGCGTAGGATAAGGAGCGACTATAGGAAAAAGCTGAATGGTAATTATCTGGAAAAGCATCAGTGAGAGAGCGTCATTTGCATACAACCTTTAAGTTGAGAATGAATTTTTTTGTTGGCAGAGGGCATAGTTAGAAGCTTTGATAAAAATGACTTCAAAAGCATATAGATGGAAAGAGAGCGAAAAAAGTGTCACAAAACATTGATTTCTAATTGTATTTTTTTCAATAATGTCTCTTTTATCAAAACTTCTTACCCCACTCTCTGCCGACAAAAGAATTTGTTCTCAACTTTAAGGTTATACACAAATGACGCTATCTCATCAATCTTTTTCCAGCCAATCACTGCTCAGCTTTTTTCTATAGCCGCTCCTTTTCCTGCGCTCTCTATTCTGACGATTCCTCTTGACAAGTGTCAGATAAAAAGCTTCGAAAATATTAACATTTTATTTCATTTTAATGGAAGTAATACTTTTTTGTTTGAAAAACTTTTTTTTTTGAAGAAAAGCGTTTATTTGAAAGAAAAATATGTATTATGAAAAAAAAATTTTTTAATTAATTTTTTTTGAAAAAAATTAAGTGTTTAAAGTAAATTATCTCTGATACAGTTAGGCTAAGAATAGAGTTCGTGCAAAGATAATATACCGCATTACTTCAATGCATTGCACAAATTTTTGAAACGCCATTAATTTTGACTGCACCTTTAAAACTGGTCAGAGTTGAGTAGATCAAGTGTCTGCTTCTGAAACGGTAGATCGACTATGGTTTAATTCCTGGTTTGGTCAAACCTAAGACTATTAAAAATATTTTTACTTGGCATTTAGAATTAAAGAGACATGGTATCTACTCCTGCTGAAGAATTTAATCGTAATTTGTTGTTGATTTAGGCAAATTTGAAGAGCGAGAAGACAAAATTCCAAAGTTTATAACTTTGATGCAGCAGCTACATTGGAAGCTTGATGTGAGATTGTAACTTGTGATGTTATTGTTTTGTATATCTGTGGTGGAAGAATGGTTGCAATTTTTTCTGATTTTTTAATTTTCTTGATGAAACTAAAGTGCATTTACAATATGTTTTTCCATGAAAAAAATTCAATCTTAAAAACTTTAACATTTTTACACTGTAATATTTTCAGCTGAGAGTGACTTAGCAGTAATTCAATAGTTTGATGTTGGAGGTGGCTTTGTGATGCATCAGTGTGTCAGTAGTACTTTTGTTTTTGCTTGGCCATTTTTGATAGATGAACAATGTGGATGGAATAAAATTGAATTTGGTTGTAACTCAGCTTGGATACACCTAAAAAGTTAAATTTTTGGCACAATTGGGAGATAAATAGAAGCGTCATGGATATCAATTTTGAAAGTACTAGATCACATGATGATGATTTACAAAACAAACGAAAACGTGGGTAGTGGGTATTAGCATCTATTTTTATAGAAAATTTATTGATTTGCTTTTAACTCTAAAGTGACTGAGTGTTACGGATGCAACACCAATTTTGGTCCTTATAGGTCAAAAACCAGCAAAAAAGTGGACAAGTTTGACTCGATGAGTACCGATATTAATGTAAAAAGGTTTCTCATTTTTTACATGCTATTGACCACAATATGTAAAGCAGTACTTATAAGCAACATGCTGTGCAATACCACAAAACTTCAAAAATTAAAAAAAAACTTCTGAGCAAGTTGCTGCCATCCGTTTAGTGTCATTTGACTATAGTTAAGACTTAATTACTGAAATTAAATTGTGATTTTCTTTTGATCATGTTTCAGCAAAAATTTTCATTCTTCTTTATTAGTCTAGTCGCCGCAAGCATTTACGAGCAACTGAAATTATTATTTTCGATTGAGTTACAAGCACTGTATGTTACAATTTACTTTCACTTACATTGCAGATACAGTTTTTGGTTCGAATAAAATCAACAAACTTGACCTTATTTCAAATTTGAAAAAACAACAACACATAATTGGGACTTTGCACGAGCGCGTAATACCATTGGTTTTGTTTGCGAATTTTGGCAGATGAGGATTAATTTGCTTATAAGTAACAAACGGTAAAACCTAGGAAGTTGAAATTTGGGCTTAACATAACAATTAATAAAAGCGTCATGTGTGCTAATTTTGGGGACCCTAGGTCATGTGATCGTGAATTGAGACACAAAAAAACATAAAAAAAACGGTAATTTTTGGCTTGAAAAGTTATTAAATCGCTTATAATTCCAAAACCACTGGATGTGCAAAGCTGAAATTTGGACACAATATGTGTGTTTATAAAGGCTTTATGCAAACCAAGTTTGGGGGCGCCCAGTCACGTGACCAAAATTTTACAGGCCAAAAGGGGGCAAAAAGTGGACGGTTTTGAACCGATTTATCTTGGTAATTACCGATATTGATGAAAAATGGTTTGTGATTTTTGAGCACACTATCAACCGCCTTTCTTTTGGTTATGTTCATTTACCCCAACTTGAACGCTATTTTTTTTTTCTTTTTTCCCTTTTTTTTATTATTATTCTCTGGCTATCTACTTTTAAACTGCTAAACGCACTGTATTTAAAGTTTGAGCAATTGAAGATATCGAGGAGGACTAGTGCTCGACTGAAATTGGGGGTGCCAGGTAGGGAGAATACCACCCAAACGAGTTCTCCAAAATTTTGAGCTTTTAAACGGTTGGAGCTAGATGAATCAAATTTTCGGAATGAGTAGATATCAAAAATAAACTAAACCCAACAATAATTGGGGGAGCCGCAAGGGGGGGTTTTCCCTCAAACAGACCCTCCAAAGTTTACTTACCTTAAAAATTGGGGAGCCGCAATGGGGGGTTTCCCCTTAAACGAACCCTCCAAAGTTCAAACTTTTTACCCTTTTGAGCTAGAAACATGAAATTTTTAAGGTAAGTAAATATAAAGGAAAGATAAAATTTGACAAAATTTGGAGGTACCAAAATGGGGGGTCCCCCTCAATTGGGGTCAAAAAAATTTAAACTTTTTAACCAATTATGCCAGACACATAAAATTTTCAGAATAGGCAAATATTACAAAAAGATCAAACTTGACAAAGGTTGGGGGTATCAAAAGAGGGGGTTCCCCCTCAAACAGGGCCGCCAAAATTTTGAACTTTTAAACCTTTAAAGCTAGATAAATCAAATTTTTGGAATGGGTAGACATTAAAAACAAACTAAACCAAACAAAAATTATGGGTTCCAAAATTGGAGGTTACCCCCAAACGGGGACCTCCAAAATTCAAACTTTTTAACCTTTAAAGCTGGATACATAAAGTTTTTAAGGTAAGTAAATTTAAAAGAAACATAACATTTAAAACAATTTGGAGTACCAAAATGGGGGGTCCCCCTTAAATGAGGCCGCCAAAAATCAAACTTTCTAACCACACATGCTAGTTAGGCTTGGCAAATATGAAGAAAAGATAAAATTTGACAAAATTTGGGTATATCAAAATGGGGGGTACCTCTCAAATGGGGCCGCCAAAATTCCAACTTTTTAACCACTCATGCTAGATACATGAAATTTTCAGGATATGCAAATATGAAGAAAAAATGAAGTTTGACGAAATCTGGGGGTGCCAAAACGAAGGAGTTTTTCAAACAAGGATGCCAAAACTCAAAATTTAACCACTTACTCTGGACTGATGAAATTTTCAGGATAGACGAAATAAAGATAAGATTTGACAAAATTTGGGTGTACCAAAATGAAGGGATCCCCTCAAACAAGGACACCAAAATTTAAAAATGAACCATTCACCCTGGATTGATGAAATTTTTCAGAATAGGCAAATATGAAAAGACAAAACTTGACAAAATTTGGGAGTACCATAATGGGGGTCCCCCTCAAATGAGGATGCCAAAATTCACACTTTTTACTTGTGTAAGCTAGACATATCACAATTTCAGGATATACAAGCAAATATGAAGTAAAGATAAAATTTGACAAAAAGTTTGTGGCACCAAAATGGAGGTCCTTCAGAATTCAAACTTTTTAACCATTCAAGCTAGACATATGAAACTTTCAGAATAGGCAAATATGAAAGAAATATAAAACCAGAATAAATAAATAGAATATCACTAATTTGAAGTGCCAGAATTAGAGAGTCCTCCTCCAACGGATCCTTCAACAGCTTTAACCACTCAAGCTAGACAAAAAAACAATGATCTCATACTATAGGGGTGCTCCAGTTGTGTTGGCACCTCCCCCTATTAACTACAAAAGCTAAACAAACAATCTATTGGATAAGCTAATATGAATCAAAGATTAAAGATAACAAATTCAATTGGCCACATTGAGGAGACCACGCCAAATGGACTCCTTAAAATTTCAAAATTTTTATTATGAAGTACTCCAGCTAGATATAATCAAAGAGAATCAGTAGGCTAATATAAGAAAAAGACAAAACATGCCAAACTTGGCAATACCATGTTGAACAACTAGCTCTTAAACGGACCTTCGAACTGTACGTTAAATTTTCACAATGAATTGCTATAACAGAAAAGTAGGAGATTAAAACCTATGGGATTACTGCAACATTTAGCTCATTGTCGTTGAGGTACTTGAGCTTAATGGCTTTGTTAGATTTAAGCTGTATGGCCAAGTATTTTTACTAAACTGTCGCTGATGACGTTGAAAAAAATCTTCTCTTTGCTTTTCAAAGTTTTTGAACAATTTTATTGAGAAAGCTTTTGTGCTGAATAATGGATGTAATACAATATACTGTACAATATCTAATATGTTGGCCGTTGGGTCGCACTGCTAAATAGCGTTCTCAGAATAAGAATAGTGGTAAAATGCGTGCTTGGCCCTGGATAGTTTTAAGTTTGGCTGATGTAATAAAGTCGCTGGAATTGTAAAGATCGCTCTATGTTATTTCATACTAAAGAGAAAAACTGTTTGAACTTCTCATAGCTTTTCGATTCACGTTACTTGATTATTTTGATAACTTTTTGAGACCTTTAAACATTGAGAGCGAATGACCTCCAAGCTGTTAAAATGAACTAAAAAGAGCGCAATGTGCGAAAGAAGTAGATGATCTTTGGTAAATAGCTGTTCGACTTTAACATTACCACCCCTAGTGTTTTGGAATGAGAGTTGAGTAAATTATTATAAGTTTTCAATGTGAAGTCATCGTAAAGTTAGACTCTCTAATATCACCTATAAATTTATAAGAATTTGATTTTTTGTTTCTAAATTTTGTTTGTGTACGGATCTCTTTCCATGCTAATTGCTAAGGCAGGCATTGCTTAGTTTCATTCTTAGGTTTTGAAAAACATTTGTCGAACTGTTCATACATGTGCTGGTATAAAATTCGTCTCAAAAAATATTGCAGTGGGCTAGTTAGGGTGTAGGTTTGATATTTGGGATAGTGTGTCAAATTTCTGATCAAGATAATGTAAGTTGCAAAATCCAAAAATCATATTGGCATTTCCAGATCAAAAGTTTTTATTTCTGTGTTTCAATTGTAGCAACAGGTTATTGTCAAAATATTTTTTTTAACCAGTAGCGCAGGCAGGGGGGCTCAAGCCCCCCCTATTGGCCTAAAAAGTATGCGAAATACCACGTTTTTGGTGCGTTTGAGGTCAATTTTTGCTCTAAAAATGAAAATAGCCCTCCCAAGGGGATTGGCAAACAGAAGTTGTGAAGGACTTTCTGTGATTTGGACCAAAAAACTGGAGTTTTTGTTTTGAATTTCTCCTAAAGTTGGTGAGAAAAAGTGACTAAATTTGGGTGAAGACCTTTTTTCTTTTTTGGAGATCACTTAATTTTGGCCCAAAAAACCGTTAAATTCTGGTGAAGGCCTTTTTTTTTGAGATCACCTCAATTTGGACAAAAAAACCGACTCAAACTGATCAAAGATCGATTAAAATGTGGATCAAGATCATTTGATGTTTTTTCTAGGATCCAAAACAGCACCTCCAAAGCAAATTCCTGGCTACGCGCCTGGTTTTAATGAGGATTTTATTTGTAACCACAATTTTTTAACAATTGCGCTGCTAAGCGAAAATTCAAGTATCTCCTTAAAATTTGAAACGAGATCTGATAGATATTTATAAATGCCTTTTCTAGACATTTAAATTTTGGAAGGCTTTAAACACAAACTTGCCTAAGTTAATGGAACATTATGGAATTCGAAAGCGATGTATTTCAGATGTGATTATCAACAACTAAAAACACGCTTAATGCAATTGTGAAGTTCTTTAGTTCAGTAAGTTGAATACTTTCGCGAAGTCCCCGTATATCGCTTTTGATGTCATATTCTAGTTGTAGTAGCAATATGTATGTTTCAAATGAATTTGGTTGCAATGAGCTGTTGTTAAGTGCTTTTTTTTTTAGGAAAAAACAATTACCATATTTTCCGGCTAATAAGCCGATTTTCTGGACCTGATTTTTTAAACCTAATTTTCTGGGGTCGGCTTATTCGGCGGATACACCTTGAACCAGACAATACCGGAAATTAAAATGTCACCGCGTGTCAATTCACAGCACTATAGTCAATTTACAGCGCTTTGCACTATTTTGCACTTTGTACTATCTATTTACACTTTGCTCTATCGGTACCATATTTGCATGTGCGATTAAAACAGATAAAATTTGCATTTTCTGCTTCAAATTGGCACCAGATCAATCTGGCGTTGCGCCGATCAAATTTTCTTTCTTGGCTAGTTTGGCGGTAGTATGGCTAAACCCTCATTTTAAGAGCTAAAAGTTGGTCTCGGCTTATTCGACAAGTTGGCTTATCAGCTGGAAAATACGGTATTTGATTTTGATACCCAATACATCTGATCAATGTTAATTCAATAGGCCTACCAATGTTGTTACAAAAGTATCATGTGATGCATATTGCTGATACTTGTATTGCGATACTGCCCATAGCATAGTACATATTCTGCTGTCTATGAATAGACAGTCTACTGTCTGTGGATAGACAGACTATTGCGACTAAATTTTTTCCATTCTCTGGTTCTCAGTCTTTACGTATTTGCACTGCAATTGAAATTCAATTTAAACAAACTTCAAAACAACAAAGCCTTTGAAAGTTTATTTCTGACTTTGATCAAAGCCTATCTTACCAAACTTTTGAATCTTACCACATCAGACATATGACTTGAAAAAAATGCCTTGTGGATATTTTAAGTTTCATCAGATCCAAAACAAAGCTATTTCAGTGTAGTAGAATTTTTGCCTAATTTGGCTACTGCTGACCATTTGATCAAGGAAGTAACTGAGTAAGCCTATGTTCCACACTAACCCACTGTAGTGCTATACTACTCTTTTAGTAGGCTTTAGCCAAGATACGTGTATTTTTTCTAGGTCTCTATTTGTAAACTTTTAGTTTCCCTCTTGATAACATAGCAATTAACTAGGCTAGCTTGTTGACCTAAAACCTAGCCTAGCAAGCTTTGGTCTGCGACATCCTGACATGAGACAACTCACCCTGGGAATCCTGACGCCAGGGACATCCTGACGCCAAAAGCTCCAAACTTTCGCGCTCTGCTTCTTTCTTTTTGTTCTTTTTTCTTTTCTCTTTTTCGCGCTACGCCACTGCTATGCTTTTTTTCTTAAAATGACTAATGTTCAGTTATTGAGACGTAAGTGTATTATTTTCTGTTAATTGCTAACTTCATAGGAATCTCTGTTTTGCAGAAACAACTCAAAAGCGAGTTGTATTTTTGTGAAAAGAATCTTGATAAAATCAAAAGCCAAGTTAGTGAATCTGTAAAAATGCTGGCGATAAGTTCAAATAATGATCGAATGCCGCGTTTGAAAGTAATATATTTTGCTATTATTAAACGACCTCGTAGATATTTCATAAATAATAATATATGTGGTTGATTTATAGAGAAAAATGCTCTAAAAGGAATTGTATGTTAAAGAAAATATTAAAAATATAATTCAAAGTCAAGCACCGCAAATCGAAATTAAATAGTACAGTGATAATGATATGGTTTTTGCCTATTATTATAGGAATTAATGAAAAATAATATACTTACATCTCAATAACCGAACGTTAATCGCTTTGAGAAAAAAAGTGTAGCAATGGCGTAGAGCAAAAAAGAGAAAAAAGAAAGAACAAAGCAGAGCGCGAAAGTTTGGAGCTTTTGGCATCAGGATGTCCCTAGAGTCAGGATTTTCGGGGTGAGTTGTCTTGTGTCAGGTCGGTCGCATCAGGATGTCCTGCTTCGAGCAAGCTTACTAAAAAAAGTGTTTACATAAAATCGATTATTTTTGGATATTTTTCCAGAATACATCAATTTTAAAAGATAATCCTGCTACTTGGGCGTATCGTTTTTTTTTTTTCACCAATTTGCATCGATATGAGAAATACTAAATCGATCCAGAGTGTTTCCATGAACACGATGTCAAAAAATAATACCATGAATCGTGTTCATGTAAATGGCTAATGGTAGTGTTTTTGGGTATAACAGTAAAAGTATTGTGATGTTCATATGTTTGTACTGTTTGTTACCTATCTTCTGCTGTTATTTTTTTCTCATTTATCGTTTTGTAACTGCAAAACCAGCACTTTCAAAAATTGTTTGGAAGAAGCCTCCCGGTTTGGGAGGCAAAACGTCAAATCAATAAATAAACTCATCGATACTATGAAGTGGTTATGAATCACTGTCTCAATGAATGCAATGCATGTGTTAGTTTTATAAAATATATTTGTCAAGGTTTTTTTTAAAGCATCTTGGCTGTAGCTAAATGGAAGCTAGTATCACTGTATTCTACGAAGTTGTGCTTCTGTTACTTTTTGAGTTTTGTTTACAGCCAAGCGAGTACCTTCAGATGGAGATTCGAATACTGTCAGCCTTCAGGTGGCAAGTTGGGTTTCCCACTGCTTCGCATTTTAAGGAATATTATATGCAGGTATGTTGCAAATACTCCTCTCACAATATCAGGTAACATATTAGGATTGGTATCATGCTATTTCTTCTTTTTTCATGACAGTGGTGAATTTCGTGCAATACTTAGATGTGATTACATACATGAAAAATTGAAATGCTGTAGTAATTCATAAATTTATATTTGCACAAGATTGGAAATGATCGTAATTTTTTTTACTGCGATGTGTACTACTATTGAATTCAAATCGTCTCTGTTCAAGTTTTACCAGTTCTCTATCTTTGAATCAAGATTTTGGTTCCAGGCAAAAAGTTAGTTCAATGGCATTGTATTGCAATTTGGTATGGTGTTTGTGCATGACAGTTTACAGGCATCGCTTGTACATCTACCAATGCAGGGTTCGAAATTAACGCTTGCTTGTAGCTAGCTGAAATCGCTTTAGGCAAGTTGTTTTCCAGCATTGCTTGCCCAACCAGCATGTTAATAAAATGCAGCATATGAAATAAGCATCTTAAAATAAGATTATTTTAAAGTGCAAGTTACCACTTTTGCTTCAATAAAATAACTGCATTGAAGAGAGCTCTCTTTCCTTTGTTTTTTCATGAAATCATGGCACTTGACACTTAGTTTAGTCACACACACATCATTAATAGCAATTGACACTTTTTAATCGCTCGTAGATGTGTTTGATACTGAAACGCGCTTTGCAATTCTTTTGGCATAAAATGTTTTGTTAAAATTCTTCCCACAATTGCCACGTTAATCACACTTTTGGGTATGACAAATACTAAACTGTGCTGTAAAAAAGCAAGGTAGAAAATTAGTAATTTTTTACTTTAGCTTTTAATGATCTTTGTTCCTCTATATTTTTTGCAAAAATCTCCAGCTTTTTAGCTGGTGCAGTTTCCGAGATGTTGATTGGTGGTACAGAATTAGTTTGCGAGATATTCGCGATTGAAAAATAAAATGTGTTTGCAGCTAAAAAACCATTTGAAATATTGTTAACACAGCAATGGAAACGATTACGAAAGCAAGAATTGGAAGAATTGCATGATTGCAAAAGCAAGAATGGCAATTGCATTGATGACTTTCTGTGATATTTGTCAAGCAAAAAAACTGCGATGCGATGCCAATTAAAAAAATATCAGTATATTAATATTTTGCAATAATTTAAAATTTTGCGATGCAATAAGATAGCAACTAGCATGCGATTGTTTTTACGATTATCGATTTTTTTATATATTTTAAAACTAAAGTTTGTTGATTGTTAGTTTGAGAGCTAACATTTGAGAGCTCTCAAGCTAAAGTTTGAGAGCACGTAAACAATTAGACATTGAAACCCTAGCTCTGCAAATGTCAAAAACATCACAATTTAATTATTAATAACATCATGGAATGAGTTTGTTGCCAACAAAAGGTTAACATTTTACATTAAACTTGATTTTGAGATTTCTGCTTATTGTTGACATATTGCTTATGCTTGCAATGTACCTTACATTTCCATACTTTGCTATGGTTTGTCCTTGCCGTGAAAAGGTTACTATTTCTAAAAAATAGCCGATGACGGTTACAACCTTAAAAGATGAATAGAACAGCAATGATATGTTTTTTTCCTGGCAATTAGTATCAAAAAACAACAATTAGATATTTTGGCATGCAGGTAAATAGGCAATGGATGGTTTTCACTTTTCCACAATCACAAGATGTTTTGCTGTAATGGTGGTAGCTACAACAGCAAAAGTATGCGGCTCGTGACAAGTAGATCTGTGTTGCTATGGCCCTTATACTGCAGCAAGTTGTGCAGGCTACTCTATAGTCTTGCATCTGTTGCCTATCAATGAATGAGCTAGCAGGTTTCGGCCACTAAAAGGCACTTTGTAAAATTTAACATAAAGTGTATAACGGCAAAAAGTAACCTGAGAATCCCAGCAGGGCTGTATTAAAGAGGAATGCATTTGCAATTTGCCCCAAAGCTTCTCTTCGAAAGGCTGACAATTGCAGAAACATAAAAATAAATTATTATTTTTTTCTGAAATTGCTCAAATTTTTTGCAGGAGCTTCACCTCTTCATCTTCATGACGTCAAGTAAAAAATTGTTTAAGTGCCGCACACGTTTTTCCTGGCATTCAAACAATCACTGTATTTTCTGGACTATAAGGTGCACCAAAAAACTTTTTTGAGGTAAAATTTAATTCGAGCGGCTTATACTCAGGTTCACCTTGTGTATGGAAAAAACAATAAAATGAAATAAATTAATTAGGTTTTTCTTTTTTTGCCTGTTTTATTGCAATTTAACCCTTAGTTAAACTATATGTGTTTTATACTCCGGTGCGCCTTATGTATGAAAAAGTCAAATTTTAAAATGTTTTGGGTGTATGTCTTATAATTTAGTGTGCCTTAAAGTCTGGACAGAGTGCCTCCATGAGGAGTAGAGAGAGTTACAGGTACGCGCTGACAAGTGAATCCAGGGGCAGGGAGGAGGAGGGGATACCGTCACCCCGTCTTGGCTGCAGGTATGTGATCTCATTGGCACACATATATCGCAGTGGCCAGGGATCCAATGGAAGGACAGTTGGCCCAAATCAGATAGGCAGCGATAGAGGACCAGATTGTTCACACAGCATTCAAGGCAAGGAGGTTAGAGGCAGAGTTCCGGAGGGAGAGGAAGGACTGGGAGTTTGTGAAAACAGCCAGCGAGATGAATGAGCAAGTGGAGTGATGTTGGAGTTACAATCCAAGGGCATGAAAAGGGCTGTGATCATTGCAGTGAAGCTGGATGAAATTGGACTGTCGGGGAAGGAAAGTGATGTTGAGTCCTTACAGATGTCACACATAGAGTAAGACTCCTATGCCACCGGGTCCAAAATTTGTTGGGACAGAACCATCGTTTCAGACACAGAGATCAGCAGGGGGTAGATCAGAGAGGTAGTCCTCCACTGCAGCCTTTTTGTCTGTATGTGGACGTAGGTTGTGTCTGGAGCCATCACCATAATCTCAGTATATGTCTAATATCTAATGAAATAATAAACAATAAACGTCGATTTATTGTTTTGTAGTTATATGATTGTCAATTTTGCATGTCACTGTATTAGATATGCTTTTGCCTGACAATAAGTGTCAAAAAATTTCATAGACACTGTTGTAAAATTTCATAAAAAACCAGTGTATATTTTCATAAAAATCATAATTTTTTACCCTCTTTTGTCATTAAATCATAAATAAAATTGGTATTTTTTGAGTGGCAGCCCTGTAATCATCATAAAGCATCTTATCCAAGGATGCAACAGCGTGACCAGGGTGCTGGTTGAACCCAGATCGTGCGATTAGGATCATCAAAAAAACAACGCTTTTACCCTCGTGATCACGCTGCCAACATTTAATGGCATCATTGGCAACTCCTCTTTTTCATATTGCTCCAATATAAATGCTAGCATTTTGTGATTACATGTGTCAAACGCTTTAGCTAAGTCCAAAAATTTTGCACAAACACTATTATTATTATCCAAATCGTTGATGATTAGTTTCATTTAGATGTGCAATAGCAAGAGTAGTGGAATAATTTTCTCGAAATCCAAAATGCGTTGGAACAAAAACATTTTGCTAGTTTCAAAAGCTCAAAAGTCTTCACTTAATAATTGTTCCAAGTATTTTGTTATAAACAGAGAGGTTTGATATAGGACAATAGTTTTAGCTTTCACAGTTTTGGAACCATCTCTATGCAAAGGCGTAACTCGCGCTATTTTAGGTTTATCCGGATAATGGCCACTCTCTGAGCATGAATTAAAAATACTAGTCAGAAAAGGAGGTAGTGAGTGTGCAGCTACCTTAATTAGTTTTGTAGGTATATCTTCATACTCGAGTGCTTTGTTGGGATTTAGATTTTTTATGATATTCACAATTCCTTCATCATTAGTGGGTTCAAAATAAATTGAATGTGATACTGGCTTTCCTTAAAAGGAATGTGAAGTTGCTCTAGTTGAAGATTTATCAAATGATCTATCTCATAGCCAATATTGCAAAAATATTGGTTGAGCTCGACACAAACACTTGAGGGATTCATTAATGGGCTTCCATTGACAATCAGTTTAAAAGGCAATGAAGTGGAGTTATGTTCACCTTTTCTTAGAATTTTGTTAATTGTTTTACATGTTGAAGAAATGTTTTTTCTTTTACCTATTTTTTGTTCTGAAAAAACATCGCTTTTGCAGTTTCTTATTGGTGAGTTGATTTATTTCTGAAAGATGTATAGGTCTTGAGATCAGCATCACTGTGAGTTTTCTGATACTTGGCAAAAAGTTTGTTTTGCTTTTTAATTGATTTCAAAATCTCTTACATTATCCAGTTTTTCTTTTTTGCAAAGTTGAATTGTTTTCTCGATAATTTTGTTTTTAGAAAATGTTTATTAACAATGTCACTTAAATTTTTTAAATTAGATGCTTCTAAACTTTAAAGCATAGGATTTATGTTTTCAAGAAAATTTTCTATTAAATGCTGTTTGATAATTCTAATTGATGGCATGTTTTTATCTTTCATCTAAGTTAAGCCGTTCAGAAAATCGATTTGAGGGGGGTCTCGTGAGAGTGGTACCCCCAAACTATATCAAAGCATTTGTTTCTCAAATATCTGCTGATATCAAAAAGCGGCACCTTAGCTTATGCTGTTTAAAAAATTGATTTTTTGAGGGTCTGTTTGGGGGTCCTAGGCTGGGTAGTATTTCCAAACTATGTCAAAATATTGGTCTGTTAGATATCTACTGATATCAAAAAATACTGGCACACGTTCAAGAAATTGATTTTTGGGGTTCCATTCTAAAAGGGTCGCCAAACTATGTCAGAATATTTGTCTGTTAAGTACCTGCTTGTATCAAAAAGACTAGCACCCTAACTTTAGCCGTTCAAAAAATTGATTTTTGCTCAGTCCATTTCGGGAAGTCCCTAGAGCTGGCAACTCCTGAACTATGTTGAAATATTTGTCTGTGAAGTATCTGCTGATATAAAAAAAAAAACTGGCACCCTAGCTTGAGTTGTTAAAAAAAGATTTTTGGGAGGGTTCCCAGGGAACTGCCCCCAAACAATTTCGGGAGATAAGATTGTATTTCCAGGTCCACAACTTCAAACAAAAATTTGATTTTGATGTTTTGTGGTTTAGGAGAAGAAAAGCGTTCAAGTTTAGGAAGAAAAAGGAAAAAAAGCATCATTACCAAAAATGGATTGTTAGGAATGAAAGGATATCTAAAGAATAATTTAACTTGTTAGATATCTAAAGAGATATAACCAATGAAATATTTTTGCCATACTTACGCGGTTTTTTTATGAGACCGCTTTTTGTGCCTAACTTTCCAGACGATTTTTGGGTCCTAAAATCTAAGTCATGTGACCTATTGCTTCAAAATTTAGATGAAACATACAACTTCTTAACATCAAACTGCCATCAAAATTTCAAGTAGCTAGACCAAACCATTCTCGAGTTATAAGAGAAAGTCTGAAACTTTGCACTTGTTAGTTTGAAAATGGCCGAGTAAAAACGAAGAAACATGCGATGCGAGCATCAATCGTTCCAACAAGATTTGTTTTATCATTCAAATTAACCTCAATCCATTTGTTGTCACAACCTAGTAGATTTAACCATAGATTTACAATTTCTTGACAGTAGAAAGAGTCAACAACATAGATGCCAACTCCACCGGTTTTAATAGAAGAATTGTTGCTATAAAAAGAATATCCTGGCAGAGAAACCGAGTGTACATATTTGTCATTTGTTCTAGTTTCGCTAATGCAAATAATATTGGGTTTTCAAGAAAATATGTTTAGAAACTCTTCTAACTTATCAATGCTTTTTACTAAACGAACCATATTCAGATGGCAAATAGTTATTCCATTCGAAGCCAGTAGCGCAATGGAGTCAGCAACCATTTCCTCAACCCCAGATTTTAAGCTCAAAGTTTTTATCTTAATTGCCCCAAGGGCAATTACCATAAGATTGGGAAGCAAAATTCACAAAAAATTAAAACACAAGTAAGCGCATGACTCACTAAATTTAATAATTACAAAGCAAGCAAATCTTGTTCAGATTGTATTTATAATGGAAGATGCTGCTTCATCTTTTCGCACATATATTCTACCATTCATTGTCCATGTATAGGAATAATGCTTTGCTTTCGGTTTTTGTTTAGTCAGCCACTACAGTCGTTTTCTGGCTTTGGTCAAATTTTCATTGATAAAAGGTTTTTTCTATATTCATTTTTTGTGCTAGAAAATCTTTTTCATCAGCATTTTTCACCACATCTCACTTGCTGTAAATCTCGTTTCATTTGTTTCGGCTTATAAATCTAGCTATGATTCCAGGTGGTTCACCTACCTTGGAATGACATTTGGGGGGTAGGCGATGTGAGGTTGAAATGTCACTTGTTTTAACTTTGGCGCCGACAAGATTGCCAGCTTTTCCTGCAATGTTTAGTGTCTACCCACGTCTTTGTTTTCAGATACAGGGATACATTCAAGTTTCAAATTTTGTCTTCAACCATATTGGTCAATGCCATCCAGCTTGGATTTTTCAAGTTCTGCTTTTTTCTTTAATAGCCGTGGAATTTGCTTTCAAAGTTTTAAATTCAAATGCTTGTGTCGCAAAGTCACAAAGATTATTCTCTGGAGGCATGTGTCTCAAATCCTCAATAAGATTTAACCAATTTGGAAGTGTAATAGTCATTTTTAAACATGCTTAAAAAAAGTTTAACAAATCTCATAAAAAATCATGAAAAAAGTTATTGAAAGGTCATGGAATTTGGTTTTGAAAATTTCGTAGGAACCCTGTTAATATTATTTTTTGGTTTTCACTGGGTGGCTGCTTGAATTGAAGATCAAAAGTTCCATTTTGCAGCTCTCCCTTGCTACGTAACAACCACAGATTGTGTACTGTTGGCTATTTGTGTGTTTATCAGCTTTTTTCTCCTTTGTGCTGTGTGCATTATTGCAAAAAAATAAAATTTTTCTTTGGCTTTTTATCTCTTGTAACTCTTTTCTTTGGAGCACTGATCATCATTTCACTTTGAATTTTATGTTATTCCCGTCTATGGAGTTGGCTGGATTTTGTATGGTGACGTACCATCACATACTACTTGCTTTAGCCATTTTATCCAAAGACTCCTCTGTACCCAACATGTCTATCTACTCCTGTTTCTTGGATTTAATAGCTCTGCACCACACATCGCTCGAATCGTCGCTCTTTTTGTTCATCTTAAAATTGTCATCTTTTTTTCTCTTAAGTACCATGTTTCACTTCCATACAACATAGCTGATCTTACACAACTATTGAAACCTTCCCTTTCATCATCGCTCTTTTTGTTCTTCTCAAAATTTTCATATTTTTTTCTCTCAAGTGCCATGTTTCACTTCCATACGACATACGTAGCTGATCTTACACAACTTTTGTAAACCTCTTTTTTCATCTTTAATGAAAACCTTCTGCCTTTGAATGTTTCACTACATTTCCTGAATTTCATCAGACTAATTTTTGTTCATAGCTTTTACTGCTCTTTCACATTTATCAGTTGCATTCAATCTGTCACCTAGATAAGAGTTGCATTAAATCTCCAATATTGATATCAGTATACAGAAGTCAAAAAAATAACATAGCATTGTTTAATTCTGGTTTAATTTAAAAAGAACTTCCTCTAAAATGTTTCTAGGTACTCCTCAGTTCTCAAGATGTCATGGCTGGCCGACCAATTAGCGGGCGGCAAGAGGTTTTAATTTACTTGGAGAAAAATATCAATTATTTTCTGGAGGTTTCACTGCAAGGTTTGTTGTTACATTATACGGCATTAGCTTACTGTTTATAATGTAAGACTAGTTTCCAAGATGTGACGTCACTGTGGACCATTTGATTACTATAGATCATATGTGCTTTTAATGGTAGAAGTTCGATTAAAGTAAAGCTCACTGGCTAATCAGGACCTGGATTGTAAGTTGTAACTGCTAGAAACCTTAAATAAAATCATTCATTATTTGAATATGACTTTCAGTAAAGCCGATTTCGTTTTAGCTTTCGCAACAAGCTTTTCGTTTTTTTTATTATTACAAAATTACGAAAACGAACAGAACACAACATGTCACAATTATTGTCCCATCAAATTTGATATATGAGAGCATTAAAATTTGACTATGCTTTTTATTTAATCGATAGTTTTCAATTCGGCACGCTTTTCAGACAGAATTTTTTGGTTGCGATCTCTGTCTGGTTTAACATGTGGTGAGCAGGATGTTTTAAAGACCAAGGCAAATTTTGTCCTTGTGGTTTTTAGGATAATGCACTATGGAGAAATGCATTCTAAGGAAATTGCACAATCAACGGTAAAGAGAAATGAAATCTATGTACAGTAACCTACTGTTTAAGTTTGCATTCCTGTTCGCACAGAATTTCTGCAAATTTTAGATTTAAGTTTTTCAAAAATTTAATGCAAGTAATTTAATGTTCATTTTTCAAACATGTCATGAAGCATTAGTTGATCCATAATAGAACCTCTTTTGCGTTTTGCTTCCCCAATCAACTGTCGCGATTTTTGTGAAAGCGTTCAAAATAATTTTTTAGCTCACTATATTCATCTGTTACTTGAACTTGCACCTCTGTACTTACAATGATCTTGTACTTCCAGGACTATTTCATACAGGTTTATGCTATAAAGCTGTTGCGTTCTTGGATAAGACGCTTTACAATGATTATCTCTGCTTGGTGGCTTCAAACCAGCAGCAAAATTAGGGAATGACTAAAAGTAGGAAATGGCGGTTAAGGTTGGGGCTAAACCTAACTTTCACCCCAACCCTAACCGCCTTTTTGCGCGATTTCTGCCTTTTCCTAAGGCGGAAAAGTAGGAAATGGCAGAAATTACGTTGAAAGGCGGGTTAGGATTAGGGTGAGGCTAGGGTCAGCCCTAATCGACTTTTCCATCTTTCTGTCAGCAAAATTACGTTGGAAGAAGTCAAACATCAACCGGAGAGCTTGGAAAATGGTCAACTCCTAAGCGGGTATGAATTCGTCCAAAGCATATTGCACCATCACTTTCTCGTGATAGGAGGATAAAGATGCATCAATCAATTAATGCTTTAAAGCTATGCAATAAAGTAGCCACAATATCAAATTTCTCATCCACTCCATCTCGCAATGTTACTAACTGAGACTTGTAAAGTTGAACGCATTTTTTATTCTTACATTCGAAATGGAATCCCAGGCAAGCTTAGAGCTGCATCTAGCGAATGGACAGGGTTGCCGTAAGCGACACCAGCTGCACCCCAAGGTAGCCTATTTGCTTGCTCTTTTTTGTGAGCCTTCAACTTGTTATCAAGTTCGTAAAAATCTAAAATATCATTAAGATATAAATACTTCTTCAGTATTGCAATAATTTCCATATCACAAGGCTGTTTCCAGCTAGTAAAGCTTGGTGAGAGAACGCTACTTTAATGTTACCTCTTTCAAAAGCGGGAAACTGGCCTGGAGCATTGTCCAACTGTAAAAGAACTGGTCAACTGCACGTCCTGTTCTTTTTTTTTACCTCAAGACAGAACACATCATCAAGCTATGTAGTAATTCACTGACACACATGGTGCTTACAAAACAATTCAATTAGCAACTCTCGATCTGAACATAAATTGTTAAGTTCGCACATACCGTTTAAGCTCGCAAAAGCTGCATCAATTCAAGTTGCGAACTTAAGCAGTAGGTTGCTCTAGTAACAGCAGGATCTGATCTTATCGAAACAGTTGAAGGGTAAATACAAACTGCTTTTGCATGCACAAATTTGTACTTTTTTTGTGAAATATAAACTGCCTCCAACAGGTTCAAGTGAAATTGAGAATGAGCTGTGGTTAAGATTTTAAACTTTGAATCAGAACAGTTGCGTGCACACTAATTGGATTCCCTGAAATATTGGCCGATGTTTGAATTACTCTCTGGTTCGACTTCAGTATTACTGTTTGCTTGCGTTTTCTATTTGGCTGTGTTCTAGGTAGTTGGGATCAGTGAGTTGTTTGCTTCTGAGTAGAAGTGGTGTTTTGTTGGATCGCTTTTGGAACATGCTGCTTAATGCGTTCTTGAAGCTTTTGGATTATGCGAACTACATACCGACTATCACAGTGGTACACTTATTCATAAATAACTACACTTCTTTGATTGGCTGGTAGCACATCCTTTTTGGAGCAGGTAGCATGCATTGGCTTGAGAAAATCAAACGTGGTGATGCTGCTCCTTAGCAATTTTGCACACCACTTTTAATTTGATGTTCTAATTGCTGAGAAGTTGAGCCTATCCATGGGGCTCTAAGGTACAGTGGACACTTTTCTGGTTGAAAGGATTTGGCTGAAGAAAATTGCAATTTACTTGGATATGTGCTTAAGCACTGGATCTTCAGGGTACTCGTTGTCAAGCAAGATGTTTTTGATAAAATTAATTTCTTGCTTACGCTTGTTTTTTATACATATCATACCGGTAAGTGCTCTGTGTACCAGCATGGCGATTAGGTTTGTTTTCCGTTTTTGCGGGCTGAAAGATTCCCAGCAGATATATTGTCCAGAAAAAATGGGCTTTTGGTATTTACTGGTCTGAAACAAAGTTCAGTTTTTTCCACCAGAATGCCTAGAAATGGATGTTCGCCATAATGTTCTTTTTCAAGCATGAACTTGAGAGCAGGATGTAGACGATTAAGCGTGACCGGGAAACCGAACAAGAAAGCTCAATTTGTCCAAAAAGCTTATTGCGAAAGCTAAAATGAAATCAACTTTACTGAAAGTCATATTCAAATTTTGCACCACTTCAAAATTATTTATTCATTAATCTCGCCATATTTTGCGGAAGTGCGTAATGAGTTTGCGAGACCCATGTCTATTTCATTGTGCCTGCAAGCAACACAGCTCCTTCAAAGAAATGTCACAAAATTGGCAAACCTTTGACAGCACTGACCAATTTGACTGGCTTGATATTGAACCTACTGCTCCAGAAACAAATGTGTTACTGCTCGACCAGTTGGCTAGTGCTAAAAACTTTATCCAATGAAATTGAAACTCATTTCAAAGCAAAGCTCTGTATCTAATGAAAAAGTTCAGCCTGTAGTGTTCTGTGATGGAGCATGGCAAGTTGATAGTCTATTTTTACGGAATTGAAATAGAAGTTGTTTATTCTTGAGTGTACAGTAGCCAAGCGACCTCAGTAAGATCAACCTCTCAAATACATTTCCGTCCTAATCATAGCGTAGCAGTAAGGCTTTTTACTAGCTACTAACTCACATAAGACTGCCGGTACCTGCATGGGTTGGCCTACCGTATTTGCATATTTTCCTATCCTGGAATACACTTTTCAAATCATGTAACAAACAGTTGCCCCTGAGCTTTATTTTCTTTTGTTTTTAAGTGTTTTTATTACCCGATTTGACACTTTGGTTTTTACTGTGATCGCTTGGCTATTTACAGTCCAGTTGGCCTATGCTCTATTTTTCTATTCTGCTGACTAGATTCAAATGGTGCCCAGCAAAACGGTTTAATGCAGTAGCCTAATTATCAACCAGCGAGACAGCGATGCTTTAAGATAGAACTGGCATGGCGTCGCTGATGTTAACAACGTCAAGGTTGCCAATAAAACTTTTAAGTAAGAAGGACAGCTGTGTCGTGTTTGAAATAGAATATTTCAGGAACGGCTGAGTCAAGATGGATGGAGTCAGCGCGAATCTAATCTAATATGATTGCCCTAACTGTATCAATCAATCATATTTATTTTTATCAAAAAAGTAGGAACAATAATACACAATATGTTACTGAGTGTAGACTTAGAGGGCTGCGAAGTGACCTGCCGGTCTTTGAGTCAAGCAGCTACTTCACTTTCGTTTGGCTCATGTTTCAAGTTCATAGTTATGTTCAATTTGAGGGATTGATTTTTTACAATTTTATACCAAGTTTAATACTGTCTCGTGAAAAGTTAAAGTAAAAATTTTTCAGAAATCATGTCACTTGTAATATTAAAATGTTTTTTATGTATTTTGAAAGATGAAAAATTACTGTTGTTTTAATTTTGTTTGGTATATCGTTTCATATTTTAACCCATAATGTTTGATGGATCTTTGTAATCTGTGTGAAATCTAGGAATATAAAGTTGATTGTTCTGCTGTGGAGCCCTCGTACTTTTGTTAATTGCCCATACACTATCAAAATAGTTATCGAATTGTACCTGTAGTTGCTTGTGGATGAATTTGTATATAAATTTAGTTGCTCTTGACGTAATGAATTATTTTACACTAAAGATATCATGTTGTATATATAGAGGTTGCGCACTCTTGAAACTATGATGCTCTAGAAAGTAATTTGATCGCTGTATTTTGGATCCACAACTTTTTGCGCGACCATTTCGGCATACGCTTGATTGGTCGCCAGCACTTTTCTGCGCAGGTATGCGATGCCCAGTGGTGCCGGAACAGGGGGGGGGGCAGGGGAGGTAGCTGCCCCCCCTGCCCTATTACCAGGAGGGGCAAGGGGGGCAGTACTGCCCTTTGCATTTCAGTGTGGTAGTAAGGAAGCGAACGCCTGCTAATCAAAAAAGCTCGCTTATCTAATGCAGAATAAATTCAACTGTTCATAAACAATAATAGATCAAAGATGGCCAGATCCACAAATTTTAAGATCTGGAATCGATCCGGATCCAGCTAGAAGAGATGCAGATCCGCCTCCTTTTAAAATTTAAGATCCGGATTCGATCCAGATCCGCCAGGATACAACTACACTTTGTTCATAACAGCAAAAACCAAAAATAGACCAAAGAAAAGCGAAAAAGGTCCTCACTCAAGATTGAGGCGTTTTTTCTGCCCAAATACAAGTTAAGACAAAAAAAAGGTCCTCACTAAAAACTAGGGCGTTCTTTCTGCCCAATTCAGTTAAATACCAAAAAGTAAAAAAAAGGTCTTTTCCAAAAATAAAGGCGTTTTGTCTGCCAAAATTCAGGTAGAGACCAAAAAATATAAAAGTCTTAACTGAAAATTGGGGCATTTTTTCTGCCGAAATTCAGGTGGAGACCAAACGAAAAAAAGGTCTTTGCGAAATGTAGTGCTGATTTTGTCCCCAAAGTATTTGGGGGGCAAAGCCAAATTCAGATCTGGTCCGGGTCTGCATCTTGTAATGAAACGGGATCGGATCCGTGAAAAAACAGTAAGATCCGGTCCGCTCCTGATCTGTTGCCACCTCTGCAATAGATCTAACAGATAATTTAATTGTTTGTGAACAATAGACCTGACAAATGACCCAATTCTGCACGATAGCAATTAACACAGTAGAAAGTTGGTTGCAATTTGCAGTAGGCTATACTAAACGGTACGTTTTTTAGCTAGTTCATGAAAGCTGATCATTTGGATGATACTTAACTCATATCCTTCTAGCGTCAGTTTAAACTGATGGCACGCAAAAGCATACTGGAGCTACAAGAAGCATTTGAGGGATTAAAGTTTATTTATAGCCCCCTCATTGGCCTGTCAACCAAAATGCAGAATAAGACAAATAACACGTTTTTAGCTTTTCTGAGACTGTTTTTTGTGCTGGAATGGACTAAAAAGTGATTTAAAGCATCTTTTGAAACGTATATTCAGGGGGGGGGGGGCGAATTTGTCAAAAATAAAAGTCACAAATCAATGAAAACTTTGAAAAATGCCCAAAAATAAGCAGTCACATTTGATCACTAATGTAAAAATGCCAAACATAGGTTTTATCAACAAATATATTATAAACTCAGGAATAAGGGGGAAGGGGGGGGGCTACTCAGTATTGGTTAATTACCAGCCACTTCTCTCAAATATCTTTCCATTAACTCCCCCAATTATTTTTCTTTATAAAATATAAACAAAGTAGATTACTCCGTGTGAGTTTTATTGAATAACAGAATTTTGTGATTTACCAGCATGTAAACAAGAAAACGACAATGGTATCGTTAGCCATCTCCCACATAGCCCATTAATGCAACCAGTTAAATCATGTTACGCAGCCAATTTCTAAGCTCTGTTTTAAAAACATTATTTGCTATTAAAATAGCCCTAAAATTAAGCTATTTTGGAAAACAATGCAAAATTTTCGAGCACTGGGGGCTCCGCCCCCAGACCCCCAAATTAGCCCCCCCAGTTGCGAATTTCTGGCTACGCGCCTGGTACTCAGTACTCTGGCTCTGGTAAAGCGTTTAATTGTTTGACTGTATGTCTACAATGTTAGTAGTAATGACTGTACGTACAGTATTGAAAGTGCCCTTTGAAAAAGCTGCCCCCCTTGCCCTTCTGACGTTCTGGCACCCCTGGTGATGCCCTCTGACGGTTCAGTTATTTATTCATTTCTTTTGTTTTTTTCCATTTCGTGCAACTTTTAAATAGGTCAGTAAAACTTTAAAACAATAAGCAGTTGTAATTAAATTTTAATGATTTGATTACTAGGGTGTGTCAAAAAAAACTTTTTGATTTTTTAAAGTCTCAGGTGTTTAAAGGGTGCTTTTTGGAGTAAAACTACCTCAAAAATTTCTTTCATTAAATTTTATTGATGTTTAATGGGTGCTCAACTTTCCCAATTTTGACGCGCCCTCGAAATCAAAAAAATGCTATATCTGGGAACCAGTTCAGTGAGAGACTTCATTCAACGACCAAAAGATGCAGAAATGATGATTTCCTGTCTATGTTTAATACATTTTGTAAACGTATTTAGTCAAATTTTTGAGTTATATTGAAAACAACATTTTTTGATCAAAAATCATACAATAATCACCACGTTACAATACTTGAAAGACTTCACATAACGTAATGTTTCAGAAAAATTGATGTTTCAGAAATAAATTTAGCGCATTAGAACTAATCTTGCTTTACACCATCAACCATTTTAATGGTAAAGTACGTCGTGTGTATGCACTATAGGCAAACAACGAAAAGTTTGTAAAGTTTCTGATTATGTCACAACATTTTTCATTCTAAGTGGATTTTGCAATGTAATGTCATGTACTAAGTTTGTTTTCAGTGGTGTAGATTTCCGTTTGTCTGAAATTTTTCTTCGCAGCATGGGTACCACCTAGTACAAATGAGATCTTTCATTTGGGTTTGTGGTTAATTTATTGTGATAGATTTTAGCCAGCAATATGGATCTTTCTGCAGAATCATTAACAACCTACATTTTAGTCAGAGCTTTCTTTAAAAAGTTGTGATTGGAATTGCTTTTTGCCATTGCAAAGCTTGTGTTTCCAAAAAAGTTGGTGCTGTTTCCAGTTTTGCAGGAATCAGAATGGAATTTGGTTAAAATAGGTTTTTTATTTTTGTACATTTTTTGATCTCTGGTGTCACCATTTTGCTTAAATTTTCAAGAGCAAGACTGGATTTCGGTTTGTATCGCAACATTTCCTTTCTGCATTGGTCTTTTTCGTTGACAGTCAACTGCTTTGAAAAAAAAAGCCAAAAATGCTATTTCTTCGCTGAGGTACATTGGATGAGCTTTAAGACGATTTAGAGCTGCTGTTATAAAACCATCATAAAACGGAGGAAGATTCGATTTGCCCTGCACGCTTCTGAGTTGGTGGAAAAAAGCGAGATCATTGACTGTAGCTTCGAAAGGAAGTGGACACAGAATCCAAGGTTTGAAATAGAATATTGTGAGAAACAGAGCTTAATATCTATGCTGTTCAATCTCGAAGTTCCTTTTAAACATCTCAAGTTGACAAACTTGGGCCGAGTGCAGAGCAATTTTTTGTTTGCAAATTGATAGTTTTAGCCGCTCATCTTGAGTTGCTAATGAAACCAATAGTCCTGATAGGAGGTGTAGGCACATTGCTTGGATATGAATTCAACAATATCAACGACAAAACCAACAACTTGGTGCTAAAAAATGACAACTGCAAGCTGATTCAACTTGGGCAGTTATTGTTAAATTCAAATCCAAGCAATGTGCCTACACCTCCTATCAGGACTATTGGTTTCATTAGCAACTCAAGATGAGTGGCTAAAACTATCAATTTGCAAACAAAAAATTGCTCTGCACTCGGCCCAAGTTTGTCAACGTGAGATGTTTAAAAGGAACTTCGAGATTGAACAGCATAGATATTAAGCTCTGTTTCTCACAATATTCTATTTCAAACCTTGGATTCTGTGTCCACTTCCTTTCGAAGCTACAGTCAATGATCTCGCTTTTTTCCACCAACTCAGAAGCGTGCAGGGCAAATCGAATCTTCCTCCGTTTTATGATGGTTTTATAACAGCAGCTCTAAATCGTCTTAAAGCTCATCCAATGTACCTCAGCGAAGAAATAGCATTTTTGGCTTTTTTTTTCAAAGCAGTTGACTGTCAACGAAAAAGACCAATGCAGAAAGGAAATGTTGCGATACAAACCGAAATCCAGTCTTGCTCTTGAAAATTTAAGCAAAATGGTGACACCAGAGATCAAAAAATGTACAAAAATAAAAAACCTATTTTAACCAAATTCCATTCTGATTCCTGCAAAACTGGAAACAGCACCAACTTTTTTGGAAACACAAGCTTTGCAATGGCAAAAAGCAATTCCAATCACAACTTTTTAAAGAAAGCTCTGACTAAAATGCAGGTTGTTAATGATTCTGCAGAAAGATCCATATTGCTGGCTAAAATCTATCACAATAAATTAACCACAAACCCAAATGAAAGATCTCATTTGTACTAGGTGGTACCCATGCTGCGAAGAAAAATTTCAGACAAACGGAAATCTACACCACTGAAAACAAACTTAGTACATGACATTACATTGCAAAATCCACTTAGAATGAAAAATGTTGTGACATAATCAGAAACTTTACAAACTTTTCGTTGTTTACCTATAGTGCATACACACGACGTACTTTACCATTAAAATGGTTGATGGTGTAAAGCAAGATTAGTTCTAATGCGCTAAATTTATTTCTGAAACATCAATTTTTCTGAAACATCATGTTATGTGAAGTCTTTCAAGTATTGTAACGTGGTGATTATTGTATGATTTTTGATCAAAAAATGTTGTTTTCAATATAACTCAAAAATTTGACTAAATACGTTTACAAAATGTATTAAACATAGACAGGAAATCATCATTTCTGCATCTTTTGGTCGTTGAATGAAGTCTCTCGCTGAACTGGTTCCCAGATATAGCATTTTTTTGATTTCGAGGGCGCGTCAAAATTGGGAAAGTTGAGCACCCATTAAACATCAATAAAATTTAATGAAAGAAATTTTTGAGGTAGTTTTACTCCAAAAAGCACCCTTTAAACACCTGAGACTTTAAAAAATCAAAAAAAAGTTTTTTTGACACACTCTATTGATTACTGTTGCATGCTTCGATCATAATAAATATGTGCATGTTACTTTATTTAAACTTGAAACCGGACGTGTTAATGAAACGCTGTCGCGAAAAGATTTTGGTTTATCATGTAGCTCATATCATATGTCGGTACTTCATCTAACAGGGTTTTGAGAGTGAGGACTCACGGCTCGAAATGGTTCAGAATGTGGGAAAACCAAATTTCCTGTAAATTTTGAAACAAACTTTTACTCTTTTTTTTTTAAGTTCAGTTCTCTGTCGGAAAATAAAAATTTCTCCTTGATTTGAAAATCGCTATGTTTATAATTTTCAATACTGTAATAAAATTGCAGTGTGTATATTTTTCAATGTCATCAATTTTTTTTTCAGTTTTTGTGAATGAGATTTTATGATTGATTGTATGAATTTGGTGCGCTGATTTGAAATCAACCATCAGATTTTTTCTGCAACCTTTAGTTTTTATGCAATAGGCAATTTCATATTTTCCAGTTTTTCAAAGTTTAAGCCTAATATTTCACATGATACGTTGCAATTAAATTGCTCTATGCTCTACCAATTTATGTGTGCCCAAGTTTGGTGGGGGCTCCATTTTTTGATGGTGCAAGAAATAAATTAAGTTTATTTCTACAAACGCTTCAAAAATTAGTCGTTACAGGCCCGCAACCAGGATTTTGTTTGGTATGGGAGAGGGCTAAACCCCAAGGTCAAATAATTTTGGTCGGCAGCGTGGCCGATAGAGTAAAGGCTCGTTTATACACAGCGCGAAAGCAGCGTTTGCAGAAGAAAGGTCATAATAAAATGAACTAAACTTGTTAATACAAAGCGTGATTACTGAAAGCGGCATGGTCTACGCGAAAAACCACGCGATTTGCTGTTCTAGTAGAAAGCGGTTTTCCACGCGAAAACCGTTATCCGTCTCGTATTAAAGCTGGATCATTTACCAAGATAAATTATTATAATGCACGAATGATTAAGTATAAAGATGACTTGTCTGTCACGGCAAATTTCACCACATTGCAGAAAATGTAGCGTATTTGAAATTTTGGTCCTGATCATATATTAAGAATAATGTACTAAGAAAATTGATAATAAGCTATAGACAGTATACGGAGTCTTATAGGCACAATCAAACCTATGGTTAACTGCCTAAAACATACTGTTTTGGAATCGACTTTCGTCTTTTATTCCTCGTCAGTATAGCTAGGACTACAGGTATGAACATGAGCGTAGAAAGGCAAGAAATTGCAAATTAACCAAATCATAACACAATTTGTTTTTTTCCCAAAAGTATTAAGTAATCACAATATTACAAGAGATAATTATTATAGTTCAATTCAAAATAATTTTCAATAGCATGCCTTAGATAGCTGTTTTTCCCAATCTCAAGGCTCATCAGTAAGGCTAGCAAGGCCAAAAATCACCAGTGATAAAAATCTTCAAAACCTACATCTTTACCAATTTATCAATCAGTCAATTTTAGCCAAAATAAGCAAATCTTAACTGAAAAATCTTTACCCAATGAAACTAAAGCTATTAATTTAATCTTTACCTAATGAAACTATACGCTACAAATCAAATCTTTACCGACTGAAGTACAAATCGGAAGAACGATAGGCTAGCTAACTCTCTACTCTCCTCATCAATTTTGAGAATATTATAATTGACGACATTTTAAAAAACAACATTAATTACTAGAGAGCAATCACTTTTTGTTTAATGTCACGTACGAGAAGATAACAACTTTATATTTTATTGAAGAGAACAATTTTTTATTTCTTTAACGTCATATTTAATAGTACCGTATCGTATCAACATGGTAGCCAGGTTTCAACAATCATAGCCAGTGGATGGTTCTATGTTGTTCAATCATCAGGATCAATGGCAAAAACTAATATTTAACCAAGAAAAAGAGCTTGTGTCACTCCAATAGAATTGAAGAACAAATGAAGTTAGAATTTGTGAACATTTAAAAACCGTAACTCTCGATCTAAATTTTAATGATTCTTATATAGAAAAAGGTTGTATACTCCATTATTGGAACGACCGACGCTCGCGTCGCGTGTTCCTTTGTTTTTACTCGGCCATTTTCCAACTAACGAGTGCGAAATTTCAGACTTTTGCTTATAACTCGAGAACGGTTGGGTCTAGCAACATGAAATTTTGACAGCAGATTAAGATTAATGAGTTGTATGTTTGTACCAAATTTCGAGGCAATAGGTTACGTGACTTCGGTTTTAGAACCCGAAAACCGCCCTGCAAGTTTGGCGTAAAAAGCGGTCTCAGTCAAAAACGGCTTAAGTACGGCAAAAAATATTTCATAGGGTAGTATGTCTCAAGATACCCTTTCATCCCAACCAACCCAATTTTGGCCGCGATGAGGTTTATTTCTTTTTTTTTTTCCTTTTTTTTCTTCCTAAATTTTGTATGCTCTTCTTCTCCTAAACCACAACACATCGAAATCTAATTTTTGTGTAAAGTTATTGAGTTGCAAATGCAATTTTTTCTCCCAAAATTTTTTGGGGCAACTCCACCGGGACCCCCCCAAAATGGGGCCCCAAAAAATCAATTTTTTGAACAGCTCAAGCTAGGGTGCTAGTTGTTTTTGATATCAGTAGATATTCAACAGACAAATATTTTGACATAGTTTGGGGGTGCCACCCCCCATGGACCCCCCAAAAATCAAGTTTTTGAACGGCTCAAGGTAGGGTGCTACTTTTTTTTGATATCAGTAGATATTTAACACACAAATATTTTGACATAGTTTGGGGTTGCCACCCCCCCAGGGACCCCCCAAAAATCAATTTTTTGAACGGCTTAACTTAGAGTGCCAGTGTTTTATGATATCAGCAGATATTTAACAGACAAATATTTTGACATAGTTTGTAGGCGCCACCCTCCCGGGGACCCCCCAAATGGACCCCCAAAAATCAATTTTTTGAACTGCTCAAGCTAGAGTTCTACTTTTTCTTGATATCAGTAGATATTTAACAGACAAATATTTTGACATAGTTTGGGGGTGCCATCCTCCCGGGGACCCCCCAAAAATCAAGTTTTTGAACCGCTCAAGCTAGAGTTCTACTTTTTTTTGATATCAGCAGATATTTAACATACAAAGATTTTGGCATAGTTTGGGGGTGCCACCTCCCCGTGGACCCCCCAAAAATCAATTTTTTGAATGGCTCAAGCTAGAGTTCTACTTTTTTTGATATCAGTAGATATTTAACAGACAAATATTTTGACATAGTTTGGGGGTGCCACCCTCCCGGGGACCCCCTCAAATGGACCCCCCAAAAATCAATTTTTTGAATAGCTCAACTTGGGTGCCAGTCTGTTTTGATATCAGCAGATATTTAACAAACAAATATTTTGACAGAGTTTGGGGGTGCCACCCCCCAGGGACCCCCAAAATAGACCCCCAAAAATCAATTTTGAATGGTCAAGCTGGGGTGCCAGTGTTTTATGATATCAGTAGATATTTAACTGACAAATATTTTGACTCTACTTTTCTGGAGGTTCCATAATCAGATATTTTTGAATACTTGCTGATTTTACGGTAGTCAAAAAGTACTTTTGAGCGTCACAGCATTAGCTATGCGTCGGTCATTCACTGGGTTTGCTGGCAAACTCCCATCTAGTTGGTATTTAGACTGACTGACAGAAAAGGTTTATTTATCTGAAAAACAACGAAAATGATATAAGATAATAACGCTTAGAACGTTGTTGTGTTTTACCATAAGAGTAACTTCGACGTTAGTATAATCGTGTAATTATAATTTCTGCTGGAATTACGGGGTCAAAAAAACGAGTGGTCGGCCGGTTGAAATTAATTTCAAACTTTATGCAATGTCTACTGTTTATTGCTGTAAATAATATGCCAATAAATTTAAAGAAAATCTTTTTCGGTAAATTTCTGTTCCCGCATATATTGTACATGATATAGCTGTGTTAAATTTCATTGCAGTGTTTTATTTGTCGGTATCAGTGCAGTGGCGTAGTATGCATGGTGATGTAGCCTAAATTAAGAACGCTAATTGGTTGAACCCAAACGCCGTCGCGAATGTCGCCTAAAATTTTGCTCTGGGAGCAATCTATGCGACGTTCCATGCGATCTAAATTTTGTTTGAGTTCATTTTATTATTGCCTTTCTTCTGCAAATGCAGCCTCAAGGATGGAACCGGTTTGGATTTTCTCGACCCGACTAGACCGGTAAATTTTAAAATCTGCGCTGGTCGACAGTATTTTTTTACAGAAGTTTTTTGTTCACTGTTCAATGCATCTAATAAAAAATTTTTAAAGGGGGGGCATGGATGAGGGGTTAAAATTTGTGACTCCGGACGGGGGTCTCAGAAAAACCGCCAAAAATTTTTTGTTTTTTTTGCAAACACAATTTAATTTTAAGACCTTTTTAGATTAAATTTCAGTTTGGAAGACTTGTTTTGAGCAACGCAAAATGTGCACAAAATAAGCATAAAAAGAGCTGGAGGGCACAAGCTAAATTATTACAAGTTCTTTCTAATGATATTATGCGTAAGGCCAAGAAAAAAAATTTTTTTTAGCTATTGGTGACAGATTATTTGTAATTTGCCAAGCAGCAAACACTAAACTGTTATGACAGTGGCTAAAAAATATTCGAAATATAATGTGCCCCGGCAGTTTGTAGAAATGCTACTTCAGAACAAGCCATGGCTAGTTAGATTTTTAAAAAATAAGAGCAACGTCATTCTTGCCCAGTGTGGAGTGTGGTAAATTTAAGTTGAAAAAAGCTTTGCAAAGCGGCAAGATTTTAGCATATACTAAATAATCTGAAATCTGTGCCACTTCTACTCTCAAGCTGATTAAAATGATGCTAAAATGCCAAGTAGCATAGGCCTCTTCCACATTCATGCTTTATTATAATCTGTTTACGCGATTTTAACAAATATTTTGCACTTCTTTGCTTTGTGCCGTGGCCCAAAAGCCGTGGCACAATGCCCCCCCCCTAAATACGCCCCTGGATGTGCATGTCATAATGGTCACAGTATATTAGTCACAGTTTGAAACCCAAAAGGCGTGGTTTGGTAATACTATTTTTTTATAAAAAGCTTTATGTATGCTAGAATATTTATATGGATATTTCAGTTGGTGCTTAGATGTCTTTTAGTTGCAAGATAGGAAAATTCACCGGTGTTTCAATCGGCTTGACCGGCCGGTTGAAGAATCTCGACCCGACCGGTAACCCGACCAGGCGGTCGATCGTACCGGTTTCCGTCTCTGCGCTGCCTTCTCGTTTATGCCACTTTTCGCATTCACATTCTCGCTTTGTATAAACGGGCCTTAAACATCTAGAAATTTCATCATTTTGCTCCGGTAGTGTGCATCTTTTACCCCTGTTGAGAAAGTAGATCAACTCTTCTACACCAAGAAAATATAGTTTTTAAGATTAAAATTAACCTTACCTCAGCGAAAAATATAAACACCTCCTTCAAGGAGAATTCTTTATATTACGCAAAATCACCAGAAATTGAGAAGGAAATATTGGCGATTGAGAAAGATTTATTCAGGATTCCGAAAATATAGGTGAAACAATGCGTCTTTTGAACGCTCTGAATGTTTGTGGAGACTAGACTATGTAACAAAAGTCCAACGCGCGTTTAAGTGTCCATTACAGACAGGAATTATAATAAAGATTCCCTATGATTTGACTTTGGTTAAGAAGGTTGTTGTTTTTTGTTGTTTTGTTTTAATTTTCCAACTCGTAATGTGCAGTCATTGAAGTATAGTGTGGACGCTGTCCATATCTTTCACTTTTCATAAGGTAAAGATAAAATCAGAGTCGGGCTTTTGTCCGGGATCCAAAAATTGAAATTAGATATTTTTACTGCCAAAAAGACGGAGAAAATTTTTCGCTGTTCAGCAATAAACTTCTTTTACCCTGTCACAAATTTTTGTTTTATTTAATTTTTTAGCTCGTAAATGTTGACACAAACAACTTGGAAGTTTGTAACGTAGCACCACGTGAATAATTGAAAACGATTATTATATGTGACGTGCCATCTTAGTTGCAAACGCTTCTTGTTAAGTATGTTCGGTTTCAGCATCTGGATTTTAACTATACAAGTTTGAGTTTCTCCATTAGCATAGTAAGCAGTTCACCCGTTCACAAAGACATTTATTATTAACGCTTTGGGCTCCAAATTTAAATGAAGTAGCACACAGATAATTATCATTGTCGAAGCATGCAGCTGTAATCAAATTATCGAAATTCAATTACAACTATTTATTGTCTTAAGGAAGTTCTACTAACCTTTTTAAGGGTTGCGTGATACGCAAAAAACAAAAGAATAAATAACTAAACTGTCAAAGGGCACCGAATTGGCGCAGAAAAGGTCTGCGCTGAAAAGTGCCAATGCTGAAACAATCTGTGGGGCCGAAAAGACGTTATCCCGCTCTATTTTGTAAGATTTTTGTGGAGTAAGGTATTCAAAAATGTAGCTCTTCACACTATAATGCGGTATGTGGGATGAGAATGAATGAAGGCGAAGTACATTATTTTGTTTGAATATTCGTTAGGAAATAAAGTGCCTTATCTTCGTCATAATGCCAACGGCTCGAGAAACAATAGCGGTAGTTCTAACTTTATTGATATGATTGCCAAAAAGGAGTTAATTATCTACATTTATGCCCTAGTATTCTATGCTTTTTTCTACTTTTAAAATAGACGAATCTAGTGGGATTAGTGCATCAGATAATGATTTGTTTAAGTATGGCAAAACAATAAGTAAGTGGGATTTGATCAGATGTATTTGTTAATTGATTAGTTTTGGCCCATCTGGAAACATTGGCTAAATCTTGATTTATGTTTTTGTTTTAACTCGGCAAATGGTGAGTTACTGAGAGTTAGACATGTGTCAACCGAAAATAATCTAGGGAGGCTATTAGTGGCATTAGAATGACCATTAATGTATAGAAGAAAAAGAAGTGGCTCTAGTTGAGAGCCTTGAGGCACTCCTAATACGATATGCTTTAACGAAGAGTTAATATCATCTGAAGTAACGTATTATTGTCGACTTGAAAGATAGGAATCAATTAGCTTATGTGCTTTTTCTCTAAATTCGTAGTGATCAAGCTTAATTAATAGTCTTTCGTGACAGATCGTATCGAAAGCCTTAGTTAAATCAAGTGTTACCAGCTCTATGAAATGTTTCTTGTCAATATTATGCTAGGCAGTTGTTATAATGTCCAAAATTGCAATTGTTTTGTAGCTAACCCCATTGATTTTGCTTGCAGTTTTCTTTGAAACAATTTCTTGGCGGTTGTCATAGAGAGGCTATATTTTTTGTCATCAGTTTGGGGTGATGAGGTTGTTAGGTCCAAAGCTCTTTGTGCCAGCATAAGCAAGCTTCTTTGCAGTCTAAGTGTAGTAAGCTGGGCGTATGCTGGGATTAAGGTAGACGAAAGTCATCCAGTTGCAATACGCAAAACATCGTAGATGAGATATGATTGATGAGGTGATTGTGAACACTGCAAAACCATGCAGGTGCACACTGCACAGTAAAATGAATACTGGTAGAATTTTTCATAGTAATTAAGTTTGGCATTATTTTTTGAAGCACGAAAACGTTATCACAGATCGCAAAGTAATAACAAGCGATTTAGATAACACCAACAATTGTCAATGCATCTAAGGGGATGTATTAGCATTCAATCAATTATGGTGGTAACATCCTCAAAAGGTCAAATTAAACTATATCTTAGAAAGGAACAAAGTTTTCATTTTATCCAGATAGTAACACCAAATTCCGTACCATGGGCATAGGCGTAGCCAGGGGTTGTTCAGGAGGCCCGCCCCCCCAATTGAAATGCCACCAATCATAAAAATGTGAAAAAAAACAACTAATTGTATCTTCAGTTTCTTTCAGCATTTTTCGCGTACAACAATAGTTATGTAACAGTAATATTGACGACCAAGGGGGTCCGGGCCTCCTCAATTCAATTTTTGCCAACTAATTTTTATGTGAAATTCGGGTGAAAGTTAGGGTTTTTGTCCTAAAAGTTGCTACCTCAGGCCCTCATGTAACCTTTAATGAACGTAATACAATAACCTGGAGCAGATTTACCATATAGCACAGTGCCAGGGGCCCCGCTCTCAGACGGTAAGACTTTTTTTCTAGTCTTCATTTATATTTAGCAAGAAGATTTTACAAAAAATCTCCGAAGTGCCAGGGGCCCCACGCAATGTAAATCCAGCCCGATCAATAACATGGTTAGTACGCGTAACCATCTACTGTATCATTTTTCAATAACAATTTACCTCCACCTTAGGCGTAGCCTGGGGGGTCCATGGGGCCTGCACCCAGGGCCTGCGAGAGGTTACATTGTTACATGAGAAGTTACATTTCAGGGGTTACATCGTACCCGGCCCTGGGCCTAGAGGGCCCGGAAGAGTTCAGGTTTCTGCGTTAAGTTTTGGTATCGCACCATAGCATCGTAATCAAACTTGCCTGCAGCAAAAATATCAGTCAGCCTATTCAGTACTGGTAGTTGGTCGCTATTTTTGCTACACAGCCTTTAGGGCATCCAATAGTGGCCGATTTAATTAAAAAAAGAGGAAAATGTATCAAAAGCCATACACTTGCTGCGAAATAAAGTTTTGTTACATTTCTCTTACTTGAGAGCCCTAATTGTACGGTATAACAATGTACGAAGGCCCGCATTTCCAGAGATCCAAAAGCATTTCAACCTCAGAGAGCGGAGTCAAAGTTGACATACTATACTACTATCATTAAGTAACTCACTCTATCTGTATGAGTTTAATAGGTATTTGGGTTTATGAAGTCTATGGCTGTAAAACTTTTATCATTAAAATATTTGGAGTTGCAGTATTAAAGTCATATTGTATAATATTGTGTCAATGTCACCATTTCCCACTTCACATACTTTCTTTCATGTATATCACGTTTTCTGCTTGTCAATTTAAGCAAGTTTGGTGCTAAGATGTTGATCAAATGCTGTATTTTACCCTCAAGAAACATAAAAAGTGCTAAAGCTACCGGGGCTCTGCCCCGGACCCCGCTGGAGGAGCACTGGATTTAAACCAATTTTATGTCTAAGTGTGTTTTTCATAGGTCCAAACTGCGTGCAAATATCATTATCCCCTTACTTTCAAATGAAGATCTATACCCATTGGCCAAAAAAATGATTTAACGGGCATGGGCCTTGATAAGGCTTGGGGGGCCCAATAAGATTTGGGGGCCTGGTATATTCACCTTCCTACCCATAGGCGTTGGAGGTGGGGGGGGCACTGGCCCCCCCGGTTGGTGTAAGGTGTCCAAATTTTGGGCAATTTCATATATTCTACGATATCTTTGCATCACAAAAAGTTTCTCTTTCAAAAATTTGGATGACGCCATTGCATGTGATTTGTGGTTTGCCCCCCCCCCCTAATCAAAAATCTTGGCCACGCCTAAGACCTTGGGTAATGCATACAAAAACATAAATTGGGATCTAGCGAAGTTAAAGCTTGTTAAATTTTGGAGGAGCCAATTTCATCATTATTACGCCAATTGTATCTATCTTTATGTCTGCCTTTGCAACACTGAATTTATGAAAGTGGAAGATATAGTCAAATTCATTTCTTTTGTTTCAGATCGCGCTTTCCTTGTTTTCAAGCCTTCTCTCGTCACAGCTTCTTGCATTGCTGCTGCTCGTATTTGCCTTCGCATCGCCCCCACGTGGACTACTGAGCTGCAGCAGACCACCCACTTTTTCTGGCACCAGCTTATCCCTTGCATTGAAATTCTGTTAAGGTACGTCTCGCAGTAATTGTGACGTTGCGTGCGCCCATAATTTTGGACATAGCATGGGAATAAATGAAAGCGTCATGTACGCAAATTTTAGGGACCCTAGGTCACGTGATCGTTATGTGGAAAACCAAAACGCGGCAATTTTTGTGTCGAAAGTGGTTTCAGATCAGTTACGCGATTGTTTCAAAAACAGTTACGCACAGTAGCCTACCCAGGAGGCGGGGCTACTGCCCCCCCCCCCCCCCCCCATTTACATGTCGATCAAAATGCAAAATAAGAAAAACACTACGTATTTAGCACTTTTGCGACTGTTTTATGCACTGGAGTGGACTAAATAGTGATTTAAAACATCTTTTGAAACATATATTTAGGGGAGGGGGCTAATTTGTTAAAAATAAAACTAACTAACAAATGAAAACTTTGAAAAATGGTCAAACATAAGCAATCAAATTTGATCGCAAGTGTAAAAATGCTAAACATAGGTGTCATCAACAAATATACTAAAGAATAGGAGGGGGGCTATTTAGTATTAGTTAATTACCAACCATTTCTCCCAAATATCTTTTCATTAGCCCTCCCCCAATTATTTTTCTCTGTAAACTGTATACGAAATAGATTACTCCGTGTGAGTTTTATTGAACTATTTGATTTTATAATTTATCAGCATCTAAATAAGAGAACTAACATTTTACCGTTAGCCACCTCCCAAATAGGCCATTTATGCAACCAGTTTAATCATGCTTGCACTGCCAATTTCTAAGCCACGTTTTAAAAGCATTATTTTTATTATCAAAATAGCCCTAAAATGAAGTTATTTTTGCAAAAAAATGCAAAATTTTCAAGCGCGGGGGGCTCCGCCCCCAGACCCCCAAAACAGCCCCCCCATTGCGAATTTCTGGTTGTGCAACTTTTTTCAGATCCCGAGTTCTTCTTCTTGAAAGCTCCTCCACTCTTCTCAATCTAGATTTGATCCTCCGAGCAGTTCCACCACAACTTCATAATTGTAGTTGTAGCATTTGCAGTAATTTGCCCAAGTTTGCATAGCAAAAACAACGTAACAGTTACGCAAATTGGTTCACATCCCGATTTCTTCCTCTTGAAAGCTTCTCCACTCTCTTTTCAATCCAGATTTGATCCTATGAATAGTTCTACCGCAACTTCATCGTAGTGGTAGTAATGCTTCCGACAATTTATAAAAATTTTAATTGGAAAAGCACTTGAAACAAGCTATTCGAAATGCATGTTATTCAAGTCATCTTCCTCCTCAATCCTCCACAACCACTTCTGCTTTATCCTCCATGTGATGCGGTTTAGACCGAGTCAATTTTTGCCAAACATTTTCCACATCGTATTTACCGTTAGCGCGATTTGCACGATCTAGGCTTGGCACGCAAAAAAGATTCAACTAAATGTTTTCGTAACCTTCCTCTTGCTCCTTCTTATCCCGCATCCACTCCTGGACTACCGTCAAAAAAATTTTGATTAATTAAATGAACTAAAGTACATGCACATTGTGTAAGATAATTTTTTACAATAATTTAAAAAAAAAATTTTTGGTAGGAGGAGTTTCTTTTACTCCTCCAGAAGTTTAGGATCTTCTCTGACTTTCTTCCAGATATCGATTCGCAATTTGAGGATTCTACGAATGCTGTATTGCTACTAGCAACCTTTTTTAGTTAACAGTTTTATAAAAATTGTCATACTCTGGAAAATCTATGCCTTTCTATTCTAATGTTGAAAGTTTTTTCTTCCTACCTCAATTCATTTGCTTCTGATATGAATTCAAAAAAAGACAGAAACTTCAATATTGTTGTAACATTTTTCGCAACCCCTTTTAAAACTAATCTTTTCATATTTTTGAGATATTTGTATTTGCATCCAATGAAAAACTGGGATTTTAAAATCTTGCAGACATCAATTACTCCTGGAAATAATGTCGTGAACTTAAAGTGGCAATATAAGGCCACGCCGGTTGGAAGCCACTTTGTAAAGTGGCAATATAGTGACACGCCGTATTGAAAGAGTTAAATGTATAACCCAGGAGAAATTCTAGGTTTTAGTCCTAAAACTTGCTACCTCTGGCCTTCATCTAACCTTTTTATAAACTTCATGCAATAACATGATTAGTAACCATCTTTAATGACAACTTCTAATAACAATTATTCACCTCCACCTCGCCAGTTTTTACAAGACAAAATATTTTTTAAAAATAGCTCTGGCAAAAGTAAGAATTGGCAAATTATTGAATTTGAATTAAGGACCCCTGGTCGTACTTGTAACCCTAAAACTGGTTATTTTTAAGACAAAACAAAGATCTCAAAGGCAAATCTTCGAGTGAATTGTTACTTTCTGCTAAAAATATTGCAGAAGGCAGTGTACCTTGCTTCCTTCACCTAGACCAAGTCAATTACAAAATTTATCCAAAAAATGCTAGGCTTTAAACGTGAATTTTAAGCAACAGGAAGACTGAACAATTTGATTTTTTCAATTGGCTTTCAAATCTTAAAAATTTAGTTCTTTCAAATGGTCCAAAAAATATGCAAAATGTGATCCAAATGGCATTGAAATAGCAATTTTTTTTCAAAAAATTACAAAACTTTCAAACAATCACCCATAGCCTCCGGCGGCTGGGGGCCCAGCTCCAGACCCCCGTCTGTGATACGTTTGAGTTTCATTAGTTTCTTCATCGCGCCTCCACAATTTAACACATATTTTAAAAATATTCCCTTTGGTTCAAGTTCTCCCTCTCTAGCAACATCCTGTTTACGCACCAACCTAGGCCCCAGGTTTCTGATCTTTCATTCTAAGGTATTTTTGACCCAAAAAAAGTCCTTTCTTTTAAAAATTTATGATAACGTCATATTGCGAGTGATTTGCGGATTCCTCCCCAATAAAAAATCCTGGCTACGCCTGTGACAGAATTCAAGAAATATTTAGGTTTGGTTATTTTTCTTTTCAATTTTCAACCAAACAAAAAAGCAATGCTGTCCTCGAGCCGAGGGCAGGACATTTTCGAGGACTTGATGGGTTCGAGGCCAAGGACTTCATAATGTGTCCTTAAGGCCAAGGATTGTTTGAGGCCATATTTTGGATAAAAATCTGACACAAGAGAAGAAAGAAGAAATTCGAACGACTTTGTATTTGGGGATTAGTAAAATAATATAGCCACAACAGTGCCTCTTTTAAGCTTTTGCGTTAAGGGGGGCAAATTCCTATAGGTAACCTAGGGCAAAGCCCCCCAGACCCCCCTTTCAGAGTTCTTCGCGATTAGACTGTAATTTTTAATTAAGAAAAGTGTTTACGGTGCGTATTAGACAGTGAGTATTAGTTAGACATTTTGCCATTAGTCGTTTTCTTGAACCAGGAAGTTTCTTCGTGTATGTTGACAATACTCTACTACCTCCTGCTTTCAGCACTATTCATCCAATATTCATCCTAAATCCCCGATACATTGAAAAACTAGGCTGAGAGAAATCATTTTCTCTTGCACAGTTACCATCTTCACTTTCATCTTCTTCAACATCAGTTTGGTTTTCTGGAGTGACATGATCCTCGGCCTCATTCTCTTCTTCACCCAAATCATTTTGTTCGCTTTCAGCGCTCGTTTGATCCCGCACTTGCAAGGCTCGCTCTATTATCGCTGCGCTTTCCACGTTGGCTGCTGCTGATCTGGAATTGCTAGCATTTGTAGCTTCTACAGCAGGTTTGTTGGAAAAGCTTTCAATCTTTCGAAACTTAGCAGCCTTTGGTTTATCTTTGAAAGACATTTTTATATTCTACACTACAGTTCTATATCAAAATCTAAAATTTTGCAATCATTGCTGCAGTTCTTATTGGCATAAATTATTGGTATAGCAATAGATTTACCGTATTCGAGTTGACAGAATCCCTGACATTCACATCGATCAAAATGCTATAGCCTTTAGTCCACAAAACGGGTGAAGACCTTTTTTTCGAAAACACTTTTCCGAGACTAAATTTTAGGTGCTATTGCACTGCCCCGATTTTACTCCGAATACGCGGTAAAGATCTTATTTTTGGAGATCACATTCCCGAGAGTAAATTTCATTTTGAAGGTCAAAATTCCTGACATTTAGACACTTTTTAGCTTTTCTCCCTGACTCTAATTTGTAGAAACTCGCTTTTCACTCGATCAGTAAGTTTACTACTCTAAGCCTGAAGTTAATGAAAGTTAAAAACATTCAGTTAAGATACCGAGTAAAGGCACTATGACATCACAAGAGTAAAACTATTACAATGAAGAGCTATATAGACCTACAATCACAAGCGTGAATAGTGGTGCTACAAATTTTTCCACTAAAATTACGGACATGTCATGAAAATTTCTGACGTACGGCAACCCTTACATAAAACTAATAAAGTTCTGAACTAATGATGCACTGCATAAAAAAGTAATAACTTTCAAAGACTCCATTTAATTTCGCTGTTTGTCTTATGCTCACCAACTATTTAAAGACGTATAGCAAAATTATCCCACATCCAATAGTAATAGCAACAGTAAACCAATTCCAGAAAGAAAAAAAAAAAAAAATTAAAGCTCAAGTTTATTATACAGGCAAGTTTATCATCAAAGTTTATTATTCAGGCATATCAAAGTGAAAAGGCGCTAATTAAAACAAAGGGCTTCATATCTGTTATCGCTCCGGATACCAGTACCGAAACTTTCTGTGACATTAGTTCACCTCCACGCGACCTTCGACTTGCAAGCTCCTGGCTACGCCAAACGAACCATGATACAGACATACAATGCCCCTTGCGACCCTATGCGCATGACCGACCCTATGCAGTTTTTTTGTGATATGATGTCACTTGTTGCAGTTTTTTTTCTTGTGATATGATGTCACTTGGTAAATAAATAAATATGATGATGATGATATGCACATGATAAATAGAAGCGGGAATGTAGGACAATATCATATCACGATACATAGCTACGTACTATAATCGAAAGCAAGCATTCAGGCAATAAATCCATTTGGCATTTAGAGTGCCTGAAAGCCGCAGTTTCGCTTATATTTAGGAAAAAATATCTTAAAATTAAAAAAAAAGCTCTTAACGAAAAGTGCATTGCAACTGCTTTCAAAACAATTGCCCAAGCCCAACATGGGCAATTTTTTATTTTAGGGGGGGCAAAAGGCTTTTCCCCCCCTAAAAGCCCTTAAAAGAGGCCCTGAGCCACAAGCTTATCGGGCATATACGAAATCAGTCGTAAATTATATACTACTATATTTTATTTACTAAAATCGATTTCATCTGTTAGGTCTAAAAACAATCAGCGTATACTTTTTAACCAAAATCATCATAAAACCTAAACGGAATATTGCAGCAATCAAATTGGAAATATCATCAAACGGACTCCAATAAACAGCGAAATCAACGAAAATATAATTCTGCTTTAATATATTAAAAACCTTGTTATATCTAAACCACCACACCATCAGGAAAGAAAACTATACAAAAAAGTTGTTGAAAATATATAAAATGCATTACTAAGCAACCAAAACAGTAAACATATCTCCAAAACCTTAAAATGCAGAAAAAATTCTTTTTTTTTTAAATAGGTGGAATTTGAAAAGAATACATTACAAAACTTACTTTGGTCGGCAAATCCATAGGTAGGAAAAAATCGACCTTAAATACCAATTTCTGCTAAATATACTGCTCAAAGTTTGATGAGATGGCTAACCTAAGAGAAATAGGCCTTGGCTTTTTTAGGTTTAAGATTGAAAACCCGCTCAACTAAATCAAGGACTAGTGTTACATAGCAAAGCAAAGAATATAACGCGGCCTCTCCATTTAACTCCTAAAAAGACAACCTGACTCTTATTATTACGGCCAAGGACGTCCTCGAAGATTCCATCTCTGATTATTCCAATCAATTTTAAAAAGCTGGAAGTATGAGAGCGTATGACTCTGATGAGGGCGCGCTGTCAAGGCTTTGAGATTTTGAATAAATTTTCAATACAAATTGCTCAATTTTACAATATTTTTGTACAAATTGCTGCTTCAAGACAGTATCTTTCAGCAAAAAGTGTGTTACCGCTGTTACTCGCATTATCTTACCAGTTGCCTTTTTTTTTTGATTCACTCTTTTATTCTCACAAAATGGAATTCACCCTGGGTTGGTATGAAAGTACGGTATGCAAAAAAACGTACCGTACCAAGATATGGTATGTCGGTATGGTACGGTGGTATGGTGCGGTTAAAGGTGCGAGGTACGTAGTACGCAATTTCTGAACATACCGTACCACACTGCTATCTTTGATCATCATAACAGACATGTGGTGCAATTCATGAGGTAGTGATTTGTTTTTCGACTTTATACAAGAAATAACTTTCTTATTGATTGGCAGGGTTACCTGTATTCCATCTTAAAAAAATTGTCTAGAAGTTTTTCTTTCTTAACGATCAGCTGTCAAGCGACGACGGTCACGTGACTTCAGAGCATCTTTTCATGTTTTGGAATTCAATACAAGAAAATTCAAGCTAAAGCACTAAACATGCAAACTTGTTGATAAAAAACTAACCCTTGATTAATCATTTAGTTTAAAAATTTTTACGTTTAACGAAAGATAAAGAATGTGCTCGTAGTTCGATAATTATTTTATTTAACGGCAACACTAATTGTAAAGAAAAACTATTTAAGCGCATAATTTTAAAATATTCTTCCGCGCTCGATTAAAAGCGGTATATCTAAGAAACGGCTCTGGGTTGCAACTGAAGACATTTCGATCTTAAATCAGGCATTAAAAATCTATTTATAAAAAGTTTTTCAGCAGGTACCTCGATGGGCATCACGAGATCTCTTCTAGACGTTTTTTCTGCTACCGTAACAATGCCTATCACATTTTGACTAAACTTTCTCAAAATTACTTTAGGTAAAACAAGAAACTGAGGAGAGCATTATTTTTTTGTGGTTGTGCAGATTACGGATCGATGAAAAAGCGATACTTCGCATGGTCAAGAAACAATCAATTAAAAGCGGACAAAACGTCATACACTACTGTGTAAATCCACCTTAAGACTTGCAAATAAACCCCAAAAACGTGCTCTGTGTCCGTGTGATTAGACACTACATGGAAAGCCGTCTTCATTAAGCCGCATTTACGCGGGCGACTTTTTTGCGTGCGATTTTTTGATAAAAATGGATCTGGCAAAGTTGCGTTTACTTAACGGCGGTTTTGATCATGATGATTGGGACCTTAGTGATGGAAGTAATTGTCTTAAGTTGGTTTCATACCAATATTGTTATAATTGAAAACTTTAGAAGAAAATTGGTGCTGCGATAAAAAATCGCAGTGAGATTAGTTCCGATTTTGTTTTAAAAAGGTTTAGAATATCACTATCGGAATGGAAACAACTTGAGACAGTCATTTTCAGCAGTAAGATAACTTTCATCACAATGAGAACCATTATTGAAAAGATGCAACTTTGCTACATCCATTTTTATCAAAAAATCGCACGCAAAAAAGTCGCCCGTGTAAATGCGGCTTCAGCGTCATAGCGACGTTGCTAGTAGATTGCTGCTGGCACTCTCGCTTCACTGTGTTTTGATGTTATAGGTTGTACGATGAAGATAGAAAAGCGACGCATCACAAACGAGATCGCGACAGCGCTGGGGGCGGATCTGTGCAGTTTCCTGAGGCCCCCATTTCACCCGGTGAACCCCACTTTGACAATCGGCATTCGCGCTCTCTGGTCGAATACCTGGTGTGATACTGCGTTCCACCTTACCAATTTCCGCTACAGAGCGAAATTGTGACGTTACCAGCACTTGAGCTTCCTAAGAATCTTGTGCTTGTAAAAACGTTTCGCTTTTCCACACCTCTCCCGAGCTTGCCGGTTTTTGTTTCGAGTATGTGCACTCTTGTGTTGTAGTGGCGCAATATTGTTCTATTGCTTTTTGTTTTTTTGCCGATTCTGTTCGATCATAAAGGAACAGACAGGGAGCTATTATGCAATGCAGCAACTGTTTGTGGGTGTTTCTTTCGTTCACTGTGATTGACTTCTTTCTCGTGCAGGTTTCTGCAGTGTTATTACACCATCTTATTCGGATGCTGTGTGTGTGATCAAATTGCATATCGAACCGGTGTGAATTGCTTGTACGTCATAGGTGGTTAGCAGAGATGTACACGGAGTCGGATTCCGGATTGAGAATTTCCGGATTTTGCAAAATTTTCCGGTTTTAGGATTTTAAATGTGCTGTACTTCCGGATCCGGATTTTTTGGATGTTGCATTTTTGCGTGAAAAAAAAATTAGCAAATGAAAAATCCTTGTCAAAAATAACAAAAATGCAAGGCTGCTTTTCAAAAATGTTATCAGAACCAGTTCCGATTTTTTGATAATTACACAGCAATTAGTGGGGTAGGCCTAATTAAATGAAAGAAGTTACAGGAACCTCACCAGTTGGCTTTGCAAGTCTAGTTTCTCGGTAACAAAGCGTCCTATTAAAAGATTAATTTGAGATAAGTCATTAGTCAGTATCAGCTGTTAGCGTTCAGGTATTAGTGGTAACACTATTACTAGTAGGCTACGGTACCTATCGTACACTTGGGGTCTTCATCTGCGATGTGTGTTTAACATGATTGTGTCATTAGCACATGATTCGTAATGAGTACCGTGACATGTTTTGTAGAAAAGATAAAGTTACCTTTTAAATCTGATATAGTGCGGTTTGGGTCAACTTCATTAGTTAACAGAGGTGGAGTCCTCGAGGACGTCCTTGGCCTCGAGGACAGATTTTGAAGTCCTTGGCCTCGAAGGTCAAGTCCTTGGCCTTGGCCTCGAGGCCTCAAGTCCTCTAAAATTGGCCTGTCCTCGGCTCGAGGACAGCACTATTTTTTGGAAAGTTAAAATTTTGTTGAGCGGTTGAAAAATTTTTTGGAAAGCGTTTTTTCGTGGAGATCGCTTGAAAAATTTTTGTGAAGACTTTTTTTTTTTTTTTTTTGGAGATCGCCTGAAAAATTTTTGTGAAGACCTTTTTTTTTTTTTGTTTTTTTTTTTTTTGGAGATCGCCTGAAAAATTTTTGTGAAGACCTTTTTTTTTTTTTTTTTTTGGAGAGCACTTGCGCTTTGTGTCCTTGGTCCTTGGCCTTGGCCTCGAGCATTCCTGTCCTTGGCCTCGAGAGTGTCTGTCCTCGGAAAGGCTGTCCTTGGCCTCGGATTTTTTTTGTGTCCTTGGCCTCGAGCCTTGTGTCCTCGACTCCACCTCTGTTAGTTAAACCCAAGCTTTTGTTAGTTAAAAATGCATTTACATTACTATCATAAGCCCTAACCTGCTAACTGAAGTCCGAACCATTGCAGCCATGGGAGTCGTATTGATAGACAAACTTGAGTGACGGTTTAGGTTGGTTTAAAACTAGAATTCTGGTTACTATTAGTGTTTGGTCATTAGGTTTACTTACCGGTGTGATTGCTGACAGCCAGTGATAGACGTTTCCCACCAATTTAGCAGCTTAACATGCAGCTAGCGCCAGCAACAAAAAAGCATAACCTAACTGATTTGTTTAGCTCAAACAAATGCTGCAACCAAAAAGAGATAAATTTGTCAGCTTTGTAATGAATCTGTTTTCCAGTTTGGTTGTGCAATTGTTTTGAATTCCCAATAACATACTGAATGACTTTGCAAATCAGGTTTGCATTGTGTAGATTAAATTTATCAATAATGTTGATGAGCCCCAGTTACTGCTATGTGCAGTACTTAAATTGTAAAATTTTGCATGTGGGGACGCTTTTGCAGCTTGACCAAACACATTTGGCAAGCGAAAGTACTTTAGGTCTTCGCCAAAAATTTAAGCGGTTTTCCGCCAAAATTAGGTAAAGAATTGGGTCTTTTTCGTTTAATCATCCAGCGCTAAAATCTCGATGGAGGACACCTAAAAAAATCTAGATAGGGGGACGCTAACTCTCGATGGGGGGACGCGTCCCCTTGTTTCCTCTACAATTTAGGTACTGGCTATATGTACTTTAAACATATCAGAATAATATGCAATATGATTATATACTGTACAAGCTTACAATTACAAGTCACAAGCATGTTAATTATATAATTCTTACAATCAGATTAGCCTGGTAACAATTTAATGAATTGCTGTAAGTGTTACGGAAATTAGTGTTTGTTTGTTTAACAGGTTTAGTGTAGGAAGCAATTTAATAGTTTAAGTGTGGATAGTGAACTACCAGTGCAGTGAAGCCTTAAAAATTAGTGTTTATAAACTGCTACCTTAGATATTATTTACATTCTTAAACTGTGAATAGAAAATTTCAAAATATTTACTATAAATTATGTGGCTTTTTTGTTTAATTTGCCTTTTATGAATAAACGAGAAAACGCTCATGCATCTGCTGCATTGTCAATATCCCAGATCTGCCAGATTTTTTATACTATAGGTATGATTTTTTTAAAGAGTTATCCCTTAGTTATTTCTTTGCGGCATTGCATTTGACCATTTTCTTAAGAATGGGGCCTTCAAAGTGCTTGCAATATTAATGTGGATAACCTGTAGCTACGGCTTCTTAAGGTTTATTAATATAATTTTATTGGGATTAATAAGGCTTTATTGTAGAATTTTACCTTTTGTTGGTCATATATATATTGCTAGGTTCTGGGTTTGTATTGATACCAAACCACTGGCACATCAAATGTGGGTAAACTAAATAAACAATGAACTGCATAGATAGTACCATATTGGTGAATACTTATTGTATACTGGTGTATATATAATTAGAGTGTTTTAGAGTTCCCTCTAACTTTTTGGCTAATCAGCTAGTGCCCAAATTTTCTTGAAACAACTGTGCCCAAAGGTCTGAAACGACATTTACGAGTATGTGTATACAATATATCGGCAGCGTGGCCGAATGGGTAAAGGCGTCGTTTTTACGACGACTCTGATCGCAGGATCATGAGTTCAACCCGCACCCTGGTCACGTTGTTGCGTCCTTGGATAAGACGCTTTACGATGATTATCTCTGCTTGGTGGCTTCGAACAAGCAGCAAATTTACGTGGGAAGAAGTCAAAACGTCAACAGGAAAGCTTAGAAAATGGTCAACTCCTAAGCGGGTGCGGATTCGTCCAAAATATAGCGCACCGTCGCTTTCTCGTGATAGGAGGATAAAGATGCACCAATCAATCAATCAATCATGTGCCTTAAATTTTGTACCAATTCGGTACTCAAGTATTTAAATGTCATATTTACACAAATTTGTGGAATTTTCTAAAGCTATGTTCATAACACCAATGTTGCCAAAAAAATATTTGCCCTTGTTCCAACAAATTGCTGATTTGCTGAAAAAAATCGGTTTAGTGGGAACACTGGAGTATCTACAAGATGATAAAATGTGTATTCATATGTTTGTATTTTCTCAAGGACAAGTTAATCTACTTAAAGTACATGACTTGTATGCTGGTATGTAGAGTATTCGAGTATCATTTTTAGTAATGGTGTAACTAATATGTTTAAACATTGGGGGACCTTTATGTTTTGATGAGTTTGCATTTCTTAATTTTTTGGATTAGGATTCGGATAGCAAAAATGAATTTCGAATAAGGTTTTGGATTCGGATGTTGATGAAAATTTCGGATTAGGATTCGGAGTCTCAAAGTGTGACTCCGTACATCTCTGGTGGTTAGCAAATGCAGTAGAATTCGCTGGGTTTATCACATTTATATTGATCATGGCAAAATTTCTTTTATGTGCATAGCAGTTTTCTTGCTTTGTCACCACTAATTTTCTTAATTCGACTTCTTTTTTTAATTCCCGTGAAGAATTTTGTTCACATAACAGCCTATCCGATATTTTTATTTTTGAACTACAGCTATTGGCCGACCACTTCTTAAAAGCAAGCAGTAATCTTTTTAGCACTTTGTTGAAACAATGAATGTATACCATGATTAAAATGTGAGGTATTTGAAGAAGAAAGAGCTCGTACTTTCCATGACTTATAGTATAGTTTATTTAGCTGTGATTCTTTTGGCCAATGTTAGATGATGCCCGTGCTCGATTTTAGCCTTACCGCTTTCAGAGGCGATTAATGGAAACGATCGACGCTCGCGTTGCGGCCATTTTCAAACTAACGAGTGCAAAGTTTCAGACTTTTGTATATTACTTGAGAACGGTTAAGTCTAGCTACGTGAAATTTTGACAGTAGTTTGAGATTAATGAGTTGTATGTTTGTAACAAGTTTCGAGGCAATTACTCCCGTGACTTTCGGTTTTAAGATCCACCCCTCCCCCCCCAAAAAAAAGTTTGGCGTAAAAAGCGGCCTCGTTCAAAAACGGTTTAAGTACGGCAAAAATATTTCGCATGATTATACCCTTAGATACCCTCTTATCCCTACCAACTCACTTTTGGCCGCGATGAGTTTTATTTTTTTAGCAAAGGTTAAGCTAGTTACCGTTTGAGGTAGCCGAAACAACGAGAGTTGATTAAATTTTTTGAAATATGTAGGAGCATAATCATGCAGACACTTTTGTGTGAGCAAAGCAATTCTAAATTTAATACGAAATTTACCTGGTAAAAAATGAAAGCTTTTCTAATATGCTAGCATACGCAAAGCAGAACCACGAAGCGCAAAAATAAATCTCACAGCAGAATATAAAACTTTTGTGAACTTGTGCAATAAATATTCCGGTAAGTTATGTAGCAAGACGTTGTTATAGTCAATATGGGGCTATATCAAAGAATTAACTAGCTGAACTTTTGGAGGTTTAGTAAGCTTAGATGCAGTTTTTATACTTTCATCTTGGGTGGGCACAGATTAATTTTACTTTCATCTTTGGAAGAGACCACCAAAAAAAAACAAAAAAGGTCTTCAACCTGGCCGTTTACCTTCTTTCGGGGCACCTTCATTGCCTGGCAGGGCGCGGCGGAATCAAAATGGTGTTGATCTCGCTTTTTGCCCACAAAGTCAGGGGTGAAGACCAAAAAAAAAGGTCTTCGGCGCGAAATCTTTGGCTCAGTTTTGGCATTCGCCCGTGTTTTTCGTCGTGGAACGTAATTTTACTAACGCTGGGGGCCCAAGCAGTATTTTGGGGGGCACAGGCCCCGAAATGCACTCCAGTGGCACAATCCTCGCTTGAAAGGGCACGACTACGAAATGCTCCCCCGGGCCTGGCTTGTACTTGAGTATTTTTAAAACGAATACTTTTTTACTTTTACCCCAAGTATTTTTTTGGTCAATACTTTGCACTTGACTTCAAGTAGTTTTTCGTTCAAGTAACAAAACCTTTACTTGATTGCACTAATTTTCGAGTACTTTTTTAGACTACTGGTTAAAGCCTAGCCTACTCACAGCTTCCAGTGGGTAATCGCGTTTCTTAGTTTGCGAAAAGTTATGCAAAATTATGACTTCTGTGATGTCACAAAATTGCCAAATGCAGGGTTGCCAATAGTACGAAGCCAAACGGATAAAATTGTACTTTTAAGAATTTGTCGAAAAAGATTTGGGGTGTTTTTCCAATTCTAATTTTAGCCAATTTTTTCTGTACGGTTAATGCATGTAATGTCTCTCTGGGCCAGTGGTTCTCAACCAGTGGCGTACGCAGGATTTTGAAAAGGGGGGGGCCAGAAACTTCAGAAAATTTGAGAGAAACATAGATCAGAATTTGAAATTGTCACACTCAAATTTCGTCCTATTTTTTGCCCAAAATCAGGTGAAGAGCAAAAAAAAAAAAGTCTTCACTCAAAATTCGTCCCATTTTTCGCCCTATTATTTCGTCCTTCACCCAAATATCAGGTGATTTCGAGCTCATAGCCTGTTGCCCAACTTGCAAAGGGGGGGGATTATGCCTCAATTTTGCTCACTTTTCTATGCAATTTTGCAATCCTGGCGACCCAAAGGGGGGGCCATAGCCCAATGGCCCCCCCCTAAATACGCCCCTGTTCTCAACCTGTAGTACGCGTACCAATAGTGATACGCAAAGGTCTTTCAGGTGGTACGCGAGTCACTTCCATTATTCTGAAACGCCTGGATTGACAGCTTTCTTGTATTTTATCCAGTTTTGTTTCTAACAAACTTTACGAAAGCTTGCAATTCTTATTGTTCCGTAATATCGCGATCTTAGTGCACATCAAAGTCCATAAGTTATACGGACTTTGGTGCACATAAAGCAGTATCATATAATGCATCACAAACCAAATAATGACCTTCGCACAAAGGAAATTATTTAGAAAAGTTAAATTTTAAAATTGACCCTGCATCATTCCCAAACAAAAGCGCGATCTGTGTACGTAAAATATAATTTCGTCTCCGTTGATCACCGCAGCAAAACTCTTCCACAGTGTGCGGTTTACATGAAAACACTCTTTAAAGCTACTATGAAGACTAGGCGCCTGCTAAAATGCCATGAAGATACGAACCACGTTGACAAAATGAACCGAGATTAGAGCTACCCCGAGTGACTGGCCGGGAATGCCAAACAGCAGAGAATAGACAACTTGCTAAATCTAGCAGAAGGGTGCAGACCTTGTAAAGCCGCTACCTATTGGCAAAAAATATGCTAGCCCATACAACAGTAAAGTTCAAAAGCGTTTTCCCCCTATTTGAAATTTATGTTTAACGTAGGCTTACTGTGTCGCGCAGCATCGCGATACGTGATTGCAGGACTAAAAGCTTTAAAGTTCGGATTCGCCATGCAACTTCGAATTTGTAGAATTGATGTCACCACTCAGCACCAGCAATCAATTAGATGTTCTGCAAGTACGCGTTGACAATTCGGGGTGCTCAAGGGTACGGTGGCGTAAAAAGGTTGAGAACCACTGCTCTAGACTTGATGGTCTCTCTGGTAATGTCTATCAATAAATGAGTACGTACGTTTCGTCCGCGAAAACACCCTTTGTAAAATTTGACATAACAGGGTTTGAAATTAACGCCTGTCCGCTTGCCCGAGGCAAGCTGAAATCACCTCGGGCAAGTTATTTTTTAGCTTTTCTTGCCCCACGGGCAAGTTCTCAAAATACAGCGTCTTAACGAACATCAACAAGATTATTTGGGGATGCAAATTAGGCCCGTTTTGGTGCAATAAAATAAAACGCAAGTAACGAAAGCTTTTGCTCTATTTCAATACTTGGTAATGATTGCAATTAACACTGCTTAATCACACGCAGTTTCGTTCGATACTCAGACGCTCTTAGCAACGTTTTGGCATAAAATGCTAAATATTTTACACAATTGCCGCGTTAACCGCTCTTTCAGATGTCACAAGTACTACCCTGCGCTGCATATAAACGACGTCAAAAATTTTGCATGTTTATATTTTGATAAAGTAATCAAAGATCTTTTTGATCCTCAACCTTACGCAAAAAAAATTCCGGCTTTCTAGCTGGTGTAGTTTCCAAGATGTTGGCGATGAAAATGCGTTTGAGGCTCAAGGGCAACGTCAACAAACATTTTTGTCAACGTGAAAATTGAAATTATTACAACCAAAAAATCAATTTTTGCATTAAGCGTGATTAAAAAAAGTTACTTATGACATCACATTTACGTAAGTTACCAATTAAACACAAAAACTTCATTCTAGAAGATACGCGAATTTTGCAAATTCAGTGTTTTTTTGCCAAAACTAAGTACATTTGCGAATTTTTTCAAAGTGAAACAAACTCAAAACTTTATGTGCCTATACGTTTTGAGCAAGTTGGGATTTCCTCGGGCAAGTAAACATTTGATGTCACTTGCCCATCGGCAAGTTGATAAAAAAATTAATTTCGACCCCTGAAAACAGTGACGATATATTAGGTAAAGACCTTTTTTTTGGTCTTAATCTGAATTTGGACAAAAAATTGCCACAATTTCAACTGAGGACTTTTTTTTCTGGTCATCAACTGAATTTGGATAGAAAAATCGTTTTATTTCCAGATGTAGAATTTTTTTGTTTTTCTTTGACCATCGCTCCCGGAACAGCCCCTCGACCCAATTGCAAATTACTGGCTACGCCCTTGTTACGCCTTGCTAATTGTTTTATGCTTATTTCGTATGTTTTGCACTGCCGTTTTTTAAATAAAAATTTGAATAAAAATACCCTCAAATTTGAGTTATTTATTTAACATATACATGAAACTGTGAGGGAAAACACGTATTCCACAAAAAGGGAATTATTTTCAATTCTGAATGAAATCCAAAATATTATGACTCGAGTCATTGGGACGAAATTCGGGTCGAGTCATTCACGTAAACGTGATTCGAGTCAAACCCGAATCATTTCTCCCTCCCAAAAATCACTCGAGACGAGTACAAGTCATCAAAAAATGCGAATGAAGTCATTGCCGACCCAAGCTGTTCCATGTCCTGCATTGAGATGACTTTGCAAAATTTCCTGCCGATAGATCAACGCGATGTTTGATCATCAAACATCGCGTTGCTTATTCTGCTAGAAATTTTGCAAAGCCATTGTTTTCTAATTTTGAAGCGCAGTCACGAAATTTTGAAACTTAGGGTTGCCAATGGTTCGGAATCAAACAGATTAAATCCATTTTCGCAGATAAAGGAAAAGTAGAATAAGTTATCATTCTGTATTAGCGGCGTAGCGTGACATTTTAGATAAAGGCATGCAATTGTGATGACATCATGAGCTTTGATGACGTCATTGGTTATTAGGAAGTAAAATAAAAAAGCAACTTTCACCGGTAAATGTCTAGTATTGCAACTAGGCCTCCTCTCCCTAGTACAGATTAGTGTGTACATTTACTGTCCAAGTACATGTCTTTCTTGTGTTACTACCAGGCGCGTAGCCAGAAATTCGCAATGGGGGGGCTGTTTTGAGGGTCTGGGGGCCTAGCCCCCAGCTGCCAGAGGCCAATGGGGGTCTGGGGGCAAAGCCCCCAGCCGCCAAAGGCAAGGGGTCTGGGGGCAGAGCCCCCAGCGCTCAAAAATTTTGCATTTTTTGCAAATATAACTTCATTTTAGGGCTATTTTAATTAAAAAATAATGCTTTTAAAACGTGGCTTAGAAATTGGCAGTGCAAACAAGATTAAACTGGTGGCATAAATGGCCTATTTGGGAGGTGGCTATTGGTAAAATGTTAGTTCTCTAGTTTAGATGCTGTTAAATTATAAAATCAAATAGTTCAATAAAACTCACGCGGAGTAATCTATTTCGTATACAGTTTATAGAGAAAAATAATTGGGGGGGCTAATGAAAAGAGATTTGGGAGAAATGATTGGTAATTACCTAATACTGAATTAGCCCCCCCCCCCTATTCCTTAGTTTATAGTATATTTGTTGATGGCACCTATGTTTAGCATTTTTACGCTTGCGATCAAATTTAATTGCTTATGTTTGACCATTTTTCAAAGCTTTTATTTATTAGTTTTATTTTTGAAAAATTAGCCCCCCCCCCCTGAATATATGTTTCAAAAGGTGTTTTAAATCACTATTTAGTCCATTTCAGTGCATAAAACAGCCTCAAAAGTGCTAAAAACGTAGTGTTTTTCCCATTCTGCATTTTGGTCGACATGCCAATGGGAGGGACTGTAGCCCCCCCTAGATACGCTACTGGTTACTCCAGACAGTGACAGGTCAGGCAGTTTTATATGTGCCAGTACCATACTAGCTAACGCTAACGGTAAAGTAGGCTTAATAACATAGAGGTAAAAACATTAATTGTAGAACTAAGCTGAGCCAACTAGCTGAATAGCAAATACATAGCCTGCTTTTATAGCGTATTTTCCTCATGTCATCGTGGCCTGGCAAAGGCAACAGCTAGCAATGCTATACAATATTAACATATTAAGGTTGGTGGGCTCAAGGCTAGTCCAATGCATAAATGGTTAGTCCTGCTCTTGTTTACTTTGTTTAACAACCAGTAAAACACAAACAAAGCAGCTAAACCACATAACGGTAATTTATTGATCGTCTCAAAAACTCTTTGCTCACCTAATGCAAACTCTACAAATAGCCTAGGCCTACTAAGTACCAACTGAACCAACTGCTGGTAATTCCCTGTTTAAATGGATTTCACGTCTTGCTTTCACTCTTATAGCTCAACATTTAGCCTAAATAGTGCGAACAGTACCAAATCAAAAACTCATTGACTTACAGCAGCGTAGCCAGGGGGGGGGGGCGGAGGGAGCTATAGCCCCCCCATTGGCCTGTCAACCAAAATGCAGAATAAGAAAAATACCACGTTTTTGGCTCTTTTGAGACTGTTTTTTGCGCTGGAATGGACTGAAAAGTGTTTTAAAGTATCTTTTTAAACATATATTCACGGGGGGGGGAGCTACTTTGTCAAAAGTTTATATCACAAATTAATGAAAACTTTGAAAAATGACCAAAATCAAACAATCAAATTTCATTGCTAATGTAAAAACGTCAAACATAAACTTTATCAACAAATATATTATAAAATCAGGAATAAGTAGGGGGGCTATTCAGTGTTAGTTAATTATCAATCACTTCTCTCAAATATCTTTCCATTAGCCCCCCCCCCCCCCCAATTATTTTTCTTTATAAAATATAGACGAAATAGACAACTCCATGTGAGTTTTATTGAATAATTACCAGCATGTAAACAAGAGAACTACAATGTTATCATTAGCCACCTCACATATAGCCCATTAAAGGGGCCCTGCATTTGAAATAGGCTATTATTTAAATAATCTGGAATATTTTTCTGAACACGTTATCGAAAGTTTCGTCCAGAAATTCCTCACCGTTCTTGAGATATCCTCTAAAATCCGCTAATACTCAGCTAATCCGTGACGTCACTTGCCCGAGTTTGGCTGAGTTTGTATGGGCTGTGTAAGGTATAGAGTAGACAGTTTTGAATAAAATAGGGTATAATTCACTTAATTTAGACAAGGATAAACATTCAAAACTGTTGCCTACCTACTCTATACCTTACACAGCCCATACAAACTCAGCCAAACTCGGGCAAGTGACGTCACGGATTAGCTGAGTATTAGCGGATTTTAGAGGATATCTCAAGAACGGTGAGGAATTTCTGGACGAAACTTTCGATAACGTGTTCAGAAAAATATTCCGGATTATTTAAATAATAGCCTATTTCAAATGCAGAGCCCCTTTAATGCAACCGGTTGAATCATGTTGTGCTGCCAATTTCTATGCTACGTTTTAAAAGCATTATTTTTTATTACAATAGCCCTAAAATTAAGTTATTTTTGCAAAAAAATGCAAAATTTTCAAGCGCTGGGGGATCTGCTCCCAGACCCCCGTGCCTCCGGCGGCCCCAGACCCTCAGCCTTCAGACCGCCAAAATAGCCCCCTCCCCAATGGCGAATTTCTGGCTACGCGCCTGCTGACTTGCATTACCCAATGCCATTATCTACCGGCTATCATTGTTTGGTTTCGCCCCTAAGTTATTCGCTTTTAGCGTATCGCTAAATTACACAAAATAGATGGCAACGCGCATACAATATTTGAAATTGCATGCTTTGGTGCATAGCTTGTGGCCGGTTTTAAGCTAATTTACTGATACAAATCTAAAGTCAAAATAGAGACTATATTTTACAAAAGCAAGAAACCAGACATATAAAAGAACTTTTGCAGCAAACAATGCGCCACCCAAAGTTTTCAAACCTATATAATTTTGTTCTTAATGGTATCGAAACATAGCGATCTCTTGAGCCGTTGAATGCAATTTAAATTGCACGTGTGTTGCCATTATTTTTTGTAATTCAGCCATATGCTGAAAACAGGCAAAAACTGAAATTAATGAATTAAGCGAGATTGTTTATTGCTAGTTTGACTTGAAAGTGAATACCTGTAACTCTGGCAACATAGTCTGATTTTGTTTTAAACTTTTAGATGTAGGCTACTTGTTTAAATTATTATTATCTTTTTTTGGCTAAATGACTTGGCATGCAATGCATGCCTTGCATGCATGGAGAATACGCCCCTGTTCTGTATTGTTAAGAGCACAACTGCACAATCATCTTGACTGTCAGGGCATGCATGGTATGGAATGGAATAGAAGACGATTTTTCCATCTTCCATACTGGCAATTTTCTTACATTCCATTTCCATTCCATACTAAAAATCTTCCATTCCATATTCCATTTCATACTAAAATTTTCTTCCATATTTCATTCCATTCTTTCATACCAAGGTAAGTTTGGACCGGAAGCTACGCGTAATTTGTATTGTAGTCGTTTGCGAAGGTAAGCAGGATGGTACGATGCATCTCATTCTCATCCCATATTTGAAGCACTATCGCAATGAGCTACCAAAAAAATTCACTCAGCATCAGTGGTGCCGATTTATGTTGAGCATTGGGGGGGATCATTTGCAATTTCATCCCAATTTTGCCCCATTTTCAACATTGGGGGGATGAAGCACGACCACTATTATTTTCACGTAAGCAAATCAAGTGAAGACCAAAAAAAAAGGGCTTCACGGAAAATTTGAAGAGTTTTTGGCCCCAAAATCAACTGATGGCCAAAAAAAGGTTTTCACCAAAAATTGAAGTTTTTGTTCCCGAAAGCCAGTGAAGACCAAAAAAAAGTCCAAAGATCATACAGCGCTCAGATGCAGACCATAGTCAAATTATTGGGGAGATGCAGTCAAATTATTGGGGGGATATATCCCCCCATTTTCCCCGGGTTTCGGCACCCCTTCTCAGCACGAAAATATTAACTACTAGATCAACAGACAATGGATTGATGCGTATGCACTGTGTTTAATTGATTGCAAGTTTGTAATCACAAGTTTGTAATCACACAATCATATGAAATTTGGCACAGCCAAACTGCCAAAAGTATACTACAAAAATACCGTAAAAAGTTTAAACGCAAAAAAACAACAACTAAGAATTAAGCGCATTCGAGGATGGACCCGCAACTTCAAATTTTTGTTACAGTGGAAGAAAAAGTTTTGTCACTTGGCAAGTTCAATGCCATTGCTACGGGAGGCTAGGGGGGGGGCCTTACCCTCCATCTTGGTTTACTAAAAAACGTTTTTTTGGAACATCATGTAAGGTCTAGAAAACCGACAATAATACAAAAAGTAATTATTACAGTCAATCCTATCTACTTGATTAAAGTTACCTACGTTGGCTGTATAATTTTTAAATTAAAGTTTTTAAATACCGAAAGTTTCGTAGTTCAAGTTTCAACCACCAAATTTAACATCCAAAGTTTACACCTTTGAAGCTAATCAGTAATAGGTCATCAAGTACCAATTACGCTAGTCATATCGATTTCAAAACCATGAACGTTTGCATCGTATTCAATTCAAAGTATTCTAAGCATGAAGCCAGTGGTTCTCACACTATGAGTCGGGATGCACAATGGTCCACTAAGCGTTTACGGATTTAGAGGCGGAACTACGAGGGCAATGGGAGCTTCAGTCCCCACCCCAGCCAAGCCACACAAAAAATTTAACCGTAAAAAGCACGCGTTGAAACGTGTTTCTGAATTGACTTGTGGGTAAAGGATGGACTGAATAGGCTAAGCAATTTAACTCTTCTACTGGCTTTTAAAAACGTGAAAAATATGATTCGAATGGCGTTGATTAAGTTATTTTTTTCTCCAAAAATCAAAAAATTGCCCAGACCTCCGTTTATAAGAGATAATTGAATTGCGGCACTTTGCTCAGCTCGCCACCCAATCGAAGCATTTTTCAAACAAAAAACTTTATACTTAAGCAAAATCTTGGTTGCACGCCTGTTTATGGGTGTGGGGTGGAGTAGAAATGTAAACCAACAAAATCGTTCATTTCGTTTTTTAAAAGACCAGCAGTTTTTGTTTTGTTAGAACACACTCAAGGTTGTTTGGGTGGTAGTCACGGCTGCAGATACACTTTTCAAGTGATTATCGGCCGGAAACAAAAGGAACTAAGAAACGCTACCAGACTTACATGTTTCTCTTTTAGACATGATTACATAATTTTGAAATTACGCATAATTTGCAAGGGTACAACCACAGGATCAGTTTTAATATGCAAAACTTTAGTCTATTTCTGTGCCCCTCACTTCGTTTGCTCTGGCAACCGCACTAGACTAATTGTCAATCTCAAAAGAATAAGCCAGCCAGCGTCAACGCAGTTGCAAATTTCAATGAACATGCTGTATGATCTGATGATGCATTGCCTACACTGTTTGCGCAATGTTCATGACCGAATTATCCTACTACTTTGTCGACAGATGATTTGCTCCTAAACGCGTCCGAACATTTCTAGTTATCACTATCCGTATACATTTTTCTGTAAATTCCATAAGCAAAATCTAGCATGGAATTGGTATGGAAGTATGGAAAATTGTCTTCCATTCCATTCTTAAAATTTTCCATTCCATTCCATTCTGGCTGGCATCTTCCATATCGATATTTCCGTTCCATGCCCTGTTGATTGTTCCAATAAACGTTGGCCAACAGCTAAATCGCTCTCTGATTCGAGTTGAGTCATATTTTTACATGTGGTTGTGTGTTGTTGGTTAGCTATTTCGTAGGTTTACGTTTTTATCCATTCGCTATTACTTTGGTGGTCAAGAACAATAATGGAATGAATGAAGTTTCAACTTCAAACAGAGCATTATTTAATTTTATGTTTCTTTAGAACAGCTGTCAGATACATACATAGGTGGGCACATGTCCGTTAATCGTTAATCCGTTAATAACGAAGCTAACTTTTTCACTAACTCGTTAATCCGTTAAAAAGTTTTTTCATGTTAACGGACTAAATTAACTTCCGTTAAGTGCTGCTAACGGACTAAAGTAACTTCCGTTAAGTTCTGTTTACTTCCGTTAAGGTTTTTATCGTTAATATCTTGCAGCTTCGTTGTGCGTTTGAACTTGTTTTTATCTTGAAATTATATTAGACTGTAAAATGTATCTTCCAAAATACAAAAAGACCACCATAGCAATAAATATTTCCTTGCAATCAGCTCAACAGCGTCAATATTTGTTCTAGAAGTGCGTGAATAAAACGAAATGTAAATTACACGCAAAATGTTAACGGATTAACGGACTTTATTAACTTCCGTTAATTAAAGCTGAAAATAACGGATTAACGTTAACGGAGGTGTGAAGTTTGTTAACGGACTAGTGGTTAACGAAGCTAACGTTTTGCATTAACTTGCCCACCTATGGATACATACCGTACCAAGCATAGGCGTAGCCAGGGAGGGCCCAGGGGGCCCAGGCCCCCCTTAATTAAAATATCACCAATGATAAAAATTATGCCATCCTAGCGATGTATAGTTACAGTTACGGACTACGAGGGAACCCTGGAGCCCCCAACTAACAACCAAAGGGCCCCGGGGGCCCATAACTAAAAACCAGGGGGCCCTAAACCGACAACCGAGGGGCCCCGAGGCCCCTAACAACCAAGGGGCCCCAGGGCCCCCAACTAACACCCAGGGCCCCCCAACTGACAAACGGGGGCCCGTAACCGACAACCAGGGAGTCCCGGGGCCCCTAACTAGCGACCAGAGGGCCCCGGGGCCCCTAACTGACCAACGGGGGCCCCAAGGCCCCTAACTAACGACCAGGAGGCCCCTAGCTAACAACCAGGGGTTTCGGGGCCCTAAACTGACAAACGGGAAATCTGGGGCCTCTAACTGACAAACAGGGGTCCCTAACCGACCAGGGGGTCCCGGGGCTCCTAACTGACAAACGGGGGCCCCTAATCGACAACCAGGGGGCTCCGGGGCCTCTAACTGACAAACAAGGGCCCCGGGCCCCTAACCAAAAACCAGGGGGCCCTGGGCCCCTAACTGACAAACGGGGGACCCGGGGCCCTTAATTTGACAACTAGGTGCCCTAACTAACAAACAGGGAGCCCTGGAGCCCCTGAAAATCAGGGGCCCCAGGGCCCCTTACTAACAACCAGGTTGCCCAGGGGCCTCTAACCGACAACCAGAAGGCCCAGTAGCCCCTAACTGATAACCATGGAGCCTTAGGGCCCCTAACTGATGACCAAGGTTCCCGGGCTAGGGGCCCCTTAATTCAAAATTTTAACAAATTATATGCAAAACCTCTAAAAAATCTAAGAGTTTTGTGCTAAAAGTTGCAACCCCAGGCCCTCGTTTAACGTTATTATGAACTTAATGCTATTACACAGGCGGTAATGCAAACCCCCAATTGAAATACAACCAATGATAAATAAAATGAGAGCATAGCTAGTATGTTGTCCTTGTACGGAATTGCAGTTTCTTTAATTTAGGATTTACCCGTACAAAAGTAAGTAATAATAATGACGACCACCTGTCCACGTCATAATAATGTCATGCAATTCCTAGAGGTTTCAAAAAACTGTCAAATGACTTCATTCGAGTCCTCCACGTTTTGGAAAAAAGTTATTTTAATTTTGCTTGAATGTTTTTTTTATAAAAGAACTTAAGGGCGCGATCTTATCTCAAAATCATGGGCGTAGCCCAGTGGGCCCGGGCCCCCTCAATTGAAATGCCACCAATGACAAAAATTTAACAAAAAAACCTTGTTTCTTCATTTTCAGTTTTTTTTAGTATTTTTGCGTACAACAGTACACACGTACAACAGTAATTAACAATAAATAATATTGACGACCAGGAGGCCCGGTGCACCCCCTTAATTCAATTCTTTCCAACCAATTCAAACGTATAACCAAGGTGAAATCATGGGTTTCGTCCTGAAAGTTGCTACCTCAGGCCCTCATCTAAACTTTTTATGAACGTAATGCAATAACCAGCGCCGTATTTGCCATATGGCACAGTGCCAGGTCCCAGTGCTCAGATGGTAGGACGTTTTTTGGTCTTCACTTATATTTGGCAGGAAGATATTGCAAAAATCCTCGAAGTGCCGGGGGCCCAGTGCAATGTAAATCCAGCTCAGGAATAACATGTTTAGTAAGCGTAACCATCTATTGTACCATTTTTCAAAAACGATTCAACTCCATCTCGCCATTTTTACGGACAAAATACTTTAAAAAATAGCTAGGGAAAATGCTTATTGAACAAATTATTGAATTTCAATTGAGGGGGCCTGGGCCCCCTGGCCGTACATGTACACTTATAACTGGTTAACTTCATGACAAAACAAAAATCTTGAAGGAAAATCTACGAGTGGATTACTATTTACTGCTAAAATATTGCAGGAGGCAATGTGCCTTACTCACCCCAACATGGACCAAATCAAAACTGCTATATCTTGACGTCCTGATTTGATTTCAGCAGTTTTGATTTCCGTGGTCACGCAGAGGGGAGTCCTTGTAGTAGGGATAGCCTATGGCTGTCCTTACTACAAGGATCCAGCGATTTTTCACTTGTTTCTAAAGTACCACAAGTGAAAAATCGTTTATTCCCTACTAACCACCTGCCTCTGTGCAAGCCCATAAGGTTTGCCAGTTAGGCCAAGATGTTTGATCAGCTGGGAATACCTTTGAAAACGATAGCTGAGGGCTGCCGATGAGAGCTAAAAGCTCGAAACAGCGCTGTCCAGCTCTGTGCATGGACCAAATCACTTACAATTAAAATTTTACACCATAATGCAAGATTTTCAACGTGTTTTGGACTTGAATTGCGAGTAAAAGAAGGATTGAACAGTTAAATTTTTTCGATTGGCTTTCAAATGTTAAAAATCTAGTTGTTTCAAATGGCTGTGAACACGGTCGTGCAAAATGTGATCCAATGGGATTAAAATAGCTTTTTTTTCCAAAAACTTACAAATATTGCCCAGCAGCTGGGGGCTTTGCCCACAGACCCCCATCGCCACTGGCGGCTGGGGGCTCCGCCCCCAGACCTCCGTATGTGATACGTTTGAATACACTAGCTTACTCAACACGTCTCCAAAGTTAAACATTTGCGCTTTCTAAAGATTAGTTTTTGTCCTCTCCCTTTATCAAAATCCTGGTCAAGTGCCAACAGGCTACAGCTTCTGATCTTCCATTCTACATTATCTTTGCCCCACAATAAGTTCTTTTTTTGAAAATTTCTGATGACGTCATTGCATGTGGTTTGGGGCCCCCCAATCAAAAATCCTGGCTACGCCTATGGTACCAAGTACGCTGCTCAAAAATTTCAGATCGCTTGCCCTATATTGCGTCACCACGTTCTGAAGACCATCTTCAACAACTGCGCTTGACTATGACAGCAAAATTCTAGGAACATAAGTACAAAATGCATGAATCGGACATAACAATTAGACCGCAGCGTTTGCCCAAGAGTGCATTACTAAATAAAAGGAAATACTTACAATTACTGCAAAACTTTTATGAAACAATAGATAAAACGACTTTTGTGACGTATTTGGAGTTGCATTGTCTGTAATTAGTTCCCAGCGCTAACCAGGGTCATGCAAGTGCAGATCGGCGTTGCGTGGTTGGCGTACCAACATTACCAACCACAAACTAGGCTGATTCGTTAATCTGACAACCTCGCTAATCGGACATTATTTACTGGAACAAATCGTGTCCGATTAACGGGAGTTGACTGTATTCGTAACGTTCGGTAAAACAAACTTGAAGTCTTAAACTACCATTTTCATATTTATTTTCAAAAACTTTCAACATCAAGCGCCACGAAAATATGAATAGGGAGCCCATGGTTTGGCACAGCAGTCCACAGACGTGTTGGGCTTTTGTGTGATTGGGCCGGTCAGGCAAGTAACAGTTGTAACACAAAAATGATAACGATAAGTACAAGAACCGCATCAAAAATTGCAATAGACCTATCAAAACGACATAATTACACAATACGCAAAGCTACACTTGGCACCTTACAGTAAAAGCACAAAAACAGCGTACTAAACACTTCTCAACGTCACACGTTATGCAGAAGCTCGGTGCAAATCATAGACACTTGAAGATTTAAAACATTGAAGATTAAAACACTGAGTATTTACTTCCATTTTTTGGCCGGACCCAAACGAGATACAGCCAATTTAGTTAAAGGTGAAGCACTAAATTAGTCTGTTAGTTTTACAGCTTTCGATTCAGTTAAGTTTCAATAAAATTGTCTTAAGCCGCGCGCTTTCATAGAGCACGATAGATGCTTTACTTTTAAACTATTGCAGTGATTATTTTCAAGACAAGCACATATAGGTACAGTTCAAAATTAACGCTTGCCCGAGGCCAGTTGAAATTGTTTCGGGAGAGTCGTTTTCTGTATCCGTTGACCCGACGGGAGAGTGGACGAAATACAATCGATGAAGTACCAAATCGAACAAAAAAAAAATAAAAGAACGCAAAACAAAAAATAAATCTGTAGTGGTTCCGGATCAATTTCGGGCCGAAGCTACATGATCGCATCCGAAAAAGTTCTGTGGCTACGAGTCGTATTCCGGGATCAGCGGTATTCTTGGGCTACCGCTCTGAACTAAATAATTAACGAGTTTTTAGCATAAGACTACAAGCTAAGAAAACTAAGTCAAGATGTTGACCAAAATTATTAAGAGAGGCATTGTCTGTTCGTTCAGTACATAGTAGTTACAAGACATCTTTCTCGTGCATATACAATGGCGCATTTTTGCATATAACACGCTCGTGTTTTAGTGCTTCTGGTTTCCGAGGGAGAAGCTCCGAGGAAGCCAGCAGTTGGGCTACACCACTACGTTTGCTTGCCATTTACCGGCATCGTTATGTGAGGTGAATAAGCTTTAATTTTAGCACTGTACTGTAGGAGATCAGAAGCTGGCCTACTAAACAAGAAAATCTGGTGGCAAGGCCGGCTAAGTGACGCGAGTAATTTTCAAAGGAGACATTTGCATAAAATTTGTGAATAATCTCATTGAAACAACTAACCTTGAGAAACTGGGAAGAGAAAGATAGAAAAAATATGGCTAACAGTATCGATCAAACACAGAGAAAAAATTGTGTTTGGTGGTTAAGAGTATTGCTTAAAGAACTTCCTGAAAGCAAAAGCACCGCCCTGCTTTTGCTTTCGCTTTATTTTTTTGCAGGGCTGAAAGCAAAGGCAAAAAAGACTGCCCTGAAAGCAAAGGCAAAAATAGAAATAAATTTGGATGAAATAAATTCGCGCTTTGAACTCGAATGATTTTTCGAGGTAGTTCCTACTTTTTCGAGAAAACATCAAGTGAATCTGCACCAAAATATCAATTTAGGAAATTTTAAATAAAAAGTATGCCATTTGGACCAGTTGCCGGCAGTAAATTCAGTGGAAACAATCCAACCGTAGAGATGTTTGGAGCGATATAATTAACCACATGCTTCCTTAGTTTGATTGTACTTACAGGCTTTTTAGCCGGTCATTGACAGAACATGACCGTACTTCGCGGAAACAATGGCGTCAATTTAGCAATCAAGGCTCAGTGACTGAAACCTTTTTTAGTTTTCAAGGGAGTATATCTCTTCTTTTTTTGTAGTCTTCACTTGAATTCAGGTTGTCTCAAGCTTTCAGGGCTTAAAAAGGGAATTCCAGTCATGTTTTTTACTGTTGACCGAAATGTTGGGATAAGCCTAAAATGAATTTTAACCAAATTTGAACTTGCTATGTCTTCCCGTTTTTAACATATTACAGTTTAAAATTAACAATTTTCCTCTTACCTTAGAGTTACCATTTTGTCAGTATTGTGAAAAACGACATTAACTTTTTGAAATCTGGCTTACATTTACTTGAAAAGTAGCTAATCTACAGATCTGACTTTTTACTTTAATTCAGAGGTGCCCAAAGTGCGGCCCGCGAGTGGACTCAGGAATTTAAGTCATTTTGGGGGGAATTTGTAAGGACAAAAACTTATTTTTTTTTACTTTATCCTAATTACCAGCATAAACGACACCAATTTCTGGCGAAGAATTTTGTTTGTTTGGTCTTCACCTACGATTATCGTTGGTTGCGGCCGTACCTCCGTGCATTTCAGCCAAAGCGGCCCGCTCTTCAAAAAGTTTGGTCACCCCTGCTTTAAATTGACAACTCTGCTGCAAAACACTCATTGAGAATAAGGAACATGCCGAGTAAGTTTTTGAATTTCTTTTCTAATTGGCAACCCTAACAAAACTTTGAAGGGAAAAAAGCCTTCTGAAAGGAAAACGAAACAGTTTTATCTCGGTAACGGAAGGTCATGTGACAAAGCTCAAATTTGGCGAAATTAGTTTTCAGATCTGCGAAAAATTTTTGACAGAAAACTGAGCAAAAAACTTTCCGACTTGAATGCCCTTAAAACTCTTAAACCGTCAATTTTTTTGCAAAAAATGAAAGCTACAAAAAAAAGAAAATTAAGACTGCAGAAAAAAAAATGAGGGCAACCAGCGTTTTTAAGTTCAAGCAACAAATCGTCACGCCGCTACGTCAATTATCGCTCAAAACAGATTTTCTGACTTCAACATTTAGATGGCGATAATCAAACTCTTGGAACTAAAACGTAAAAAATAGTATCACACGTGATACAGCTTGATTATGTCCTTGATGAGTTTGCGGCATATCGGGCACTTCGCCACCGCATCGCGTCTAACCAGAGCCTTGGCACAGCCTACGCACATGCACACATGTCCGCAATCATATATGGCCGCGTTCGCAGTGTTGGAGCAGCAGATGGCACATTCGCCTGCCGAGGTGTTTAGCTCAGACGCATCCTTAACGCTGCTGCTGCAGGGCTGGGAAGGTTCCGAAGAGTCGTCATTAACCTCTGAGCTTGATCTGCTCTCTTCCGCTAATAGACTGATTCCACCTGATCGCGGTAGGTGGACTCCGGTGGAAACCTGACCCTGTGAGGGGCTGATATTTCCGGATGACGAGTTCTCCTCATCGGACACATGATTCATAACAACGCGCAAACGAAAGGTACTAAAGAAGCTGCCCAGGTTTGGGCGGAGGCTGCGCCGGGGTCGCACGCCATCATAGTGCCGCCTTGAAAACAATCGTCTTCGCCTGATCGGTTGAGGTTCCATCCGGTCGCCTGAATAGTTGACGGGTACGGCGTGCTCATCAGGAGACTCCTCAGTACCCGAAGAATCAGTAGCTAGCGTTGCAACATCGCCGATATCTTCTCTTACTAAGCCGATGGGAGTCGGGATCGCGCGTTCACTGTGTGCAACATGGAACTGGGATTGCCCGTCCTCGCAAAGCGAGAAGAGTTGATCCAGACCTTCGCGGCTGCACCGACGTAAAATCGGAGAATCACTTGTTGCAGCACCGGAAAGAATGGCCTCCGATTCTAAAATAAACGATGGCGGTGGTACAGTGCTTGAAAATTACTTTGACTGAGCTTGACTAGTTTAAGCCAGATCCATAGCCTAAGCGCCAAGCTCCCAGTGAGAACTTAAATACCATAGCCTAAGCGCCAAGCCAAGTTCCCATGCTCATTGAACAAATTATTGAATTTCAATTGAAACGAAGGCAACTAAACTTAAATACCCAGTAACAATTCTTCGTTGATCTGACAGTTGAAAATTTAACATCTCAAGCAGAACCAATATAGGTGGTGCTATGATCATAATATTGTAAGAAAAGTTAAGACAAATCAGACGCAGAGCAAATGAAATATGTAAGTTTTGCTGAAAAAATAAAACGATGCTATTCTGAAGCTACAAAATACGCAGCAGCAACAATTGTAGATCACTGTTTAATCGTTTGGGTGCTTTCTGACCAGCAGGCTACCAGCACGCTTAAAACACGCAATGTGAAAAAGTTGTCCTCCCACAAGATTTGAACCCGCAGCCTATGCAATCACTGGTAAAGTGCTCTATTAATTTAGCGGAAGAGGACACTTCTTAGCATGTTTAAAAGCAGCTAAATACTTTTATAATTACCGGTATGATGCGATGATCTAAGAGTTGATAAATATATTTTGACATGATTTGGAATTCCAATCCACCTGGCTCTGCAGGTCCCACAAAAATATTTTGGAATCGTTCGCTCAACGGGGAAAAGCTTTTTGAGAATCACATTATTTACCCTGCGTCGGTCGTTCACTGGACTTGCTCGCGAAGTGCCACCTAGTTTAGCTTTGTTTTCACAGGCTAATTCTTCGCTCATTATGTTTATGTTCCACCAAAAATTTTCCACACCTTTTGTTCTGTGGAAATTCCAGTGCAAAACTACCGGAAACTTAAGATGAAATTTCCTGGTGGAGTGGGTGAAATTTTGCGGCCATCATCATCATATCTTGTCGATTAAAACTTCAACCACTGCACGACTGGGGATTTGCTTCTTGTGCATCTTGATCAGAACAATACAGTTCCAGTTGGCATTCTTGAATGGTATGTGCTAGTGCATGAACATTACAGTAGTACCACATGAGCAGTCTTGGATCGTGGGAATTCCACATTTGTGTAGTGATTATTCGTTAATTCTCCGATAATATTCGCACTGCAATTTCCGCGCAACGTTAAGATTTGGGAAATTCGCGGTATAGACATAGCCTAATGGCATAGTGACAAATTCCAGTTACAGTGCAATATGCACATTGTTTGTAAGTACTAAAGACACGAACCTAATGTCATATCATTCCACTTACCTCCGACCAAACGTAATTCGTGTATGGAATTTCCCAGGTCGATGAAAAACCAAAGATTTTGAGTCGTGTCGCAGAAGAACAACGGTTGGATCGCTGTGTCGTTAATTCGGCAGTGAAATAATCCCGATTGGTTGAGAGTTAGAGAAAGAAAATCTCCGTCCCGCAGCGGGGTTCGAAGCTGAAACGACACCATTGGCAGTCATATTGTTAACTTATTCTAGTGTATACTGTTTATACAAGATGTCTCACAATTCTTTCAGGTTTTAAAAGTACCGCATTTATTTTGTTCTAATTTTTTTCTTCTTGCTTGTTTCAGATTTCGTAATAAATACTTTGTCATTTGATACTTGTTCATTGAATGTAACGATTGCAATAACTTTAACTAATCAACCATCGCCTATTTCAAAGAACAAAAAAATCAAGATCGTTAAACGGTGATTCGAGTCAAAACGTCACTCAACAGTTCGCCGTCGTTATGCTGGACAATTTAATGTACGTCATGATGAAGCTCTAAAGTAAAAATTTATCCAATACCTACAGTATCTAAACGTCATGACTAAAGAAACAGTCCTTGACTGCAGAAAGGGAAAAGTTGGCCGCCAATCGCAGCAAGATCTCCTCCAAATTTTATTTCGTTCCTCGGCAGCAATATAATGGCAGTCATAGAGATTGATTAGAGTTAGGAAAGCTGCGAAAGGACCTCACGGTTATTAAAGGCGGTGAATCATCCAGCCAATTCCAGTGGTTTACAGTAGCTAAAATTAAACTATAATTTTTGATACTTTTTGATTTGATTTTGGGGCTGCGTTTGCAAAGATATTCAACAAATAAAAAGATATCACCCCGAAAAAAGTTTTTGGAAACTCTGAGATTTGTCCTTCCAGCCAAAACCATAGTTCTCTAAACTATTAGGCCCACTGTAATCATATTAAACTATTAGGCCTAACTATCTATAAACTATTAAAGGCGGGAAGAACAAAACTCAGAGTTTCCAAAAATTTTTTTCGGGGATATCTTTTTGTATTAGTTGAATATCTTTGCAACCGCAATCCCAAAATTAACACAAAAAATATCAAAAATTATAGTTCAATTTTAGCTATTGTAAACCACCGGAATTGGCTGGATGATTCACCGCCTTTAACTCAAGCGATCGCCCTAAATGTCAAGAGAGTTCCTGACTTAGCCAGTAATAATGAGGTTTCAATGTTTCTTAGGGAAATCCACCGTTATTAGATTTTATTTACTTCGCAAGATTTAAGAGCTTGCGACATCAGTAGCAGGTCTTTAGCGAATGCTAAGGAAGGACCTGACGAAGTCCCCGAACGAGGAACAAGCTCACGGACACAGACACGCATTGAAACGTGCAAGAGTTTAGATTTGGAGAATTAACGAATGGTTTGTATTCAGAATTGGAGACAAAACTTGGATTTACTGAAGAGGACAATTTTCACCTGAACTGTGCTGCAAATCACCATAACAATGTTTACTGGGGAGATGAGAGGCCTGAAGAGACCGATAAAAGTTTCTGGGAAGACCACACACAAATACTGCTCTTTGTATATTGAATGCAAAGAAAGTACTATCACAGTAAATGGATAACGCTACAAAGAAGTATTGAATCGAATAAATAAGGACCTCAATCAACTGTGCACACGAACCAAAAAAGATTTCTGTGGTTTCAGCACGATAGTACCTCTCCCCAATCCCCGTAAAGCACACGTGACTACGACCCACTTGCGCGCATTATTTGAAAACAAATACCTTTCCTTAGCAGTAGCAGGCATTCTGTAGGCTCACCTCTCCAACAACCCAGTACTCCTCACGATCCACCAACTCCATCGGGCAGCTTGGAAGGAAATCCACATCCAACTGCTGCGGATTGCAGGAGGTAATTCCAAGCAACGTTTCCGAGTTGGGCGGGGCACGTAAAACTTTGGCATGCAAGGTCGAGCCCACAGTCAAAGGCGCAGCTAAAAACCATACGGAGGTTACAACCAATGACGCTTATTTGCGCGCAAGAATACGCTGGCTGGTCATTTGACGGCATGCATTTTGCCTTTTTTTGCATTTACATTGAAAAAGATATCACGCTTGTTTCCGCTAGTAAATACAAGTGATCGGAAAAGCTGTCTAATAGCTGAAGATAAGAAAACTGAAATAAATCATTTGCAAGTCCAAATCGAACTCGGCCTTTCTGCATCAACCTCAAGCCACGTAAAGTCAAACAGATGAGAGCTCTGGTGCTTGTCTGTTTAAAGAAGATCAAAAACAGATTAGAGCGCAGCGAAACGCCTTAATGCAATAGCCTAATTGCGGCGCGTTGCCTTAGCACAGAATTGGGATGGCGTCGCCAATGTTATCAACAAAAATCACAGGGCACCACCGTCGCGTTTGAAGTAGAATATCTCTAGAACGGCTGGGTCATGAAAGACCAAATCAACGCCAATCTAATATAATGCGATTTCTTATCTTTAGAAACCAGCATTGACTTTGTCTGAAGTGTTTGTTGAAGGTCCATAAAGATTTATCATGGGAGTTGTGCCACCGTGTTTTAACAACACTTTAACCTCCCCAGAAACAATATGCTATCGGTTTCCGTTTATTTTTGCTTGGCGAGAAAAAATGCAACCCCAATCTGGAAAAATAGTATTTACAATCTGCAGAAAGGCGAACGGTTTCCAAAAACTACAAGGCGTATTACAAAATGAGCCCTCGCCTACTCGAGTGGGACCAAAACCTGCCAATTGTATCTCGAGAAAATTAGTTATTTTGCGAACTGATACACAGGCAAATCTCAACAAGCGGTCGTACATGTGGTAGGCAAATAAATGCGGACAAAACAAACTAGTGGAACTACATTTACGTTAAACAACCATTTCCGATAGGCAAAACATCCATATTCTGTACTTTGTATTATGTTTTTTATCAATCACTCGCAGTTTTTCGAAGTTTCATTCCTTGGTTTGCCTACTTTCGTCCGTACTGAAGCGTAACCTTTCTGCTTCATCGATCTAGTTTTGCAGCTGCACATTGCTGGTGTCACAACGCTCCCAGTTTTCAGTGGCAGAACAAGGCTGGGGGAGACTGCCGTAAGGCTAACGGTAGACAGCTCCAACAGCAAAATGCCAGTTTTTAACAATTTTTTTATAACGTTTTTTTTTTCCTTAAATAGATAACTCTTAGTAAGTTAAAAAGACCAAAGGCTATAAAGACCATATGATTTTAGTCACTAGTCAGTTGTTCGTAAATTTCATCGTCTGTCAATGCTTTCATTTAAACATTAGTTTTTACTCTAATAGAAATCTAACCTGAAAACACCAGACAACTGAGCTCTGTTCCAATGAAGTGTGAGTGAAATGAAGAGGCAGATTTACCATCAATAACCTGCACGCCATGACCATGCTTCGTTGACAACACTTTACTCGACACCAGCAAGCCAGGAAGCCTTAGCAGCCTGCGCAACTCCTCCACGTCATCATTGTGCTCTGATGTGACGGAGAGCTGATGGAATACTTCAGTAGCTGCCAATGCTTCGTCCGACCTTGAACCTAAAAATGTAAACAAAACCAGGCTCCAATAAAACTTTATTTTCTATCCGAAATCCACTTTTGCAGATCTCAACCAATTCGTTAGTTTTAAACATACATTAGTAGTGATGTATCGATTAATAAAAACCAGTACTAGGTAGAATCGGTGTTTTTGGCATTGGCATCGAATCGGACGAAACTCTATGAAATTTCCGATACCGATTCTTTTTAACAGTTTTGGGAATGAAAATGGTATACAATAAATAGTAGCAAGCCAAGAAACTTTCTACTAAACTTTTTGTCAGCTTATAGGAAACATGGTATTTATTCGTTTTAATGATGTCACAAAACAAGGTACCAAACAGGCAAATGCCTCACACTCAATTAAATTGCATTTGTTACGATCAAAAATTTAAAAAGAATTCAGATTCATACCAAATATTAGTGTTAGTAATCAGATCGGAAATCGGTAATTTCGCTTGTTATTGATCACGGTGTTTGGCAAAATTTTGGAAACGGAACATTACTACAAATTAGACGTTGCTAGGTACACAATGTGTCTAATCGCCAGGCAAATGTTTGCTTTCAGCTTCTTTGGGAGCATTGCAGTGAAACACAATGAATCAATTAGTTCTACTGATTACTTGACGCATAATTCAACACTAATATACTCAAATTTGCAATTTCAGGATTCAAATCAAATCTTTCATTATACTCGCCCTATCACGCCGAAGCGTGTAACGAGTTTGTGGAGCCCATTTCCAAGTCATTGAGCCTGCGGGCAACACAGCTTCTTTTGAAGAATGTTGCAGCAGTGGTGAGCCGTTGTCAACACTGCATCCGATTTGACCAGCCCGAGGTTTGAACTTCAACCTCAGACCTCCCACTCCAGAGACGAACGCGTAACCGCTCGACCAACTGGCCGGTATTATCACGATTATCAGTCACAATCGAGGATCAATTCGCATTAGTAAGGTTGAAAAAGTTTTTAAAAAAGTTAAACAACTTTTATTCAAAAATTTGACTTCCTTTAGAGTATTTTTGAAAACGAACAATTTTTTCCAGTGCATGTTCGCAATCTTTTATTTTCTAAGCCATAGACGTATGCAATCTGCAGTCCGCGGTCCGAAATTCTGCGGCGCATGGGCACTAATTGCTTGTGTAATCTTGGCACACGCAGTAAACCGCGTGACGTTTCATTGCTATTTCAAGTCTACCTGTACCAAATAATACAGTACAAAGTTTTCCAGGAACTAAGAATTGATCTTCCAGCAGATTCCTACTTATAATCGTTACACCTTGTTGTAAATATAGTAAAAACAATGTTTAAATGGATAATTTTAAGTTTAATCGTTAGAATTTTAGGTTTAATTCAACTCACCCTACCAAAATAATTCGAAAACTAGAAGAAAGCTTGCCGAGAAGCAATCTCAGTAAACAACCGACGTTTGTTGAACAACGAGATTCTTAAAAAAAAACATTTCGCCTTCCGTTAAAGAAATTGATTAGAAATATCTTCTGGGACACCCAAGAGGGTTTGGAATTTTAAACATTGTCAAAATATATATTTCATTAACAACATAGTGACTGATAATAATAAAAAAAACATCCTATTCAAGCCTAAGCTGTTATAACTATGTCAAAATATTTGTCTCTTAAACAACTATTGATATCAAAGAAACTAAAGACCTAGCTCGAGCTTTCAAAAAATTAATTTTTTGGGAGTCCATTGGGGGATATCCGGGGGGGGGGGGAGGTACCCCCAAACTATGTCAAAATATGTCTGTTAAATATCTAATGATATCAAAAAATGACACCCTAGGTTAAGCCATTCAAAAAATTATTTTGGGGGGTACCCGGGGGGTATCCTTAAACTATGTCAAAATAATTGTCTCTTAAGTATCTACTGATATCAATTAGCTTAAGCCGTTCAAAAACTTGATTTTTTTTGGGCCTCATTTAGGGGTTTCCGGGGGAGTGGTCCCAAAAACTTTCGGAAGACAAAATTGCGTTAGCAGCTCAACAACTCTACACAAAAATAGATTTCGATGTTTTGTGGTTTAGGAGAAGAGCGTGTATCAGATTTAGGAAGAAAAAAAAAGGAGAGATACTCATCGCGGCCAAAAGTGGGTTGGTAGGGATGAAAGGGTATCTGAAGTTATATAACCACGTGAAATATTTTTTGCCGTACTTGAGCCGTTTTTGAATGAGACCGCTTTTTACGCCAAACTTTCGGGGCGATTTTCGGGCCTTAAAACCGAAACCACGTGACTACAAACAAACAACTTATTAATTTCTAATTGCTGTCAAATCTTACCCAACCATTCTCGAGTAATACGCAAAAGTCTGAAACTTCGCACTCGTTAGCTTGAAAATGGCCGAGCAAAAACATAGGAACACGCGACGCGAGCGTCGGTCGTTCCAATAAAACAATAATTTGAAGCAGTATAGATTACAATCTTGTACAACTTTAGAAGTTCTTTATGCAGTTCTGAATAAGTTAACTTTAAGAATTTGAGATTGTCTTTACCATAAGTCATGTAACAAAAACGGGTAACGATTAAACTTAAAAATATCCATTTACTTAAACACTGTTTTTACTATATTTATGACAAGGTAACAATCATAAATAAGAATCTGCTGAAAGATAAATTCCTAGCTCCTCAAAAACTTGTACCATGCCCTAACTCCTGAAAAATTGTTTGGTACAGGTAGACCTAAAACAACCATGAAACGTCACGCAGTTTGCTGCGTGTGCCATGATTACACAAGCAACTCGTGCCCGTGCGCCCACTGCATAGGTCTGGCTTAGAAAATAAAACTTTGCAAACAAGCAGAGGAAAAAAATTTTTTTTAATTTTTGCAAATTAAAAAAAAATTATTTTTTTTTTGGCGCATAATCGTCCCGTGCTTAATAGTTACGGTCCAAAAATACTGAGGGTTTACTTCTTTCAATCTTCATTAGAGCACTGTGGGCCGATTGATATTCGTACAGGATATGTTTTTGCAGCGTTATTCTCGAAAATCAAACCAGAGATACATAAGTACGACTAGCTTCACCCTTCTGTAGATTTGAGTTGACTACCTCTAGAGAAAAGGGAACCATACATACAGCTGTGAAAGTCATGTTGAAATAGCTTTCCATGAAAAGTTGCCTTTGGGACATTTGGATCTAATTTTTTTTATTTTTTCAGCCTTAGTAAAATGTTCAATGCAATTTTTGTTATTTTTAATAAAATTTCGAGAATAGAAAAAAATCGGATTCCAAGTAGTCCATGGATGCTACTACAGTGTCACATCAAAACACTGCTCATGTTTTTAGTTGAATTATACCCGATTGGCTCGGGAGGGCATCATCTACGTCCGCTTGGAAGGTCCCGTTAACATCGACCGAGGAAACCCCGACATCTTCACTGTAAACCTCTTCATCCTCATCGTCGCCCGAATAGATCAAACTTGATCGCGGTGCATCATCTAAAACAGAAACGGAGATGTTTCTATGAGCGGCCAGCCACTCTTTATTGGTGAAAAACTAACTACTGCAGTTGAGTTAGGAACTACTGATTTTGTGCACAAACGTACGAAACAAATGCATACCGGGATACAACACTACATGACAACAATGTAGTCGATGGCAAGCAATCTTTTAAAACTACATCTTGAAACGAAAAAAACAGATCGACGTTTTAAGTTTAATTCCCAAACACTTTTTAAAAAATCGAAAACTCTCTAAATGGTTCTAAAGCATAACTCTTTGCCTACAACAGCTTAGCGCCCAAATCACACATGTGAAGCGGCCCCATCCATCCATATTTAGAATGAATTGGAAACTCACCGACAAATCGTATAGACGTGGTGTTTCCATAAATATCGACCATGACCCAGAGTGGCAAGTGAGTTGGGATCCCTCCCACGAAGCCTCCGTGGTCATCATCGTTCACCCACAAACGCAAAAAACCTGAAAACATAGAAAACTATTGTTCTGATGGCGGATTTTCCTCCCTCGTGCTTAACAGCAGCCTAGTATTCAAACCACCTACCCACCTTGGTGGAACGTAGGTTGTAAGTGACAACTGGAGTGGAGCACACCCATCATCATCAGCAGTGACCACCTGTAGGGTGGTCACTGGTGAAACGCCCATTAGAGAAAGACCACCTGCAGGGTGTAGGGTGGTCACTGGTGAAACGCCCATTAGAGAAAGTGAGATGGAAATGACCGCTTGCTGTATAAGGCTCCTCCAGTACTTCATCTCTGGAGTTTTTTGGTTTATTTGAGAAATATCCACGTAATTTCGACCAGCCATTGTTTTTTATACGCAATAACTTTGGATCAACATTTAGACTGTGATGGTTCTTGCTGAAAGCATTTTTTGAACACTAGTTTAGCGCTATAAAAACCTAGGCTTGGAACCAAGAAAATGCTGTTTATGAACAGTAGATAAACTGCTTTAAGTGCTTACCAATCCATTACACATAAACTGCTTACGGCCTTAAGGTGAGACCTGGCAGATTGAAATCATCGGGATAAGTGGCATATTTCACAAACCGTAGGAATGTAAAGCACAGCAACGCAATATTCTCAAACAGTAGTTGAGCTACACGCTTACCATTTTTGTTGACATAAAACGACAATATGTTGTTCTGAATCGCAAATTCATCTGGTAGAGCTTTGGCCCAAAATCCAGGTCTGTATGTCAAATCTGGACAGGCAAATCGCGGCAGTGACTCCGGGTCCATAGTAGAAGGATCCACTGTGGTTACTCCAAATCTAAACAAAGAAAATACAAAATGAACTATAATCAGGGACATTATTAGCCTTTCACACGTCACTAATTTCAATTCGTTTCTTGGTCGCTATCAGCAGAAACACTACGCAAACAATATAAAATATACGCAGCCAAACACCCAAAACCTCAAAATATAAATCAACAAGCAGAAATACTAGCTTATATTTGCAACGGCAAGATAGCTGTGAAGGGACCATGAGGTCTTAAGAGTCTGCAGCCACCTTGAAATGCGACAATCTGTGGGATAGAATTAATAGATGTTAGCCTGGAAAACTGCTGCAAACTAGTCAGAAAGCAACTCTAGCAGTTTTTAAAAAATTAAAGTCAAAAACGTCCGCTTTATTAAAGCACAACAACCATTTTACAACACTAGTTAACAGTCACCAATTGGAGGTTTTAATTACAAAGCTTAATAATACTTTTTTCTTGAATTTCGAAAAGTTCTCTTAATCTCTTAGAAGACCAGAAATCGAATTCTAAATTTTAGCACCAATATGTTTGATTAATTGACTAGTCAGTTGGCCAAGCGCTAACGTGTTAGTCAGCGAAGCTGGAGGTCTGAGGTTGAAATCTCAAGTTGATCAAATCGGACACAGTGTTGCCAACAACTCGCCATTGCTGCGAGTCTATAATCATTTCTTCGACAGAAGCTGAGTAGACTGCAGGCACAATAGCGTGACGACTGGCCCTTTACATACTTCGGTCTAACCCAGCGAGTATAATGAAATATTTGATTTGATTGATTGCTGGGTTCGAAATAATTGAATGAGGTAACTGAAACGACTGACACATATTTCTTTGTTTTACTTGGCCATTTTGCAACTAGCGAGTGCAGAGTTTCAGACTTTTGCTGATAATGGTTAGGTTAGGTCCAGCCTCATGAAATCTGAACAGCAGTGTAAGATAGTTGGAACAACCAACCAACACAGTTTAAGAATAGCAAGATGTTTGTTCGGTCCAAATTTCAGGGCAATAGGTCTCAAGGCTTAGGTTTTAGAACCTAAACAGTACTCAAAATGTTGGCAAAAAAGACGACCTCATTTAAAAATGGGTTAAGCATGGCAAAAAGTATTTCATGTGGTTATATAACTAAAGATACCCTTTCATATCTACCAACCACTTTTGGCTGCCATGAGCATTTTTTTTTCTTTCACATCTTGTAGGCTCTTCTTTTACACAGAAAAATCTAATTTTTGTGTGAAGTTTTAAGTTACAAACGCAGGTTTGACTCCTAAAATTTTTTGGTGCCACTCCCCCACCTCCTGAACTTCCTGAAAATGAAAAAAATTTGCTTCTCAAGTGCGTAGCAACAGTTTTCAAAAGACATAATGCCATTTAAGTAGGAAGAAGGCTGAAATATAGTAAAACTAATGCCTTCTTTCACTAAACTGCTTTCTCACATCATAACTGTTCTCAAATAGATTAGGTAATGGTATACAATGCAATTAATAAACTTAAAACAAATTGTATAAAGGCTTATTAGCCAACAGTTATGCTAGTAGACCTACCGAATTTCTTTCATTTTACTCTGAAAACTTTACACCATAACCAAAACTTAAAAAGCCACTACATGATCAAAAACTCTTAATATTATGACTTGAAAATACTGCAGATTACAAGGATTCATAAGGGCATCATTTATGACTAATCATCATCAATGTCACAAATACCTAATGACACCACTCCAATTCTCTTCAACTCTGTCCAACTTGATATGAACAACTTCATTAACAACAATAGGATCGCTGCTAAAAGCAATTCCATAGCAAAAGCTTTTTGTTCTTTTTGCAACCTAAAATAGAGCAAAGTAGTCAGTGGATAAAGCAACTTGTGTAATGAACTTATTGATACCAAAACCTCTATTGTAATGCAGTGTAACACCAGTCAAAGTTCCCTTTAATATTTTTTAGTCTGTGTGCGCATATATTTTAGTGTGTGTCGCACTTTTTGGAAGTGACTTATATTTGTAAATTAGGTAAAGACCAAAAAAAGGTCTTCACCCAGAATTGGAGCGGTTTTTGTGCCCGAAAAGTTGTCTGTCTGTGCACAGTAAATTTATGCGTGTGGGCAGTCTCGGAAACCTGTCTGCGCACACACAGCTTAAAGGGAATGCTGATACCAGTAAGTATTTTCATTGGTTTAGCAAAAATGTAGCTTTGGCGTGGTAATGGTTGATCTACGACATAAGGGCGTAAGGAAATAAGGGTGCAGAGACGTAACTCTGCAATCTGTGCTAACACTTTCATGTTTCTGAAAAAAATTTTGTAATTAAAGAAATGAAATCAGTCAATTTTTCAAATAAATTGCTATAAGTAAAAATTTAAAATAAAAAAAATTTTCTCTAAACCCTGAATAATGTTGGCTACTTAGTACAAGTGCATTTTCTTCATAGGGGGCCAAATGACCAATTTATTATTATTGTTTGCTTAACAGATTAAGTGCTATCTTAAAATGATTGCGTGTGAAAACAATTGCTGACCTGTTCTGCGTTTTTTATTTTGTTTGAAAGAATACATTTTGAAACTCAACTAACATTTTAACAAAACTCTAACTTAAATTCGTAAAATTTTCAAAACTTAACTTTCAAAAATCAAATAAAAAACTCAATAAAAAATAACCAAGTTCGTTTCTTTGATTATATAATTATTTTCTGAAGCACAAAAACGTTAGCATATTTTGCAATTTACATCTCTGCAACCTTATATGTTCCTGCGTCCCATGTCCTTGTGCCCTAATGTCTGCGCCCTTATGTATTGCACCCTTATGTTTGCGCCTTATGTTGAGTTTCGGGCAATGGTAGTTCAAACTCTGTTTGAACACAAGTTGCATTTTTTATTTATCGAATATTCAGACCATAAGGTGCACTCAAAACACTCAAAATTTCAAAGAAACTGAAAGTGTGCCTTATACTCAGCTGCATCTTATATATGGATCAGATTACATTTTTTCTCTTTTGATGTAATTTAAAGCTTTATTATAGTTTTTCAGAGCTATCTATCTTAGTTGCTTTTAATTTAGTGCAATAACAGTCATTTATTGATACTGCACCATATAGTTTGAAAAACATGATATGTAGTTCAAGGCCAAATTAAGAATTTTATTTTTTGGTTAATGTAAAAAAATTGGGATCATTTTTACAAAAGCAAGCATTATGATTTTAAGCTTAGTACTCAGCCAAAATATGCTTTGAAGGAGAGTAGAGGAGAGTGAAAAAGTAGAGTTGGGAAGGAGAGTACTTTGAAGGAGACCCAGACCTGTAACTGCTGTAGAAAGTACATTTTGTGTTATGACTTCAGTCTACGAACTTTTTGAACAGACCTCATATTTCACACAACAAGTGTCAAAATGGCACAGACTTATGGCATGAGAGAAATAGAGGGTGCCAAAGTGTTCACATTTTGACCCAACAACAAAATTTTGGTATAGTTTGAGCACCTCCATCTCTCATATGAAGCATAACATTACTCTCATTTTTAGCATGGTAGTTTCCTACCTACTGGACAGCAACTTTACCAATTCGAAAAGAAAACCCTGCTTTTAAAAAAAAGTTATTTTACTTCAAAGTATGCACCAGCGGCAAAATTGCAAAAAACACGCCATCTTGTGGTGGAAAAAAAGCCCCCGTCAGACACTGCTTTCAAAAAAATTTTTTTGTAAGTGGAAAGGGGTTTTCTCAAAGTACTTACACACCAAAATTCAACTTTGTTCTGCCTCTGTAAAAGGGTGAGATTCAGTCACCATTTACCCTTAAAATTTTCTCTTAACTTTGCAAAAAAAAGGAAAAAAATTATCTTCGACATATAATTTATATAAAAATTTGACATGTTATTCAAAAGGTTTAGGCTCAATTGATTACAAAAACTTTCAATCTGTTACTGCTCATTGTTTGGATGCAATTTTGACTCATATATGTCACTAGATGGCATACTTTGGTTAGGTAGCATGTGTTTTTGCGTAGATATTTCTTGATCATTTTTAGTAGCTTGAAATCACAAAATTTTAAGCTACAAGAACTTTGAAATATTCATTTTAATAGTGCTAAATACAATGTATCTAATTAACCCAATGACAAAATACACACATACTGAAATTGATAGTTTTAACAAATTGTTGCTATCTGAGAAACAAGATTAAAGCAAACTTCATTCGTAAAATGATCAGTGATGGTGTTTCGAGAAAGATTAGCAGGATAAACATATTCAAATGTTTAATACAACAATATTGTCAGCTATATTCATCAACCAAACATGAAAAGTTGAGTCGCTAGTTATGTTTTGTTAGCATGTATAACTATTACAGTTACTATTCCAACTATACTCAGTTTTATTGGTGCTTATTCATCAATTAATTAAACTATTGCACTTGCCATAAAATTTATTTTATGTTTAACTCAAGTTTCATTGATCATACCATGGCATTTCTTTCAACCACAAAATTTTAATATTTGGGTCAAGCTCCTTAGCCAAATCTTGTTAGCGCGCCCACTACAGGATAGTAGTTTTGGGTACCAGTCCCTAAGGATGTAGAAAAGCAATGTTAACTGATGTACTGTAGAACATAAAAACTTTTTTCTACAAATTAAATCTTGAAAGCCATCAACTACAAACCTGCTAATGTTAAAGTTAGGTTCATAATGTGCCATGTTTTCCATTTTCGGTTGTTAAATGAGTTTTCTTGACTACAATGATTGTTGCAAGCTGTTAAATGTAGCACAGCGGTCATTTACGGGAGATAAACCTATACCTAGCTGACAAGAGGTAATATACCTAGAAACAGAGCTGTACTAGGCTGCTACATTTTGTGGGTAGGCTATCTTGGCAGACATATGATGCAGTTCATAGGGTGGTTCAATTACTTTTTCACTTCTGTTAGTGGAACATGCCAAAATTCGAAAGCCACGGATTCAATATCTGATTCATCAACAGTTAAGCCCACTCAAAGAAATACTGCTCGAAATCAGTTTTATTGAAGAAATGAGAACTATCTAATTAAAAATAATAAAGAGGCGTCCCAAACCTTGTTTTACTATTTTCCTTATTCGCAAAATTATATTTAATCCGTTTGACTCCGTACCATTAGAAATCCTGTGTTTCGAACTTCTGTTACATCAGAAAAGGATGATTCAACAAGGTTTCTTGCAGAATATCGAACATCGTTTTCTTTATTATTTCAAAAAATATTGCAAAATAAGGAATGCGATGTTTGATTATCGCATTTTTGTTCTGCAAGAAATTTTAAAATTCAACCTTTTCTGATGTCACAAAATTTCAATCTCAGGGTTGCCCCAATGATATGGGAGTCAAACTGATTAAATAGATAGATTGAAATTAAATTTAAATTTAAATAGATTGAAAATAGATATTTTCAGGAATAAGGAAAATAGTAAATAAAACAAGCTTTGGGGCACCTCTTTCAGGGCCAGAGCCATAGTAGCATGACTGAAGGGCAGGGGGGGAGGGGCAGAAAAATTATTTGGAATGGCACAGATAATTTTTTTGAAAAGCTTATTAGTAGTACAGAGTTTCAAAATAGTTTTTAATAGTGTCAGAGCTGTCATTTCCACTCCTTGAAATATGGGTAGCCTTGAAAAACACTGTTTTAAATTAAACGTTTTCGTCCAGCTATGAATCTACGCTGGAATGAAGAAATACTAAAATGCAGTGACATATATAGAGGTTGACTACATTGAAATAACAATGGGTAGCTATTATGACCTAAGATGCTGCAAAAATCACCTAAAATTGTATAAAGTTAATGCGAAAATATAGAAAATTTTTTTATCGTAATATGATTGGTCATTTTGGCAATTTGATAGGTAGAAAAGTATTGTTCCGTTTTAGTCAGAAATGTGCACAAAAAAAAAAAAAAATTAATGTGAAATTTGGAGTGAATAAACAAATTCTTTTTGATGGCAAAGAATAGGCTGTAATGAATTGATGTAGGTTGCTTCCAGAACTGATAAATCGAATGAAGAACTTGCTGTAGCCAAACTGGAAAATTGTACATCGTTGTAACGTTTGGTACATTCGTTTTTCTTAAAATCTTTTCCTTAAATTTAGGAGTGAAGACCAAAAAACGGTCTCTTTCCCAAATTTGTGCTCCTTTTGGGGCTCAATTTTTGCTCGTAGGGGGACACTTTATAGCCTAGTGGGGTGCGACAAAATCTTATGGTGTGGATCTTGGTCTTTGCCCATAAGTTTAGGGGTAAAAAGAAAAAAAAAAAAAGGTCTTCAGCACAAAATCTGAGGCTTTGTCTTACTGTTCTCTCATGTTTTTCGTCCTGGAACAAGACTTTACTCATGTTAAGAGGGGCACGAACAGTATTTTGGGGGGCACAGGCGCCGAAATGCACTATGGTGGCACTGGCCTGTACTTTGGGGCATAATCCTTGCTTGGGGGGCACATTTCTTGCTTTAGGGGGCACAAGCAGTAACTTGGGGGGCAAAATGCCCCGCCTCAAAATGCCCCCTGTAGCACCTGGTCTGATCTCTTAATTACCACAAGTAGTTTTCATTATAATTTCTTCACTAAAACCAATCTTTAGCAGTAGACTATGTCTTTAATGCAATTGGGTCATAATTTTAAAGTGTGTACAGTTAAGTTCTATTGTTCAACGAAGTTGGGTACTGTCGCAAAGTCCCCAAATATCGCTTGCAATGTCATATTCTAGTTTGAGTAGGCTAATATAATTGAATATGCCTAGACTAAAGCTTACTTGTCTATCATGAGATAGCTCAACATTAATCCCATGAACATTATGAAATGAAAGAATTCTTTTGTTTGCACCTGCAAAACAAAATTTTTATTGAAAAGCCTATATGCTCTACAAAACATAATTCATATGCATATAATTGCATCCCCACATTTTTCTGTGAAAGCAAAAACTGTTGCTTGTCTAACTGTTACAAAATTTACACTAATTGCTTCTTTACAAATTAGCTTATCAACATACTCATATTGAAAACACTGAGTGCAATAAGACTACCAGCTTAATTCAGTGTGTTAATCATTGTGACAAAAAGCGTAATGCGATCAAGAGAAAAAAAAGGCGAAGTGTGAAAGTTTAAGAGCTTTTGCCATCAGGATTTCGGGGGGGAGTAGTTTCAAGTAAGGATATCACAAAACAGTCGCTAACCGATCGGTTACATTGCCGATTAAACCAAAAACTGCACCGCAATTTGCAACTTAGGAGAATTTCAACCTAGGTTTTTTTTCGTCATTGACCGATCATAATAACCGAAAACATTTTCATCACGGCCAACACAATAATCACAGGCTCATAGCACTATTAGCGAATGTCAAGAAATAAAACAAGCTGTTGTTAGATATTTTCTCTTAACATGTTTGCTTTGAAGCACTTTTCTTATCTGCGCATGCCGCAAATGTTGGAATTGATGTGGCAGGCCTACGTGTTGAAACAGCAGAAATAAAAAAAAACTAACAATTTTTAGGAAAAAACTGTTATTGTTTCATCGCACTCATTTATGAATAAAGCAGAACGATAACTACAAAGTGAAAAAATAAAACAAAAAATAATACCCACCTGTGGAGCGGTTGATAGAAATATAAGTGCTGAGTAGGGTGGTCTATATTTTATCAATTTTTGAAAGCTTTAAGTCTCACCCCTTCAAGTTGTGCCATTTCATAAAAAAAATAGCTTGTGTAAAATTTTTTTGAAAAATTTTCACGTTCAGAGGTTGCCCAAACCCTTCAATCATCGCAAATTTTGTCAAATTTCGGTATTTTTGGCATATTGACTTTTATGTATTTTTTGATCGAAAACTGCGATAATTGATGTTTAAAATGATGCGTCACCTCTAGTTTGTCATAATTTGACACTCCTATGTGTTGTAAACACAAATTTGTGGTCACTTTTGATTTTTACCACTATGTGGTGCTATAGTTTAAACCATGAAAATTGGTAATATTGTGTAGTTTCTGAACCTAGAACAATGGTATTGATTTCTAGAACCACATTTTCAGCAAAGGGTGTTCCAAAACTTCTATTATGTCATTTTTGTATAGTGTCAGAATAAAAGTTGGCAGTTATACTTTTTCATAATATATTTCATAACTTTGCACTTGAAAATTTACAGTAACAGTTTTTGGTTAAAAAAATTCAAATCTAGTACTTTTGTAATTGAACAATACTGAATTATATATAACTTGAATAAACTAAAGTACATTAAAATATCATTACACACCATGTTGATTAACAACGTAATTAATAGATTAAGATTTAAAATAAAAAATAATGAAAAGTTTAAAACATTTCTTGAAGAAAAAGTTTTCCATTTAGTGCAAAAAAATCCTGCAAATATTTGGGCTACACTTGCTTGGGCTACACCCCCTAAACGTGATAATTGTTCAAAAAAATCTTACGCAAGTTATTTTTTTGCGAAATGACACAACTTGAAGGTGTAAGACATAAAACTTTCAAAAGTTGATAAAATATGGACCATCCTAGCGCTGAGTTTATTCAGATCAGTTCACTCTATTTAGTCTTAAAAGCCAGAACAAGAATGCATCTCAACTGACAGGAGTATGCTGAATGGTTTCAGTAAAAGAGAGCAACTTGAACCCAGAAAGAAGGAAACAAAATTTTACAGTAAGCAGTTGAACTTGAGTTCATTTTTTAAATCACCATGTAGCGGAGATGTCGACGAAGCCAAATCTAGTTCGACTTCAAGTTTAATGCTGCGCGATGAAGAAGACTATAGTAATTCGATTTTAATGTTCACTCTAGATGATGAAGAAACGAAGCAAGCTTCGTCGTAAGTACATTCTTTAATATTTTTATATAGGTTGTGAATCGCGCACTTAACAATGAAATAAGTTCATACCACTGCACAACGCATTGCAGAGAAGTAATATCATGCAGTAACAAAGGCTTCAAGCTCGTTCAAGTTTTTATGCGAGTTCAAGTTCTGTGTTTCTTATTTTTACTCTTTCTCAAGTTTGGCAAAAATGTCAAATTTTTTCGAGTTTAATTAAGTTTTGTTAAAAACAAGCAGTATTTTAAGTTGGAAGTTTTACAGAATCGTTGTTGTGGTGATGACGATTGGCGAACGATTTCGACAACCGCTGCAAAGCGAGAATCAAATTGGCCCACTCTCTCCACGATCGTTAGAGCAATACTTAGTTTCAGTGCTAAAAACACAACTGTAGAACAACGTTTTAGTCTTTTGGCTAGACTGAAAACACCCACGAGAAATCGTCTACTACCATTCACTTGCGACAATTCATGCAACTACGCTTGAATGCAGAATCATACAAAACTTACAATTCGAGTTTGGCATACAACCATTGGTTACAATCTACAAAGCGGTCCAGGTACAGCGCAAAAGAGCGGGGGTTCCATCGCTTTTTCTTCACAGTCCAACATGCCAGTGGCTGAAGAAGAAATATGGATGACTAAATTTTGAGAGAAGTATTTTGCAAAGGGTTGCTTTTTCTCGATTTTTTTTTTTTTTTTTTGCGGTTAGTTTTAAGTCTAAGGTTTTCTCAAGTCGTGATTTTGTCTTGGAAATTTTTACCTGCTTATAAGTTTTAGTTTGTTCTGACAATTAAAACAAATTATGACTAGATAATGTCTTTTAGTTGTTCTTGCATTGTAAAAGCTCACAACTGTGACCTTGCGTCATTCATCCTATGTCTTTTTTTAGGTTAGTTTAGATGGATCATTCTGTAATCATTAAATCACAATAACTCGAAATTACTAAGTGACTTTTGTAACTTGATTAGGCTATTTAACGCATTTTTTTAAAGCCTTTTTGCATCACTGCAGTGTCTGTTTATATCATACACACTACAGAGCGTAACATCACTTTAGCTGAGAATGTTTGAAGTAATTTGACTTAAAATGCTTTGTTTTTATGGTCTAGTTTTGCAAATTTCGTTTTGTGTTTGTGTCCTTTTAATAAAAACTCAATAAATTGAAATATTGTACATTTTACTTCGACAATAAAATGACCGAAAAACAATTCAAATGATCGAAAAAATATCTGGCAAATTGGTCAAATGACCGAAACCAGATTTTGAAAAAAAAAAAGATTTCAACTGCAACTATTATACTGAATAGTCAGACAATAGCCAACAGCATGTAGAAACAAAAAAAAAACACAGTACACACAAAAAATGATGTGAAAGCAGTGTTCCCTCTCCCGTTTGGCTAATCGGTGAGAGCAAGGTTCCCTACAACTTTTCATTTCTTGCATAAATGCCAGAAATAGTGCGATAGTTCTGAACGCAATGTGAAAATGTCGCAGCTCTTGAGGCGTTCTCGATCAGTGGTACAAAAATTTTTTGCTAGAATTTTGGCTTTCTAAAAAAAAAAAAAAAAGGTCATCGCACTAATGGGGGCATCTTTTTCTTGAATTTTATGACGTTTTCCAAGAAAAAAAAGGTCATCGGTCTGAGATCCGCAAGTTTTCCTGGGCTTTGAGCCAAGAGCCCCAGCTGTCTACGGTTTTGGTGGGAAAATAAAAACGCCAGTTTTTGGCAGCAGATAAAAACACCAAACTTAGCAAAAATTCAGTGCGAAAATGCAAAAAAAAATTTTGCACTTTTTGCGCTTACAGGAAACATTGGATGAAATTGTGCCCAAAGTTATATAAAGATGCACCGGTGCAGCCAGGGGGGGATTAGGGGAGGACCAGTCCTCCTCCTTTTGAAAGAGCAAAATTTCACAAAAAATATTAAAAAGATAAAATGTCAAAAAACTGATTTTAAAACTCTACCTTGAGTGTAATTCCACCTTGAGTTGCAAATACCTAAGGTTAAAACTTTTGCATTTTTTTAAATTTTTTCCAAGATTATTGGATTTTCTATCATTAAAAAAATTCAGCCGTCCAGCTTGTATTGTTAGCAGGGTATTCGGGTTGAGAAAAATTTTGCAGCAAAAAGGCAAAGTGAATATACTTGAAGTAACAATGGAAATGAGTTACAATCAAAAAATAAATTTTGATAAATATTTTTACAAGATTCGCATAGGCTAGAAAAGTTTGATTGATAATCAATACCAGCAAAGTCCAAAACACAACAACTATTTTGTTAAGTCATACAGCTCAGTCAATTTCTTGAACAAACTACTAACAAGCAAAACAGTTGTGCGGGAAAAAAAAATTCTCTGAGGTAAAAGAATTTTGAGTGTAAAATAACCCTCCACCCAGCATAGTCAATATCAAACCTCATCAACTGAGCTTGCATGAAACAAAATGAGTAAAAAACAAAAATTCAGGTAGTTGAAAACAGGCCAAGCTAAAAAAAATAGTACGCTGAAAACACTAATTCTTTTTGAAAAATTGATGTGACTTGCGATCCCCAATTTTGTGGCTGATCTCAACCATAGGCGCCAATTTTGGGGGGGCCGGGGGGCAGTGCCCCTCAGTTCTGACACTGAAGAGGGTGAAATATGTGTGGCCACTCAATTTTTTGGCAGGTAATACTCATTTGGCAACAAGAAATCCAAATTTCCAGGCTGAGATAGAACTAAAATGCAGCAAAGACCCTTTTTTTATTGCACCTGAATTTGGGGGCAAATTCCGGAATGAGATAGAATTATTGAGTTTAACCAAAAACTTTGCAAAAACATTTTGCCTCCTCGGAATTTGCTTAATCAACAAAAACAAAAAATCAACGCCTATGATCCCATCTATTCTTGATGAATTTTTAGAACTATCCAACAGTTATTTTAATAAATATGATTGAAAAACAACTACATATTACAACACATTACTACAGCAATCGCGCACAAAAACTTATTTTATTGAAACAAGAATTCAGCCATGTTGCCTTTTTGGAACACAGGGTACAAACAAAACCCGGAGAGTCAAAATGCTTGTATAGTCAGTGTTGGTGACATTTATCGAAAATGATCAGGCTGTTTTGGAATGATAACGTCTTGTCAGGACAATGCATTGCTTTTGCGAGAGAACGTGAACGAGTCTGAAAGCAGTGCAATTCTGCACCAAACATCGTAATCCATATTGTTTCAAAACTCATCATTTTCCAAAAAGTAGAATCAGATACTGGTGAGAATTTGGGATAACCGTGATCTGACGTGTATCAGCCCCCGAATTAAATGTCACTATAGTCAAATTGTATTTTGACCCTAATAAATTTTGAGAATATTTTAATTAAAAATATTTGGAAAAAAACACTAATTGCTGATGGAAAGCAAAAATCTCTTCGAAGAGAAAAGTCCTCCATAAATCTTTAACGTCGAAATTTATTTTTGATTATACTGTATTGAGACCGTTTTACCGATAACGCATATTTATGCAAATCAATACATGCATTTTGCCTGATTTTCATTTACTTGCGTTTACACTGAAAATGATATCAGATGTAATTGGACTAAACCGTCTTATTAGGCCTACATTTAGACCAACAGCCTAGAGCAAGGCTTCTTAACCGGGAGTAAGTTTTGCCTATCCAGGGGGTAAATGTACCGAATCATAAACTAAAGTAAAAAGAGATAGTGTTGCACCAGACTGCTGTTGTGCTATATTGCTGTCATCCAAAAAGAGCAGTCCCAAAAGTGTAACAGCAAGCCATCCAAACCCACATAGAAACCTCAACACTAGCAGCAAATAGTGGGTCACCAGCCTGAAGACCTGATTTCTTGATTTTTATTGTATAGATGATCGCAAGACTTTCAGAAATTTGTGCCAATCTAAAAAGATGGGGCTAAATTATACTGTTTTATTTGGCAAGGGGTAAACGATACAAAAACGGTTGAAGATGGGGTAAATTATACTCTGTTTTTATTTGACAAGGGTAAATGAGACAAAAACAATCAAAAACCTCTGGCCTAGAAAACTCGTTTGCCTGAAAAACAGCAGAATCAACATAATATTGCTCAAATAGTTTTTGTAGTTTAGCAAAAGCAAGCGCAGAATGAGATGAAGAAAAATGGGCTGGTGAAAGAGGATGCATGTGATTGAACAAAATGGCGAGGCATAGTAGAGACAATGACCATACAAAATCAAGCCAACTTTGTCGACGGCGACAATACCACATCCAACATGTGATGATGTAGGTACGATCACTGTTCCCTCTAACTTTGTGGCTAATCGGCGAGTGCCCAAATTTTCTTGAAACAAGTGTGCCCAAAGCTCTAGAAAGACGATAAAGTGCCCTAAATTTCGTACCAATCCAGTATTAAAGTACACAAAATGTCATATTTCCACAAATTAGTTGGATTTTCTAAAGCAAAGTTTACTATATTGCCAAAAAGTATTTGCCTTTGCTCCAACAAATCGCTGATTTGCTGAAAAAAGTCAACTTAGTGGGAACACTGGGTACGATATCAGTTTGATAATTTAATTCTATTTTTAGCTGGGGTAGGGGAAACGGGGGATTGGCTGGTTTGAAATAATCTTACAACTTCAAACTGCACGATGTCAAATGCTTATTATAGTAAATAGTAAGCTAATTTATGTTCAGGGAATCTTTTTTGTTCAATTTCTATGTCCACATATTAAATCATATAGCTTTGTTGATTTGTAACAGTCAACCTTTGTACATGAGGTTTGGCAATGAAAATTTTTCACACCATTGCAAGATAAATATTGGCTATTGCATCATAGAAACTTGTATCACGAATATTATTACATTATACTAGTCTTCAAAACAACTGTGATATCTTTATGATGAAATGGTGTTGATTTTTTGCACGAACAGTCAAACACTATTGCAAAGCTTCATGTAAAAAGCTTGAGTGTTCTTGTTGTTTATTGGAGCAGAGAGTCAGGCGACGTTGTTCACATTGTGTCGAATTCTAAACTAAGTGTGCTGGTTGCAAGCAAAAAGTCACATAGATGCCGTCCACCTATTCTTGATCTACACTGTGCTTGTGGGCGCAAAAGTTTCATCTTTAATTTATTTTAAACTGAAATTTGGTATGCCCGATGTATCGCCTTACCAGAGTACAATCAGTCAGTTGTTTCAAATAAACTATCAAGACGCTTTTACGTTTGCGATTTTATGCATAGTCGCATAGTGTAGGCCGGGCAAAAAAATTCACCATGGGAGCATTCTATGCAGTTTTCGGCACAAACCAAACTTTGTTCAAACCAAATTTCACATCAAACTGCAAGATTTATTTATTGTGCAGACATGTAACAAAAGTATTTTGTTGTTTTAGGATCAAAGCATTAGCATATGTAATATGATGCTGCAAGATGCACACTCAGTACAGGCAATGCATCATCATAATTTTTAGCAGTTTGATATTGTACAATTTTTTCGTTTTCTCAATAAAATTGTTTCATGTGATTAGCTTTATGTTTGCATAAAACTGTAAATTGTGATTGAAATTTCTGATTCCAATTCGAAATCATTTGGGATCCAATTATAAACATCCCTATCAGCTATTGATCAATAAGTAAGGCTCTAAGCAGAATAGGATAATTAGGCCCATATTTTAGTTATTTATTGAATATGACACTATGGCACCAAGCTAACACCCACACACACTAAAAAGCGAAGAGGAGAAAAAAAAGAAAAAGAGCACCTATTTGCAAAGGTACCACTAAAAAAAAGAAACACACTTTCAAAAAAAATACATATCAGGCATAAATACCAGTAAAAGGTGCAATTTAGTTGTAGACATTAATAACTCAAATGGCATATATCATGCAAATCAAATTTCTTAAAACGTGTTTTAACAGCAGCTAATGTAGAAGATGAAACAATAGACTCAGGTAGCAAATTCCAAAATGAAATGATGCGATAACAGAATAAACAATGATATGTATCATATTTAGGTCTGTGTTTGCATCTAAGAACAAAACTATGTCTACAAAGCTTGTTATTAGTTTCAGCACACTGAAAAAAATTATCAAATTTAACATCTATTAAATGATAACAAATCTTGTAAGTAAGAATCAGATCAAATTCTAATGTACGATACTATATATTGCAGACGATTAACCAGGCTGACAAAAAACTTAGCTTACCTTCTCTTGTTAATGAGACTCCAACATTTCTGCTTTCACCGTCTGATGAACTTAAACTTGCTCCCATGAATTCTTGATCAGTGATTAGGCCTATTGTTAGCAGGACTGGTAGGGCAAGTTAATTATAAACAATACACTACAGTACTAACTAGTCGAGGCAGCCATGTGTTCTGTGTTCATTAAGCCTACCTCTTTTTTATTGAAAAGTTCTGAGTTGGGTTTAGGCAAAGAGATATACAACTGTGGCACATAGTAAACAACATTTTATTCTCTTGAGTTAAAATTTTTCCAAGAAATAGTCATTTCCTTAACCTTAGGCAATCTGTTTCACTGAAACAGGAAAATGTTAACTACAGAACAAAACTGAGTGTACAATTACATCTGACATGTCAACCCCAATCATAAAAAGCAGTGTTGCTTTGATCATTATCGGATTCATCGTCGATCTTTTGAAAACTTTGGTAGCCTTGAAAAAGGCTGTTAAAAAACCAATAATTTGAACGGTTTTTGTCTCGCTTATGTCAAGAATCAGCGCGAGACTGAATTGAAGAAAAATGCGGCGTTTTATAGTTTTTTGAGACATCAAAATTTTGACATAAAAAGAAAAAATATATGACATGAATGATTTTGATTGGATGATTGTCCTCAATCATCTTGACTATCATCCAATCAAATTATTCACGTGATATATTTTTTCTTTTTTTTTAATTTTTTCTTTCTTTTCTTTTTAGGTGGAAATTTTGACGTCTCGAAAAACTATAAAAGGCCACATTTTTCAACTTCAATTCATTCTCGCGTTGATTCTTGACATGGACGAGATGAAAACCGTTCAAATCTTTTTTTTTAACATCCTTTTTCAAGGCTACCAAAGTTTTCAAAAGATCGACAATAACTCCGATAATGATCAAAGCAATCTTAAAGTTTTGTAGCACTAAACAACTGTTTAAAAAGAAGTGTCTGCTGCACCACCTGGTTTCCAACATCAAATCGTTGCTGCATCAGCGGTACTGGTCGTTTCTTTTTGCAGTTCAATTTACTATCCCTCAAGCTGGCATCGCTAACCAGACCCTACTCTAATTGTAAGGTTTAGAGAAAATAAAAACTAATTATGTAGCGAGATTGCACTCTAATGAATGCCAAGCGTGTCCAGCGTGAATCAAACCCAAACACTCGGTTTGGCAAGCAAGCGCGCTTACCACTACTCTACCGGGTTTTCGTATTTGAACCATCAAAGTGCTGTATTTAAGGCGAATCCATGAGAAAAAAGCAATATAACAGGCTGCCGGTGCAGCAGCGATTTGATGTCGGAAACCGTCGCTGGTGCTTTAGACATTACCATCGCAAAATTCCTAAAACCCATTAAATCAGAGTTCTCTGTTAATTATAGACAGATAGAACTCTGATGCAATATCTGGAATTATTACACCATAGGTAACAGAAAAAAAATCTTGATCAGAGATTATTGCTAGTAGGCAGGTAGAACGACATTTTTATTTATATACTTGTTTTTTGTGCTAGCAATGCTCTGTGCTGCGCCTCTGGCTTGCCTGTTTTTGTCATGTGTTATCTGCTTGCTGAAACATCTCTCTGTCTGTTGTGTCCTGCGTTATTTGCTTGCTTCAACTTGTCTTTCTTGATCAGTGATCCATGGTATTTACTGTTAACAGACTGTGGACATTAGGTACATTGTAAAGAGTTGATGCTGTTTGCTTCAAGTACAATAGGCCAATATCTCAGATATTAAAACATCAGGCATTACGATATTTACGAAGTAATGGTACAATCTTCTTTACCGTTGGTTTTTATACTGTATCTCGACTTTCATCTGTGCATGTTCTTAGGCACATAATTCTTTGGCAACATTATATAGCTTTTATGTATGCTAGGGTGAGTTATTGCAAACAATACAGTAGGCTACCACAGTGTTCCTACTAAGCCGATTTTTTTCAGCAAATCGGCGATTTGTTGGAGGAAGGGCAAATAATTTTTGGCAATATAGTAAACATAGCTTTAGAAAATTCAACAAATTTGTGGAATTATGACATTTGGTATACTTTAATACTGGATTGGTACGAAATTTAGGGCACATAAACGTCTTTTTAGAGCATTGGGCACAATTGTTTAAAGAAAATTTGGGCACTCACCGATTAACCATAAAGTTAGAGGGAACACAGGGCTACCATACCGTACTAATTACAGAATCATACATGTCCAGGCAACCCACTGTTCTGTGTTCAGTAGGCCTACCTATTTATTATTGAAAACTTGGGGTTGGGGAAAGAGAAGTAGGACTATGGCACCGGGTAGAGAATGTTTCATTCTCTGAACTTAAAATTTTCAATGGCTGTACTAAACTAATTCATGTGCCAATCTGCCAATTGTCAATATAAAATGTCAGCTGATTCTCTCAAACAGTCAAACAGTTTATTAGCCTATCGTTTAAAAGAAAATGTACAGGTATGCTTTGAATTAATCTAAGATAACATTTACGTTATAGGGTAAGTTGGGTAATTCCGGACAACCAAGGGTGATTCTGGAATGAAAGTAAAATTGCAATTAGTGAGTTTTTGTATCACTTATATCATTGCAGATTATCATTTTGGTAATTGGAACGACCGACGCTCGCGTCGCGTGTTCCTTTGTTTTTACTCGGCCATTTTCAAACTAACGAGTGCGAGATTTCAGACTTTTGCTTATAACTCGAGAACCGTTTGGTCTAACTACATGAAATTTTGACAGCAGTTTGAGATTAATGAGTTTTATGTTTCTACCAAATTTCGAAACAATCGGTCACGTGACTTCGGGTTTATAACCCGAAAACCGCCCCGAAAGTTTGGCGTAAAAAGCGGTCTAAGTCAAAAACGGCTTAAGTACGGCAAAAAATATTTCTCATGGTTATAAGTCTTAAGATATCCTTTCATCCCTACCAACCCACTTTCGGCCGCGATGAGATTTTTTTCTTATTTTTTTCCTTTTTTTTTTCCTTTTTTTTTCCTTTTTTTTCCTTTTTTTTCCTTTTTTTTTCCTTTTTTTTCCTTTTTTTCTTCCTAAATCTTGTACGCTCGAGTTCTCCTAAACCACAAAACATAGAAATCTAATTTTTGTGTGAAGTTGTTGAGGTACATACGCAATTGTGTCTCCTGAAATTCTTTTGGGGCAACTCCCCCGGGAACCCCCCCAAAATGGGGCCCCAAAAAATCAATTTTTTGAACGGCTCAAGCTAGGGTGCCAGTTTTTTTGGATATCAGTAGATATTTGAGAGACAAATATTTTGACATAATTTGGGGGTACCACCCCCCCGGGGACCCCCCAAATGGACCCCCCAAAAACAAATTTTTTAACCATATAACCTAGGGTGCCATTTTTCTTTGATATCAGTAGATATTTAAGAGAGAAATATTTAGACATGGTTTGGGGGTAACACCCCCCCGGGGACCCCCCCGCAAAATGGGGCCCCAAAATATCAAATTTTTGAACGGCTCAACCTAGGGTGCCAGTTTTTTTTGATATCAGTAGATATTTGAGAGACAAATATTTTGACATAATTTGGGGGTACCACCCCCCCAGGGACCCCCCCAAATGGACCCCCCAAAAACAAATTTTTTAACCATTTAACCTAGGGTGCCATTTTTCTTTGATATCAGTAGATATTTAAGAGACAAATATTTTGACATAATTTGGGGGTACCACCCCCCCGAGGATCCCCCCAAATGGACCCCCCAAAAGCAAGTTTTTTAACCATTTAACCTAGGGTGCCAGTTTTTTTTGATATCAGTAGATATTTAACAGACAAATATTTTGACATAGTTTGGGGGTGCCACACCCCCGGGGACCCCCCCAAATGGACCCCCCAAAAATCAAGCTTTTGAACGGCTTAACTTAGAGTGCCAGTGTTTTATGATATCAGGAGATATTTAACAGACAACTATTTTGACATAGTTTGGGGGTGCCACCCCCCCGCGGACCCCCCCAAATGGACCCCCCAAAAATCAATGTTTTGAATGGCTCAACTTGGGTGCCAGTCTGTTTTGATATCAGCAGATATTTAGCAAACAAATATTTTGACATAGTTTGGGGGTGCCACTCCCCCGGGAACCCCCAAAAATCAATTTTTAAACGCCTCAAGCTAGAGTGCCAGTGTTTTATGATATCAGGAGATATTTAACTGACCAATGTTTTGACTCTACTTTTCTGGAGGTTTCATAATCAGATATTTTTGAATAATTGCTGATTTTACGGTAGACAAAAAGTACTTTTGGGCGTCACAGCATTAGCTATGCGTCGGTCGTTCACTGGGTTTGCTGGCAAACTCCCATCTAGTTAAATAATTGGAACGACCGACGCTCGCGTCGCGTGTTCCTTTGTTTTTACTCGGCCATTTTCTAACTAACGAGTGCGAGATTTCAGACTTTTGCTTATAACTCGAGAACCGTTTGGTCTAACTACATGAAATTTTGACAGCAGTTTGAGATTAATGAGTTTTATGTTTCTACCAAATTTCGAGGCAATCAGTCACGTGACTTCGGGTTTATGACCCGAAAACCGCCCCGAAAGTTTGGCGTAAAAAGCGGTATAAGTCAAAAACGGCTTAAGTACGGCAAAAAATATTTCTCATGGTTATATGTCTTAAGATATCCTTTCATCCCTACCAACCCACTTTCGGCCGCGATGAGGTTTTTTTCTTATTGGAACGACCGACGCTCGCGTCGCGTGTTCCTCTGTTTTTACTCGGCCATTTTCAAACTAACGAGTGCGAGATTTCAGACTTTTGCTTATAACTCGAGAACCGTTTGGTCTAACTACATGAAATTTTGACAGCAGTTTGAGATTAATGAGTTTTATGTTTCTACCAAATTTCGAGGCAATCGGTCACGTGACTTCGGGTTTATAACCCGAAAACCGCCCCGCAAGTTTGGCGTAAAAAGCGGTCTAAGTCAAAAACGGCTTAAGTACGGCAAAAAATATTTCTCATGGTTATAAGTCTTAAGATATCCTTTCATCCCTACCAACCCACTTTCGGCCGCGATGAGGTTTTTTTCTTATTTTTTTCCTTTTTTTTTTTCCTTTTTTTTTTCCTTTTTTTTTCCTTTTTTTTCCTTTTTTTTCCTTTTTTTTCCTTTTTTTCTTCCTAAATCTTGTACGCTCGAGTTCTCCTAAACCACAAAACATAGAAATCTAATTTTTGTGTGAAGTTGTTGAGGTACATACGCAATTGTGTCTCCTGAAATTTTTTTGGGGCAACTCCCCCGGGAACCCCCCCAAAATGGGGCCCCAAAAAATCAATTTTTTGAACGGCTCAAGCTAGGGTGCCAGTTTTTTTGGATATCAGTAGATATTTGAGAGACAAATATTTTGACATAATGTGGGGGTACCACCCCCCCGGGGACCCCCCCAAATGGACCCCCCCAAAAACAAATTTTTTAACCATATAACCTAGGGTGCCATTTTTCTTTGATATCAGTAGATATTTAAGAGAGAAATATTTAGACATGGTTTGGGGGTACCACCCCCCCGGGAACCCCCCCAAAAAATCAAATTTTTGAACGGCTCAAGCTAGAGTGCCAGTTTTTTTTGTTGTCAGTAGATATTTGAGAGACAAATATTTTGACATAATTTGGGGGTACCACCCCTTCGGGGACCCCCCCAAATGGACCCCCCAAAAATAAATTTTTTAACCATTTAACCTAGGGTGCCATTTTTCTTTGATATCAGTAGATATTTAAGAGACAAATATTTTGACATAATTTGGGGGTACCACCCCCCCGAGGATCCCCCCAAATGGACCCCCCAAAAACAAATTTTTTTAACCATATAACCTAGGGTGCCATTTTTCTTTGATATCAGTAGATATTTAAGAGAGAAATATTTAGACATGATTTGAGGGTACCACCCCCCCGGGACCCCCCCCCAAAATGGGACCCCAAAAAATCAAATTTTTGAACGGCTCAACCTAGGGTGCCAGTTTTTTTGGATATCAGTAGATATTTGAGAGACAAATATTTTGACATAATTTGGGGGTACCACCCCCCCGGGGACCCCCCCAAATGGACCCATCCAAAAACAAATTTTTTAACCATTTAACCTAAGGTGCCATTTTTTTTGATATCAGTAGATATTTAAGAGAGAAATATTTTGACATGGTTTGGGGGTACCACCCCCTTCGGGAACCCCCCCAAAAAATCAAATTTTTGAACGGCTCAACCTAGGGTGCCAGTTTTTTTTGTTATCAGTAGATATTTGAGAGACAAATATTTTGACATAATTTGGGGGTACCACCCCTTCGGGGACCCCCCCAAATGGACCCCCCCAAAAATAAATTTTTTAACGATTTAACCTAGGGTGCCATTTTTCTTTGATATCAGTAGATATTTAAGAGACAAATATTTTGACATAATTTGGGGGTACCACCCCCCCGGGGACCCCCCAAATGGACCCCCCCAAAAGCAAGTTTTTTAACCATTTAACCTAGGGTGCCAGTTTTTTTTGATATCAGTAGATATTTAAGAGAAAAATATTTTGACATGATTTGGGGGTACCACCCCCCGAGGACCCCCCCAAAATGGGGCCCCAAAAAATCAAATTTTTGAACGGCTCAAGCTAGGGTGCCAGTTTTTTCTGTTATCAGTAGATATTTAAGAGAGAAATATTTTAACATAATTTGGGGGTACCACCCCTTCGGGGACCCCCCAAAAATAATTTTTTTTAACGATTTAACCTAGGGCGCCAGTTTTTTTTTTTGATATCAGTAGATATTTAAGAGATAAATATTTTGACATGTTTGGGGTACCACCCCCCCGGGGACCCCCCAAATGGACCCCCAAAAATGAATTTTTTAATGGGTTAACCTAGGGTGCCAGTTTTTTTTTGATATCAGTAGACACTTAAGAGATAAAAATTTTGACATGGTTTGGAGGTACCACTCCCCCGGGGACCCCCCCAAAATGGACCCCCAAAAATAATTTTTTTTATTGGTTTAACTTAGGGTGCCAGTTTTTTTGATATCAATAGATATTTAGGAGACAAATATTTTGACATGATTTGGGGTACCACTTTCCTTGGGACCCCTTCAAATGGATCCCCCAAAATCAATTTTTTGAATGGCTCAAGCTAGGACGTTAATTTTTTTTTTATACCAGCAGATGTTTAAGAGACAAGTATTTTGACATAGTTCCAATGGCTTACGCTTGAATACGATGTTTTTTTGTTTTTTTATTATTATCAGTCGCTATGTTGTCGATAAAATAACGCATGTGCATTGTACAAGTTAATCAGGTTTAGTTACTCAGGTTTAATCACCTTCACAGGTTTAGACAAGACAAACTATGGAAAAGGTTACTGGAAACTAACGATAACGTTGATAATTTTTTGACTTGATTTGTACTTTTATGAAGGTTCCAAAATTAAATATTTTGAATAATTGCTGATTTCACGGTTGACAAAAAGTACTTTTGAGCGTCACAGCATTATAAACTACGCGTCGGTCGTTCACTGGGTTTGCTGGCAAACTCCCATCTAGTTGCCTGTTCTTTTCGTGTGCAATAAAAGTATTCTGCAAAGTTGCGAAACTGGATGAAATGCAGATGGGTTTCATGCCAGGTAGAGGTACGACAGACGCTATCTTCATTTTGAGACAGTTGTTGGAAAAATATGAGATGGCCGGAAGAGATCTATATGTAGTATTTGTGGATCTTGAGAAAGCCTTTGATCATGTTCCAAGAGAGGTGATTTGGTGGTCGCTGAGAAGAAAAGGGGTACTAGAAAGAAATAAAAGCGATAATGGAAATGTATACAAATATTGAAACATCTGTCAAGGTGGAATACACTAGATCGAAGTCATTTGATGTAAAAGTTGGGGTCCAACAAGGATTGATACTAAGTCCTCTTCTGTTTGCATTGGTGATGGATGAAGTGACTAAAGACATCAGAGAAGGAGTTGTAAAAGAAATGCTGTATGCAAATGATAATGTGTTAGTCGGTGATAACTGGGTAGAGGTAGAATCTTGATACACTCAATGGAAGAAAGCATTACAAGAGAAAGGAATGAAAATAAATGGAAACAAGACAAAGGCTTTTTATACAAGAAGAAATTTTGTATGAATGCAAATGCGAAAGTATCCTTGCTCTGTACATGGCAAAGAAGTGGGAAGATACTCCATGCAGTGTACAAAGTGTCAACACTGGGTGCACAAGAGGTGTTCTGGAGTTCATGGAAGTTTAACCAGAGAGAAAGATTTTCCTTGCAAAAAATGCATTCCTGGTGTGTTGTTTGAAGATGAAGATAAAATGATAGCTTTGGATGGAGACAACATAAAAGTGGTGGACAGGTTTTCTTACCTTGGTGATGTCATCAGTATGGAAGGAGGAGCTCAGGAGGCTGTAACATCACGAATTAGCAGAGGTGGAGTCCTCGAGGACGTCCTTGGCCTCGAGGACGTCCTCGAGGACAGATTTTGAAGTCCTTGGCCTTGGCCTCGAAGGTCAAGTCCTTGGCCTTGGCCTTGGCCTTGGCCTCGAGGCCTCAAGTCCTCTAAAATTGGCCTGTCCTCGGCTCGAGGACAGCACTATTTTTTGGAAAGTTAAAATTTTGTGGAGCGGTTGAAAAATTTTTTGGAAAGCGTTTTTTCGTGGAGATCGCTTGAAAAATTTTTGTGAAGACCTTTTTTTTTTTTTTTTTTTTTTTTGGAGATCGCTTTTGTGAAGACCTTTTTTTTTTTTTTTTTGGAGAGCACTTGCGCTTTGTGTCCTTGGTCCTTGGCCTTGGCCTCGAGCATTCCTGTCCTTGGCCTCGAGAGTGTCTGTCCTCGGAAAGGCTGCCCTTGGCCTTGGCCTTGGCCTCGGATTTTTTTTGTGTCCTTGGCCTTGGCCTTGGCCTCGAGCCTTGTGTCCTCGACTCCACCTCTGCGAATTAGATCGGCATGGAAAAAATTTAAAGAGGTTTCGAATGTTATATGCGGAAGAAGCATATCATTGAAGGTTAGAGGCACCTTATACAAAACCTATATGAGATATGCTCTAACCTATGGTGCTGAATGCTGGGCATTGAATATAGAAAATGAAAGGAGGCTGAAGACCACAGAAATGAGAATGTTGCGAATGATATGCGAGAAAACCTTGAAAGATAAAACGAACAATGAGAAGATTCGTGAAATGACGGGTGTAGTTAGATTTGAAGAGTTTCTGAGAGAGAAAAGGTTGCGATGGTTGGGACATGTGGAGAGAATGGATGAAGAAAGGGGTCCAGTAAAGGCACTACTCTTAGAAGTTGATGGGACAAAAAAAGGAAGACCGAAAAAGAGGTGGAAAGAAGTACTAGAATGTGACATGACTGCCACAGGTTTGCAAAGGTTGGATGCTCAAGATCGTGAAAGATGGCGACTAGGCTGCAAAAACCAGCTGACCCCTGCATGCGGGGAACCTCTGCTGAGCTCCAGAAATAGAAGGAAGCACATTCCTTGAGCAAAATGATGAAGATGATGAAAAGTATTCTGCGTAGTTGCTCTCTGCTATCGTTTACAGATTAGGTTAGATATTAATTTGCCCTATATTGTAACCAAACACCAGAGCTGGGCACTTGCGGCGCACTTATATATTTTACTTGCGATAGCGCTTTTGCCGCAATTATTTTTAAACTGTTGCGATGGCGCTTGCGCCGCAAGTATTTTAGCAATTTTAAGCGCAAGCGCGATTCAAATACAATTATAAATGATTGCTTTTTAATAAAATGTGATTAAAGTTAAGAAGAAACATTGATGAGGTACATGAACGTAGCCAGGATTTTGATTAGGGGGGAAGGCCAAACCTCAAATCACATGCAATGATGTCATTAAATTTTTTCAAAAAGAGGGACATTTTACGGGACAAAGATACTGTAAAATGGAAGGTCAGAAGCCGGGGCCTGGGTTGGCATGGAACCTGGATTTTGCTAAAAAAAAGGATTTGAACCTAAAGTTAAAAAGATTTCTAAAAGGCAGTGGCTATTTTGCCTCTAGAGGCAAAATAGCCACATGTTATTTTCTCATTTGAAGGCAAAATAGTCCTTACGGCTATTTTGCCGCAATGCCAAAATAGCCCTAAGTCTAAGTCTAATCCTAACCAAAACCCTAACCTTTACCAAAACTCTAACTCCAATCCTAACCCTAATCGCAACCCTAACTCTAACCCAAACCCGAACCCAAACACAGGAAAAACACTATTTTGCCTCTAGAGGCAAAATAACCACTTGTCTAAATAGGGAGATGAGGTGAGCAAACTAGTTTAAACCAAACGTATGAGACGAGATCTGGGGGGCCGCCAGTGGGCAATTTTTTGTAATTTTTTTTTTTAAAAGAAAAAAGCTATTTCAATGCCATTTGGATTACATTTTGCACGTTTTTAGATCCATTTGAAATTAAATTTTTCAGACTTGAAAGCCAATTGAAAAAGTCAAATTGGTGAGTCTTCCCTTTACTTACAGTTCAAGTCCAAAACACGTTTAAAGTCTTGAAATTGGGGTTTAAATTTTGTCAGTGGTGGGCAAATTACTGCACAAAAGCAATGAAATTACTTGACTTAAAATTACTTTAAATAAGTAATAAAATTACCGTAGTCGTTACCAAGTAATTTGTCGTTACGATTTACAAATTACTTTGAATGAAACATTTAGCCAAAATGACAGTGGTCTGCGTCAACTTTTTTAATAACGCTGTATGAGAGAAAATGTGGGATATCGTCTATGATTCAAGCAGAGCTGCAACTAGAACGCTGTTCTAGGGGGGCAAAATTTCTTTCTGAGGGGGCCAAAATTTTTGGGTTGGTCTACTCATAAATCTTACAAACATCAAATGAAAGGATTTTTAGTGCAGTGCCACTAGCATTTATGCCAGTAACGGCAACCCAAATTTATACAAAAACATAATTTCACCTGTCTAATGTTAACAATAGTATTTAAACCTGGTGAGTGTTAACTTTAGATATGGTGAATGCCTTCATCAGTTGTGAGTTTAATTTGATATCTACACATTTGATAATTTAGCTTTCATTAAACTGAAAACCATGAAGTATTGCAGTTGTACATTGTGTATGTCATATAAGGAAGAAACTTTTCACTCACTATGGTGAATGTCTTCATCCTTGATATAAGCACTACAAATATAAGCTTTCCTGCCTTGAACTTTTTCTTTAAACTGATTGTTGCGAGGGGATCTAAGCTGATAAAGCTTTTGAAGAAATTTTTCCTGCCATTCTTTTGTTTCATAGCCTCTAGATTTTAATCCAGATGGCAAAGAAAATAAGGATATATCTGGATTTCTTCTAGTATTGTCGCATTGTGGCACACAACAATAATCCCCATTTGCTTTTTTTCCAATAATTGTTTTACCAGTTGTGCTACTCATCCTGTAAATACTAATGTCAAAGTGTAAAGCCTACTGTATAGCACCAGTAAATATCTACCAGTCAAACGATACTCTGTACGAGGATACTTCTACAGGTAGGCTAACCATTTGAGAAGACCTAAGAAGTGATAAGTGCAGACTGCAGTCTGCAGAGTAGGGCACCCAGATTTTCAACTTTTCTTTTGTTTCGTGACTTTTTTGGTGCAGTTTTTTCTGCTGATTTCGAAAATGTGCTTAAAAATGTGATCCGATCAACTTCCAGGAAGATATGTGGGGGTTTTGGCCCACCACTTTTATAAAATTTGGTTAAAATTTTGAATAGCGTTTTTATTTCTTAAGTTATGATACTGAGAGTAACTCTATCTGAAAGAGCATTTAATTCTGAGCAATTTAAAAAAAATTGTTTGAATTGACTCAATAAGTTGGGAGATATGAAGTGTTTTGTAAATAATTTCTCGTTACGCTTGAGTGATTTTTGAAGCAAAGTTGCTTTTTACAGCTTTAAAAGCACTGCCATTGGCCTAATTTGACTCAATATGACCAAAAGGCTCTGACTTTGCTCAAATGGAGAGTCAGAAAATTTGTTGGCATAGTTTTCCAATCACGTTATGCATGAGTAATTTTTAAAAATTTCACAATGAAATAACTCTTAAGTAATGCTACCATAGGTGGGCACAAGTCCGTTAATCGTTAATCCGTTAATAACGAAGCTAACTTTTTCATTAACTCGTTAATCTGTTAAAAAGTTTTTTCATGTTAACGAACTAAATTAACTTCCGTTAAGTGCTGTTAACGGACTAAAGTAACTTCCGTTAAGTTCTGTTAACTTCCGTTAAGGTTTTTATCGTTAGTATCTTGCAGCTTCGTTGTGCATTTGAACTTGTTTTGATCTTGAAATTAGATTAGACTTTAAAATGTAACTTTCAAAACACAGAAAGACCACCACAGCAATAAATATTGGCAATGTCTGCTGCACCGGCCCGGTTCCCAACATCTAATCGCTGCTGCACCGGCGACGGTGGTCGTTTTCTTTTGTTGTTCAATTTACTATCTCTCAGGCTGGCATCGCTGCCCAAACCCTAACTCTAATAAGAAGATTTTAGAGAAAAGAAAAAGCGTATGAAGCGAATTTGCTCTCTAGCGCTATATTTAAAAAGCGTATTCTGCGGGAGTCGATACCCCGACCATCTGCATTGCAGGCAAGCGTACTAACCACTACGCCATCAGGGCTTGGACTCTGATGCATCAAAGTGCTGTATTTAAATCGAATCAATGCGAAAAACGCAATCCGGTGCAGCAGGGATTTGATGTCGGAAACCGGGACGGTGCACTAGACACTACCATAAATATTTCCTTACAATCAGCTCAACAGCGTCAATACGTGTTCTAGAAGCGAGTGAATAAAACGAAATGTAAATGACACGCAAAGTGTTAACGGATTAACGGACTTTATTACCTTCCGTTAATTAAAGCTGAAAATAAAGGATTAACGTTAACGGAGGTGTGAAGTTTGTTAACGGACTAGTGGTTAGCGAAGCTAACGTTTTGCATCAACTTGCCCACCTATGAATGCTACCCATGAGAAATTTTTGCTGTATATTTGGCAGAAATCATTGAAATATGTCAAATTTTATTCATAATATTAAATACGACAATTCGGTGCCAAATGGAAGAATATGTTAGCAGTAGAATCATGCGTTTTTAAATCGCAACATCAATTTTAAAAATTATGGCGACTTCCTTGAAAAGAAAAATGATGTATTAAGCTTTTGCATTAATGCAAAGCATGAGGAATGTAGGTAGCATTTATGACACATTTTGTAGTTAAAGTTATGCTACTGTATTAAGGGCCAGAAATTCAACAAATCATGATTCTGATGGGTGTGAGTTTTTATAGATGTAGTTGTTATGGAAAAATACTAAATAGAAATACGCATAGTCAATAGCAATCTTCACAAGTATTTCGAAAAAACATAGCTTTTTGGCTAAAGAGTAAATTTTTTGTATTTCAACTTCATGCATTGTGACCAGTCATCTTGTTCTGTTTGTCATAATGACACTTGTAAAATTACTCGCAAACTTAATCGTGCCTCCTGCAGCATCGTTAACCAATTAAATAGTTCGAACAATGTTGCTAAGTTTAAAGTAGGAAAAAAAATTTTTTTTTTCTGACAAGGCAGCTGGAAGAGTCGGAGAAAGCGTAAAAAAGAGTCAAAATTTATTGTTTATAAAGCTTGAGAGAGTGGATTGTGAAATCATCATAAATTTTCAATTTATCTTATTTTTGAACCTTAATTTCACATGGTAGCTTTTTATTATGCTAAACACAAGTGAGCACTGAACAGTCATAAGGATGCAAGATGGATATGTGATTAGATAGGTTTTGCTGTATGTTTTGAAAATAGTGGTTGTTGGACAAGACAAATTTCAAATTTGTGCTTCCCAAGAAATAACATAGTATTTTAGGGTTGACATTATCACATGATAATTTATTTACGTAACTGGTATTTCCTCTTGTCCCAGTGCCTACAATTTTGCTGTTTAAAGATTTAAACAATTGAGAAATAAAAGAACCTGCTTTTTTAGTTGTTTGCCTAATGACAATGACGTCTATTTTTGCGCTTCGAAATCACTTCAGAGAAACACATACATTTGTTTAAAATGAAATGTAACAGAAAGCTGCAGGATCTTGCGATCATCAAGTTGAGCAACCATCTTATAATTTTAAATCAATTACTGAGGTTTGCTGTTTTGAATTACTGTAGTATAGTTAAAATTTATTAACTTTGAAAACTTTATCAACCGTTGTGATTTATTTTAATTAATAACTCCTTTTTGGTGCTTAAAATATTCATTTATATTTTTGGAGTAAATACTTTTTGTACTTAATTTTATTTTTAATTTTACTCATTTCTAAGGATTATTACATTTTGCTCTTTATTCACACAAAATAAATGATAAAGGTTAAGCTGCCATAGCCATTACAATAAAAGAAAATGCTCAAAGTCCAGTTAATATTTAAAAAACAAGAGAAGTATTTGAGAAAGCTGACATTTGCTACCTTAATAAGTTAGATCAAATTTTGGTTAGTTCCAAGCTTCTACAAGTCAAGCAAACGTGATTAGTCTTTGCTGATAAGCAAACGGCAAGAAAGCAATTGCCTAGTACCTCTTGCCTTGAACTTATAGTTGAAATACCTGTTTGAAATAACCTACAGTAAATCAATATCTTATTACGTCTTGAACTTAGCAACATTGTTCGAACTATTTAATTGGTTAACGATGCTGCAGAAGGCACGATTAAGTTTGCGAGTAATTTTACAAGTGTCATTATGACAAAGAGAACAAGATGACTGGCCACAATGCATGAAGTTGAAATACAAAAAATTTACTCTTTAGCCAAAAAGCTATGTTTTTTCGAAATACTTGTGAAGATTGCTATTGACTATGCGTATTTCTATTTAGTATTTTTCCATAACAACTACATCTATAAAAACTCACACCCATCAGAATTATGATTTGTTGAATTTCTGGCCCTTAAAGGCCACCTAATGTCTGCAAACCAATGCACTTAAAATGCAATAAAAAAGTATTACTAATCGAATGCTGAAAACCTGGTTTAGATGCACGTACTCAGTTTCAAGCTTTCGCGTTTTTAAAAAGTGACATGACGTCATTAGACCCAGGAGTTTGGTGCCTTCGACTAATTTATCTTTGCAGAGGATAGGCGATTTTGGAAAGGCACGTGATAACAGCTTGCTAGTCAAAAAGTGTTGCGCAAAAAAAGGCGTAATTAGCTCAAAGTAAAGTCGAATGCACCAAACTCCTGGGTCTAATGACGTCATGTCACTTTTTAAAAATGCGAAAGCTTGAAACTGAGAACGTGCATCTAAACCACGTTTTCAGCATTCGATTAGTAATACTTTTTTATTGCATTTTAAGTGCATTGGTTTGCAGACATTAGGTGGCCTTTAATACAGTAGCATAACTTTAACTACAAAATGTGTCATAAATGCTACCTACATTCCTCATGCTTTGCATTAATGCAAAAGCTTAATACATCATTTTTCTTTTCAAGGAAGTCGCCATAATTTTTAAAATTGATGTTGCGATTTAAAAACGCATGATTCTACTGCTAACATATTCTTCCATTTGGCACCGAATTGTCGTATTTAATATTATGAATAAAATTTGACATATTTCAATGATTTCTGCCAAATATACAGCAAAAATCACTCACGGGTAGCATTACTTAAGAGTTATTTCATTGTGAAATTTTTTAAAATCACTCATGCATAACGTGATTGGAAAACTATGCCAACAAATTTTCTGACTCTCCATTTGAGCAAAGTCAGAGCCTTTTGGTCATATTGAGTCAAATTAGGCCAATGGCAGTGCTTTTAAAGCTGTAAAAAGCAACTTTGCTTCAAAAATCACTCAAGCGTAACGAGAAATTATTTACAAAACACTTCATATCTCCCAACTTATTGAGTCAATTCAAACAATTTTTTTTAAATTGCTCAGAATTAAATGCTCTTTCAGATAGAGTTACTCTCAGTATCATAACTTAAGAAATAAAAACGCTATTCAAAATTTTAACCAAATTTTGAAAAAGTGGTGGGCCAAAACCCCCACATATCTTCCTGGAAGTTGATCGGATCACATTTTTAAGCACATTTTCGAAATCAGCAAAAAAAACTGCACCAAAATAGTCACGAAACACAAGAAAAGAAAAGTTGAAAATCTGGGTGCCCTACTGCAGAGTGGTTGGTCTGAGATAAGCTACTATGAGACTGTAAGCCTCTAAATATTATAAGCAAACATTATATATATAAATCTGAAATGGAGTTTTGTCTTTGTGTCTTCAGGAATCAACCCTTATTATTACCTGCTTACCACAGATTATTATTGTGGAATCAGATATATAGGCTATACTGGTACAGATGTACAGTGTAACGTAAGCTTACCGGTACTTGCTATGGCCTAGGTTAGCCACAAAAGCAGCAGGCCTAACCTGGTAAAGGAATAATCTCAGGTCCAGCCTTTTTCGTTCATCAGCTGGCTTAAATCTCTGTCTGAACACATAGTCATGCAGGGTTGCCACCGAAGTCGTCCCTTGGACATCTCGACCCACCCAAGTCGACCCACCGACAAGATGGCGTCCGAACAAGTCGTTCCGATTGCGCTCACTCAGATACGCTTACAGCTAGACTTTTTCTCGTGGTACGTCTTCTTACACGAAATAAAAAGGCGGTGAGTGAACAAAACCGTATGGTTACGTGTAATACATTGACACGCGCTCAAACAAAATTGCTGTAGCGGAACGGTAAACCGTAACAAACCGTGGCCACGAACAAATACGCGAAACAAAACGAAGCGAATTGTGCAATCTTTTTTGCAAGTACAATCGTTTACGTACACGAGGCACATTTTTGCTTAATACATTTAAGAACAAACAAAACGAATAAATTTTAAATTCAAAAAGGCATGAGGCTGAAAATTGGTAAATATTACGAACAGCCAGCTGCAACCCAAAATTTATTAATTTTGATAAAAAAAGAGTGTAATTTGTTCAGCACAAATTAAGTGATAAATGAATAGTTGAGTATTAATTGTAATTTCGCGAAGCTTTGCATCCAGAGGTGGAGTCCTCGAGGACGTCCTTGGCCTCGAGGACACATTTTGAAGTCCTTGGCCTTGGCCTCGAAGCCTCAAGTCCTTGGCCTTGGCCTCGAAGCCTTAGGTCCTCGAAAATTGCCCTGTCCTCGGCTCGAGGACAGCACTATTTTTGAACAGTTGAAATTTTGTTGAAAACGCCAGAAACCTCGCAGAAAATTTGTAAATACCTTTTTTATTTTGCGCAATTGGAGCGTAGGCTTAGCCAAGCGGGCCTCCCCCCCAATTGAAATTTCATCAATGACAAAAATGTGACAAAAAAGCCTATTGTTTCTTCAGTTTCAGTTTCTTTTTAGCGTTTTTCGTTTACACCAGTAGCAAACAACAATACTGAAGACCAAGGGCCCCGAGACCCCCTAAAATCAATTTTTGCCAGCCATTTTAAACGTAAATCTGGAAGAAATGGATAGTTTTCATCCTAAAAGTTGCTATCTCAGGATCACATCTAGCCTTTTTATGAACGTAATGCATTAACCAAGGCCGGATTTACCACATTATGGCGCAGTACCAGCTAAGGGCTCTGCGCTCAAATCTTAAGACTTTTTATGGTCTTCACCTACATTTGGCAGAAAGATGTTGCGAAAATCTCCAAAGTGCCAGGGGCCCAGCGCGATGGAAATCCGGATCGGCAATAACATGGCCAGTAGCGTAGCCGGGGGCGGGGGGGGGGGGGCTAATTTGTCAAAAATTAAAGTCACCAATCAATTAAAACTTTAGAAAATACCCAAAAATAAGCAATCAAATTTGATCGCTAGAGTAAAAACGCCAAACATAGGTTTTATCAACAAATATATTATAAACTCTTATATATTGTATATATTATAACAGGAATAAAGATGGGGGGTGGCTACTCAGTGTTAGTTAATTGCCAATCACTTCTCTCAAATATCTTTCCATTAGCCCCCCCCCCGATTATTTTTCTTTATAAAATACAGACGAAATAGATTACTTCGTGTGAGTTTTGTTTAATAATAGGATTTTATGATTTACCTGCATGTAAACAAGAGAACTGGAATGTTATCATTAGCCACTTCCCTCATAGCGCGATAATGCAACCAGTTGAATCATGTTGCGCTGGCAATTTCTATGCTACGTTTTAAAAGCATTATTTTTTATTAAAATAGCTCTAAAATTAAGTTATATTTGCAAAAAAATGCAAAATTTGCGAGCGCTGGGGGCTCCGCCCCCAAACCCCCGTGCCTCCGGCGGCTGGGGGCTTAGCTCCCAGACCCCAAAACAGCCCCCCCCTATTGCGAATTTCTGGCTGCGCGCCTGACACATGGTTAGTAAGCGAAACTACCCATCTATCGCACTATTTTTCAATAACAATTCATAAATTCACTTTCACCTCGCCCGTTTTTACGCACAAAATACTTTTTAAAAAAATTAGCCATGGAAAATGCTGATTGAACAAATCGTTGAACTTCAGTAAAGGGAGCCTGGGCCGCCTGGCCTAACATGCACTTCTATAACTGGCTATTTTCATGACAAAACAAAAATCTCTAAGGAAAATCTTCGAGTGGGTTTTCATTTACTGCTAAAATGTTGCACGAGTCAATGCACCTTACTTCCCCCTACCTGGAGCAAATCACGTACAATTAAACTTTAACTCCAAAATGCAAGATGTTAAACGTGTTTTGAACTTAAATTGCAACTAGAAGGAGGATTAAACAATTTAATTTTTCTAATTGGCTTTCAAATGTCAAAAATCTAGTGCTTTAAAATGATTCTAAACATGTGCAAAGTGTGATTCAATGGCATTAAAATAGCTTTTTTTACCAAAAAATTACAAAAAATCGCCCAGCAGCTGGGGGCTTCGCCCCCAGACCCCCGTCTGTGATACGTTTGAGTTACACTGGCTTTCTCAAAACGTCTCCAAAGTTACGTATTTGCACTTTTCAACTATATTAGTTGAGGCTCTCTCCCTTTGCAAAATCCTGGTTAAGTGAAAAGCAGGCAAATTTTTGATGACGTCATTGCATGTGATTTGTGGTTTAGGCCTCCCCAATCAAAAATTCTGGCTATGCCTTTAAATTGGAGATTGCCTGGAAAACTTTTTTGAATACCTTTTTTTTTTGAGAACACTTGCGGCTGTGTCCTTGGTCCTTGGCCTTGGCCTCGAGCATTCCTGTCCTTGGCCTCGAGAGGTTCTGTCCTCGGAAAGGCTGTCCTTGGCCTTGGCCTTGGCCTTGGCCTCGGATTTTTTTTGTGTCCTTGGCCTTGGCCTTGGCCTCGAGCCTTGTGTTCTCGACTCCACCTCTGTTTGCATCTGTAAGAGCAGTGCGCTATTCTTCCGTTTTTTCCCCGTTGAAACTAGCTCAATAAATTTTAAACCTCACAGCAAATTTATAACCTTTTCTGCTTGATAGCCACGCATAAACTCAAGCCAGAATATTAGCGTTTAAACTTGTTCTGTACCCGACCTGTAAGTAAGGGGGGAGGGCCGATGAAGCTGGGCAGTTTAGTTTTTTGAAATGGCTCTAAAAACGTTCGAAATGTGATTCAATTAGGGTAAAAAAATGGTTACTTTTCTAAAAAATGACAAAATCTGAGGGTTCAGCACCAAGCTCCCGTCTGTGATACACTAAAGTAGCACAAGTTTGCTCAGCTCCACCGTCCACCGTCTAAATGAGACAGTCTTCGATAAAAAAAAGAAAGGAAATTGACTTTTGGTTCAAGCTCCTCCCTTAGCAAAACCGTGGTTGCGTGCCCGATACCACGGTGTTTATACTCTACTAATATTTTTAAATACAGAACTGTAACAGAATTGTAATTGTGACATTACTTGAAAATGCTTTGCTCAGAAAATGTTTTTGAAAATATCAATCTCTTAACCACGCAAACAAAACTCAGAATTTTATCCGGCGCGTGCCCACATTGCCCAGTCTTCACATGTCACATGTTGTTTTTTTTTTAACAAAATTGCGTTGGAATTACGCGAGCGATTCAGCCCAAAGACGTTTTCACGTAACTAAAATGCTCCAAAATTAGGCCGAAGACCTGACTTTTTTAATCGGACTTTACCTGTTTACTGGGCTTATTTTTACTTATGACCAGTGGTCTTAGTATGATCAGTTGGCCCGAAGCATTCAAGTCTCATTTTGTATCATCGTATGGCACTCCTTCAAAAAGTTTGGTCAATCCTGGGTTTAAGCATAATTCGTCATCTGTCTATGCACAAAAAACAAAAGTTGCACATCTTGCCAGTATATGAAATTGCGCTTGCCGACGCATTCTTTAAAATTACCCCTCAGTACTTTTTGAACGTTTTGATCGAAAGACAAAAGGTCAGTTTGGAGCCGCAGAAAAGCAGCCATAAAAGAAGCAAAGAAAATAATCAAAATCACATTGTTACAGTGCACCAATTTAATTGAAACGATATACTGTACCGTAATGCTCGAAGCAAAGTAATCTTTGCCTTAGCACAGAACAAGTAAAAACATCCCAATGAGTCAAATTACAAAATTAGCAATGCAAGCAAAAAATCTACTGCAAAGCGTTGTTTAGCTGTGTTGCTTCGGCACTGGATCGGCTTATTATTATTATTTTTATTTTAGGTTGGGCCACTGTGAAGGAACCTTAATTGTTCTTTGAGTAGAGTATTAATCGATTATATTTTATTTTGTCACAAAATTAAAACAATAATGCACGAGAGGATCAGTTATTGTGTTTCTAAGTGCGGATTAGGAGGGCTGCGAAGTGGCCTGCCGGTCTTCGAGTCAAACAGCTGTCCATCAAGCTCAGGAGTGGCCAAGTGACCGTTTATCTACAAAAATGGCCAAGGAACGATCGGTGAAAGGCACCTAAGTATTCTTTAAATGCCTTAACAAAATCGTCTCGTCTGTTTTAATCCGAAGCAATAAGCCTAAGTTATTATATTGCAGCAAGTAGGCATAAATTCTGCTTCAAGCACAAACCCATATCTTGTTTCATTGTTTTTTTTCTTTTGAGGATTGGCGGTGTGCTGCAAGCGAAGCATTTAAAATATTATGCATACATATACTGCACTAACATAACCTGACGCAAGCTAGCGGCTGTGAAGTATATATGAATTTTCGCATTCTGGCGCTAGAAATTGGGCACTTTGCTGCACATATTTTCTGAACTGTTCTGTTGTAGATAAATATTGGAATGATTTAAATAATTGGCTTTCCGCAAAATTAAAGATTAACGTTTCTTTAAATCAAATTTAGAAATTGCTTAACATTTGGGATCAAAGAGTTGATTTTCTATTTATAGATTGCTTGAAAGTGCAAGACTTTTGATTTACCGATGTGAATTTCAAAACCGGACATGTTTTTCAATGCAATTAATCTGGTTAAAAAATCTGAATATATATAATAGCAAGATATAAGAACAATTTAACTTTTCACTTTCAAAAATAGGCCTGTTTCGATTGAAGTTTTCTTTTACTGTAATTAATGTTGTTTTGTGAAGTATGACGTAATTTTGAAATTATCTTTATTTTTGACTCGTGTTTTTTTACGTTGAGATAGTAATTAGAAAAAATCACGAAATAAGAATAATATATGAATTCTAATTTCAGAAAGAGGGCTTATTTCATATGAATTTTTTTTTACGCTGGGACTGTAAGTAATGATGTTTTGTGAATTATTACAGACCAACCGGTTTTCTTTTGTAACGTAACGTTAGTTTTGGTTTTTGCTGCGCTTTGGTTACATTAAAATTTACTTAAAATAAAAGGCTTATAGATGTTGAAGGCGATTCTATACCGCTGCACCATCAGCGAGCGAAGGCTCGATTCTTTGTCTTTGTCAGTTTCGTAATACGCGTAGAAATTTCTGTTAAAAAAATTGTCTTATGTTGTTTTTAAATTTATTATTATTATTATTTATTTGTATCAGACTCAACAAAGGTCCATAATAACGCGAAAAAACAAAAACACACAAACAAATTTATCAGGCACAACACAAAGCATAAACATGCGTGCTAAATTAGCCAAAATGTAATTTTGAGTAATGTACTGAAAAATAAGAATCAAGAAAACATGCGGAGCCAAAAATTTGTTGAATGTAAGCGTATGGAAAGTGCTTGCATCTTATTATGAAATTTGCAGTATGTTTTCTCATTAACGAATAAAAAGTCGAGATGCCGTTATTAACCATAATTTCATTGATGTGTATTCTTCTAGGGAGATTAAAAAGTATACGATAAGCATTGTTGTAAGCTACACGAAGACGATTTATACTGGACGCAGGATAACGACACCAAAGATTGATGCCGTAAATAGAGGAACAAAAATAACGAAACAAAATGTTTTTTGCATTAACAGAGCATTTGAAAAACGTTTTGTTCTAATTTATGTTCGTTCTGTTCTAAAATAAGATTAACAAATGGCGTGGCGGTAAATATGTCGGACTCTGATGCCATAAGTTGAGGGTTCGATTCCTTTTGCCATTGCGATTTCCGCAAATACACGTAAAAGCAGCGTAGCCGAGAAGCGAATGGACTATACAATAAATTAACATTCCTAATCAAAATGTTCATTTCTCGGAAGCAGCTTCTCCAAATGGAGAGCGCTTTGTATTTTTACAATTCTTCTTGACAAGTGTCATACGAAAAGCTGCTTTGAAGAAATGAACATTTTGATTAAAGCAATTCTTAAGTTTTGCACCACCAATTAACTTTTCAAGTCAATATCCCTTATACAAACTACTTCTAAATACAGAATCTTGCATTTTCATGCTTACCCCAAACGTTGTACTGTACTTGAACACGCACTTACAAAAAAAAAGCAGTGCAGGTGTATAAAAAGCAGCTAAACTTTTATTTACATAATAATTACCTCGTCTAACATTATGAAATTATTTTGACAATTACTGCACATAAAAAATAATTTCTGTTTCTAGCCAGCACACAAATTACACATACGGGTACGAGTAAAAAGATCAATGAACTATAGAAATAAACTCACTACACAAGGCAGGCCAGTTAAGTAAGATTTCACGATACCAAGCAATTTAACGTATGCCTATGTTTTCACGGAAGTGTTTGAAATCAAACTCTGTACGAAGTCGTAGATTGCATTTTCCCGTGAAAAATAGTTTTGAAAGTTTCAATACCAACCAAGTAATCGTACATTTGCGCAAGCTTGACAATAAACAAGCAAAAAAAAAGTTTTGCTCATACATAACCACGTTTTGTTCATACAGGTGGCTTTTTTCGAGCAATATTTTCTGGCAGGTGTAACGATGTCACGAACAGAAGTTAATTCAAAGTTGCCAAAGATTTGCAGATTTATGAGTAAACAACAAAATTTCGATTTTCTTTATTCTTGGTTTTGCATTTTAATGACCTAACGCCCTAATCTGTTTAAAAAATAATGATAATTTTTAGGTTTTATTTTAGCCTAGCCACGCTGAATGTTATATACAGTACTTAATTTGTAGGGGGGACGCGTCCCCCCATCGAGATTGAGCGTCCCCCCATCGAGATTTGAGCGTTCCCCCATCGAGATTTGAGCGCTGGTAGATGAGAGGAAAAAGACGTACAAAGTCCGGTCAAATGTAGAACCAAATTCCGTGGGAATAATCATGCAGAAGAAAAAACAGTTCAACCGCCGGCAAAGTTTTTTTTTTATGTTATTTTTTTGCAGATCACCTGTTTTTGGCCGGAAAAAAACCTTGAATTTGAGATTAGGTCCAGAAAAAGCGTTTGAGTTTCGGCAAAGACCTTTTTTTAAATTTTTTTGAAATCACTGAATTTTCACTGCACCTCAATCCAATTCAAGGCCAATAAAAATTTGGGTCAAGCTAAACAAAATTGGATCAAACTTTAAAAAAAGCCTCTCTCTTTGCAAAATCCTGGCTACGCCCCTGATCTTCATTAAGGTTCTGTCAATGCTGCAAAAGCGTCCCCCATGCAAAATTTTACAATTTAAGTCCTGGTTATATATATTTTGTGGCCTTCTTTCCAGTACTTAAATTGTAAAATTTTGCATGGGGGACGCTTTTGCAGCATTGACAGAACCTTAATGAAGATCAGGGGCGTAGCCAGGATTTTGCAAAGAGAGAGGCTTTTTTGGAAGTTTGATCCAATTTTGTTTGATCTCCAAAAAAAAAGGTCTTCGCCTAAATTCAAACGCTTTTTCTGGCCGAAATCACAAATTCAAGGGTTTTCTCCGGCCAAAAACATGTGATCTCCAAAAAAAAGGTCTTCGCTGAATTTTAAACGCTTTTTCTGCTGGCCGAAATCTCAAATTCAAGAGTTTTTTCTGGCTAAAAGCACATGATCTCCAAAAAAAAAGGTCTTCGCTGGCGGTTGAACTGTTTTTTTCTGCATCACTATTCCCGCGCAATTTGGTTCTATATTTGACCGGACTTTGGGCGTCTTTTTCCTCTCATCTACCATCGCTCAAATCTCGATGGGGGACGCTCAATCTCGATGAGGGGACGTTCAATCTCGATAGGGGACGCGTCCCCCCCGTCCTCCCTACAATTTAAGTACTGCTTCTTTCTAACATAGCAAAAACTTGCCAAAACCACAATAATGTTTGAAGAGGTTACAACTATCGTAAATTTTGCAATAGGGCAATATCTAAATTTTATATGAGCCGAATTTTATATGAGCCGGATCTGCAGCTGGTTCTCTCAACTTAGCAACCAAGTCGTTTGAACCTAAAGGGCAGAATGTCTATATGTAAGCAATTTTTAAAAAACCGATTCTTTAAATTTAGGAACCGTTTGCCCGAACTAGTTGAATCGCACCACTGGTTACAGCAATCTATGAGTGCCGACAGCCCGACAAGAATGTTCAGACTACAACAATACATAGGATTAAAAAATTATACCTTGTTGCACAAGTACATACAGACTCTAAGTCAAAACCTGCCAGTGCTGCTTGCATCAATAACATTATACAGTATTTCATAAAAAATGGGCTTTCTGCGACTAATGCTTTTAGTTTCGATCTTGCTGTAGTAGAGTAGGATAAATTGAATGCTTGATAGATGCTTGCTTATTGACTCAAGAAAAAGCATTCAATTTGTGGATCTATCGCAAAGACTTTGCGTGAATTTCCAGCTTCACTTCCGATTAGTTCTCCCCGGTTTTACTGTATAACTGATCTTAATCGAGGACTGTAAGCAGTGGCGGATATAGAAAATTTTGGTGGGGGGGGATAATAAAAATTTTAAGCACAAAACCTCAAAAATTCGGATGTCTTCACCGAAATTGAGAGTGATTTTTCGGCCGAAATCGGAAATTAAAGCGTTTTTTCCGCCCAAAATCAGGTGGTCTCCAAAAAACAAAAAAAAAAGGTCTTCACCGAAATTGAGAGTGATTTTCCGGCCGAAATCGGAAATTCAAACGTTCTTTCCGCCCAAAATCAGGTGGTCTCCTAAAAAAAAAAAAAAAAAAGGTGTTCACCGAAATTGAGACTGATTTTTCGGCCGAAATCGTTAGGTTTAGGCTGGTGGGGGGGATGCACCCCGAAATGGAGACTGATTTTTCGAATTGGAGGCTGATTTTTCGGCCGAAATCGTTAGTTTTAGGCTGGTGGGGGGGATGCATCCCCCCATCCCCCCCCTAAATCCGCCACTGACTGTAAGCAAAATAAATGGATATCTTTGAATTCTTGTCTACTGAATTTGCTGTTTGTTCGTAGCCACCAAGCAGAGTTTATCATGGTAAAGCGTTTTGTGCGAAGACGCAACAACGTGACCAGGAGGGAGTTGAACCTAGATCTAGCAATCACTCAAGACGTAAAGTAGCTCAGCAGTGGAACGCTTCATAAGGACCCAAAAGTTACAATGCTAATCACATGATTTGCTTTGATGTTAGCATTTGCAAGAAGGTTACTCGGGACATGCACTAACTTGATGGAGTGGCATTGATGCTTTCTCACTACCTGAACTAGACCAAGCAAGCTAATGCATTTAAATTGCACTTTCATTTCGTAGGGCCCAAGACTATGGTCGGACCTTTCAAGCCACACATTTTTCTAGCGTAAACCCAATTTCAACGTTGACGCTTTTGTTTCAGTTCTGCTTCAACAAATCATAGAAGTATTCAGTTTGGTTTTATTCACAGAAAATTGTTGATCCCTAAAGTTCATTCATTTCGCGTATACAGCAGTATGTTTTTAGTAACGGTATATTGTGAAGTCTGTTTTTCTCAGACTTGGCTGAAAATTAGCTGAAAAATAGATTCTTGTGCCAAAACACTTACGTCACTATGTAAGTTTGCCGAAGAAAAAATAATTCGGTTACTAAAATTTTTAATCCTAAAATATAAAACATTTTTTCATTTGCGAATGCCGGAAGTTTTGGCACTAATACGAGTATTTGACTGTGCTACATTTCAATTACATAAAATAGAAATCATTCTTAGTCCTACATGATTGCATTTACATCTTTATTAACCAAGTCGCTTTGACTCTTTTGTCCATGAGACAGCGACGACCTGAAAGGACCTTGAATCGATCTTAAATCAGAGTGTTATCAACCATTCCAGTAACCATTAAATCAGAGTATTATCAACAATGGACGAGTATTATCAACCAATCCAGTCACATCACGTGACCACACCAATTCGATAAACCCTCTTTTTCGTCCAAATTGGTGTCGGGGGGAATCAAATACAGTCTATTTAATCCCGCGACTCTATTTTATCCTTCCAAATCCAAAATGAATAAAACAGGGAAAATTTCACCAAAATTGGCTTGGTCTCGTGATGTTACTGGAATGGTTGATAATATTTATTCTAACTTAACCGAAACCAGAGGTGGGCAACCGCCCTTTTCAAAAGAGCGTTGCCTTCGCTCCTTTTGATACCTGAATAATAACTATACTAAGCATCAATAATATAATCCTTTTTATTTTGAGGAGCGGAAGCGACAGAGCGTTGCTTTTGCTCCTTTTGATAGCTGAATAATAACTATACTAAGCATCAATAATATAATTCTTTTTATGTTGAGGAGCGGAAGCGACGCGATTAATATAGGTATGAATGATCACAAATTCCGTGTAGCGAGGTAGCAAAGCGATTAAAATCCACAGTATTTTATATGTATATTTGTGCTTTTCATTCAATTTTGTTATGGTGATAAATAAAAAACAAATGCATTAATACAAATTTGAAGTAGCGAAGTCCTTTCGTTATGGTGATGAATAAAAAACAAATGCATTAATACAAATTCGAAGTAGCCAAGTCCTAGACAGTAGAGCGCACGCAACAAAGGCTCAATGATGCATAGCAATTGCGTCAAATATCTTATATAAAAACAAATGCAATAATACAAATTCGAAGTAGCGAAGCCCTAGACAGTAGAGCGCACGTAGCAAAGGCTCAATGACGCGTAGCAGTTGCGTCACGTATCTTCAACTGGGTCGATTTGTTTCAGTTTCTCAGCTGGGTCGACTTGTTTCAGTTTCTTCCGATATATCAGCTCGCTATGGCCGTACAACGCGCGAAAAAATGCGGCTAGGTATGATTCACCTTCGAGGACGACTTGTCTGGGTCGACTTGTTCAAGGGACGTCTTCGGTGGTTACCACTGTACGGTAGGCCTACCTTTTAAACTCAATATGACTCGGCAAACTTGGTCACAGATAGCTTGGTGAAACCATGGTGAAACTGATTGCTCCTTGCTCATTGCTCCGACCAATCAGAAACCAGGAAACAGCTGCGTTTTGAGTATAGGTCTGCAAAATGTAATTTCGCGGCCCGGGCCCCCTGGGCCACCTCCTTGGCTTCGCCTATGATTTTGAGATAAGATCGCGCCCTTAAGTTCTTTCATAACAAAATTATAACAAAAAAACATTTAAAGTAAAATTAAAATAACTTTTTTTTCCAAAACGTGGAGGAGTTGAGTCAAGTCACTTAACAGTTTTTTGAAACGTACAAGAATTGTATGACATTATTATGACGTGGATACGTGGTCGTCATTATTGGAACGACCGACGCTCGCGTCGCGTGTTCCTTTGTTTTTACTCGGCCATTTTCAAACTAACGAGTGCAAGATTTCAGACTTTTGCTTATAACTCGAGAACCGTTTGGTCTAACTACATGAAATTTTGACAACAGTTTGAGATTAATGAGTTTTATGTTTGTACCGAATTTCGAGGCAATCGGTCACGTGACTTCGGGTTTATGATCCGAAAACCGCCCCGAAAGTTTGGCGTAAAAAGCGGTCTAAGTCAAAAACGGCTTAAGTACGGCAAAAAATATTTCTCATGGTTATATGTCTTAAGATATTCTTTCATCCCTACCAACCCACTTTCGGCCGCGATGAGGTTTTTTTCTTATTTTTTTCCTTTTTTTTTCCTTTTTTTTCCTTTTTTTTCCTTTTTTTTCCTTTTTTTTTCCTTTTTTTTCCTTTTTTTTCTTCCTAAATCTTGTACGCTCGAGTTCTCCTAAACCACAAAACATAGAAATCTAATTTTTGTGTGAAGTTGTTGAGGTACATACGCAATTGTGTCTCCTGAAATTTTTTTGGGGCAACTCCCCAGGGACCCCCCCAAAATGGGGCCCCAAAAAATCAATTTTTTGAACGGCTCAAGCTAGGGTGCCAGTTTTTTTTGATATCAGTAGATATTTGAGAGACAAATATTTTGACATAATTTGGGGGTACCACCCCTTCGGGGACCCCCCCAATGGACCCCCCCAAAAATAAATTTTTTAACGATTTAACCTAGGGTGCCATTTTTCTTTGATATCAGTAGATATTTAAGAGACAAATATTTAGACATGGTTTGGGGGTACCACCCCCCCGGGGACCCCCCCAAATGGACCCCCCCAAAAGCAAGTTTTTTAACCATTTAACCTAGGGTGCCAGTTTTTTTTGATATCAGTAGATATTTAAGAGAAAAATATTTTGACATGATTTGGGGGTACCACTCCCCCGGGGACCCCCCAAAATGGGGCCCCAAAAAATCAAATTTTTGAACGGCTCACGCTAGGGTGCCAGTTTTTTCTGTTATCAGTGGATATTTAAGAGACAAATATTTTAACATAATTTGGGGGTACCACCCCTTCGGGGACCCCCCAAAAATAATTTTTTTAACGATTTAACCTAGGGTGCCAGTTTTTTTTTGATATCAGTAGATATTTAAGAGATAAATATTTTGACATGTTTGGGGTACCACCCCCCCGGGGACCCCCCAAATGGACCCCCAAAAATGAATTTTTTAATGGGTTAACCTAGGGTGCCAGTTTTTTTTTGGTATCAGTAGACACTTAAGAGATAAAAATTTTGACATGGTTTGGAGGTACCACTCCCCCGGGGACCCCCCAAAATGGACCCCAAAAAATAATTTTTTTTATTGGTTTAACTTAGGGTGCCAGTTTTTTTTTGATATCAATAGATATTTAGGAGACAAATATTTTGACATGGTTTGGGGTACCACTTTCCTTGGGACCCCTTCAAATGGATCCCCCAAAATCAATTTTTTGAATGGCTCAAGCTAGGACGTTAATTTTTTTTTTATACCAGCAGATGTTTAAGAGACAAATATTTTGACATAGTTCCAATGGCTTACGCTTGAATACGATGTTTTTTTGTTTTTTTATTATTATCAGTCGCTATGTTGTCGATAAAATAACGCATGTGCATTGTACAAGTTAATCAGGTTTAGTTACTCAGGTTTAATCACCTTCACAGGTTTAGACAAGACAAACTATGGAAAAGGTTACTGGAAACTGGGAAGACAGTGTACAAGTTGTCGATAAAATATATATTTTGACAATGTTTGAAATTCCAAACCCTCTTGGGTATCCAAGAAGATATCTTTAATTGGAACGACCGACGCTCGCGTCGCGTGTTCCTTTGTTTTTACTCGGCCATTTTCAAACTAACGAGTGCAAGATTTCAGACTTTTGCTTATAACTCGAGAACCGTTTGGTCTAACTACATGAAATTTTGACAACAGTTTGAGATTAATGAGTTTTATGTTTGTACCAAATTTCGAGGCAATCGGTCACGTGACTTCGGGTTTATGACCCAAAAACCGCCCCGAAAGTTTGGCGTAAAAAGCGGTCTAAATCAAAAACGGCTTTAGTACGGCAAAAAATATTTCTCATGGTTATATGTCTTAAGATACCCTTTGATCCCTACCAACCCACTTTCGGCCGCGATGAGGTTTTTTTCTTATTTTTTTCCTTTTTTTTTCCTTTTTTTTCCTTTTTTTTCCTTTTTTTTCTTCCTAAATCTTGTACGCTCGAGTTCTCCTAAACCACAAAACATAGAAATCTAATTTTTGTGTGAAGTTGTTGAGGTACATACGCAATTGTGTCTCCTGAAATTTTTTTGGGGCAACTCCCCAGGGACCCCCCCAAAATGGGGCACAAACAAATTAAATTTTTGACTGGCTCAAGCTAGGGTGCCAGTTTTTTTGGATATCAGTAGATATTTAACACACAAATACTTTGACATGGTTTGGGGGTACCACCCCCCCAAGAACCCCCCCAAATGGACCCCCCAAAATCAAGTTCTTTTTATTACCTTAACGTAGGGCGCCAGTTTTTTTGTTATCAGTACATTTTTACGAGACAAATATTTTGACATACTATGGGGGTACCAACCCCCCAGGGACCCCCCCAAACAGACCCCCCAAAATCATTTTTTTAATGGCTCAACTTAGGGTGTCACTTTCTTTTTTTATATCAGTAGATACTTAACAGACAAATATTTAGACATGGTTTGGGGGTAGCACCCCCCCGGGGACCCCCCCAAATGGCCCCCCAAACATCAATTTTTTTATTAGATTAATGTAGGGCGCCAGTTTTTTGGATATCAGTCGATATTTAAGAGACAAATATTTTGACATACTTTGGGGGTGCCAAACCCCCCAGGGGCCCCCCAAATGGACTAAAAATTTATTAGTACGAATATTAGTGATGTGAATGTTTTTTGCTTTCGTTTTCTTTTTTTTCAAAAAAAAAAGTTTTTTTTTCAAATATCTTGTTGTAAGTGGAAATGCAGATTGTGCTTTACTATTTCATGGCTTCTCATTGTCATCCAATTGTTCTTAATATTCCAATCCCTACTTTCATTGAAGTAATTTTCAGGGGTCAGGAGTGGGTTGTGCATTGTGCTTCCATGTAGTTTACGTACCTATAAGCAGTAGTGCAACCAGGAGGGTTGGGGGCTACACTCTCCTCAGCCAAGACACCGAAAAACTTTAACCAAAAATACAACTGTTTACATAATACATATGTCTTAAACTGGACCTAAAAGTAAAGGGAGCTGGGCAATTCTGAAGTTTGCCATCTCGAAAAAGCAGCTCAACAACAAGTTATGTTGTGCTACATTTACTACAATCAATGGTTATGTGATTTGGTAATTCTTCGTATTGTGTGGAATGTATCCACCATACGCTTGCTATGCTTCCCACAAGTCACAACTTTTGACTTATGTTTGCTAATCAACTCTGAGCAGATCACTTCGGGACATGGTTGATTGCAAAACTCTTCCACTCGGTTCATAAAAAGTCGCGGACTTGCGGTTGCGGATTCAAGAATCCTGAAACGTCGTTGCGTACTTGCGGATTAAGCTTAAAAACATGCAATTGCCGACTTGCGGTTGCGGATTAAGCAATTTGAAATTCGGTTGCGGACTTGCGGACTGCGGACTTAAAAAAAAAAAACTTGCGGTGCCCAGCACTGGTGCTCAATATCCTGTAAATTCCATAAACCATAAATTTGCACTCCAACAATTGATTTTTCAATGACTTAACCTGATGGGTTATTTTTTAGGATCAAAAACGATAACGTTGATAATTTTTTGACTTGATTTGTACTTTTATGAAGGTTCCAAAATTAAATATTTTGAATAATTGCTGATTTCATGGTTGACAAAAAGTACTTTTGAGCGTCACAGCATTATAAACTACGCGTCGGTCGTTCACTGGGTTTGCTGGCAAACTCCCATCTAGTTATTACTTACTTTTGTACGCGTAAATCCTAAATTAAAGAAACTGCAATTCCGGACAAGGACAACGTATTGGCTATGCTCTCATTATATTTATCATTGGTAGTATTTCAATTGGGGGGTTTGCTTTACCGCCTGTGTTATAGCATTAAGTTCATAATAACGTTAAACGAAGGCCTGGGGTTGCAACTTTTAGGAAAAAACTTAAATTTCTTACAGGTTTTGCATATAAATTATTAAAAATTTGAATTAGGGGACTCCTGGCCCGGGACCCTTAGTCGTCAGTCAGGGGGTTTGGGGCTCCCTGGTTGTCAGTTAGGGGCCCCCTGATTGTCAGTTAAGGTCTCCGGGGTCCCCCTGGTTGTCAGTTAGGGGCCCCCTTGCTGTCGGTTAGAGTCCCCGGGGCCCCCTGGTTGTTAGTTAGGGACCCTCTAGTTGTCAGTTAGGGGCCCCAGGGCCCCCTAGTTGTCTGTTAGGGGCCCCGGGACCCCCTGGTTGTTAGTTAGGGTCTCCGGGGCCCCTGGTGGTCAGTTAGGGGACCTCAGGCCCCCTGTTCGTCGGTTAGGGGCCCCGATCCCCCTGGTTGTTAGTTAGGGGCCTCGGGGGCCCCCTAATTGTTGGTTTGTGCCATATAGTCATTAGTTTGGGGCTTGCCCCGGGTCTCCTTCACTGTCATTAAAGGCGGTGAATCATCTAGCCAATTCCGGTGGTTTACAATAACTAACATTGAACTATAATTTTTGATATTTTTTGTTTTGATTTTGGGGTAGCGTTTGCAAAGATATTCAACAAATACAAAAAGATGTCCCCCCGAAAAAAGTTTTTGGAAACTCTCAGTTTTGATCTTCCCGCCAAAACCACAGTTCTCTAAACTATTAGGCCTACCACAGTTCTCTAAACCATTAGGCCTACTGTGGTTTTGGCGGGAAGATCAAAACTCAGAGTTTCCAAAAACTTTTTTCGGGGGGACATCTTTTTGTATTTGTTGAATATCTTTGCAACTGCAGTCCCAAAATTAAAACAAAAAATATCAAAAATTATAGTTCAATTTTAGCTATTGCAAACCACTGGAATTGGCTGGATGATTCACCGCCTTTAATGTTATTGTTAATTACTGTTATGTGCGTAATTGCTGAAAAAAACTGCAACTAAACAGCGCTAGCCTACGTTGTCGTAATTTTTATCATTGGTGGTATTTTAATTAGGGGGGGGCCGGCCCCCCCCCCTGGCTACGCCTATGTGTCAGTCAGCACGTGGTATTGCCACTGAAGACAGAATACGAGCTCTATTGCTCGTGTAGGAGCTTCTATAACTTTTACTGCTGATCGTAATTATGGTTTGAAATGTAATTTTTGGATTTGGTTGTATAGGGGAAAAGAAGTAATTAATCATGAGCGACGTTACTGGACTGAATTAAATTTAAAGGGAACTCGCGAACAGCTACTAACAGTAATTCGTTTGATTCATAAAAATGCATGTCTGCTTCGCCATAATAATGATAATTACAGTATGATGCATGCAATGCAGCGGTTTGCGCTGCAAGTTGTTTGTTTAAAGAGATACTGTTCGAAATAGGTTTCATTGAAAGCAGTATTTCTATAATGCTCATATCCTCATCATCGCATAGAAAGAAGAGGCAATCGTAATACACTGCGACGAGTGTGGATCTCCACAATAATAAAAAAAGCAGTTAAAGAGAAAACGTAATGCTAAATTTAGCTCGAAGCACACGTGCTGTGTTCAATTTATTGCTTCATTGCAATGTTACCGTAAAATCAAAAAAGCAATTCTTCTTTCTTTTGAAGTAAATTTTTGCTACCTTTGTTTACTGCGCAGTAAAAATAAAGTAGTCCTTAGCCCCATACTGCAATATTCAAATGATTTTTCCGGCAGTGAAAAAAATAATTGTAAGTATTAATACTGCAAAAGATCAAACTTAGCAATAAATAATACACAACAGTCATTATTATTATTTGGTGGTTGGTAAGCGATGCTGATGCTACAGAATCTAGTCAACATCTTCACAAAGAGAAAAGAGGCAATCTGCCAACAGCCAGTTCAAGTCCAAGAAATCAAAACCAGGTGAGCGATTGTATGGATAAAACATTAAAATTTTGGAAACAGAATAATGTTGCACTTACTCAACCGCTGTCATTTTGGATAAATCCTCCTGATGTATTAATCCTAAATGAGCTGAACCTCGACCACTTTCTTATGCCACTAGAGAGACTGGCAATCGTCAATATACAAAAAGAGAATTGCTCAGACAAATTTTTTAATACCAGTGCTCCGCAAACCGACAGTTCAACTGTAACAAAAGAAATCATTATTGCAAATCACCAAAATATTCCCTTTCCAACTCACAACTCTTTTGAGATATTACCAGATGAAATCGTGGGGGGTGGTATGTTTGATGGTGCGGCCACTAACCGTGAAATGAGTTCAACCGATGATTCGGCTTCCACTATATGTGATGATGCCTTGGGTGATTTTGGCACCCAGCACGACGAGACAACGATGTTGATTGTACAATCAGTGTTGCACAGCAATATTAGTTTTCCTCGCACCGAACAATTACCAACAGAATGCTATGCTTTCATTCGCTCGAATATACATAAATCAAAACCAAGAAAAAAACGCCTTGTTAGAAGAATCAAACGTAAATGGTCTTCTGATAAATTTCGCGTGCAGGCGGAAAAAAAAAATTTGACTGTTTTAAAGGCCACCTAATGTCTGCAAACCAATGCACTTAAAATGCAATAAAAAAGTATTACTAATCGAATGCTGAAAACCTGGTTTAGATGCACGTTCTCAGTTTCAAGCTTTCGCGTTTTTAAAGAGTGACATGACGTCATCAGACCCAGGCGTTTGGTGCCTTCAACTAATTTATCTTTGCACAGGATAGGCGATTTTGGAAAGGCATGTTGATAGCAGCTTGCTACTCAAAAAGTGTTGTGCAAAAAAGGCGTAATTAGCTCAAAGTGAAGTCGAAGGCACCAAACTCCTGGGTCTAATGACGTCATGTCACTTTTTAAAAACGCGAAAGCTTGAAACTGAGAACGTGCATCTGAACCAGGTTTTCAGCATTCGATTAATAATACTTTTTTATTGCATTTTAAGTGCATTGGTTTGCAGACATTAGGTGGCCACAAACGGAAAAGGAAATCACAGCGACAGAAGAAATCACACACACTGAAGAACGAAAAACAGAAAGTTTTGCGCAGGGTAAACCCAATTCGCCAAAAATAAATGCAAAAACTGTAGATTCTATCCCGAGTAAAACGCAGAAAAGTAGTAATTCACCCGTAGACAAATCACGCAATAAAAAAAACACAATTAATACGGATATTCGGCTACCATCGCCCGAGAAAAAACGAGCTAAGATTAGTAAAAGCATAGGTGGGCAAGTTAATGCAAAACGTTAGCTTCGTTAACCACTAGTCCGTTAACAAACTTCACACATCCGTTAACGTTAATCCGCTATTTTCAGCTTTAATTAACGGAAGTTAATAAAGTCCGTTAATTCGTTAACATTTTGCATGTAATTTACATTTCTTTTTATTCACTCGCTTCTGGAACACGTATTGACGTTGTTGAGCTAATTGTAAGGAAATATTTATTGCTGTGGAGGTCTTTTTGCGTTTTGGAAGTTACATTTGACAGTCTAATCTAATTTCAAGATAAAAATAAGTTCAAATGCACTAACGAAGCTGCAATCGGAAAATGTTTGGAAATTGTGAACAGCGATAATTAATAGACCTATGAAGCTGCAGCTTATTATTTGCCACAAAAAAGAGCTTTCTTTCCTTTCTTCTATAAAACTCGTGCTAGTACACAACAAGTCTTACCAGTGCAAATTGGTTTGTACCCGTACGATGAATGAATGTTGCAAGATATTAACGATAAAGACCTTAACGGAAGTTAACAGAACTTAACGGAAGTTACTTTAGTCCGTTAACAGAACTTAACGGAAGTTAATTTAGTCCGTTAACATGAAAAAACTTTTTAACGGATTAACGAGAGTAGTTATGTATATGGCGTGTTCGGTGCACAGAGGTCACGTGACTGCACTGTAACCGTCCTTGTGTCTCAAATTAAGAGAGGTCACGTGACTGCACTGTCTCAATAAAAATCGTTCAGTGCAAAGCAGGTCACCTGACTCTCAAAAATGCCCTGGAAACAAAATGACTTAAAATGCACTGAAACCGTTCTTGTGTTTCAAATTTTTTTTTAAATCGTGGTTCTCAGTCCCCCCTCCCGATGTTAGTAGGAGGTATTAAACTCGCAATTGAGCGCTTGTCACATGTAACCAACTTGTGCTCATAATTACGCTTCAGTCGCGTTTAATTCTTTTCAATAATTAGTTTGATTTTGTCATTTTCTATAGGTTTCACTTTAATTGTAAAGCCATTGCTATCAAATATTTTCACTTTGGGTTTACCGTACGCCTTTTGTATTCTTTCAATGTCTTCTTTTGATAGAACATCACTTGATACTTTTGACCACTCGTGTTTATAAGTAGGATACATGATAGAATCTGTACTTTGTGAATGGGTTAAACCTAAACAATGACCTATTTCATGAATAGCTACTACAAATAAGTTGTGTTTGGGAGGTGTTTCTTGGTCTGTCCAATCTTCATCAGCATCAAAATGTAAATCACCCCCAATTCCTGAACCTGGATAAAATCCATGAGCTAAAACACCGCCTTTACCTTTAAAAGGGAATCCATCGCCATGTTCCTTGGCACAAAAACTAATTTTTATGTCACAGGGCTCATTTGGCTGTACTTTCTTAAATTTAAGTGCTGTAGGTTTATCCCAAACTTTAAAAGCAGAATCAATTTGTTTGTGTATCGATTCTTCTGTAAGTTTTGGTGTTAAGTTCGTGATACAGTAAGTTAAAACACGTTTATTCCACTTTTGTTTTATATCTTCTATATTTTCTGGAACTGATAAGTTTGAAGGTTGAAATCCACAAAACATCTTTTATTTATATGTAGATTTAAGTTGCTCTAATTCTTCAATCGGAATCCAGCTATTAAAATTATTGCTGTATCCAGACCACTTAACTAATGCCGATTTCTTTTTATTATCTTTGCGAACAACTTTTTCTATTCTGAATTTAGTTTGATTCGTTTTCAAAAGTTCTTGTTCATAGAAAGTTCCAGAAATTAAATCACCACGAAGATCAGTAATTTCGTAAGTGTGTGGATTGGTATTTAAAACTTTAGAAATTAAAAACAGTTCCTCTGTCCAGTTTGGAGTAAAACCCTTGTCAAAAAGTTTTCGCTTGTATTTTGAAAGTCTTACTGTGTCACCAACTTTAAATTTTGCTTTTGTTTTTATTGGTTTAATTTTAGCGTACAAATTATAGTAAACAATTCCTTGATTTTCTTTTTCACTAGCTTGAACAGGCGTCATTTTCACGGATGAATGATAGCTGTTATTGTACTCATCAACTATCTCAGGTAGCATGTCTAAGTACTGAGTTGAACTTTGTTTTGTAAATTGCTTCCACATTTTATTTTTGATAGTGCGATTCCAGCGTTCAACAACAGAACTTTTTTCTTCATTTTCAGTTGAGTATAATTTAATGCTGTGTTGGTCCAACAGGCTTTTCGTATTTTTGTTGTAAAATTCTTTTCCCTTATCAGTCCATAAGAATTTTGGAATTCTTTTTTCTTTGAAGATTTTCTTGAAAGCATTAGCAACAGTTTTACCCGTTTTGTCTTTCAAAGGGACTATCCATCCGAATTTGGAAAATACGTCAATTACCATAAGTAAATATCGGTAACCTTTATTCCATTTGCTAAACTTTTGCATTTCTACTAAATCAGCCGCCCATATTTCATCAATTGATTTGCTTATAACTCGGCGTCGCAGAAACTTTTTATTTACTGGTTTGTGTAGTTCATCAGCTAGTTCTGTTTGCCACGACGCCTTTTCCCGTTTTTTGCACCTAACCCCAACTTATATTTTGTTCCAATTGCTGCTTGAACTAACTTTTTATCAAAAGATTCTCGAATACCTTTGGTTTTTGTTTGCAATAAACTGTCTAACATATCTTTATCACATTTTAGTTTACCTTTTTTATTGTCATTATCACGGTAACAAATATCATGTTTCATAGCAATAGCATCTATTTGATTGTAAGGTTCTTGTCCAGGAAAAGGCTGATCATTTTCATCAAGCTGCTTATCTAGTGGATTATATGGCCCAGTGTACTTGTGACTAGGAAGAGTGAACCCACCTTTTGGTTTTGGTAATTTTCCTATCGCAGCATGAAGGTCTAACAAGCCTCCTTTTTTGTTGGTTTTAATGAAACTATGCTTTGTAATACCACAACTAGCACAAATGCAACGTAACATCAGGCGACCATTTCCTTTTGCTTTTATAATTTCATCAGAACCTGGAACACATTTAGTTTTTTTCTTTTCTCTAACACAATAAGTTTCCATCTTTAATATATGATACATAAAACTTCATAAACATTTCATTAAAAGGTGTAGGTTTTTCATGAAAATCTAACAATAGTTCGTTTGCTGTTCTCCCCTTATTTCGCTCTGTTATATAATACACACAGTAGTAACCACAAAGAATTGAGTTAATATTTTGAATTTGTGCATCATTGTAAATAACGTTTTTGTTTGTAGTCTTCATATATTTAACAACTTCATTTGGGGGTACAAGTCCAAAGCTGTCGAAGTATTCTACTTTATCTGATTTTTCTTTGTTGTAAACACAAACCCAATGAGTTCCACTACCCGCAAAATAATCTTGCAAGTTTACGACAGCTGACTCATTTTTATTCATTGCTTTTGGTAACATATCTTTGCTAAATGTTCCTCGATAATTGTCACACTTAATCATGATTTTATCAATGTCTAAGTTTGTTAATGGTTTCATTTATTTACTGCTTTATTAGTTGCTCCTTGGATGGCCCCGGAAGCAGCTGCTAATCCTAAAGTTGGCAAAACCTTTTTAGCTAAAAACGGTAACACTAGTTTTCCTAAATTAAGTAAGCTACTTAAGAAACCACCTTGTTTTTGCAATTGCGTTTTACTAAAGTTTATTTGTATACCGTGTCCAGACGCTTTTGATTTGTTAATTCTATTTATCTGTCGACTCGTCAGTTGCAAACTAACGTTGCCTTTAGTCTGTAAACTTGCATTTGTTAGTCTAACACTTACACTAGTTTTGCTTTTATATGCATTTGCAATTTTTTTCTTTTGATTTTGCGTCAAGTTCAATGAGTAATCGTGGTACATTTTATATTAGACTTTATAAAATCAAACCCAAGATCGGAACATTTTTGAAAGGAGAATTTTTTCCTAGTATTAAACCTTTTCCGAGAATCTGAGGTTCGTCGAAGCGATAAGACCTACCTTGTCTTTTTGTTCCAGGCAACATAAGCCCTTTACCCTTTGATCCAGGTAACACAAGTCCTTTTCCTCCTAACAAACTGGGTAGCAAGCTACCTGCTAAACCTGCTAAAAGAGTTCCAATAAAACCACCCTGTTTTGAAATTTGTAGTTTTGATAGCTTCAAAGTAACACCTGAACCTTTTGCTTTAGCACCATTTATTTTGTTAACTTGCGTCTTTGTTAAACCAAGAAAGTCTGATCCCTGTAACTGGTGGTTATTAAATGTGAGTGTAAGCCCAATTTTGTTTTGAAAAGCTTGTTTTATTTTTTCTTTTTGAAATTGTGATAAATTTAATCCGATTTTAACATACATTTTTATTTATACTCAGATAATTATATTCATTCGACCTGAAAGTCCTTCTAACTGAAGGTATCTATCAGAAAGTACGACTGCATAAACATAGAAAGCTTGGTCAGCGTTATTTGCAATATTTCTAAAGTTACCACCAAGACTAAACCTTATTTCAATATCTGCCGAGCTGTTTTTAAGTCGTTCATTGTGTTTACTAACATCAAAATGATGAATTGGATACAAACTAGCCCAGTCTTCAGCTGATAATTGACAGCCCGTGTCGGCATCTTGGTATTTGTTTACACCCTCTAGAAAACTCATGTATAAATGTGAATAATTTCTATTTTGTGGAGTAAAATTACATTCAAATTCTCGTTCAGGATATTGAATGCTGTTTATTCTGCAACTAATACGTCTTAAGTTTGCATTGTCAAAAATCATATTATTTAGCTGCTGGTTGTTATCTCGTTCACTCGATTGAAACGCAACAAACACATGCCTAGGAAGTTCTGTTCCCGGCTGGGTTGTTATTCTCCAAGTCATGCTTGTTTCTGTTGACTGAAACATTGTTCGATACACTCTCATTTGTTCAAAGTAGAGCTGTTTTATATGTCCTTTTACTAACATAGCATCTATTTCCGATTCAACTCTTAAACTTGGTTTCACTTTAGGCATCCACAAAGAGATATGACTTATGTTAAACTTACCAGCAGCAACACCATTTGCACGTAAAATATAGTTATTAGATGTTTCTCTATCCACGACTATACTGTGTTTAATACCCCTAAAAACCTTATCGATATCACGACAAAATCCAAATATTTGGGAAAGAGGAAGCATTAAAGTAATTTGCTTATTTCCCGTAGTAATGTTCTGTCTTGCGGTGAAACCAATATTTGCTTGTAGATTGTTGTTGTATATTTCTACGATTGCTCTAATACCATCACGTACAGCATTTGCATTTGCATCATCAGCTACACCACCAAAATTTTGTTTAAGAGATGGGGAACCAGTTCCAGTGTCTTTAAACCACAGCATGTTAGAGGCGGTTGATCTTGAATAATCATCACTAAAGCTAACTAAATTGAGTATTGTTGATGCTTGAGGTAGATAAAGGTTTATGTTTTCTATAGTTTGGTTATTTAATTGATATTGCGCAGTTTGAAATAAAGACCAACCGTTATTTACTAATGAAATTACGTCATTGTTATTGTAATTAGCATTCGCATTAGTTTGAAGTTTTCCTCTGATTTCTAGGTATGCTTTATGCGGTAGAAGAAAAACATCTTCATCTTTTGTTTCAATAATGTGCTGACCATCTTTGTTCATATTATTTGAGTCTCTCGGAAGGTATTCGACATATTCAAATTCAGTAATTGAATTGTCCACTAAGTTTGTTTCTTTAATTTGCAAATATGGATTCGTTAGTTCTGTCATTTTATAATTAAGACATATAATTTTTAAATCCTGATCCTGCAATTAAATTACTTAAGATAGCTCTCGATCTGCCGTTGAGATTTTCTAATTCTCTGTCATTGATAATACGCTTGTTTATTGGTATATTTTCTAAGACTGGTTCTAATGTCTTTTTTGTGGGTTCTAAGGCTTTCTTCAGTAAAGGTGCAGCTAGTTTTTTAATCTCAGTCTTCACTCCAGTAGGAATTCTGTTAAGAATCTTAGAACCAGTGCTGATTACGTTCCTTACCTTGTCGTAAACATTTTTAAGCAAACTTCCACCTATGATTTTCTTTTTATGAAATCTAGTTTCTCTTTGTGATAACATTTATAGTTAAACTACATAATCTCTCTCAGGTGAACATAGTAAGTCACTCGTTCATTATTCATATTTACAAAATTGTTATCTTGATCTTTTATAGAGAATCGGATACTATCAATTTGACTTAAATTTTTGATTGGAACGTAAATGTTTTGCTTAGGTTCAACTTGAATCAAATATCCCGGTGGTACGTTTGGACTAAGAGTATAAAGTAAGTCACTAGACGCTCTGTTTATGTAACTTCCATCAATTAAGCTGCAATGAATCTGAAGGCTGTTGATATTTGTAATATTTACGGGATTTTGACTATTATGAATTCCATTTACACCCAAAAATGCCGAACCAAATCCTAAAACGTCACCTATTGAATTTGGAATTCGAAAATCAACTATGTAATCATTTTTAAGTTCAATTCTTGATTTTAATGTATTAAAATTTGGTGTTATAGTTATATTATTTTTGTCATCACGTCTCTGTTCCATCATGTACTTGATTTCATTATTGAGATCTTCAATATTATAGCTCCCTGGAGGAATCGATAATAGTCGTGCAGCTACTCCATCTGGTGAATAAAAAAATTTATTATTGCTGCTCGTTATGTTATGCCAAGAGTACCATATTTGAGCATTGATTAAGGACATCTCGTAACTTTTTTTAATGTCTAGTTGCAACGGTGGATTAAAGCTAGTTATAAAATCTTCTGATTTTCCTTGTCCTTTCCTAGAGTCAAAGAAAAGTGGTATTGATGTCATTTTAATATATTGTCAAATAATTTTTGGTGGTCGCAGTGTGAAATGCATTTGTTCAATTTTAGTTTTTTCAAAATGTTTGCAATTTCTTGATCCAAACGTTTGTTATTATTGCCGGCTTGTTTGGCTGCTACTAGTAAATTAAGTCTTTCACAAAGTTTGTTGGGATCTTTAAGCCCTTTTCCAAAGGTAAGTTCCATTCCTCCTAATAATTTATTTAATTTTTCTCTGTACTTTTTAAAAGTTTTTATTTGCTTATCAATCACTTCTGTATCAGCATCGCGTCTTCTTCGTAAACCACCTAATCTTTGATTGATTAATCTAGCTCTGTCTTTCAATGCGTTTATGTAATCTGGCCCGCGTTTTACAAGCTCAACAATATCAGTCTCAAAATTGTTTTGTGTAAGCAATTCTTTTTCTTCATTATCGAAAGCACTCTCAAAGTGCACAGTATAAATTGATCGAGGTTTATCTTCAATGGCAAGCTGTTGCTGTATGTGTTGAATTAGTTGGTCTTGCCTTTTATCAGTTTTTTTCTGAGTTTCTTCAAACGTTTTAGTAATGGGACGAAATATTTCAGAGGCAGACTTTTGCAGTTGTTGTTTGGCTACAATTTCTTTTTGCAGCTTTTGTTTCAAACGCTTTCGGTTATTAATATAATCCTTTACAAGTTTATTTCTGTTTTTCAACTCTTCTTCATTTACAAATGGCATGTTTACTATATAGCATATAAAGCTTAAGCCCAAAAATGGTCAAAGCATTTTCTGTAACGAAGGGGTAGGTGTTTGGCTGTTTTGTCCAGCACCATAAAATTGTAAGGATCTTTGGTTGCTTCACGGTAAATCGACTCCATTTCTTCTTTTGTTATACCTTTAGCATGATCGTCAGTAATGTGTCTGATATCTTTGTTGTCTAAGTTCCCGAAAAAAACAAAACAGTTAGTGTTTCTTCTTATGTACTTCGGAGTGTTGAAGTATGACTGGGTGAGGTAAATACAGTTGCAATTTCTGTTTCTAGATAAAGAAAAGTATTCCATCAGTTTTTTCATATTGTCTAGCTTAATGTCGTCAAAAACTATTACTTTCTGTTGAGGGTCAAGCTCTTCTACTGGAGGCAAGTCTTCAGGGCTTAGCACTTCAATACCTTGCTCTTTTAAAAATCGATACTTATCTTGCTCAGGATTAACAGTATAAACACAACAAAGGTCGTAATTCATCCACTTGAGAACCATGTTTAAAAGCAAATTTGTTTTTCCTGACCCTGTCGATCCTACTATCATGTAATGACAATCTGGTAGAAAATAATGATGTTTGATTTGCTTGTTGTCCCCACTTAAATATTTATCAAAGTTTATTATGTTCATTTATAATAAAGAAGAACAAAATGAATATTTCAAAATTTGGAACAAGTGGAAGTCAATCTTCAAGTACTGTTAAGGTTGTAGGTATTGAACACAAAGTTTCCAAGTCAGGAGATATAATGTATGGTGATTTAAACTTAAACAACCACAAAATTACAAACTTAGCCAATCCTGTAACAGAATCAGATAGTGTAAATAAAGGATTCTTGGATAATGCAATTAGCAACATTGTCCACTTTGCCGAAAGCTCTGAGTTTGGTTCGAGGTTGGCTACTCTAGGTATAAACAACGATGATCAATATGTTGTATCGCCCACTCAAATTCAAATTCAGAGGTCTCAAATCTATGGTGTGGAAGTACTTGGTCGTTTACCAAACAGGGTCTTTCGTATAGAAAATATTCCACCTAACAACGCATCAATTGAATTAGGTGAATCATTGATTCTAAAAGGACTTGTTGAACCCATTCTACCTTCTGATGCGGCAACTAAACAATTTGTTGAAAATTTAGTTACAAATGTGAGAGATAATATTAACTTACAAGGATTACACACTATCATAAATTTACGAGATCCCACAGCACCAGGTGAAGCAGCAAACAAAAATTATGTTGACCAAATAACGCAACACATTCAAACCGAAGACGATAATGTAACCATTTCACGAAACTTAGATATGAAAAATCATACCATTTTCAACGTAGGTAGACCTTCCGAACCTACCAGTGCAATAAATAAACGTTATTTTAAACGAAATATATATCGTCCAAAATTTCAAATATTTTTGGGTGCTTCTTCGACACCTGATTCGAGGCCAATTCCATCAAGTGCTATTTATTCAGTTCGTACTAATACAGATCACAATTTGCATTTCGTGAGTGCACCTCTTGTCGCTGGGAACGATTTTCTGTCTTTGCAATCCGATAGTATTCATTTGAGAGATGAGGTAACCAGCAGTTACATCGAAATAAGCGTAAGCGGACTTGTGAAAGTTACCAGTTATGATGATGAAGACAAATTACATATTGATATAATTCGTGTTAGTCAAGGAGAAACAGATAAAATATGTAAAACAACAGTAACACCCCCATTCGATTGTTTTAATTTAAACTGCATTGTTTTTCCTAATCCTTCTCGAGATGAGTTTCGCATACAATACAACTATGTTTCTTCAAATTCTTCGGTATCAATGAATATGAGCAGCGTTGTAATTAAAGTTAAACAGCTTGAAGTGGGTGATCAACCAGAAGCGTAATTGTATATCGTAAAATAAACAATGGACTTTAACCACATTAGTAGAAAATTGACTCAAGAACAAGTGAATGAATTGACAAAACTGTATCACACTTATCACAAACAGTATTGGTGTTATAAGAAAATGTTTAAAAAATTTAAAAGAATGGACTTAGCTCTAAAGCTGTCATCTGTTGTTTTTACTACAACTGGGGCCGTGGTTGGTTCTGTTACATTAAATCCGATTTTCTTGGCGTCTGTTAGCGGTACAGGTGTTCTTTTACAGACAATAACGACGCAGAAAAATTTTTCCAAAAAAACTGAGTCTTGTAGATATGCTTATCAATCGTATCAGAAATTACTCAACAAGTTAAAATTGTTTTTAAGATCTGGTGATATTGACGAGTTTTTCGAAAGAGAACTTGCTATGGTTGATGACCAAGTTGCTGATATATGTCCACCAATTTCTGAAAGCTATGAAAAATTACATGCTAAACGATTTGTTTCCACATGATTTCATATTTTTTACTTAATGCATCACTAATTTTGTATGAAGGTTGTTTGGGAATGTCTAAATTTTCTAAGATTTTGCTAATAAAAAATTCTAACTTAGGAAACCTTTTGCTAGTGATAATTTTTAATCTACTTTCCACAATTACCCAAATGTCCATGAATGCTCGTGTTTCATTAGGAGACAATCTAAGTTGCTCTATTTTACTTTTAACATAAGCAGTTCTACTGTAAACTGATTTACGTAAGACAACATTACGTGGATTATAATCAATCCAGTCGTTTACAAAATATGGGTGATGAACTACACCACAGTTAATACAAGTTCTATTTCCATTTATAATTTTTATGTCAAGATTTTCACAACAATTTTCATCCATCTTTTTTTTATAATAGCATATATTTTTTTTAATTAATAATGACCATATGCAAAACTATCAATTCCATTAGAAAGAATATATCGTTTATCATCAAAACACGAAAGAGACTTCTTGTTGATTTCAACAGAATAAATTTTGTGGTTTTCACTTCTAATTGATTTCATTTTATGAAACATTTGACGATTATTGAAGAGCGTGTTTTTGTAATCTTCGTGCTTTAACAGATTCCTCACTACATTTTTTTAAATTCCTTTTGCAGTTTTGCAACCTTTTTCATCATTTGTGACGTAGCTGTACATTTTAGATCTAAGTCCAACAAATTCTACTATTGGCACACCTGCGGTTTCATCTTTCATCTTTCCAATTACTTTCTTGTTTTTTAGGTCATAAAAGTCTGAGGTTTCTTTGTAACCACTGAAGTCGAATTTGTCTTTGTCAGCCCAAAAATCTTTGTATACGTCTTCTGTTTTTATATCATATGTTACTGAATCTGTATCTGTAAATAAGAGTTTTGCATTCTTGCCATATTTCTCTCTAATGTAATTATAATGAAAATCATACATCAACGTTTTTGAAATATCGAGAATACACATTCCTACATACGCGGGGCGGTTTAGGGTTAAAGATTCTTTAATTTTATGAACTGCAACAAGATTTTTATTAAATATTTTGCTGCTAACGTAGGTTGGTTTTGCACAATGCTTTAATAGTTTTTCTGGTTCGTTGATCAGAGTAACATTGACACGTTTACGAAGATTTTCAATTGTTTTTCCAAACACTGAGTTGTTCATAAGTTTTAAAAAATCTTTCTCAAAGTCAGACTTGGCGGTTTTTCGCTTTTCTGTATTGAAATCAATATACTTTTTTAACCAAGGTGATTTGTTAAATTCTAATACCCGATGTACTTTTGTAACTTTTAAGCCTAATTCAATATACTGCTTTAAGTTTTTGTAATAAAGAACATAACTCTTTTTTGGTTTTAAATTAGGTATTAATTTTTTAACTCCTTCAACTTTTATATTAAACTGAGTTTGTAATTGTTTACAGTAGTCTGAAAGGAGGTGATGTTTAATTTCCATTTTTTCTGGAGCTAGTGGATAGTCATTATGACTATCATGAAGGTGTTCAGGATAGTCCAGGTCAACTTCTAGTATTAGTCCTTTTCCTTTAGGTAAATTTGCTAAATCAATTTCTTTTTCTGATAGCCATTTAAAACCACCCGTTGGTAAATTTTGGCTCATTGCCCATTCATATAAATTGTTTGCATCAAGATATGTAATATAATTTGATGGCTGCTTTGAATCGTAATTATTCATGTATTTGTTGTTAGCTTTAGCATATCTTTTAGAAATGTATGAAACTCCCCCTCTCACACCTTTTTCAATGAAAAGAAATTTGTCAATATCTGTCATTAATTCCAGTTTTATTTCAGTCATTTTAAGCATTGCATCCCATGATAAACCAGGAGAAGTAAAATAATGGCAAGGGTCTAATTCGTAATATTGAAGACAAGTCTTTCGAAATTTCTCAAATACATCTGCTAACAGCAAAACATCTGACTTAAGGTACAAGTCGTGGTATTGTCCCATGGATTCCAACTTGAAAGTAGTCCACACATTCTGCACATGCTTGTAATCCTCATCGCTTATATCTTCATCGGTTAAAAGACTATAGAATTCCTTTTTTGATGGGAGGTTTCTGTCGTCAAACTTATCAAAGCTGTTCATATAATCGTAGGGATAAACTCCTTTTCTTTTCATTAGTTCTAGTTTTTCATCCTGAAATTCTTGTGATGTGTATTTTAAGTCAGAAAGTGGAACGTTCTTAACCAGAGTTTCTAATGAGCTACTCATGAATTGGAAGCTATCGATAAATTTTAAATGTTTGCCTAAGAAAAAAGCCATGTATTTTTCTAGATTGTTTGGAATTACTTTGATATCCTTTTCAAACTTTCCTATTTCTTGCATAATAAAATGTGAATCATAACCCCTTAAATTATGAAAGATTACAGGTATCTTATGAGTAAGTCTGAAATTTCTATTACATTCATTATGTGCCGCCCCTCTGTATTTTCCTGTAACGTGACAATGATCTCTAACCCTTTTGTCTTCCTCAGAAAAGCCTTTTTTACAAATGTGACATTTTGTAGCTGCTTGAAAGTTTTCTTCATCTTTGTTCGTTAAATCCATAGGTTGATTGAAATGTTCATTTTTCGTTTTTTCACAATAGTCAACTTCTTCCAACATAGCTTCCAAAAATTTATAAACAGCGTTTTTACCTCTATACAGTTGAATTGGTCTACTGAATTTATCGTCATAGCAACAAACTATTTTGTAGGAATAGCCGCAATCAATATGTTTTTGGTATCTTTCTGTGTAGGACTTTTCATCATTTGGCTGACAGCTGTCAATCTTTTGAGTTATTGCTTCAAAATCAGCATTAATAACAAAGGGAACTGGTAGTTGTTTTTGAAAGTTATTAAACTTCACCGAGCTACCTTTTTTGGGCATTTGTATTGCTTGCTTTCCATTTATAATTACGCAGTTTGGTGTGTGTTTGTGTAGAATTTCCTCGCTGCTAAAACATTGAAGACAATATCTGCAGAAATGTTTTCTGTGTTGGTGCTTGCTTTGATTATACATAAATCTATTAAAGTCTTTTATCCAAACATAATGTTGCTTTTCGTCTTCCATTATCAATAATAAATCGAGAGTTGTTTCAAACACCTTTTTAGACACAAATAAAGGAAAGCGTTGCTTGTTTTCATAACCAATAACATTAATGCTGATGTTATTTTGTTCTTCAATTTTTGGTATTTGCTTGATAGAAACTGGAAACTCTATACCGTCATAATTTAGTGTGTCTACATATTTTTTGTAATGACTTATTCTTTCACGATTGCTTTTTACTTTCTCACTGTATACTTTAGCTAAATGACACCACCTAAAGCATTCGTTGTCTTTGTTTTTGATGTTAATTAGTCCTTTCTTAGCATTTCGAAGTTCTTCCGGTAATGTAATATAATTTGATCCATGAAGAGGGGTATATTGAGCTATGTTAACGAAGTGCCCATCGACAGAAAATATAGACCATCCAGAACCTTCACTAAGCCAATTTCCAATTTTATTTATTATTTGATTAGATGCATTTTGTAATGTTTCACTTACATCATCTTTATTTAAGATGACAATTGCTCTGCTGTTAAAAAAAGCCGTCTTGGTTACTGCTTTGTCTTCTGTTTGTTTTTCAAAGGTAATTTTAAGAGTGATTGTTGCTTTCAATCCTTTTATTTTAACCAGGTCTAACCGTAATTTATCTTGTACGACTTTTTGTGTTTCATTCAATTGTTTCAATGGGTTAAAATCAACAATATCTACATCATAAGATTTAGTATAGTTTTTCAGAGCAGTTTTGAGTAACTGCACTTTAATTACTCGTTTAGGAAAAAGATTTAAAATTTTTTGAAATGCTGCTGAAGCACTTGCTTTAATAGTTGGTGGTATGTAAGCCATCAGCCAATCGGCAAAATCATTTATACGCTTTTGAACTTTACCAGCTGCATTAAGAGCTATTTTCTTTAAGGTTGGGGGAAAATTTCTAAAGGGTGACGGTTTTAAAGTAGAAACTCCAATATCTGGAACCGCCTGATCTAAAATATTTGATTGGTTCATTTTTATTATAAGAGAAATATAATCTTTAAGTAATTTTTATGCTTAAGAAAATTTTGTCTGTAGTTAAATAAAAATGAATGATAAATTAGTCATTGAAAATCGTGAGTTTTATTTTCATCCAACACACAAAGCATACGCTGGGAGCATTGATGGATGCGTTGTTCATGTTGTTGCTAGAGAACCAACATTTGGAAGCATAAATGAAAGAGGTTATTATGAAATCACTGTTGAAGATTACTGGGATAGAATCTTGGTTCATAATTTTATATGGGAATGTCATCATGGGCTATTAAAAAATGGTGAAAAAATAAAACACATTAACAAAATACGTTATGACAACAGATTAATGAATTTAAAGCTTAGAAGTTCAAATGAAATTATTGTAAAAATTTCGACAAACAAAAAGATAAGCTACGTTTAACTTGTTAATCAAGCATTTTCTTTGACTTCACTGGGATTCGAACCTGATCTTCTGTTTCTTTAACTTCACTGAGAATCGAACCTGCTATTTTGGATTTTCTCCGACTTCACTGGGATTCGAACCTGGTCTTCTGTTTCTTGAGTGACGTAATTTCGCGGAACTGGTGGTTCCGCGGCATTCTAGAATGTTCTTCTCTTGAGTGACGTAATTTCGCGGAACTGGTGGTTCCGCGGCATTCCAGAATGTTCTTTGACTTCAATGGGATTCGAACCTGTTCGTTACTGTAAAAGGTAAGCAACAGCTTTACCCACTCGACCATCGCGTCTTGATTGTTAAAATGGAAAAAACGCGTACTTAAACTAAATACGTGATTACGTCACAGACAAGCTTAATAAGCTGTTTGTATGAAAGAGAAAGGACATTTAGACGTTTACGTTGGTTGCAACAAGTTGATTAGAAGAGTGTGGAGCAGCTGCGATAAAATGATTAACAACTATTGGAATGAAAGTGAATTGCAAATCATCAGAGAGCATAAAAAGTATCATGAAGACATGTTAAATTACCTAGATGAGTTGGAGATAAATGGACCATTAAATATTGAACCAAACAAACCTTCAAGCAAGTTGCCGATTCCTTATAAAAAAAAAGAGAGACTTGTTGGCGAAAAGTTGCATGAATATTTAGTTCAAAATCTTTCCACTGCAGATTTTCAACCAGGGCTTATTGAACCGGAAGAAAAGACGATCAATTCGTTGACTGAATATTTAACAAAATGTGTTCAACTTGAAAAGAACGTAAACAAGCAGTCTCTTTGCTTTCATGTTCGTTGCGGAAAAGCTTTGAACATTCTCCACGCATTATGGCGAGAAGAAAGAGCAAAAGGCTATATTTACAAAACATGGAAAGCATGGGTGGAAGAAAACATCAATATTGGTGATCGAAGTGTCAGAAAGAAGAGAGAAATTGCTGATTCGATCGGTAATTTACCACGATTTCAATTTCTGACTCTTTCATTTTCGGAAGTCTGTAACCTAAAAAGTGATATAAAAGCTATGTTGGATGCTTATCCTAACATTCGAGAATACTGGTCAAATACACCATAATTGTGATTATTAACTGATATCAAAAATATGTTATTTCGGGCTCATTGTTGTGTATTGTATGCTAGTCAGCTGTGGTGTTGTTATATCCATGAGAGCTATAGACGTCTTCGAGTGTTTTACAATGATTCAAGTGGAGGCTAATGTTGATACTTTTGATGCCCTTGTTCGCAAACTTTTATTTCGTTTTATGAATCGTTGCCACAGGTCTACCAATGTGTTTGTTCACTCATTACCTCACTCTTGCAGATTTCGTTGTTCGAAATATGTTGCTCGCTTTATAGATTTGCTTAGTGTAAATGGTTTGGGAGAAGCTTACTGTTCTTCTCTGGCGCTTTAGAATTATTAATGCATGACTGTAAACTTTTTTTTGTGTGTGTGTTTCTTTTTTTTTTTTCGTTTTCTATGAGCGCTTTTGCGCTTGACACAAATAAATAAATAAATAAATAAATAAACAAAATAAAAGTGATTATTGAAATGAATAAAATGCTAATGCAGTGTTTGTTGACAGCCACACCTCCCAAACACAACTTATTTGTAGTAGCTATTCATGAAATAGGTCATTGTTTAGGTTTAACCCATTCACAAAGTACAGATTCTATCATGTATCCTACTTATAAACACGAGTGGTCAAAAGTATCAAGTGATGTTCTATCAAAAGAAGACATTGAAAGAATACAAAAGGCGTACGGTAAACCCAAAGTGAAAATATTTGATAGCAATGGCTTTACAATTAAAGTGAAACCTATAGAAAATGACAAAATCAAACTAATTATTGAAAAGAATTAAACGCGACTGAAGCGTAATTATGAGCACAAGTTGGTTACATGTGACAAGCGCTCAATTGCGAGTTTAATACCTCCTACTAACATCGGGAGGGGGGACTGAGAACCACGATTTAAAAAAAAATTTGAAACGCAAGGACGGTTTCAGTGCATTTTAAGTCATTTTGTTTCCAGTGCATTTTTGAGAGTCAGGTGACCTGCTTTGCACTGAACGATTTTTATTGAGACAGTGCAGTCACGTGACCTCTCTTAATTTGAGACACAAGGACGGTTACAGTGCAGTCACGTGACCTCTGTGCACCGAACACGCCATATACATAACTACTAACGAGTTAATGAAAAAGTTAGCTTCGTTATTAACGGATTAACGATTAACGGACTTGCGCTCACCTATGAGTAAAAGTAATGATACCAAAGGTATTAAACGAAATCCAACGGATAAACTTTTCTGCTTATGTCAAACTAAAAACGATGGCAAGTTGTATGTAAAATGTGAAACGTGTAACGCGTGGTTTCATCCAACATGTGTTTTTCCTAAAAAACATCTTGCCCTTACGTTAACAAAGGCGCAGTGGGCCCAGTGTAGATGTGTGTGCAAAGGAAAAACCATTTCCACTTTGGGATCAAAAGTAATTTTATACCATAACACAGCAAATCATTCTACTACCCAAACTCCTGGAATTGGTAGATTATCATCACCAGAGCACAAAAACAAAACTGAACCAAGTCAAGATAAAAATTTTATTGCAATTTGCTGCTCCCGCTCCGCTGACGTAAATAACTGCAGCAGTATCAACGACCCGAAAAATGACAAATCAAAAGACTACAGCTGTTCTGATGTCGAACTCAACAGCACTTGCAGCTCCCCTAGTTACCAACCAAACACAACTGAATCGATTAATCACAATTCTGCAGGAAAAAGTAAAACTGATAATTATCAAATATTGACGATAACGCTTGCAATAACGCCCTTGCAACTCATGCCTCAGGCCTAAATAGCTGTGAAACTGCGAATGAAAATAATGGGAAGTTTTTACAAGAAAATGATGCAGAAGCCAGTGCTGTTCATGTCGGTCATACCTTGATGATAACCGACAACACTTCCAGCAAAAGCAACAACAACATTGACAATCAGAATATTTGTTCCGATCTAAACGATATTTCCCTAGCGAACTACACCGCTTGTACACAAACTTACGGTAGTGATAATAACATTCCGGACAGCGATCAGAAACATAAATTTCAAACAAGTGCGGCCACACAGAAAAGCTGCAGTTTTAGTGAGAACTGCGCAAATGAAAAAAACATTTGCTTTGAGCTGGTAGAAACTGCAAAAGAGCAGGATCCGTGCGAAGTGAGTTTAAACATTGAAACAATAGAGGCATTGGGTAACTTTAAAGAAAATTTGATACAAAAAGAACGGGAAAGATTTTCGCTCATTAAGTTAAATAAACCCTTTTTTATAACAATAAATGAATGGCAAAAAATGACTAAAAATAGATCACAAAATCACTTTAGAGGAACCACCTAAACAGATATTTTACTGGAAAAATTACGAGATTTAGATAGTGGTTGTGTGTATTGCATTGATACTAACTACTTAAGAAAACCTTCATCTGTGCTCAATTTACGTGAAAACGATAAAAGTCATTACGAGGGATATGTGAAAATATATTGCAAACATGCAACGTGTATTGCGGATGCGAGGTAATGGGGAGCGTGAGATTTTATGTTCATCATGACCGCGTGGAAGCAATACCAAAGATATCAGGGAAGCGAAGTCACATAAGACCGTGTGTTAAAAGCAGGCCTTTAAAAAGGAAAAAAACGTACGGAAATAAAAGAAAAGTTGAAATTTCAAAGACCTTTTTCAATATATCGCGATTTGCAGGCAAACCTAACTGAGGATGAAAGAGCTTACGGCTCTTACACTTACGCGCCTTCCCATGCGGTGCTGCGGAATATCAAATCACAAGAATACATTTCGCAGCGATATAGTGACAACTGGATAATTAGCACTCAAATGATGGACAAACAAATAAGTGAAAAAATTGGGGCCTTTATTAGAGACATAAAAGCAAAACCTCCTAGAGTAGTTCTATTTACAGATGCGCAGATAAGATTTTTTGTGGATGTATCTAAAAGAGACATAATTTATTTAGATGCAACTGGTAGCGTTGTGAAAAAATCTGGTGAGCAAAAAGATTTTCAGATTTATACTTTGTTGGGGAGGCATCCAAACGACGGAGGGCCTGCTTTGCCTGTAGCTACAAGCGTCACTACTTGTCATGACACACGTAGCATTCGCAATTTCTTGTATATTTTTTTAAAAGTTACGACCGATGTGACTGGTTCAAAACCTGAAACTCTCATGATAATTATAAATGGGTCAATGGCAATGTGGAACGCGGTTTTACTTGAAATTTCGAACGAAACAAGAACAAAATATTACAATCGATGTTGGGGAATAATAATGGGCAAAGCAGAACCAGGAGACTTAAAGCAAACGTTTGTCTGCAACTGTTTAACCACGCGATGCAAGCAGCAAAAGGTTTAGTGTTGAAACATTATTACAATTATAAAGTTAATAACAATTATAAAGTTATTATTATAAAGTTAATATCATCGGAATAAGTTTGAAAAATGACGAAATATGAAGTTGGTCTTGATCTGAAGAAAAATCGAAAATGCCGCCAAAGTGGGTGTCGACAAAGGTAAATTTGAGCCCTATTCCCCCGCGATATTGACAAAATGCAACCCAGTTTCGAGTAGAGCGTTAAATTCCCGTTCCAGAATATATGGCCGAATAGGGGGCACTATAAAGTTAATATCATCGGAATAAGTTTGAAATATGACAAAATATGAAGTTGGTCTTGATCTGAAGAAAAATCGAAAATGCCGCCAAAGTGGGTGTCGACAAACGTAAATTTGAGCCCTATTCCCCCACGATATTGACAAAATGCAACCCAGTTTCGAGTAGAGCGTTAAATTCCCGTTCCAGAATATATGGCCGAATAGGGGCACTATAAAGTTAAAGGCAGTGAATCATCCAGCCAATTCCAGTGGTTTACAGTAGCTAAAATTAAACTATAAATTTTGATATTTTTTGTTTTGATTTTAGGACTGCGGTTGCAAAGATATTCAACAAATACAAAAAGATGTTCTCCCGCAAAAAGTTTTTGGAAACTCTGAGTTTTGTTCTTCCCGCCAAAACCACAGTAGGCCTAATAGTTTAGAGAACTGTGGTTGGCCTAACATCATCATTATCATCATCATCATATTTATTTACCAAGTGACGTCATATCACAAGAAAAAAACTGCAACTTCCTCTAGGTCTATCACCAAAGCATCAAAATATGCAATTCCTTTAAAACCAAACACACAAACTTGCAGAGTCAAAGCAATATTTAGTCACTTGGTGAGAAGACAGCGAAGGACCGAAAGGTCATCTAAGTCTACTGCCACCTCACCAAGTTAAGGTTAAAAAAAGCTGCTTCTAGATTTTCTCAGTCTGCTACTTTCTATGATAAAAAATTTTACGCAAAATTAAAACAAAGTATTGCAAAGATATGTACACTTTGTACAGTGTATGCACAAAACTCACAGTCACCATGTAAAGAAAATGCAAGACAACATTAGAATTGTTCTGACTCTAAGCATACTAAAAAATAAAATATTGCAACTACAGATTGGATAGAAATAAAACTAATAAAGTTCATAATGCTTATTTATGTTTTATAAAATTTAAAGTGGGCAATTGGATTAAAAAAAAAAACCTCCTTGCTTTGTTTTGTATTGTTTGCCACTATGTCATTAGTACTGGTACAATTTCCAATACCAGTACATATCAACCTCAGTCAGTTACTGCAAAATTACGTATAATTCAAGGGCAAAACAAAATGAGAGATGACGTATTGTATAAACGTGTGATATATGAATGCACCAAACTCATGCCATTCAAGCAATAGAATAGGTTATTGTTGAACTCAAGCACAAATATGCAACTATGATTCCTGTAATTACTACTGCATTGCTGATAGAAAGCTGTTATTCTAGCTTTTATCGGTTTCATAGTTTGATAAAAAATGAGCTTTAACAGCTTTTTTAAATCTGTAGAATGAAACTTCTTTCATACTGCTTGGAATTTCATTCCAAACTTTAATTCCTGCGAATGATAGAGACTTTTGCCCTAATCTTGTTCTAGTTCTTGGAAGAAAGAAGTTGTTTTTGTGGCTCAATCTTGTCTTATGTGTATAGCAGTTTTTAATTAGGTTAAATTTATCTGAATTTGCAAAAGATAATACATTATTGTGAATTTTGTACATTAGCTTTGCAGTTTCCAGAGAGTAAATATCCTTGAGTTTTAAGCATTTAGCTCGATAGAACAAAGGATTAGTATGCTCACGATATCCACTTCCAGTTAACAATCTGATGCTTCTTTTTTGCAGAATAAAGAGAGGTGCTAATGTTGATTTTGAAGCAGTCCCCCAACTACTTATGCAGTATTGTAGATGAGAGTATATGAGGCAGTGGTAAACAGATCTTAAGGTTTGCTCATCTACAAAGTGTTTTAATTGATTAAGGGCCCAAGATCCCCTTGCTACCTTTGAACATTGTTCCTTGATTTGTTGTTTCCAGTTTAAATTGTCGTCTATGAGAACACCTAGATACTTTATGTGATGTGATTGCTTGATTGGATTATTATCTATTGATACTTTGAGTTCAGGTTTATTTTGTTTTGTTGTCACTACCATAAACTCAGTTTTATTAAAGTTAATTGATAATTTATTCACCTTGAACCAATTGCTTACATTGACTAATTCATCATTAATATTTTGTTGCAGTGTTGAAACATTAGAATGGGAGAGAGTTAGGTTTGTATCATCAGCAAAAAGATGAATTGTGGAATTTGAGGCAAGTGGTAGATCATTGATGTAAATATTAAATAACAACGGACCTAGAGTTGATCCCTGAGGAATACCGCAAATAACATCTCTTGACTTGGATTTATATTGATTTACAATTGTATACTGTTGACGGTCAGTCAGGTAACTTGCTAGTAACTGTAATGGTAATTCTCTAATTCCATACTTTTCTACTTTCTTATTGTGTGATTGATGGTATCATATCCTTGATGGTATTGTGTGATTGATGGTATCATATGCTTTTCTTAAATCTAAGAAAATAGAACATGTAATGAGCTTTTTATCCATATTGTCAAGTAGCTTATTGTAAATATCTAAAACAGCTTCATTTGTTGAGCAATTTTTCTTAAAACCATACTGGTTTGGACTAATCAAATTATTGCTCACAAAATAATTGTTTAGTTGATCAAGCAGACACTTTTCAAAAAGTTTGGCGAAAGAATTTAAAATAGAAATAGGGCGATAATTACTGCATAACTCTCTTTCGCCTTTTTTGAAAATTGGAACAACTTCAGCGGTTTTTAACACTTTTGGAAAATATCCTGTTGATATGCATGCATTAAAAATGTTAGTTAAAACTGGAGCTATAACAGAGCCTGACATTTTTATATACTTTGCAGGAATTCCTTGTCTTCCTGTACTTTTTGATGGATTCATAGCTCTGATGTAATTTACTACTTCTTCTTCAACTATTGGTTCTAGAAAAAACAAATTGCAACTACTCTGAATCAAAGATGTGGCATTAAATTTGCCATCAATTATAGCTGGTGTTTCGATTGTAGACGCAAGGTTAACTCCTATCTCTATGAAATATTTATTGAACAAGTTACTGATGGCCTGTGGACCTTGTGCACTTTCACTTTTGGAAGCATACATTTTATTAGGAATGTTATTTTTCTTCACATTTTTCAAGTGAATAATTTTATTTATAATTTTCCAAAGCGACGAGGTGTCATGCTTATTATCATTCACTAAATTTTTAATGTAAAGTCGTTTTGCATATTCCTTAATATGAGTCAGTTTATTTCTATAGACTTTGTATTGTGCCCATGTATTACTGTCATTTAATTTAAGGGCTCTTTTGTACAATAAATTTTTTTGCTGGATTGATATAAGGATTCCTTTGGATAACCATGGTTTGTTTTTTAGTTTTGTTTCCTTTCTGCTTTGTTTTCGTAATGGTGCATGTATGTTTAAAGTCTTATGAAAAATGTCAATAAACTTTTCAGTGTAGTTGTCAATGCATTCCTCTTTGATATCACCTAATAGCTCCATTCCTTCAGTTAATTTGTCTAGAAATTTTTCTACTTCAAAATTTTTTGTATCACGAATTAGGGTGACAGTTGATTTTTCACTCTTGGGCAGGCTTAAATTAGAATACACCATTACTGGCAGGTGATCACTTACATCTTCCACCAGAATAAAACTTTTGTGTTCACCCACTACATTGTTTGCATAAACATGATCTAAAAGAGTTGAGCTTGTAGTGGTTATTCTTGTCGGGTGTGTAATTAAGGGAATGCAGCCTAAGCTATATGTTAAATTCATGAAATCTTTAATATTGATATCAGAGTTACTTTTCAACAAATCTGCGTTGAAGTCGCCTCCGATATAATACATCAATTTTCTACTATTCAATTTTTCAATGGTTGATTCAAAACTCTGATAATTTCTGTTTAGGGTGTCTGTAAATTACTCCCAATATACATTTTTTGTTATTCCCTAAATCTAGTTGAATCCACATATCTTCACAGTTAGGAATATTTAAATCAAACTCCTTACAAATTGAAATTGATAAAGACTCCTTAATAAACAATCCTACTCCTCCCCATCTTGTAGTTGTGCCTTTGTGGTAAAAATGGTACCCACTTAACTTTGCATTGTACACTTGTAACAATTTAAGTTTGGTTTCACTTATGGCAATGATATCAGGTAAGATATCATAATTTGTTAAAAGTTCATTCAATTTATCAAAATTTGCATTTAAGCTTCTTATATTCACGCAAAGCAAAGAAAATTTACACTTTTTGTTAATAATATTGGCTTCGGCCTGTGAGCAGTATTTTGAGTCAACCAAACCATAATTTAAATCATTTAGTAAGCTTTTTATCTTGTTGTCTACCTGTAAGCATTTAGCTGGGAAAAACGAATTATTTGTGTGATTATTATCAAAGTTTAGTTTGTCATCATTTCTCATTTCATTTAACAATTGCTTATCATCTAGGGTTTGAAAAGGAAACAATTCACTGTAACAATTTTGGCAGAGGTATGGTTCAATGTATTTATTGCAGTGAAGCCAGATGGTGTTCAGCTGGGTTTAGTTGGCAAAATAATTTGCCGTTTCGAGGAGAAAAGTTTTGGCTTTGTGCCATGAAAATGACAACTGCCAGTAAGAGTTTAGAGATAGTTTATTTCTAAATAGTTTAGTATGCCTAACTATCTTTAAACTATTAGGCCTAATAGTTTGGAGATAGTTAGGCCTAATAGCTTAATAAGAATACAGTAGGTCTAATAGTTTAGAGAACTGTGGTTTTGGCGGGAAGATCAAAACTCAGAGTTTCCAAAAACTTTTTTCGGGGGGACATCTTTTTGTATTTGTTGAATGTCTTTGCAAACGCAGACCCAAAATCAAAACAAAAAATATCAAAAATTATAGTGCAATTTTAGCTCTTGTAAACCACTGGAAATGGCTGGATGATTCACCGCCTTTAATATCATTGGAATAAGTTTGAAATATAACGATTAATGGAGTTGTTCGATGTTTAAAAAAACTCGAAAATGCCGCCAAAGTGGATGTCGACAAAGGTAAATTTGAGCCCTATTCCCCCACGATATTGACATAATGCAACCCAGTTTCGAGTAGAGCGTTAAATTCCCGTTCCAGAATATATGGCCGAATAGGGGGCACTATAAAGTTAATATCATCGGAATAAGTTTGAAATATAACGATTAATGGAGTTGTTCGATGTTTAAAAAAACTCGAAAATGCCGCCAAAGTGAATGTCGACAAAGATAAATTTGAGCCCTATTCCCCCACGATATTGACAAAATGCAACCCAGTTTCGAGTAGAGCGTTAAATTCCCGTTCCAGAATATATGGCCGAATAGGGGGCACTATAAAGTTAATATTATTAGCATGGGTTTGTTTTGGGACGAACTCCGAAGTTTTGCCGGTTGAAATATTTTACCTAGGTCGCGCTTTTTTTTCCTTTTTTGACCGCGCGACTTTGATTCGCGTTACTGTAGACGCATTATTCCGCCGGAATTACAGCGGTAAGATATGGTTGTTGGCTATCTGGGCCATTAGAGATCAGAGTCATCGCATAGTCTTGTGATTAAGTCCGGTAGTTTAGCAGTTTCAGGTTAGCAGGTAGTTTTGCCTACCATTAGTGCTGAATACTGTGTCTGTAAATAGCGCTTAGCACATACCACGCTGCATGTCAGATGTGCAGTGTAGAGCTTAGGTTTTCGTACATTTGGCTACGTGATGATGAGTGACATTGATATGCACCTAGTAGGCTGTAGGATAATAGCAATGAGGTAAGCTGTACAGTAGGGTACTGTAATCCTGTAATGAAACATAGCTTTTCATTAGGCCTAGCCTATTGCGTTAGAAGAGTAATTAGGCATATCAAATTTTCAGATATTTTTGCTTTATGGATTAGGCTAGCAGATTAGAAATTGTTTTTACTTGTTAGTGCAGTACAGAGTATCTGGTACGTAAAATTGTAAGAAAGTGGGTGGTTACCTGGAGCAACATACAATAGCATCTTTTAAGCTACGGTAAGTTACATGGTTACATTGGGCACCTGAAGCTGCCATATTTTTTGAACCACAAGGTCAATGTGCACTTAGTTCAATCCTTGTCTTTTGTACAATACAGTACCCTATTGAAGACAATGCTTGGTTCAAATAATCTACTGGTAGCCCAAATGTATTCAAAATTTATCTGAAATTGATAGTGCACCTTGTTAAACTCAGGTACACCTAGTTAATTGTAATTGCCACTTGCCAGTGATTTTGTCACAAAGTGGTTATGTGATAATTGGCATTTTAATGCCATAAAAGACAAAATAGGCCTATCTGCCAATCGTATTGTACTATTGCATTATTTAAGTTAAAACAGTGACTGGTAGAAAATGGTTACTGGTAGGAAATTGCTTGTGACTACTGGCATTATATGGAGCTGCTTGTGACTAGGTATATTATATATGTGCTATAGCCAAATTTGTGTTTTACTGCATTTTGAACAAATTCTAAATTAGATGATAGTAAAAATGATGTGAATATAATGTTAAGTGTTTGGAACAAACCACGTAAAATGTCGTTTGGTGTGTATTTTCTGGAGAAAAAAAAAAGAAAAAACCTGAAAGTATCAGACAAGTATATTAAACCCACAACATTTTGCCAAACTTATCAACGATAGCTTAGTCATAAAACAGTTATGCTGAAAACAACCTGTTCATAATGTGGTGCAAAATTGCTGATAAAAACAAGGAAGTGACTTGGCGAATCGAACATTCGCAGTACTTTTTTTCCTCGCAAATGGAGCAGGCGCTATGAATAGATACTGCAGGGAATTGCTATCCCCTCAGACTGGCATCGCTGCCCTAACCCTAACTGTAATGGAAAGATTTGAAGCAAAAAAAGGTTCATTACCATATATTCTTCCCATATGTGTACACTCTGCGTATTCTTCCATTTTACGCGTTTGCACCTCTGGCGGGAGTCGAACCCAGGTGCGTCGGTTTGCAGGTAGGTGCTCTAACCACTACGCTACGCAGCTTGTATCAACCAAACGACGAAATGTCGTATTTAAAGTAAATGTATGAAAAAGGCAATGTCTCCATTCGCGAGGAAAAAAAAATACCGCAAATGTTCCATTTGCCAAGTCACTTCGTAAAAACAAATAGTGCTGATTACTTTCAAGTTCACAAAATTTTGGATCTATTGTGATCCTGTGATGTAGTGGCATATTACGAGTGATCCCATTTCCCAACTATGAACAAACTGTTGCTTACGGACATCACTAAAAATGTTCATCAAAATGCAGCATAAAATGATTTAATCCAAACTAATGCCCTCCTGTAGTTGAAATTACAAGATGCTCATTAGTGTGTTATATTAGTTAGTGATGGATGAAAAATGAAAAAAAAAGTACCGTTATAATATTTGCATTGGTTGGCCTATGTCTTCCTTCGATTGAAAATTAATTTAAACCATTGTGCTTTTTTATGCTTGATCTTTGAGTGGTGTATTTCAAAGAACTTTGACAAGTAATCTTTACACTCATTGTGCTTTATTTGCGGTTTGGAAAGAGTTTGACTAGTATCGGTACACTCTTTTTTAGTTTTTATTGCTTTTTTTTTACTTATTTTTTCAATAATTTTTTTCCTGTTTTAGTGGTAAAATCATGGGACGCAAAATGTGAACAATGTGGGAAAGTTGTGAAGAGCAGTCGGAATTGTATATTTTGTGAAATATGCCAAAAATGATATCATCTTAAGTGCATTAACACTCAACTTAGCATGTCACAATTTAAAAATTATTGTAATTCTGAAGAACCCTACTATTGCTGTGAATGTTTGCAAGTATTCTGCTGTTTCAATTACTATCAAATAATGATTTAATGCAAGAGTTGATTAATTCCAAATCAAAAATAGATAGAAATATTTTAAGTTATTTAAAGACTTTACTACCTGATATTTCATGTGAGTATAAGAAGGCCAGCACTTTGAACAAAGAAATTAATATCAAAAATGAAATTACAGTTTTGCATGAAACATAAGAAGTTTGATAAAGAATATGCATAAGGTTGAAGGATTAATCAATGACATGAGAATGGCCCCAGATATAATTTCAATATCAGAAACATGGTTGGACCCCACCAAATTAGATAAAATCAGCATATCTGGTTATACGTTCATGCATTCGTGTTTTAAACATCACAAAGGAAATAGTAAAAGCCTTGCTGGTGAAGTGGGGTGCCAAATCAAAAATACTATGCAATGTACAGAATACACTCAGAGTCTGGACTTAAATTCAACAGATAGTAAAAATCTTTGGCTGAAGATTTCTTTGAAAAATGGTAAAGAAATTGTATTAGGAGTGCTACACCGACATTCAAGAGCTGATATTCATGATTTTCAAGAAAAATTAAATGAAAGCATATGCAAACTCAATAGTCGCAAACTTAAATTTTATGTTTGTGCAGATATTAATATTGACCTTCTGCAATACAGTACCAATATAAAAATCCAAAATTATTTTGATTCACTTGTGAGTTTAGGGTGCAGCTCTATGGTAAATATACCAACACACATTTCAACTATATGGTCTACATTATTAGATCATTTACACACAAATGATGTGGAGAAAAATATAACATGCCATGTACTTGACTATGGTATTTCTGATCATTTACCGGTGTTCTTTTCTATAAATAGTTCCCCTGTTAGAAATCAAGCAACATCAGTTAAAATTAGAGATACGAAGCAATTTGACGAAGAAGCATTTTTAAATGACCTGGTGATTGCTTATATTCAACATTTGAAGTTGGACCTTACAATTCCTGCACATCATCACAAGTTACCTTTTAAAATTTTATTCAGATATTTCACAACATCATAAATAAAACTGCACCAATGAAAAACTTAAGTCGCAGAGAGAAGCAATTTAAATTAAAGCCTTGGATAACCAGCGTCATAAAAAATTCTATAAAAACAAAAAATAAACTTTACAGGCTAAAATTAATAACCCTAGGAATGTTTTAATTGCTAATAACTACAAAACTTATAGAAACTGTAACGTTTTGTCAAAAGAACTCATCCCAATGCGGTCGACCGGCTCGGTTGCACAACCTATTGAGCTACTCTCCGGGTTGACTTATTAATCCATATCTTTGATTTATCTTTCACTTGTGGCTACATTGGAGCTGACGCTACATCATTCCCTCCCTTTACGCTGGCGACGGCTCATCCACGTTTTAATTGCTAATTGCTAATAACAACCAGCGCATTAGCAATTAACAATTATTAGCAATTAAAACAACCAGCGCAAGGGAGAGCGTCCACCACTCCAACGTCCTGGCTTGCTACGTTTGAGTGGTGGACGCTCTCCCTTGCGCTGGTTGGAGACGATGGAGTGCCGTCGTCAGCGTAAAGGGAGGGAATGATTTAGCGTCAGCTCCAACTTAGCCACAAGTGAAAGATTAATTGGATATTTGGATTAATAAGTCAACCTGGAGAGTAGCTCGATAGGTTGTTCAACCGAGGCGGTTGACCGCATTGGGACGCGTCCTTTTGACGCGTATGTTACAAAACAAATTAACACATATAAAAGAACAGGTTATACGACTAAATTACAATAAACTTATTTAGCAAAACATGCATAATTCTCAAAAAATTTGGAAAACAATCAATAAAATACTTAACAAAACAAATAAAAGTAACAACACGATCCCAAATCAAATTCTTGATAACAATGGCGTATTACAATCAGACCTGCGTGTAATAAGTAACATGTTCAATGACTATTTTGCACAAGTAGGGCCATCCATGGCTAAAGACATCCCACCTGGAAAGCATAATTATATAAACAACATATCAAGTTCACCATATTTAGTTTATTTAAAACCTGTAACACAAGAAGAAATAATTCAACAATTGCAAAATTTAAATATACTTCAAAAAGTACTGCAACAAAGGATATACCAATAAAATTTATTAAAATTGCTGCACGTGTTATTGCTCCACGTGTTATTGCTCCTATATTAACAAAATTATATAACATCTGCAATTCTGCATGTCATAAGGGTCTTTTCCAAATATTTAAAAATTATCTCAAATAATTCCCATTCATAAAAAAGACCCCAAAAGTCTATGCTCTTATTACCATCCAATTTCCTTGTTATCACCCTTCAGCAAAATTTTTGAGAAATGTATTTACAGCCAACTTATAGATTATTTAAACAGGAAGAAACTAATAACAAATTGTCAGTGTGACTTGTGTTCTAACTATTTTTGCAGTATGGCTGTATCCAAATTCAGCTCTAAAATAATAAAAATACAGATGATGAGAAAACAACTTGCTCAATATTTCTTGACCTGGCCAACGCATTCGATACAGTTGATCATGAAATTCTATTGAATGAATTAAAGCTTTATGGCATTCGTGGAATACCCCTTCAGCTGATCAGTAGTTATCTAAGCAATCATAAAATATTTACTGTTGTTAACGGTGTAACATCGAACAATTAAAACATAACTTGTGGTGTTCCACAAGGATCTACACTAGGTCCTCTACTTTGTACCCTGTATGTTAATGATTTGCCTGTAGCTACAAATTTTGATGTAAAGTTATTTGCTGATGATACAAATTTAACTATGTCCAATTGTAATGTCAAAGATTTGCAAAAAAATGTGAATAATGAACTTGAAAATATTGTTGATTGGATGAGAAGTAATAAGCTTTCTTTTAATCTCTCTAAAACGGAGTTTTTATTGATTACAAAGGCAAAACGTCAAAAGTCCTTTGAAACAAAAATAAATGGTCATGCAATTCAACCAAGCAGTTATGCAAAATATTTATGTGTTTACATTGATGATAAGCTGACTTGGAAAAAACATGTAAACTCTGTTTGTTCCAAAATTGGAAAAGGTTGTTGGGCCTTGGCTAGGTTAAGAAATTATGTCAATTAAAAAACACTGCTGAAGGTATATCATACAATAATACAAAGCCATATCCAATATTGCATATCAACGTGGGGTGCTGCTTCTCAAAGCACACTATATCCTCTAATAAAACTACAAAATCATGCCTTACGAATAATCACTAGCAGCGCCTTTAATGCACATTCATCACTCTTGTTTAAGAACTTGAATTTATTAAAAATAAATGAGGTACATAAATTACAAGTATGTAAACATATGCATTGAGTAAACTCAAAAGATTGTTTATTGAAGCAACAAGACTGCAAGTGCAAGAGTGTGCTGTATCGTAGAAGGCAGAAGCCGCAAGGGTAAATAATACTTTTTGTTAGGACGCATAAGGACTCGTCATTACAAACCAATCCTTTTTTTTTCAGACGCTGTACTTTTTTAGGACGGAAATGTTTTAGAATGAATTTATTAAGAATTTGGGTTGCATTTAGTTTGTTGGCAGGTTGGGATGATTGGTCATTTATCTTCAAACTTCGCATCCCATTAAAATGATGATTTTAATTAAACAAACTAGATTTCAAATGATTTTGATAGCGTCCTGAAAAAAGTTCAAAACTTTTTTACGATTTAAATATGGCACTTTGGCGCACTTAAGACAATTCCCCGGTAGTTCAGTGGTAGGGGTGTGCGTCAGCCAATTCTCACGATTGGGTTTAATTTGTGCTGAAGGCAGTGGCATGTCTTGGGATGAAGAAGATCCATGGTGCATTCTTTTTTTTTCCTTTCCTTCAGGACCTTGCATTAGAGTTAGGGGTTTGGGCAGTGATGCCTCCCTGAGAAATAGTAAATCCTAGTGCACAAAAAAGATTTTGATAGTCTTTAAAGGTTTTTTAGGACGCAGGTGTTTTAGTATGTATATAAGCGTACTGCATTTGCTACCGCATGAATTCTCATCTTATTTTTCATTAAAAACTATGGTAGATTTTAGTTGATTTTATTTAAATTCCAATTAAACTTTTAATTAAATGAACTAGATTTGCGTTGATTTTTAACAGCGTTCTAAAAATGTATCGGTTTGTTATGACAGGCCCTGAAGTATTAATTTAATAATTACCCTTGTGGCTTCTTCGATGCAACACGCTCTTGCACTTGCAGTCTTGTTGCTTCAATAAACAGCGCAAGAGCTAAGTGGCGAAATTCTCGTAAAAATATTTCATCGCTGAAATGTTACAAATTACGTAATATTCTACAAGTGAAGTGTTACAAAACGTAACAGCAGCCACTGCCTTCAAAAATTGTACGATATACAATTCTGTGCCTTATAGTAAAAAAATATGGGTACTTTTTTTGGATTTGGAGTGGATTTGGATTTTTAAATTTGTCGGCAAACAGGTTTTGGAGCGGACTCAAAGTCTAGGTCTTTTGACTTGGAGCGGACTTAGAGTCAGATTTTTCGGACTCCGCCCATTTATGGTAAATGACCTATGGGATTCGAGAAAGAAAAAAAGGCAAAGTGTTGATTTTTGCAGCTAAAAGTTGCCCATGCAAATGCAACTTTATGTAGAACAAGTGGTTGTCAGCTATTTTACAAGAATCAAGAAAACGTCAAACTTGAATTATGTTTGAACATTATTATTCCTTTTACCATCACTGTTTGTTGTCTTGTCATAGCGTGATAATCCAAAAACAGTTTTTAGTAAACTGGAATCCCAAGCAGCTGTTAGAGGAGCGTGGTTTTCTTGACCCTCCTGTAATGATGGCACTGATGGAAGTTGTAAAGGGTGGGGCAGAAAGCGTATTTATTTTGGAACGTTTTTTGGCAATGCTGTCTCCGTTATACTTGTAGTAGGAGTGAATTTATGTTGTGATTGAATTGCTAAAACATAAAATTAGAAACACTAATGATGAATTTTTTGAAGAGTTTGGAAGGGTCGATCAGAGCCGAACAAAAGTTTGGAATGTCCTTACTTAGTTGAAGAGGAGGCTAGCAACCATGTCGGGTTTGAAGCTTTAAACAGTAGAAATTTGTTTGCCCATTTTATCAGAAACAAGTCTTGCTTAGTTAAAAATAATATCCAAATTTCTCAAATGATAATACGATGATTATAGAATCAACACAGCATCATAACAGGTTTTATTTGTGTTTATTTCGTTGTATAGCTGTTCAATTAACCATCAGTTTACTGCTGCAGGTTAGCTTAGTGCAATTTCTAATGTTGTATGTTGCGTATTATACGTTGAGAAAAAATCAAAAGTTTTTACTTTATATATTGAGGTGAGAGTTTTGTCTAAAATTTCATTTTTTGTTTCTGATTCAGCAACAACTTTTAAAGATTTCATTAGAGGTATATATTTAAAAAGTACAGTACTGATAGGTCTGTTAATAAGTATTTATCATTCCACTGTTCAATTGCCAATCAAAGTGTACCATGATGTTTTGTGGATGTTGGGAATTGATATTATTTAATTAGAAGTCATTCATGATAAAGTTTCAAGATTATACAGTTTTGGTATTTTGGACATGCAGAAAGAGAATCAGTAAGTTCTATTAAGCATAGTAAAAGTAGCATGAGTAAAAAAATGTGTATTCTCTATTAACCTTCCGCCACTGTGCACGACTGCAAGTCGTTTAACCAGTTTGGTTTTCTTTTAGATGGGTTCCTCCTGCTCATGCTGCAGCTCTTCTGATCCGCAAGGGGCAAGTTCCAATCCGTCACCAACTCTTCATCTCAATTCTGAGGCTACTAAACCAATTAAGGCTACGCTATGTAAAACAGCAGGTACAGACAATTTATAGCAGCTGATCTGTTTCAAGAAAACTTATGTAAATTATACCATGTTTTAGTTTTACCTGATCATTATGAGAACGCTCAATTATCATTTTTTCTGTTACAGAACAAAAAATTAAGCAAACATAGAGGCTTTGCATTGTGTGGCATTGAAACAGTTTAAACTTATACTTGACCCAACTTTGTGCGATGAGCCACAGTCGGTTTCATTGATTCGCTAAAACTGCCAATTTTATCGACTAAACTGTCATTTTAATGTTTACATCATAAATTAACAATACAGTTTCAAAATATTGTCAGTATATATCTCCAAATCTGTTAGTTTTATGCTGGGTTGAATTACGTGGGGAATTTTAACTGCCATTGGGCTTTTTACAAAACGGCCTTCTCGCAAAAGGGCGGCCAGTTGAAAAACATGGTTTATATAGCGGAGTGAAAACTAGTGAAAGTCAAATAGTGTTTAGAAAGTCAAACACTTTTTGCTGCAGAGCCAAAGTGTGATCACCCCAGGTCCTTGGAAAAATTGTGAGCAAGATCGCAAGTCGTGTACTGAGTTTTAATTTGTCAAATTGGATCAAGTACGAAACAGCATAATTCATTGGTAGTTCTGGGCCTCCAATTCACCAAGTTTTGTTCTTACCCACCAGTGTATTGCCTCCAGTTTGTCACGTGGCTTATAAAACGTTTTTAGCCTTAAGGAAAATGATACTGCAAGAAAAGAACAAAGGAAAGCCGCTGGATTTTGAATTTAATTTCGAGAAACTTAGAAACATGCACAGATTTTTTTTTTGCCCTGGTACTAAAAGTTTGGCTACACTGTCCCCTAAACTTTGAATTACACAGTTTTTGCATTTCATATGTAAAGAAAGGGTATCCTTACACTTCGCAGAAAAACATTTCCCCGAAAATCATTTGCCAGAAAAACATTTCCCTGAACTTTCTTTTTCCAGAATTAACATTTGTCAGAAATCACACTTGCCAGAATGAACACTTGCCTGAAATTACATCTGCCAGAATGAACATTTGCCTGAAATTACATCTGCCTGAATGAACACTTGGTTGAAATTACATCTGCCAGAATGAACACTTGCCTGAATGTACATTTGCCAGAATGTACATTTGGCCGAAATTACATTTCCCCGAAAACTTATTTTCCAGAATTTACACTTGCCAGAATGTACATTTGGCCGATAGTACATTTCCCCGAAAACTTATTTTCCAGAATTTACTCTTGCCAGAATGTACATTTGGCCGAAATTACATTTCCCCGAAAACTTATTTTCCAGAATTTACACTTGCCAGAATGTACATTTGGCCGAAATTACATTTCCCCGAAAACTTATTATCCAGAATTTTTACTAAACAAAATTTACGTTTGGTCGAAAACACATTTCCCCGAAAACTTATTTTTCAGAAATTACATTTCCACAAAAATTCATTTTCTAGAAACTATTTTTCATTCGAAAAATTATTCTATGTTTAGGTTATTTATTTCTAGTAAACAGAACAAGCTTTTAGGTGAAATTAAGAAACGTTGCGATAACAGTTAGCTTGCGGAATGAGAAATATAACCTAGCTTTTTAGTCAGTTTGCTATCATAAGTTGTGCTTCAAGCGTAACGAAACTTAGCAATTAAAAATCGATGCAAGCATGTTCACAGAGGCAAAGCAAGCTTACTTTTACCCAGGTTACACTTTTTTTAGAAGAGCCAATAAATTTTAAGTTGAGCTGGCTTCTCATAGTTTTTTGCCAATTTGCTGCTTCATTTGTTCTTAATATTATTCCTTGAATTCTGAGAACGTTCATGTCAATTTAAACGACCATGTTTTTAAAGTTATTTTGGAGTCCAATTCCGAATGCTCTGTCAGCTTGAGCAAAGACTTTTTTGCAGCATCGTAAAACTGCAAAAGCGAAAAAGTACGGAGTTTTTTTTTTTGACTTGAGAACATCCAAATATTTATGAGTTGCTTATGCTGTTTGAAGCAGCACTCTGTAATTTTAGAATCGTTGCAATATTTTGCTTGTAAATACTGGAAAATTACTAAAATTTCATCGTTTTGAATTAGCAGAGAATTTAGTTGCTTTCAAGATTTGAAATTTGTTCTTTTTTGTTTCCAATCTTTTTGTTACTGATGGAGGCTGGCATTTTTTAGATTCTGAGCAACAATGAGCCTCGGGTTTTTTTGAAATATTATTGTTATAAAAAAAAATAGTGTAATTCGTCATGCGTTCGCGACAAAATTAAATCTGCAGCTGTAGTACGAAGTACGTAGCCAAAATCTACGTCAAACAACACTTGTTGCATTCCTCGGCAAAAGATTTCGCGCTTTAGCTTACCAACACTCAAGAAAGCAGCAATAGCGTGTATCCGCAACCAGCTTCAAAGAGCTTTTGGTTGAAACCTACCGAGAAAGCCTCTTCTACAGAAAGCTCATTATGATGTCAATTCCCGCCATTCACATTTCATACAATTTAGAACATTTCATTCGCAGTTCATGCGAAGGTAGCAAAAAGATAAGTAATTCCTTCAGGTGACGTAACAATTAAAACCTACGAGTCTTCCTGTAGCAAATACTGACCGCATAATGCAATGTCACTCCCAGTGAATTTTCACTAAATCTAGTGAATTTTGGTCCGGTCTAGTGACCTAGTGAATTTTACGATCTAGTGAATGTTTTTGTAGAATGTGCAAATACCTGAAAGCTGCTAATGTTTGCTTCCAAATTTTTGGTTGCAGTTTTATATCATTGCATGTTTAAATGTGTTGTTCTTTTCGCTTGATGAGACCCTTGAGCAAGGTCAAAATACGTCGCGATAGCTCATTCGCACTGTACATTACAATAGTAAATTGTATAGATGAATAACTTATGCTTCTAAATGTTAGCCGTGAAGGTGGCCTAAGTTACTGGTCGAAACACGAAAACCTATAATTTTAGGTTGACAATCATTGAATAGAAAAAAAAATTTTAATGAACCTGAAAGACCTTTTGTTATTTTTTAGAGATGACCAAGAAAATTACGCGAAAACCGTGCGTCGCTGGCGTGAAGACCTTTTTTTGGGAGATCACCTAAAAATTCACGCAAAAACTACGATCGGTGGTGCCACTCCGAGTGAATTTTATTTACATCTAGTGAATTTTGGTCCGTTTTAGTGTCCTAGTGAAACGATCTAGAGAAATTTTTGAAACTTACCAAGTGAAGACCTTTTGTTTTGTTTTTTAGATCATCTAAAAAGCAGTCTCATTGTCTTGTTTTCAACTCAATTTTAAATTAAAAGCACAAAGCGTTGTGAAAATTTTTGTGTTTCACAAAATTCTAGTGAATTTTGAAGAGTAGCCTGTGGCAGCATTCAGTGGCGGACCCAGAAAATTTTGGGGGGGGGGATGACAAAATTTATAAGCACGGATTTTCTATAGGCCTAATCTCAAAATTTAGGATGTTTATGATTAATCTTCTTGACGTCGCGCAAATTTGCTTGGCATATTTTTGATCAGGCGCGTGGCAAAAAATCTGCAATGAGGTGGCTGTGTACGGGCCTCCAGTGGGCGGTGGCATTTTGCGGTGTGGGAGCGTAGCCTTTAACCGCGCCGGAGACTGGGGGAAAAACCCCCAGCTGCTGGAGGCACGGGGGCCTGGGGGCAGAGCCCCCAGCGCTAGAAAATTTTGTATTTTTTTGGCAGCAAAAATAACTTAATTTTAGGCCTATTTTAATAAAAATTATGCTCTTAAAGCACGGCATAAAAATTAGCATTTGCAAAAGCATGTTTATACTAGTTACATATATGGGCTTTGTTGGAGGTACCGGTAGCTATTGCTAGAATTTCAGTTCTCTTATTTACAAGCTTGTAAATTATAAAATCCTATCCCCGTAGTTCAATAAAACTCTGAAGGAGTAATCTATTTTGTCTATATTCTATAGAGAAAGATATAAATAGGGGGAAGGGGGCTAATGGAAGGAAGTTTGAGAGAAGTGATTGGTAATTAACTGCAGTACTGTAATACTGAATTGCCCCCCTCCTATATTCCTGAGCTTACATATTTTTGATGATACCTGTGTTAAGCATTTTTCAATAAACGATCTTTTTTTCAATAAACATTTTTCAGTAAGCATTTTTAAATAACATTTTCCTGCCCCCCCCCCCCCTACGCCCCTACCCTATTGGCTTTAGAAATCAAGTCACAGTCGCACGGCCTACCAAGTATTCACTGACGGCTTTTTTTCAAATATGTAAGCTTAATATTACACATAAGCAGGATGCATGTTATGTTTAGGCTGGTGGGGGGATGCATCCCCCCCCTAAATCCGCCACTGGGTAAGGAACAACGTAAAATGAATGATCTTGTCGAGATTGTTGTTGGGGAGGTAGCTGTACTGCAACTGCATAGAATGAAAATTCGAATTTCCTGCTGTTGAGAATTCTCTGCTGTGTACTTTTGACCAGAGAATTTTGAGTTAATATTTGTTTGCTACCAGGCTCCTGTCAATCTTTCGAATTGAACCATTTTACCAATTTACACATTGGTGTCAGAGAAACATTAATTTTTGCTTTAAATAAAATTTCCCTCAAGGCGCGTAATGCCTACCTCAAATCAAAATGACAGTTCCGTACGGTGTTTTTTTTATTCTTCAAATTTATTGATACGAATAGGCCTATTTTATTATATTATTGTATAAATATTGGGAGAAAACGCTCACCTAACGAGCTCCATTAAAGCAAGACTGTGGGCCAGTGCTTCCCAATTTTTCATCACCGTGACCTATTTTCTATTCGAAAATTTTCCATTGCCCACATCTAAATCGCTAGCTTAATTGCGATTTATCAATTTTCAGGTGATCCCCACAAAAAAAAAGATATGGTATTCACGCCAAAAACCGCAAATTTTGTGCTGGCTCACTCTTTAACAAGCCCCACAGCCCTAATGATTAAGACAGTTTTTTAACCGAATTTACAATTACCCAAATAGCTCTAGCCCACCACAAAATGCTCCTATGGCCTGCAGGTTGAAAACCGCTGCTGTAGGCCATACGTAAGCGTAATGATCGTCAAATTTCATTTTCGTCTTTTCATACGTCTAAATCTGCGCTAAGGTCAGTAGCGTAGGTGGGGAAGTGATGCAGTGCCGTCGCTACAGGGGGCCATGTCCCCCGATTTCAGTTTACTCAAAATGCTGTTTTTGCAACATCACGGAAAGATAAGACAATAGTCAATCATGGAAATATAGCAATAATAACTTTTAAGCATAATTTTCCTTTGACGTTTTCAGATCTTTTGCCAAATTGTTGGCATCAACTGGTGTACATAAATGTGACGGAATAACCCGCCTTTTTACTGTAACACGCCTATACAAATGTGTCGCGGAAGAGGGATATAAGACTGCAGAATCGCTACCGATACTTTGTTAGTGATTATGACATAAACAATAGGTGAAAACATTTTTTTCAAAGAGCAGCATCTGTTTTTGATCTTTGAGGCACACTTAACATTTTTAGGTCGCAGTGAGTACAGCACCATTGTGAAAGGGCCTAGGCCCTCTTAGCCAAGTCACTTAGAAAATTTAACGTCAAAATATAAGCGTTTAAAAGTATTTAGACTTGATCTGAAGCAAGGGGGAGAGGGCTAAAGGGGTTAAGCAATTTAAGCCTTTGAAATGACTTCTGAATTTTAGCAATTTAATCATTGATGCCGCTTCAAAAAGTGCGAAAGGTGATTAAAATGCCGTTAAAATTGCTATTTTTGTGCTGTAAAATCTCAAACATTGCCCAGTAGTTGGGTGGCTCCGTCCCCAGGCCCCGGTCTGTGACACGCTCGAGTTGCATTAGTTTGTTTAGCAAAAGGCCTAAATTAGACAATTTTTGTGCAAAAATAATTTTTGCTTCACCTCTCTAGCAAAATCCTGGTTGCGCGTTGGGTAGCATTCACTGCTGCAGATAGAGTTTTCAAGCGATTACGGCAGGGCCACAACTCAGGGGGGGCCAGGAGGGGCGGCGCCCCTCAAACAAAAATTTCGCCCGCCCAAACCCCAAAGCGACAATAGGAGAAAATATTGGTAGGCCAAAGTAGCCTATTGTAAGGCTGTTGAATAATGATTTGAACTGATGTGAAATATTGCGTTTTGCAAAACTTTTATAATCAGTACATTGATTGTGGTGCCACTGGCACTTGGTATGCATAAGCCTAACGCATAATCGCAATCCTTGCTTGATTTAACTGACAAGCTACAAATTGTTAAGTAAGTAAAATCTTTGAAGAATATTGCAAAATTTTATTGTGACGCAATAGCAACTATTTTACAATCAAAAAATTGACGTTAGGTGCGGTTGCGGTAGCACCATGGTAGCACGCTAGCATTAGCAATGAGTGCACGTGGTCACTTTGACTTTGGCCAAAAAGTAGTTTAGTAACTGTTGTACACTGCGTTTTGTCTTGTTTGCCAGTAATGGATAGGTTCGTCATGAGAAGTATTAGAGACCATCACCTTGGTCCGAATCCTGCTTCTTCTGAAGCTACCGATACTCCTTTCACTTAATTATCTGCACATACATTTGGTGCCCCTGGTTAGCTTAACCTTCTTGCTCCTTCACGTCCAAACTTGAATTTATTCCCGAAAGGCAAAAATAATCGCTGCTTTTGTCCCGAATGGTTTCGAACCCATACCCGCACCAACCAATGAATTGAACTCAGCTTCAGAGGTTGCTAAAAGCTTTCTCATTTCTAAAACAAACTGCCCAGCACATAGGCGTAGCCAGGGATCCCGCCCCCCGTCTCCAATTGAAATGTCACCAATGACAAAAATGTGACAAAAAAGCTTCTTGTTTCTTCAGTTTCAGTTTCTAGCATTTTTTGCTTACAAAAGTAATTAATAAGAATAAACGACAACCAGGTCTCCTCAATTCAGTTTTAGCCAACCAATTTAAATGTATATATAAACCAAAAAAAATGGAGAGTTTTGTTTTAAAAGTTCCTATCTAAGGCCCTCATTTAACTTTTTGTAAACATAATGCAATAACTAGGGCCGAATTGACCATAATATGGCACAGTACTAGCAAGGGATTCCGCGCTCAAATGGTGAGACTTTTTTGGTCTTCACCTATATTTGACAGGAAGATGTTGCAAAAATCATTAAAGTGCCAAGGGCCCCGCGCAATATAAATCTGACCAGGGCAATAACTTGGTTAGTAGGCATAGCTATCTATTGTACCATTATTTGGGGCCACAGACGAAAACGAGATAAGAAACGTTGCCGGCCTTATTTGTCTTTTTTTAGACCTGAATACTGCATTTTTAAATATATATTTGTAGCCGTACCAGATGTGAAGATCGGTTTTAATATGCGAAAGTTTAGTCTATTTTAGTGCCTCCCACTTTTGGCTAGTGTCCCTTCGCTTCGTTTGCCCTGGCGACGGCAATGGGGTAATGGCTATAGCTTTCTGAGAATGCAGTCTTTTGCCCTGGAATGGACTCAAAATGATTTAAAGCATCTTTTGAAGCAATTCAGGGGAAACTCATTTGTCAGAAATAAAATACACTAGTAAGTAAAAACTTTCAAAGTGGCAAAAATAAGCAATCAAATTTGATCGCTTGCTAAAAAATGCTGAACATGAATATTCATCAAAAAAAATTAAAACTCGGAAATAGGTATGAGGGCTTTGGGTTGTCCAAAAAAAACTTTTTTCCGATATGTTTTTCTCGAAGGGGCTTAAAAGGTGTGTTTTGGTGCAAAAATAATCCATGTAAATTTTTTTTGACTTTAATTAACATTTAGGGGTCGCGCACCCCCCCCCGCATTCTAAGCGTGCCCCCGTATATCACAAAATTGCCATATCTCATTAACTACTCGAGATAGAAACTTCAAATAAAAACCAAAAGATGCAGAAGATATGATTTTCCATAAGTGTTTAATACATTTTATTAAGCTATCTGATCAAATTTTCAAGAAAAATAAAAAAAAACTGTTTTTACATCTTCAAAAGGTGTACTCACATCCAAGTTTTGTTTATTTTGTTCAAAAAACCCACTAAATATGATAGTCTAACATTACAATAGATGTGACTCAATGCTGCACATCAGAAAAAAATAAATGCACTTCAGAAATTACGAAATGGGTATAAAATATACAAATATGCAAATGCAATTGCAATTATAAGCAAAACTAAAAACAAGTTTCTAAACACAAGTGATGGATTGAATGAACTCAGTCATGTAAAATATCTTTTGGTAGGTTGGGGAACAGCTTGACGATAAGCTGCAACTACTTGGAGCAAGTATTGTAGTTGTTCTTCGTCTCGAGTAAGGCTGCCACTGTATGCCTGAATGAGAGCAACACCTCTTTGTGCTGTATCGTTTACTACTTTCAGATCATGCACAGTTAATTTCATTTCTGTATAATTTTTGTCTGTCAGGCAGGTTGATGGAGGTTGAGACAGGAATGATTTTGCTTTTTTTTTTCCGTTTGCTTCAATCAGATCAAAAAAGCACATTGACCGTCTCGTAACGTAATTTTCTAATCCCAGTGTGCAATCAAAATCTTTCTCATTCAACCTTGCCAAGTTTGTGGTTGTAGGATTTCTTTGCAAATTTTTAGCCATTAACTCTATAGTTTTATTTGAAACTCGGTCATCAAAGAAAGCTGAAACAACTAATCGTTCTGAAAAATACCATAAATGACGAAGCATTGATTTGGTTTCAGCTGCTCTTATAACATTGTGAGGATAGTGATTCAATTCCCTAAGGAATATTAAATCATTAAAAGCTGCCAAATGCGCCAATGACGCCTAAATGCTAATGCTAGCGTGCTACCATGGTGCTACCGCAACCGCATTTAACGTCAATTTTTTGATTGTAAAATAGTTGCTATTGCGTCACAATAAAATTTTGCAATATTCTTCAAAGATTTTACTTACTTAACAATTTGTAGCTTGTCAGTTAAATCAAGCAAGGATTGCGATTATGCGTTAGGCTTATGCATACCAAGTGCCAGTGGCATCACAATCAATGTACTGATTATAAAAGTTTTGCGAAACGCAATATTTCACATCAGTTCAAATCATTATTCAACAGCCTTACAATAGGCTACTTTGGCCTACCAATATTTTCTCCTATTGTCGCTTTGGGGTTTGGGCGGGCGAAATTTTTGTTTGAGGGGCGCCGCCCCTCCTGGCCCCCCCTGAGTTGTGGCCCTGCCGTAATCGCTTGAAAACTCTATCTGCAGCAGTGAATGCTGCCCAACGCGCAACCAGGATTTTGCTAGAGAGGTGAAGCAAAAATTATTTTTGCACAAAAATTGTCTAATTTAGGCCTTTTGCTAAACAAACTAATGCAACTCGAGCGTGTCACAGACCGGGGCCTGGGGACGGAGCCACCCAACTACTGGGCAATGTTTGAGATTTTACAGCACAAAAATAGCAATTTTAACGGCATTTTAATCACCTTTCGCACTTTTTGAAGCGGCATCAATGATTAAATTGCTAAAATTCAGAAGTCATTTCAAAGGCTTAAATTGCTTAACCCCTTTAGCCCTCTCCCCCTTGCTTCAGATCAAGTCTAAATACTTTTAAACGCTTATATTTTGACGTTAAATTTTCTAAGTGACTTGGCTAAGAGGGCCTAGGCCCTTTCACGATGGTGCTGTACTCACTGCGACCTAAAAATGTTAAGTGTGCCTCAAAGATCAAAAACAGATGCTGCTCTTTGAAAAAAATGTTTTCACCTATTGTTTATGTCATAATCACTAACAAAGTATCGGTAGCGATTCTGCAGTCTTATATCCCTCTTCCGCGACACATTTGTATAGGCGTGTTACAGTAAAAAGGCGGGTTATTCCGTCACATTTATGTACACCAGTTGATGCCAACAATTTGGCAAAAGATCTGAAAACGTCAAAGGAAAATTATGCTTAAAAGTTATTATTGCTATATTTCCATGATTGACTATTGTCTTATCTTTCCGTGATGTTGCAAAAACAGCATTTTGAGTAAACTGAAATCGGGGGACATGGCCCCCTGTAGCGACGGCACTGCATCACTTCCCCACCTACGCTACTGACCTTAGCGCAGATTTAGACGTATGAAAAGACGAAAATGAAATTTGACGATCATTACGCTTACGTATGGCCTACAGCAGCGGTTTTCAACCTGCAGGCCATAGGAGCATTTTGTGGTGGGCTAGAGCTATTTGGGTAATTGTAAATTCGGTTAAAAAACTGTCTTAATCATTAGGGCTGTGGGGCTTGTTAAAGAGTGAGCCAGCACAAAATTTGCGGTTTTTGGCGTGAATACCATATCTTTTTTTTTGTGGGGATCACCTGAAAATTGATAAATCGCAATTAAGCTAGCGATTTAGATGTGGGCAATGGAAAATTTTCGAATAGAAAATAGGTCACGGTGATGAAAAATTGGGAAGCACTGGCCCACAGTCTTGCTTTAATGGAGCTCGTTAGGTGAGCGTTTTCTCCCAATATTTATACAATAATATAATAAAATAGGCCTATTCGTATCAATAAATTTGAAGAATAAAAAAAACACCGTACGGAACTGTCATTTTGATTTGAGGTAGGCATTACGCGCCTTGAGGGAAATTTTATTTAAAGCAAAAATTAATGTTTCTCTGACACCAATGTGTAAATTGGTAAAATGGTTCAATTCGAAAGATTGACAGGAGCCTGGTAGCAAACAAATATTAACTCAAAATTCTCTGGTCAAAAGTACACAGCAGAGAATTCTCAACAGCAGGAAATTCGAATTTTCATTCTATGCAGTTGCAGTACAGCTACCTCCCCAACAACAATCTCGACAAGATCATTCATTTTACGTTGTTCCTTACCCAGTGGCAGATTTAGGGGGGGGATGCATCCCCCCACCAGCCTAAACATAACATGCATCCTGCTTATGTGTAATATTAAGCTTACATATTTGAAAAAAAGCCGTCAGTGAATACTTGGTAGGCCGTGCGACTGTGACTTGATTTCTAAAGCCAATAGGGTAGGGGCGTAGGGGGGGGGGGGGGCAGGAAAATGTTATTTAAAAATGCTTACTGAAAAATGTTTATTGAAAAAAAGATCGTTTATTGAAAAATGCTTAACACAGGTATCATCAAAAATATGTAAGCTCAGGAATATAGGAGGGGGGCAATTCAGTATTACAGTACTGCAGTTAATTACCAATCACTTCTCTCAAACTTCCTTCCATTAGCCCCCTTCCCCCTATTTATATCTTTCTCTATAGAATATAGACAAAATAGATTACTCCTTCAGAGTTTTATTGAACTACGGGGATAGGATTTTATAATTTACAAGCTTGTAAATAAGAGAACTGAAATTCTAGCAATAGCTACCGGTACCTCCAACAAAGCCCATATATGTAACTAGTATAAACATGCTTTTGCAAATGCTAATTTTTATGCCGTGCTTTAAGAGCATAATTTTTATTAAAATAGGCCTAAAATTAAGTTATTTTTGCTGCCAAAAAAATACAAAATTTTCTAGCGCTGGGGGCTCTGCCCCCAGGCCCCCGTGCCTCCAGCAGCTGGGGGTTTTTCCCCCAGTCTCCGGCGCGGTTAAAGGCTACGCTCCCACACCGCAAAATGCCACCGCCCACTGGAGGCCCGTACACAGCCACCTCATTGCAGATTTTTTGCCACGCGCCTGATCAAAAATATGCCAAGCAAATTTGCGCGACGTCAAGAAGATTAATCATAAACATCCTAAATTTTGAGATTAGGCCTATAGAAAATCCGTGCTTATAAATTTTGTCATCCCCCCCCCCAAAATTTTCTGGGTCCGCCACTGAATGCTGCCACAGGCTACTCTTCAAAATTCACTAGAATTTTGTGAAACACAAAAATTTTCACAACGCTTTGTGCTTTTAATTTAAAATTGAGTTGAAAACAAGACAATGAGACTGCTTTTTAGATGATCTAAAAAACAAAACAAAAGGTCTTCACTTGGTAAGTTTCAAAAATTTCTCTAGATCGTTTCACTAGGACACTAAAACGGACCAAAATTCACTAGATGTAAATAAAATTCACTCGGAGTGGCACCACCGATCGTAGTTTTTGCGTGAATTTTTAGGTGATCTCCCAAAAAAAGGTCTTCACGCCAGCGACGCACGGTTTTCGCGTAATTTTCTTGGTCATCTCTAAAAAATAACAAAAGGTCTTTCAGGTTCATTAAAATTTTTTTTTCTATTCAATGATTGTCAACCTAAAATTATAGGTTTTCGTGTTTCGACCAGTAACTTAGGCCACCTTCACGGCTAACATTTAGAAGCATAAGTTATTCATCTATACAATTTACTATTGTAATGTACAGTGCGAATGAGCTATCGCGACGTATTTTGACCTTGCTCAAGGGTCTCATCAAGCGAAAAGAACAACACATTTAAACATGCAATGATATAAAACTGCAACCAAAAATTTGGAAGCAAACATTAGCAGCTTTCAGGTATTTGCACATTCTACAAAAACATTCACTAGATCGTAAAATTCACTAGGTCACTAGACCGGACCAAAATTCACTAGATTTAGTGAAAATTCACTGGGAGTGGCATTGCATTATGCGGTCAGTATTTGCTACAGGAAGACTCGTAGGTTTTAATTGTTACGTCACCTGAAGGAATTACTTATCTTTTTGCTACCTTCGCATGAACTGCGAATGAAATGTTCTAAATTGTATGAAATGTGAATGGCGGGAATTGACATCATAATGAGCTTTCCGTAGAAGAGGCTTTCTCGGTAGGTTTCAACCAAAAGCTCTTTGAAGCTGGTTGCGGATACACGCTATTGCTGCTTTCTTGAGTGTTGGTAAGCTAAAGCGCGAAATCTTTTGCCGAGGAATGCAACAAGTGTTGTTTGACGTAGATTTTGGCTACGTACTTCGTACTACAGCTGCAGATTTAATTTTGTCGCGAACGCATGACGAATTACACTATTTTTTTTTATAACAATAATATTTCAAAAAAACCCGAGGCTCATTGTTGCTCAGAATCTAAAAATGCCAGCCTCCATCAGTAACAAAAAGATTGGAAACAAAAAAGAATAAATTTCAAATCTTGAAAGCAACTAAATTCTCTGCTAATTCAAAACGATGAAATTTTAGTAATTTTCCAGTATTTACAAGCAAAATATTGCAACGATTCTAAAATTACAGAGTGCTGCTTCAAACAGCATAAGCAACTCATAAATATTTGGATGTTCTCAAGTCAAAAAAAAAACTCCGTACTTTTTCGCTTTTGCAGTTTTACGATGCTGCAAAAAAGTCTTTGCTCAAGCTGACAGAGCATTCGGAATTGGACTCCAAAATAACTTTAAAAACATGGTCGTTTAAATTGACATGAACGTTCTCAGAATTCAAGGAATAATATTAAGAACAAATGAAGCAGCAAATTGGCAAAAAACTATGAGAAGCCAGCTCAACTTAAAATTTATTGGCTCTTCTAAAAAAAGTGTAACCTGGGTAAAAGTAAGCTTGCTTTGCCTCTGTGAACATGCTTGCATCGATTTTTAATTGCTAAGTTTCGTTACGCTTGAAGCACAACTTATGATAGCAAATTGACTAAAAAGCTAGGTTATATTTCTCATTCCGCAAGCTAACTGTTATCGCAACGTTTCTTAATTTCACCTAAAAGCTTGTTCTGTTTACTAGAAATAAATAACCTAAACATAGAATAATTTTTCGAATGAAAAATAGTTTCTAGAAAATGAATTTTTGTGGAAATGTAATTTCTGAAAAATAAGTTTTCGGGGAAATGTGTTTTCGACCAAACGTAAATTTTGTTTAGTAAAAATTCTGGATAATAAGTTTTCGGGGAAATGTAATTTCGGCCAAATGTACATTCTGGCAAGTGTAAATTCTGGAAAATAAGTTTTCGGGGAAATGTAATTTCGGCCAAATGTACATTCTGGCAAGTGTAAATTCTGGAAAATAAGTTTTCGGGGAAATGTACTTTCGGCCAAATGTACATTCTGGCAAGTGTAAATTCTGGAAAATAAGTTTTCGGGGAAATGTACTTTCGGCCAAATGTAAATTCTGCCAAAGGAGCATTCGGGCTAATTTACGTTCTGGCAAGTGCATGTTCAGGAAAGTATAATTTCTGGAAAGTGCACGTTCAGGAAAATGTAATTTCTGTCAAATGCACATTCAGGAAAATATAATTTCTGGCAAGTGTATGTTCAGGGAAATGTAATTTCTGGAAAATGCACGTTCAGGGAAATGTATGTTCGGGATAATGTAGTTTCGGCCAAGTGTTTTTCGGGGAAATGTAATTTCTGGAAGGTGTTTTTCGGGGAGGTGTATAGGATCCTAAAGAAAGTTGTAGCTGTTACAAATTGTTAAGTCGGTGTTGAACAAGAATAAAAAAGCCAAAGTCGTGGTATGCATTTTTTTAGGGAAACGTTTTGACTTATACCATTTAAATCATTATCAATCTGCGATCACTCAAAAAAGTTAAGGCAGAAGATAAATTTCTTTAAATGATTTTTGTTTCTAGATAAATGAGGATACATTCTGTTCAATTTTTTCTCGTAATGCGTATTTTCCAAAGTTCTATCAAATAAAATACTGTATGTCCAGCATTTTTGTTCTTATATCCTTTGTATTGAAACTGCTTTTTCATGAACAAATGTTGTTCGTAATTATTTTATGTAGAACACCAGGCACAAGATGTTGGACCAAGTGTTCAGGGCAAAGAAAGCGGGCAACATTTTGGAGCTCATTGCAAATTTGCTGGGGTGGTCGTACAAAAGGTCGAAGGTAAAGCGCAAGTTGGTGGAGAAAAAGCACTGTTTGTAAATAATGGTAAGTATTGCTTTCAATTATGATTGACAAGTCCTTGACTGTTTGGTTGCTTATTACACCGATCCTCACCGCACTCAAATGCACTCATGAACATTAGGGCAGAGTGAAAATTAATTAAAGTTTCAGATTTTGATTAAAGGGTGAAAAGGGTTGTCTTCAGGCCTAAAAATCACCTTGAAAGTGATTATGGCTTACCTTCCCTAAAAATGACCTGCCTACCCAAGGTCAAAGGTCATAAAAGATCGAATTTTTTTATCTCCGCTTCTACTGGTGCTAGAAAGCTGGTTGATGGATTATAAGAACGAGAAGACCCATGTTTCTATCTGCTATAAGAGAACTTTTTCTTCTATGTTTTATAGATTTTGACTAAACAGCTTATTTTGCTATTTTTGCTATGAAATGCATGAAAATGAGAAAATGCGGTGCAGAATTTTGGTTAATGTTTAAAAACGATTTAAAACGTACTTGAAATGTTACAGCAGTATAAAAAGCACATTGCATTGCTGACTTCGATTAAGTGTACTTTTGCCTGAACGTCACATGTAGCTGCAATTGGTTTTACCGTACTTGGCAAATAAAGACAAGTCATCGTATTCAGCAGTTACATTGCTCTTCGGTGTTGAAAGATGGCATTAACTTTCCTGATTTGATTTTTTGTCTGATCATTTGATCCCGTCTTTCAAACCCAGCCATATGCATGGAAGATTCTGTTACTAGCTTCACATGATACTCAACAGCTTGATTGTGGCAAGGATGAGCAAGTTCAAGGTTGTTGGTTTTGAAATTCTTCAGTGTTTAATCATTCAGCATTTTGGTTGTAGGAAGTTCTGTGGCATCAACCCTGTCAAAGTCTACAATGTTTTAATAGAAATTAGCCTCGACATTGATCTTTGGTATGATAAATTGATGACCAGATGTTGCCTTTGGATTTGCATTATCTGGGGTCAGTTCACCTGCTATAGATTTGCAGATTGACAGCTCAATTTCAACTGCTTGGGAACAAATAATAGTTTTCATCATCATCAGCAAGCATGGAAAGAATAACATTCTCGGGGTGGGCTGAGAAGCCATTGCAAATTAATGTGCCTAAGGCAATATCTCTTGCATGCTTGTAGGGAAACTGGTCAATCAGCATGCGAAAATAGTTGATTGCTGCTTGTGTGATTTTCAAGTTAAGTTTGATATTGAACAAACTTGAGAAATAGACTACCGGTATTAAGCAAAATTCAACAAAAACTCGCAAAGTTTTGTTCAATAAACAAAAATGGTTTAAAATTTACAACTTGCCAATCAGACTCTAAACCATTTCATTTTTTTCCAATCGAGCCTGAAAATGAGTCGGGACTTGGAGATACACCATCCCAATCCCTAAAGATATGCCTAAAAAGTAATTTGTCGGTGTGCAGGAGACATATGGCAATGTTTCAAAGTGGCAATGCTGCCATGGTGTTTCCCTGTCATAATTGCAGTTCCATCTGATCCTACAATTAACAAACTTTTTTGTAGATCAGTGTTTTTCACTTCTTTGTAAATAGCCTTACCAACTGTAATTTCTTTGCCATCTTCAACACTAAAATGGGTCAAATGCAACTCTCCCGGTTCTCCCACAGTTTCATAATGCTTTTCAATTTCACCTTCAGGATGAAATTTCGAATCACTGGTTTCGATAGTAGTTAAAGTAACATCTTTTCGACCATCAACATAGATTGCATTAACGATTTCAAACTTGCATTCTTCGTCTTCTCTTGAGTTTTTGCCTGCATTTTGGACGCTACGGCTCAACTTGCTTTGATCTATAACATTTTCCAAAGCACTATCATCAATTACTCCAAAATTGTTTAAAACTGCTGATGCAATGGCTACACTTACTCGGTCAGATACATCAAAACGTTCGCACAATAGTGTAAGACTAATTAAATTTATTAAGTTAAATTTTTGTGTGGGGGAGGAGAAAATGCAGAGAAGTCGGAAGTTCAAGTCTGAATAACTGTTGCAATCCTTTTCAATTGCTGCATCTGACACTGATGTACATGGCTGGTTTCTTTCATCATTGCTACAAATTTCTTGATTTATCTTCGATACATACTTCAAATCAGACTGACTGTAACCCTTATTTATGAAGTAACATTTACTGATTCGTTGACCACTATGATCATGGTAAAAATTTTAGTCAGTTTCATTCATGCGTAATTTGTAATTTTTTTCCATCTTATTTCTTTGTTGCTTATTTTGGTTAAAAACATCTAATAACTTGTCAATATTATTAGTAAATTTTCCGACTTTTTTCTAAAATCCAATTCCTCTTTTGGATTTAGAATAATGCTCAATTCCTTTAAATTCATTTACCAGCTTGAAAATTTTTTGAGCTGTTGTTTGTTGTGAGATTGGGTAAACATTTGCGTCAATCCATACTTTGAAAAGCTCTTTTGACACTATTTGGACTGCCTCTTTGCTCTGCCAATTTCTTTATGCATTAATTTTTGCAAAACATCTCTTTTTGTGGGAAGAAGGCCAGCTGGAATTTGATCACTGCTTCTGAATTTGTACCATGGTTCCAAAGCAAAAATCCTCATTATAGCAGTCTACCCTTTGATGAAATTACGTAACTTAAAATACTAAAGTCCAACGATGAAGATATTAAATGAAAACCGTCCAAAAATAATAACCTCATGGTTTAAACATTCTGAAAAGTGGAGATTGATTTAGTGTTAATTTTCCACAAGCAATATACAGGGTTCCCACAATTGGGAAAAGTCGGGAATTTTGTAAAGGCATTTCCCGACCGGAAAAAAGTCGGAAAAAGTGCGTGCTTGTATAAAATAAGGATGGAAAACTGTTTGGCAAAAATAGCGCACTGCACCTTGTACAAAGTAACGCGATTGGAGCAGATAATATTAAATCGAGTGGAGTGAAAAATAGAAATTTTTGAATTTAAAAAAGTGGTCTTGATATATGGCCCCAAATATCGAATGAAATACTTCTATCACTTGAGTTCTTGCACCCTCTAGTGGTCATGCAATTTTAACAAATGGACTTAAAATAGCCAATTTTGCCATATTTCACTTGCCACAGATGCTAGAAAGCTAGTTTTTAGCTAAAAAGTTGCAGAAACAGCACATTTATATCTCCATTCAAAAGCACTTTGCCATAGAAATGTACAGAAAGAAAGTTACAGCCAAATTATTGATTGCAGATTTACTGATTATTGATAAGTTTTCAGTGCTTAACTTCAAACGCATTGCAATTCATGTTGGCATTGAAAATAAGTCAGATGAGGTTTAAATTTATGTATATTTACACTTTTAATGTGCCATGCTGCCTTATTATCAGCTTAAAATATATCTTGAATGGCAATTAGCCTTACTCCACTGGGCAGTATGCAGCACAGTATAGTAACAAATGTTTAAAGTTCATGTTGTTGCATCATCCAGTATTGGCTGGCTCTTGCATTATCATTTTATTTATGCTACACTTGGGGAATTATATGTAGATAATTCAGAAAAAGTTTAGATTGTACAGTTCTAGATTGTACAGTTCAATTCAAAAGCACTGAAAGATGCCAAAGCACAAAATTTAGAATTAAAAAAGCAATTTGTACCGTGATTAGAAAAACTTCTAAAAGGTAGAAAATTTGACAATATATTTAACGAACATTTGCAACGTAACACGCTGGCCTATGCTGTTGAGTACTTTTGAATCGGTTGAATTCAAACTCCACTCATCATAACGAACATCTGGATAAGCCTACCAATTGTTTATTGTATTTTAGATACTGTACTATATACTGTAGCCTACTTGCTGTCATAAATTTAGTTATTTCTGAAGCAGCATGCTAACTAAAAAAAGATCCAAGTCTAATGTTACTTGTACAAAGTTGTATGGGAGAAAATTTTTTCAAAGTTTTGATATTTCTGCCAAACATTTACCCTTGTGTTCTGTTTTTTGATCTTCAAAAAAAGGATGATTATTAAATGTCATTTGCTAGCCACATTAAATTTTACATTGCTTTCTTTATTATCATAGCAAAAAATATCAAAAAGTTTATCAGTATCTTGCAAGAAATTAGTTTCAAGCTCTTTGTATCGATCCGATGTTTAAGATTTTTTCGAGTTTCTAGCTCTACTAGAAACTTAGGTTTAGCATTAGTTGATGGTTTTTGTGTTTTTGCTGCGACAGTAGAGTTTGATGACTGTATAGTCGGTTTTGCTGTTCTAAATAATAATTTCTGAAATTCTTTGTGCAATACTCAGCTCATGAATAGAATAAACATTGCACCAAGTCCATCTGTTGTGAAATTCTTTTGCAACAATTTGAGCTGTATCCAACTTCCTAAAGTGATTAAAGTTGAGGATACGTTCAAATCACTTGTCTCTTGGTTGGCAGCAGTCCTGGAGGAAAGTTATCGAAATTTTGAAAAAATTTTCCATTTACAACTTTTTACTACATCAGACTTAGATTTATTTTAGTTAGCATGCTGCTTCAGAAATAACTAAATTTATGCCAGCAAGTACAGTATATAGTACTGTATCTAAAATACAATAAACAATGGTAGGCCTATCCAAATTTTTGTTAAATATATTGTCAAATTTTCTACCTTTTAGAAGTTTTTCTAATCACGGTACAAATTGCTTTTTTAATTCTAAATTTTGTGCTTTGGCATCTTTCAGTGCTTTTGAATTGAACTGTACAATCTAGAACTGTACAATCTAAACTTTTTCTGAATTATCTACATATAATTCCCCAAGTGTAGCATAAATAAAATGATAATGCAAGAGCCAACCAATACTGGATGATGCAATAACATGAACTTTAAACATTTGTTACTATACTGTACTGCATACTGCCCAGTGGAGTAAGGCTAATTGCCATTCAAGATATATTTTAAGCTGATAATAAGGCAGCATGGCACATTAAAAGTGTAAATATACATAAATTTAAACCTCATCTGACTTATTTTCAATGCCAACATGAATTGCAATGCGTTTGAAGTTAAGCACTGAAAACTTATCAATAATCAGTAAATCTGCAATCAATAATTTGGCTGTAACTTTCTTTCTGTACATTTCTATGGCAAAGTGCTTTTGAATGGAGATATAAATGTGCTGTTTCTGCAACTTTTTAGCTAAAAACTAGCTTTCTAGCATCTGTGGCAAGTGAAATATGGCAAAATTGGCTATTTTAAGTCCATTTGTTGAAATTGCACGACCACTAGAGGGTGCAAGAACTCAAAATTGTGATAGAAGAATTCCATACGATATTTGGGGCCATATATAAAGACCACTTTTTTAAATTCAAAAATTTCTATTTTTCACTCCACCCTAATATTAAATATACCGTTTGTCTGTCTAATACTTTTATTAAGCACATGAAAATAGTAATAACACACCTGGCTGTGTTGTGTTAAAGCTTTAGGAATGGTGGTCCTGCCGATTTATTTTGTCACAATACAGGTTCAACAAAACTTTAGTTTAATTGCATCATTATGCTGTAGTTAAAGAGTATTATTACATCAAAGACAATTAAGCAAAATCGAAGAATTTAAGTACCGATAGCCTACTAGCACTAAAGGAGGAATAGCGTGGAATATGCAGACAGCTGTAAAAAGTTTGGCAGAAAGGAGAAGAAAGCTATTTCAACAGCTGCTGCATCCGAATGAAGTTCCGAGATTATCAACCTACTAGGACACGTTAATAATGCACTGATAGCTTACAGTAGGCTGTCTGCCTAGGCCATGTTTGGTTTTGAAGTTAAGTTGAGAGATTTACTAGTCTGCGCGATAATAATGTGCTAATAACCCACAGCAGTATTAGCCTGCAGAAAGCTCTTTGCTTAGGCCTATGGTTAGCTGTAAGAAAAAGCTTTTTTGCAGCAAAGCATACCGTTTCCAGCAGTTGAGCTACTGAAATATATTCACAAGACTATGCCTGTACCGGTATCCTATTTCTTTGGCACAAACACTGCAAATAGCAGTAGGCTCTGCAGATTTTGGTAGTTAGTCTGTAATAGGCATATACTGTATGTATCTCACTTTGTCAGTTGGTCACCTTATGAGTTAAAGGTTGGTCAGCTTACACTTTAGCCAGTAGTTTTGTTAGGCTATTCTATGTTTACAAGCCTACAAATGAAAAGGAGCCATAGTTCAGATTTTACAAACTTGAACAGTATATGCCAGTGCAGTACCGGTTGCCTACTGCTTGGTTACGATACTTTTAGCAACTGACAACAAAGTTAACAACAAAGCTTACAATGTGCAAGAAATTAGTGTCTCCCAATGTACCAGTCTTTACCATTGCCAAATCGAGAATTCTAGTCCTGTTGTAGTGGATATAGCAGCCAGTAGTGTAGCCAGGGGGGGGGGGGGGGTGGGGGCCATTGCCCCCTCATTGGCTTGTTGAACAAAATGCATATAAAAAATACTACGTTTTTAGCACTTCTGAGACTGTTTTATGCACTGGAATGGACTAAATAGCGATTTGAAACATTTTTTGAAACATATATTCGGAGGGGGGGGCTAATTTGTCAAAAATAGAAATCACAAATAAATGCAAAGTTTGAAAAATGGCCTAGAAGAAGCAATCAAATTTAATGGCTAGTTTAAAAATGCTAAACATTGGTGTCATCAACAAAGATACTATAAGCTTAGGAATAGGAGGAGGAGGGGGCTATTCAGTATTAGTTGATTACCAATCACTCTTCTCGAAATTCTTTTCATTAACCCAATTTCAATTATTTTTTTTTTTTAAACTGTAGACAAAATAGATTACTCCACATGAGTATTATTGATCAATACGATTTTATAATTTACCAGCATCTAAATAAGAGAACTAAAATTTTACCATTATCCACCTCCTGTATAGCTAGCTCATTTATGCAACCAGGTTAATCATGTTTGCAATGCCAATTTTTATGCCACGTTTTAAAAGCATTATTTTTTTATCAAAATAGTCCTAACATTAAGTTATTGTTGCAAAAAAATGCAAAATTTTTGAGCACTGGGGCTTTGCCCTCAGACCACGATTAGCCTCTGTCGACTGTGAGCTCCGTCTCCAGACCCCCCAAACAGCCCCCCTCATTACGAATGTCTGGATTCGCACCTGATAGCAGCCGCTTGGATTCGACCATTGAGCCTGTGGCCTAAACACTATCCTGCATTGCCTCCATCTTGTATCAATCCAAATACCATGAACAATCACTTAGCAATTAAGAAATATCTATTACTATAGGCTATTTATTTATCTTTGTCCATGTAATAATTGAGTTCTGTTGAATTAGTTTTACGGATTGTGTTAAAATAACTGCAGTTTTGTGTATTTTAGATGACTAATAAGCTTAGTTTGTTTTGAGCAAATTTAGGTATGGAAAAAGTAAGGAATTCTTTGTTGACAAATGCGTGGAAACCCTGAATATAGCAAAATGTAGCACCAATAAGTAAGCCAAATCAACAATGGCCTCGATTCAATTACTGTTTTCAGTTTTCCTGACTTTATATTCAACATTTAATTTGTTTAAGGCCGAAATCACACTATCAAGTTTTCTATACAATTTGTTTGCATCAAGAAGTTTGGACCTATCACATCTAGATGCTATTTTCTTGAAAAACGTCTTGCCAGACGGAAGCAGCTGGTTTTTTTCGCAAAAAAATTGTTGAAGATGTCACATGTATTTTTTCGCTGTAAAAGCATTTACACTGTAGTTAAGGAATTTCTTTGGAATTTGCTGCGGCGGCGGTAGTAGTATTATGCGCTTTGTCGATTCATTGTTGTTTCTCGTTTGCCAAAATAATACGAGCACGTTCAAAAAAGCGAAAAGCTGCAGCTTTAGTAATAAACAGCTATACGAGTTCTGCTGCAAATTGCGTGCACAGACTATGAAATTTTTTTTCCATCTGCAATTAAATGAAATAGATAAATGGAAAATGTCAGAATAACTTTGCTTGTGTGGAACTCTTTAGTGTATAGCAAAGCTTTTTTCATTCTGTATCATCTATCACCAATGAAATTTGCATAATATTGCATGATTGATCAAATAATATTAAACCAGGTATGTTCTTTTCGGTACTTGCGGTTGCAGAGGGCTCAATAATTGGTTGTCAGGGTAAATTGAAAGTTTATAATTTTTGAATAAGAATAAGAGCGTTTTTCTTAGGTTTGTTACAAAATCAGTGAGAAATAGCTGAAAACTATCTACTGAAATTTATTGTAACTGCTGAAAAATGCAACAAGCTCTTTTGCCATGGACACATCAAATTTTAACTAAAAAAGTATTAAAATCATTAAAAACATATCACTAATTGCATAAATTCGGCACTTGCGAATTCTGGCCGGAAACTTTTTTGCGATCAGAAGGAAATTTTTAATATTTTGATTAAAACCACTAGTGCTGCCTTTCTTCGATATTGCTAATCAATAGTTCAATTTCATGAGTTGACCACAATGGCAAGTTAATTAACTATATTGCAGTTCTGGTTGATAACTTTTCAGAATAAATTTGGAAAAGGCCTAGCACAAGTTTGAAGTAGGAAAAATTGGGTAATCAATACGCGAAAGCAAACAAAACAGCGGGCAACACATTTACGTCTTTGAGAATTATGAGAAAACAGCAGGCACGATGTTAAAATACGTCATTATTGATTAAAACAAATGAGGTAAAATTTCTTTTAACATTTTCACCAGATAATCATGAAGCATTTTTTTTCTGCCCTGACATCGGCAGCATTTTTTTTGTATTCTGCGGCTCAATATTTTTGAAGGCACGGCTGAAAGCTCAGTTTTCTTTGTTGAGAACAGCAGCTCTTTGAAAACTTGCTGGGAAAATAGAGCTCGGTTCTATTTCTCTGCAAGAAGTCAGGAAGACTTTCTAGTGTCTGATTTTCCTTTTCACTTTGGCTATTCAATGTTGTTGACAACTGGTGTTCGCAATAGTGAGTCATGGACTTGCACAACGTTTCACACGATTGATGCCACAAAATTGTGCAAAAACCTGATCGTGTGATTCCAGCCTATAGGAAATCTATTGATTAAGTTAAATTTATGGCCGTTTCACTATGATTTAACAAAGCCTTGTAGTTTTTAGTGAGTTGCTGAAAGGAGTTGTTTCTGCAAGAAGGCTACCATTTTCATTCATGAGTTGAGAATCTAAGATTTTGCTGGGAAAATGTCAATTTTTCCAGGAAAGTCTTGGTTTTTTTTTTAAAACAAAAAATCTAATCATTGATTAACGTTATAATGCAAACTCATAGCAGACTATATTTGTCACTAAAACCATATTTTTTTCAATAACTCAAAATCTATAAAACATAGAAGAAAAAGTTCTCTTACTGCAGATAGAAACATGGGTCTTTTCGTTCTTTTAAGCCATCAACCAGCTTTCTAGCACCAGTAGAAGTGAAGATACAAAAAATTCGATCTTTTATGACCTTTGATCTTGGGTAGGCAGGTCATTTTTAGGGAAGGTGAGCCATAATCGCACTCAAGATGATTTTTAGGCTCAAAAACAACCCTTTCCACACCTTAGCCCTATTCGGACCAGGCAAATTTTTTTGATTAATGGCCCATGGGGGATCGATTTCACACAACACATTTAATTGTTAATAACTCCTGAATTACAAAAGACAAAAAATCTGTTTTTGCTTCACGAGAAGCTCAATTTTCCGACGAAAAGTGTTAACTTTTTGTCATTATATTTGCAATCTTGATCTTCAATTACTGGTAATTTTAAGGTAAGTCAAGGACTATCAGAAGCGATTGGTTCGCTTTTCACCTGCATAATGTTAATAAGCATTAGATTGCTCTAACGCAGCATCGCAGCTGGAGTTTTATTCAGTAACTCAGAGATAATTATGATTAAAAGATTATTTCTATTTTGCTAAAATATCTAAATTATTAGTTTGTAGCATAATTAATTGCTAGCTGAATATTCGTTACTGTTCTAGTTCCTTTTGTTAAACACTACAAAATATGTCATAGTTAGTACAAAATTTATAAAAAAACAAGCATCAAACCACTATTTTTTCTCATTCACATTTTGTGTGTAAATGGTTATGACATAGCTGTAACAAACGTCAATAAAATTGGTTGAATTTTGATGTAATTTTTAGTATGCTGAAGATTCGTAGTCTAATATAATATAGTGTTTTCACCAGGAAAACTCGTACTATGGGTTTCATTTTCAGTCTAATAGTTCTGGCAATGCAAAAATTGCATTTGTTGCTGCTCTTGCTAAACCTAATTAAAAGTGAAACATAGCATTCTGTATATAACAACACTGTTTATTTTTCCATTTTTATCATTTTTTATCATTAGTCAAGTGGATAAAGCGTCTGCTGGTGATACCGTAGATTTGGGTTCGAACACTGGTCTGGTCAAACCAAAGCTTGAAAAAAGTTTGTATTCACATCTAGCTTCCTGGCTAGATATTAGCATAAAAATGGGCAGTCTGAAGCTTTCACCATGTATGATAGACTGGTGGCCACACGACAGCCTTTTCTCAAAAAATGAACGTTTTTTTTGCTGTTTGTAGACAACTTGGTAAATAAAAATGCAATTACTTCATACTTACGAAAAGAACTTTCAAACGGTGTTGGACGTACAAAAAATAGTTTGTACAAAAAATCGTACAAAAAATAGTTTGAAAAAATTAACATTCACTAACTGGGGAATGTTAATTTTTTCAAACTATTTTTTGTACGATTTTTTACGGACTATTGAGTTTTAAAGAAAAAAGAAATTGGTCTAACTTGATACTTGGATTCTTGGTTCAATTTTTTGGAGTATTAGTTTGGACAATTTGGAGTACCGTAATAAGTTTTGGCGTCGGATTTTTTTTTTTTTGCTTACTTCGCAAAAGATTACGTTGTCTAATATTGGAGAGTATTTTTTTCTTAACAATTCAAAAACTCTACAGTTTTTATGAAGTTTATATTGGAAACTCTAAATTAATTTGGTCATTACTCGTCATTAGATTTTCCGAAATCTTACATAGTACTCAGTGGGCTTACCTTCTAATGTATTATCACAAATAATTTCAGAAGTAGAAAGCGAAAATTACAATTGTTTCGAACATTGTAATTACAATTAATGGTTATACTGATCAAAATACCATTCTTTTTATCACTATTCGTATCATTCTACAAAGACTGTCTAATTCTAAAACGTAACGACTTTATCTTCATAATGTTTCAGATTTTATTTCAGAGGTGTCTTTGTTACAAATTGTTGCAAACTTTGGTTATTACAGGGATTAGAGTTCAATAAGTTAAGAAAAACAGTAAACAAATAGTATTATTTCAAAGGTAGAAGTTTATTTGCCGTTCTCATCTTTGATCAAAATTATCAAAGCTATTCTTCTATTGCCCTCATGTCCAAAAACAGCAATATTGTTTGTATGCGATTAAGCCGTTAGATAGCTGCAGTAAATTCAAAGCGTTAAAAATTTGCCAACAACATCAGTGAATTTAAATATCTTAGTTGTTTATGATCACAAAAATATCAAGTATAAATTCATCTGAATGGTTAGCTAATCGGATTGTTTCTAGCAAAGTCTGGTAGTCAGAAAATTTGCTTTCCGTTTTGATATTTTGTATCTACAAACATAATTTTTGTTGGTTGTAAATCAGAGATGGAGTCGAGGACACAAGGCTCGAGGCCAAGGCCAAGAACACAAGCAAAATCCAAGGCCAAGGACAGCCTTTCCAAGGACAGACCCTCTCGAGGCCAAGGACAGGAATGCTCAAGGCCAAGGACCAAGGACACAGCCGCAAGTGTTCTCAAAAACAAAAAGTCTTCAAAAAAGTTTTTCAGGCAATCTCCAATTTATAGGCGTAGCCAGAATTTTTGATTGGGGAGGCCTAAACCACAAATCACATGCAATGACGTCATCAAAAATTTGCCTGTTGACACTTAACCAGGATTTTGCAAAGAGAGAGGGCTTAAACTAATATACTTAAAAAGTGCAAATATGTAACTTTGGAGACGTTTTGAGAAAGCCAAAGTAACTCAAACGTATCACAGACGGCGGTCTGGGGACGGGGCCCCCAGTGGCCGTAGGCTTTGGGGGTCTGTTAGTGGCCGGAGGCTTTGGGGTCCAGAGGCTTTGGAGGCCGGAGGCTTTGGGGGATTAAAATAGCTTATTTTTTTAAAAAAAAAAGCTATTTTAATGCCATTGAATCACATTTCGCACATGTTTAGAGCCATTTGAAAGCACTAGATTTTTGACATTTGAAAGTCAATTAAAAAAATTAAATTGTTTCATTCTCCTTCTAGCTGCTACTTAAGTCCAAAACACGTTTAACATCTTGCATTTTGGTTTTAAAGTTTACTTGTACGTGATTTGGTCCAGGTAGGGGGAAGTAAGGTGCATTGACTCGAACAACATTTTAGCAGTAAATGAAAACCCACTCGAAGATTTTCCTTAGAGATTTTTGTTTTGTCATGAAAATAACCAGTTAAAGAAGTGCATGTTAGGCCAGGGGGCTCAGGCCCTCTCAATTGAGGTTCAACGATTTGTTCAATCAGCATTTTCCATGGCTAATTTTTTTAAAAAGTATTTTGTGCGTAAAAACTGGCAAAGTGGAGGTGAATTAATGAATTGTTATTGAAAAATAGTACAATAGATGGTTACGCTTACTAAGCTTGTTATTGCCGGGCCGGATTTACATCGCGCTGGGCCCCTGACACTTTGGAGATTTTTGCAACATCTTTCTGCCAAATATTGGTGAAGACCAAAGAAAGTCTTACGATTTGAGCATGGGGCCCCTAGCTGGTACTGCGTCATATTATGGTAAATCCAGCCCTGGTTAATGTATTACGTTCATAAAAAGGCTAGATGTGGGCCTAAGATAGCAACTTTTAGGACAAAAATTCTCTAATTCTTCCGGGTTATACGTTTAAATTGGCAGGTAAAAATTGAATTGAGGTGGTCCCGGGGCCGGTGGTCTTCAATATCGTTGTTAGTTACTGTTGTCAGCGAAAAATGCTAAAAAGAAACTGAAACTGAAGAAACAATAGGCTTTTTTGTCACATTTTTGTCATTGGTGAAATTTCAATTGGGGCGGCCGAGTTGCCTGCAACTCCTCAACCCTTGGCTACGCCTATGCTCCAATAAACGAAAACAAAAAAGATATTTGCAAATTTTCCGCGAGGTTTCTGGCGTTTTCCAACAAAATTTTGATGGTTCAAAATATCGTGCTATCGTCGAGCCAAAGACAGAGCAATTTTCGAGGACTTGAGGCTTTGAGGCCAAGGACTTGAGGCTTCGAGGCCAAGGCCAAGGACTTCAAAATGTGTCCTCGAGGCCAAGGACGTTCTCGAGGACTCCACCTTTGTTGTGAATGTACATACATAAAGCGAAAATTGAAAAGTAATTAAAGAACATAAATTTTTTAATTTTAGCATGCCACGGTTGCCACCTATCATTATAGACCACTGAAGAAAAATCAATGTAAAACTCAGTAATATCTGCAATAGTACAGCATGCTGTAGGCCTGCAGTAGCATCTAATGAGGAATTAGTACATGGTGTAACAAGTATAATATACCACATAGCACAATATACATATCCAATAATCGTTTAAGTTTGATGTTAGTTTTATAAAAAATGAATAATATTTTACACTAGCTATAAGTTATTGCTTCGAAAAGCATTTTTTACGCAAAGCTTTCAGCTATAATAACCTTGAGTAACAAAAAAGGTAAAAATTGATAATAATGATTATGAAACAAGTGTTATCAAAAACTCTCCACTTTTTGCAATCTTATTGAATATTGCAAAGGCATATGAAACGTTGCAATTTAGTAAAAGAAAAGCAGTTGCGCACAATGAAATTATCAGTGTGCTGCTACGTCTTGCATAAAGACACTCGGGCAAATTCTGTTTTGGATGTTACCACTTGAACTTCATGAAAAAACCTTAGGCAGTCAAACATATGCCTATGTGTTTTTGAAAAATGAAATGTACATTTTTCTACTGATATTTTTACTTAGCAGAAACTAAAAATCTATTTATAGTTTTAGTTATTTTTGTTTTTATTTTTATTTTTTTTAGTTACTAAAAAACAACTTTCCAACATAAAGACTACAAAAATTCACGCTGCATGTCACACATCTGATAACTCATGGACATTTTCGGCTACTGTGTATCAGCAATGTGAAAAAAAATATTGGCAAAAAACAACAAGATTTGCGTTTATGTTGGCCTCTAATTTTTGTGTCAATAAATACGTTTATGTTACTTAATCGCAATTTTTATTTATTAGCAAAATGCTAAAAATGTAGCTTACTTTGAAATTTGGTAAAATTATACGAAATTGTCTGAGAAATTCAGCTGTGAGCTTTTAAAATCGTAACAAAAATTATAATGCTTCAAGCAAAAAAGTAGATGAAAATCTATTGTTACAAGTCTTTTTAAACATCGATTGCAACAAAAGTCGTTCAAGAAGTTACTGGATTTACGTTCTTATTTACGTTACCAGTGTTTACAAAAAAGCGTAAGGTTAATTAGTAATTACGACAGAACAAATGGGACTAACAGGATTAAAACAATTTTTCAAAAATTTTTCTAGAATTGCGAGGTCGACCTTGAAAAACGTTTAATAACTCCGAATCTAGTTGTCATTTGACAATTCAAGCAGTAAATTTCAGGAAAAGTCTAGAACTTTTATCATTGTGGCTTGACTGCTTCATCACAAAATTTCAAAATAAATGAATAGGGTTACATCAAAATCTAATACATTAACTTATTTTCACTCCTCCCTAATGAACACCACCTCAAATATCTACGTGTTTCCAAAAGTACTACAAAATTAAGCTATCTGCACTGTGCTGCAAAAGGCAACTTTGGTTACTTCTATGATTTTAAGAAAAGTAAGTGTTTGTGTGGGATTGCTATGATAACCCTACTTTACACGAAGCGAATGGGGGCATTTTTGCTCTGTTCTCTGTTTTTTAGAGATAAATTCCCTCGGAAAAAATATTTTTGTTTCAAATTAACTTAACTTTGAGTCAAAATTCATTAAAAATACGTTTGGATAATTTGAAGCTGCAAAACTAACTGCAACTTTCACAATTTTTGAGGTTTTTTGAAGTCACTTTTCGGAATTTGAGCATATTTTGGCCTCTACTTAACTTGGCTGACATCACAAGACGTTTTTATGATGTAACAAGCTTGACTTAACATATAATGATTTAGCATAGAAAAACAAAACTATTTCCAAAATTTGACCTGCCTGTGACATCATCACAGAAATGACGTCATTTTTCAAAAATATGGTCGTGAGTCATAATGATAACTTCATCTACTCGAAACAAAATTTTTTCAAGAGTTTTGATAAGCACCACCAACTCGCATGCCAATTTGAGACTTCTTATGATTTTTATTTTAAGAGTTGGAAACGAGTTGGTGGAGGGGCACATAAAACTATGGCAAGAATGCGGCTGTAGGGCGGTTCAAAAATTTTTTTTTTCTTGAAAACACGCTATCACCCCTAAAATTGTGAGGTTGGCTGATAAAACACCGCAGAAAAAAATTCGGTTCCATTCCTCCACCATCCGCCACGGAAATCGAGTTTTTGTTTGTTCTTTAAAATCCGGGGATTCCCCTAATTTAAATAAGTAAATTTCCTCATTTTTATGCTGTTTTAGACAATTTTCTCGAAAATTTTTAAAGGAAGGTTGTTAGCAACGGTTGAGTTAGGTCACCCTAATAGTTTGGTGTTACATCATCAATGACGTCATCAAGTGCAGGGGAATTCCCCAAGCAATTCTTCACAATTAGAGCATTTTTTACGAAAAATTTGCATTTACTGAACTAAACTCGATTTTTGGTTTTGAAAACATTGTATTTCTTCAATAGTTGATAAAAAGTTTTGCTCAGTAGTTTCGTACTGCATGTGTTAGTTAATTCAACGTCTTGTCGCAATGTGAACAGCAATACAATAAATAAAACAAAGCAGATTTTCAGCAACTTAGAGTTTTCTTTCTAAAATCTGGATACTTTTGCCTTATGCTTTCGACGCAATGCAAGATCATGTTTTGTTGTTCATTGTCGGTAGTTTGAACGTCTTTATAGTCTTCAAGTATTTTGATGCCCATTTCAGCTGTGTCATTTGTCACTTTTATGTTAAATACTAATCGTTCAAGCCTTTGGTTTGAATCAGACTTGCACCATTGGCTTTGAGCCTGACGCAGAAACTGGACATCATCGATGGTGAATCGAAACCGCTGGAACAAAAGCACAGAACGTCTTCCCGCCAAATCTAAAATCCGTGTTGTCTCTGTGATGTGGGGGAATACTGGTTTTTGTGGTGGGAGCACTGTGTGCTGATTTTCTCGATAGAGTTGGAACATCCTACAAGCTAAAACTTCTTTTTCTTCACATGCAAGTTGCTTAGAGCACAGAGCAAATGGTATCAGTTCTTCAGTCAAATACCATAAATGGCGTGACAGGGCTTTAGCAGCGTTGTGCGCAATATTGCCAAGTTTTGAAGAACTCTGATATTTCAACATTGTTTTGTAAATCATAAGATCATTGTATGCTGCCTCTGATGCTAAAGGAGACTGAAACCAAAAAAACGAATAAAATATAGCAACAAAGTCTCCAAAACTTTGCAGTTTTTCAAGATCAGTTTCTTCAACTTAGAGTTGTCCTTAAAGCAATGACATTTTTAGAGAGTAAATACAAGACGACATCCATCTTGCTCAGTGTTGAGCTCCAGGGCGACGAAAAGAAAAATTTGAAAATGATTTTTCATCGATGTAATATGTTGCGGCAACATATTACATCGATTAAAAATCATTTTCAAACTGATGCTGTTCATATTGCTGTTCATATTGCGACAAGACGTTGAATTAACTAACACATGCAGTACGAAACTACTGAGCAAAACTTTTTATCAATTATTGAAGAAATACAATGTTTTCAAAACCAAAAATCGAGTTTAGTTCAGTAAATGCAAATTTTTCGTAAAAAATGCTCTAATTGTGAAGAATTGCTTGGGGAATTCCCCTACACTTGATGACGTCATTGATGATGTAACACCAAACTATTAGGGTGACCTAACTCAACCATTGCTAACAACCTTCCTTTAAAAATTTTCGAGAAAATTGTCTAAAACAGCATAAAAATGAGGAAATTTACTTATTTAAATTAGGGGAATCCCCGGATTTTAAAGAACAAACAAAAACTCGATTTCCGTGGCGGATGGTGGAGGAATGGAATCGAATTTTTTTCTGCGGTGTTTTATCAGCCAACCTCACAATTTTAGGGGTGATAGCGTGTTTTCAAGAAAAAAAATTTTTTTGAACCGCCCTAATGCGGCTGTTGGCTGCCCCTCGTTTCATGCGATGCGAAAAGTTGTAACATATGCTAGTTTTAAGTAAATCGAGTTTAAAGATTTGATGCACTTTGTTCGAATAGTTACAAATGCCACACAAGTCTGAAGCTTTGTGAAATAAGATGATGAGATAGATGGTTTGACATTCTGCTGAGGTAAAATTTTACTTACAACACTGTCTTCTCTGTTTTTTATTACAAACCATTTAACTTTTTTCCACACATACGACGTCACATCACTTTGACAAAATATTGCATTTCATGTAATTTTCTGCACTCAACTATAGCCAAAAGTTTATTTTAGGTGATATTTTGTCATTCCCATTATAGAGTTGTAGAATAATTAAAAAGAAGTTATTATCTAGGCCATTTTTCTGTAAATTCTAGAACACTTAAAAAAATTAATTTGTAAAATTACTTTGGCGGCTGAATTTTTGAGTATACTTTCAAAGTATATCACTCGGGTAGGTGTATATTAAAATTTCTCCCCAAAATACCCAATAGTTTTTATCAAATGGGTAGGTCAAGTTGGGGTTGGTCCAATCAAAAAAAACCAAAAAAACGGAAACTTCACGAACCGCTGATTTGGCAAATTGGCTTTCTGAAAAAAAAAAGAGTATATATCAGTGTTAATTTAGTAAATTCATTGGATACACAGATTTGGAATGTAATCTCGCACTCTAATATTAGAGGGCTGTTTTTGGTGCTCTTTAGCACTGCTAGGGTGAAATAAAAGTTTTGTATTGAGATAATTCCCTTAGCCGTTTTTGCTTTTGGCTCTTGGACGTTTGTAATTTTTGTCTTTGTGATTACGGCATACAGTGCTAGTTGTGGCATAATGCACAAGAAAATCTTTGTGGATCGAAACGATAAAAAATTTAGCCCATTGCTATTAGGAGAAGCTTAAAGTTCAAAATGTTAATTTGTTCAAAATGGGACAATGTTGGCCAAAAGACACTGAGACCAAAAAATATAAAAGATTTTACCTTTTCGACGATCGAAGTTTTGGCCGCGCAATCCAGGCTGATATTTCAGTGCAGGTGTGCTACCAGTGCAGGTATGCTACCAGAATTTTGCTAAGAAGGAAATAAGCTCGAACCTAATTTTTTTTTTTTTCGAAAAATTTTTCATTTAAACAAGGACTGAAGACAAAATGAATTCGGGTATCTAAACTTAGGAACATTAAATTAGATTAAATTGGTGTTGACTCATCATTTTTGACCCAGCAGTTCCAGAAATATGCTGCTTCACACTTGACTAATATGCCTATTTAATCATAATTTTTATTGGCAACCCTAACGTTAATAACATCCGCGACCCTATTTTTGCTCTCTCCTAATTCAAAGCTGCACTTAGGCTAAGCCGCAGTAACTGCAATTAGAATTAGACATTTAGACTAAACCGCAATTGGACCAAGACACTGAGGATTTTATTGGAAAGGTTAATTTAGGCCTCTATTAGATTGAATTACTGCATTAAAACGTCAGGTTTGCCAATAAAAGTAATATTTTGGAGACCCTACGTGGTGTTTAAAGTGGAATATTTCTGGAACGTTTTGGTCAAGATGTGTTGAGTCAACGCCAATCTAATCTAATACGACTGCCTTAACTTTGAATAGCCCCATTTATTTTGACTTCAGTCCTCATTCAAGTAACGTGCTGAGCAAACCGGTACAATGAAGCGTACCACAAAGGAGGATCTTGGGGCGTATCCCCCAGTAGCCAAATGACATGGAAGTCTGGGTGTTCTTTGCAATAGTTTTTTTTGAAAAAATAACAATTTTGACATCAATCACTCGCTTTTATGGCCTTGAAAGAGCCAAATTGCAAAAATCAACATTGATTTGCCAGAATTAAATTGTTTAAGCCCCTCTGCTCCCCACTCTTCTTTACTGGTGAAATCCAAAACACATTCAAACGCTGGTCTTTTTGGCTAAATTTTTGAAATAACTTGGCTAAGGAGGGGGTAAAGCCTCTGTAGCAGAGATGGAATCAGGTCGGGTTACCAATCAAGTCGAGATTTTTTGACCGGCCGGTCAAGCAGGTTGAAACACCAGTCAAATTCTCCTTTCTTGCAAATGAAAAACATCTATGCACCAACCGAATCATACGTATATATTTTATTATAAATAAAACTTTGTGTAAAAAAAAAAAACAGTATTAACAAACCACGCCTTTTGAAAACACTTGTTGAATGATTTCAAGCTGTGAGTAATATGCTGTAACAATTAAAAAATGCTCATCCAGGGGCGTATTTAGGGGGGGCTTTGTGCCATGTCTCCCCCTTCCCCCGTTTGGGCCATGAAACTAAGCAAAAAAGTGCAAAATATACGTTAAAATTGCGTGATTAGATTATGATAAACAGAGGTGGAGTCCTCGAGGACGTCCTTGAGGACACATTTTGAAGTCCTTGGCCTTGCCCTCGAAGGTCAAGTCCTTGGCCTTGGCCTCGAAGCCTTAGGTCCTCGAAAATTGCCTTGTTCTCGGCTTGAGGACAGCACTATTTTTGAACCGTTGAAATTTTGTTGGAAAACGCCTGAAACCTCGCGGAAAATTTGTAAATACCATTTTTATTTTGCGCAATTGGAGCATAGGCTTAGCCAAGCGGGCCTAACCCCCCAATTGAAATTTTACCAATGACAAAAATGTGACAAAAAAGCCTATTGTTTCTTCAGTTTCAGTTTCTTTTTAGGGTTTTTCGCTTACATCAGTAGCGAACAACAATAATGAAGACCAGGGGCCCCGGGACTCCCTAAAATCAATTTTTGCCAGCCAATTTAAATGTAAACCTGGAAGAAATGGATGGTGACCCCCTAAAATCAATTTTTGCCAGCTAATTTAAACGTAAACCTGGAAAAAATGGATAGTTTTTGTCCTAAAAGCTGCTATCTTAGGATCACATCTAGCCTTTTTATGAATGTAATGCATTAACCAAGGCCGGATTTACCACAATATGGCGCAGTACCAGCTAAGGGCCCTGCGCTCAAATCTTTTCATGGTCTTCACCTACATTTGGCAGAAAGATATTGCGAAAATCTCCTAAGTGCCAGGGGGCCCAGCGCAATGGATTTCTGGCCCGGCAATAACATGGTCAGTAGCGTAGCCAGGGGGGGCTACAGCCCCCCCCCCATTGGCCTGTAAACCAAAATGCATAATAAAAAAAACACCACGTTTTTAGCTCTTCTGAGACTGTTTTTTTGCGCTGGAATTGACTAAAAAGTGATTTGAAGCATTTTTTGAAACATATATTCAGAGTGGGGGCTAATTCGTGAAAAATTAAAGTCACCAATCAATGAAAACTTTAAAAAATACTCAAAAATAAGTAATCAAATTTGATCACTTGTGCAAAAATGCCAAACATAGGTTTTATCAACAAATATATTATAAACTCAGGAATAAGGGAAGTGGGCTATTCAGTGTTAGTTAATTACCAATCACTTCTCTCAAATATCTTTTCATTAGCCCCCCCGATTATTTTTCTTTATAAAATACAGACGAAATAGATTACTTCGTGTGAGTTTTATTGAATAATAGGACTTTATGATATACCAACATGTAAACAAGAGAACTGCAATGTTATCATTAGCCACTTCCCACATAGCCTGATAATGCAACCAGTTGAATCATGTTGCGCTGCCAATTTCTATGCCACGTTTTAAAAGCAATATTTTTTATTAAAATAGCTCTAACATTAGGTTATTTTTGCAAAAAAATGCCGAATTTTCGAGTGCTGGGGGCTCCGCCCCCAAACCCCCGTCGGCTGGGGGCTTTTCCCCCAGACCCCCAAAACAGCCCCACCATTGCGAATTTCTGGCTATGTGCCTGAGCATGGTTAGTAAGCGAAACTACCCATCTATTGTACTATTTTTCAATAACAATTCATAAATTTACCTCCACCTCGCCAGTTTTTATGCACAAAATACTTCAAAAAAAAATTAGCCATGGAAAATGCTGATTGAACAAATCGTTGAACTTCAGTAAAGGGGGCCTGGGCCCCCTGGCCTAACATGCACTTCTTTAACTGGTTATTTTTATGACAAAACAAAAATCTCTTAGGAAAATCTTCGATTGGGTTTTCATTTACTGCTAAAATGTTGCTCGAGTCAATGCACCTTACTTCCCCCTACCTGGACCAAATCACGTACAAGTAAAATGCAAGATGTTAAATGTGTTTTGAACTTAAATTGCAACTAGAAGGAGGGTTCAACAATTTAATTTTTCTAATTGGCTTTCAAATGTCAAAAATCTAATGCTTGTCAAAAATCTAATCAATAAATGTCAAAATGTCAAAAATCTAATCAATTCAAAAATCTAGTGCGAAGTGTGATTCAATGGCATTAAAAAAGCTTTTTTTTCAAAAAATTACAAAAAATCGCCCAACAGCTGGGGGCTTTGCCCCCAGACCCCCGTCTGTGATACGTTTGAGTTACACTGATTTTCTCAAAGCGTCTCCAAAGTTACGTATTTGCACTTTTTAACTATATTAGTTGAGGCCCTCTCTCTTTGCAAAATCCTGGTTAAGTGCCAACAGGCAAATTTTTGATGACGTCATTGCATCTGGATTAGGCCTCCCCAATCAAAAATTCTGGCTACGCCTATAAATTGGAGATTGCGTGAAAAACTTTTTTGAAGACCTATTTTTTGGAAAACACTAGCGGCTGTGTCTTTGGTCCTTGGCCTTGTCCTCGAGCATTCCTGTCCTCGAGAGGGTCTGTCCTTGGAAAGACTGTCATTGGCCTTGGCCTCGGATTTTGTTTGTGTCCTAGGCCTTGGCCTCAAGCCTTGTGTCCTCGACTCCACCTCTGATAATAAAGCATGCATGTGGGAGAGGTTTACGCTACCTGGCATTTTAACATCAGTTTAATCAGCTTGAGAGTAGAAGTGGCTCAGATTTCAGATTTTTTAGTACATGCTAAAATCTTGTCGCTTTGAAAAGCTTGTTTCAAGTTAAATTTACCACAATCTACTCTGGGCGAGCAAGATATAGCTCTTATTTTTTTATATCTAACTAGCCATGGCTTGTTCTGAAGTAGCAGCATTTCTACAAACTGCTGGGGCACATTATATTTCGAATATTTTCTAGTCAATGTTGCAACAGTTTAGTGTTTGCTGTTCAGCAAATTGCAAATAATTTGTGACCAACAGCTAAAAAAAATTAACTTCTTTTCTTGGTCTTATGAATAATGTTATTAGAAATAAGGTGGAATAATTTAACTTGTGCCCTCCAGTTCTTTTTATGCTTATTTTGTGCACGTTTTTTGCTGCTCAAAACAGGTCCTTCAAACTGAAATTTAACCTAAAAAGGTCTTAAAATTGAGTCATTTTTGCAAAAACCGCAAAATTTTTTTGGAGTTGTGTTTGAGACCCCCATCCAAAGTCACTAATTTTAAAACTCATCCATGGCCACCCCCTTTTAAAAATTTTTTATTAGATGCATTGAACAGTGAACAAACATCTTTTGTAAAAAAATCGGTCGACCTGGCTAGTTAGAAACCGGTCGACCGGCCGATCAACCAGCGATGATTTTGAAAGTTACCGGTCAGGTCGAAAAAATCTTTAGGGCCGGTCTACACTGTGCGTACAAAATTACAAAAGTTTTTACGCTCGTACCTTGAGGATGTCTACACTATAGAAAACGGCACTTAACAGTGTATTCTGTGGGTGGCCATAATATTGTGCTTAATTGGATGACGGAAATCACAGATTTATTACAATTCTTTGTTGTTTCGGTTAAATTTGGGTCAGAGTGTGCATCGTGAGAAGTAGTTTTGTCTTTTTGATAATTTAAACGCAAATTTTTTTCAACCTTCCTCACAAAAAAACATAACGAATGGCCAATCAAGAGTGTTGTGGTGGTTATTGGTTATTAGGTAGCGAAGGTTTTGTTGGATGAAGAAAAAAAAATTTGCACCAATCAGTCATCAAGCTTCTGTTACTGATATGCTAGATTTGGGTTCGATTCCTTGCTTAGCGTTTAGCAATAAAAAGGGACAGTGTGAAGACTCCACAGTGCGTGGTAGACAAGACGTGGCAGCTTAACTTGAAGACCAAAAGGTTCCTTTGCTGTCTCCTGGCCAAAGCAACTTGGTGAATACAACAAAATTGCAAAAATTAACTTATAGGCCACTGATGCCGGCCTGGTGCCAGGATAACGTCACTGGGGGGCAGAAATGAATTTTGGGGGGCACGAAAAGTTTATTAAGTGAATTCGAGAGTGTGGATCAAATGAAAAAGGTGAAGACCAAAAAAAAAGAAGGTCTTCAGTTCAAAAATTTCCACAAACTCTGATTTTCATCTCAAAATTCTTGCGATTTTCCACAAATCCTAAAGTGAAGACCAAAAAAAAGAAAGGTCTTCAGTTCAAAAATGTCCACAAATTTTTGTAGTCATCTTGCGATTTTCCACAAATTCTAAAGTGAGGACCAAAAAAAAAAAAAAAAGGTCTTCGTCCCCAACGTTTCATGAAATCCGGTGAGTCCACAAAAACTACAAAAAAACAGTTCTTGCTCGAGAATTCTAGTATGATAAGCACCAGTTTGGGAGTCTTAGGCCTCGATTTGCACTCCAGTAGCCTCGAGCATGTTAATTTCTTCGGGGCACAGTCCTCGCTTGGGGGGCACAGCCCCGGAATGCCCCCCGTGGTGCCATGCCGCACTGAAGGGCACTAGAGGCTGGTTTTAAAGGTCCTGTTCTTCCTCTTTTGAACTTCTCTTGGCGGAGGGTGACTCGGTGGAAAGATCTGATCGCAATGTTTTGCAGGGTACATTTTGTTTTCAGCTTTCAACTGCTTTTTCGTACTACTGTTACATTCCGTTGACAGAGGTGGGGTTCTCGAGGACACATTTTGAAGTCCTTGGCCTCAAAGCTTCAAGTTCTCCAAAATTGCCGTCCTTGGCTCGAGGACAGCAGTATTTTTGGAATTGTTAAAATTTTGTAGATCGTTTTTTGAAGATTTTTTGATTTTGTTTTTTGAGATCATCTGAAAAAAATTTTAGAAGACCTTTTTTTTTTAAAACGTGTGAAAATTATTTTGAAGACAGTATCATTACTATCTTGTTTTGGAGAGCACTTGCGCCTGTGTTCTTGCCCTTGGAAAGGTCTCTCCTCGAAAGGGCTGTCTTTGGCCTCGGATACTTTTTTGTGTCCTTGGCCTCGAGCCTTGTGCCCTCAACTACACCTTTGTCTCGTGTTTGTTTAAGCCAAATTTTGAGTGTCTTTCGCCTCTCTCCCATATCAACTTTTATATAAACTTTATCCAGTCCACCCCTGGAAACACAATAGACGGTGCATGCAGGTATAGGTTATCCTCTCGAATTGTCAAACGGTTTGACTGCGCGAATAATGCATAATTAAGTGATGCAATATCACATTCAACTACAATCTTTTCCACATTTAATCCCTTTTGCAAAAACAACACGCATTTTATTAAGCCTATTATTGTGTTGACTCCTCCCCCCAAGCGGTTTGCGTCAACTCCTTGTATAATCAATCATATTCAATTGCATTATAACTCCTCATTTCATAACTAAAATTTTTGTTGACATGCTTGTTGCGGTATTCATCTTTTCTTTTTTCACACAAACGCTTCTACTGAACGCTTTTTTTTTACTACCACTCTGGTAGTTTTGTATCACAGTAACGCACAAGAATTTGATAATGAAAGTTTTGGATTCAATCCCTCACCTGCTAAACCTAAACTTATTCGGAGAAATGCTTTGCTTACCCTAGCATTAGCCTAAGATTGAGAGAAATCTCAGATGCCCAGCTAATTGCACTTTCACAAAACATAAAACGAAAATAGGGCGAACTATGGTTGCTAAAAAATTTCAATTACCCTATACTGCAGTAATATTATTACCACTGAAACTGCAGAAAATTGATTGTGCGACTAGAGCATTCAATAAGTTTACTGTACTCAGAGGAGGAACTTTTGAATTCTCTCAATAAGACAGATATTGCAACTTTTGTCATACAGCTGTATTCAATATTTTCAAAAACTCAATAAACTAAATTTGTTACGAAGAAAAGTACAAAATTCTTAAGCGCAAAGCAGTTAATATTTCAGAAAGTAACACATCGGGCATCTCTTACGATTTTAATGCTTCGCAGGGAGTGAGGAACCCTTCATCTGCTTGTCGTTTCAAGTAGATATCAGAGCAAATTGGACAAGTACAAATTACTATTGATGTATAAATAAGTGCAAAGCAAAAGCTACCACAGGGATTTAATGAAAACTTGTAGGAAAGTTCATCTCAAGAGTTTTGCTCAAAGCAAAACCTGTCTCACAGGTTTAATCAAAACTAGTAGGAAAAAATAACCAGAGGATTAAAAATGATGTCAATGTCCAATCAGTCTCAGAAAGCAGATATTTATTATACATCATCAACATTTCGATTACAAAACTAGGAAATGAGTAATGCCTGGATCCTGGAAAAGTCAAGCAGCAACTCTATGAAGCATTAATAATCATCTACGGCTAGATTGATTCCATGGTGGGAAAAGAAGAAAATGTCACAAGTTCAGGCAACAGCACTTAACCCAAACCATGAGCAATTTTCATTACGGTGTGTTGACCATGAGGCATGTTGAAGAAATACAGAACAAGCATTAATAAAATTTGATGGCTTTACTTCTGCTTTTCGCTCTTATCACTAAAGGAGAAAATGTCATATTGTTAGTCAACAGAAATTAATTCAAACCATGATCAATTTCAAGTAGGGTGTGATGACCATAAAGCATGTTGTAGAAATACACAACAAACATTAATGCAACTTGATGGCTTTACTTGTGGTTTTCAATTTTTAATCATGCAGTTCCAGCAATTTTCCAATTATATTCTACTCATTGGAGAACCTAGAGTAAAACAAATAATAATAACTCCTATCAAAAAAGTTCAAAATTCTGCAAAGTGTCCAAAACCATCATTAGCAGTAGACGTATCAAAAAACGTACCAATTATGCATAAAACACTAGCACTCAACAGTTGACACAAGACGATTAACTTAATCTTAGTCCAAACCAGACCCGAAAGATGTTTGACGCAAAACCCTAATAACATCGCTGCTGCGTCAAATCTTCTTGCATCAAACCAGTCACATTAAATCCCATAAAAGTATCGGTACTACATTACAGAACAAAGCTATCAAATCAAGTAAGCAAAATTAAAGCAAAAAAAACAACTTTTTTAACACTAAAAAAAGAATACTTTATTCTATCAAAATTAATTCTAGCAAAGATATCACTGCAGCATTTTTTAGACCATAAGGTGCAGCAAACTGAAACATATAACTGTAAATTGGCGCGCTGTCGTAGTATCGATAAATGGCTTCTATAATTGTTATCTTTGAGCATAAAGCGCACCAAATGGCTTCTATAGCTTTTGCTTTTAGGCACAAAGTGCACCAAACTATAAGATGCACTACATTATATTAAATTTATTAAACTCCAAAAGCATTACCACTTGGTCATTGAAAAGCATTACCACTTGATCAACTGGTCGTAAGAGCATAACCAGAAGTATAGATTAAATGCATCAGAGTATAAAGCACAAGTTGGATATCTTGAAAAATTTAAGTATCATTGGTGCACTTCATAGTTTGAAAAATATGACACTTTAAAATCTTAGTTGCACCTGAGAAAAACAAGCAATGCTACTCATAGGTTACAAGAAACTTGAAATTGTGTAGTTAAGTTGCAGTGATGTGAATACTGTATTACCACACCCTTACATTAAAAAAAACTTTAAAAGTGACAAATTTTCTTTGGTCCACTGCAAATTTTAAATGATTATTTTAAATAAGAGCAAATGATTTAGACAAAACTTCCAAGTCTGTTTTTTTATTTTCACTATGAAAACGCTTGAAGTTTTTTTTTTTAATTAAAGCTTAAATAGCTGGTAAAGATTGTCAATCTAGGAATACACATAACTAACCTTGAAAACCTGACAATGCCACTGTTGGTTTGGTCATCATTTGAGCATTAAACATCAACATTGCTTCATGAATTCATCAATAAGTCTCTTTGAGTTTGGACCAAAAGTACCACATCATTGATAAATTTGTTAAATTTCAAGTATATACTAACAGTTACTATATTTTGTTCACAATACAAACTTGCTAATAGAGTTTTAATTTACAATTCTGAAAAGTAATTGCAGAATATAAAAACTTTTGATTTCACTATCTTATTGACGTGACAGTAGAACAAACCTATTGGCTTGACAGTGTCTGCAATTCAACTCAACTATTTGTAAAAGTCTAAACCTGATAGTTGCTGAATTATAAGTCTGTGCATCTTAAAATAGAATAATTTTACATGCTTATATAACTGCAACTGCACAGCCCATCATTAGGCTAGTACCAGGGTACGTTTAGATTATTGCATTTTATATCTGCGTTTATTTCTGTAGGCTAACTAATACTGTAGGCTCTAATAGTGTTGAGTAGAGCTCGACCGATATATCGGTCAGTCGATATATATCGGCTGATATCAGGGTCAAGCCGATATATTGTAACGTCGGTTGCCAGTGAATTCATCACAAAGTGATTTTGTCACAGTGATTTCGTCACAAAGTGATTATGCGACAGACAGCATTTTAAAGACAGAACAAGCCCTGGGTTTGTGCTGCCAACCCCATTGTACTATTGCATTATTAAAATTATAGCATTGATTGAGAACAGCAGTCATTAAACAAATCTACTATCCCCAGAGCTATCTTGCCCTAACCCTCACTTTGTGGCGAAATCATTGTGACGAAATCACTTTGTGACGAGATCACTGGAAACCGTACTGGCTATCTACCACCCATAAAATATCAGCTTAGCACAATTGCCTTGAACTATTCATTTTTGAGAGCAAGCACGACTGCTCTTGACTATTGATTGGCAAATTGTTGTATTTTTGGTTTGCTTTTTCATTGAATAATACTGGAGTGTGACTTGTGTTTGCAATAGTCTTTCTTTGGAGGGGAATTACTATATTAGTGAAGCTTTTAGTGTCAAGTTAATTGAAAAATAGTGACAAAATTTCATATTTCATAAGTTAATATATCAGTTATTGATATCGGTATCAGCCTAAAAATTTCCAAAATATCGATATCGGTATTGGCCAGAAAAAGTCATATCAGTTGAGCTCTAGTTTTGAGTTTCATTGATATAAAAAATCAGAGCTGAGATTTTATCGGCAGACTAATTTTTTAACTTTGCATATTTTCTAACAGTAGCCAAGGCTATTAAGTTGCTTGCTTATCGGTACCAGTATCTGTTACACAGCATCACTGCATCTGCAAAATGCACAATTAGGTTAAACCTTTTGAAGTAAACTAGCCTACAGCAGCTATCAAGGTAGGATTATCAGTTTACTTTCACAAGGAGGTATAATACACGCTAGGTACAAATACCACCAAGACATAGACCTACCGTACCATACTGGTAGGCCTACTGGTTTTGGCCTAATAATCAAGTCCCCCTGGTCAGGACTGTGAATGTGATCTGCATTGCCACACCACATATCAGTTTTAATTCTCAAATTTCTTTACTTAAAATAGGTGAACCAACGTTACATAACAACAAACAATTCATAATTCATCATAATTCACTTTTGGGCCTATCGACCTTAGCCTCTTTTGTAAGTTTTTCCTCATAGAGCCGCAAATTGACCATTTTCATGTTAAATTAGGCTATTTCAAACCAACACGCATACTTTCACTTTTGAAAATCAACTTTTTTTCAACAAAACTTATGAACCTAATTTTAGCCTACCCCGAGACCTGGCATACCAGTTTTTAGAGTTTCACACAAATCGTGAGCTTACAAGCGTACGGGCGAAAAAAATTTGCTGTTTTAGCAAATTTTTTTTGCTGGCAATTTTACTCTTGTAAGGTGCTACGCCCGTAAGGTGGTAAGCCTGGGCTTACGGAATTTTCTTCTAAAATAAACTAAGGTTACGCTCGTAAGCTGACAATTTTACGCACAGTGTAGACCGGCCCTTAGCAGTTCCATCTCTGCCTCGTAGCCCCCTGCCCTCGGATGCACCACCGCTTAGTACGTGCAGATAAAACAATTAAAATGCTGGCTTATGTATTGAAGAAATAATATCCCATGATATACCCTCTTTATCTCTATTCCCTCGAGTTAAACCAAGACAAAATTGCAAAACAACAGAATCCACTACTGATTCAGTGTTTAAAGTAGAATTCCATGAGTGTCACTTACGATCTTGAGCTAATCATCACTCAAGTCAAATTTTACTTACGACCTTTTGTTTTTGATGAATATTTCAACCAATACTCAGCCGATTGCCATCAAAGTTTGTCAGTGCATAGAACCTCTAAAGTACATCCTTTTTTATGAAAAAAGAAACAGATTTGGTGACCTTTTGTGTCTCTTGCGACCTTTTGGTTTTCATGGTACGCCCTGCTCCAGAGAAACAGTGTGAACTTTAAACCATTAAATTCCACAAGAAGGATTTTTCGCACCAGAAGATTGAACAGAGCTTTGGTGATGCTAGAAGCATGGAATGCCTTACCACTTGACTCCAATTGCACCCTGGAAACTATTTCTAATGATTGTTCAAACTGCTTTGGGCTGGAATCAAATCAGGTTTTGTAATCAGTAAGATGTAAGTCCAGTTTCTTTGCTACCTAACCGTTTCAGCAAGAATCAATTTAAGTTGATAAACAAACTTCCTTGCTTTAAAACATTTACTTTTTCAGTTAACTACAACTACTACAACACCGATCAACAAAGTAAGTAAACGTCATAATGACCTACTGAAACCTAATTCATGCGTATTTAACTTTTTAATTATGATTTGGAAATGGTTGCTTGGTTTGGAAATGGTTGCTTGGCTTGACCATTTCTGAGCAAAAACAAACTACTACTGCTGCTAAAAGCGTCCATGCAGGTTGTTGTTGTCTACAAACATTCAGCATTTATGTATTGTACAAAAACGAAAGGTAATTACGTCACTAAAAGGCTTCTTTGCTGCTAGAGTTGCCTTTTTTAGGGTTTCCATTTTAAGTTGGTGACCTCGAAATTGATTTGGAAAAATACTTGAAGGTGGTAGTAATTGGGAATTCCGCCAAGTTTCGTGTTGGAAATCAATTTACTTTTTTTTTCTTCTGAGTATACTTGCAGATGACGCAGCGGCAGGAAACTGGACTCAAACTCGCAAGAGTAACAGTTTGATTCCTTGCCGCTACAAAATCTGTAAGTGCGTGTAAATGCATGTGTTTAAAATTTGTCTTGTGTTAGTTGTGAATTTATGTTGAACATTTTTAGGGTGCCAAAGAGTGAAACTTTCACAACCTCAAAACGAATAAACGTAGAAACGTGGAAGTTAAAACTTAAATAGGAAGCATATGGAAAAATGGTGGTGGAACTTTTAAAGAAAAATTAGTCATGTGATTTGGGTTTTCAAGCTAAAAAACATTAAAGACAATAGGAGGTTTAAATATTTCTGGCTCAAAACCTAACTACAGGAAGAGAAATGTTTGATTTTAATACGCCTAGAGATGTCGTTTAAGTTTGCACATGTCAAAGTTTTTGAGTATCGATATTCTTTTTTCATTTTTTTTTCTTTGTATTATTTTGTTTTTATTTTTTTATATTATAGGATTATTTGTTGGTAAAAAAATTCTAAACTGCTGAGTTATGAACCTTAAATAAACAAAACCATGATAAGTTTCTACGTAGAATTAACCTCTTTTAATGCTGGTGGATTACGCAGTTTGGGAGGACGAACCCCAAAAGCGGTAATGTTTTTAATTCTAATTTCTTCAAAGTACAGTGAAGTCTTTGCATCAGAATTTTATCAAACGCATCAAGCATAACATGAGCTAACATTTTGCAAAATTGTATCGGGTTAGTACATTTGAGTTCCAAGATATTGCCTCAAAATTATTTCCCTATTTTCAAGCAAATTTAACAGTAAAATATTGTGCAGCATAATGAACAGATAAATGGTTTAGCAAGAGGTTGATTGCGTCATTTGACTCTGAAAAATGTCTTGGGTTCAAACTCAGTTGATCATCATTATTTTGTAAACCATCTTTTTTAATTTTTTCATTTGACTGTTTTTATTTAATGTTGATTAACTTATAATCAGAGGGTTGCAAGTTTGATTCCCTGCGAAAAATTTTTCGCGAATTTGCTTTCAAAAAACTTAGTATTTAAATAATTCTTTTTGCAGAAATAATTAATTAAAGCAAAGGAGATTCGACTGCAAAAAAATTTTCTGGGTTCGAAATTCAGTTGGTTATTCGCAGTTTTTGAATCATAAACTTTAACCTAACCAACTTAATTTTTTTTTGATTCTGACTCAACTTTGTAGTCAGCAAATCTTTTTTTAAAGAAATATAATTCGAATTTTTTTGTCAAAAAATATGTTGTTAGCGGCTGGATTTTGAACCAAAAGCGCTGGTTGTTGTGTGAAACTAACTTTTTATGAACTCTGTTGTTAAATCGAATGGTTTTTCAACCCCGATATAGATCAATTAAAAGAATTTTGAAGATAAAAAGTAGAGTGAATCAGCGACAATGAGAACTGAAAAACATTACGGGTCAATTCAAATCTGCACCATCATGTGTTTAATGTGATCAAAAGTTTTATAGTAGTGTTATTAATAACTGTAACTATGATAAACCTATGTTTAATTTGGATACATTTGCAAATTTTCCAGCCTGTGGATTTTCAGTGGTATATTAATAAATTTTATTTATGAATGGTAGAATGCGAAACAGACAATTTTTCCTGGAAAATGAACATCTAGTTTTGTGCGCAAGTTTTGCTTTATGTGACTTCAGGACAGAAGCAATTTTCAAAATGTAAAAGGAATTATATAAATTTTTTCATCATGTCAACGAGAATTTTTTTTGTTTTGTGGTTTGTAAACGTTAAAAAAATAACTTCCCCATCATTTGAAGATTTTCTAAACGACAAACCATGCGATGAAATTTTGTCTTAAAAAATTTTATTTACTTGTCATATTTATTTGCAGGTATGAACCGCAGCACTGCAATCGCAACCGCAAACGATGACAATTGCAAACCTCGACCGCAGAAAATAGATGATGAGAGGCAGCCAAAACTCTGTAAGCATAACTTGGTTTAGGCCCAGTCTATACATAACGTGCGAGCATACACATTTTGACATTTGAACAGTCAATGACGTCAGTGGAACTTAATATTTTCTTTATTTTTTTGCATGTTTTCTGACCTAAATAAAGGCTACTAGCGTGAAAGCCTAGGGGAGAGCTTCCAGAACAACGACTGCATACATACGCAGAGGATCTAACGTTAAAACTTAGGTCTGAAAATGTCAAAGCATTACAATTCAATAATTAATGTTTTCTCTTAGCCTGAAGAAAAATATGAAAGTTTGGTTTTGAGTTTACAATAGTTTACCAAACATTGAAGCATTGAGTTCTTTAGTTTTTCATAATAATATTAGCGGTTTGTTGTATTGTATGCATGCGTGTGGTTTGATTTTACTAAGATTGTAGCGACAGCATCACTTTTTCAAAGTGTGTAAGTTCAGTTCTTGAAATTTAATTATGGCTAACTAACTATTTGCTAATTAAATCTTACTTTCTGCTTCAGAATGATCCCGATCTTGTTTATTTCAGTGCAAAGGTTGAAGCGCAATTTGGCAATGCAGGCGCGGCAAATCTGTGGTGAGAAGGATCGCATTCGTGGGAATAAAATCAACATCGCCCCGCTACAAATTTCAACCGTAGCTCGAGACATGAAGCAACTGGACCGATCTGGCCACTTCCACTACAGGAAAGATGTTGTCAGGATTTACTCTGAGAAACCATCAGACATCATTTCCCATGAAGAGATCTTTAATGTAGCTAAACGGAAGGCTGTACAGGGTGCTGTGGGATGCCGCAATGACGAAGCTAAAGCTAAGCACATCATTAGGTATGGAAATGTTGTGCTGATTTCTGGCCAAGCCGGGATCGGAAAAAGTACTCTATCAAAACTTTTGGTTGAGAAAATGCTGGACTTGAATAATCCTCTTTATCAGGCAGAATTCGTGTTTTTCATCAGATTCCGTGACTTAGACTACCAGCGAAATTATGATCTCCTCGAATTTCTCACCAACTTCTCCCCATTCATTTTCAGTATTACAAGTGAAGATCGAACAAAAATCATTCAACGTCTTGTAGCAATTGACAATGTGTGCATTGTAATGGACGGCCTGGATGAGGCCGACATCGACCTGAAAATGAATTATCCCAACATCAATGCAGATTCGTACACAACAGCTGCGATTTTCATACACCATTTACTTTCGGGTCGTTTACTTGGAAAAGCTAAAAAACTGGTCACATCCAGGCCGCGCCAGCTCATGCAGTTACCAGATGAGTATTCGTCAAATCTCTACCTCAACTTGCTTGGTCTAAACGAAAAAGGTCAATTGCAAATCTGTAGAGACCTTTGTCAAGACGACCCAGGGAAAAAAGATATAATACTCAGTCGCATCAACAGTCGCCCAGATCTCAAAAGCTTATGCTATGTGCCCATCACGTGCATAATGGTCATGATGAGTTTTTACAGCTCTGATTCATTGATCAGAAACGTGGATACGTTGACTGCCATTCTTGTTTATGCCGTAGAAAACTGGTTCTTGAAAAAAATGAAGGGAAAATTCCAAATAAAAAATATTGCCGTTTTAGCTCACAAGGGATTTTTGGAAAACCGATTTTATTTTCGTGAGCATCATCTAAGAAGTGAAAATATCAATTTCGAAAACACCACTGCATTTTTATTCAACAACATCAAATTCGAGCTTTTGCAGGGCAAAGCAGTCACGTATTTTGCGCATTTGATGTGGCACGAGTTTTTTGTAGCTGTAAAGTTGCGACTGTACTTAAGTAAAGAAGAATTCTTAACGATTGTTCCTGAATTGGAAAGCGACAAGTATGAAATGGTGGCGAGATTTCTGTTCGGTCTGTGCAACAAGCAAACGCTGGATGAGCTGCTCGATTGCGTTGAAGTTGAAGAACTAAACACCAAGGCTGATCGGGACGAATGTGAAGAAATACTGAAGAAATTTATCTTTGAAAAGCTTCAACGTCACTGTGATGCTGATTTCAAACCATCTAATCCGTTAGATAAAGATTCTTACTACCGATCAATTGTGCCGGTGATGGACTGGCTTTATGAAATGGGCGACAGCAACTTCACCAAACAAGCGGCTGGTTGGTTGAGAAATAAGATTGAGATTAAAGGTGAAATTTTACCTGCTGATGTACCCAGAGTCAACCATATTCTGCGATGTCGTGATATTGGTTTGGCTTTGAAGGTGAATACTCCCGAGTTCATCAGAGGTTGTTCAAATTATTTTTTCAAAGAACTTCATGAAACGCTGGACAAAAATCCCAAAATTCAGGCGAGTAAATTAATATGGTTTGAATTAAAATGAAATTAAAATTGTGCAACAAGACAGAATTGTGTCTCGGATTGTGTAGTTTGTTTTTTTACCCAGTTTTTGGCAACATTTTCCGCTTTTATGCAGCTCATTTTTTCAAAGCGCTTCCGCTTCTACATTTGTCGAAATTACAGAAGTTGTATTAATTTAAATTATATTGCTTACAATGAAGCAGAAAACTTAATACTGAATAAAAATGGACGATTTTATTGGTTTAAGTTTACACTTTTGCTGAACATTCTTTAACTATTATCAATCAACTCTCAACTTTATTGATATCTTTTTCGCCCTATCACATAAAATGAGCATTTTTTTTCTCGGACTCATTTTTTTTGAATTTAAATTCTTGAAAGTGTTTAAAATTAAAAATTCCAGCAAGCTACAATAATTACTTCAACAAGAGCTAAAAGCAATGGGGGTATCTAAAGTTATGCCAATCGTATTAGAGTAGATTTGTGTTGACTCCATCCTTCTTAACCCAGCCAATTCAAAAATATTTTACTTCAAACACGACGTCAGGGCCCCTAATGTAATCAGTTTTAATAGTTTTTATTGGCAATCCCGACGTTGATAGCCTTAGCGTTGTCAACAGTGCCTTTCCAGATCTAACCTGAAGCAACGCTGCTATTAGACTACTGCATTGAGTCATTTCACTGCGCATTCTTCAGTTTGATTTAGTCAGCTGAATAGATCAGAGTTGGAAAAAGGAAAAGACTGTGCTGTAGCCTATGTAACAAACGTCTAAGAACAAGCAAAAGTAAGGCTAATTGAGTTGTTCAAGTAGTAGGCCATTGTTTGCAGTGCAGATAAAAAAGTTCATTTTTGGGTCACAAATTCTGCGAGCACATACAATAGGATTACTTAAGTATTTGTAATCTTATTATCAGATATGATTTTGTACCTTGTAGAAATATATCTGACAGCTCAATTTTCATCGAAATCGCTAGGCTACCTAACAGTCTACATTTTATATCAGCTCAAATCTGTTGTTGTGACAAAACCAAACCGATTAATGTGCAGCGAAACGACTTAATGCAGCAGCCAAATAGCTGCTTTGCTTTAGGTTAGAACTGGAAGGCGACGCTAATGACGCTAAAGGCTGATTCACACCGGCGTCGTGATCGCGTCACAACACACGTGATGGGGTCGCTTAGCGCTTGGCGATTTTGAAATGTCAGCATGACGAGATGAAGCAACAAGCTTTTTGCTTGCAATGCATACCAAGCGCGATATGTCCGTTGCTATTGGAAATGTCAAACATTGTTTAGGAGAGGTGCGAGACTGAGATGATGGCCAACAATTTAAGCTTGTTCTTTTTTACATCCTTGGTGGTAAATGGTAGAACGTTAAACACCAAGGCTGTGAAAGTCTAAATTTGCTGTGGTTAAAATTTTAAATCGAATTCCGATAAAAAGTTTCAAAACGTTTGGAAATCTCTTCCTAGTTAAGACTGCTTGTTTTGAACAGGGTGTCTGATTTGGGTATGATTTTCTTAACCCAAATTTTGGGGATTTTATTCTAAAAATCTTAGACATTTTAGATATTATTAGTTTATTTTATGCATATAAGAAAAACAAAAAGAAAAAAACAAGCAGACAAAATAAATACGAGTACACTGTACTGTCTCAAAAAAACAAATTCAAATATCGGGCTATAGCCAGCTGATTAGTTTTCGGGATTTATCGCTTTCAAAACTACAGTAAGTGCTTTTGTTATTTGAATATCAAAGAAAAAAAATACTACATTTTAAACTTTTACTTTATTAGCTTATTATGAAAAACTAAAACAAAACAAAAAAAAACATGCAACTAGAAAGTTAGTCTTCCTCTTATGCAATACTCAAATATTTGTTGCAAAGGAGAAAATCATAAGCTGATATAATTTTTTCTTATTAAAAAAATGGCAGAAAACAACATATTTAAAGTGTGCATCTTGGCATTTTTCTTGGCAAGTTATTGAATTTGGCTCGCAACTGTTTCATGGTACTCTTGTCTACATTTTAATTAAATTCGTTGTTAACTTTTCACCTTTTCTCCAAAATGTTTTTGAGCTAAATTTTGATCATTGCGAGAGGTTGTGTGTGATACAGCAACAAACTGAATTAATCTAGAGTCTAGACGTTTTGTTCAACAAAAAAATTTCTGGTTTCCATTTGGCAGAAACAACGCTCTTACAACGAACAACTAAGTAGAACTCATTTCTTTTTTGTTGCGCCGTCGCTAAACGCAAGTTTTTTTGTCAGCGCGCCATGGCAAACCTGTTGTTATCATGAAAAATCGTTCAGCGTGAATTAGTCGTTGCGCTTACATGTCGGGATCGTTGAAAACGTGTCATCTGACGCAATCGCAACGCCAGTGTGAATTGGCCTCAAGGCTATCAACATCATGGTTGCCTGTGAAATTATTAAAATTGATAACATAGGCCCCGACGTAGCGTTTGAAGCAGAATATTTCACGACCAAGCTTTGTTGTGTGATGGGCTCAGCACCTTTGTGAATTGAGGGCAGAATCTTGCGCGTTTGGAAAATAACGTGGGTTTCAACAGCTGAAAAACAATCTTGAACATTAGATTTGACTTGTTTTTCGAACTTGAGCGAAATGTTGGCAATTCAGGGTAATTTGAGATAAACAGGACATTTTTGTGAATCTTCTTTGACAGCTTGATAAAAACGGGCAATTTTCTTGGAAATAGTCGAATTGATTGTACGATCTATCTTGCAGTGAAATGGTTACCCCGAAGTGATAATCTGATGATTAAAAACAGCTACATTACACCAGTGGCTTTTTAGCAAAGCAAAGTTGCTCATTGTTGTGCTTCTGTAAGCAGTATCAGATTCTATAAACTTGATGTATACAAAAGCTAAAAATTTCGGCTGCAGTACAAGAACGTTTTTTGCCTGTGCTTGGAGGCAAAATCACAAACAGCCCTTCGATTGTCGAGCCCCTCTTAGTGTATATCTATTTTTGAACTCTGGTAAAGACCTTGGGATGCTGCCTGACTGTTGAGTGTTGGTGGAGTTCCACGTGTCTCCAAAACCTTTGAAGTGGCAAGGTATTGCCTCAAAACTTCCACCGCTTCTTATCAAAGTCTGAGTTAAAGAGCTGAGGCGCAGGGAACAAATCTTGAGTTACTGGAAGTATTGGGTATGATTTGGTCAGGCGAACCCATAGCCATAAAGTGATTGTCATTATTTGCAAAAATAGCTATCTTGAATTACATTCGAATAAAATACTACGTTTTTTTAAAAACATTTGAAAGAATTATAAAAATAAATCAAATTGCGAGCTGGAAGACTTTATTTCATTCAGTTTTTGACTTACTTGTCACGTTTAAAACATCTTGAAAACTTGTGTAGAATTAAAAACAAAATCTTGATGGGATTTTGCTAAAGAAAATTTCAACTTCTTTATCTTTTTGGTTGCTCTATATTGTGTGTGCTATTGGTTTTTAAAGGGCATTCTAGTCAAGTTTTTTTACTCTTGAGCAGAATGTTGGAAAAAGCCTAAAATGCATTTTCACTAAGCTTATACTTCCTACGTTGTTGGCGTTTTCAAAATGTTGCTGTTTGAAATAAACAACTTTTCTCTTCAGTGTTGCATTTTGCCAGTATCGTGACAGAAGATTAAGTTTTGGAAAATTCGCTTGATTTCACTTGAAAAGTAGCAAATTGACAACAACGCCGCCGAAAACGCTTATTGAGAGTTACAAAAATGCAGTATAGATAACTTTTGAAATTTTGATTTCAAAAATTGTAGCAGCTATTAATGGCCAGTTTAAAAAAAATGGAAGTACTTGCTTTTTTACAGTTGCTGCAGCTTCCAGATCCTTCAAAAATCGTACGTTCACAATTCGGTTTCAGCTTTTTTTGTCAAAGTGGTTCCGCTTCCTCAAAAAATTAATCACTTTCACATCCCTGGTTTGATTGATGTTGTTTGTGGTTAGGTCTACAGAATCAAACCAAAGACCGAACTCATTATTGGTCTCCATGCAAAATGCCTTCTTGGTTGACTCAGACATGGTGTGAAAAAATATTCTTGCTACAGAATAACGGCTGCTTTACTTGACAATCAATAAGTCCTTCGCAGTTTCCGGAATTATTTGTATTAATATGTCTCCTTGAGAGTTTACTGTTTTTTTTTTGTTTTGATTTTGAATGAAACAAAAAAAATAAATATGAAAGATGCAATACTCCATACACGAAATCTATTACTCAACCTGTAGAATAAAGAGAAATAATCAATGACCAAAGATTTTACTCGAATATTTGTGTGTTCTGTTTTTTTTTAGGTCGTCCTGTACGTATGTACCTATGATTAAAAACATAAGAACTATTACCATTTTCCGGTTTCAAGATCTTTTCTCTTTTGATCCGGGACATGTCAGATATACCTGGTTATTGCTCCACCTTGTAGTTGGGACTGAGTTCCTATTGGTATGTTGCCACCGAACAATGTTCCAAATAGCCCACGAAACCAAGCATAAAATAGACAATAAATCTGTGTATAGCTATCTGCAATAGTCTTTCAATGATAATTATACAATAACTACTGTTTCGAAGTGGTCTATCGTCTTATAATATATATGTACAGTTAGGCCATCTGTACATTGTTCTTCATTTATTCTTACTGATTATCTTGAAGCCTGTGGCTTGAAACATTCTTTTTCTGTTTTAGATGAAGGTTCTATATTGCCAAAGCGTCTCCATGGACAATGATCTACTTCGCTTCACGTTGTCCCACTGCGTTGATCAAGTCGAAAAACTCGAATTTCCTTCCTGCGGCATTACGAAGAAAATCGTTGAACAACTAGCAAAAAAAATCAAAACCAGACAAAAACCGGTAAAATATTGCATCAAATTTGTTTGAATCTTTGTTGGGAAAATTTTTGTTGTTGCTTTTGTCGTAGTCACGCAACTGCTCCAACCGATGACCTCATACATTAAACCAAAACAAGCAAAACGAAATAGCAACAAACAAGAAGCAACTTCAACAGCATATGTTAACTCTATTTAGACCAGGCAAAATTTTGCGATCAATGGCTCAAGGGGGGATAGATTTGACTAAACATATGAGTATTTAAACGTTAATAACTCACAAACTACAAAAGATACAAAAAATAGTTTTTACGCCATAAGAAGCAAATTTCCTGACCAAATGTTTAATCGTTTTAATGGAACATTTGCGAACTTGATTTTGTGTTAATTTTAACGTAAGTAAAGGACAACTATCAAGAGCGATCACTTCTTTTTCATTTGCACAATGTTAACAAGGGCTTGATTGCCGCGACGTGACGTCGCAGCTGGAGTTTCATTCAGTGATGCAGAGATAATTACGGACTAAATTAGAAAAGTACATCTTTTGCGCGAGATTATCAGTTTGCTTTTCGCGTGAAGAAACATTGCAATTGGATTAGGGTCATTTCATTATAATTCATTCAGATTTTTGAAATTTTGGAACCATAGGTTTAAAATTTTTTTTGTTTTAAGTTATGTTCTACTCCTTGAGCTGAGCAAAATGACGCCAATATGATAAAAATCGACCCACCGGTTTGGGTTCTTCATAGGTGGCGTTCGGGGGAGGTGAGCACCAATAAATGGGCTGTAGCTTGAAAACCCCAACTCCTATTTTGATAAAAATGGTGTCTACCCTCATGTTTGTGGGTATGGCCTTTCTGATTGAAACATTTAAATTTAACTACAACCAATACTTTTTGAGATATAATCAGTTTGGGGTACCTGACTTTGTGCCCCATTTTCACCATAAGGGCAAGCTAATATGCCAATTATGACAAGTTACTTTGGTGAAGAAAGGTCCTCCAAAGTTGACCAAAACAATCAGTTTGTTTACAATCGTAATCCTGCCAGGGATATCTAGAACATCGGGATCGCTTACTGTAATTATGTGCTGACAACAGTGGTGCTAGAAATTTTTTTATGTTTTGTTGATATAAACTAGAGACAGAGTTGCAAAAATACGAAAACCATACTACATTGAAAACCGTACTATTTCCATGAGAAAATTATAGACCTGGGTTCAATTCCAGAGTCGTTTCTAAATTATGCAGATTGAAAATCAGCTAAAAATTTAATTGAACCGTAGCAATACTTAAATAAAAAGACAACACCCGATTTAAAAATTAACTAGCAAAAAGCGAATTCACAAATTCAAACAATAAATAATAAATTGAACAAAATCTCGGTAAAACTACAGTATGGCCAAGTCCAAACTGGCACAGCATGTAACATTAGCTTTTGGGGGTGAATTTGGAAGCAAGTTTTCTAATGCCACGGCTCATATTTGCAAGAGTCTCGATCTCGCATTGGCTGATGCGCTTTAGCTCATTTTTAGCAAAACAGTTGAATAAAGCTTTCAGGATATGATTGAAATTGCAATGCTCTGCCGCGTACGTTTGAGTCACTACAAACTCATGTTGAGGATTTAAGCAATATCCTTTAGAAGAGTCCAGCAAAGGGCACTTCGTCTTTTAAACACAAAAACTGCAGTCCAGCGCTTTCACGGACAGCTACTTAGTTGTAAATCTGAACTCCCAAAACACAACTAGCATGGCAGTACTGCTTGGGACTTGGGAGCATATAGGCCACCACGATTCGCTAATACCACTAGAAGGCTTTTTGCTCTCTAAACCCGGGATATGTTCAGTATCAATCAACAATTCTTTGCAGCCAAAGCATTTTCTTTGCTGAGATATGCATCTTGCTATGTACCCAGCAACGCAATAGATGACAGCGGTATCATCATCATAACTTCGTCAACTTCAATTTCTGAAGCCCATTTTTTAAAAGTTTTATTTCCTCCAAACAGTCCAAAGCTTCCATGTCATCCTCTGTTGAGTTAGTTGATCTGGTATTTAGGTGAGCCAAGGTATGCAAAGCATTTTGGCGAAGTACAGGAGACTCAGGCAACGAATCTTTTTTCAGCCTAAAATAGCTGCGGAATTGACACAAAAGTTGCCACCTTTTATTCGCCTATACTGGCCAAAACGTCCTTCAGCTGGATCATTGGTAAATTTGCCAAGTAATATACTACTTAAATCCATGCTTGCTAATGAGGTGGAAGGTCATTGCCACCATTGCCTACAGGGATAAGAGTGCAGGCAGTAAACGTTTCAGCTGTTAAGCCTGATTGACCAGATGCTTTACATTCTTTCAAGATTGCAAGTGCTTTTAGCAAAAACTGGAGAGTGTAGTTGCTAGATCCATCTTCATCAAGACAAAGGGGTTTACACATTGAATCGTTCTTTTGAAATCCTGAAAAGTGCAATAGGTGATTAATTATTTTCAATTACATAGCTATAAACATATGAATAGGACTGGTATGAAAAATAACACTTTGGTTGCAATAACTGCAAGCTCAAGACAAGGCAAATTGTTATTTAGTCTCTCAGTAACAACATATAGCAGTCATTGAGATTGATTAAAATTGCGACAGGAAAGTTGCGAAAGAATCTGGCGGACAAGTCAAGCAACCACCCTAATTGTCAAGAAAACTTTCTAATTTAGCCAGTATTATTGAGGTCAATATTTTTTATGTTATGTACTGTTGTTAGATTCAAGCGTTTAAATGCAGCGGATATAGCCTGAATTTGAAAGTTACGAATAATTTAGCATTTAAATAAGTTCAAAATTTTAACTCCACCATCAAAATTTCAAAAAAAGGCCATCAATTTTACATGCAAAGTGCAGTTTATTATGTAAATTGTGTAGAACAAAAATTGAAAAGGGAACACCGTTTAAAAGGTACACTACGAAAGCAATCGAACAAACATCAAAATTCACAAATGTCATGCTAAAAGCAGAGAACAAAAAATTACAAGTTGCATGCATAAGACAGCTGTTTCGCCTAATTTTAAGGCTCATTAGTTAGGCTTAGCAGGGCCAAAATGACAAATATTACAGGGTTAAAACTTCAAAAAAAAAAAAACTCAAGAAAATAATTAATTATTCGCAATAAAACTCTGTCCCATAACAATCTTTACCCAACAAATTATGCTAAATTAATTAATTCTTTCTAACTGAGAGATCGCTACCGAACGAAACTCTGGGTCTCGTAGTGCTTAACTCACAGAAATATTTACCACATGAAACTAGGTTACGGGCTATTAATCTAACTGAAATACTTACGGAATAAAGAAATTCTTACCGAAATATTCAATTCCTTTCATATTGTACCTTTTAAACGGTGTTCCCTTTTTAATTTTAGTTTAATACGTGATTACTGCACCCCACTCAGCTTGGATGGATTTCCTTATGCTACAACTTTGTTATCCCTTTGTTTTAAATTGTATAGTGAATTTTTTGAACAAAGTAGAAGTTTTTACCTTTCCATGAAGATTTGAGAGATATCACTTTTCACAAATTGTTAATAAAAGTCACAAAGTTTACGGTTGCAACAAAGCTTGGATAATTAGCATTATAATGAATCAGAACATGGGTTGTGGGTTCACGAAAGAAACCTGAAAATAAGCACACAAATGTGTTAAACACGAAATGCATCCCCAAACTACAAGGTTTATTTTTGTACAGAAGCATAGGCGTAGCCAGGGGGGCTCCAGGGGTCCGCCCTCCTCCCAATGAAATTGCCACCAGTGACAAAAATGTGACAAAAAGCTTATTATTTTTTCAGTTTAAGTTTCTTTTAGCATCTTCGCGTACAACTGTACATGTGTGCAACAGTAATTAACAATAAAATTGATGACCAGGAGGCCCGGGCTACCTTAATTCCAACCAATTTAAATGTATAACCAGGGTGAAAATAAGAGTTTTTGTCTTAAAAAGTTGCTACCTCAGGCACTCATCTAACCTTTCCATGAACGTAATGCAATAATCAGGGTCGGATTTACCATATGGCACAGTGACAGGGGCCCCACGGTAAGACTCTTTTTGGTCAGATAGTAAGACTCTTTTTGGTCTTCACGTATATTTGGCAGGAAGATGTTGCAAAAATCCCCATTCCAGGGGCCCCACGTAATGTAAATCCGGCTCGGGCAATAATATGGTTAGTAGGTGAAACTATTTATTGTACAATTTTTCTATAACAGCTCACCTCCACCTCGCCAGTTGCTATGCGAGAAAATGCTTTTGAAAAATTAGCTAAGGGGAAAACATCATAGAACAAATTATTGAATTTGATTTAAGGGGGCCTGTACCCCCTGGTCATACATGAACTACTATAAATGGCTATTTTCATGACAAAACAAAAAGCTCTAAGAAAAATCTTCAAGTGGATTATTATTTACTGCTAATATATTGCAGAAGGCAAGATATCTTACTTCCCCCTACCTGGGCCAAATCACTTACAAAATTTAACACCGTAAAATTTTTTTCCATAGGTTTTTAAATTAAATATCTAGTTCTTTCAAATTGCTCTGAACATGCCAAAATGTGATCCAATGTCATCAAAATAGCTTTTTTTCAAAAAAATGTTTTCAATTTTTTTCAAGATGGGGGCTTCGCCCTCAGACCCCCGTCTGTGATATGTTTAAGTTACACTAGTTTGCTCAAACACGTCTTCTACTTTAGACATTTTTGTTTTTTAACCATTGGTTTAAACCAAACTTTTCATTTAGCAAAAACCCAGCTAAATGCCAAACTCAGGCCATGGCTGAACTTTGTCCCACGAAAAGTCTCTCTTTTGAAAATTTCTGATCACGACATTGCATGTGATTTGTAGTTTGGGTCCCCTAATCAAAAACCTTGGCTACGCTAAGCACAGAAGTAATATGATTTAGCAGTAAAATGGTTCAAGTTAATTTCTCAGCAGATATACTGAAACGTTTCTTTTTCAAACACATACAAATAGACAAGTAAAAGAGATGTTCCCCATTATTACAATAACACTGCTGAATCCATATATATCACTGCTTTAGTTGAAATAACTAACAAGTAATGCAGGCTATACTTAGAAACGTAAAAAGAATGCCTGCAATAAACAAACTATACTTTAAGAGGCCTAATCTCATTTACCAGTACGTCTAGGAACAAATACAAGATATAACTTACAAATAGCATGTTGCGGTAACGTCTTGGCTACAATGCGAGCAATTTTCAAGCTTTTGTACTCTTCTTCAGAGTATAAATCTGCTTGATATCTCCAAATAGTCCAAAGCAAGGGTATCCAAGAATAGTCTCATAACTAACTTAAGTGCAAAATAGCAACGTATTGTTGAGTTAAATTTACTGTACTTCATCTCAACTACAATTTCAAAACGTAACTAATACATTTGCATTTACCAAGACGCTGAAAAAACTGCAGAAATTACAGAATGCATCTGTAGAACAAGACTGCAAATTAGTAAGTAGTAACTCTGAACTATAGCACAGTTGACTTGTCCTGTAAACTGCGCTTTTCTAATCTACTACTCATCTTAAAATCACGTACATTTTTATAGTCGCAATCTAAACTTGTTACAAGTAAAAGTAACTAAACTTGTTACAACTGCTCAACAACTTACTACTCACAACCCAACACGTGCTCATGATTTTGTCAAAGCGCAATGAGCAAAACGAGCAGTTTCGCAATGTGATCGATCATTCAAGGGTCCGATAGTTAATCTAAAAGCGCTGCGTAGCACCACTGTTGTCAGACGAAACGTACGAAAAAGGCAAAGTAAGCGATCCCGATGTTCTAGATATCCCTGAATCCTGCAAAGAGACAGATTGCAACAAACCAACTATACCAAAAATTTTAGAGATTTTGATTAAAGCATTTTGAAAAGAATCTTACAGTTATAATTTGTAGAGTACAGAATATTTTGACAACATTTTTAAAGATTTAGCCTATACAGCATACAGCCGCATAACAAATACAAAATAAAACAATCTGATAGCAACATGTACTAGTTTACATCTAACTTTTGAAGTACATTATCTCATTCATTTGTCTTAGACTTTTTTAGAAGGTTTGTTAAAGGTGCCACAACACTTACTAACTATAGATACTAGTGGACCAAGTATAATCAATGTGGTTTAAAGCTGAATTAGTTCACAGAAAGAATCTTTGAAATAGAATAACAAAATAATGTAAATATTTTCAAAAAGCTAAGATGCCAAAGCATCAATAAATGTTCAATGTAGTCAGTGCTCAATCTGTTCATGCACCTAATCTTTTACCATTTTAATTTTTTTTCGATATAATGCATATCAATGACTCATAATAATTTGGAATCCATCCATTTGATTTTTTTACTTATCGTTGTGATATTACAGATGTACTTTAGTTTTTATTTTTATAAATATAAATACAATTCTAATAAATACAATAAAAATAATACAATATAAATATAATACGACATAAATACAATTCAAGCCCACAAAAATGAATTGCAAATGCAAAATATAATTGTGTATAAATGACTAAATACATTTCAAGCTCACAAAAATTAAAGAGGATGGTGCAATAATAGCATAAATACAATTAAAGCCCACAAAAATTAAAAAAGGTGTGTCATCCAGCTAGGGTTATGTGCAAAAAAAGACAAAAGAAAAATCCAAAATCTATCTTCACCAAATTCCGGTTTCTTCCACATAGTGTTTCTGAGACAAATCATTTCAAAGTGTAAGAGATCTTCCCAGCAGTGTTGCCAGATGAAACATAATTTCCTTGAAATTGGGATAGCCTACCTAACCTGTAAAAGTGTTTCTGGTGTAGCACTGACTCAAACTGAAGCCTTACATTCAGGTGCTTTCAATCCAGTTGAGAAAGATAATCTGAACATTATCTTTAAAAAGATGAAATGTATACAGGCAACACTGTTGGAGGAATCTGCAAAAACTTTGAATTATCTCAGAAATGATAGGTAGTAGAAATCTGAAATTTAGTGAAAATATATTTTGAATTTTTCTTATTTTTTTGCACATAACCCTAAGTGGATGACATACCTCCTTTATTTATTTATACAAAACAAATAACTTCACGGTACCCATCACTCAGCCTGCACTGAGTAATTCTATGCAAAATATGCTCTTCAGTTTATATTCAAAAATTAAATATTTAATAGGACTTTCACCCCACATATTTTAAATCTGAAGCTTTTAACATAAGTTAGGTGGATTAAATTGCGTGAAATTAAATAAGACCCCCCAAAACTTACGTGGCTTAAATAACTTTTTCCAGACAAATGTTTCGATTCGTAAAGTTATTTGTTCTCCAAAACTTTTAACATGAAAAATTTTTTACCCAGGAATTTCTGCTCAAAAACTTTTGTTCTCCCAACTCCTTTTCTATATAGCTGTTTCGTTTCTTTTTGCCCCTTAACTTTTAACACCAACATTATCCTCAAAACTCGTCTTTTCAAGATTTTTGAAATCATACTGAATCCAGAATATTTTTGATCTTCAAAACTTCTGATCTTGAGGAAATTTTTGAACATTTGCATTAAAAACTTTCGTCAATGTGATTTTTGCTCTCCCAAAAATTTTGTTTTGCATGATTAATAAAAATCTTGCCTCAAAGATCTTTTTGCATTAGAACTCTTGACCATAAAAACCTTCTGTAACATTTTTAAAAAAATCCCTTCACAAATTTTTGTTTCAAAGTTAGCTCCAAAACTGCAGTATCAACAGCTCAATGTCTGAAACGTTTGAGCTCCAAAGTTGTTTGCGCAACTGCAAATCTTTGAAATTAAAGAAGGGAGATGCATACTACCTTGCATAACAAAAATTGTTCAAAACATTTAACGAATAGTAAAAAGTTTTTTTCGGGGCTTTGCCTTTCCACCACAGACTTAAGGCGTTGGAAGTATTCATTGGAGTTCAGAGGCAACATTGACATTTGGTACATTAGACTGAACTTCATCTGACGCAGCATCAGCTTGTAAAGTGCTACTGTCGAGTCGTTTGTTTTTTCACCCATTTCAGTCACTAGTTTGACAGAGTACAATACCAACTGCTGTGGCAACACTTTGGTCGGACACAGCAGCGTGCGGTGTATGCGATCAGGGGTGCCGAAATCCAGGGGGGATGGGGGATATATATTCCCCCCAATAGTTTGACTGTATCCCCCCCAATAATTTGAGTATGGTCTACATCTGCATCCCTCTCCAATAATTTGACTCTGGTGTGCATCTGAGCACAGGTCTCCATCTGAATTTGGGGAAAAAAGTGTTCCATTCAGTTGCGTAGCCAGGGGGGGTGGGGGGCTAAAGCCCTTTCCCCATTGGCCTGTCAACCAAAATGCAGAATAAGAAAAATACCACGTTTTTATCATTTCTGAGACTGTTGTTTGTGCTGGAATGGACTAAAAGGTGATTTAAAGCATCTTTTGAAACATATATTTAGGGGGGGCTAATTTGTCAAAAATAAAAGTCACAAATCAATAAACACTTCAAAAATGCCCAAAAATAAGCAATCAAATTTGATTGCAACTGTAAAAATGCCAAACATAAGTTTGTTTTATTACTCCGAGTGAGTATATTTACATTGAGTATATTTGCACTACATTATCTTTACATACTACAGTATATTTACATTACTCCGAGTGAGTTTTATTGAATAACAGACTTTTGTGATTTACCAGCATGTAAACAAGAAACTACAATAGTATCATTAGCCACCTCCCACAGAGCCCATTAATACAACCAGTTGAATCATGTTACGCTGCCAATTTCTATGCTACATTTTAAAAACATTTTTTATTAAAATAGCTTTAAAATTAAGCTATTTTTGCAAAAAAATGCAAAATTTTGGAGCGCTAGGGGCTCCGCCCCCAGACCCAAAAATTAGCCCCCCCCATTGCAAATTTCTGGCTATGCGCCTGGTTCCATTTTTGGTGAAGACGTTTTTCTTGGTCTTCACCTGAATTCGGGGAAAAAGTGTTCCATTTTTGGTGAAGACCTTTTTTTTTGGTCTTCACTTAATTTGCTCACCTGAAAAAAATGGTGGATGAGGTTCATCCCCCCTAATGTTGAAAATAGGGCAAAATTGCAAATTATCCCCCCCAATGCTCAACAAAGATTTGCACCCCTGTATGCTATAAACAATCTGCAAAACGTAATAGACAGTTAATAATAATATGCACTTAAAATCAAACATCAGCACCACTTTACATTTTCTTCTACAGACAGCCGAGGTGTACGAAGTGGCAAGGAGGTAGAATTACATTCTATTTGAGTAGTAAACTGTAAAAGCGGTCGAAACGATCAGTTAAAGCAAGATATTTCCTGGAAAATTGTATCAAGTACATCAGACAAAATGTGTTTTATTACTTCTTCAGAAAAGAACAGCAATAACTGGGACTTCCGCGACACTTAGACTTGGAAGTCCGTTTGTTTTTTTCCGTGAAAATTTACGAATTCCGCAATCAGAGACCGAAATTGCTCTAAGTTTAAAAAGATTGAAGGTAGAAACTTAAAATGTAAATCTAAATCTTAAATGGGTATATATGGAACAACTTTGTGCAATTTTTGGTGACAATTGATCACGTGATATGAGTTTCCTAGCAAAAAAACTGAAATGTCAATCAGAGGTTTAAACCGCTTTACCTTAAAAACTAATTGCTAGAGGAGAACAAAATTTTTGAATTTAGAAGCGCCTGAAAATGCAGTTTCAGCTCCCAGATATAAATTATGACAATTCTCTTCTTTTTTTTTTTTTGATTGTTTTTTTCCGTTCTTTTTATTAAGAACTTTTTATTAGACACAAAAAATCCAAAACCACTAATGCTAGAAACTTGAAATTTCAAGATATTGTAAGTCTGTATATGAAGTTGTCCACCTGCATTTTTGGAGGAGGTACGTCACGTGGTTTTGGGCAGACGCGCCAAAAACTTGAGTAGCAAAGTTTAATACATGATTGTAACAGTTGATTTCGTCACATAAGGCTCACGTGCTGCTGTGGACTAGTGGTTAGCATATAAAACATAGCAATAATTGGGACTTCCGCGACACTTAGACTCGGAAGTCCTTAGACTTGGACTTACACTTAGACTCCATCAGCATATGAAACCATTTTGATTGAATAGACTGGGTTTGATCATCTAGTTGACCATCAGTTTTCTCATTCCAAAATAATATTGAATCCAGCATATTTTTTTGAATAGGACAAAATCTCCTTTAACAACAGAATTAGCAATGCTTACCAACGACAGAATTGCCAATAAAAATTATTAAAATCTCCATTAGAGTCATGGACGTCGTGTTTGAAGTAGATATTCTCTAGAATAGATGAGTCAAAAAGGATGGAGTCAACGCTAACCTAGTCGAATGCGATCGGCCTAACTTTAGATACACTCATTGGAACGACCGACGCTCGCGTCGCGTGTTCCTTTGTTTTTACTCGGCCATTTTCTAACTAATGAGTGCGAGATTTCAGACTTTTGCTTATAACTCGAGAACCGTTTGGTCTAACTACATGAAATTTTAACAGCAGTTTGAGATTAATGAGTTTTATGTTTGTACCAAATTTCGAGGCAATCGGTCACGTGACTTCGGGTTTATGACCCGAAAACCGCCCCGAAAGTTTGGCATAAAAAGCGGTCTAAGTCAAAAACGGCAAAAAATATTTCTCATGGTTATATGTCTTAAGATATCCTTTCATCCCTACCAACCCACTTTCGGCCGCGATGAGGTTTTTTTCTTATTTTTTTCCTTTTTTTTTCCTTTTTTTTTCCTTTTTTTTCCTTTTTTTTTCCTTTTTTTTTCCTTTTTTTTCCTTTTTTTTTCCTTTTTTTTCTTCCTAAATCTTGTACGCTCGAGTTCTCCTAAACCACAAAACATAGAAATCTAATTTTTGTGTGAAGTTGTTGAGGTACATACGCAATTGTGTCTCCTGAAATTTTTTTGGGGCAACTCCCCCGGGAACCCCCCCAAAATGGGGCCCCAAAAAATCAATTTTTTGAACGGCTCAAGCTAGGGTGCCAGTTTTTTTGGATATCAGTAGATATTTGAGAGACAAATATTTTGACATAATTTGGGGGTACCACCCCTTCGGGGACCCCCCCAAATGGACCCCCCAAAAACAACTTTTTTTAACCATACAAGCTAGGGTGCCATTTTTCTTTGATATCAGTAGATATTTAAGAGAGAAATATTTAGACATGGTTTGGGGGTACCACCCCCCCGGGAACCCCCCCAAAATGGGGCCCCAAAAAATCAAATTTTTGAACGGCTCAAGCTAGGGTGCCAGTTTTTTTGGATATCAGTAGATACTTGAGAGACAAATATTTTGACATAATTTGGGGGTACCACCCCCTTCGGGGACCCCCCAAATGGACCCCCCAAAAACAACTTTTTTTAACCATATAACCTAGGGTGCCATTTTTCTTTGATGTCAGTAGATATTTAAGAGAGAAATATTTAGACATGATTTGGGGGTACCACCCCCCCGGGAACCCCCCAAAATGGGGCCCCAAAAAATCAAATTTTTGAACGACTCAAGCTAGGGTGCCAGTTTTTTTTTGATATCAGTAGATATTTGAGAGACAAATATTTTGACATAATTTGGGGGTACCACCCCCCCGGGGACCCCCCAAATGGACCCCCCCAAAAACAAATTTTTTAAGCATTTAACCTAGGGTGCCATTTTTCTTTGATATCAGTAGATATTTAAGAGAGAAATATTTTGACATGGTTTGGGGGTACCACCCCTTCGGGGACCCCCCAAAAACAAATTTTTTTAACGATTTAACCTAGGGTGCCAGTTTTTTTTTGATATCAGTAGATATTTAAGAGATAAATATTTTGACATATTTGGGGTACCACCCCTTCGGGAACCCCCCAAAATGGGGCCCCAAAAATCAATTGTTTGAACGGCTCAACTTAGAGTGCCAGCTAGTGTTTTATGATATCAGTAGATATTTAACAGACAAATATTTTGACATAGTTTGGAGGTGCCACCCCCCCGAGGACCCCCCAAATGGACCCCCCAAAAATCAATTTTTTGAACGGCTCAACTTAGAGTGCCAGTGTTTTATGATATTAGCAGATATTCAACAGACAAATATTTTGACATAGTTTGGGGGTACCACCCCCCTGGGGACCCCCCAAATGGACCCCCAAAAATGAATTGTTTGAAAAGCTTAACTTGGGTGCCAGTCTGTTATGATATCAGCAGATATTCAACAGACAAATATTTTGACATAGTTTGGGGGTGCCACCCCCCCCCCAGGGACCCCCAAATGGACCCCCAAAAATCAATTTTTGAACGTCTCAAGCTAGGGTGACAGTGTTTTATGATTTCAGGAGATATTTAACTGACAAATCTTTTGATTCAACTTTTCTGGAGGTTCCATAATCAGATATTTTTGAATAATTGCTGATTTTACGATAGACAAAAAGTACTTTTGAGCGTCACAGCATTAGCTGTGCGTCGGTCGTTCACTGGGTTTGCTGGCAAACTCCCATCTAGTTGATTTTGCCTTTAGTCCTCATTTAAAGGTCGTATTTGTTTGATATCAGTAGTCATTCAACGAATAATTGGACATGGTTGGGAGTACCACCACCCCCCAGAAATTTCCACATGAACCCCACAAAAATCAATTTTTTTTTAAACGATTTAAGCTGAGGCTCAAGTTTCTTTTGATATCAGTGGATATTTAATGGACAAACATTTTGACATAATTTGGGGGTACTATGTCACTGGAAACCAAAAAAAAACAACACTTTTTGAACAGTTAAACTAGAGCGCTATTATTTTTTTTCATATGGAAAGATTTTGAATTGAAAGATATTTTGACATAGTTTGGAAGCACCAACCACCTGGAACCCCCAAAATGGATGCCACAAAAATCAATTTTTTTAACAGCTTAAGGTAGGGCACTATTTATTTATATCAATGGACATTTAACAGACAAATACTGGGACATAAATTGGGGGTACCAAGCCCCCAGAAACTCCCAACAATCAGTATGATGAACGACATAAGCTAAGAACTCCAGTTTTTATTGATATCAGGAGATATTTAAAATACAAAAATTGTGAGGTACCACCCCTCCAGAACCTTTCCAAATGGATACCCAAAATCAATTTTTTAAATGGCTCGAGCTAGGCACTACTTTTTGGATATCAGTAGATATTTAAGAGACAATTTTTCACATTGTTTGAGGGTACCAACATCCCCAAAAAACACTTTTTGAAAACGAAATTAAACAATTGATTTTAATCAGCTGGGTTTATGTGCTGTGCTGGCATAATGGTTAACCCTGTAGCACCCCATGTTGAACATAGAGCATTGAACATAAACTTGTTATTGAATAAATTAATTCTACAAATTTTGCTAGTTACCTAAACGCCCGCTGTTACAAATGTGCTCCTTATTTCACTTTCACCTACCACTGGCTGCGAAAAGCAGCCTTTTTGATACTTGCTTAGCATTTTTTGCTAAAATTTGGTTAGTGACCACTTTTTGTTTCCTTATTGAGATTTAGATTGCATAGAAATCAAAATGCATTTGCGTTTTCTAAATTAGTACTACCCAAATGTCACTTAGAATGTGCAAAACTGTCAGACTTGAAACAAAGTCTTTCGGAGCAAAACGATTTGAAGTGATGTTGCAAATTTGCAACACTGGGTGTTGAGGGCTTGGTAGGCAAATTGGTGTAGATGCTGAGTAAAGGTAGCTAGTATTACAAATACGCAGTGCACATTCTTCAATATACTTTTTTAGGTCCTGGCTTATTTTCAAATATTTAAAATAGTGCCAATTAGTGCATTCCGTGTAATCCAAATCTAAATCAAGCCAGTTGAGCTGCAGACAGTGATGCCAGCGTTGATGTTTTTGACTTGCAATCTTATGTTTGATGCTTTTGATGGAAATCTGCGGTAATTTGCTTTTCGGAGGAAATTTGATGTTTTTGACAAAATTTTGAAGCAAATTACGAAGAAAGATTATAAAAGCTAAATCCAACCCAACAGCTTATCATTTAGCAAACAGCTTTGGAAATGCGGTAATTTCCAAACAAAAAAGAAAAAGGTCTTCACCCAGCCCTAAACAAACGGTTGAAATAGATGTGATATTGTGATCTTCCAAAAAACAATCTTCAGCCTTATTTCACTTTTGTTCATGGATGCAGACTCGGCGCCAGAGTAGTGTGCTGGGGAGGAGGGGGCATAGAAAATTTTGGTGGGCAAAAAAATGTATTCGGGGATGAAGACCAAAAAAAAGGCCTTTATCGCTAATGCATCTCCATGGCGTCGGTCCTGTTGCTTTCTTTCCGGCTTGATTTTCGCTTCGGGGGCACAAAAACCTTTGACACCGATTTTGCCCTCGCATTCGGGAAAAAGACCAAAAAAAAGAACAAAAGTCTTCTTTGAAAGTGCACTCCAGTGGCATCGGTCCTGTTGCTTTCTTTGGGGCACGATTTTTGCTTGGGAACCCATTCTTGTTTGGGGGCACAACCTCCTTTGGTACGAATTTTGCCCTCACATTTGTGGGTGAAGACTAAAAACAAAACAAAAAGGTCTTGGTCACAAATGCACCCCAATGGTGTTGGTCCTGTTGCTTTCTTTTGGGGCACAATTCTCGCTCGCTTGGGGGGGCACAGTTCTCGCTTGGGGGTCACGGCCCTGAAATGACCCCCGTGGCACCGGGCTTGCATGGATGTCTCTGTAGGAAATTTACTGCATTGGTTTTATGGTTTAGATGTAATCTGATGTTTCTTCTCTAAAAATCTGATGTTTTTGAACAACGATCGCTGGCATCACTGGCTGCTGAACAAAAATAGCATTAATTTCAAAAAGTGATTTAGTTTGGTCATTTTATGCAAGTACTGTGTAGTAGCTTTATAAGACAATGTAGTATTTGCTGCATTGTATATCAACATTATACTAGTTACAGAGAGTGTCATCTACGTATTCAGTGGTTACTTAGTAGGACATCTTCATGCAATACTTTTTCAAAAATGGTGGTTTCTGAGTTTAAATTAGGGGTAAGGGCTTTAGAATTTTGAAATCAAAGTTTTGATTGGAGCAAGAGTCAATTATTGTTGATTGTTACAACAACAAAATGGGTACTAATTTTGTATAAAGTTGTTTTGCATGAAGATTATTCACCGATTACGCTAAATCCTTTTTGTGTAGCTTATAAATAATAATTTAGTTAGGTGGTATTTGCAAATTTGATTTGCATTGAAATAATTTGTTTTTGTGTGAATAAACTTTGTTTTTTCTTTTTGTGTTGTAATCCCTCATTGCAGCCTGTAAGACCCAGTGTTGCATATTTGCAACATTCCCAAATATGGTAATTAATTATGATGTCTTCCAACTTTCACTAAAGTTTGATTATGTATCACCATTTGACTTGAAAAAACCTTTCGTGTATTTTTTTTCAAATATTTGTATGCGTGGGCGCTACGGGGTTAAAAGTACCACTGTTCGAAATTGTCGTGATTGCACAGAGCTGGGTTCAAACATTTAGTCACACATTCGTTTTAAGCAAACCACAAATGATTTAAAATTAACATTTTTTTTCATCAGATAAAATCACTTTGTTTGGATTGCATACAATTGACTTTTACAGAAATATTGGTAACCTTCAAACTATGAAAGGGAGAATGCTGGTAAAAGAGAACTGGTGGAAGTCCGGTAGCATTTTTCTCTGGACAATGAGCATCTAGTACTAGATATCGCAATGCACTTTAAAGGGGGTGAAGCATTTAGCTAGGGTTATGTGAATAAAATGAATACACATCAAAACCTAATATCACCAAATTTCAGCTTTCTATGACCAATCGTTTCTGAGATATATCATTTCGAAATTTGGATATCTACCCAACAGCGTTGCCTGTCACAATTTCATTATTTCTAAAATAATGTTTTAGGAACCTTTCACTACTGGTTTGAAAACATCTGAATGCAAGACTTTGTTGTGAATTAGTGTTACAATAGAAATACTTTATAAGTAGGATATTACAATTCCGAGGAAATTAGATTTTAACCGGCAACACTGTGGGGTAGATCTCAAACTTTGAAATGCAACATCTCAAAAATAATAGTTTGTAGAAAGCTGAACTTTGGTGAAGATATGTTTTCGATTATTTTTTATTTTTGCACATAATCCTAGCTGGATGCTTCACCCTCTTTAACACTATTATTAAAAGCTAAGATATAAACAAGTACAACTGTAATCATTCAGCTATGTTATTTTATGATAACATTCTACAAACTGTTATGGCTTAACTAGTAACTCTTATACTGCAAACAAGGATGAAGTTAAGTCGTGCTGTTACACTTTTGCTTAATTTTTCTACTTGTTTAATTTAACTGATGTTGAAAATGCATGTCAAACCTGGCAGCAATATTTTTTAAAATTTGTTGTGATATTTGAGTGACAGCACTTTGTAGCAGTTGCCATTAGTAAAAAAATATAGATGCAATTCCTTCACAAAATACGAATTACTTTTTCAGTAAAATATTGTGAAATTGAATCTAGTTTATCTTTCAGCAAACCAAACGCTTCAGTGTCTTTAAAGGATAGTTTAGTTCTTTTTCTTTCGGCACTAAAACCGGACCATGAATATTTCATTGCTAAATCCTTGGTCATCAACAAGCGCAGAAACAGCCTTATACTGCCTCGAAGATCCTTGTGATTAATTCTTTTTCCAATTGCTTTAACATCCTGCAAAATGTACAGTACTATTGCAAAAACCCTTCAAATGTTCGGTAGGCCTGAGTATGAATCAGGCACTCTGCATCTGTCTAAATAAACCAATGCAGAGCACTTTTTGAGAGATCTATTTGCAGGTCCTTGGTCAGGCTGGGCCACCAGAAATGGTAGATTGCTTGGGCACAAAGGGAAATAAGCGTAGAGTGTCTTTCCCAAGGACAAAACTATGGATTGCCACTTCAAGAATGGAACTGGGGGTCGGCAACCTTTTGATTACAAACCCGACGCTCTTCCAACTGAGCAATCGGCGACGCCCTTTAAATGTTGTTTTAAATAGACTAATCTATCGTAAATCGTGACATTTATCTCGGAGATTCGTTTTCTTCTTCACTTATTTATTTTTTTGGCCAACATTATTGGCCTATAAATAAGCGCCAAGTTATCATGTCAAAGCATGGCTAAAAACGTGGCGTAGCTCAGTAAGTAAGTGTGTTGAGTGAGTATTCACAAGATTGACGGCAAAGGCTTAATTTTTTACCTGGTGATGCGTCGTTGTGTTCCTTGAGAACATGCCAACTTTAAATTAGTTTTAAATCATGGCTAAGCAGTTACCCGTTGTGTTGGTCTGACCTCTCAAAGAACTTGCAAACTGAACCCCAGAAAGTTGCTATGTGTTAGAGGGTTCAAACTGGAACTCAGAGTCTGGTTCATGCACAATTACACGTAGATGATAAAAAGGTTCTAATACAGTGCTACCCTTAAGATAGAAAACACTACACCTTAATAGGTTTAAGTGAAAGTTTTGTTTGAAGAAAAACTGGGATATTAGGAGTTACCATGTCATAGGTTTTCGCCAAAACTGAAGGCAAAACTCGCGAAACGATATATCTGCAATTCTGCACACATTCCGAGCAAGAAGAAGCAGCCTTTTTTGTGTATGTCATTATCATACCTCAAATTTCTCATTTTTTTCTCCAAAGAAAAACAAGTTTTAACAGAATGATGTCAAAACACAACAAATATAAGCAGACCTGTATCTTTCTCACGACTAATTTCAGCTCATCTTCCGATTTTGCAGGAACGAAGTCAACTTTCTCATCTGTATGGGTATCTAATTGTGGTGTTTTTAGCATTGTTTTTACAATGTTCAACTCTGAGCAAATCTCATCTAATCTTTTGCACTGAGCTGTTAACCTTTCTTCAATCGAATTAATGTTGCTTCTTATTCCATGCAAAAGATGGCTGACGTTTGCTGCAGTATCAGCTTGCACAATGTGTCTCTTCGCATTTCGTGAAATAGAAACCGCAGGTCTAAACAAGTAATTTATAAGTGTAACGTTATTGTATGTTAATATTCTCCAATGTCAAAATAGGAAATTTTTTTTGGAGTACCTTGTCCTACTTCTAAGTAGTATCTCAAGCTTGGCAGGCCATTCAACCCTGTTGTTGGCAAGAGAAAAATTCCGTGAAAAGAAGTCAAAAATAAATGAACCACCCCATGAGTTACACCACATATCTGTCATTATAGCCCTCTCACAAAACATAGCAGCTTGGTACAGCTGCTGTCCTAAGTAAAGTCACTCTTGTCAGCTAGGCTAGCTACGTAGGTCTATTAACCCTTGAATGACTGCCGTGCTGCATTTTTGCAGCTTGCCAGAATCATTGGAGTCATGATACCCACTTAACAACCGAAAATAGAAAAGATGTTGCTTGTGAGAGACCTCAGGAAGATAATTAACTCTGGTAAGCAACAAAATCAACACGCCATCATATCTGCTAGATTATGATGCCAACAAAGCCGTTGAATTATTACGCATGTAATTTTCCATTCATATGGCCATATGAATGGTAAACTACTGTACATGTGTTATAACTTATAATTAAACAGTTATGTTGGCATCACAATCTAGCGGATAACGTGGCCAGTCAATTTTGTAGCTTACCTGTTAATTATATCCACTTGGTCCCCCACAGATGACATCTCTTTTATTTTTGGTTGTTAAGTGGATTTCCATTACTCCAATGATTCTTGGCAAGCTGCTAAAATGTCGCACGGCAGTCATTTGAGGATTGATAGACCTACCTAGCTAGCCTAACTGACAAGAGGTGATATTCCACAAAAAAGTAACTGTACTAGGCTGCTATGCTTTGTGGGAGGGCTATCATGGCAGACATGTGGTGCAAGTTATGGGATGGCTCATTTATTTTCGACTTTTTTTTTCTGAGTAGTAGTAATAGCAAGTGGAACGCCAATTTTGCTTAGATACACTCCACTAGGAAATTCACTTACTAGCAAAATACTACTAAATTCAAATTTATACTATTAAAAAAACTACTAAATTACAAAAAATACCAATTCAGCTTGCACAGAGCACAAACACTACTACACTACTAAAGCATTCAATGAGTGTGCTATCAAGCTTAATCAAAACTTGTACGGGTAAAAAGAACTAAGCTACATTTTCTTGCAAAATCTTCAAATAATGCAACGATTTTGCATTTAAAACAACTCATCTATCACAAAGCTATCTCACCTTTTCTGCATAGCATTCATTTCCTTTGGAATTCGGAAAGTTTTTTCCAAAGGAGAATGGGTAGTCTCACGTATCAAAACAGTATCGAAGGAACACTCACTTCCACTTCCGAGGTCACTTTCAACGGATGATGAGGAGTCTCCTCTGCTGTATAGTTTTTCCACGCAACAATCATATGCTTCTATATACAAAACCAATCAGATTTAATAGTTTTAAAACGTGCTAAGCTGTGTATTTACTTTATTTCTAATGCAATTTACCGCTATACGCTGACCAAGGTGAAATAAGCTGGTGGTTTACTAGAAGTCTTGTTAATTCAATCTTGATCAATAATTCCTTTTAAATTTTGCATATAAGTAAATTTGCTGAATTTAAACACTTGAAATAGTTTATAAGGATGTCACAGGAGACATTTGGTGAAATAATAATTAACTGGTATATACCACACCACAAAAACGATTTCTACTTGCTCAATTATTATTCAGTTTTCCAAAAAAACAAAAAAAAGTTTTAACAGCTTATTTTCAAAATTCCTTTATATATAAAGCTTTTCTTCACAAAAGCCACAAAACGCCGGATGTTCGATAACCTCAAACATATTAATGTTATTTCCAAACCGGAATTAACGTGGGGTACCAAATGGTATTAAGGTAGGTCACAACTGTAATACATACGATAATTATACGTATTTGCAATATCATTCAAATAAAAATGTACGCTGAATGTCAACATTATGAGCGGTAACTGGTGAGGTATTATATTTGACTTACTTGCATGGCACAAAAATGTGCCCTGATTAATTTTCCAGCATTTTTTGGGCTGTGCTCTGTTTTAGCCAAAATTTAAACTTCACTGGGGGCCAGTAACAATGATCGTTCCCCCACCATCCACGCTTTGTAAACAAGATCTCTTGATCCATTTTTAAACGTACCACCTACAAAATCTTTCATTTTTAATTACAATAATCTGAAACACAAGCGTGAATTAAAATACGCTATAGCTTCAATTTTTCAATAAATTGCTCAAAATAAGTCCGCAGCGACTCTTTAAAATATCACTTACAATTTGGGGTTCAAGACAATCATGTCTATCATATCACAGTATTATGAAAAAATTGCCAAAAAAAAGAAGAAAAATATCAGCGTTTTCATCATACATTCTTGAAATTGCATTTGAATCCAAGCACAAGTTATTAGAGCAACAATAATCATGCAAATTTTTATTTTGACGTGAATTAATTTTCAATTTTCTCAGTGATACAAACAGCTTTGAAGCTAGGGAGGGGGGTTTGTCCCACACCACCTAAACAAAATTAGAATTTATAATCAAGATTTTCGACACGCAGCCGTCGCTGATATACACATATATGAACTTTGTGCCGCAGCAAGATAAGGCGCGAAAATTAGAAAATTATTGTGACACTGTAATTAATTTGATCAAGCCTTTTTGGATGGAATGAATAAGTGTAAGACTGACAAATTTAGATTTAAAAGGCAACAACATGCACTTTTTTATACGGTCACTAAATTCAACTATCGTAAATGTACCACTTGCATTATCAACTTTTAAAAAAAACACAAACTTTTAAAGAACGAATAGGCTTGTGAAAGAAATCATTCACACTATAGCAATAACAAACGACAAAAAACTTGCTGCCAGCAGCATTTTCTACTATGTCAATAACCTTGGCTACTTTGCCATCATATTCAACCGTTGAATCAGCAGCAATTGCAATGTTATAGGGCAACCAGAAGAAAGTTTGGCTTTTCTATAATGAAGAAGGTCTTCACCAAGATAACTTTGCAAGTCAATTTGCTCTTCAACAGGGCAAAAAAACATCTGTTTCATTCTTCGATATAAAGTTTTCAACAATATTAGCATTTTTATGCCACACATGAAAAGCGACCTGTTGAAGAGGTTTATAGCATGACTTTACAAGGTTTTTTAAATTCCTAAATAACTTTTAAATGGGAAGCACAAAATAAAATCTAGTGAACCATTAAGTATAAAATCATCCACCAAATGAATCAAACTGTGAATGTTATAAGTAATGAAACCTCTATCATACAACTGAATACCATCATAGCAAAACTTCTTCAGCAACTTGGAACACAAAGGCATGTCTTCATCACAAGTATTGGATGAAAGCAAAATTCTCATAGCCACACTGAATTTTAAGAAATGTCGGTATCTGGCTTTAGTTAACACACCTTGGTGTTTCAGTAGAACAACACCTACATACAGAAGAAATAATCGCAGTTCTGCTGCCTTCCAGGGTGACAATTTTGATGATGGTCTTGGCTTCCTATTAAATTCTTTGGGAATAAATCGTTTCATTTCAAGTAACAAACAGTTGAAAGTAGAAGTTGATTGAGATGAGAGCTTTGACCGATGATGTCTAAAACCAACATAATGATGAACAACTTTCATCAAGTCAGCAGCTTTGTTTTTAAATTTGCAATTCACAATCAGAACACACAACTTTTCATTCACCACATCTTTTCATATTTGTCTTTAAATACTGTAACTACTTAATACTATGCCAGCTTCACTCAGTGCAGCCCATTTAAGTACAGCATATCATATCACTACTAATTTTTTTCCTGCTCTAGTCAGGTCTACCTAGAGAGGCTACATCAGTACACAACATATCTTCATTTGATTCTAATGCCAAAATGAACGTTCTAAAATGGTTTGAAGTTGACTGACCGACGATGCTGGCTACTGTTTGTCTATGTTGATATTTATCATGCAAACAGTATGAATATTGTGCTCAAAAAACCAAGGAAACATACTAAACAACACCTCTCATCTTACTGCTAGCCTGATATGAGCATTAGCTTTTCAAGGCATAGTTTGAAAATGTTTGGACCGCAATATCAACCCCACAAGCAATATCCTTATCATCCAATCAATTTTAACAGATTTTTTAAAAAAACTTTAATTTAAAAGGAGTTTTTTTTGGATGAAATCAGATGACGACCAGCTATTTGTAGATATACAGCTTTCCTAGGTCAATCTCTGTCTTGAAACTTAAATGAGTGCACAGTCATAGTACTTGATTTGCTATATAGCTAGATTAAAGTTTTTCTTTACTAAAATTAAAAAAAAAAAAAAAAAAACATCAGTTTATTTAATATGTTGATGCAAACATTAGGTTTGATTCGCCTTTAAATAGATAACTTCCAGTTAACAAAAATTTAAAACTTAGTAGGAAGCTTTTTTTTAATCAGGGTGTTGGAGCTGAATAAATTCTGAAGCTGCTCCAGCTCGTGCTCCGGAGTTTTTTCTATCACAACTTTCCTCTAGCTCCAGCTCCAAAACTACCTAAAACTAATTGCTCCGGCTCAAGCCTTTTGGACGTAGATTGAATTTTACCTTTGTTTAATTGAAGAATTTGATGCTCATTAAAATTCTTTTTTTTAAGTTTTAAGGTTTTTTTTTAAAGGTTGAAAGATTACACTTAACACAATGTCTCACGCATATATTGCACTTGTGTATGCTCTCTTAGCAAAACAAACAATGCGATGATAGTACTAAAACAGTCTAACATTTGAGCAATTAATCTTAGTGAGCCAAATATCACTTTTTAATTTGGAGCAAATCTGGAGCTGAAACACTTAAAATAACATCGCTCCAGCTCTCGTAAAAAGTTGGCTTCATCAAAAAACAAGTTTCTTCTTGGCTCCGACTCTAATACCCTGGTTTTGAAACTGCAATCTTAACTTTAAGACTACTGTTATGAAACGGTTGCTAGTAATGAATTGGTGTTTAGAATCGTTGTTAAAAATTTTTTGTTGATAGTAAAAAAAACATTTTTAAAGAAAGTTAAAAACTTTCTCCGAAGTGCTGCGATGGATTTCATTAAGCAGAGCTATCAGCAATCTGACATAACCAAAACCATTACTACATGGTATAAACAGAATTAGTGTCTATCCAAGATAGATGCAGATTACAAGATCTAATGCTACCTGCACAATAAAATTTTTAGTATCAATAGGTGTTTCAGTAGGCCTATTTGCCGAATATCAGGCTGTTTTTTATGAATCAACCAATAAACAAAATTGAAGTAGCAAATTTCTTTGTTTTTTTACGTTTCCAATTAATGCTTCAAATAACAATAATTCAAGTAACAACTAATAAACAAATCTAATTTTTATGACATCATTTAACTTAGATATGGGACAAAAAAATCGGCCAGTTGGTTCAAATCTCAGGCCAGTCGAATCGGACAGAGTGTAGTTGTAATTACATTGTTTATTCACCAAGTTGTCTTGGCAAAGAGAGCAAACAGACCTTTCGGTCTTTGAGTCAGTCAAGCTACCACCTGTCTACCACATCAATGGAGGCTTCACACTGTTCATTTTATTGCTGAACATCAAGCAGAGAAGCTGTTAATACCAATTTTTATTAGTCTTTGGTTTGACTCGACTGGCAATCAAACCCAGGTCTAGTTTCTGTAAAAACACTTCCTTCATTTGACCACTGATCAATTACAGTTGCTAATGACTTGCCACCGCTGTGATATTTCTTTGAAAAGAACTGTGTTGCCCTGCCGCAGTGACACAGAGATGGGCCCCACCAACTCGTCACATGCTTTGGTGCAATTCAGCAAACATTATGAAAGATTTGATTTGGGATAAAAAAAATGCTGAAATTTTATTGGTAGCTTTATCAATAATTATGCTTTGCATCTACAATTAAGTTGCACTACTTGTTAAGATACAATGTGTAACAAATATGGACATAACCTTGCTGAGCTGCTTTAACTATACATCAAGTTATTTTATGCCTACCTTTTAACTCCTTTCCACCATTGCAGTAAGTTTTTCGTGCCTCCAAGACATCCCAAATGCATGTAGTCAAGAGCAAAGTGAGTCACCATGCCAACTCCAAACTCAGCCAAAATTGATATTCCTTTATGATGTCTTCGATCCAATTGTTAGGAAAAATCACGATCAGTTCTTAGTTTGTAGTTAGTCTTCAGCAAACAAACACTTTGCGCTTTGGCATCATAAACACTAATCACTGTACAACCTTCGCAACTTTTATATCCAGAATGCAGAATAATTTTTTTAAGGGAACTTCGAGCAGGAGCATCACAGCAAAAGATTAATCCATCATCCGCTAAACTACACTTTGCACCATAGCAATCAATGACAGAAGATTGAATCTCTTTTACATCATCCAAAAACTGTTTCAACAAAATTTCTGGTGCAGGCATTTCACGGTTTGTAGATTTTTCTGAAAAGTATATTGCAGCACGCAATGGTTGCATTTTTCAGTGGTATATACTAACCAAAATTGGGTACAACTTAAGATCTGGGGAATGGTTAAACAGTGGCAATCCATCAATATTAACTAAGAGATAATAATTCATATCATCAGCATTGCATGAAAGTTTTTGCATATGTGTGAGCAATTTTTTTAGAGATGAGGTCCAGTCAGGAAAATGACAATAGAGACCCTCTTGCATTGGCTTATAAAGAAGTTTTTGCTTTGTTAGTAACGTTTTAAATGATTTTGGTAACTCATCATGCACTGTGTACAATTGAGAAAGAAGCTTTGACACAGATGCCTTTGGAACATTTATTTCTGCTAAAGCCCAATTTCTAATTATTTGAGTGACTGTGAGTTTTCCAACAACTTTATTTATGGGATCTAAATTTTGTACTGGATTTGCAATAACAAACGTTTCTGATGATGTTGAATCCAAATTAAAATTATTCATTAGTGAGATAACATGATCATTATCACTACAATCATTACCAGGGTTAGCCAACATGGAACCTTCAAAATCTGAAACATTAATATCACCTTCATTTTGCTCTTGCACACTGACAGCAGTATCAATCCAGCAACTGGCTTCGTTAGATGATGAAGGCCTGGACATCAAACTTGCTTTTGACTGTTTTTTTCTCAACCATTGCTGCTGTCTAGATACTAAGTTATAAGGCTTGTAATATGTTCGGTTACATTGTCTGCGCAACATTGTTCAATAGTAATGGACAAAATTGTCGCTGCTATCCTTGATTTTGCATGGTTTCAAGTCCTGCAACAATGTTATATGCATAATTGTAGAATACACTAAAACTGCAACCAAACAACTTGAACGTTGTAACAGAAAAACATGAATCTATGCAGCATTGAAAACAATGAATAAATGCAAGCAGTCACTCAAACAAGTAGGTTAAAGCCCCTTCTTGAATCATATATCTTGAAATTTTTAAACCAATTTTGTATGCCACCAGTAAAAGTTAAGCTAAAATAAAGATCAGTGACGATTACTGATTAGTAATGTGACAATATGCAGCTCTGGTTCCAGCTCGATATCTGGTATTTTTCTGATATCCAGCCTCAAGTCAAGACCAAGACACATCTAACCCCTAAGCCAAATGTTGAAGTAGATAGTTGAAACACCATTTTTATATATAATTTGACACTGGCATGAATATTGTAAAAAATAACTCAAGCTGAGGTTCACAGATTGTAAAGCATAATGCAAAATGTATCGTGTTCTGCGTAGTGTACCAGTATAGTCATGGCATTTGACTGTAGCAGATGTCAGGATAAGTCCATTTGCCACATTAACTTCTGAAAATATAACCTAATGTGATGCTTATACTACATTTTTCAAGATGGAAAGAATGCTCATTTTACATAATATCAGTGTTATTCCCAAAACTTTTTGATTTTCCTTGGAATTTAAGTTTTTCAAAGATAAAGCTTGAGCATCAGGCAGCACATAAAATGTTATAGCTGGACTATTGAGTATTGAACTAAATTTTCATATTCAATGCATTACTAGTTACCGTATACAATTTTTAAATATAAATTGTACATTAAAAAAAACATAAACGTTCAAAGAAGAGGGTATGCATTATTAACACAAAAACATTGAAAATTGTTAGGTCTATCTTTTTCTTTCAAAACAGAAAAATTTAGTAGTGTATAACCAGATCAATAGTTCCTTCTTTCGCCAAGGTGGATTGACGTATTACAGAATTACCACATTTTTGACACTCCAGCATCAGTCTTATACAGATATAATTACCAAAGTTGATCATCAATAGCCATTTTTGAAACATAACAAAAGAGGGCTAATGTTTGCCAAATGTAGTATAGAAGCCAGTAAAATATTAACAAAATACAACCTCATTAAGAAGTACCCAATTTTTGTTTTACCAGAGTACTTTTATTGTTCAATAGCCTACTTTTTACTGTACTACAATCATTTTCATCGTCAGTAACAAAACTTTTACTTTGGATACAGTTTCAAATTTTTTTTGCTGTTTTTGCTATTTACTATTATCCTAAACACTAAAAAATAACAGCAGCAGGATGCTTTAGTTTTTAAAACTTGTGGCTCTGCTGCTACTTGCCGTAAAAATTAATGGTGCTACCACTATCAGAGGTTGAGTCAAGGACACAAGGCTCGAGGCCAAGGACACAAAAAAAATCCAAGGCCAAGGACAGACCCTCTCGAGGCCAAGAACACAAGCACAAGTGCTCTCAAAAAAAAAAGGTCTTCAAAAAGTTTTTTCAGGCGATCTCCAAAAAAAAGGTCTTCAAAAAGTTTTTTCAGGCGTTCTCCAGTAAAAAACGATTTCCAAAATTTTTTTCCAGGCTATCTACAAAATTTCAACAATTCAAAAAAAAGTGCTGTTCTTGAGTCAAGGACAGGGAAATTTTTTAAGGACTTGAGACCTCGAGGCCAAGGACTTCAAAATGTGTCCTTGAGGCCAAGGACGTCCTCGAGGACTCCACCTCCGACCACTACTGTACTTGTTTTCAAAACTGAAAAGTAGCAGCACTACCACTACTCAAAAAGATGAGCAATATACTGCCCACCACTGCAAACCAATACCACAGGGTTGCCACATCCTGGAAAAGTCCTGGCTTTTTTTTGCTGTCCTGGAAAGTCCTTGAAAGTTTTTGAATTAGGTTTATAAGTCCTGGAAAATATTTGCAAAGTTTTCCCGTGATTTACCAGAACAGAATATGAATTTTTTTAAAAAATAATAACAGGTATCTTGTAATTGTACAAAGCCATTGTTGAAATTATTTGCATTTTGAAGGTTTTTCAAAAAGCTTTATTGTATTGTTAAACGACAGAACTTATTTGTACGCTGGCGCACAAATAAAAAAAAATTGCTTCTCCAGCCCTAACCCCACCCTAAATGTAACCCCAACTCATAACCCTAACGTTAATCCTAACCCAAACTTAAAATCTTAACCCAAATCTTAGCAATAATTAAACAAATAAAAGAGAGTAAATAAGCTATCATTCTTCTGCTCTTTGTTGTCTTGTTCTTTCTAAGCAGGTCGTACTTGTACGTTAGAGTGCAAATGAGCGCTTACTTGTTGAAATGACAAAATTTGCACTTTGCTGTACATGCAAAATTATTGAATATTATTGTGAATTCATGAACAGTAATTTATTGCAATGCGATACTCTAGTAGCAGTAATGTAGCTGGCTATAAGCCCCCCATTGGCTCGCTGACCAATATGCACAATAAAAAAACTACGACGTTTTTTGCTCCATACTTCTAAGGCAGTTTTTTGTAGTAATGTGGACTTTTAAAGTAATTTAAAGCCACGTTTAAAGCATTATTTAAAGGAAGGGCCAAAATTGGTAAAAAATCGAATCACTAACCACTAACTAAAAATGGCTAAAATTAAACAATCAATTTGATGGCTTGATGCAAAATGCTTAACGTAGGGTTTGTAAAAAAAATTGTAAGCGGTCTATTCAGTATTTAATTCTGTTAATTACCAATCATCTCTTTCATTTCATTAGCCCCTTTTCTCAAATTACCTTTATCTACCATTATAAAATACTGACGATTTTGATTAATGCTTGTGAGTTTTTTCAAAGAAAGTGCTTATTAGCACTCTAGCATGCAGATGAGCTCTGCTTCTTGAGAATAAGAGAGCAAGAGTGGGTGCTCATTTGCTCATTTACTCTTTTAGTTTTTAAGTTATTATCGTTAGTATTAGGGTTTAAATTTTGAGTTTGGGTTAGGATTATTGTTAGGTGTAGAGCAAGGGTTATAGTTTGGGTTAAGTTTAAGATTGGGGTTAAGACTAGGATCAGACCCGGCGCCACGGAGAGGCATTTTGGGGCCGTGCCCCTCAAATGACTTCTTGTGCTCCCCCAAACAAAAGTTGTGCCCCCCCCCCCCAACCAAGGACTGTGCCCCGAAGAAATTAACAGGCTTGGGGCTACTGGAGTGCAAATTGAGGCCGAAATTTTCGTATTTTTGTAATGTACATGACATTCTCGGGATAAAGACCTTTTGGAGATCACCTGGTTTGGGCCGTTTGAATTTATGATTTTGGCCGGAAAATCCCTCTTAGTCTTTGGTCTTCACCTTGTTCATTTGATCCAGACTGGGATAAATTTCTTGTGCCCCCGTGCCCTTCTCCAATTCACATAAATAAACTTCTTGTGCCCCCTCAAATTTTATTTCTCTCCCCCCAGTCATGCTATCCTGGTGCCGGGCCTGGCTTGGATAGCGTTTCTTTTGTTTTGCATGCTGCATGCAAATAAGCCTTGTCTTTTATAAATGATAGGATTTTATGGTTTGCTGGCTGAAAGTAAAGCTAGGATTGAAGTTTTACCATTGGCTATCATTAAAAGTCAGCCAATATATATCGGTCAGGCGATATATATCGGTTGATACCAGGGCCAAGCTACCGCCAATAAAACATTGGCTTCATGCAATTGCTTTAAACTGTTTATTTTATACTGCAGCTCATTTATGCAACCAGTTTAATCATGTTTTTCAGTGCTAATTTCTATACCATGTTTTAAAAGCAATAATCTTTACCAAAATTATGCCTAAAATTTAGTTATTATTGCAAAAAAAATGCAAAAGTTTCAAATGCTCGGAACTTTGCCTCCAGACCCCCAATGGCTTCTGGTGACTGAGGACTCCGCCCCCATACCTCCCGTTGCAAGTTTGTGGCTTTGCACCTGGCTCGTAGTCAGTACTACAAATACAAATGCGTTACATCAAAATTTTTTGTCAATTACAAGTACAAAAAAGTAGGTACATGAAAGAGTAATAGTGAAAATTAAAATTTATGTCCTGTAGAAAAAACTTTAAACTGCCCTGGAAAATGACCTAAAAAAGTCCTGGATTTTGATTCTGCAGTTTCTGTGGCAACCCTAATACCAGTATCACCAATGGTAACCAAAGTTGAATAAGTACAGACCTAGCGTTAAGAAATTTGTTACAGTAATTATTAAAACTAGTCGGGTCTACAAACCCAGAAAACTGAGAAACACTAGATCAGAGACAGACACCAAGCAATAAGCTATGTTTTTCCAAATTAGGTGATTAACCTATACGCTAACTGCTCTGTGCTATGCCAAATATAACCAAAATGCACTAAGATTGTAAAAATACACTGATTCATAATAAAAGCTCTTTTAGATAGTTAGGCTTAGTTGGCATAACAGTCAACTCCTTATTATACCCTATCAAGTCTACTGTTTACCTAAGTTTCACAGTTTCATGGTTCCTTTAATGAGTTTACAGACTTAACTTAGATTATTTTAATCAAGTTACAATTATGGCAAATTAAGTGGTTAAGGCAGCAACATAAACATCACTTACCTCCTCACCAAAACCATGATTAAATTATAGGCAGTGACTATTTCGCTTGTAGAGACAAAAAAGCGATAATTGCTATTTTGCTTTTAGAAGAAAAATAATTCTAAATGCTATTTTGCCTCTAGAGCAGTGGTTTTTTGCCTTTTTTATGATGTTACCCTAAAAATATTTTGATGTACCGGTATATCAATTGGCCCTATCCTCTGTAGAAAAACAGCAAGTAGAATAACTGCTGATGATCAATCCGAAATAAGCACACAGAAAAATAAGATCATTTTTTATTACAAATGCGTGTAATGGGAAGAATGATGCTGCTGTTTTTTCTTAAGCGTTTTAATCTAGGTTGAGTGCAGGAAAGAAAGCATCTCATATCATTATCAATCTCAACCCTGTTTCCATATTGTGTGTTGGACACCATTGAAGAAAACCTCACTTCACAGCAATAAGTTAAGGAAATGAAATAAAACAAAGCTTTTATTGAAAGGATACAGTAGGATATTCATTTTAAGTACTGACATCAGCCTCTTCAGTTAAATCAGTTTTAAGACATGCATCTTCACGCAATTGAGGAAATCCTATTTTTACTGCCATATCAGTTTCATAAATAGAGCTTTCTTCATCTGAAAATGGCTTGCTTATCCACAAAAAATTATGTCGCTTAAAATTCAAAAAAAACATTGCTTAATTGCAACGTAACAAATGCTCCCTTCATGCCTATTCCTACTAACTGGACTACACTATCAATTTCTTATGAAACAAAAGAATTTAAAAAGACCCTATAATTCTGATTAATTAGCATTAAACTAAGACATCAAAGAACGCATAGTGATAGTGAAGCAAAGTGAAATTTTTATAGTTAGTCACCTCACACGATTGCCTCAGATTTGTTTTAATTAAAAAAAATTTGCATTACCCTTTATACTAAGAATGTTGATTACCTACATGTTTTAAACCACAGCTGTTGAGGCAAAATAACCGTAAATAGTGTTTTGCCATTCTAAACACTCTTACGGTTGTTGACTTAGTCTTTCCCAACTCTAACCTCAGGGCTATTTTGCCTTGGTTATGGTTAAGGAGGCCAAAGTCAATCACTACGACAGTGTTTCGAATGCCAATAAGGCCTAGTATTTAAGGCTATTTTGCTGCTAGAGCAGTGATTCATCAGCCGTAAGTAATTACCTCCAAAGGGGTAATGTAAATTCTTTGAAATTAAAAAGAAATCTATGGCTGTTGTGTGGGATTACTAGCCCCAAAAATTTCATTTTGCTTCACTATCACTACCGGTATGTATTCTATGATGTCATTGTATAATACTGTTTAGTCAGAATTATACAGTCTCTTTAAATTCTTTTGTTTTATAAACAATTGATAATCTAGTCCAGTAAGTAATAGGCATGAGGGGAGCATTTGTTATCTTGCGATTAAGCAATATTTTTTGGAATTTTAAGCGTCATAATCTTTTGTGGATTAGGAAGCTATTTTTAGTTAAAGAAAACTCTATTTAAAATGATGATATGGCATCAAAAATAGGATTTCTTTAACTGCACGAAGATACACGTCTTAAAACTGATTTAAAGGGGATTTTTTTGCACCCTTAACCTTAAAATAAAAACCTAATTTTGGCACAACCATAAAAAATAGCTTAATCTACCTCCAGAAAAATTTTCAAGATTCTGTCGTCTAAAATATTAACAGAGGTGGAGTCGAGGACACAAGGCTCGAGGCCAAGGACACAAAAAAAATCTGAGGCCAAGGACAGCCATTCGGAGGACAGAACCTCTCAAGGCCAAGGACAGGAATGCTCGAGGCCAAGGACCAAGGACACAAGCACTAGTGTTCTCCAAAAAAATAAGTCATCAAAAATTTTTTTCAGGTGATCTCCAATTCATTGGCGTACCCAGAATTTTGGATTGTGGGAGGCCTCAAGCACAAATCACATGAAATGACGTCATCAAAACTTTTTCCAAATAGGAAGTTTTTGTGGCACAAAGATATCGTAGGATGGAAGATGTGAATCGTTGCCTGTTGGCACGTAACCAGGATTTTGCAAAGGGAGAGGGCTTAAACTAATAGTTGAAAAATGCAAATATTTAATTTTGGAAACGCGCTGAGAAAGCTAGTGTAACTCAAAGGTATCACAGACGGGGGGTTGGGGGCAGGGCCCCCGGCCGACGGATGCTTTGGGGGTCTGAGGGCGAAGCCCCCAGTTGTTGGGCAATTTTTTGTAATTTTTTGGAAAAAAAGCTATTTTAATGCCATTGAATCACATTTCGCAAGTGTTCAGACCCATTTAAAAGCAATAGATTTTTGAAATTTGAAAGCCAATTGAAAAAATCAAATTGTTTAATCTTCTTTTCACCAGCACTTTAAGTCCAAAACACGTTTAACATCTTGCATTTTGGAGTTAAATTTAAGTGTAAGTGATGTGGTCCAGGTAGGGGGAAGTAAGGTGGATTGTCTCTTGTAACATTTTAGCAGTAAAAAAATTGCAAACGTAGGTATAGGCCTACTAGGCCTAAAGGTTTGATGTTCACCGGGCATAAGTGAACTAACTCTAATTCTTGCGTTTTTCCGGTGAAGTCATAGTCACAGCAAGCTTGATCTTAAAAGCTTTGTTTTTATTGACGTTTCGTTGGTGATGATGACCAACATCATCGGAATACGAGCAGCGATAAAGAACTATGACTGAAGCTACTTAGTATCAATATGAATCGTAAGATTTTTATAGTTTTCAAAATCCGAAAGTTAATTATTACGTCACAGCAATAACAAACAAATTTGTAGAAAAGCGGAGAGTGTTAAAACTTTGGTCACAAAAAACTACAGTATAAACTAAAATGATATCAAAGCATCAGGACATTAAAGCAAAGAACGATAAACTATTGGAAAAGATTCACCATCTGAACGATTAACTACTTTTGGCCTAGAAAGAATAAACCAAGATTCGGCGGTTAATCTTTTAGAAAAATTACTTTCTGTTTTTAAAATTCGTGAGTTGGCCCAATCAATTACGTGATCAAATAATATTACATGTTCACACAAGGCGGAATTTTCTGGTTTTTGTTGCTTATTGGCTCTTTGGTGCTCTTTCAATCGGGAGTTTAGGTATCGTTTGGTCTGGCCAACATAAACAAAGTCACAGTCTTTGCAAGGAACTTCATATACAACGCAGGTAATTTCATCAGTGGTGATAGGATCCTTAGGGGAAGGTAGATATTGCCCAATGGTCCAAATAGGTTTCATTGCAACTTTGACGCCAACTTCATTTAAAATTCTCCTAATTACGTAGCTTCAGTCGTAGCTTCTTTAGTCGTAGTTCAGTCGCTGGTACTACGTAGCTTCAGTCGTAGTTCTTTATCGTTGCTTGTATTCCGTTGATGTTGGTTGTCATGACCAACGAAACGTCAATAAAAACAAAGCTTTTACGATCAAGCTTGCTGTGACTATGACTTCACCGGAAGAACGCAAGAATTAGAGTTATTTTAGCAGTAAATAAATATCCACTTGAAGATTTTCCTTAGAGATTTTTGATTTGTCATGAAAATAACCAGTTGTAGGAGTACATGTTCGGCCAGGGGGTCCAGGCTCCCTCAATTGAAGTTCAACGATTCCTTTCATCAGCATTTTCCCTGGCTAATTTTTTGAAAAGTATTTCGTGCGTAAAAACTGGCGAGATTGGAGGTGAATTACTGAATTGTTATAGAAAAATGGTAAAATAGGTGGTTACGTAAACTAACCACGTTATTGCCGGGCCAGATTTATATCGCGCTAGGTCCTTGGCACTTTGGAGATTTTCGCAACATCTTTCTGCCAAATATAGGTAAAGACCAAAAAAAGTCTTACGATTTTAGCTCGGGGCCCCTTGCTGGTACTCAGGTGCGTAGCCAGAAATTCGCAATGGTGGGGCTGTTTTGGGAGTCTGGGGGCGGGGCCCCCAGTCTCCAGAGGCCAATGGGGGTCTGGGGGCGAAGCCCCCAGCTGCTGGAGGCTGGGGGTCTGGGGGCGGAGCCTCCAGTGCTTGAAAATTTTGCATTTTTTTGCAAAAATAACTTAATTTTAGACCTATTTTAATAAAAAATAATGCTTTTAAAACGTGGCACAGAAATTGGCAGCCCAACATGATTCAACTGGTTGCATTAATGGGCTATATGGGAAGTGGCTAATGATAACATTGCAGTTCTCTTGTTTACTTGCTGTTAAATCATAAAATCCTATTATTCAATAGAACTCACACGGAGTAATCTATTTCGTCTATATTTTATAAAGAAAAATAATTGGGGGAAGGGCTAATGGAAAGATATTTGAGAGAAGTGACTGGTAATTGACTAACACTGAATAGCCCCCCTCCCTTATTTCTAAGTTTATGATATATTTGTTGATAAAACCTATGTTTGGCGTTTTTACATTAGCGATCAAATTTGATTGTTTGTTTTCGAGCATTTTTTCAAAGTTTTCATTAATTTGTGACTTTAATTTTTGACAATTAGCCCCCCCAGAATATATGTTTCAAATGATGCTTTAAATCACTTTTTAGTCAATTCCAGCGCAAAATACAGTCTCAAAAGAGCTAAAAACGTGGTATTTTCCTTATTCTGCATTTTGGTTTACAGGCCAATGGGGGGGGGCACTATAGTCCCCGCCTCCCCCATGGCTACGCTACTGCTGGTATGGTAAATCCGGCCCTGGTTAATGCATTACGTTCACAAAAAGGATAGATGTGGGCCAGAGATTGCAACTTTTAGGTCAAAGACTCTCCGTTTTCTTCGGGTTATATGTTTAAATTGGCTGGCAAAAATTGAATTGAGGGGGACCCGGCGCCTCTGGTCTTTAATATTGTTGTTAGTTATACTGTTGTAAGCAAAAAATGCTAAAAAAGAAACTGAAACTGAAGAAACTATAGGCTTTTTTGTCCTAGTTTTGTCATTGATGAAATTTCAATTGGGGAGGGGGCGGACCCTTTGCCCCTCCTTTCCTTGGCTACACCTATGCTCCAAATGAGGAAAACAAAAAAGGTGCTCGCAAATTTTCTGCGAGGTTTCTGGCGTTTTCTAACAAAATTTCAACTGTTCAAAAGTTAATGCTGTCCTCGAGCCGAGGACAGGGCAATTTTCGAGGACTTGAGGCCAAGGACTTGACCTTCGAGGCCAAGGACGTCCTCGAGGACTCCACCTCTGAATATTAAACTCACCAGCTACAAAATCAAAAACTACAGTTAAGGTGTAACTGAGTGGTGCTACTTTCCTAGTCAAAATGAATATCCTGCTGTATCCTTTCAATAAAAGCTTTGTTTCATTTCATTTTCTTAACTTATTGCTGTGTAGTGAGGTTTTCTTCAATGGTGTCCATAAAGACACAATAGGCTATGGAAACAGGGTTGAGATTGATAATGATATGAGATGCTTTCTTTCCTGCACTCAGCCTTGATTAAAGTGCTTAATAACAAAAAAGCAGCATCAATCTTCCCATTAAATTCATTTGCAATAAAAAAGGATCTTATTTTTTCGTGTGTTTATTTTGGATTGGTCGTTAGAAGCTATTATAGTTTCTGTTTTTTCAAAAAGACTAATTGATATACATCAAAATAGTTTAGGGGTACCAACATAAGAAAGGTAAGAACCACTACTCTAGAGGCAAAATAGCCAAGCATTTAGAACTATTTTTATTTTGCCTTCAGAGATAAAATAGCATTTAGGACTGTTTTGCCTCTAGAGCCAAAATAGCAATTAGGACTACTGCCTAAACTATATGTTTGATATAAGCGTTATAAACTAGCTATCCAGGTCAAGCAAACCACAACTAAATTCTGGGTGCTGGGCTGATTCTATTAGACAGTAAAATTAAAATGTACTAACAGTGGTACTTAAAGCATTATAGCGACTTTCTAAACATGAAGAATAACGTTAACTATAATACTTAGCAACTTACCGGCAAAACCTATACACCACCGTGAACTGCGATAACTACAGCGCGACTTAACATAGCATACAACAGACAAAAAGAATTTCAAACAAATTTCTAAAGCAATATATTCAAAATCGCCTGTCCCGGATGTAACCACAAGTATCCAAAATTAAATTATAATTGATAAAAAATAATCACTTTCTTACAAGCCTGTTTTAGCGTAGAACCAAAATTTTTAGCCTAGGCTATGGTAATAGAACAAACTTTTGAGGAGTTTAATAGCCTAACCTAACCGCTGTCAACAGTTTTGCAAGAAGTTGAGTTGCCTTCAAAAAATTCTGGGCTTTGACACTCTACCTACCCCTAACTATGTAACTTTTATTCTGAAAAAATACAATCAAAAAATCAAAATTTTTCAAAAGCATTTTGGCGCCTGCAACGGTACTAGCGTTATTGAGTTTGTAAAATATTATTTGATTTCTGTAAGGTTTTATTGTAAATTTTGTTGCCGCTTATTGACTTTTTCCTAAATTGGCGACTTTCTTTCTGCAACAGTAAAAAATCTTGTAGGTTGTTAAATAATAAACTAAACGTTTTGGCCAATATTTTTTTAGAAAACAACAAAGAAAAAGAAAGCGTGCTGGTAACGCAAAGCACCGCTGTGTAGTGTAGGCCACAAAACACAACTCTTTTTCAAAATTATAAAAACTTGTTCTCAGTTCATCGAATATGGCTTTTTGCAAAGAACAAAGTGCTTGACCAAGGTTAAAAGTTTTCAATGAAAACAGTGGTGTAGTTCATTAGGCAGCCGCGGCCTTCGTGGGTCGCTGGAAATTGCCAGTCCTGAAAATGCCGGTACTGGAACATGCCAGTCCTGGAAAATGCTAGGACTGAAAATGCCAGTGCTGAAAATTCCGGCACTGAAAAATGCCGGTACTGAAAAATGTCAGAAATGGAAAGTGGCTGTATTTAGTGTTGTTATGAAAAATGAATGACTCTTTTTCTTGTTTACTCTTTTTCGTGTTCGGGGGCCTTTTATATCACTCCCAGATGATACAGACTACCCGACACCCCCCAAACATACCCTTTACCCAAAAGTCAGACATGCCAAAAAAAAGAATCCCCTTAAATATTGCATTTGTAACTTTTAGAATGGCAACAGTGAGTAGTGCCATTTTCCAGTGCTAGAATTTTTAGTACTACCATTTTCCAGAAGCCTATTACTATTTTGCAATATCCGAATTTTCTAGTGCTGCCATTTTCCACTGGAATTTTCAGGACCATTTTTCTGTCTTTTTTGCCTTTGAACAAAATATTGCCTGGTTCGCAAACGATTGCAAGTATAACAAAAAAAACATTATCAATTTTTATAGTATACCGCAGCATATTTTGTTACAGCCAGTTAAAAAAACTAAATAAATATGATTTAGAAACTGGTTTAAAAAATAAATATCAATGTTGAATCATGCATTGTCCAAATCATGATTCTATGATAAAGTTGTCTACATTGGCCTTGTTAAAAGAATCAAGTTAGAAATAAGGATGTTTCGTGGATGATTTGCTACTTCTGATTTGTTTGCAAATATCAAGGATAAAACAAACAAGAATCAAGCATGATTATTGAATGTCGGCCAAGAAAAAAACACTTGGAAAATTCTAGCTTGAAATAAGCTTGGCCAAGGATAAACCAAGGAAAAATTTTCGACTGGGTTGTGGGTAAAACCTGAGGAATAAAATCATTCTTGATAAAATTGTCGCATTCACGCGACTGCGCCAATCAATGTACTCACGAATTGAAGCAACAGAATAGCAGTAAACAAGAAAAATCTGGAAACAAAACCCTAATAAGGCAACAGACCAAAATAGCTTATAGATTGTTCAACCGAATCGGTTAACCGCAATCAGACCGCGCTCCTTATGACCCGCTACAAAATGGATATACACAGCTATGATACGTCCACTAATGTCGTATGCGTGTGTGTCCTGGGCTGGCGGTTTCAACAAAAAGTATCTACAAACGTGCAGAGACTTGCTTGCTTGATGATTTTATCTGCTTTTGGCACTTCTGGTGCACTGGAAATATTGCTCAACATAACTCCCATGGAAGAATTCTTATTCGTTGAGGCAGTGGAGGGTCATACAGAATCACTGTTAGTGGGCTCTGGCATGTCAACCCAGTTGGTTCCTTTGGGAAAACGAAAAGCCATGTTGATGCTTGCAATGAGAGAAGAAGCTTCTTACCTCTGCTTCAAATGTCAGCTGACCGAATAAAGAAAACAAAGGTAATTGAGAGAAATTTAGAATGTCGAAATATGGATGAAAAGAATGCCATCAAATCTGAAAGCGTTCTAAATCAGAACACTGTCAAGGTTTACACCGATGGCTCGAAACTAGATGGGAGAGTAGGTGCGGGTTTTTATGCAGAATACTCAAACAACTTCCCCAAACAAGCATTTTTCCACTTTGTAATTTACAGTACTGTGGTCCAAGCAGAAGTCTTAGCTATTTCAAAAGTGGCTCAGAATCTGGTTTCGGAAAAAAATGCACAATCAAAGTATTGTCGTGCTGGTTGATGGTCAGGCAGCTATCAAAGCACTCATAAAGTGCACTGTGCAGGGGCGCACCCAGAAATTTTTAAAGGGGGGGGTTTGAATTTTTCAAAAAGCAACCAGTACCCAATTGTGGTTAATTTAGTTATAGACAAACAGGGTTTTGCGGTAATAGTTGCATCGTTACAACATTTGTTTATTCCAAAACCTTGTAATAACAATTTTGAAAGCTGTTGGTTGTGAAAATTGCGTGCAAGATAACAATTTACCCCTATGGGGGCCTGGGGGCAAAGCCCCTAGCCGCTGGGCAATTTTTCAGAAAAAAGTAGCCATTTTAACGCCATTTGAATGACGGTTTGTACGTTTTTAGAGCAATTATAAAAAGCTAAATTACTAAGATGGGGGCCTGGGGGCAAAGCCCCAAGCCTTTGGGCAATTCTTGCAATTTTTCAGAAAAAAATAGCCATTTTAGCACCATTTAAACGTTTTTAGAGCAATTAGAAAAAGCTAAATTACAAAGATTTGGAAGCGTTTGAAAGAATTTATTTTGCTCAGTCCAATCAGCCCCGCACACTTATACCAGTCAAGTCCAAAATATGTTCCTATGCTGAAAGATCGCAAATTTGGCTTAAATTTTTTGAATCAATGCGTTTTTAAATTCAAAAAGCTTGTTATTGGCACAGAATTTCAAAATAGCTTTCATTAGCGTCGGAGCTATAATTTCCACTCCGGCTGTTTTAGATTGAACGTTTTCATCCAACTCTCTTCATGAATCTACGCTAAAATGAAGAAAAATTAAAATGCGATGGTATATACAGAGGTTGATTACACTGAAATAGACAATGGGTTGTTATTATGATGCATGATGCTGCAAAATCACCTAAAATACTATATGGTTAATGCAAAAATATAGAAAAAAGCATTCGGAAACGATAGCTCTGACGGTATTAAAAGCCACTTTTAAATTCCTGAATACGTTTGCAGAACAAAAATCTTGACGTTTGAATGTAATTTTGTTGTGCTTTTCGTCTCCAAACAGCGGATTTGTTTGCTTTTTTAAGGGAAAAAGTGCATTTGGCTTAATCGTTTTTTTTTACACAAGGACGACTTTTTTCACTAAATGACGTTTGTCTCTTTTTAGTGTCAAGCTATAGTTCTGGTCAGAAGTTTATGATTGGGTATAATATTATCCATTTTTCAATGGATATAATAAATACGCATAGTTACACAATATATCGGTCTCGTAGTTGCGCCGTAGAAGCAATATTGTGATTGAAACAAATGCAAAAATCTCAATTGCTTGGTAAATAACGTTAAGATCAAATTACCGCCCTAAAACAACATCTTATCTTGCAGGATCAAATTACAGCCCTAAAACAACATCGTAAGTGATTATTTAGTGAAAAGTAAATGTGGCAAAGTGTTACAAACTGTTTATATCAACAAAATTATGTTGTTTTTTGAGTTCCAAAAGAGGGGGGGTTTCGACCCCTGGAACCCCCCCCCCCCCTAGGTGCGCCACTGGCACTGTGTCATCAATTACCGTGCTCAACTGCGTTAGAAACCTAAGTCAGTTAGGTTAACAAAACCACGTCAGTATTGCCTGGTTTCCTGGACATGCAGGGGTACATGGCAACGAAATGGCACACTATGTAGCCAAATCAGGACCTTAACCAAAAAGGCATGGTCCTGAACCTTTTATTACACTCCCGTATGCCGGCTGTGTTAGCACGGTTAATGACTGGTCCACAGATAGATGGAAATCTATGTGGAATGAACGGAAGGACTGCTTGAGGATGAACGAGTCTGTGGGTTGGACGTCTTCTTGACTAACAATACGTCTCCTTAACCTTGAGAGGCCTCAATTGAATGAAGTAGTGCAAGTTTTAACTGGACACTGCAGTCTGCAACGGCACAAGAAAACTACAGGTCGTGCTGAGTCTTCTTTGTGTCCAAAATGTAGTCTAGAGAATGAAACACCTAATCATCATGTATGCAATTGCAAGCTTTACCGAGATATTCGTGTTAAATATTTTGGAATCACCAAAACCACTGTTCACAATGTGGTAATGAAATGTAACATCAATAAACTGGCCACGTACTTAAAGGAAGCTGGAAGGCTTCCTGAGTTCGACTAGTAACCAAACAAAACTACAATAACATAGCAGCTACAATGGCAATGGCCCCAAATGAGGCCCACGCAACGCCTACGCAACCTTAAGGTAGTAGATTCGCTTGCACGCTGCCCATTAATAATAATTATAATAATATTTTTCAGGCAATCTCCAATTGCGGAAAACCAAAAAGGTCTTCGCAAATTTTCCGTGAGGTTTCTGGCGTTTTCCAACAAGATTTCAATGATACAAAAAATAGCGCTGTCCTCGAGCAATTTTCGTGGACAATTTTGAGGACTTGAGGCTTCGAGGCCAAGGCTAAGGAATTCAAAATGTGTCCTCGAGGCCAACGACGTTCTCAAGGGCTCCACCTCTGATCACTAGGTCTTTAGCATGCAAATATTTTGACATTTTTCGGGGGAGCAACCTCCCCGGGGACCCCCAAATGCACTCCCCCAAAATCAATTTTTGAACGGTTTAAGCTAGGGTGCAAGTTTTGTTGATATCAGTAGATGTTTAAGAAACAAATATTTTAACATAGTTGGGGGAATCCATCTCGCCGTAAACCTCCGAAATGGACCCTAAAAGTCAGTTTTTAGTGGGTGCTAATTTCTTTGCCGAAATTTAGTAGAAATAAATTTTGCAAAAAATAAGCTTAAAATTAAGTTATTATTGAAGAAAATTGCAAAATTTCCGGGCCTACCTTCTAGCACAGCCCTATACCAATATTATTGTAATTGCATTTCATTCACCAAGTTGCCGTAGTCAGGAGACGCCGAAGAGATCTTTTTATTTTCGAGTCAGGCTGCCTCCTGTGTACAACACACGGTAGATACTTCACACAGTCCCTTTAATAGCTTAACGTTAAACAGGGAAGCTGTGAATACCAATTTTTATAGCTTTGTGTTTAATCCGACCGGAATGGAACCCGAGTCTACCGTTTCAGCAGTAGACGCTCTATTCACTCCACCACTGATTGGTAATTTCTGGCTATTTTGACCATTGCAGAAATTTCGCGATGCACCAGGCTAGTAGTCAGTACTAGCAATGCAAATGCATTATAGCACTTTTTTTTTTAACTACTACAAAAAAGTAGCTGTGCCATGAAAGAGTACTAGTGAAAATTAAATTTTGAGTTTCGTAAAAAGCCTCAAAAGCCCGGGAAATTGCCTTAAATAGTCCTGGAATTTGATTTTGCATTTTTGTGGCAACCCTGGATCTGATATGTACCGGATCAAAACAGGAAAGATCTTGCTACGGGAACACGGTAAGAATATGTAAAGCACATCAACATCACCGGTATAACTTAGAATAAATACGACGATTGCAAAACATCCGGTAGATGTGAGTGATATGGTAATGAGTTAAAAGCGAGTGTTGATTTGCAGATTAAATTTTATTTTATTTACAGATGAAGCGGCTTGACCTCGATGATAACCCAAACATCAGCGACGCCGGAGCGGCCAAGTTGCTGGACTGCCTCGGCAACGTAAAGGTGTTGAGGTTACTTGATTGCAACGTCTCAGATGGAATGTGGAAGAAATTGTATGAACGAGGAAAGGAAGTGGGCTGCCGTGTTTATTAATATCCCACCACCAACTCGACAACATAAAGTGTGACATTGTAGACAACAATGCAACATGCGCAGTCAATTGATTTTGCGCCAAACAACGAACGTCACATTGATACGCTTTATCAGAGCTGGAAAGTTCGCAAGTTAGTGCGCAAGTCCACAATTGAAGACTAGCGAAAGAAGTTGCGGACTTAAGCAGTTTAGATTGCGGTTGCGGACTATTTTTGATTTTAGTTCGCAATTCTAAAAGTTTTAGACAAATATTGAAATTCTTTTCTATTTTCGTAAAATATTTATGTTTTTACCCAGTCAAACATGACAAATCAATTTAATTTTTTTGGAGTTCAAGTTCGGCAAAGATATCAAGTTTTTCGAGTTAAGGCAAACAAAAATACTATGTCTGTTTTTCCACTGAATCACTTTTTTGTGGACATGCTGTTTTTTCGAGTTCGGCAAAACGATCGACTTTCTTCGAGTTTAAAGGCTATCGAACGTGCGTAGAGCTATGCGTTTAAAATGTAATAAAAAATTGTTACTAATCGAATGCTGAAAACCCTGTTTAGATACACGTTCTTAGTTTCAAGAAAACGAATTGCAATTATTCACTCAAAATTACCTTTTCCGTTTTCAAAAAATGACATGACGTTATCAGACCCGAGAGTTTGGTGCCTTTGACTAGTTTATCATTGCAGAGGATAGGCAATTTTGGAAAGCCATGTAATGGCAGCTTGCCATACCAAATGCGTTGCTCAAAAAAGGTGTAATTAGCTGGAAGTAGTTTCATATCTAAGTTCAGAAGTGAATTACCCGTAGCAATGAGCTTTTACTACCAGCATTGAAGAGCAGTTTTACAACTAGTAAAAACTCCAACGGTACAAAAGTTTTCGAATTCTAACTGGCGTATCCGTACCCAATGCCGGTAGGCTAAGGTAGTGTAAAAAAAAATAGACACAACAAGAAACTACTGAAAGCTTATAATTATGTGCGAAAACTTTTGTACTGTTGGAGTTTTGGAGTGATAGAGTAAAACTGCTCTTTAATGCTAAAAGCTGATTGCTACTGGTAATTCACTTTTGAACTTAGATATGAAAGTACTTTTACGCCTTTTTCACGCAACACGTTTGGTATGGCAAGCTGTCATCAAATGCCTTTCCAAAATCGCCTATCCTCTTCAATGATAAACTAGTCAAAGGGACCAAACTCTCGGGTCTGATGACGTCATGTCATTTTTTAAAAACGCGAAAGGTAATTCTGAGTGAATAATGACGATTTTTTTCCTGAAACTGAGAACATGTATCTAAACCGGGTTTTCAGCACTCGATTAGTAAAAGCACATTAGGTGGCCTTTAGGTTTAAATTCGCAGCCCTGCTGGTTCAAAGTACGGCTTTGTTGTTTTTTCCGTGAGTTCACAAAATTAGCCACTGGTGTTTCATTTTTTCTACCGATAGCGTGTGACTATCTTGTACCTACAGTATTATGGAAACCAGGGACTAAAAATTTAGCAATGCGACTATTGATCTGAATGTTTTTTGCCTTCGTTTTTTCTTCAAAAAAAATTTTTTTTTCAGACTTTCTTGGGTCATTCCATTATATTTCAAAAAAATTTTGAGCATTTTTATACCCAACCTCTGGAAAAGAGTCAATTAATCATTTTATAGATAGAGGCTGGCGTACTGATCAACCTGCAAAGAATTTTTTTCAAATCGGCCCAGTGGTTGCTGAGATATTGATAATCACCACTAGGTGGCAGACGCGAGTATAAAAATTTTAAAATTTCGAGTTTACGAGTTTAACTAGAGGTATCGACTTGGTTTTTGAGTCTAAATACGTGTTTTTTGAGGCAAGGATTCAGAATTTCAGGTTATTTTTATTGTAATTTTTCAGGAAAGTCTGTTATTTGAAGTTTTTTGAGATTTTGAGGGCTAAGTTGAGGCCCGAAAATGGGAATGAAGGATTGCACAAAATAAAAAAAAAAACAAATATGCCTTAAAGTCTTGACAATAAACATTTTTTATTGAAAAATAGCAGCAATTTAGAATCATTAAATTTTTTTTCTATTCAATGATAGTCAACCTAAAACTTTAGGTTTTCGTGTTTCAACCAGTAACTTAGACCATCTTCACGGCTAGCATTTAGAAGCATAAGTTATTCATCTATACTATTTATTATTGTAATATACGGTGCAAATGAGCTATCGCGACGCGTTTCGACCTTGCTCAAGGGTCTCATCAGGCGAAAAGAATAACACATTTAAACATGCAATGATATAAAACTGCAACTAAAAATTTTGGAAGCTAACATTAGCAGCAATTTAGAATCATTAAACTTTCAAACATGCAATGATACAAAACTGCAATTACCAAATTTGGAAATAAAAATTGCATTGATAAACACATTTGCTTTGTCTATGCAAATTTTATGATGACGTCAAGCAACTTATGACATGTTCATATGAAAATCACATGGAGAGCACGAGCTAAATGCATGTGCGACACACTGCTTAGTGAATAAACACTCAACTGAAAAATATTTTTACTAAAAAATAAATAAAGTTATTGCTTTTTTATTTTATCTTGACAATTGTAGTCTTCATCATCTATGTTGCATTTTTTGAAACAAGTTTCCAAAAATTCCTACTTTGCTTTTTCAAATTTTGAATTTATTGCTTGCTCTGTATGAATACAAACATTGATTGTTTCAAAACAATTACAGTTTTTTCAAAGTTATTCAACAAAAATATGGCTAGCCTATGTATCAGAATCAAGAAATTTACCTTCTTGAGCAATAATCAAAGATCATTTTTTCCAGTGCTTCATTATGAGTTTAGTTTTCTTGAATGATTTTTATTTAATTAGGCTATATTTCACCTAATGATATCAATTAGTGATTGTTTGTGCAAATTTTGAGTGTGCTTGATTGTACTGTTTTCGCCCAGGACCGTGGTTTTCGCCTATGTATCAAAATCAAAAAATTTACCTTCTTTAGCAATAATCAAAGATCATTTTCTCCAGTGCTTCATTATGAGTTTAGTTGCCATGAATGATTTTTATTTAATTAGGCTATATTTCACCTAATGATATCAATTAGTGATTGTTTGTGCAAATTTTGAGTGTGCTTGATTGTACTGGTTTAGCCCAGGATCTTTTGTGCATGTGATTTTGATAGTCATTTAACGTTATCAAATCAAAATCAAATTTTTCTTTATAGTGGTATTACGCTGAAGCATGTAACGAGTTTGCGGGGGCCTATCTCCACGTCATTGCGCCCAAGCAGCAATGCTCCGTTTGAAGAAATGTCGCAGCAGTGGCGAGCTGTTGGCAACACTGTCTGCTTTGACTGGCCCGAGACTTGACCTCCCTCTTTAGAGTCGAACGCATTACCACTTGACCAACTGGCCGGTCATTTAACTTCATTCCAATTGAAATTGTAATTGTACTAAAAAATATAAGTTTGCAATGCTAGTTTCTTATTCTTTGAAATGATATACTGTAGCAATCATTTGGAGATGAACTCACGTATGTAATATTTTATCATTTGCATTAACCTATTTGCTTACGATATTTTTGAGCGAAATTAGTTGAAAAGTAGATACAAGGTGTTTCTAAAGAAACATACCGATATTGTATTGAAATAATACCAGTATATTGGTATGCTACGTTTGAAACACCCTGTCCCAAGCTTTTGCAATGATTAAAATTGTATAGTTGGTCGAGCGGTATAACGCGTTTCGACGTTTGAGCGGTAGGTCTGGAATTCAAATCTCGGGCCGGTCAAATCGGACACGGTGTTGCCAACAGCTCGCCACCGCTGCGACATTTCTTCGGAAGCAGCTGTGTTGCCTGGGTGCAATAACTCAGAAATGTGTTTCGCAAACTTGTTCACGCTTCGGCGTATTACAGCGAGTACAATCAAAGATTTGATTTGAATGATTTGATTTTTGTAGCAAAAATTCCTCAAAACAGCTCAAAACATTGTACTACAAAAATTCTTAGTATTTAGGAAGCTCTAAAAAAAGTTGCTAAAACTTGCTCTAATGATTAGGTATAATTTAAAAAATCAGCCTAGCTTGTAGTAGCCTTGTAATAAAATAACGGAGTGGTGTTTTTAAGTCGTCTTGCTATATGGTTAATGAAAATAACCTCCCTACTGAAACTACAAATTTATAATTACACTATCACAATTCTTACTAAACGACACTCATTCATTCAACCTCAAATCACAGTAATCATCCACATTCTAATGCCATCAGTTTTAACCATAGGTGGGCACAAGTCCGTTAATCCGTTAATAACGAAGCTAACTTTTTCATTAACTTGTTAATCCGTTAAAAAGTTTTTTCATGTTAACGGACTAAATTAACTTCCGTGAAGTTCTGTTAACGGACTAAAGTAAATTCCGTTAAGTTCTGTTAACTTCCGTTAAGGTTTTTATCGTTAATATCTTGCACCATTCATTCATCGTACCAGTACAAACCAGATTGCACTGGTAACACTTGTTGCGTATTAGCACGAGTTTTATAGAAGAAAGCGAGCTCTTTTTTGAGGCAAATAATAACCTGCAGCCTCATAGGTCTATTAATTATTGTTGTTCACAATTTCCAAAGATTTTCGGGTTGCAGCTTCGTTAGTGCACTTGAACTTATTTTTATTTTGAAATTAAATTAGACTGTAAAATGTAACTTCCAAAACACAAAAAGACCACCATAGCAATAAATATTTCCTTACAATCAGCTCAACAGCGTCAATACGTATTCTAGAAGCGAGTGAATAAAAAGAAATGTAAATTACACGAAAAATTTAGCGGATTAACGGACTTTATTAACTTCGGTTAATTAAAGCTGAAAATAACGGATTAACGTTAACGGAGGTGTGAAGTTTGTTAACGGATTAGCGGTTAACGAAGCTAACGTTTTGCATTAACTTGCCCATCTATGGTTTTAACCTACGTTTGATTAAAAACAAAGCGAAAGTCTAGCCAGCTGTAACCATCAATTAAAATGGATATAAGTAAGTAAGTATTTATTTTTTTGCCAATTATCAAAAACATAAAGCACGAAAGAATAAACAATAAACTAAATGTGCATAATGGCAGGAAGCACCGAAAAAACCGTTAGGTTATCACGTCAAGATGCTCCCTGATGTAGATGCAGTCAACAGTTAATCTAGAACATTAATAAATCAAAAGAAAATAAATAAATCGACGAGAAAAAAAAAACAACAAATAATAGTTAATAACGATTTAGAAGATTTTTTTTGAATTTATTTTTAGAAGAAACCCAATGCATACTTTTATAGTTACTGTTCAATTCACTCCATAATTTGTTCCCTCTGTATGAAAGTTGGTTTTTGCAAAAAATTTTATTAACACGAGGTAGAAAATACGTAGCGGAATCTTTGAATCTTGTATCGTGAACATGTATAGAGTTAATATTTGTAAACGAATTGTAAAATACTTCGGGTAATTTACCATGATGTAATTGATACATAAATTTGTAAAGTTCAAATTCGTATATTTCATCAATTTTTAAAAATTGTAAGGCGCTGTATAATTTTGTAGTTGGCGTTTCAATACCACATGATAAAATTATCCTTAGAATTCTATTTAATCTTACTCGTAGACATTCTATACGAGTTTTGTCAGCTGTCCCCCATACAATAATGCCGTATTGAATTCTGCTGTATACAAGGCTATAATAAAGCATGCAAAGAGTTTCTTTGTTTACGTAATTGCGCAACCTGTAAAAAACTCCAGAAAAACGAGCAAGCTGATGAGATAAGTAATTAACATGGGAAGACCAGTTTAAAGTGTCATCTATAAACAAGCCTAAATATTTAACCGTAGAGGAACGTTTCAATGTTTTGTCATTTAGATGGATCACGAAGTTTTCATGCACCGTTTTTTTTGGTTGTTTATGTATCAACAGATAATATGTATAATTTAATTTAAGTTTATTTATGTATAATTTAAAGACAATTTGTTTTTGCAAAGCCAATAATCAACATGTCGAATTTGCTCATTTACCTTTGTTTCAAGTGTTTCTAAATTTTTATCAGCAAGCATCAAAAGTGTGTTGTCAGCAAATAGAGTCGTATGGAATTGAGATATATTGGGTAGATCATTTACGTATAACAAAAACAATAAAGGCCCTAAACACGATCCTTGTGGAATCCCACACCTAACTGGTCTATTACATGAAACAGAATTAGAAACAACAGTACATTGAAGTCTATCTGTTAAATAACTCCGAAAGAGTTCATGAGCAACACCTCTAATGCCAAATGAGCGATATAGTTTTTCAAGTAATATAGTATGATTAACAGTGTCGAAGGCTTTAGATAAATCAAGAAATATGCAACAAGTGTATAAATCTTTATCAATATTTTGAAGTAGTTGGTCGTATATTTTACTAATTGCATGTATTGTGGATGAATTTTGTCTAAACCCGAATTGATTTTTATTTAGAAGATGATATTTTTCCAAAAAATGTATTAAACGATGGTAAATAATTTTTTCTAATATTTTATCAAATTGAGACAATAGCGATATTGGTCTATAGTTAGTTGCTTTTGATTGATCTCCTTTTTTGAATATGGGAACAACCTCAGCAACTTTTAAACAATTAGGAAATACACCAGATTTAAAGTACATATTAAAAAGTTTGCTAAGTATTGGTGCAATAATTACTTTGCTTAATTTAAGGAATTTTGTCTCTACATCCTTAGATCTAGTTGCCTTTTTAGCAGAAAGAGAATCTATAATGTTTATAATTTCATTGGTAGTAGATGGTGCTAAGAAGAATGAGTTGTTTATTTTTGTACTGGTAAATGATTTTGTATATGATATGCCATCAAGATCAGCCGAGGATATTGACTCTGCCATCTTGGGACCGATATTAACAAAGTGCTCATTCAAACTTTCCGCAATTTCATCAGAGTTGGTAAGGATTTTTCCGTTTTCGGTTATCAGCTCAGTAGGGTCAACTCGAGCTTTTGTTTTAATACTTGCCAGTTCGTTCACAATTTTCCATATTTTATTGCTATCACCTTTGTTATCTTTCAGCAACTCATGATAATGCATTCGTTTAGCACCATTTATAGTTCGATTTAATGTATTACGATACGCTTTGTATTCAGAGCTCACTAAACTATTTTTAGTTTTTAAGTATTTTTGAAACAATTGATTTTTTTACGAATAGATTTTAATAAACTTGATGACAGCCAAGGTTTTGATTTAATTTTCTTTTCTTTTCTACTGGCTCTTCTCATAGGTGCATGGTTATTTATTGTCTCGGTAAACACCGAGACAAATTTTTCAAAGTTTTCATTTACACAAACTTCCTCTTTAAAATACAACATATCCAGCGCAGCACTTAAATCTCCTAGAAACAAATTAGTATCAAATTTAGACATGTCTCGAATTAACATGGGTTCCTTGTGGATGATATCTAATTTTTTTGTAGGTACACTAATGAAAGTACCAAGGTGATCTGATAAATCTGCGCTGAGAGTTATACCAGATAAATACTTGTTGTTAGAGTTGTTGGTGTAAACGTGATCTAAAAGAGTTTCACTGCAATCTGTTATCCTAGTTGGTTTGTTTATTGTGCATTTTACTGAGCAACCTATTAAACTATCAGCATACATTCTTTCGTGATGTTTTGTTCTAATTGAAGCAGGTCAATATTAAAATCACCGACTGCGTAATACTCAAGTTTTTGAAGATTAAGTTTATGAAACGTGTTAGTTAGTTGAGCGGAAAATAAGTTAATATGCTCCACGGTGCTAACAGGATGTCTGTATACAACTCCCAGTACTAGAGGCTTTTTTTTTGTCTCGATTCTTATCCACATGTTCTCTACAGCATCTACATTAATTGAAAATTCTTCGCGAATCGAAAACTTGATTTTTTCTTTGATGTAAAACCCTACACCTCCAGCGAGCGTCGAACTATTCACATGAATGAATTTATAACCTGGTAGCTCAATATTACCACTGATATAATTTTCTTTCAATTTAGTTTCAGTTAGAGCTATTATTTCCGGTTGTTTTTCAAGCTCACTGAGATATTGTGACATTTTATCAATATTTTTTTGCAAACTTCGAATATTAAAGTGAACTATTAAAACGTCATCAAGTCGATAGCGAAGCGCATTATTTAGGGAGTAAGTGGTAAAATATTTACATTCGTTAAATAGCACGTCTTGGTATTCATTATCGATGAGGCTTTTAATTGATGCATTATCATGAGCAGTGTTTGAAATGTTAGAGGCAGCACTAGAACAATGCCGAGTTGACTCCAAGTAACCTTCGATACTGTAACAAGCATTGCATTTAAATCGAGCGATTAAATCTGGGAATTAATCAATTTGCGTAGAACAGGTCACATGATTACGTAATCGGCAATTGACACATACAATGCTATCATTTAGCACACCAAAATTAGAACAAGTTTTGCAAACAAATTCGATAGATGAGGAAGTCATTTTATGTTGAGTAATATCAATATCTGACAGAAAATTACACGCAATTAAAATATTATTAAATATCCTTACTATCACTCTCGCTATCAGACTGATCAGTAGCCAAATTATTGTTGTATTTTAGAGGCAAATAGTTCAGTTTTTCAAAATCAATGTCGACATTATACTTGAATAGATCATCAATTGATGATACAGTAAGCCATTTTCCTGTCCCTTGGTCCTTACCATTCTTGTCTAGTGGCAAACCTGCTTTTATTGATGATTTTTTCATGCGTATTTTGCCGTTATATGAATGGCATAGCACAAATTCATCATTGCATTCATATTTAATGTAATTAAGCAGTTTAGATCGTAGAGGAGTCAAATCTTCAGTAATAAATGCATTGCTTAAATATCGACTTCCTTTAAGCTTGCTTTTTTCAAACAAAAATTGGTTTCGTTTTTGAAAAGAAACAAAACGTGCAATAACGGGGCGTGGTTTCGCATTTTTTGAGGTTTTCTTTGCTCCAATTCTATGAGCACGTTGTATGTCACGTTCGTCAAGTTCAATTTTAAGGGTGTCAGCTACTTTAAATAGGACATCTGCACCATCGTCATTTTCAGATTCGGAAATATTATGAATGCGTATGTTTTCTCTTCTGCCATATTGCTCTAATTCATCAAGTTTAAAGTTGGTTATATTTAGAGCTTGTTTTAGTCTGATTTTCACTTTGAGTCATTTTTAGATCTTTCTTACTTTTGTTGAGCTCATCACGTAATGATTTAATTTCTTCTTTTAAGTCTTTCATTGTTTTATTTATATTCTGCAATAGTTCCCTATCCTCTTCATTGAAGCTGCAACTTGAGTTGTTAGATTTACCACGTGTCATTTCGTGGTAAGCCTATATTTCGCAATTTTCTATTTCGCAATGAGCAACAAAAAACACGTCTGTTCTCGACTACTGCAAACTGCGAACTGACTGCTGCAAACTCGACTACTGCAAACTATAAGCAATCAGTTATCTAGCGTATCACCAGCACTATTGTCTAATGACTAACTGTGTATATATACTGACTGTACAGCCAGAATCTAACAGTGGACCCCACTTTCTGACACACTATATGTGATCCAAACATAGCCTCATATAAACGCGGACATACTGTACTGCAGCTAATATTTACGCAGGCATTTACGTTATCAACCACACCTTCCCTGAACTTTTTATTATCAAAAATTGATTGAAAATTAGAACAATTTTACTCAAGAAAACTAGTTTTAACAAGTAACCTAAAATCTATGTAAAACTCATTTTTTGCAAAATGTCATTTATCAAATTTTGCCACTACATGCTTCAATTATTACTATACGCTTGAAATTCATAGAAAATATGGCTCCGACTATTAAAAACCCACGGTTTTATGCTATTCACTTCCGTATTAACCTTTGTTCAAAAATTTTCCGTTTCATTCTCTTTGATTTGCTTGATCAATATTTTGATAGATTCATTAGCTTCGGGCAAGAATATTTTAGTTTTTGACTCTTTTTGCGTAATTGCTGACATTTACAAAATTATTTGTGTTACCATCAAGGATGGCAGTGCGGTACGGTACGATTGAAGGTGCGAAGTACGTAGTACGCAAATTCTGAACGTACCGTACTGCCTTGGTTACCATTACTTTTCCATCACTCATTATTTTGCAAAATGAAATTTGATACAAAACAATCAACTAAGTCATTTCGGTTATACTTGATATGATTCGCAGCGCAGTCTCCATGCATTCATCAGAGTGTCACTGCAACCTCCGTGGGTTCGTAACGCAGTCGCCGTCAATTTGATGTCAAATGCACTGCAATTTACGGATGTTGCAGTACGACTACACGGAGACTGCGCTGCGAATTACAAAGTTTTTGAACAGGTTGAAACATTTTTGCTCGTTGGCGACTCCATTGCGGATGTAATTGTAATTACATTTTATTCACTAAGTTTCCTTGGCCTGGAGACAGCGAAGGGACGTTTCGGTCTTCGAGTCAAGCTGCCTCCTGCCCATCTGTCTACCACACAGGGCGGAGGCTACACACTGTCCCTTTAATTGCTAAACGTCAAGCAGGAAAGCTGTGAATACCAATTTTTCTAGTCTTTGGTTTGACCCGACCGGAAATCGAACCCGAGTCTACGTTGAGTTGAGACTCACTGCGAGGAGATTCAGAAAACTGAAAAATGTTTCATTCGCAGTCAAAGTCGCCAAAGTGTGAGAGCAGCATAACGACAAATAATGGATGGGAAGACTGTCATGAATCGTCACTAGAAAGGTCATTGCTATCATCTGGAAAGCAACATAACCTACTTACAAAAGATGGATAGTTGCACCATAATGAAATTCTGCAATTAAAGTTACATTAACGAAAGAAATAAAATGTATAGCAATCTAAAAAAACGAAATAAAAATTTACTAATTGAGCTACAATCAATTAAAGGCAGAATTAGATTATAGACCCCACACTCCCAGGAATTCGAGGTTAACGCACGGACCCATTGAATTGTTATTGACTTTTTAGACAAAGAATGGTTTTGCCCTTTCCTGCGCAAAAAAAACACACTTTTGGAACAAAAATTTTGCATGAAAAGCAATGAAATAACGAAACAAAACTACTGTATATTACATAAAATTACGCTTAAGTTATTTAGGAAGTTTTTTAGTTTTGAAAAAATGAAAAATAAAGTGCAATCTTCTTGTCCCACGATTATTTCCACTTCACTGTTTGCTTTAATACACGGGGTTGCTCGGGCGCGAAGACGTGCTCGTGTTGAATAAATAAAATAACAAACTTGAAACTGCTAAATTGGTTCGAAGTAGTCGTGACTGTATAATGACATCATAATGAAGTGACAAAATGCATATTTAGATGACTCTAACAAAGTTATCAATCATAAATTTCATCAATGTCTTTGTTACGATCGAAACTTTCTCTCCCGAGATGTTTTTGTGACATCATAATGCATTTACGGTTTAAGTAAATTTATAATAATTGATGCACTTTTGATTAATTTAATTGTGCTGGCATTTGCAATATTAATTAACAAAACTGAAAATGCAAAATTGTCTGGAAGTAGTCGGGATTCTATTGTTGTTTAACAAATTTCTGGTTTTAACTTTTAAGGCATCTTAAAAGTCTTAAATTCAAACACTTATTCATCTTAAATCATGTCAAGGTATTCGATCGTTGCATGCCAAAGTTTTGCACCAACCGAAGTGGTCGGGATGTTGTGATATCCTAATGAATTAGCATTTTTACAAAATTTATATTCATGCTTGCTGTTAAACAGTATTTTGGTGTTTGCATTGAAGAAATTATTGTATAATAGGGTGGGGTGAAAAAAATTTTTTTTGGAGATTCAAAAAAGTGTAGTTTGGAAATCCTGGCAAATGGTCTAAAAATAGAAAAAAATCGACTTGAGCCAGTTGCCACCTACCATGGGCTGGCTACCCCCCCAAAATTGGTCGCGGGGGTAAAATGGCCATAAAATCATGTTACTTGATAACCGCTAGTCGTAGAGACCTGATTTATAGCTCAAAAGTTGCAGAATCATCATGTTTCTATGAGTGCTAAGAGTACTTTTTTGTCTATTTCAATCATAAAAAAAGTTACAGTCAAGAAACCGGTTTTTCATGCTAAAATTGCATCATAGAGAATTGTGACTTACTACTAGTTAACATGAACTCTTGCAATTCGTAACTTGCTAAGAAATTTGATTTTAGGGGTATGTCGTACAACATATTACTGTAGCAATGCGAAGTGCACAACAAAAGTGAGTGCGAGGCTGGCAAACATAGATGTGTTATCAACAGTCAACACAACATAAAAACATTTTACGAAAATTGCATTTTAGTGTCAAACTTTTTTAACAATTTGCGAGATCTAATTTTTTGGCGAATAAGTCCGTCTCTTCTTTCAAATCCAGTGACTTGTGCTGATGCTTCCGTTACCAATTTGACATGTCTTTCGACAGTTTGATTGTGGCATGGATGGTGTAAAATTAAGGGTTTCATTCGACAGTCTTCAATTTCAGAATCGGACAAATGTCTAATAGCTGGAGGTTGTTGCTGACAAATTTCCAAATCAGCCAACTCATAGTATGTGTCTGCTTCCAAGTTTAAAGTAGGAAGGTGAAATAAACGAACTGAGGTGTCGTTCTTGCGAAGTGAAAGAACGTGATTCACGCCCTTGTCTCAAACAGCTTGATCGTCATCTCCTAACATTGCGATCAAAATGCTTTCTGGATGGCCAAAATATCCATTTCTTTGAACAACATTTTGAGCTACTTGTCGAAGATCTTGATTTGTCAGACTGTTAATTCTTTTGATCAAGTTGAAAAAAACTTTAGAACCATGTGTTAGTTGGTTGTAAAACTTGATTTCAAACCAAGTGGGAAAATAAACAGTTAAACAAAAGTTAACTAAAATTTCCAAGTTCGGAGGTGGTTCATCAAGTGACACGTAATACCGCAAAATTCTACAACCCAAAGTCAACCATCTTGAATGCACCACTGGGCCAACTTCCAAATATTGTAGATCATCATCACAATTACCAGTTATAATTGCCAAACAGATTTTGTAAGCGTAGTATTGATCTGTACTCAGGTCATCAATGACATGAGGTGGAAGTTTTGGAAAAGAAGAAATAGGGACGAACACTTGCTTAAACTGAGTAACTGGCCAACTTGATACAGGACCCTGTATTTTTTTACCTATTGGTCCGGCAAATGTATCTGGACCACTTGTTGCCCCATCCAAAGCAGCAAACACATGTCGCAAGGGAAGTTCATTTGTGTGTAGTAAACACACAACCCACTGAAGAGGTCAGTGTAATAATTCTTCTAAACTTCGAATGCATCCATTGTGTTTGCCGGTGTAGGAGATTGTCGCATTCTTTTGCCAGACGTTACGTCATGCAGTGATTTTCGTCACGCTCTGTTTGATTGCTACGTAGATCCTTTGTCTACACCGCTATTAGAGCTATCTCTACACGTGGTTTTTAGTATCAGTGCTTACAGTGCTTTGCTTTACAGTGCTTTAGCTAGAGGGATGCAGACGAGTGAGAGGCAATATTAGTTAGGAGTGTATACTGTTAGTAGATGTTTTTATGCTTAGATTAGAATAGGCTTTGGTTTCAGTGGCGTTGTAAGTTATACTATTTTTCGTAATGTGGGAGATACTACTTACCTTTAGGGGCTAGGTTGGGGTGGAGTTTATTGTTTATTTTGATTTCAGAATGCCCACCTGCTAGCTCGTATCGTTTATTAGGTACATATGCGGCACATGTGTGCCTGTCAGTCAACTTTAGTAGTTAGGATTTAGGAAGCTGCTTTATTTCAGTGATTTTGATTGCTAATATATGTGTTCATTTCCAACTATTATTTGGTGGCTGGCTGATCACGTCGGCAGAGAAGCAGAATATTCAGATAGAATCGCTGAAGCTAGGGCGTGACCGAGGATTAGTCATTCCCGCAGTCTTCGAGCTTTCAATACGAGCTAACTCATTGGCAAATGAACTTTGTACATTAAGAACCAATCTATAAAACAAGAGACTTTAATTGCTGCTATTTCGGAGATTCTGATTACTGATCACGTATAGTAATTTGAGAATGGATTTTGAGCAAGAATTGAATTTTGGCTTGTCAGCTTCCAGTATATCGGATAGGAGAGCGACAACTGGAATTGAGGGTAGAGAATTGACTCAAGAAGAAGTGACAACTTCCCGCAGCAATGAACTTGAGGTACAAGGCACACAGCAGAGTGGAAGTGAGAGCTTCTGTCACCCTATCCAGAATTCCGCTAAAGGAACAGAAGAGGCGGCAACCACCGGCAATCAAGGTCCTGGGGTACAGGGCAACGGTGAGGGTTGCAGCCAGATTCGCGAAAACCTTGTGGATCCGCTGGAAGATATACGATTATCCTGGGTAGATGAGCCGAAACCAGATCAATTTAAGAATCACAGATCTCTCAAAAGATATGCGAATGATTTGAAGTTAATCAGCTCTACCATGAAAAATTATAGCCGCTCACTAACGAAAGTTGATGAACCTTTGTTAAAGAATACTCTGGAGTACGGTCTAAAGGCCCACAATGTGTACGCCGCAGCCCTGCACCAGTGGCTGGAGGATAACCCCAATTCTCTCGCAAGAGGCGTAGTAGAGGAATTGATTACGAATTATCCCGAGGAGGATATTACTAAGCTGAAGAAATACTATGCCAGAGCATTAAAAGATCCAGAGAACCGAACTGTTGGCACAATGAGCAGCTTCTCACGGACCTCGACCTCCTACCTGGGAACGAGAATATCTGAAAAGTCGCTGCAGATAATTGAAGAGCAGCAAAAGGAAATCGCCCTACTAAAGAGGCAAAAGGAAATGATGAAGTTAGTTATCGAAGAGAAGGAAATAGACGTGCAGCAAATAGAGAGGGAAAAGGAAATGGAATTAAAGAAACGAGATTTGGCTTTCAAAAGGAAGAACGTTGAACTGGAAACTTATAAAAGTTTTGCAGAAGATGCCAGTAGCATTGCTGACGCGGAAGATTTCAATCGGGTAAAAGAGACATACAAAGGACGATTAAACTTTAAGTTAAGTACGGTTCCGACGGGGGGACCGAAGATGCTGAATCTAATCCCAGATGAGGACCCAGTATTATTATCTAACATGTTGGAGACACCAGGTCGAGATCGTTTCAACCAATCGAATGCTGACAATCCCGCTTCTTCAAAGGACTATCTGGCTGCATCAGAACAAGTATGTAATGCGGTGGGAACAAAGATACCGTTTTCATCTGACCTTTTTAACGCTGCTGTTAAAGTCTCGGAGGAAACAACGGGGGTCAAAGATGATTTGTCACAACGTGCAAGCCAGTCTATCCAGAACCAGACGAGGACTACTCAAGTCTCTACCCACAGACAATCGACATCCGCTGATAATCGTGCACCACGTTGCTCAGATGCCCAAAGTCTCGGCATTCCTGCCGTTAGAGATCAGCATGAACGAAGGCGCGTAAATCAAGACGAGCGTGCTATCGGAAACCAGACTATGAACAATGGTAATAGAAATTCGCTTTATGTTCCAAACTGTGGCAGTGATATTGGTGGAGAACATTCCAGTTGGATGCAGCAAGGTACGGATAATAGTGCTGTCAGAATGATGCCTGCTGTCACATACAATCCGTGGAGCTATGAAAGTTTGTCATGGCCCAAAAGGTTACTGGATGAAGCTGGTGGTATACGTTTTGATGGAACGGATTCTTCAGAGTATCCTTCATTTCGCCACCGCCTCTCCACAAGATTTCAAGAACTTAGAAAACTCCGACCTGACCTGCTACTTCAATGGATCGAGGCCACGGTGGAAGGGCAGGCAAAGAAGTATATCAGAAACGCATTCTGCATTATGGACCCCGGGAAAGCTTGCGATGTCGTGTGGCAAACCCTTGAGGAGATATATGGACAGAAGGAAATCTTGGTTGAAAATGCCATGAAGTTAGTGCAGCGTAATGCAAAATCAGTTGGCCATAGTCGGAAAGTGCTCTTGGAGTACCGCGCAGATCTGCGCAGCTTACAGGGTGTGTTAAATTCCTTGAATAAGGAAACAGCTCTTCAGAAGCCGCAACTCCTAGGAAGTATGTACTCAGCATTGAATGACAAGCTCCGGAGTAAACTAGAAACTAACCATTCACCTAACAGCTGGACGTTTGACATGTTTATTGCATTCCTAACCGAGGAAATTGCCAGTCTGGACACTTTGCATGTGATGAAAGTTGACAGCAGTGAGGACAAGAGAAGACACTCGCCACATATTGCTCCTAAACCAAACTTTACTAAGAGCCGACATTTTGTCCCACGAGTTGCCACAAGTCAATCACCTCCAGTAAACACAAGCAAGTGGGATCTTCGCATAAATCAACGCTGTTGTTTGCACCCAGAGTCAGCATCACACAGTTTGACTAGCTGCAGGAATTTCCTTGGAATGAATACTGCTGATCGATGGCGAGTGGCACGAGAGAACAACCTTTGTTTTAACTGTCTTGAAGCGAATCATCGTACAAGAAGCTGCAAGGATAGCGGCCAATGCAACAAGTGTCAGCGTTTTCACCACAAACTGCTTCATGAAGAAGATTACGTCCAGAAACAGAAGTCAAAAGGTGCCAGCACTTTATCAACGCAGAAGAAAAGATTGCAAAGCGCAAAAGAAACCATTCCGGATAAAGTACACTCAATTTCAATGATTGAAAGGGTTACAAATCAAAAAGGGCAAGTTGCCTTAATGACTTTGACTGCATTGAAACCCAATTCCGAAACGCTGAGCTTCTATGCAGCTATTGATACTGGGGCTACCACGTCGTTATGTTCACGGAATTTAGCTGAACTGCTTCTAGGAGAGTGGAAATGTTACGAAAATCGTGAATACAAAATGTTCAATGGAAGCATTGCAAAGTGTCAGATTATGCTGGGCCCACTCGAGCTTAAGACAACCTGTGGCGACGTAATTCATGTGGAAACAATGACATATGTGGACCAATCATTGCCGTTTGATGAATATCTGGATGCAAAGAAAGGTTCGCCACCCAGAGTGGACATGATAATCGGTGGAGATCTAGCTTGGAAGTATGTATTTTCCAGTGCCGAATTTCGTGATAATGACGGCTGCCTTGTCACTTCGCATAAACTTGGGAAGATTTGGCTGAGTTGTGGCAGCAAAGAAAAAGAGTATTCTGGAAGTTTGGTGACAGCAAAATTGACGCAGACACAAAAGAATGATAGTTGCTCAAAGGTGAGATTCTCACCTGCTGACCGAGAAAATGACATGCATGAACTTCAACGAGACCCACTTTACTCATCTTCGAACGACAACAAACTTACGATGAGCATCATCGATGAGAAAGTACTGGAGGAGTATAACAACACAGTAGAACTGGTTGAGCTTGAGAATGGGGAAAACCATCTTCAGTTTAATCTGCCATGGGCATTTGATCCTAAGACTATGCCTAATAACTATACTCAGGCGAAAACTGCTGCATTGAAGTTGCGACGAAAGTTGGAGGATAAGCCTGATCTACGAGCTCAATACTGTAAGAAGATTGAAGCAGCCATCAGTGAAGGACACATTGTGCATATCCCAGATGACGATATTCGAGAAGACTTAGCCAATGATTCTAAACCTCAATACTATATACCCCACTTCAACACATCACAAAGCAAGTTTCGAGTTGTGTATGACGCAGCTAGGGAATATCAGGGTATGTCCTTGAACAAGCTGCTTAACAGAGGACCAATCTTCATGCAGTCACTTCGGTCAATACTGACCCGTTTCGGTGAAAGGAAATACGGTGTTGCTGGGGATATCGCGAATATGTTTTTCCAAATAAGAATAGCACCACGAGATCAAGACATGCTGCGCATTCTTTGGTTCAGTGCTCCGGATATGAAGGGTGATGTGGTGGCATACAAATTCAGAGTGGCTCCATATGGCCTGCGTTGCATCCCAAGCATGGCTGGTTACTCATTGGCATATACTGCTGACAAAAACATCGTGAAAGTATCAACTGATGCTACCAAGAGAGTGACGCGTGACATGTTCGTGGACGATTTCATAACGAGTGTGGATACAATAGAAGATGGACGAAGGGTAATTGATGAAGTGTCTTTATTGCTCTCTTCAACAGGATTCCGGCTTACAAAGTGGAACGCAAGTGACAAAGATATTCTGATTGGCATGGCAGAGAAGGATCTGGCTCCAGCTTTGAGAGATATTAGCGAAATGGAGCACACTGGAGACAAGAACCGAAACCAGACAACTCTCGGACTGATATGGAACACAGAAACAGATGAAATGTTTCTAAGGAAACCGAACTTTAACTTGAATGCAAATCAAAGGCTTACAAAAAGACAAGTTGTCAGTTTGAGTCATCAAGTGTTTGACCCACTTTCTTGGTGGGCACCTTTCTATGTGCAAATGAATCTGTGTTGTTCGAAAATAGTGCGACAAACACCAGACTGGGACGAAGAAATATCTCCTGAACTGAAAAAGGAATGGGATAAAGCTGTTCGACAATTAGAAGGAATTGATTTGGCACCCCTACCTCGAAAGCGAATACCTTCAAGTATGGATGATACTAGCTCTTACGAGTATCATGTGTTCGCGGACAGCAGTAAAGATGTTGCAGCAGCAGCTGTATACCTGCGTGTAAGGACTGCAGACTGTTACACCGTCCATCTTGTCGCTGCCAAGACTTCAGTTATTTCTACAACGGAAATGGCCCGTGGCTCAATGCCTCGAAAAGAAATCATTGCTCTCGATATTGGGGCACGTCTTCTTCGAGAGTGTCTGGATTCGACTACCTTACCCATTGACAATTTTGAACTTTGGTCAGATTCTCGGACAGTAATTCAATGGTGTACTGAAAACTCTTTGGCCTTGCGAGTCTTTGAAAGAAATCGTGTGGATCTTATTCTAAGGAATAGTGAAGGAAAGCTACCACGATATGTACCAACAGATGTAAATCCAGCTGATGTAGCAACGAGACCGTTTAACGCCAATCATCAAGCGAGATGGAAGCTCTGGTTGGAAGGACCGGACTTTCTTAGACTGCCTGATTCTTCATGGGAAGAGCACGAGTTTAACGCGGCTCAGAATGTTTCCCCTCCAAAGAGCCGTGTTGCCTTTGTCAGCCCTACCAACACTAGCAGCTCTGGATTTCTTCAATACCATCTGGATAGGACCAACGAGTTGTCCAAAGCCATCAGAGTAACCTGTGCAGTGGTTAAATGCCTCCAGAAGTGGAAGAAAGTACTGAAGAAACCTGCGGAAGAAGATACATGGAGTCAACCGCCTGGTGAACTGCAAGTTGCCCGGAAGGTACTGGTTCGAGCTGCTCAGAATGAAGCATTTGGTGAGGTGATTGATCAAATGAAGCAAGGAGTGACATTTGACGATGCCCTGGCTCATATCAAGAAGAATTATGGGACTAGCATGTCATTATCTTCGATTAAAAGGTTGGTCCCGTTTTTAGATCCCGAGGGAATTCTGCGAGTGGGTGGGAGATTGAGCAACTCGAATGACTTGTCTGAGGAATCAAAACACCCAGCATTTTTACCCTCGGACCACAAAGTCACCAAACTCTTTATCCTTGACCGACATGAGAAAATGGCTCATCGAGCCTCGGAATGGACCATCTCTTCATTAATTTCGGACTATGGAGTGATTCCTGTAGGTGGAGTACGAACCGTGCGATTCTTTATAAAAGATTGTTTTGTCTGCAAGTTATTGCATAAGAACCGTTCTGAACAGCTAATGGCTCCCCTTCCAGGGTATCGAATAAAGCCACGAGAAGCGGTATTCAGCTCTGTGTCCCTTGATTACGCTGGTCCATATGAGGTGAAACGTGGAAGGAGCTTGGTAAAGCGATGGGTTTGCATATTTGTGTGCAACGTAACCTCTGCTGTGCGCATTGAATTGGTTGAGTCTTTGGAAGCTACTGCGTTCTTAAATTGTCTCCGACGTTTTCTTTGTCTAACTGGCAACAAAACTCATCATCTTAGGAGTGACTGCGCTACGACCTTTGTGGGAGCTAAGAATATTATGACACAGCAAATTGAGGATGCGATGAGGAAAGCAAATGGATCAAAGAGCGTCCAGGATTTTATCAAAGATGCTGGCATAACTTGGGATTTTTCTGTACCTGCGGCATCTCACCATCAAGGTACAGTTGAACGACAGATTCGGACGTTTAAAGAAGTCTGTGATGGAATTCTTGGTGCGAAAAACAGTAAACGGCATCCTTCCGACTTTGAACTTCTGACACTTCTACGAGAGGCGGAGTACATCATGAATTGCCGACCTTTGAGCAAGCGTGCTGGCGGTCTGGACCATGTGCAGCCCTTGAGACCGATTGACCTATTAACCGGATTTATGGAACCATCTGATCGGGAACTCATTGTTGGAAACACCAGCCCAAAAGACAAGTTTAGGCGAGGAGTAGAATACACTCGCCGTTTATCTCAAGAATGGTGGCAAGAGTGGTTGAACACTTGTCTGCACCAATTACAAGCCAGACAAAAGTGGGGAAAGGTGCAACGGAATTTTCAACTGGGGGACCTAGTTCTTCTAATCGACCCAAGTACACCAAGTGTTGGACGCTATCCTTACGCTGTAGTGACTGATGTGAAAAAATGTAACGACAACCTGGTTCGAGCTGTGACTGTTAGGATGGCAGATGGAAGAACACGTGAAAGGGATATCAGTAAACTTGTACTGATAGAAGCTGCCAACCACAAAGTAGAAGAAGCCAAGCTGGATGACAGCAATGATTGTGCGGAAAAAACAGGAGCAAGAGAAGAATACATCGGCGTCATTAACATTCATGACGACATCGACAAGGAGGAGGAAGATGCGAGCAGTGATGATGAAATTGCTAACATGGACTACATTGAGAAGGAAGAAGGATATCCAAAGTGCTGGCTGCAAGACGAGATTGGTGGAGATTTCGCTGACGAAGAGAATCTGTCTAATATGTGGCGTGATGGAGAAGGACAACGGTCATTAATATTTCGAAATACTACCATCTATGCTGAGAGTGGTACTGAGGAGGACGACACGGAGAGCGTTTATGGAGAAGATGGTGGAGTCGAGTACGCGGTTCGGGAACTATAAACTGTTGGACAATTTGCTGTAGTGACAGCGAAGAATGTATTAGGACTAGAGCTTGTGCATTTTTTTCTGCCTCAGTCTGCTGCGACTATCTCATTGTAAAAATTATTTCATCACCATTTCATAATTTTGGGGGGACTGTAGGAGATTGTCGCATTCTTTTGCCAGACGTTACGTCATGCAGTGATTTTCGTCACGCTCTGTTTAATTGCTACGTAGATCCTTTGTCTACACCGCTATTAGAGCTATCTCTACACGTGGTTTTTAGTATCAGTGCTTACAGTGCTTTGCTTTACAGTGCTTTAGCTAGAGGGATGCAGACGAGTGAGAGGCAATATTAGTTAGGAGTGTATACTGTTAGTAGATGTTTTTATGCTTAGATTAGAATAGGCTTTGGTTTCAGTGGCGTTGTAAGTTATACTATTTTTCGTAATGTGGGAGATACTACTTACCTTTAGGGGCTAGGTTGGGGTGGAGTTTATTGTTTATTTTGATTTCAGAATGCCCACCTGCTAGCTCGTATCGTTTATTAGGTACATATGCGGCACATGTGTGCCTGTCAGTCAACTTTAGTAGTTAGGATTTAGGAAGCTGCTTTATTTCAGTGATTTTGATTGCTAATATATGTGTTCATTTCCAACTATTATTTGGTGGCTGGCTGATCACGTCGGCAGAGAAGCAGAATATTCAGATAGAATCGCTGAAGCTAGGGCGTGACCGAGGATTAGTCATTCCCGCAGTCTTCGAGCTTTCAGCCGGTCATAGAAGCAGTACCGTCAGTGCCAACTATTGCAAGCTTGCCTTCCAATTCCGTACCACTGAAAGAATCAAACAACTTTTGGGCAATTGTTCTACCTTTGCCATCTTCAGGAGAAAAGTGAGTAAGGTAATAACTTCCTGGCTCACCAACTACTGTATAATGTTCTTCCAGTTGAACAGACCGATAATGCTTCTCATTTGGACCTTGTGCAACAATTTGGGTTGCATCTTTGCGGCCATCCAAATACACTGCGTTCACCAATCCAAAGTTTTGTTGCTCTTCGCTCCGGATTTCGTTTCGGCATCTTTCACGCTCTCTTCGTAGTTTACTACGATCAATGATGCGTGTTTTATCATCTTCAGTAACTAAACCAACATCCACTAGGACACTGTTAGCAACTGCAGCAGCTACTCTATCCGATAGCTGGTAGCGTTCACAAATTCTGGCAAGGTTTGGCCATTTTTTGCGATTTTGAATGGATGGATTTGGCATTTCCGCTAAAAACTGAGAAACTGCAGATGATTGTGATGTGTCTGTGCTTGTTGATGCCAAAGATTCGGACTCCGAGACATAATCAGTAGTTGACAGAGTAATAATTTCATTTTGGCATTGTGAACTTGGGGCATTGACATGTGATTGTGAACGTCGTATAAATTTTTGGTCAGATGAGGTCAAAGGCAAAGCTACATCTAAACATTTTCCAATACGCCGACTCTTTTGATCTTCATAAAATACAAAATCTTCATCAGTCATTCGCAACTTGCGGTCTTTTTCCAAACGTCTTCGTTGTTCATTGTCATTGCAAAACACGTCGAACAACTTATCTACAGTATATCTGACAAGAACTCCGCTTCTTTTTCCAAAAAAGATGCTCCACGTTTTTTCTTGGGATACCGATCAAGTTTGCTGAAAGCTACCACCAGTGCCTGTACTTTTTTAGATATAGTTAAGTAATGTAATGGATAAACATTACACCACACCCATCTGTCATGTATTTCTTTAGCAACATCATTTGCAACGTCCACAGTTCTAAAATTTTCGAATTGGATGATCCTCTCTAACACTTGACATTTGGTGGGTAGTATACCGGATGGAAAGCTTTTACTTCCATTGAAAGTGTATCTACTATGTAAAACTTTAACGTTGCTTGCACTTCGCCTGGTTGTCATAGCTATAAACTGCGGTGGTTATCAAGTTATTTCATTAATAGTACTAAGCACCTAATTACTTATCTACAAAGAAAAAATCTTTTAAAAATTTGTAAGGATTAGGTAGACGTAAGCCTACGTCTACCTAATCCTTAAAAAAAGCTATGTTACACCTGCCAAAACTAGTTTTTTGACTGTAACTTTTTTATGATTGAAATAGACAAAAAAGTACTCTTAGCACTCATAGAAACATGATGATTCTGCAACTTTTGAGCTATAAATCAGGTCTCTACGACTAGCGGTTATCAAGTAACATGATTTTATGGCCATTTTACCCCCGCGACCAATTTTGGGGGGGTAGCCAGCCCATGGTAGGTGGCAACTGGCTCAAGTCGATTTTTTTCTATTTTTAGACCATTTGCCAGGATTTCCAAACTACACTTTTTTGAACTTCCAAAAAAAATTTTTTTCACTCCACCCTACTGCCCACCACATTGGGCAAAAGCTTCACTCTGCCCTATTATTGCTGAACGTCAAACAGGGAAGCTGAGAATATTGATTTTTGGTTTGACTGAACGGGGAAAATGGAGAAGTACGACACCTACTGCACCGCATATTGTAATTAAACTCTTAATTTCATGAAAATGTCATTTCTAATCACATCATGTTCTCAATTTCAGTTGCACCATTTTCAGAATTTGAGTGGTTTTATGGTGCTTTTTCATTTGAATAACGTCAGGAATGAGTTTTAACCTAACGTATTTTTGCACTGTTCATAATAATTCATCCTCTGCACAACACTTACTGTAATTGCTTGGCGTTTAGGAAATGCATGCGCTTCTTATTTCAGTATTGTGGATATTGGTGCTTAGCAGCAGCTGTGGTTTAGTAGTACCATAACAAAATTACATGAAAACACAGATTATATGAATGCTGTTTGGATCTTTCTAAATGTTGGTTCATGTAGTTCTGTAGCAACAAAAATCACTTAGTATCACTGCTGAAGAACTCAAAAAAATCAAATTTATAAAAACAAAAATTAAATCTAATAATTGGCATTTTGTATGATATGACAGCACAGATCTACTATAAAATACAAAATACTTATGCCCTATTAGGAAATAAACAATATGAATTTGTCAGTCATGCGCGCTTGGAGAAAAGGTAATTTCAGAAGTGTTTTTTGAATTAACTGCTTTAAAATGTTGATAAATTTTATTCTTTTATACCACCAAGTATTATGTATAACCAAACAAGAAACACAGTCAGAGATAGGTTGAGGTAGACAAAAACCAAGACCGAAAGGTAAATAACAGAAATTTATAATAACTTATGAGCAGGGCCTCAGAGAGAAAATTTTTCAGGGGGTACGAAGGTTGATACCGGGCCCCCCAAATTTTATTGGGCCCCCCAAACCTTATCGGGGGGCTCACGTCGTTAAATCAGTTTTTGCTCAATGGGTGTAGATCTTCATTTAAAACTGAGGGATTAACGATATTTGCATCATAGTCGTTATAGTACTAGTCTGGCAACCAAACGCATAATCATGTGAATGTTGTTGTTTGCACCGCCCTCTAGTGCTGGAGTCCTATAGCAACAGCACAGTATAGGCTAGAGATTAGAGAACATGCAGTAGTTTCACTCCCATTGTCCACTATTTTTTAATTGGTGGCCGCTAGTCAATATAAAGGGAACATGCAGCCTTTTCAACACTAGAGACGCTAAAGTATTTTCGAATGTTATATTTTGATTTTCGCTAGCTTTCGCTTTGTTGCGGTTTAGAATAAAATAAACCACAACCCTAAAATGGTGTATCAGCGCAAAGCATGCTCAACGTACTCGGGATTCCAATTTGACGTCATAATAACCTGAGAAACTAGCTAATTTTAAGCGATTTTAGTGCCATTGTTGAACGTAGATTGATATAAATCATATTGTTGCAGCTGAAAGTTTTGCATTGAGTCGAAGTGATCGAGACGTTATTGTGACGTCATAAATCAATGAGAGTTTCTTTATTTTATTTTATGGCTTTTTGTGACTTTCAGGGCCTCCGAGAGGGGGGGCTGGGGGTTACAATGATTCAGGGGGCTCAGCAGAGGGCCCAACAAAATGACACTGAGAAATAAGTGTGTGGAAGACCGAAGACCTTTTTTTTTTAGAGAGATCACATCAAATTCCTGAGAATACTGTGGCATTTTTCCTTGAAGACCTTTTCTTTTTTTTTGAGATCACATCAAAATCCAGACTAAACTTGTGGCATTTTCCCCGTCTGTTTTGGAGTTTACAAAACCAGAGATGCCTAATATTTGAGCTGGCTTCAAGCCCACGTTTGGCTCTAGGCGCCCCTGGTAACTTCATGGGACATTTATGGTTTCCTTTAATGTAGATGAATTCATGCACTGCTGAATGTTTTTATGATACTGATTATAAAAACTTGAAAGTAGTAAATTGGTCCGAAGTAGTCATGACTCCATTATGATGTCGCAATGTTTTTAACATGTTTGCTATTTTCAAGCGATTCTTGAGCAATTCAAGATCTTAAATTATAGTAAGATGTTAATTGTCAGTACAGTATATATCACGTCGATGTGATCGAGACGCTATTGTGACATCACAATGCATTGACAGTTTTTGATTTTATTTTTTTATTTTGCGGCTCGATCACTTCGACTGATGTGAAACTTTTAAGCAACGAAATATATCTAGATATCATTTTTCATCAACAACTTGCGATCTAAAATTGCTTGAAATTATTGAATTTGTTCAATGACCTTATGACATTATAATAGAATCACGACTAAATTCGAGCGATTTTTTCATGTTCAATTTCGTCATAAAATAGCTGTTTATCAATAAAGCATCAATTAGCATGAAGTTAGGTAAACTGTAAATGCATTATCACGCCATAATAGCATCTCTACCTTTTTCGAATCTATATAAAACCTTCAACTGCAATAAATCCTTTAGATAACAGTATAATTAAATATCAGTAACTGATGTAAGTAACACTTGGAATAAATAATGTCGTTAACGTTACTATGATGTCATAGTACTCTCCCGACTTTCTATACAATAGGGTGGAATGAAAAAAATTTTTTTTGGAAGTTCAAAAAAGTGTAGTTTGGAAATCCTGGCAAATGGTCTAAAAATAGAAAAAAATCGACTTGAGCCAGTTGCCACCTACCATGGGCTGGCTACCCCCCCAAAATTGGTCGCGGGGGTAAAATGGCCATAAAATCATGTTACTTGATAACCGCTAGTCGTAGAGACCTGATTTATAGCTCAAAAGTTGCAGAATCATCATGTTTCTATGAGTGCTAAGAGTACTTTTTTGTCTATTTCAATCATAAAAAAGTTACAGTCAAAAAACTAGTTTTGGCAGGTGTAACATAGCTTTTTTTAAGGATTAGGTAGACGTAGGCTTACGTCTACCTAATCCTTACAAATTTTTAAAAGATTTTTTCTTTGTAGATAAGTAATTAGGTGCTTAGTACTATTAATGAAATAACTTGATAACCACCGCAGTTTATAGCTATGACAACCAGGCGAAGTGCAAGCAACGTTAAAGTTTTACATAGTAGATACACTTTCAATGGAAGTAAAAGCTTTCCATCCGGTATACTACCCACCAAATGTCAAGTGTTAGAGAGGATCATCCAATTCGAAAATTTTAGAACTGTGGACGTTGCAAATGATGTTGCTAAAGAAATACATGACAGATGGGTGTGGTGTAATGTTTATCCATTACATTACTTAACTATATCTAAAAAAGTACAGGCACTGGTGGTAGCTTTCAGCAAACTTGATCGGTATCCCAAGAAAAAACGTGGAGCATCTTTTTTGGAAAAAGAAGCGGAGTTCTTGTCAGATATACTGTAGATAAGTTGTTCGACGTGTTTTGCAATGACAATGAACAACGAAGACGTTTGGAAAAAGACCGCAAGTTGCGAATGACTGATGAAGATTTTGTATTTTATGAAGATCAAAAGAGTCGGCGTATTGGAAAATGTTTAGATGTAGCTTTGCCTTTGACCTCATCTGACCAAAAATTTATACGACGTTCACAATCACATGTCAATGCCCCAAGTTCACAATGCCAAAATGAAATTATTACTCTGTCAACTACTGATTATGTCTCGGAGTCCGAATCTTTGGCATCAACAAGCACAGACACATCACAATCATCTGCAGTTTCTCAGTTTTTAGCGGAAATGCCAAATCCATCCATTCAAAATCGCAAAAAATGGCCAAACCTTGCCAGAATTTGTGAACGCTACCAGCTATCGGATAGAGTAGCTGCTGCAGTTGCTAACAGTGTCCTAGTGGATGTTGGTTTAGTTACTGAAGATGATAAAACACGCATCATTGATCGTAGTAAACTACGAAGAGAGCGTGAAAGATGCCGAAACGAAATCCGGAGCGAAGAGCAACAAAACTTTGGATTGGTGAACGCAGTGTATTTGGATGGCCGCAAAGATGCAACCCAAATTGTTGCACAAGGTCCAAATGAGAAGCATTATCGGTCTGTTCAACTGGAAGAACATTATACAGTAGTTGGTGAGCCAGGAAGTTATTACCTTACTCACTTTTCTCCTGAAGATGGCAAAGGTAGAACAATTGCCCAAAAGTTGTTTGATTCTTTCAGTGGTACGGAATTGGAAGGCAAGCTTGCAATAGTTGGCACTGACGGTACTGCTTCTATGACCGGCAAACACAATGGATGCATTCGAAGTTTAGAAGAATTATTACACTGACCTCTTCAGTGGGTTGTGTGTTTACTACACACAAATGAACTTCCCTTGCGACATGTGTTTGCTGCTTTGGATGGGGCAACAAGTGGTCCAGATACATTTGCCGGACCAATAGGTAAAAAAATACAGGGTCCTGTATCAAGTTGGCCAGTTACTCAGTTTAAGCAAGTGTTCGTCCCTATTTCTTCTTTTCCAAAACTTCCACCTCATGTCATTGATGACCTGAGTACAGATCAATACTACGCTTACAAAATCTGTTTGGCAATTATAACTGGTAATTGTGATGATGATCTACAATATTTGGAAGTTGGCCCAGTGGTGCATTCAAGATGGTTGACTTTGGGTTGTAGAATTTTGCGGTATTACGTGTCACTTGATGAACCACCTCCGAACTTGGAAATTTTAGTTAACTTTTGTTTAACTGTTTATTTTCCCACTTGGTTTGAAATCAAGTTTTACAACCAACTAACACATGGTTCTAAAGTTTTTTTCAACTTGATCAAAAGAATTAACAGTCTGACAAATCAAGATCTTCGACAAGTAGCTCAAAATGTTGTTCAAAGAAATGGATATTTTGGCCATCCAGAAAGCATTTTGATCGCAATGTTAGGAGATGACGATCAAGCTGTTTGAGACAAGGGCGTGAATCACGTTCTTTCACTTCGCAAGAACGACACCTCAGTTCGTTTATTTCACCTTCCTACTTTAAACTTGGAAGCAGACACATACTATGAGTTGGCTGATTTGGAAATTTGTCAGCAACAACCTCCAGCTATTAGACATTTGTCCGATTCTGAAATTGAAGACTGTCGAATGAAACCCTTAATTTTACACCATCCATGCCACAATCAAACTGTCGAAAGACATGTCAAATTGGTAACGGAAGCATCAGCACAAGTCACTGGATTTGAAAGAAGAGACGGACTTATTCGCCAAAAAATTAGATCTCGCAAATTGTTAAAAAAGTTTGACACTAAAATGCAATTTTCGTAAAATGTTTTTATGTTGTGTTGACTGTTGATAACACATCTATGTTTGCCAGCCTCGCACTCACTTTTGTTGTGCACTTCGCATTGCTACAGTAATATGTTGTACGACATACCCCTAAAATCAAATTTCTTAGCAAGTTACGAATTGCAAGAGTTCATGTTAACTAGTAGTAAGTCACAATTCTCTATGATGCAATTTTAGCATGAAAAACCGGTTTCTTGACTGTAACTTTTTTTATGATTGAAATAGACAAAAAAGTACTCATAGCACTCATAGAAACATGATGATTCTGCAACTTTTGAGCTATAAATCAGGTCTCTACGACTAGCGGTTATCAAGTAACATGATTTTATGGCCATTTTACCCCCGCGACCAATTTTGGGGGGGTAGCCAGCCCATGGTAGGTGGCAACTGGCTCAAGTCGATTTTTTTCTATTTTTAGACCATTTGCCAGGATTTCCAAACTACACTTTTTTGAATCTCCAAAAAAAATTTTTTTCACTCCACCCTAGTGGGCAGGTGGCCTAACTCAAAGGCAGCGAAAGCCAGTTCGCCTTCTCTCGAGATGATTAAACTACATAGTATAAATTACAAGCCGCAAACCAGCAGTGAATAACAAGGATGGCAGTACGGTACGTTTTTTTTGTAATGGTACGGTACGTCGTACGCTCTTTTATTTATCTATTTTATTTATTGACGGACTCAAAAAGATCGGTCCAGCAGTACGGAGGCATAAACACAACTACACACTAATCACACCCAAAAACACACAAAGCTTTAAGCAAGATAGAATCCAATCGTTTGTTCTTGCGTTACCAGTATATGGTCCAAGCTAGGTATTCTGGTGCAAGTTCGCAAAATGATTATTGTATGGACCGCACCTAAAGTCACTTGATCTTACTAGCGCAGATAACCACACGTTGCACGAGTTGATACATCGAAGCATGAAATTTGCTGTGTGCTTTCTGATCAAAGCATGAAAAGTAGGCACATTATTTTGGACCAACGTGGTAGACATACTTGTGCGTCGAGGAAGATTAAACAATATCCTGTAAGCATTGTTATAACCTACTCTTAAACGATTCAACGTCGATTTTCGATACATACACCAAACAGTACTTCCATAAAGACAAGACACAAAAGTACGAAATAAACAGTTTTTTACAGCTTTAGAGCAACAAAAAAATTTCCTACGTAACTTATTGGCAGAGCCATAAATAGAACGTAATTGCCTGTTCATGTCATCGTCAGAGGTCAATACAAAACCTAAATACTTTATTTTTTTGACACAGTCAATTGAGTTACCGCATAGCCGAAACTTTGGCTCAAAAGACAGGCTTAGACGATTAGTCTTAAACATCATGGTCTTAGTTTTAGTACAGTTAAAAGTAATGTCATGCCTATTTGCATAATCACAACAAATATCAAGAAGTTTTTGGAGACCCTTGAAGCTCGGGGCAAGACAGCATATATCATCAGCATACATGATATTATTCAAGCACCGGTTACCAATAAAACATCCAATGTTAAGTTTATTCAAAATCAGTGACAGCTCATTCATGTAGATGGCAAATAGAAAAGGGCTCAAGATGCTACCTTGCCGTACTCCATTGGTGGTACTAAAAGATTCAGAGTAAGCAGAATTCCATTTAACGCAAGATCGTTGGCTGGAGTACCATCTAGCTAACAGATGGACAAAATCATTGGCATTTAGCTTCAACTAATTTCTTGAATAACACACCGTGATTCAGTTTGTCAAAAGCTTTTGAAGCGTCAAGGAAAGCAACAAATACTGGACTGCCATTATGGTTGTACTGTGCTATTGTTTGTTTGAGTAAAAACAGACACATATCCGTACTATGAGATGACTTAAAACCAAACTGATTATCAACACTAACCAAAAATTCTTTGATCATATGCAAAATGAATAGCTCAAGAAACTTCGAAAATATTGTAGCCAAAGCTATGGGTCGGTAATTAGAAATAGCTGTGACATCATCATGTTTGCTTTTTTATAATAGGTGTTAGCACTGAATAACTACACAAGTTAGGGACATAACAATGAACAAGACATAAATTAAAAAACATACTGATATGCAAAAGTAGTATTTCATGCGCAAGAACTATATGATACGCAGAGAGACCATCAAAGCCAGGAGCACAATTTAATTTCAATTTTTGTGATAGCAATTGAGCAAGTTGAAACGTACAAAAATATGGTTTTATTGTCTCATAAGTATCCGTTTTGCATTCGTCAAAATCAAAAACAGTTAGATCGCCTTTGTTAGAAGAAACTTCATTTTGATTGAGTAGTTGGCCATAGTGATTTCGCCACATATTTGCAATGTTTTGGGCACCGGAGACTCCATTGACTACGGGTGGGAGAACGGCTGAAGCAGATGTTGATGATTGCAGCCTCATTTGTCTCCAGAATTGATTAGTGGGGCTATTGGCGATCAAATTAGATGCCAAAGTGTCAGCAGCACATTTTTTCAAATTCCGTTTATGCTGCCTGAAAGTGCTTTTAAAAAGCTTTTTATTACTCCTCATAGCTTGATATAAAGGGCCAGATTTGGGTTTGCCCTTTCTAATCCAATTCAGGTAACTTAACTTAGCTGATTTGTGATGCTGCTTTAGATATCCAGACCGACCAGGAACTCGGAAAGTACGTTTGCTCTTGGTTACTTGCAAAAAGACTGAAGAGTTTTGCAAACATTTAACGATTCTTTGGTAATATTGAGAAATACTTTCTAAATGATTTTCGTCATTGCATCCAGGATTCTGGCAGCTTATGGCATTCAAAGGCAGAGGCATGGTTGACATTGCAAGTTTAGTATTTTGATAATATTCCACTTTTTTAGAAGAACTAAGGGTCGGCCAGTTGATGTGTTTAAAATTGTTTGTGTGAAGGTCTTTATTGTCTTGACAAGTGTAGCTGGGCACGCAGTCGATTAAAACAAGCAAAGGACGGTGGTCGGAGATCAAGTATTGATGCAAGATTTTAATACTATCTATTAATTGATCAGCTGAGGCAGATGAAAGACAATGGTCAATCCAAGTGGTAGAGTTGTGGCTATCGCTGAGATAGGTAAAAGAATCTACAGGTAACAGTCTCTCATCTGAGATAACAAAGTTATTGTCACTACAAAATTCAGTTAGTGATTGCCAAAAATGGTTACTTCTTCCAGCATTAAAGTCTCCAACTATGTAGACTGCATAAGCATCTTGACTGTCACACGTGGCAGAAAGCTCACCCAGGTAGGCTTGGTAAGAGTCAAAATTCTCCGGACAGCAGTAGGGAAGATAAACATTTAGCATTAGAATATTACCTTTATTGCATAACACATTTAATCCTGTGATTGAACCAGAATGACTAACAATTCTTTTTGCAGAGAGCTCTTTCTTCCATAATATTGCAGTTCCACCATAAGGTCTACCTTTCCTAAGCTCATCGCACTCATCAATAGGAGAGTAACCAAAGGAATAGTGATGATCGCTGATAGCGGACAGAAAGTCTAAATTTTGTTTTGTAATCCATGTTTCTTGAAGGAATATAATATCATAGGTTTCACACAGCTTTTTTATATCAACTATAGAGTTCTTAATACCTCTACAGTTATAAGAAACAATGCTTAGACCTTTGAATTTGTTGTTGGGGTATTTACACTTTTTGAAGGAGAATCATCTACTGCTGTGGACTTTGCGTAAAATCGTTTTACTAAAACACCTTCTGGCCAGTTTTCAGGGTTCACAGATTCTTTGAATGAGATGCCAGCTATGGTTAAGTGAAAAGAAGCATAACTGTCAAATCTAGGTTTACCGATCAGTGGTCGAGTGGATAGAGCGTCTGCTACTGAAGCGGTAGACTCGGGTTCGATTCCCGGTCGGGTCAAACCAAAGACTATAAAAATTGGTATTCACAGCTTCCCTGCTTAACGTTCAGCAATCAAAGGGACTGTGTGAAGCCTCCGCCGTGTGTGGTAGACAGGTGGGCAGGTGGCAGCTTGACTCGAAGACCGAAAGGTCCCTTCGCTGTCTCCTGGCCAAGGCAACTTGGTGAATAAAATGTAATTACAATTACAATTACAATCTAGTTCTCAGCTGAGTGCATGAAATTGATGTTGCATTTTTAAATTGATTTTTGGCAAAATTTTCAATTGCAGATACAGTTGTGCAAGGCTGCAGCCTGGAGATAAACACCTCTGCGGGTTTGGCTACTTTCGACACTGGCAGCAGCAGTGAGCCCTTCAACTTTCCTTCATTAGATTTTTTCACTAGTTTCTTTCGTTTAGTCTGAATGGTCCAATTTTCATTGTCTTGATGCTGCTTTGAGATGACTTTTGAAGTTTCACTTTCAGTGGTTTCTGCGCCCAAAGAGGAGGGTAGCTCATGCACCATTTCCGAAGAGCTAGATTCAGAAGTTTTACTGAGTACTTTCTCCGCATAAGTGGGTTTCTTTGGAATCGTTGATTGGAAGTCCTGAAAAGGCAGGGATAAATGTGACAAATCTTTGGGAGCATTTTTTCTGGTGATGGCAGAAAGCTCAGAAACCATACTCCTGATTTCAGCCAGTTGATCTGATAGCTGCTGCACAGCGCTTGACTTTGTTTGTAAGGATTTTATTTCTTCCTTTACCATGTTAAGGTCATGGACTACGGTGAGGCCATCAATATTTTTAACATCCACAGGAGGGAAGTTGCAGGTTGCTGTGGCATATATTGGTTTGGATGAAGGGTCATCTTTCATGTAAACATCTGGAAGGTGCAAAAATTCTAGAATGTCCTTGACATTCATGTCATTCTTATTGTCGCCTTGTCTCTTGATCAATCTTTGGGTTTTACCATTGATGATCACTTTTTCAAAAAGTTCTTTTTTCGCATTCAAGATATCACTTTCGGAATAAAATTCCGAGACTACCTTTACCAAAAGGTCAGTTGTCATGCAGTCAATATTAATTGAAACATACCACAGAATGGAGTTTATGATAGCCATGCAATCACCACAGAAAATTTAAACTACTACAAACTTTAACTTTATTTCAGATAAATAGGCCTACTTATTCAAAACCTTATTCAAATAAAATTTTAATTGAAAACCCCAGACTTTTCGCACAAAACGCTGGCTTTTTGTAAACAGAGGCAAAAAACCGACACTAAATGTGTGGATTGAGTTCGCTTTAAAGTCCCTTAAAGTTGCGAGTAGCTAAAAGCAAGGATTGCAATACGGTACGTAAGTACGGTACGGTACGTCTAAATTTTTGCGAAGTACAGTACGGTACGCCTATTTTGTAATGGTACGGTACGCTTCAAAAATTGAACTTAAGTGCAGTACGTTGGTACGGTACGGTTCAAGGTGCAAAGTACGTAGTACGCAAATTCTGACCGTACCGTACTGCCATCCTTGGTGAATACTATGCGTTGAAATCCGGTTGTCTTAAGCTGACTCAGTACAGCGCCACCATGTGTTTGAATGCTGAAAACCAAACCCAGCTCAGCTCGTAAATTGCTTTACTGAAGTTTTGTTTAAAAAAAGTTAGCGAAAACCTACGCGATGAGGTAAGTAAAAGTTTCGAAATGTACTTTGACATTAAGCGGTACAGCTGTGAATTTGGGTAGCAGAGGGGTGGAGTTGAGTTAAAGCTGGTAATTCACCCCACATGACGACTGCAATAAGCTGCCCGTTTTGTTTTTGAGAAAGAAACAAAGTTTTACGGACGAATGCACTGGTAAAATTAGCAACTCGAATTCAAAAATGTTCGCAAACGAAACGAGATTACCGATATAGGTTTATCCGTATAATATTAAGATTGCCAACAACCGATCGGTGGTCGAGTGGATAGACCAAGTCGCATTTTAGCGAAGTGTACCTTTATATTTACAATGTATCGCTACTTTCTCATTAACTCGAGTTAAGTTTGACACTAATCATTCGACAGCGTCGCCTCTGTGATGTAGTAATAAGGGCGCGCGTCCGGAAAGTCTCGAGTTTGATTCGTGTTGGGTTCTTTTTCTTCAGAACTTTGCATTCAAGGTAGGGTAGCGATGCCAGCTTAGAGATAGCAAATCCAAGTTCAAAAAAATGGTACATTCTAAACACTAAAAACCGATATTCCCGCTTTTCTTTGACGTTTAGCAATAAAAGGTCAGTGTGAAGCCTCAACCATCTGTGGTGGACATGTGGCGTCTTAACTCGAAGACAGAAAAGATCTTTTGCTTTTTCCCTAGCTGAGATGATTCGACTAAAATGGACAAATTTATTATTGTAAGTTATCATTCGCAAACCAGCAGTGAATAAATACATCAAGATTTTTTAGGTTGCATCGACACGTAACAACCACGAATCCGCTTCGTTGCTAAAGCTAGAAATTCGTGTCTCGATACGGACTTTTTCAATAAATTAATTTATTAAAAAACTTTCAAATACACACAATTAAAAACGAACACGGAGTAAATTCAACTGCAAAGAGGCGTGTTTGTGAAGTATGTCCTTGGGAGAAACTGCAAAAAGAACGGGAAAAACGAGAGTAAAGGGAAAATGGTCAGGTTACTCTTCTGTCGTCGATTCATTATTTTTTCTGATAGTTTTCTGCAAATACGTAAAAATGAAGCAACGGCTTGTTAACTCTACGCCTCAATTTTTGCTATGAAACCACCAGAGGTGGAGTCGAGGACACAAAAAAAATCTGAGGCCAAGGACACACCTTTTCGATGCCAAAGAACCAAGGACAAAACGCGAAAGAGCTCTCATAAAAAAAAAGGTCTTGGCTCAAAAAGTCGCAAATTTTCCGCAAAATTCGGGCGATCTCCACACAAAAAAATTCTTCGCTCGAAAATTCGCAAGTTCTCTGGCGTGCTCCAGCAATGCTCATGACCTTGGCAAATTTTCAGCAAGTCAAAAAAATAGTGCTGTCCTCGAGCCGAAGACAGGGCATTTTCGAGGACTTGCAGGCTAAGACCTAAAACATCAAATTGTGTCCTCGAGGACTCCACCTCTGGAAATCACAGAGCTTCGTATCACATGGTACACATTTGCAGAAATGTGCGGGTAACCTAAGCCGACAGAATATTGCTCTTAAACATAAAATTTTTAGCAAAGTAGAATCATACACGATCAAAAAATGGCGTTTGTTCTCTGTCAGACACCAACCAAAAAACCTTTAGTTTTTACTATTCTATAATTGCAAATATCTCACCACTTGTTTCGGGGCATATTTAAGCGCATCTGCAATCGAGTCTTCGATTTCCCTTGCCGTTGCCTTCGGAAAATTCTTTCGGCATGCAACTAAAATACGTCAAACTAAAGTTCAAACAACGATACTGCAGTTGGCGCTCGCAGAAAGTGCTACTTGTTAAAACCGTATAATTTTTATTGAAAAGTTAGTACTCATAAATCACTTTAATGAGCTTTAAGGTCTTAAGGGAAACGAGTGTTTTATATAAATGTACAGGGATAGCAATCGCATTGATGAATTTCTGCGATATTTGTTACACAAGAAAATAGCGATACGATGCAGAGCAGAACAATGGATGAAATTTTTTGCGACAATCTAAAATTTTTTCGATGCGATAAAACCACAGCAAGTTCGCGATTATTTTTGCAATTATCGATTTCTTGAATCAATTTTGAATGCAAAGTTTGTGGTCTAAAACAGCGTAAACTGAGCTCACGCAGCCAGCGCAAGACTTTATTTTAATCAAATTGTGACGCAGCAAATGCCGAAACATTCTCAAACTTCTGACCAAAATATAACTAGTAACGAAAGAGAAATGACATAGTAATCGTGGAAATCGGAGATTTTTTTAAAATTCTTGTGAAGCGATAATGGATGTGAATTTCTTGCGAGTTTTGAAGCTACGTATGGACCGTGAGGTCTTCCAAACAGTAAAGAAAGAACGTAAAGAATCGACTTATCTTGCGTAAAGAAGAGCATTAGTAGGGGAGACCGGGTATGAACGTAACACGGGTATGGTTGTAACAGTCAACTTTTCTCCTTACGTAGTCAATGCAAGACCACGTGACTATCTTAGTACATTTCTTGTTTGTTCTCGCATTTTCCATCAATTTTCTGAAGCAACTGGGAGTCACACAAAAATTTTGTGAAAGAAAATCGGTTTTTCAGGTACAAAAGTAACTTTTTAAAAATTTTGTATTTTTTGCTTTGCATTAAAGTAGCTGCAGGTATCATAAATTTTTTTATCATGCCTGAAACGAGCTTGATTTTAGTTTTAATTTGGTATATTAAACTAGTTCTAAGAGTAAGTTTTCTCGACACTAGACCCTGCAAAAAATGGCGGACATGCCTTGGTATGATTGTAACATGGTGTTACAACCATACCCAAGGTATATTAAGCCAACACCTTGATACAAATGATGAATACCTAGCTATTTAGTGTGATTACCATGTATAACTTTAATTGCTTGGATATAGGAATAATTAACTACGAGTACTACTAGTACTTGTGCGTTTGTAGCTGATATTTCGTCCAACTACAGTCACATTTAGGCTATCATGTTTTTTTAAAATGCCAAGACAGAGAAAAAGAAAGACGAAGAGAGGCGTGCCGGCTAATGTATTGAATGAGGCATCAGTTGAAGTTGAAACAGGAAAATCTATCAGATCTGTTGCTAAATGTTTTGACATATGCCACGTGACGTTATACAGATATTGCTATAAACTTCAAAAACTTAAACAACAAGGATCAAAAGCACTACCTCGTGTTGGGTTTTGGAGCCCCAATACTATTTTTACAGCTAAACAAGAGAAAACACTGGTGAAATATTTGTTAGAAGCAGCTGATCATTACTATAGACTTTCTCCAAAGGAGGTATAAAAATATTGTAGCTTATGCTTATTATGAGTTGTTTTCAAACCTGCTTGTAAATTTCGCTACATTAGACCTACCTTATAGTTTCCTTGTCGGTCAAATCTGCTACAATTTGTTAGATATTCGTCTTATCTGCGAGTTTATTGGCGTTAAGCTAGGAAAAAAGATAGGCGTATTGCTGACTTGCCATTGGAAAGAGTAAGCTGCTGCCACATACGTGCAATGAACCCCAATATTAGTCTACTTGAAGAATTTGAGGTGTTTTTAGCACATTAGTTTATTTGTTTGCAATACGCATTAGGAACCCTATAGAGTTTTTTAGTTGGACATTTTTGTTATTTTGTATTTCAGATCCGCAAGTTTGCCTTTGAGCTAGCTAAATCATTTGGCGTCAATCATCCACAACAATGGGACGAAAATAAAATGGCTGGAGTGGACTGGTTCTCAAATTTCATGAAGAGACATCCCACGCTTTCTATAAGAAACCCAGAAGCTACGAGCCTCGCTAGAGCGACCAGTTTCAATCCAGAGAATGTGAAGCGGTTCTTTAATCAGTTGACTCATGTTTTGGAAACACACAAGTTTGCTGGAAACGACATTTGGAACATCGATGAAACAGGAATAACAACTGTTCAGAAGCCAACTAATGCTGTTGCTAGGCGTGAATCTAAACAGGTTGGCGCAATGACATCTGGAGAAAGAGGCACGTTGGTAACCATAGCTTGTGCAGTTCAGGCACTGGGAAACAGCATTCCTCCTTTTTTTGTGTTTCCTCGTAAACGTTATAAGGATCATTTTGTACAAAATGGCCCTTTGGGTTTGGCAGGAAGCGGCAATGAGTCTGGATGGATGCAAGAAGACGACTTTTTACTTTTTCTTCAACACTTTCAAAAACACACCAAGGTCAATAAGAAAAATAAGATTTTGTAGTTGTTGGACAATCATAGCTCACACATATCTGTAAAAGGTATCGACTTCTGCAAAGAAAATGGGATTGTGTTATTAACTTTCCCGCCACGTTGCAGCCACAAAATGCAGCCACTAGATCGCACCGTATACGGACCATTCAAGAAACTGATAAATTCTGCATCAGACGCATGGATGAAAATGAATCCTGCCAAACCAATGACAATTTACGACATTCCAGGATTAGTGAAAACTGTATTTCCTTCAGCAATGACACCAAGAAATATCCAGTCTGGTTTTGAGGTAACTGGCTTGTGGCCTTTCAATCCAGATATATTTCAGGAGTGCGATTTTGCCGCTGCACAAGTTACGAACCGACCAAACCCAAACAATGTCACGGAAAGGCAGCAAGCACCAAATTTTGAGTGCCCAACAGAACCGCCTATCAATTCTGCAAGCATCAATGTTGATAAAGTGAACTTGATGCCCAATGCTGTGCCACTATCAGATACCTCATGTTCGAGTCACTGCTTTGATGCAAGCGATAGAGATATGAATATTCCTTCCTTTTCTTTGGAGAATTGTGTAGCTTTAGGTATAGTTAATAGTACAGGGATAGACTGTAACGAATCTGCTTCGATTGAACAGCCATGTACAAGTTCGAACACAGAATTTAGCCCGTCTGCCTTGCGCCCACTGCCAAAAGCTGGTTCGAAAAAAGGAACTAAAAAGAAACGTAGAAAAAGACAATCAGAAATATTGACAGAAACATCTGTCAGAGAAAAGTTGGCAGAAGAAGAGGCAAGAAAAAAGAATGGTAAAGCGAAGAAGTTACTCATCTATCCCAAGAAAGACAACAGTAAGCCTGCAAAAGCAAAACCAAAGAAGATGCAAGGAAGAAAGCCTAGAAAGAAAACTTCTTCGACCTTGTCTTCTAGCGATGAAGATGATTGGTTCTGTATAGTGTGCATGGATACCTACAAAAACTCGAAACCTGGTGAGAAGTGGACGAAATGTTCTTACTGTGAACACTGGGCTCATGAAGCATGCACTGAAGGTGGACTTTTGTTTGTTTGCGTGCATTGTGAATCTGACTCTGAGTTCTAAACTACAAGACTTTTTTCTACCAAAACTAAGTTTCGGTAATAGCCCCGGCTCATTGATTTTGAAAGAATTTGTGTCTTTTTTACCAATTCTACCATGATTGATTAAGTGACGTAACATTCTTTTTGCTATTTCGTTTTAATAGACCTAAAGTTCTTTAAAAACTGAAGTAACCAGATTTTTGAGACAATGCGGTATGCGTTACAACCATACCTTAGGCCTGTTACAACTATACCCACTATAGGGTATGGATGTAACAAACGATAGTTCTTTTTTGAAGAGGTCGTGTGGTCAACTCAAAAACAATAGCACAAATTTAAAGATGCCAATTTGTAGTGCAAAGCTCTAAATAGTTCCAGAGCAATTTTGAAACACATACCTCAAAAAACCTACGAGATATCGCAAAAAAGACAAAAAGTGTTACTTTCATACCCGGTCTCCCCTACAGTATCTTGGACTCAAGCAGAAAATTACTGAAATTTGGCCACCTCTCAACTTAAGTTTGCCAAAATATTAGCTTACCAATCATTACTTTGGCAACATGTAGACTGAAACGAGAGCTAGCTTCTTTTTCCTTTGAAGATGTATTTCGACCACAATTCCGCCGTTCCAAGCTTTCGCAGCATGTAGCGGACACATTCGTATTGTGTCCGCCAGTGCTGCTCCAATATTGAATCTGAATAACAATAATAGTCAAATCAACATTATACTAGACTTACCAGCAAGTGATTGGGTGATACGTCACCAGCAAATGATAGGTAAGCAGGCCCATCTCTGCAGCTTGCGTCAAGAAGCACAATGCAAGGTTGCTAGTGGTAGAAAGTCATTGCTGGCAATTTGCAGTAGATTTCATTGTCCGGAAACCAAACGCGGTCTCCCGGACCAAGCAGACATTAAAGTCCAATTTATTAGTGATTCAAAAAAATGTTGAGCTTTCCATTTGAAAATTATTGGTTTCATCTTCTGAAAATTGGTACAATTAAGCAGCAAATTTGGTAGTCTAAACAGTGTTTTAAAAATTGCCAAATTTTTCAGCACCAGAAAGAAAACTACTCTTTGCAGTTAGGGTATTTGGCTATTCGCCCCAGAGCCACTCATGTAAAACCCATAGCGAAATCTGCATCATACCTTATGAAGATATGCCACGCACTTAAAGGGGGTGAAGCATCCAGCTGAAATTATGTGCAAAAAATAAACAATAATCTGAAACACATCTTTACCAAATTACACCAGTTTGCGACTTATTGCTGCCGAGATATTTTATTACAAAGTGACATCTCCCCAACAGTGTCGCCAGTTAACATTTCATTGTTCCTAAAATGATGTTTATTGTTTAATGTATCTTTCACATTGATTTGAAAGCTCCTGAATGTACGGCTTCAGCATGAATTAGTGTTACAACAGAAATACTTTTACAACGTAAATAGCATAACCCAATTTGTAGAAGATTAGATTTTGAATGGCTACACTGTTGGAAAGAACCCCTAACCTTAAAATGAAATATCGCAGAAACGATGTAGAAACCTGAAATTTAGTGAAGATATGCTCTAGATATAAATATTTTTTCATCTTTTGCACATAATCCAAGCTGGATGCTTCACCTCCTCTAAACAAGCCCAGTAGCGCACGCAGAATTTTCGAAACGGGAAGGTGGGGCCTAAATCATCAACAAAAAAGTTGCGCTAAAACAAACATAATTTTATGATCAGCACAGATAAGTCAAACTAAAACAAGCAAGAGCAGCTGCTATTATAGGCGTAACCAAGATTTTTGATTGGAGGGGGGCTTAAACCAAAAATCACATGCAATGACGTCATCAGAAATTTTTCAAAGAGAAACTTTTTGTGGTACAAACATACCGTACAATGGAAGCCCAGAATCCATGGTTTGGTTTACCAAAGTTAGAAAGCCAACGTATCTAAATCGGGAGACGTGTTAAGTAATTTAGTGTAACTAAAACGCATCACAAACGGGGGTTTGATGGCGGAGCATGCAGCCGCTATGCGACTTTTTGTAACTTTTTGGAAAAAAAAAGCTAATTTAATGCCATTGGATCGCATTTCCCCGTGTTCAGAGCCATTTGAAATAACTAGATTTTTAACATTTGAAAGCCAATTGAAAAAATTAAATTCCTCAATCCTCCTTTTACTTTTAATTTAAGTCCAAAACCTTGCATTCCAAACCTTGCATTTGGGGTTGAATTTTTTAAGTGATTTGGCCCACGTAAGGAACAATGCCACATTCATTATTTTACCAGTAAACAATAATCCACTCAAAGATTTTTGTTTTGTCATGAAGTTAACCAGTTATAGGAGTGCATGTTCGGCCATGAGGCCCAGGCCCCCTCAATTGAAATTCAATAATTTGTTCAACGAGTATTTTTCCTGGATAATGTTTTTTTAAAGTATTTTGTGCTTAAAAACTGGCGAGGTGGAGGTGAATTGTTAGTAAAAATGATACAATAAATGCTTAAGCTCGCTAAACATTGTATTGAGCGGGTATGATTTTTATTACGTGAGACTTTTGGCACATTGGAAATTTTCGAAAAATCTTCTTGCCAAATATAGGTGAAGACCATAGGTGGGCACAAGTCCGTTAATCGTTAATCCGTTAATAACGAAGCTAACTTTTTCACTAACTCGTTAATCCGTTAAAAAGTTTTTTCATGTTAACGGACTAAAGTAACTTCCGTTAAGTTCTGTTAACTTGCGTTAAGGTTTTTATCGTTAATATCTTGCAGCTTCGTTGAGCGTTTGAACTTGTTTTTATCTTGAAATTAGATTAGACTGTAAAATGTAACTTTCAAAACACAAAAAGACCACCATAGCAATAAATATTTCCTTACAATCAGCTCAACAGCGTCAATACGTGTTCTAGAAGCGAGTGAATAAAAAGAAATGTAAATTACACGCAAAATGTTAACGGATTAACGGACTTTATTAACTTCGGTTAATTAAAGCTGAAAATAACGGATTAACGTTAACGGAGGAGTGAAGTTTGTTAACGGACTAGTGGTTAACGAAGCTAACGTTTTGCATTAACTTGCCCACCTATGGCGAAGACCATACAAAAAGTCTTGCCATCTGAGCGCAGGGCCCCTGGCAATAAGCCGTATAGTAAATCCACCCCTGGTTATTGCATTACGTTTATAAAAAGCTTAGATGATGGCCTGAGATAGCAACTTCAGGACAAAACTTTTAATTTTACCCCGGTTCCCCATATAATTTGGTTGGCAATAATTGAATTGAGGGGCCAGGGCCATTTGGTCATCAATATTATTTTTAATTATTGTTGTACGCATGTATGTTGAACGCGAAAAATGCTGAAAGAAACTGAAACTGAGGAAACAATAGATTTTTTGTCACAGTTCTACCATTAGTGGCATTTCAATCGGGGGGCCTGGGCAATGGCACAATGCCCCCCTAAATATACCCCTGAACAAGCCCCATTTCTTAAACTAACAGCTCTGCTGCTGGATCTGCTTTGTCACTAACGTGGCCAAAGCAAGGCTTGCCTGTTTTTGACTCCTTATGTGTCAAATTGGGCCTAATAAAAAGGATATAAAAAACTTAAAACATCCCAATACGCAGTAGTGGACTTGCAATGTTTCGGCGGAAATTCACGTCATTGCTTAATGCTTTATCAAGTTCCTCTAATTCTTCAACAGTTTTTTTTTGTTGCGGAAAAAAAGCATCAATTTCACAGATATCTGTCAAGCTCGGTAACGTTTTTAAAAGAATGTCCCATATTTGACTTTGGTTTTGGACAACCTTTTCCAGTTTCATATGCAAAGCTTGCTGAAATAATTTCATTGACAGCAATTTACGATTCAAATTTTTCGTGTCTGAAAAATAAAAAGCAAAACTTGTGTGAAAAATCACGAATTCACATGCGCAATTAAAGCAAAATCTTATACAAACCTAAAAAAAATGCAGAATTTTGACTATTTCTGATGACATCGATTACTGCATAAAAAAAAACAACTTTCCAAACAACAAATTTTAGTGTAAAACCACAACAGTACCAGTTTTGCCAAAACAGTACGTCTTCTGGTTATTGAGTCTTTTTAAGCAAACTTTAAATAACTGTTACGAAAAATGAATATGCGCTTTGTTTGCACAACTTCGTTTTAGGCGGGGTCTACACTAGGGATCTTTAGTTTATTTTAACCAATTGCACCTTAGTTTATTTTAACCGACTGACAGCGTCTACGCTGGTAAGACAGTACGTCGGGCATATCGAATTTTTGTATAAAATAAACTAAAAATGCGTTCGTATGCTCACGATTTTACATCCAGCGTAAACGGAGCTTTACTGGAACGATGCGAGGGTTCATGCTGCATGAATACTGCTTACTTAATTACGTCCAAACAAACTGACACATACCATTAGTGGAAATGATGTTACCAGATGCAGAACTTAGTTGCCTTTCTCGTGGAGGGGATGAAGCTAAAATAAACATGGTTTTTAATATCTGAATCCTCTGCTGTTATGTGGCAATAGCTTTTTAAATCCTAAGTTGCGACAAAAAAAAAAATCGATCTTAATACAAGTTGCTAGTCTTCAAAGTGAGATTTTTTGCAAAGGATTGAAAGAATGGCGTTATTTGACAAACAGCATAGCTCTCCCGATCGGAAAATCTTTGATAATTGAGCCATTGCTTCTCAGTACTGAAAAATTTCTGCTTAGATGGTTTCGCCATGACATCAGAATGCCTCAGAAAAATTTTCCCAAACAGTCTTAGCTAGCAAGGATAAAAGTAAAGAGGCATGTGGGATGACTTAAAACAAGATGACACGAATGAAGAGGACCTCACAAAATAACAAAAGCACGAACGAGAAGCCAAGAATAGTGGAGGATCGTGGGTGCTATGGCTTTATCTTGAGCTGCAAGCCCTGGCATTAGAAACAGTGGGTAAAGAGAGCAAGGAAAGAAACTAATTTACTCCATGATTATTCAAAAAGTTCATACAAACTTACCAAGTTTATACAAACTTACAAACTAATGTAGGAGTATATACAGGGTTGGCCAAAAAAATTGCACCCTTGGACAAAGGGTCATAACTTTTTTTGGAATGAGATAACATTTAAAAATTTTTACCATTCCTTTACGACAATTTATTGCGTAGCTGTGTAAAATTTTATTAAAAATTTCCATAAAATAACAAAATAATTTTGCAGTTTGTGATACTCACTAATTAAACACCTGTAATTATTACAGGTGTTTAATTACTGAGTATCACAAACTGCAATTGCATGAAAATTAACACGGCACAAATAGTAATCGATTGTTCATTCGTTCAATATTTTTCGATGTGTTGTCCGTTTTCTGCGATCACCAACCGCACCCGAGATCGAAACCAATCAATGGTGTTATCATCATGGAGCTTGGTATTTCAAAGTTATTGTCATTTGAAAAAAGATTCGTTAGCATTCAGGCATTTTTACGTCACAATGAGCATAGAAAGGCCAATTATAAAAAAAAGTTACGTTACCTGCAAAAAAACCTTTGAACGCACTTTGTGAAAAGAGATTGCAGTCTTCAATGTTTAAATAGACGTCATTTTATAGAACTTTTGACCATTGTTGAATACAACGTCATTCAATAGAACTTTTGACCATTGTTGAATAGTCCAATCACGGTGTTTCACAGTTGGTATTTGCAATGGTAGCAGCAACATCTACCTGTTGAGCTGCAGCAAATAGTTGCCAAAGCAAGTTGAATTTGTCAATCTATTAAACAGACAATAGCAGCGTTGAATTTGTCAATCTGTTAGTTGCCAAAGCAAGTTGAATTTGTCAATCTGTTAAACGGACAAAAGCAGCGCAAATTAACAGTACTACAGTACAATGTCGACTCTTGAACTAAAGCTTGATCAAATACTACAGAAATTAGACGCGCTTGAGAAAAAAGTGGACAGCTTCAACACTAGAATATTCAAGTTGGAGAATAAAACAGCAACTCTCGAACTAAATTTGACAGCCAAGGCGGAAACTCTTGACATCCTTGATGATAAAATGAGAGAATTCGAAAAATTCAAATCAGACAATGAAAAAACGGCGATCATGCAAGAATCATATAGCAAACGCCTTAATGTATTAATTCACGGCATCGAGGAAGATGAAAGTAATACTTGGGAAAAGCGTGAGGAGACTGTGCAAAAATTTGAAACTTTCTTAAACGATGGATTGAATATTGATCCTGACGATATTGAGCTAAGATTTGAGAAAAAAAATTAAAATACAACTTAACAGGACATCTTCTTAATCATGTAAGAAAAATAAAATTAAATAACCAAAGAAAAAAAATTAATTTATATAAAAAGTTAAAGTTATATTTATTAAAGGCAAAACGTAAAATTAAAAAAACAATAATACTAAAAACTAAAACTAAAACCAAAACCTAAAACCAAAATATTTATTATATTTAATAAAGGCAAAAGGTAAAATAAAAAAAACAATAATACTAAAAACTACCGCAATATCCGATTAAGAAGAATGGTAAAACCGTGCACAGGCCTATAATAATTAAATTGACTAGCACTCAAGATAAAAATCGAATCTTTAGTTCGGCCAAAAACCTCAAAACATATAACGAGACGCGAAGAAGTTACGATAAACACTCTCCCTATGTGTATGTAACAGAACATTTGCCCGCAAAATTTCAACAACAAAGAAAATTACTCTTGCCTGACTTCAAGGAAGCAAAACGAAAGAAACAATCTACCTACTGGAGAGCCATTGATGGCAATTATTGCTTGTTTGTTGACGGCGACAAAATAGACTTACCAAAAAAAACGCCGAAAAATCGTTGATTTCCTAAGTTAAAAAATAATATTGTTCATGAATTTCATCGTACATGAAAACTCGAATCTAATGACTCCATAATGTAGCAAGCATAGTGTTTGTCTTAAATTAGAATGACTCTCTTTAATCACCTAGAAAAGTCATCAACTTTATTAATTCTCGACTGCGAATTTATTTTTTACTTCTTAAAATTGTAACTATTTACTTTGATGAATGCTACAATTTATCAAGCTTACCAAGGCGATCTCAATTCAAGACAAATTACAGAAAACAAGAAAGATTAGCTGGCTTTTTACTTTGCTACATACTTAAATAGCAAATGATGTTAAAATCATAAAAAAAAAAGATAATAAATTGTATCTTATCGCATATTAGAGCTTTTCTTCCAAACAGTCAATCTTCGCTCAGAATCGAACACAGTTACGCGCAATGGTGCTTATGCTGTAGACTGATTTTGCGAAGTTGCCAATATCGGGTTTTTAGTTTCAGTCTTGCGCTAAAAGAATATGAAGTGCTTCTGACTTATTTTCGGTGTTGCTGTCTTTACTAAACTAACTTTGTTTTCACGATGTTCAACAAGGTCTATAGTTTCCACTTGGCACAGTATGTAGTCTAATTAGTTGATGATGTGAATGAAGAAATATAGATAAGCGAGTTGTTAAATTACCAGTATCAGACTAAGATAATAGTGTGTTTTTTATTTTTTTTATTTTTATTTTTTTATTCATAAAGTTGACTTTCGGTTATTCTTCATTCCGACATCGGCCGCTGTAGCTTTGTATCTATTACTTTGATTTGTGTGATAGTGGGATAGCTAGTCTACTTTACATTTTTTACTGTTAAGTTCGAGATATGTTGGCGGTAGGGAGGAGGCTCTTGCGGTCGATGTCGGGATGTGGAATTCTTCATTGAATATGGTAAGTCTTTAAACTCTTGTTTCAGAATGTAATGCTGCTAATGTTGTAATCAATTTATCTATTCTCCTTTGCATGGTGACGTTTGTAACTAAACAGTGTAGCGGTATTTGATTTTTATGGCAAAGTCCAAAAGCATCGTGGGCTGCGATGCAAATGACCTGCTACAGTATTTCTCGTCGGGTCAAGATGCCACTGATTCATCTCTTTTTTTGCATACACCTAATAGTTTTGCAGATATCATGTCACTTGTGCCTGATAATATTTCTCCGTGTAAATATCATGATTTAAACTCCCAAAACAATATGTTTAATTCCTCGAAAAATCTATTTTTGTTGCACCTTAATATCCGATCACTTCAAAAAAACCACGATAATTTATGTGAATTTCTAGACCAACTACCCATTAAACCGCATTTAATTGGTCTCTCGGAAATCAAAATAAAACACCAGCCTCTCTTAGGTATTTCCCTTCCCAATTATAACTTTATTCACGCTGCTTCACCCACTAATGCTGGGGGAGTGGGACTCTATATATCTGACTCTCTTGAATATGAGATTCTAGGAATCAATTCCATTGATACTTCTGGTTGTGAAAGCTTATTCATCAAGCTAACGAATTTAACTAGCAAACACCTCGCAATAGTAGGAGTAATCTATCGACATCCGAAAAATAATATTGCTCTCTTCACAGATAAATTGAGTACAATTCTTGACTCATATTTAAAACAACCTTATGATATCACTCTTGTGGGCGATTTTAACATTAATTTGGACCCTGAAAAATGCCAAACCGAGGCTCGGTATTATCTCGATACTTTGTTAGGATTTGGATTATTTCCAGTTATCACTAAACCAACTCGGGTCACTGCAACCTCGAAATCATTAATTGACCATATATTTACCAACATAACAACTCGAACAATCTCATCAGGTATCTACCAAAGCGATATAACAGACCACTTTCCTATATTTTGTCTTATCCATAGCAACGCACCAAAACACAAAAAAATCGACTAACGTGGGTTTTACCGAGATTACAAAGTTTTTAGTCTACCACCATTTCAAGAAGACATAAAAACCATTATACAAAATGAGTCCGCGTTAGTGCCTTTAACTAGCGAAAACAATGTTAATAGCGTATTGGAACAATTCATTTCATCATTCAAATGTGTGGTTGACAAACACGCCCCCATAAAAAGAGCATCACGCAAAAAAGATAAATTATTTAAAAAGCCTTGGTTAACGAAAGGGCTTCTAATCTCTATTAAAAATAAACAAAAAATGTACAAAAACAATTTTTTGAATGGAAATGATGCTCAAAAACTGCTTTTCAAAACTTACTCCAACAAATTAACCAAAGCTAAACGCCTTTCTAAAAAAATGTACGTTTATAAAGAATTCGACGACAACCAAAACAATAGTCGTAAAATGTGGAAAACTATCAATTCACTTCTCCACAATAAAACAGCTGACATAAATTCTCCACCCAATAATATAAAAATAAATGACAAAATCTGTGACAATCAATTGACAATGGCTGAACATTTCAACAATTTTTTTTGCGCCATTGGCAAACGTCTGGCCGAAAAAATGGAAAACAACAGCAGCCAAAGTGTAACTCGATACTTAACTAACAGAGTTTCCTCTTCAATATTTCTTGAACCAGTTGATGAAAGAGAACTAATTAGCATAATTAATTTATTACCTTTGAAAAAAAGCGGTCGGGCATGATAACATTCCAGTCATTTTTATTAAATTAGTAGATAGAATTATAGCACCTTTTCTGGTTAAAGTAATTAATGCATCATTTGATTTAGGGATGTTTCCAAATATTCTTAAAATTGATAAAGTAATTCCTATTTACAAGTCTGGAGACAAACAAATTATCAATAACTATCGCCCTATATCATTGTTATCCCCCTTTTCTAAAATATACAAAAAATTACTTTTTAATCGTTTTTACAAATTTCTAGATAAAAAATCGATTTTAATCCCAACACAATACGGATTTCGCCCTCACCACTCAACACAACATGCAATTTTAGACAGTATCACAACTGCCTACCATAATATTAACATTAAAAATTTCACTGGGCTGGTAACACTTGATTTAACTAAAGTTTTCGATACGGTTTGTCACGAAAGACTGTTAATTAAACTCCATCACTATGGTTTTAGAGAAAAAGTTAATAAGCTGATTGGTTCCTATTTCTCGAATCGAAAACAATATGTTAGTCTAGGTGATATTAACTATATGTTAGTCTAGGTAGGGCTTATATTAAAATCATTTTTAAAATTTAGGCTAGGTCTTATTTTCGGGTTAGGTCTTATTTTTGGGAAAACACGGTACCTGAGAAAATACACAAAAAAAGCAATCGCAAAATAAGTTGAAAATGGCATTTTTGTGCGATTTGCTGTTGCACCAGCAAGCTGTTGTTTTCCCGGAGGCACCGCGATTTGTTTTGTCTTTTAAAATCATTGATTTGTTCAAGAGGAAACAGATACTAGCGAGATTTTTGAAGAAATTTGCTAATTGCTAGTAGTGCATGCAATAATTGTTTCGTACGCCGAACTTACGCGAAACAACTCACCCGAGTAGGCCTAATTCTGATGCTAAAACTCAATACTGCTAGCCAGTGGCGTAGGCCAAAGCTTCAAAACGAGCGGGCCATGAGTCGAAAGTTGTGTAGAACAGATCGGGGGTGAGGGAGCTAAGCCCTCAAACTTCGGAGGCAAATAGAAATGTGTGGACAAACTCCCAGTCACCGGTGGCAAAAAAAAACACACACACACAAAGCTTTTTACTTTTCTAACAAAAATTACTCAATTTTAAGACCATTTTTCGTTAAATTTTGGTTAAAAAAACATGTCTTGACTATCGCAAAACATACATAACACAAGCATAAAAACAACTGAAGCGCACAAGCTATTTTAAAAGCCATTCTTTTAGGTGGATACTTTTTATACGACTAAGGATGAAAGTAAGATTTTGGTAGCTATTGGTAACAGATTATTCTCGACTTATGAAATAGCAAACACTAAACTGCTATTGGCATTGGCAGGAAAACATTGGAAGTGTACTTGTCTTCAGCAGCTGCTTAAAATATTACTGCGTAACAAGCTGTATTTGAATATGCCATGACCGAGAGTGCTAGGCATAATCGTAGCCAGGATTTTTGATTGGGGGGAAGCAAACCACAAATTACATGCAATGACGTCACCAGGAATTTTCAAAAGAGGAACTTTTTGTGGGACAAAAACAATCGTAGACTGAAAGACCAAAAGCCGCGGCGTAGCTGGGTTTATCAAAAAATAATAAGGAAAAGTGTTTAAATTGCGAAAGATGCGTGAGTAAACTAGTGTAACTTAAACGAATTACGGACGGGGGTCTGAGGGCAAAGCCACCAAAAGTTGGGCAATCTTTTTGAAAAAACAAGGTTTTTTAATGCCACTGGAACACATTTCGCTCGTGTTCAAGGCCACTTAAAAGAACTAGATTTTAAAGCCAATTAACAGTTGAAAGTCAATTAAAAAAATCAAATTGTTCAATCTTCCTTTTACTTATAATTTAAGTCCAAAACACGTTAAAAAAGAAAGGTATGGCGCATTTTACCCGATCACTTAAAATGTCAGAGGATGTTAAACAAAGTAGTCGTTTTTGTTACTGTATAATTATAGGCTAAACAGAATCTAAAATATGCATCACCTCTACCCTCAAGCTGATTAAAGTAACGCTAAAGTGCAGTGGTGCAGGAACGGAGGGGGGGGGGCAGGGGGACAGCTGCCCCCCCTGCCCTTTTGTCAAGAGGGGCAAGGGGGCAGTACTGCCCTTTCCATTTCAGTGCGATAGTAACAAAGCAAACGCTTGCTAATCTCAAAGCTCGCTTTTCGAATGCAGAATAAATTCAATTGTTTATGAACAATAGATCGACGTTGGTCTGATCCACAAATTTAAAGATCCCGAACCGATCCGAATCGATCCGCCACCTTTTAAATTTTAAAATCCGGCTCCGATCCGGATTCGCCAGAATACAGTACAACTACACTTTGTTCATATCAACGAAAACCAAAGTAGACCAAAGAAAAGCAAAAAAGGTCTCACTCAAAATTGGACGTTTTCTTTCTGCCCAAATTCAGGAGAAGACCAAAAAAAAAAAAGGAGAAAACCAAAAAAAAGGTCCAAAAAAAAACAGGGGCGTTTTTTATACCCAAATTCAGGTGAAGACCAAAAAAATAAAAATAAAAAAGTCTTCACTGAAAATTGGGGCATTTTTTGTGCCAAAATTTTGGTGGAGACCAAAAGAAAGAAAGGTCTTTTCCGGAATGTAGTGCTGATTTTGTCCCCAAATTATTTGGAAGGGCAAAGCCAAATTCAGATCCTGATCCGCATCTTCTAATAAAACTGGATTCGGATCCGATCCGGATCCGCAAAAAAACAGTAAGATCTGAATCCGATCCGGTCTGCTCCGGATCCGTTGCCACCTCTGCAATAGATCTAACAGATAATTTAATCGTTTGTGAACAATAGACCTGACAAATGACCCAATTGCGCACGGTAGCAATTAACATAGCAGAAAGTTAGTAGCAACTTGCAGTAGGCTATACTAAACTGTACGTTTTTTAGCTAGCTCGTGAAAGCTGATCACTTGGATGAAACTCAACTCATTAACAAAAAAATTTTTGACGATGCAAAACACATTACAATTTTTATTTTCTGAAAAAAAAATCTTTTATTATAAACCAAATCACTCTCCATTAATTGGCGCTAAAAAGTTTGTTGAAATCAACAATAGCAAATTGCGTGTGTTAAATGATTTCTAAATAACGTACCGGTAAAATAAGTGAGCAATCTTGTGGAATGCATTTGGTTAGTCTGTGAGCTGTGACACCCGATTTAGTTCCATTAGTTTAAACTGACGCTATGAAAATATAGGGTGCTACAAAATTTCAAATAAAGAACTCAAGGATCCTGTGTCTGTAAGCCTCAGCATTACTCTATCGCAAGACATTCAAGTGTCTAACATTGTTTGTAGCCGTATAGTTGGAACGATCGACGCTGACGTTACTAGTGGCGAATCCAGGTGGTCCGGACCTCCCTGCTCAAACCGGAGAACTTTGCCGCAACTAAAGCGTTGTCCTAGGGGGGGCAAATTTTTTTGCCGGTGGGGCCGCAAAATTGAGCAAGTTGGTGCTGATCTCCGAAAACCAAAACAAAAATAAAACTCCTAGCTCTACATAACTCCAAGTTCTCTGTTGATCTCCAAAAAAAAGGTTATCGCGCCGAATTGGTCTGGTCTGCTTAACTTCAAGTTCTCTGCTGATCTCAAAAAAAAACGTCATCGCGCCAAATTGATCTACTTTTCTGCGAGTTCTCTGTTGGTCCCAAGAAAACAAAAGCCACCGTCTTGAAGCTGCCGCAAGGAAAAGGGCAGTTTGGGGGGGCGCTGGCCCTTTTGCCCCCCTAGGTGCGGCCCTGCCGGAGAAATACAAAAAAAACTTCAAACACATAAAATTCATTGCAACAACTGGAGCAAGATCCATTTCGTGTCCAGACCTAACAGTAAAATACTCGGTAGGGATGGCAATGCCTGGATGTGGTGGGAATAAACATCTTCTCCAAAATTATCTTGTTTTGTAAATGCAGACGAATTAGTTTAAAATTTGTGATTTTTTTGTTTTAAGGTTTACCAGCTTCTTATAAAAAGGCTTAAAATTTTACCATTCGCCACCGCTCACATAGCCAATCTGCTCATTTACGCAGCCAGTTTAATCATGTTTTGCCCTGCTAATTTTTTTATGCCACAATTCAAAAGCATTAATTCTTTCTGCAATAGGCCTAAAATTAAATTATTTATGCACAAAACTTGCAAAATCTCCGAGAAATCTCCGCCCCAAGACCCCCTTGCCTCCGGATGTTGGGGGCGTTGCCCCAAACCCCCCAAAGGTATCCTGCGGCAGAATCTGCCCTTATTTAATTGATAATTTGTTTGTTGTTAGCTTCTAGTGTTTATGCGACGTACTCAGTACTCTGGCTTTGGTGACGTGTTTATTTGTTTGACCGCATGTCTGCAATGTTGGTGGTAATGACTGTACGTGCAGTATTGAAAGTGCCCTTTGAAAAAGCTGCCCCTCCTTGCCCTTCTGACGTTCTGGCACCCCTGCTAAAGTGACAGATACCAAATATCTTTTCCATGTGTAATTGTGTATACTCCATTTTAATCTAATTCCGTTGATTTTAACGCTTTTTTACACGATTGTTCTATTGAGCCATGGCCCAAAAGGGGGGAGAGGGACCGCGACACAAAGTAAACATCGAATTCAACCAAATCGGCAGACCGCGTTGGAACGTTTCTTTACAGCCCTGATTAATTTTTTTTGATAATGAGGTTATGGCCTGATAAAGAGGTGTTTCTCGAACGTGTTTCATGCAACCCTAACTCAATCAACTTCCAATAGTAAAAGTTGTTTTGAATCAATTATTTTATTTTTACAAGGTAACAGCAAAGGGGTGTGATTACAGTACGGTACTGCACGCAAATACGTTACGGTTAAATTTTTAAAATGGATTTCGGTACGGAGTTGCGAAATGTGTTTTTTGGAGGAGCATGTTACGTTCCTGAAATATGGTACTTTATTTTTCCTACCGTCACCGTAGTAACCTCTCGGTAGCAGCCATGCATGACATTTATAAATTAGTACAAATTATAAAAATAAAATGACTAATACAATAAGAGTAATAATAAGCGGCTGTCCATTCGCTTCTTTTACGTTTCGAATTGTGGATAAAGTTTGGGAACAGAATGGGTTTGGTTGACGTTAGATATTGGGTTAAGGTTGAAGAGAATTAAAGTTGCGAGTTTTCTTGTCATAAATACACATAGCACGCAACTTTTTGCAATAAAATTGCAATATTGTATGAATTTAAAACTATCGTGTACTTGAGATATTGTTGAAGCGGTTAGTGGTTTCCAGATTCCTTGGCTATGCAAACTAAACCTCTTAAAAAAAAAAAACAACTGAGATACGTTATTCATTGACCATTTTATGCCACAATGTAAAAGTTCTTCAGCAAATTATTAAGTTTATAACGTTGTTGACGTTTGTTTGGTCTGAGCATTTGCATTGTGTTATCGTACTTTCTGTTGTCCTGGGGGAGGGCAGTCACGGGAGCAGGCATTTGTCGTTTTCCTAGTTGCGCGCTGTTCGCCAAATAACGCCAAAACGATTGTTAAAACTTACATTACTGTGTAAGCGGAATGTTGTATTGTCTGTAGCGTAGCCAGGGGGGAGGAGTGGGGGAGGCTGTAGCCCATCCCCATTGGCATGTCGACTAAAATGAAGAATTAGAAAAATAACACGTTTTTAACACTTTGAGGTTGTTTTTTGCCTAGAATAGACAAAAAATGAGTTAAAGCATTTTTTAAAAGATTTATTTAGGGTAGTCGGGCTAATTTGTCAATAATATAACTCATAAATCACTAAAAACTTTGAAAAATGACCAAAAATGAGCAATCAAATTTAATCGCTGGCTGAACAATGCTGAACAAAAGCTTCCCCCCCAAAATCATAACATATATGCAGATATAAGCTCAGGAATGGGGAAGGGCTGTTTAGTATTATTTAATTACCATTCACTTTTTTCCAATCACGTTCCACAACCTCCCACCCCTACCCCAAACTTTCTTTTTTTGTAACATAGCTGAAATGAATTACTTCTTGTGAGTTTTATTAAACGATAAAAATTTTCGATTAAAACTGAAATTTTTCTATTGACTACCATCCGCAGAGCTCATTATTTATGCAACCAGTTCAATCATGTTTTTGTACTGATAATTTTTATGCCACGTTTCAAAAGTATTAATTTGTATCAAAATAGACCTAAATTTAAGTTATTTTTGCAAAAAAATACACTATTTTTGAGCGCTGATATCTCCGCCCTAGACCCCAGTTCTTCCGTATCTTCTGTACAAAAGTGCAATTTTATGATTCACTATCTTCTGTACAAAATTTAAAACGTCTGAGACGTCATCGCAAAAATGACGTCATTTTTCGAAATTATGGCCGTGACATTAAATGATGACTTCATCAACTCAAACCAGCTTTTCTAAAAACTTTAATGAACGCCAACCCGCATGTCAAATTTGGTGCTCCCATGACTTTTGGTTCAAGAGGTAGATACCCCCCACCATCGTGCAAAATGCGTTGATCAATTAGTCTGCGTAAAATAGGGATGAAAGGCAACAACCGTGGTGACGCAGCAAAGGCGATTTGTTCACTGTGTGGTATGGATACGACCCTCTGATCCTTAATGTTGAGTGGACGGAGCTTTCTGGTGGAAGTTAATTTCTGCTGTGGTGACTTTGCAGCAGTTTATGGTGTAATAATTCACCCGATTCAACAGTGATTACCGGGTGAATAATTGGATAATAACAATCTTGCTTATTTATTTCTTTACAAAGATAACCTTTGATTTTCACTTCAAGTTTTAGTAAATGATAATTAAACTTTAATTTCCCAAAATTTAATATTGTAAACTTTCCGAAAATCGTGGGTTTGTATGCAAGATCCTTGATTCGCCCAAGTTTCCTAAGCGGCAACTCTCAAAGTTACCCATAAAAATGAAGGCAAAAATTGACTTATTGAGGCAAAAGTAGATTCAGTGATTTGCTTGCACATTGCTTTGATGTGCAACTGTTCTTTGAAGATGCTGACGACATCTTTCAAGTTGCAACTGTCATGTCAGATGCGCCTGAATCTTGAAATCCGCTTTCAAAACACAGTAAACTTTTTTGAACTGATTCTACGTACAAAACAATAACATTTATAAAGTGTGGTTAAGCCACGGTTAAGCTCAACTCAGTAGCGTAGCCATGGAGGGCGGGGGGGCTCGAGCCCCCCCCCCATTGGCCTGTAAAGTATTCAAAATTGCACGTTTTTGGTGCTTTTGAGGCCAATTTTTGCTGAAAAATTGAAAACAGCCTTCCCCCAAAGTAATTTGGGTGCCGAAGATGCGAAGTAGATGCCGTGATTCGACCTGAAAAGCGTCTGAATATCCGATTTTGGCTGAAAAATCCGTTCAAAATTTGGCGAAGACCTTTTTTTTTGGAGATCACCTGTTTTTGGGCCGAAAAAACGTTTGATCTCCCGATTTTGGCCGAAAAATCCGATCAAAATTTGGCGAAGACCTTTTTTTTTGGAGGGGGGATCAACTGTGTTTGGGCCAAAGAAACGTTTGAAATTCCGATTTCGGCCGAAATTTATGGGTCGAAACAATCAAAAATGCGGCTCAAGGTCGCTTGCGGTAGTCGCATTGTTTCGAAATAGCCCCCCTCTTTTTCAAATCCTGGCTACGCGCCTGGCTCAACTCAAAGCTTTGTACTATCGCTATAGCGTACGGTGCGCTGTTGTGTTCAGTAGCACAGCCTATACCTCTGGCTTGCTACCTGCTTTGCTTCAGGCAATCTCACGAGCTCAATGCAAATGTTTTGCTTGTCAATGCTGCGTTGTTATGTTTGTTGTATATTTTCAACACCCCCTTTCCTTTATTTTCACGTTAAGATGTCTTGTTACGTCATAATTAGTAAATAGTTTTTTGTCTGATTATCTTGTTTATGCGGCAGATATACCGTACGTTTGCAACTGCTTAAAATAGCAGCCATATTGTCAACGTAGTTCTGAGAAGTTAGCACCAAGTAACTCTTTTCTATTTGAATTCAGCTGTAAAGTATGTGTTGAAGTAATTTGGTGTTACTTATTAATGTGCTCTAAAGGGATTACTGAAAGTGTTAAAGAAGCCAGAGAAATATTGGTATGTACTACTGTAAGTTTTTTTGACTGTAGCGCGGTCTTGAGTTTCTGGCCTAGGTAGCCTTCTGTAATTTGTTGTGTTAATTTGCTAAGAACGAGACTGAGGAGTATAGTTGAAGTCGGTGGCGACATTACTGCGAATATTGTAGTGTATATTTAATCATTCACGTTTACTCTAACAGTCTAGCCTATTGTAATATTATTGATTAACAAAGATGAAGTCGAGGACACAAGGCTTGAGGCCAAAAATACAAAAAAAATCCGAGGTCAAAAACAGTCCTTTCGATGACAGACACTCTCGAGGCCAAGGACAGGAATGCTCAAGGCCAAGGACCAAGCACACAGGCGCAAGTGCTCTCCAAAAAAAGACGTCTTCAAAAAATTTTTCAAGCGTTCTTCTCCATCACAAGCAATTTTTAAAATTTTGAAAAAAAAGGCTTCGAAAAAATTTTTAGGCGATTTACAAAATTTTAACAATTCAAAAAATAGTGCTGTCCTTGAGCCAAGGGCTGGGCAATTTTCTAGGGCTTGATGCTTCGAGGCCAAGTACTTGACCTTCGAGGCCAAGGACTTCAAAATGTGTTTTTAAGGACGTCCTCGAGGATTCCATCACTGTTAATTAAGCGTAGCATCGAAGCGTAGTCCGCTAGTCAAGTTGTGCTTTGTGATAGGCCTGAATCGTAGCTTGGTGTAAGGTAATTTGGTCATCTCTTAAGTTTATAAGAAATTTACAGTCGCTAAATGCTTATAGAAGTTGGTTTTGCTCTAGATTTAGCGGACAAAATTGACGAACGAAGACTACAGCAAAAGTTTTAAGTGCCGTATTTTGCTTTTACCGTTCAGTTAATTAAACTCTCTAATATTCTTGTGTTGTTTTACTCAACGATGTTACCATTGGGAAGTTAATTTTTTATCCACAAAAATTGGAGTTATGAGCTTGCAATTATTCATAAAGTATGCAAACAAAATTCAAGATTTTTGTTTCACCAAAAAGTGCACTGTAGAGCTGACAAGTTTTTGAAAACATTAATTCGTGTGGCTTTTGCATTCGTGGCTTACTCAATGATTTGTCAATTATGTCAGGGTTTCAAAAAGTGTTAGATAATGAAAACGCCAAAGAGCTAGAGCTAATATCACAGCAGGCTACCACAGAATTGAAACATTAAAAACCTTCAAAACTCAACAGTTTCTACCAACAGTAACGGAGGGATATTCTGGCGATGATCGGAGGATACCCCTTGTTAGTGCAGTTTCCAACTGCGGTTTTCAGTTTTTTGACATATTCTAATTTTTTCCTGATTATTCAGTCTTGTGTTTTTTCTCAGTGTTTTGTTTGTGCTCAAATGACGTAATACTATGTATTCAAACCCTTGACCTTTTTTGTCTTATTTTTTGACCTGCTGCTTAGAACTGTTTAGAAACAGTCACTGTTTTGGAAAGATTGGAAACAATTTTTGTGAAAGATTAAGTGGCGATTGTATTTGAAAGCCAATTTTTCGGGCGTCAAAGCGAAGTATGTTTTTTATTTGTGGTAGACGTAGACTTATTTAGTATTATGTCCTGGACTTGTTTATTTTATCTGCAGAAAATTGCGAGCTTGACCAACTGACCGCCAGCTTTGCCAGTTCGACTGCCATCATTTTCATTTGATCTCGTAGTGAGCTCAGTTGAAGAATTTTCGTTTCGTCGTGGAATTTGGCTCTAACGTTGTATGAACTTTATTTTAACTCCTTTGGAATCAGACCACTCATTCTTTAAATTTATTTAGACTTACATTTCCATTGTAAATTAAATCCAATTGTAATATAATTATATCTTTGCCGTCTTCTCATGGAGGCAATTTTTGAGCTAACATTCGACCTTTACACCCCTAATGATCCCATCTTTTGATAATTTCTTTTATGGATGGAACAGACTGTTGGGCAGGATAGATTTTTCATGTTTTAATACTGTTATGATCTGCTCCTGTGTTGCAATATTTAGCATCAGAATATTTTGAAAGCGTTTGGCTCCTTTAATATTTTTTTCTCAAATCATATTTGATTACTTTATTACCTGGTATGCATTTTAATATTTTACAAATTCTTATCATAATTTGACACCATATTTAAATAGGTTAACTGCTCTACCTCTGAACGAAATATGTTACTCTGCAACTTAACTTAAATAGCTGGTTTCATATAATGCCAATCATTACAAGATAATATGGAAATTCCAGAATCAACTCAGCATTATGACATGTTTTATTTGTGTTTCATTCATTGTTATTGCTGTTCAATTAACCACCAGTTTGCTGCAGGTTAGGTTAGCGCAATTTGGAAAATTGTATGTTGCATAATTATTGGGAGGAAATAAAAAGTTTTACTCTGTATATATTGAGGTGAGAGTTTTTGTCAAAAATTTTGTTTTTTGCTTTTAATTGAGCAACAACTTTTGAAGACTTCCTTAAAGGTACAGTATTTAAAAGTACAGTATCGATGAGTCTGTCATAAGTCTTTGTTATTCAGCAATCAATTACCGATCAAGGTGCACAATGATGCTCCGTTGATGTTAGAATTCGATATTTTTTAATTAAAAATTATCCATGATAAAGTTGCAAACTCGTAGAGTTTTGATTTTCATGAACATGAAGAGAGAGCAGTAAGTTCTATTAAGTATAGTAGAGGTACCACGAGTGAAAAACTGTGCATTCTCTACTAACCATCTGCCGCTGGGCACAATTTTAAGTCTCTCACCCAGTTTGGTTTCGTTTAGATGGAATCCTCCTGCTCGTGCTGCAGCTCTTCTGATTCGCAAGGGGCAAGTTTTGATTTGGTGCTTCCAACTTCTGCTCTTCATCCCGGTTCTGAGGCTACGCGACATAGATCAGCAGGTACAAACAATTAAAAGTAGCCGATCAGTTTTAAGAAAACTTGCGTAAATTAGAGCATTGTTTAGTTTTAACTGATCATATGAGAACGCGCGATTATCATTTTTTTTCTACCACCAAAAATTCAACAAACGTAGATGCTTTGCATTGTGCAACAATCGAGCAGTTTGCTACTAAAACTTGCTTGACTTTCAGCTTTGAGCCACAATCGATTTCAATGATTCGTTGAAACTAACTGAAAGTGCTGATTCTTTGGTTTGGTTCTATTGAGTAAACTGTCACTTTAATGATGACGTCATAGTTTAACATTGCAGTTTCGAAATCAGACGCGGAGCCAGGATTTTACAAGGGAGAGGGGGCTTTTTTGAAAGTTTGATACAACCGTAAACGAACTTCACCCAAATTTTCATTAGTTTTAAGCGAGATTGAGTCGGTTTTACTGTCAAATTTTGGTGTTCTCAAAAAAAAAAAGGTCTTCGCCGAAATTCGAAGGGTTTTTTCGGCCGAAATCAGAAATTCAAAGGGTTTTTCTGGCCGAAAACAGGTGATCTCCAAAAAAAAAGAAAAAAAGGTCTTCCCCGACTGTGCGTGAGCTCCAGAAACAGATATCTCCACTATTCTGGTCCAAACAAGAGCAAGTCCTTCACAGCTTTGGCTCCCGAATCCATTTGGGGGAGGGCTGTTTTCATTTTTGGAGCAAAAATTGGCCTCAATAGCACAAAAAACGTGCTAATTTGGATACTTTTCAGGCCAATGGGGGGGCTTAGCCCCGTCGCCCCCCCCCCCCCCTAGCTACGCTACTGTTCAAAATATTGTCAGTATTTAGCCCCATCTGCAAGTTTTGCGCATAGTCGACTTAAGCATTGGAAAAGGACAACTACTTATGGGCTTTTCACAAAACGGCCTTCTCGCAAAAGGGCGGCCGGTTGGAAAACATCTTTTATTTTAAGCAGCGAAAACTACTGAAAGTCAAATAATGTTTTGAAGACTTTTTGTCGCAGTTCCAAGGTGTGATTGCCGCAGATCCTCGGGAAAATAGTGAACAAGATAGCAAATCGTGCACCGAGTATAGATTTGTTGAGATGGAGTCTTGTACAAAACAGCATAATTCATTTGTGGTTTTGTGCCTCCAGCAACTCACTCAGATTGGTTCTCACCCACCAGTCTGTGCCTCCAGCTTGTCACGTGGCTTTAAATTTTTCAAGCATTGAGGAAAATGATACCGTTAGGAAAGATCAACAAAAGCTGCAGGATTTTGAATTTAATTTCGAAAAACTTAGATACTAGCTCAATTTTTTTTTTTGTACTGATACTAAAGGTTTGGCTGCACAGTTTCTTAAAGTTTGAATTACACGGTTTTTGTGTTTTATATTAAAAATGTTGTAGCTGTCACAAATTGTCACAAGTTGGTTTTGAATAAAAATAAAAAGAACCAAAACTGCGGTATGCAGCAGTTTATTAGGGAGACGTTTTATTAAAAAGACGTTCCGACTTACTATTTGATCCACTATCAATCTGCGATTACTCAGGAAAATTAAAGCAGAAGATAACTTTTTTAAACAATTTTTGTTTCTACAATCTACTTAAATGATAACATATTCTGCTTAGCTATTTGACGTAATGAGTATGGTCAAACGTTTCTCTAGTACAATATGTGCCACAGTGTTAAATATTTTATTTTTTACTGTAAAAATATTCTTCAGGCTCAAACTTTATTCGTAATCATTGCATGCAGAACAACCGGAACGAGATGTGGGACGAAGTTTTCAAGGCAGAGAAAGCCGGAAACATGTTGGGGCGCATTCCAAAGTGGTGGTGGTGGTACTACCCGACCCCTTCCGAGGGATGGGGGCAAGGAGGAACTCTGCGGAGACCCAACAGTCGGGCCACACCCCAAGGTCTGGACCATAGATCGAGAATAGAGAGAGAGGAGCCAAAGATAGATTTGCGAAGGGGTTCAGAAGCAGGACAGTCGAGGAGGAGATGATTGAGGTCCTATAGAGGGTGTCCACAGGCACTACAATCAGAATTCTCCTTCCGACTGATCCTGTGAAGATATGAAAATAGAAGAAGACTGTGACCATGGCAGCGAAGACGAGAGAGCTCACTGCGTATGGAGCGAGAAAGAAGAAGTTCCTCCGAAGAGACTTCGGGGACTTGGAAGTTCAGATAGGAGTGTGAGATGTGACGTCTCCAATTGCGGTATTGGAAATAACGGACTTTGGCAATAACTGGGGGGAGAGGGCTTGGGATCGCATCAGTGGGCAGAGAGGCACCAGTTTTGGCAAGTAAATCGGCTTTTTCATTTCCGGGGAGACCTGCGTGTTCGGGGACCCATTGGAAGCTCAAAGTGGTATTGTTGGAGAGGGAGGAGGCAAGGGACCAAACATTCCATAGGGACTCAGGCAGGAGATAAGAGGGGGCTGAAGAAAGGATAGAGAGGGCTGATTGAGAGTCGGTTAGGAAAAGAACTGACTGGAATTTGCAGGTCATCAAATGGCTAGTACACCAAGCAAGACCTTGCTTGAGGGCAAAGGTTTCAGCTGTGAAGCTGGAGGCAATTGGACCGGAGGAAAAGGATAAGGAATGGGATGTGTTGCATTTGGAGCATGTTGCATACAATCCAGCGCCACCAGGACCAAAAAGGGAGGGGACAGATTCGTCAGTCCATACTTGGATATCAGACGGGGGGAGGGAAGATAGTCTGCTTGAAGCAATTTGGAGTCGGGCTGTACTGCTGCCTGTGCAGTCGGGAATGAAGGTGGAAACAGTGAAGAGGGTTGTGGACCATGGTGGAAAAGGGGGGCACGAGATCAGAGACTCGCGTGGGGATGGGAGTGGTTGTGTGGCTGAAGAACAGAATGATCTCCCGGAGGGTTTCTTCTTTAGTCGACAGGGAACGTTTCTAATTGCCAGGGCATAAAGGCTGGAGAAGTCGGGGGGAAGGCGCAGAGCACGTTCAAAGTGTAGAGGGTCTAATGCTCTAGAGTCAGCTTTAGAGGAGGGAGTTGGGCCTCGAGAAGGAGTAGTGAGGAGGGGGTGGAAGAGAGGCAACCAGTAATGACCCTGCATGCAGCTCTGTGTAGAACTTCCAGGTGATTGGTTGCAGTGTTGCAGAGGAATGGGAACCATCCAGGAGAGGCATATGTGAGCACCGGACGGACAAAGGCTTTGTAGAGTAGGGAGAGAGATTCTTTTGTGGGACCCCAAGAGGCAGTGGCAATTGAGCGAAGGGCTTTGTGGCGTGGATAGAATTTGGAACACAGGGATTGGACATGGGCCCCAAAGGATAGATTCCGATCAAAGGTTACTCCAAGGAATTTAGGGGTGGGATTGAACAAAAGAGGGAAGCCCAAGAGGTTCAGTCGGGGTTGGAAAGTGCCTTGGTGGGGATCTGTAGAGAAAAAGGAGGACTCACACTTCTTTGGATTGAGTGGAAGTCTCCATAAGTTGGACCATGTTTCTAGGACAGCGAGGGAGGATTGGACAACAGAGGAGGCTTTGAGCGGGTCTGGGGAGGAGGACCAGATGGCCAGATTGTCAGCATACAGGGAGGCATGGGCATCCCGAGGTAAGTCCTTAGTGATGTCATCAACAAAAAGAATGAAAAGGACTGGACCAAGTACTGAGCCCTGTGGGACCCCACGTCTGATGCGGAAGGAGCGGCTGTGGGAACCACCAACCTGGACTTTAGCTCTACGATCAGAAAGGAAGGAGCGCACCCAAAGAACGAAGCAAGGGGGGAGTTTGAGCGAGAGGAGTTTGTGAAACAGAGCAGAGTGCCGGACCGAGTCAAAAGCCTTGGAGAAGTCAACAGAAGCCAAAATAGTTCGGTCTGGAGGTTTTTTCTTTTGGAAGCCATCCCAGATTGATTGAGACAGAGTTAGAATTTGGTCAAGGGGTGATCTACCAAGACGAAAGCCGGCCTGGCAAGTGGAGAGGAGATGATTCGATTCAAGGTGAAAAGTTAGGCGAGAAAGAATCAAGCGCTCAAAAAGCTTGGGGATGCAGGAGGTGAGAGAAATGGGGCGGAAAGAGGACGGAGAGGAAGTGGGTTTTCCAGGTTTATGAATGGGAATGATAGTGGTAGGTGCCCAACAAGAGGGAAAGGTGTGAGAGTGCCAGGACCTGTTAAAAAGAGAAAGAAGGAGGAGCTGTGCTGGTTCAGGCAGGTGCTTTAGTAAAGGGTAGGCAATCTGGTCAGGGCCAGACGCAGTGGAAGAGGAGAGATTGCTGATGGCAGTGGAGAGTTCAGTCAAGGAGAAAGGGGAGCAGAAAGAATTGTGGAGGGAAGAAGCATCCTCACAGCTAGCTTTCCGGAGTTCATTTATGAACTGTCGTTCAGCTCTGCGCGAGGAACGCTTGAGATAGGTGTGAGCGAAGATAAGAGGCATAGTGGTTGGCAGTGTCAAGAGGGGAAGTGCAATCGGGAAAAGAAGAGTCTTGGGAGGTGTTCTTTTTGCCCGAGATGGCATTGAGAAGCCTGAAGACAGCACGAGAATCAGAACGGGGAGACAGGTTAGAACAGGTGGCTTGCCAGGCTGCAGATTTGGCTCTAGAAATGACTGAGGACGCCCTACGAGAAGCGTCTATGTATCTAAGGCGGTGCGACTCAGATCGGTGTGCTACGGAGCGGGCCCTCCGTCGTTCCCGCACTGCAGGTTCCGCTTCCTGGGACCACCAGGCTTTGGGGGAACGACCAAGGCGGCCAAAGGGGATAGAGGCCTTGGCAGCTTCGACTAAGAAGAGGGAAAAGGAGTGGGCAGCCTGGTGGATGTTGAGTGCATCAAAATCAAGAGAGGGAAGGTGCTCAGCAATATAAGATTGGTAAATATCCCAACTGGCCTTTTTGTAGTTGAATTTGGGGGGACGAGTGTTTGGGTGACAAACTGGAGAGAGAGGGAGGACAATTTCAATGGGGAGATGGTCCGAGCCAAGGCCAGTGAGAGTGCACCACTCACAGTGGGGAGCGAGAGACGCAGGAGCTAATGAGATATCAGGGGAAGAACGGCTTCCAGTGGAATGGTGAAGGAGCGTGGGAGAGGCGGGGTCGTTCAGAATTTCCAGACCGGAGGAAGTGATCCAGCGAAACAGGTCATTTCCGAGCGGGTTAGGGGGAATGAGTCTATCCCATGTTGGGTGGTGAGCATTGAAGTCTCCAAGGATAAAAGTGTCAGGGGAGTTGGGAAGGATGTCAGGATAGAAGGTCCCGGTGCGAGAGTCTGAAGGAGTGTTTCTGATGGGAGGGGAGTAGAGGTTAAGAAATTGAAGAGGAGAGTGGTTGGAGAGAAGGACTTTAACACAGGTGTAGTCTGAGTAGGGGTCCTGGGAAGACAGAGAGGAGACAGAAACAGGAGAGAAAGCCAGGTCAGAGTGGATGAGAGTGAGGACACCACCACCAGTGTTATGAGTACCGGAGGAAACAGGGCCTTGTCTACCGAAATTCCGGTCCGTGCGGAGGGTATAATAACCAGGGATTTGAAACTTTTTGGTTGACGAAAGATGTGTTTCCTGGAGGAAAATGAGGTCATAGTGGTTGCCAGAAAGAAAAGCGATCAGTTCGGCACGGCAGGAGGAGGAAAGACCGCCGGCATTCCATTGAAGAATTCTAAGATTGGGTGAGAGGCGTGGATTTCTTTGAGGGTGGGGTGGCAAGTTGTGGACCGGCTGTGAACCTGTGGGTGGTGGTGATGAGGCAGGAAGGGTGAAGGCGGAAGGAGAGTAGGTGTTAAGGAGGGGAGGATGTGAGGGGAGAGGCAGAGATGAATCCATGAGATCTGAGCAAGGAAGTGGAGGGGGTGTGGGTGGGGGCGGAGCTGGGGAGAAGGGGCGGGGGGATGCTGGCTGGTGGGTGGGAGAGGCAAGGTCCCCATTAAGACAAGCAGGGCAATTCCAACCCATGGGGGAGCCGGCCACGCAGATTTTGCGAAAGTCAGCCCGGGTCAGAGAGGAGCAGGAGAAGTGCACCCACTTGGAGCAGGTGGAGCACTTTAAAGAATCCTTACCTACCTCGAGAGAGCAAATGGAGCAAGGGTAACGTGGGGGGCCCCGAGGTGGACGTGATTGATAAAAGCCAGGCGGTAGTTGGGGAAACCCTGGGGGAGGGGGTGGAAAGGACGCAGGCGGCGTAACAAGGAGACTGGTCTGAGTGGGGGAGCCAGTTGTCTTTTGGGAATGGCACGCTGGGCATCGTCAGCCCACTGCAGTGCCAGTTGCACAGATTGTGCGAAAGTCAGCACGGGTGAGGGAGGAGCAAAGAAAATGCACCCACTTGAGGCAAGCAGAGCATTGAAGAGAATCTCTGCCCACATCTAGATGGCAGATGGAGCAGGGGTACCTGGGGTGAGGATGGTTGCTGATGGGGCCTGGGTTAGGGTGGACATTGCCACTAATAAGGAGCAATGCCAGGATAAGGAGACGCCGAAAGGGGTCCGGTCAATAAGAAGAAGAGGAGCCGCCCAGTTGTGACCGGTCAACGGGCGGCCCAGCAAAAAAACAGTCTGAGACAATGGGGGCGACCTTTTGGTCGAGCCCCTCGGGAGATCTTTAAATTTTCAACAGTTATTTGTAATGAATTTTGACTGAAAGTTAAGTTGACTGAAAATAAAAATGTTGTTTCTGAAGGAATTTAACACTAAAAAACAGAAAAGTGGGTAAAAATGCCTCCCTTCCTCTGTGTAAAATAGGGTTAACATAACAATTGCGCACAAAAGCTAAAATTTCTTAAAGTCGCTGGGGTGGTCGCGCAAAGCGTTAATGACAACGCCCAAATAGAAGGAGAAAACGCGCGGTTTGTAAATGGTAAGTTTTGAATTACGTTTATGATTTCCAAGGTTTTGACGGTTTGGTCGTTTACAACACCGATCCTTATATCCACTAGAGCATGATTGGCCGACCAGTGAGAAACCAGGAGTCACATTTCTTTCTTTGGTAGAGCATAGTCATTTAGTGGCTGCAGTCGTAGCAAAAAGCCATCATGACATCACAGTTAATGGCTCACTGGAACGTCACCTCCAAATCCACATGTATATGCAAAAAATAATGCAGAATACAAAATGAAGATACTGCACTGCGATGCAAAAGTTAACATGGGTTACTTCTACCATTTCAAGAAATTTTAGCTTTTGTGCGCAATTGTTATGTTAACCCTATTTTACACAGAGGAAGGGAGGCATTTTTACCCACTTTTCTGTTTTTTAGTGTTAAATTCCTTCAGAAACAACATTTTTATTTTCAGTCAACTTAACTTTCAGTCAAAATTCATCACAAATAACTGTTGAAAATTTAAAGTTGCTTGGGTAATGGAAAGTTTCCCGATTTTGAGGTTTTCTGAAGTCGCTTTTCGAAAACTGAGCATTTTTGGCCTATACTTAACTTAAATTATGTCATAAAGCGTTTTTATGACGTAACTAACTTTACTTATGAACAAAATTGAACCGCTTATGATGTCATCGAAAAATGACGTCATGTTGAAAAGAATGGTTGTGACGTCACATGAATGACGCCATTACCTCAAAACCAATTTATCTACAAAGTTTAGATGAACACCACCAAACTGCATGCCGATTTTGGTCTTCGCGTGATTTTTAGTTTAGGAGTTAGACAGGGGATATTTTTGCCTCCCCCAATCCCGTTGGATTAACGTGATTCGTAACTTTTTTTTATAATGCAATCAAATGTTTTTCATTTGCTGTGTTACGCCAAAGCGTGTAACGAGTTTTGCGAGACTCATCTCTGCGTCATTGCGCCATACAACTCAACTCTTTTCAAAGAAATTTCACTGCGGTGGCCAGCCGTTGGCAACGCTGTGTCCGACTTGATCAGCCTTAGATTTGAACCTCAGACCTTCTGATCCAGATACGAACGCATTACCGCTTAACCAACTATCGGCAAAAACTGATTTTTATTGTAATCATTTCAATTGTTACGTAACAATAATCAACGTTGCCTCTTTGCGGCATACTCTGCATTTTCAACGGCGATTATCTTGAAAACTACACCAGTTGGAGTGACCAATTTTTTTGAAAAGATAAAAGAGCAAAAAATCTTTGAAAACATGAAATTAAAAAACTATGGTAAAATTTTTGGCAATGCCTTTTTGCGACATAGAGTAGACGATACAGGACTTAAAAAAAGAACCGTATAAAACCTGGCTAGAATGTTGCTCGACGACAGCCACCGTTTGGCCACATTTCGTTTCATGAGAAGCAAAAAGTCGTAACATTTGACAGTATTAAGTAGATCGAGTTTAAAGATTTAACCGCTTCTGCAATCCAGGTTTTGATTCGATTTGTTTGAATAGTTGCAAATACCGCACAGATCTAAAGCTTTATGGAGCGCCGTTTGTGTGCTCGAATTTGTGCAGTGTTTTTTTTTGCATACTTAATTAAACAGTCATTTTAATTAAATATACAAAAATAAATATACAAAAAAAACTAGTGCAAAAATAAATATGCAAAAATTTTTTGTGCGGCCTTTTTTTGACTATTTATTTTTGCGATCAGAAAAACTGCGCTGAATATACCGTTGCAAAAGTAAACAGTCAAAAAACTGCGCGCAAAATAAACCGTTGCAAAAATAAATCGTCAAAAAAACTGCGCACAAAATAAAGCGTTGCAAGAATGCGCTGCGGACATTTTTGTATAGCGTGGCAAAGCGCTCTCGGCTGCCCTTTGACGCGCTATCGGCTGTTCTTTAATGCGCTCCATGAGCAGCCGAGAGCGTTTTGCCACGCTCCACTAACAAATATACAAAAATGTCTGCAGCGCATTTTTGCAACGCTTTATTTTGTGCGCAGTTTTTTTGACGATTTATTTTTTGCAACGATTTATTATGTGCGCAGTTTTTTTTGACTATCCATTTTTGCAACAGCTTATTCTGCGGTAGTTTTTTCTGATCGCAAAAATAAATAGTCAAAAAAGTCCGCATAAAAAATTTTTGCATATTTATTTTTACATTAGTTTTTTTTGTACATTTATTTTTGTATATTTAATTAAAATGACTATTTAATTAAATATGCAAAAAAACACAGCACAAATTCGAGTACACAAACGGCGCCCCATAAAGCTTCCCAAAACATGAGGATAAGATAAATGGTTTGACCACCCTGCCGAGGCAGATTTTTATTTTCGACATCGTGTATTTTTGTTTCTTCATTAAAACTATGACTTTTTTCACGTGCAATCTGACATCACTTTGTTTAAATATTGCGTTTTGTGTGATTTTCTGCACTCAACTTATAGTCAAAAGGTTATTTTAGGTGGTATTTTGTTATTCCTATCATTCAGTTGTAGAAAATTTAAAAAGAACTTATTATTTAGGTCATTTGCTGTAAATTCTATAAAGCTTAAAAAATGAGTTTCTAAAATTATATCGTTGGCTGAATTTTTTATGTACTTTTAAAGTGTATTACCGGGTAGGTTTATCTCAAAAGTTTTCCTCAAAATAATCAGTTATTTTTTATTAAATGGAAAGATCAAGTTGGGGCTGGTAAAATCAAAAAAAATAAAAACACGTCGAATCTCTAGAAGCCGCTAATTTGGCATATCAGCTTTTTTTAGAAAAACGCTTATATACCGGAAGTTTTTTTGTGAATTCATAAGATACCTAAATGCCAAATGTAATCTTTAACTCTTATGTTAGAGGGCTGTGCTTGGTGTTCTCTAGCGGTACTAGAGGCAAAAGTCATTTTTTTGCATTGGGATGATTTCTTTAGCCTTTTTTGCTTTTGGCTCTGGCACTTTGTAAATTTTGCTTTTGTGATTAAGGCGTAGAGCGCTAGTTGTGGCGCAATGCAAAAAAAAACAACCTTTATGGATTCAAACAATAGAAACAATTAGCTGATTGTTATTAGTAGAAACTCAAACTTCAGGATGTTAACTTGTAGGAAGGAGCAATTTGGCTGAAAAACATCAAGACCAAAGTATGAAAAAGATTTTCACCTTTTCGATGATTGAAGTGTCGGCCGGACAATGCGGGCTGATACTTCAGTGTAGGTGTGCAACGAAGATTTTGCTAAGGGGAAGGGGGCTTGAATATAAAGTTAAATGCTTTTTGCTTGAAAAATGTTCCATTTGAACGAAGACTGGAAACAAAATCAATTGGTGTATCTTAAGTTACGGTAATCGTATTAAATTACAGTAGATTGGCGTTGACTTCATTCTTCTTGACCTAGCCGTTCAAAAGATATTCTACTTCATACGCGACGTGAAGAAATCTCTAATCATGTTTTTTATTGGCAACCCTGACGTTGATGGCATCCGCAACGCCATCTTAGTTCTATCCTACAGCAACGCCGCAATTAGACTAAAGACACTGAGGTTTTTTAAACTATAACTGGGTTAATTTAGACATCTAGTGGACTAGGTTACTACATTGAAACGTCATGATTGCTATTAGAAATTATACTTTGGAGGCGCCAATATTGAGTTTGAAGTAGAATGTTTCTACTTCTGGACCGGCTTGGTCAAGATGAATAGAATCAACGCCAATCTAATATCTCATACGAGTGCCCTAACTTTAAATACCCCCCATTGCTTTTGCGTTTAATTCTCGTTTAAGTTACTTTCCGAACCAACTCGTATACACCTATTCCACGATTGGGGATCTGGGGGTGGGTAAAATCTTACGTACAGGTGAAATCCTAAACTAGTTTTAACGCTTGTATTTTTGATTAAATTTTCTAGATGACTTGGACAAGAGGATGGTTAAGCCTCTGTAGCCTTTTCTCCTCGATGCGCCACTGCTTAGTCCTTGCATATATGATACAACTCCCATGCTGGACTACGTATTAGAAAAGTGATCCCCCCTCGCTATTCCCTCAAGTTAAACCAAGATAAAATTGCAAAACAACAGAATCCGTTACTCATTCTTGGTTTAAAGTGAAATTCTACGAGTGCCACTTACGACCTTTTGCTCCTCGGTATGTGTCACTTACGCGTTGCACTAACCCTTTGTCACTTAAACCTCATTTTACTTACGACCTTGTGTTGTTGATGAATACTTTAACGAATGCTCAGCCGATTGCAACTAAAGTTTGTCAGCGCATGGGGGCACTAAAGTGCATCTTTTTCATGAAAAAAAAAATTGTGAAAATTATCACTTGCGACCCTTTTCTTCTCATGAGACGCCCTGCTCTGGAGAAACGGTGTAAACTTGTCAAATCGTAAATATCCACAAAAGGGATTTTTTGCCCCAAAATTTCAACTGAGATTCAGTATTGCTGGAAGCATCGTATGCCATCCTGCTTAACTGCATCTGCATGCCTGATGCCATTTCTGATGAGTTGCGAACGTCTGCTTTGGGCTGGAATTGAACCAGGTTTTGTAATCGGTAAGATTTGAATTCGGTTTTTTTGCTGTTTAACCGTTTTAGCAGGAATCAATTTAAGTTGATAAACAAACCATCTTGCTTTAATATTTACTTTTTCAGTTACGATGAACTACTACAGCGCCGATCAACAAGGTAAGTAAACGTAATAATGACCAACTGAAACCTCATTCGTATGTTTTTAACCATGATTTGGCAATGGTTGCTTCGTTTCTTGGCTTGATCATTTGTAAGCACAAATACGCTACTGCTGCTTTTATTTTATTTATTCAACATTCTTCTATTTCACAAAAAGGAAGTGCAATTACGTACCTGAAAGGCTTCTTTTTGCTGATAAATTGTTGGCTTTTTCAGGGTCTTGATTTTAATTTAGTGAGTTCAAAATAAAGTAGGAAAAAATAGTTGAAGGTGGTGGTCATTGGCACTTCCGCGACGCTTCGCCTTGGAAATCCCTTTGTTTTTCTGAGCAAATCTGCAGATGGTGCAGCGGTAGGCAATCGAACTCCAGGGTTGCCACATTCTGGAAAAGTCTTTAAAACGATTGAATTTTGTTTATAAGTCCTGGAAACTGTTTATAAAGTTTTCCCGTGATTTACCAGGACAGAATGTGAAGTTTTTTGTTTTTTTTGCAATAACTGATATCTTGTAATTGTACGAAGCCATTGTTGAAATAATTTGCATTTTGAAGTTCGTTCAAAAAGCTTTATTTTATTGTTAAAAGACAGGGCTTATTTTTACGCTAGTGCACAAACAAAATAATCGCTATCCTAGCCTTAATCCAACTTTGAATCTAACCCAAACTATAACCCTAGCTCTAACCCTAACGTTAATGTAAGCGCCCATTCCTCTGCTTTTTGTTTTCTTATTCTTGTTAAGCAGTTCTTACTAGCATGCTAGAATGCAAATAAGAACTTCCTCGTTAAAATGCTAAAATTTGGACTTTGCAGTACTGTATGCATAAACTATTGAATATTTCTAGGAAAAGTGAATTCATGGATCTAGTAACAGTATTACTGCTAGTAGCAGTAGCGTAGCGGGTTATTGGCCCTTCATTGATCCATTTACTAAAATGCACGATCAGAAAAATTCGACTTTTTTTGCACTATACTGTACTTCTGAGGCAGTTTTTTGCAGTAATATGGACACTAAAGTAATTTAAAGCCACTTTTAGAAGGGCATGATTTTGGGAAAGGGCTAATATTGGTCAAAAACAAAACCAGTAACAACCAACTAAAAATAGCTAAAAGTAAACAATCAATTCGATCGCTTGATGTAAAATGCTTAACGTAGGCTTTGTATAAAAATTATAAGGAGCCTATTCAGTATTTAATTCCGTTAATTACCAATCGATTCTCTCAAATCTCTTTTCATTAGCCCCTCTTTCCAAATTATGTCTTTATCTGGCGTTATAAAATACAGACGATTTGGATTAATACTTGTGAGTTTTTGCAAAGGAAGTGTCTATTTACGCTTTAGCGTGCAAATAAGCTCTGCTTAGAGAGAATAAGAGAGCAAGAGTGGGTGGTCACTTGCTCATTTACTCTTTCATTTTTTAAATTATTATCGTTAGTGGTTAGTTGGGTTTAGATTTTAAGTTTGGTTTAGGGTTAATCAGAGCTAGGGTTACAGTTTGATTAAGTTTAAGGTTGTGGTTAGGGCTAGAATAGCATTTTTTGTTTGCACGCTGGCGTGCAAATAAGTTCTGTGTTTTTCAAATGAAGAGTTTTATGGTTTAGTGCAGATGTGTCCAACTTTTTTCAGTCACGGGCCAAATTTGATGTTCCAAAGTTTTCGAGGGCCAAAATTTAGTCTGGGTAATCTTCTTCCAAAACTAAGGCCTTCCGATGGATTTTGCGGTGTTCTCCAAAAAGAAAAAGGTTTCCACTCAGATTGGATCGGTTTCTTTTGCCAAAAACTAGGTGAAGGCCAAAAAAAGGTCTTCAGTCCACCAATTCCGATGGATTTTGTGGTTTCTCGCTTCTGTAACTCACGCTATCGTGTCAGCGCGTAAGGATCAATTAACCATCTAATGTAGAAACCTTTGGCTGGCCACTTTGAAACCTTCGGCGGGCCACAAGTGGCCCGCGAGCCGCGTGTTGGACGCCCCTGGTTTAGTGGCTGGAAATAAAACTAGGACTGAAGTTTTACCATTTTGCATCACTAGAGCTCGACCGATATATCGATCAGCCAATATAGAACGGCCGATATCAGGGCCAAGCTGGTATATCGTATCGGCTATTTACCGCCGATAAAATATCGCCTTAGCGCTATCACCTTAAACTGTTTATTTTTTAGAGCAAGCACGAGCGCTTTTGCGTTCTATTTGTTTAGTATGACTTGTGTTTGCAGTAGTCTTTCTTTGGGATGAGAATAAGTGAAGCTTTTAGTGTCTAGTTATATGAAAAATTAGTGACAAAATTTGGTGGTTAATGAGCTGATATATCGGTATCGGCCTTGAAAAGTCATATCGGTCGAGCTCTAGCCATCACCCACATACCGTAGTCCATTTATGAAACCAGTTTAATTATGTTTTTGCAGTGCTAATTTCAATTCTACGTTTTAAAAGCAATAGTTTTTACCAAACTAGACCTAAAATTAAGTAATTATTAATAAAAAATTTCGAAATTTTTGAGCTCTGGGGGCTGCCCCAGATCTCAACGGCTTCCGGTCGCTTGGTCTCCGCTCTCATACGCCAAAGCACAGCCCTCTCATTGTGAATTTCTGGCTTTGCACCTACCTAGAAATGAGTACTAGGAATGCAAGTGCGTTACATCAAAATTTTGGTCAATCATAAATACAAACATGATGGTGCATAAGGAGTAATATCAGGTCAAAATTGAATTTAAAGATCTGTAAAAAAAAAAGTCGTGGAAGATGACCTAAAAAAGTTTTGGGAAGTTCTGGAATTTGATTTTGAAGTTTTTGTGGTAACCCTGGAACTTAAACTCGCAAGGGTAACGGTTCGATTCCCTGCGATTGCAAATTCTGCAAGTGTGTGGAAATACTTTTGTTTGAAATTTGTTTTTTGTTGCTGATGAGTTTACGAGTGTTCGTTCTGTTTGAAAAAATAGGCGTTATTTTTTTGCTGCTGTAGGGTGAATTTACCTCAACTTCAAAACGAATAAACGTAGACACTTGAAAATTAAAACTTAGATAAGGAACGTACCGAAAAACCGTGGTGCAACATTTGGGAAAAATTAGTTACGTGATACGGGTTTTCAAGCTAAAAAACATTAAAACCAAATAAAAGTTTAAATGGCTCAAGTCAAAAGCTAACTGCATGAGAAATTTTTAATTTTCATACGCCTTGAGATGTCGTTTAAGTTTGCATTTTCTGTCGGTATTTATTGTGGATGAAAACTTTTAAACGTTTGAGGCTATGAACTTGAAATAATCAAAACTACGATAAGTCTCGATGTGAAATTGAGCCCTTTTATTTTTAATGCTGGTAATTGACGTAGTCTGGGAGGACGGGCCGCCAAAATAGGTAATGTTTTTGATTTTAGATACTTTAAAGTATAGTGTAATCTTTACATTAGAAATTTATCGAGCATATTGTGCATAGCATGAGCTAATATTTTTCAAAGTTTCATAGGGTTGGTACATATAAGTTCCAAGATATTGCCCTAAAACCACCTCCTTATTTTCAAGCAAAATTTAAGGAATAAAATATTGCACAGTCATAATTAGCAGATAGATGGTTTAGCAAGAGGTTGATTGCGTCATTTGACTCTGAAAATGTCGTGGGTTCGAACTCAGTTGATCATCAATATTTTGTGAACCATCGTTTTGAAATTTTTTTTATTTAATGTTGACCAACTAATAGTCAGAGGGTTGCGAGTTAGATTCCCTGCGAAAAACTTTTTCAAATTTGTTTTGGAAAGAATTTGTGTTTGAATAATTGTCTTCGCAGAAATAATTAATTAAAGCAAAGGTGATTTGACTCTGGAAAAATGTCGTGGGTTCGAAATTCAGTTGGTTATCAGCACTTTGCGTATCATAAACTTCAATCAAATCAACATATTTTTTTTCAATTCTGACTCAACTTTGTAGTCAGCAAATCTGTTTTTAAAAAATTTTAATTTGATTTTTCGTTGTTAAAAATAGCTCTTTAGTGACTGGATTTTGAAATAAAAGCACTGGTTGTTGTGTGAAAACTTACTTTTTATGAACTCTGTCATTAAATCAAATGATTTTTCAACCCGGATATTGTTCAATTGAAAGAATTTTGTTGATGAAAAGTAGAGTGAATCAGTGATAATGAGAATTGAAAAACATTACAAGACAACAAAATGTGCATCGTAAAGTCACTGTGTTTAATTTAAACAAAACTTTCCTGCACGGGCTGTTAATAACCGTAATTAATATAGACCTATCTTTAATTTGGTACATTTGCAAATGTCCCAGGCTATTGACTTTCAGCAAAATATTGATAAATTTCATACAGGAATGGAAAAATGCGGAACAGATTATTTTTCCTGGAAAATGAGCATCTAGTTTTGTGCCCATGTTTTGCTCCATGTGTCTTCAGGGCAGAAGCAATTTTCAAAATGTAAAATGATTTATGTAAGAGTCATTGTCACTTCCACGACTCTTTTTGTTAGAAGTCCATTTGTTTTTTTAATTCTGAGCACACTTGCAAATGTTGCAGCTGTACAGAATCGGACTCAAACTCTCAAGGGTAACGGTTCGATTCCCTGTCATTGCAATGTCTGCAAATACAAAAACAAATTCCCTGCGAAAAACCTTTTGCAAATTTGTTTTTGAAAGACTTTGAGTTTGAATAATTTTTTCTGCAGAAATAATTTATTAAAGCAAAAAATTCAGTGATTCGACTGCGGAAAAATGTCCTGGGTTCGAACCTCAATTGATTATCAGCACTTTGTGAATCATTCACATTAATCAAACCGACTTAATTTTTGATTCTGACTCAACTTCGTGTTTAGCAAATCTATTTTTTAAAACTTACAATTTGATTTTTTTTTTGAAAATATTTTGTTAGTAACTGGATTTTGAACTAAAAGCACTGGTTGTTGTGTGAAAGCTAGCTTTTTAAGAGCTCCGTCGTTAAATTGAATGATTTTTCAACCTCAATATTGTTTAATCGAAAAAAATTTGTAGATGAAAAGTACAGTGAACCAGCAATAATCAGAATCGAAAAACATTACGAGACAAAGAAAATCTGCATCATAATGTATTTAAAGTAATCAAAACTTTATAAATTACAAGAGCTATTGGTAACCCTAACTATGATAGATCTCGTCTTATTTGAATACATTCACAAATTTGTTAGGCGATTGATTTTCCGACAAATATCGGTAAACTTTATTTATGAACGGGAGAAAGCGGGTGAAAAGGAACAGACTCTTTTTTCTGGAAAATGAACGGCTAGTTTTGTGGGTGTATTTCGCTTCATTTGCCTTCAGGGTAGAAGCAAATTTTAAAGTGTAAAAGGATTTATATAAATTTATTCACAAAGTGTCAACAAAAATTTTCTGTTTTGTGATTTGTAAACGTTAAAAAAACGATTTTCCTATTATTTAAAGATTTTCTTAGCGACAAACCGTGCGTTAAAATTTTGTCTTAAAAAATACTATAAACTGGTCAATTCATTTGCAGGAATGAACCGCAACCCTGCAATTGCAACCGCAAGCAACTGCGAACTGCGACCTCAGCAGATGGATGATGAGCAGCTGCGAACACTACGTAAGTATGACGTGTTTATGCCCAGTCCACTCATGACGTACGAGCATGTACGTTGCCACAATTTAAACAGCCAAGTTATGTTGTTTTATAATATCACCAATTTCAAATTTTTTAGTGGCTACGCTTTTTTCTGATGGGATTTTTGACGGTGATCACAAATTTGACATTTTTTAATTATGACGTCGTCTTGGGGGTGCCCCGAGGCACAGAAAAAATATCATGCAGTAGGTTCACTCAATTGTGACGTGTGTCCGCATTTTTTGAGAGCCAAGCTAAACTTGGGAGTCAAATTGACGTCATAATAGTGACACCGTGAGCGGATACGAATTATGTCAAATGATAGCACTTGTTTTGAAATTTTATGAATTTTGCTTCCACCTGACGGAATTAAGTCCTTCCTCTTTTTTTACAGCCCTAAATAGCGAAGAGCAGCATTTTCCCCAACTGTCATACTCCTGACGTAACTTGGCGTAGCTTGCGTTGTGCTTTTCGGATCAAAATAGAATTGGTACCAATAAATCCGTTTAAGCTCGAGCTTTGTTTCGCTCCATTTGTTACGTCACTTATGTATGACGTCACAAAGTCAGAAGCGTAAATATAACGCAAAATTGAAACTTTTCGTTTCTTTGATAACTTTAGCTATGGGGGGTTTGCTCGCGTTTGACACCCAAAAGTTTTGTTTTGCCCGAAATTTGCTCTATATCGTCAACTAGCTTTCCTGCAATTTTTGTTTTAACTACTGAAGGATTTATGAAAATATCGTTGTTTGTTTGCATGACAGGACATGCTCAAGTTATAACAACAAACGCAGCATTTAATAGCCGTAGTGCTTTACCTGATACAACTTAATTGTTACGTCAATGCTTTTAAGTTGAAACTGGCTGTTTCTAAATTTTCACCAATTTTCAGCCTCATTTGTTCTTAATTTTATTGGGGAATAAAGTGACATAAATTTGTTCTTGCTTAGGTGAAAATTAAATTATCTTTTGGTATTGAAAGTCAGTGACTTCATTTTAGACAAATCAACAATAGCAATATAAAAAAAGTTCAAAAAGTCCGCTGATAGTTTAGAAATTCGGTGTACTAGCCTGTGTTCTTTATTTATTTTTTTTTTTTTTATGCCATAGCCGGAATGTTCGTACTTTTTTCTTAAATTTTCAGCAAAAAATGAGCTTCCTGTGGCAAAAATGAGCTTCGTGTCACCACCTGAACCACCTTCGCACAGTTTTAGCGCCATTTGCAAGAACTAAATTGCCAAATGTCGGAAGTCAATTAAAAGAATTAAATTATTACGGAGCACTGCGGCTATATCGCTACAGTGCGTGGGAACAGGTTTTAGTCAATTTTCGTACAGCCAGATTGAAATTACACCCTTCGAGAAAGAGATGCATTTTCTACTCCAAAGTTTGTTTTAGTGGTATTCTTTCTATTTAACAGAACAACAACAACGTGTACACGCAACAACAAAGTACAAGCGGTGGAATCTTCGAGCTTGAGAATTAAAATAATTAAAATTATAGAGTTATTTTTATGCAGCTGAAGTGCAGTTTCGAACCAAAAAATGCTGTTTCAAACCAAAAGACATCAATCAAGTCGCTGATTAATGACAATGACGTAACAATTAAGTTGTATCAGGTAAAGCACTACGGCTATTAAATGCTGCGTTTGTTGTTATAACTTGAGCATGTCCTGTCATGCAAACAAACAACGATATTTTCGTAAATCCTTCAGTAGTTAAAACAAAAATTGCAGAAAGCTAGTTGACGATACAAAGCAAATTTCGGGCAAAACAAAACTTTTGGGTGTCAAACGCGAGCAAACCCCCCATAGCTAAAGTTATCAAAGAAACGAAAAGTTTCAATTTTGCGTTATATTTACGCTTCTGACTTTGTGACGTCATACATAAGTGACGTAACAAATGGAGCGAAACAAAGCTCGAGCTTAAACGGATTTATTGGTACCAATTCTATTTTGATCCGAAAAGCACAACGCAAGCTACGCCAAGTTACGTCAGGAGTATGACAGTTGGGGAAAATGCTGCTCTTCGCTATTTAGGGCTGTAAAAAAAGAGGAAGGACTTAATTCCGTCAGGTGGAAGCAAAATTCATAAAATTTCAAAACAAGTGCTATCATTTGACATAATTCGTATCCGCTCACGGTGTCACTATTATGACGTCAATTTGACTCCCAAGTTTAGCTTGGCTCTCAAAAAAATGCGGGCACACGTCACAATGGTTTTTGCGTGGAGTGAACCTACTGTATGATATTGTATGATATGTTTATTTTTCCTATTTTGACATATCTCGTAACCTACTTGCGTTGGAAGTATGAAAGTTACATCAAACGACGCAGAACATATGATATGCTATTTGTCCTTCATACATTACTTTGTCGTATTTGCACTAGAAAAATAGTTATTCTCAAAAAACACTTTTTGACCATTATTGATTGCACTTTAGGAGCATCACTTTATTCATCAAATGATTTTCGTACCGTTACGCATAAGTTTGTTCCGGGGTTACTTGTGCTATTACACCTCAAATGCATTTGTTTATTAATCAAACACCTTGCTATATTTAGAACATGCATCATCGTGCTTGTTTTCATACATCACGGTCAGGGGTGCACCCAGAAATTTAAAAAGGGGGGGGGGGTGTTCAATTTTTAAAACAACAACCAGACCCAATTACAGTTAATTTATTTTAACCATTAATGAAAGTGCACGGCGTTACAGTCAAACAGGATTTCGCGGTAATAGTTGAATTTTGTTACAACATTTGTTTATTCAAAAACCCTGTAATAACGATTTTGAAAGTTGTTGGTTGTGAAGATTGTGTGCGAGAGAACAAGGCCACTATGGGGCCTGGGGGCGAAGCCCCCAGCCGCTGGGCAATTTTTCAATTTTTTTTAGAAAAAAACAGCCATTTTAATGCCATTTGGATTACATTTTGAACATGATGACATGTATGGTGGCGTAGGGACGAAGACTGCAACTGCTGGGCATTTCTTGCAATTTTTTTTGGAAAAACAGCCATTTTAACGCTATTTGGATGACATTTTGAACGTTTTTGATATTTGAACATGATGACATGAATGAGGGCCTGGGGGTGAAACCTCCAGCCGCTGCGCAATTCTTCTAATTTTTTTTTTTTTTTTTTTCGGGAAAAAACAGCCATTTCAACGCCATTTGGATGACACTGTGAACGTTTTTGAAATTTTGAACATGATGACATGTATGGGGGCCTAGGGGCAAAGCCTCTAACCGCTGGGCAATTCTTGCAATTTTTTTCGGAAAAAAAGAGCTATATTTACGCCATTTGGTGACATTTTGGATGTTTTTATACCAATTAGAAAATACGCTAAATAACTACGATTTAGAAGAGGTTGAAAGGATTTGTTTTTGCTCAGTCCAATCAGCCCCTGCATACTTACTGGGCAAGTCCAAAATACGCTTAAATGTTGAACGATTGCATATTTGGTTTAAATCTTCTAAGGCAATACGTTTTTAAATTCAAAAATTTGTTTGTGGTACAGAATTTCAAAATAGCTTCTAATTGCGTGGGAGCTATCATTTTCACTCTCTGGGAAATGGGTAGCCTTGAAAATAGACTGTTTTAGATCAAAGGTTTTCGTCCAGCTATATTGACGAATCTACGCTGGAATGAAAAAAAGCAAAAATGCGGGGGTATAAGCTTATATAATGGTTGATTACATTAAAATAGACAATGGGTTGTAATTATGATGTATGATGCAGCAAAAATTATCTAAAGTACTATACAGTTAATGCAGCAATATAGAAAAAATCATTTGGAAATGATAGCTCCGACGCTATTAAAAGCTGATTTTAAATTCCTGAATACGTTTGCAGATTAAAAACCTCGTCGTGTGAATATAATTTTGTTTCGAGTTTCATCTTCAAACAGCGGATTTGTTTATTTATTTTTGCAAACGTGCATTTGGCTTAGTAGTTTTTTTTGGAGGCGACATTTTTTACTAAACGGCCGTCTGTCTCTTTCAAGTTTCAAACTCTGTTCTCAGAAGTTTATGGTCTGGAATAATGTAGCCATTATTTAATATCCATGGATATATCAAATGCACATACTTACACAATGTTCCTTTCAGCAATACTGTAGGTGTGAAACAAATGTAAAAATCTGAATTGCTTGGTAAATGTCTTGCAGGATCAAATTATGGCCCTAAAACAAGATCTAAAGGGATTAACAACAACTAAAGTGATTATTTAGTTCAAAGTAAATATAGCAAAGTTTTACAAACTGCGTTATATCAACAAAATTATGTTGCTTTTTGAGTACCAAAAGGGGGTTCGACCCCCGATCCCCCCCTGGGTGTGCCACTGATCGCAATACTCTACAACAGTGCATTTTCTCAAAAATGACAGGCCCTTTAACCCTGCCATTTGGTGAGAGAAAATTTTTTGAACAAAAATATGAAAAAATGAACGAACCACCTCATGAGTTGCACCGCATATTCGACAGCTAGGCTAGCTACGTAGGCTTATAAACTCTCAACCGAAACTAGAAAAAATGGCGCCCACGAGGGACATGTGGTGTAGCTCATGAGGAGGTTCATTTCTTTTTTTATTTCTTTTCAAGAAATTTTTTTCACTTACCGAAGGGCAGGGTTGAAAGGTCTGTCATTCATAAAGAAATTGTTCAATTATATTATCTACCAAATAGGCCCTCTTGGGGAGTTAAAATGGGCCCAATAAATAGAATACTAGATGCGTTAAATTCAACGGTTATGTTGGCATCATAATTTAGCAGATATGCTTGCGTGTCGATTTTGTGGCCAACAAGCCAGCATATTTGCTAGAACAGCTAGATTATGATGCCAACATAACTCTTGAATTATAAAGCAACTAGTATTCTATTTAGTGGGTCCATTTTAACTTCCCATGAGAGCCTATTTGGTAGAGTACATAATTGAACAATTTCTTTAAAAGAATGGCAGACCCTTTAACCCTGCCCTTCGTAAGAGAAAAAATTTCTTAAAAATAAATCAAGAAATGAACCTCCTCATGAGTTACACCGCATGTCCCTCGTGGGCGCCATTTTTTCTAATTTCGGTTGAGAGTTTATAAGCGTATACATACATAGCTAGACTAGCTGACGAGAAGTGATATTTCTTGATACAGCAGCTGTACAAAGGCTGCTATATTTGTGAGTAGGATATCACGACATACACATGTGGTGCAACTCATTGTTAGTTCGTTAATTATTTTTTTAATTTTTGTTCAAAAAATTTTTCCCTCACCACATGGCAAGGTTGAAGGGCTTGTCATTTTCAAGAAAATGCACTGTTGTAGAGTACTATGATGTATGAAAACAAGCACGATGATGCATGTTCTAAATATTGTAAGGCGTTTGATTAATAAACAAATGCATTTGTGGTGTAATAGCACAAGTAACCCCGAAACAAACTTATGCGTAACGGTACGAAAATTATTTGATGAATAAAAAGTTGCTGTCAAAGTGCAATAATGGTCAAAAAAAGTGTTTTTTGAGAATAATTACTTTTCTATTGCAAATACGACAAAATAATGTACGGAGAACAAATAGGAAATCATATGTTCTGCGTCGTTTGGTTTAAATTTCATGCTTCCAAAGCAAGTGATTTACAAGATGTGTTAAAATAGGAAAAACATAACGTCCTCATAGCTCGGGGCACCCCAAAGACGACGTCATAATAAAAAAATAATGTCAAATTCGTGATCACGGTCAAAAATCCCATCAGAAAGTAGTGCAGGTGATAAACAATTTGAAAGTGATAAAGTCATGAAAGAGCCTAAGCCAAATGCGACTTCGGAATCTAATAGTTGTTAACCTAAAGGCTACTAACATGATGGGCAGGAAAGAGCCGCCAGAACGGCGACTACATAAGTACGCAAAAGATCAAACGTTAAAACTCTGGCCTTCAAATGTCAAAACATTACAATTCATATATTAATATTTTCTCTTAGCTCGAAGCGAAATACGAAATTTTTGGTTTTGAGTTTACAATAGTTTATTAAACATTAAAGCAGTGAGTTTAGTTCCTCATAATAAGTGGCAGCATGTTTTATTGTGTGCTTGCTCGCAGTTCAATTTTACTGAGATTATAGCAAGAACATCACTGCTTCAAAATGTTTAAGTTGAGAACTTGAAATTTAGTTATAGCTGACTGTTTGTTAATTCGATTCTACTTCCTACTTTAGAATGATTCTGATTTTGTTTATTTTAGTGCAAAGTTTAAAGCGAGATCTGGCAACGCATGCGCTAAAGATCTGTGGTGAGAAGGATCGCATTCGTGGGGACAAAATCAAAATCGCCCCGCTACAAATCTCCGTTGGTGCTCGAGATATCCCAGCAAACATTGACACGTGAATCCATGTGGTTTTCTGGTGGAAAAGTCGTGAAACTTGTGTTTCGTTCTTAAACACAAGTTTTCCACAAGTCTAACACGAGTTTTGAATAAAGAATTTTCATGCAACACGAACAATAAAATTTTAATTTGCACATGATAACATTATGCTATATTAAAAAAAAGTCACTAATTTAGCTTGTTGTGGCATACTGGTGGAAAACTCGTGAAACTCGTTCTTGTTTTTATGCCACAAGTTTTCCACAAGTTTTGAACGTGTTCTCGAAAAATTTTTTTTCCAATAGCTGATACTTATTTTGTACTTATTAGCTGTTTGTTAGTCACCACATGATGCACTTTCAAAGAAAAAACTGATTATTAAGATGTGTCGTGGTAAACTGGTTGATAACTCGTGAAACTTGTTTCTCGTGTTTTGTCATGAGTTTTTCACATGTTCTTTAAAATTGGTTCACAAAGGTTTTTATGACACTTTTTGTACCTGTGTATAGGTTTGCAAGGTATTGCATTGTATTGACTATTTTTATTATTATTATTATTGGAGTTTATTGCAGGCGAACCGCCCATATCATAGCACAAAAATAGGCTCACAAGAAAAAAAACAAAGAAACAAACACACAAATAGCATACGCTAAATAAGATCATACCACATTAGACAACAGGTGGTTCTTTACTAAATCGTAGGATGTACCACCCTCATACACTGTGTTACAGTACATATGAAAGTACTTCGATTCATAGAAGACATCAGAATTCATCAGCGCATTAATCCAAAGATTAGGTGATGCACAACAGCGTTTAACGAAGCTAAAAAGCGACTTACGTATAAGAGCATCAAAGGTATATACATTAAACAAAATTTGCTGGACACTGGCACTGGTATGACGGGGAAGACCATGGATCATTCTAAATGCATCATTGTAAGCTACTCGCAGACGCCTAATTGCGTAGCTGTTGTAGTTATGCCACAACGAACTACCATACAAAGACATGCAATAAGACTTAAACAAAATATTTTTTACATAAGAAGAGCATAGCGAAAATTTTGACCTCAACTTGTTACCAATACAGTAGAGAGCTCTGGTTTGTCTGGATATATCACAATTCTCATTAGAGCTCGAGTCCATAATAATACCTAGGTATTTTACCCTATCGACAAATTCAATCTTATCAAGGCCAAGCAGTAAAAAAGGAGGTTTTGACAGCTTAAAATTCTTCGGAGAGAATAAAACCCTGGCAGATTTACGATAATTAAATACAATGTCATGAGAAGAAGCATAAGCATTACATTCATCGACTAAGTCCTGCAGTCCAGTGAGAGAAGGAGAAAAACAACACAAATCATCTGCAAATAAAATATGGTTCAGGCAAGAATCATTAATCATACAACCAACTTTAAGCTTGTTTAATTTTTGAGAAAGATCATCCTCGTAAATAGCAAATAAGTACGGGCTTAAAACCCCACCTTGTCGGACCCCATTAGTGACCTTAAATGAACGAGATAAGGATCCTCCCCACCTCACCTGCATGGATTGATGAGAATACCAAAATTGAAGCAAGCGCACAAAACACATTGGCACATCCCGCGCAATTAGCTTTTTGAACAACACAGCATGATCGACCCGATCATAGGCTTTAGAAGCATCCAAAAATGCTGCATACACAGGTGTGTTCTGATTAACATACGAAGCAATAGACTGTTTCAACAGAAAAGCACATAGATCTGTACCATGCTTGGCTTTAAATCCAAATTGATTATCACTGGTTTGTAAGTGAGATGATATAAACTGCAATATAACATGTTCAAACAATTTAGAAAAGATTGTAGATACAGCAATTGGGCGATAGTTATTAACATCACTGACGTCAGCATTAGTATTCTTAATAACTGGCGAAATAACAGTTTTAAGACAACTTACAGGTAGATGCCCATGAGTGAGACACATATTGAAAAAAATGCTAAGATACGGCTTAATCCTGCTACTGCAATAAAATAGATGTTCAGCACTAACACCATCAAAACCTGCAGCACTATTACAGGGTAGTTTATTTATTGAAATGCCAATTGTAGAAACGTCACAGTAAAAATCAGTTGTATTATAATATTGAATAGAATTAACACTGGTTTGTACTACATTATTGCAACTATCATTAGTAATGGAGTTCAGCAGAAAACCAAAATGGTTCCCCCACATTTCAGCAACTTTACTGGCACCTGAAACACCATTTACAGAAGTAGGATATGATGCAGATTTTTTATTTATCATTTTAAGCTTCTGCCAGAAATTTTTCTTTGATTTATCATGCTGTAGACTAAGAGCTAAAGCATCAGCTCTGTTTTGTTCAAACTGCATAGTACATTTTCTTAGTATTTTTTTAAAATTTCTTCTAGTATCTCTCATTAATTCAAACTTAACTCCTTCTCGAGGCTTGTTATTTTTCACCCAGTCTAGAAAAGCATACCTAGCTTGGTCATGATAAGATTTTACCTCATTGTTCCAACCAGGAACTTGAAACTGCTTTGCTCCTAATTGAAAATGTCTATTAGAGGAGCAAACTGCATCAGAAGCACTTAGCAGTGAGGAGATTATGAGCTCATAAAAATTGTCAATAGATTTCAAATGCATTAGATCATTGCACAATGGGTTGCTACATTCTACAACAGCCTGCGGAAGGGAAATTCTCGAAAGATTCACTTCAGTTGCCATATAATAACCAGCTTTTTGATCAGATGAAAGTTTATTCCAGTTGATCTTTTTAGCACCAATGGAGGCATTGACTCTGTCATCAAATAAAGGTAAAGACAGGCAAGATAAGCTAATCACCATTGGAAAATGGTCAGAAGTAGAAAATTCATAAAGCACATTTATATTATCAATAGACTGATTCATGGAGTGGGAGGAAATGCAGTGATCCAGCCATGATACAGTTCCATGAGCATCACTTAAGTAAGTGAATGTATCAGAAGGCAGACAAGCCTTATCAGAGATTACTAAGTCTTGTTGGGCAACAAAGTCTTCTAGAAGTTTACCAAACATGTTAACAGAGCTGGCATTGAAATCACCAACAATACAAAGGTTGGGATTATCTAAAGATTCAGCTCAAACTTGAAGCTTTGTCATATACTGCAGATAGGAATCAAAATTATCACTACAACAATATGGGAGATAGACGTTAATAACACAAAGTGAAGCATCATCTGTCAATAGATTTAATCCAATAATGGATTTGTCGCAACTCTGAATTAGTGTGGCTTGCAACTTTTTGTGCCAAAGAATGGCAGTACCACCAAAGGGCCTACCTACTAGCATACCCTCGCCATCATCAAAAGAAGATATTCCAGTTCCATGAAAATCTGGGTGAATTGAGGCTAAAAAATCTAGATTTTGCTTAGAAAGCCATGTTTCTTGCAAGCAAATTATATCACATGTGTTACAAAGCTCAATGATTTCTTGCATAGAAGACATGATACCTCTGCAATTGAAAGATACAACTTTTAGACTTTGTCGATTGAATTTTTTTGTGAGGGATTTGACCGAGTGGCTAATTTACCAACATCCTTTTTGTTATCAATCCTGGTAGCTGATGCATAAAACCGTTTAACAAGTGCACCTGCAGGCCAATTATCAAGCAATAACGCCTCACTGAAAATAACTCCTTGGAATGAAACATGAAAGGAGGAATAGCTATCAAATTTCGTTTTTAACTTTTTACAAACTATGCTGTTTGCATTACCAAACTGTGATTCAACAAATGCTGTAAGTTGATCTTCTGTTGTTTCCGGATCAAGACGTGAAATGAATATATCAGCCGGTTTCGAGAGCGGTTTGATCACTTTCAAGGAAGTCACTTCTTTTTTCCCCAATTTAGGTCTGCGTTTTCTTTTGCTCTTAATTTCCCAGGTTTCAGATGATTCAGAGACAGAGTTACCAATTTCTTTAGTTGAAAAAACAGTTAAACTAGGGTTAAGTTTTGATTCTTTATGTTTTTTTCCAGTATCACCATTTTTTTCATTACCAACTTTAGACAGTTAAGATGAAAGAGGTCCTGCAGTAGCAGCTGCATATGACTTTGCACTAGACTGTGAAGTACTAGCAACATTCATCGCAGAACTGGTTATTTCAAGCAGTCCAATGTCAGCTGCACTGACTTTGTCTGCATCTGAATCACTTGCTTTCAGCAAGAAATTGTTGCAGTTGGGCAATTGGGATTTAATGTCCATTATTGAGTCAAAGATGTTGTCAAGTACATCTTTTTTATTAGACCTCTCTTCCTTCACCTCTTTTAGGGCAGATTGGATATTTTGCAAAACCACTTTTTCAAGATCTTTCTCATCATGAAGTTGCTTTACTTCTTTTTTCAGAGATAATAGGTCATTGTACATGGCTGTTGCATCCAGATTGGCAACATCAACAGATGGAAAATTCATATCTGCTGTAGCAAAAATAGGTGGCACAAATTTTTCGGACACAGCCATTTCATGGAAAACAGAAATTATATCTTTGCAGTTTTTCTGTGCCAGTACATTTTCAGGGCCTTTGAAACTCTTTTTCCTGCTATTACTGGGACGGAATTCATCAGGAAAATTCTTGTATAGTTTATCTCTTGCAGAATCAATATCATCAGAGCTGTAGTAATCCACAACCAGTTTAACCAACACATCATTAGGTAGTTGTTTCATTCTTTGATTGATATACCATAATATGGAATTTATTACCACATTGGTCATGGCCACATCAAAGATATAGCAACTACAGTTAACAACTTATCTATCTTTCTATCTAACTATCTTGATACCTTATTTCTTATTCTAATATAACCTTTTATATCTATAACCTTATTCAAATAGAATCAATTATTAAAAGCCTGAGCATTGCCTGATCATTATTAAAAGCCTGAGCATTGCTGGTGAAAAAATTTATATGGAACTTTATGACTAAGTCCAAGAAACATAATTTTTTTACCTTTCTTACAAACCATGCAATTAATGCAGAAGAATAAACGTGCTAACTATGAAATTGAAATTGATGTAGTAAATTATACGTTTTATCAGCTTTTAAAACAGTTGCAGTTGGTTAATTGAAATTTTCCTACAATTTTTGCCTAAACATTTTGAAGAATATAATAACATCTATTTTAAAAATGCATGATTTTTTTTATAGAATATCCATATATCAAAAATATTTTTACATTGTAACAATAAAATTTTTAGAATTAACCTTAAACTTATTTCTGAATCAAACCAATACAATTTGTTGTTTTTGCAAGGTTAAAAATTAGTACAGGCCTTTTTTTAATGATTTCCCTTGTAATTTTTAAAAAATTATTATCTCCACTTGGTGGAGTAATATTTACTACATTTTTGCTTGGATTGGAAGCAAACAAAAAAGGAAATTGGATGTAGGCTATTTTGTTGTTGCGTTTGATGCTGTTGCAGATTTACTGGAATGATTGTCATTAGTCTGTCAAAATAGGCAGGTATAGTAGCGGAAAGTGCAACATTCGAAGCGTTTATTCAGGTGAAGTTTGGCAGTATAGAAGTGTTAATAACCAACTGGGCTGCTCATACCTATTCTATACTGGTAAATAATACTGGTAGCCCATAGATCTAATTAACTTAATTTGGCTATTGGTAATTGTGAATACCGGTCTGCCGGTAGACTAACAGCTGTTTCGTTTAAAGATTGGTAGCAAATGGTACCAGTAAGGCTTAGCCTTTTTCTGATTTAGGTAGTTGGTCAGGCAGTCATGGGTAGCAGTACCGTACCTACTGCTATGGTAGCAGTACCGTCCGTACTGTTTCGGTACTGCGCTGGAATGGTGGCTTAGTAGTTAGAGAGTTCATGTTGCAGATCTTGGTTCGAATACGTTGTTAAATCATACCAGTACTAAAAGATTTTTAAAATGGTATTCACAGCTTCCATGGCAGGCGCTCAACCAGGAAAATAATGGTACCGGTATTTATGGGGAAAATACCAGAAGCCCAGAGCTTGTTGGTACCAGTTTGAAAAAATTGATATCAGTCTGTCTCTGTTAGGTCTAGAAACATGCGTCGTAAAAGGTAGGCTACTTGCATGATAATAACATTGATGTCTCGGGTGGAATAGTCAAGCATTGCTGGGAAGTGTAGGGTGAGATCAGGTAATTCCAGACAAAAATCTGCTATTTTCGTTCTGTCTGCTTTCTTCTTCAATCAACTCTAAATGTATTGCTTTCATTTGTGCATTTCAATAATGAACTATAGTAGTTTCACACTGGTTCGAAAAAAATATTTAAGAAATATATGAAAAAATCGGTCTGAACGGACATGTCCGGAATTACCCTTGAAAGGGTAATTCCGGACATCTATGTATAAAGGCAAAAGTGGAAATTTGATAATCTTTGATAGCATATTTATAAATATTATAAACTAGAATAATATGTTAAGAAGCATAATTAAGTAGGCCTACTTTTTTGAAAATTTAATGCACTCCGCTGGCCATTTGCACCAGTCTAGAGCCAATTTAGTCATTGCGCCATGTCGATTAAAATGGATAAATTTCAGCCATGTTGATCAAAATTTCCCTGTTAACACCTTCATTGTGGATAAACTTCAAATAAAGATCTAAATTCGGTAAAATGTGCTTGAATTAGCAGCTGTTTTCTGTTAATAACCACTCCGAAATTATTGTAGAGTCGGGGATTCGGTTTATTTTACGCCACACCAACGCCAGATTTATAAATTTATCTGTGATTTTCTGCCGCGAATTGCGGATTTATTGAATGCAGCTTGTCACTTTTTAATGCATAGGCCTTTTTGTAAGTACAGCAATTTAGGCTTTTTTATTTTTCACCCCCAAACTATCTTCTAAATCATTTTTTTCTTTTACAATTATTTCGACTCGCAAACTCATACTCCTACGGATTTTTCTAAATTAGATTTGGATACGGAGTAGGAATGAATTTCACTTATTGTGGAAAAATTAGAGTTATGAATGAATAAACACCACTGTATTTCCGGCGGAATAATGCGTCGTCTACGGTAACGCGAATCGAAGTCGCGCGGTCAAAAAAAGAAAAAAAAGCGCGACCTATGTAAAATATTTCAACCGGCAAAACTTCGGAGTTCGTCCCAAAACAAACTCATGCTAATAATATTAACTTTATAGTGTCCCCTATTCGGCCATATATTCTGGAACGGAAATTTAACGCTCTACTCGAAACTGGGTTGCATTTTGTCAATATCGAGAGGGAATAGGGCTCAAATTTACCTTTGCCGACACCCACTTGGGTGGCAATTTTGATTTTTCTTCAGATCAAGACCAACTTCATTAATCGTCATATTTCAAACTTATTCCGATAATATTAACTTTATAGTGCCCCTATTCGGCCATATATTCCGAAACGGAAATTTAACGCTCTACTCGAAACTGGGTTGCATTATGTCAATATCGAGGGGGAATAGGGCTCAAATTTACCTTTGTCGACACCCACTTTGGCAGCATTTTCGAGTTTTATTAAACATCGAACAACTCCATTAATCGTCATATTTCAAACTTATTCCGATAATATTAACTTTATAGTGCCCCCTATTCGGCCATATATTCTGGAACGGAAATTTAACGCTCTACTCGAAACTGGGTTGCATTATGTCAATATCGTGGGGAAATAGGGCTCAAATTTACCTTTGTCGACACTCACTTTGGCGGCATTTTCGATTTTTTTTTAGATCGAGACCAACTTCATATTTCGTCATATTTCAAACTTATTCCAATGATATTAACTTTATAGTGTCCCCTATTTGGCCATATATTCTGGAACGGAAATTTAACGCTCTACTTGAAACTGGGTTACCAACAATCAGGCCAGGAAGCACCGAACAACCCGGAAGTTTTTAAATAAAGGTGCTCATTTACCGCATTTCGCTCCATTCATGTTTTATGAATCTCTGACTTTTTTTTGCACCTGGGAAAATATGTTTGAGAATTTAGGCCAATTGCGGAAAGAAAATTGCAGAAGATGCAAACGAGAAAACCCATTTCGTCAATGGCAAAAGTTGTGCCTATTTTCGAATCTACTTCGTTTGGGAATTTCAGGTCAATGCTTCTTTCACTGCATGGCTCGTAATTGAAGACACAAGGCCGTTCGTGCAAGAAACTCTTAATAAATGAGGCGCTAGTTTTGTTCCAATTTTCAAAATGCCAACTGCCCTTGTGCAAGTATCAAAGTAAAAGTTTAGCCCTAATCTCCAAGTTTTGTTTGTTTTGGTTGATTGGCAAATTTTCCCACACGACTCTTTCCATAGCCATTTGCGTCTTCAATGACTCTTTCATCTGTCAATTTATTTGCGCTAGGGAAGATATAATAACAATTTTTGGTAAATCGAAAAAGGAAATTCCCAAAAGCCGCAAACAAGAGGTCCCACTTTTTTTATGGCAAAGATTTTGCCAATTTTTGAAGCTATTGTTTGAGATTTTCACATCAATGCTTTTTTCGCTGCACGGCCCGTAATTGTAGACACACGTAGCTCTTTCTTGAAAAAACTCAATGAATGAGTTGCTCGTTTTTTCCAGTTTTGCAAAAAGCCAACCGCCAAATAGTGCATGCATCAAAGTAAAATTTTTGTTCTAATTTTCAACTTTTGCTTTTTTTTCAGTGGACTTGCAAACTTTCCCACACTACTCTTTCCATAGCCGTTTGTGACTTTTATGGCTCTTGCATCTGCGAATTTATTTGCGCCAGAGAAGATAATCAAGAAATTTTGGCAAATCGAGGAAGGAAATTCACAGAAGACGCAAACGAGAAAATCCGTTTTTTTTATAGCAAAGGTTATGATGCCAGTTTTTAGAGCTATTATTCGGGATTTTTAGATTAATGCCTCTCTCACTGCACGGCCCGTAGTTAGACACACGTGGCCATTGGTGAAAGAAATTCTTAATGAATGAGGTGCTAGTGTTTTCCAGCTTTGCAAAAATTTAACTGCCCATTAGTACATGTATCAAAGTAAAATTTATCAAAGTAAAAAATTTAACAACAATATTCTAATCATGCAACAATGGCGTTTATTTATGCCCCCGTAGCAATGCTTTCAGGGATTCGTAATAAGGGCTACCGGTCAGCAGTTGGTCGAGCAGTAACGCGTTCTTCTCTAGAGCGGAAGGTTGGAGGTTAAAATCTCGGGCCAATCAAATCGGACGCAGTGTTTCCAACAGCTCGACACCGTAGCAACATTTCGTCAAAAGGAGCTGCTTTGCCCGAACGCAATGACGCGGAGATGGGCCCCGAAAACTTGATACACGCTTTGCTGTATTACAGCTGCAAGTATATCATGATAAAAGTTTTATTCTGTTATTTTTGATAAACATTTTGCAGATTGGAACCAAATTTAGAAAAGATTCCAAAAAAATCACGTATTCACACCACTGCATTTTGCAAAAAACTTAGATTTTATAGCTTTCAAAATTAATAAGTTATCACACATCGTCTAAAATACAAGGATATTTTTATCAACAACAATCAAACAGTTGACGTTGTGCAAGGTGTATACATGTTACGCGATCAAATTATTAAGCGTTCGTCTTTAATAGTGGGTGTCTGTATCGAAGGTTTAATTTTAAGATAAATAATAAAATGTTTCATTTTATGGTTTTTCGCTGTAATAATTCATTAAATCTATATACAGTCTTTTTCTACACTGCGGCCCCTTTGATATTATAGTCCGTCTACCTTACGGCAAAAAATAATCATGCAAAATAATTCTTTGAGTTGTAATTGCTGCAGTTTTTTACAAGTAGCACAATCTATCCGCATCCATCACTACGCAGATTTCCATTCACAGTCATTTTTATATTAAACACAGAAATTATTTTGCAATTGCTTTAAAGTGAATATTTTTTATTAACTCAGCTACTTAGTTGAAAAACTCAATTTTACTTTTTTTAGGACTTTTTCGGCGGCGATATCTCTGTGGTAGATCGTCGTTCCACTTTTTGAACTGGCAGTGCGTCGTTTTGTCCTTGGAAAAGACACTTTGCGCTAATTTTTTGTTGGGATAAACATTCTACCCGTTGTGGTGGCCCAGCCTGAAGAAAGACTTGCAAACAGAACCCAATAAAGTGTGCTCTTGAATTGGTGTGCTTGGACAGATGCAGACTTGCAGAGTGTCCGGTTCATACAAACAAATCAGAAAAGATCTTTTTAATTACTAGATACAGTTTCCGCATAAGAGCAATTTTTCTAAAACTTTCTCAATTTCTATTCTGGTGAATTTATTCGCCCCAGTTATACTTGAAGATAGGTGAGAAATTTCATTCGCCCAGTGAGAAATTTTTGAGGAAGGAAATTCACAGTAGACGCAAACGAGAAAATCTATTTTTTTATAGCAACGATTACGCGAATTTTTGAAGCTATTTACGACATTTTAAGATCAATGCCTCTCTCACTGCACGGCCTGTAATTAGACACATATGACTATTAGTAAAACAAACTCTTAATGAATGAGTTGCTCGTTTTGTCCAGTTTTGCAAAAAGTTAACTGCTTAGTGCATATATCAAAGTAAAATTTTAGCCCTAATCTCCAAGTTTTGCTTTTTTTAGTGGATTTGCAAACTTTCCCACACGACTCTTTCCGTAGCCATTGGCGACCTCGTTTCAGTACTCAGATTAAGTTTGACTACAACACATAAGAACTGCGAAAAACGACCGAAAGAGCAAAAAATATAATCATTTTCGTTCGGATGTTTGTGCGAGCTTATGAAGGAGAGGTTGGCAAGGGAGACATTGGTTGCAAGTGAAGGCCAAGTTAGAAATGAATTAAGTATTTCAGCGGAATGAACAACGGTATTACGTGAAAGCAAACCACTTTCAATATGTTTCAAAAAAATAAAAAAATAAATTTAAATTTTAACTATTGCACTATATGTGTCGCCAGTGCTGCCAACGGCTCAAACTCCGCTGTGATAATTCGTTGAAATGAGCTGTTTTGCCCGGACGCAACTACCCGGAGATGGGCCCCGCAAACTCGTTATACGCTTCGGCGTATTACAGCGAGTATAATAAAAGTTTTGATTAGCATATGTGATGTAGTGACGTCATAATCGTTGATTTGACGTGCATCGGTAGTTAGTATTTTTTTTTTTTGAAAAGACAATTCATTAAGATAATTCCCTAATATTTACTAATTTAGATAATACCGGTATAGTTGTTATCAGCATTTAAGCTGTAAAATAATGTAATTGTAAATGTAATTACATTTTATTCACGAAATTGCCTTGGCCAGGAGACAGCGAAGGGACCTTTCGGTTTTCGAGTCAAGCTGCCACCTGCCCACCTGTCTACCCAGGGGCGTATTTAGGGGGGGGCATTGGGCCATGGTCCCCCTTTTTGGGTCGCTAGGATTGTATAATTGCATAGAACAGTATACAAAATTGAGGCATGGCCCCCCCTTTGCAAGTTGGGCACAAGGTTTGATCACACAATGGGTATGTTCTGTGCGTTTCTTTTAGGCTTGCACCCACGTTTGGGCAAAAAATTGGACTCAATTTCAGTGAAGACCTTTTTTTTCTCTTCACCTAAGTTTGGGCGAAAAATCGGATTGCTTTTGGGTGGAACAATTTCTGATTCAGATCTTTGTTCTCCTCAAATTTTCTGAACTTCCTGGCCCCCCCCCCCCCCCCTTTGCAAAATCCTGCGTACGCTACTGTGTCTACCACACATGGCGGAGGCTTCACACCGTCCCTTTAATTGCTGAGCGTAAAGCAGGGAAGCTGTGAATACCAATTTTTATAGTCTTTGGTTTGACCCGACCGCGAGTCGAACCCGGGTCTACCGATTCAGTAGTAGACGCTCTATTCAATCGGCCACTGATCGGTTTCCAATTGACTACTGATCGGTTATCCATTCGCTCACTAATGGATGAGAAGACTCTTCCGGAACCGTAACCGGACGCAACCTGGAATGAACACTTTTTAGAGCGCAAAAACAAAAACATTCACGTTCATACACAGCCAAAAAGATCTTCGCTCCGAATCAGCATAGACGTTTCTTTGTGAGGGAGACCGCTGAATTTCATCGGGATACGCATTTCCCCTACAATTTAAGTACTGGTTGTTATCATGGTTACTGCGGCATTGTTGCTAATTTGAAATGTTAATAAACTTTATTAATTTGACTAAAAACCAGTACTTAAATACGCGTCCCCCCATCGAGAGTTAGCGTCACCCCATCGAGATTTAGGCGTCCTCCCACCGAGAGTTGAGCGCTGGATGACCAGAGGAAACATAGCCAGCCAGGACTAAAAGATCCTTCAAATTTCCTGCCGAAAATGGTCGCAAATTGCGGCGAAGACCTTTTTTTTTTTGGTCTTCACCTGATTTCGGGGAAACGTAACTTCGATTTCCGGTGAAGACCTTTTTCTTGTTTTTCGTCTTCATTCAATTTCGGCGACGGAAATGCTTCATTCCACTAAACTTTTTGTAAAGTTGGTCAAGGCTGCAAAAGCGTCCCCCCCATGAAAAATTTTACAATTTAAGTACTGCTTAAAACTATCATAAACTTGTATTCCATTAAAAAGGCAATACAGTGCTTTCACGTATTGATTGTAAAACTATATATTAGCTTAATATGTATTCTGACGTTGTTTGTTCGTCCAAACCATGTGGTTTTCGGACACGTGTTATCCCCTACCCGCGAGGGGTTAGTGGTAAGCAGCTTTCATATTTACCGGTAACTTCAAATGGTACTGCAGGACCGTCTGTTTTGCTTCTGTGGGATAGCAACAGCCAAAACCTGGTCAACCCTCAGGTTGGTATATCAGTTAGAATTAAAAATTAAAATTGTTGCAAAAAAATAATCACATCTATTGTTTCATCACTCTGCATCGCAAAATCGCATCGCAATTTTTTTGCCTTACAAATGTCGCAGAAAGTCATCGATGCGATTGCCATCCTTGCTTTTTTTGATCATTTAATTTTCAAAAATTGGTTTTTGGATTGTAATCAATTCAATTGTTACGTTAATGATAATTCATATTGCTTTTTTGCTGCAAAATGCATTTTATTTTTCAAACGCGAGTATATCGGAAACCGCACTTCCAAAAAATGCTGAACTTTTTTAAAAGATAGAACAAAAGATTTTTAAAAAACTTTCGAAATTTCGACCTTGCTTTTTTAATTTTAATAATTTTAAAAATTTTCGACCTTTCGAATTTTTGACCTTGCGAAAGAGCGGTTAACGCGGCATGCGTGAGAAAAATTTTCGCTGGAAAAGAACGAAACATTTTTCACAAAAATAATTGCAAAGCGCATCTAAGTATCGAACGAATAATCTTCGTGCGATTAAGAAGCGTTAGTTACGATTAACGTTGTGCGTGCAACTCTTAAGTGTAGTAATTGCGCTGAAATAAAGCAAATAAAAGCTTTCTTTACTTGCATTTATATTATTGTAGCAAAAGCGGCAATTTGTATTTTAAAATGATTTTTGCCCATTGGGCGAGTAAAGTTAGGAACCCCGTCAGCGTTAATTGTACAATGTAGTGATCACGTAGTCTTATCTGTTTGTACAATGTAGTGATCACGTAGCAAATTGAGAACAAGTATTAGTTACTTGTCTTGATCCGATTAACTAAAAAACTATTTGCTTTTTCTCTAGTGTAACAGCACTATTGGGTGAGCCATTTTCTGAATAGCTATCACCTTGTGAAATGTTTTTATTAGACAGTAAACTAGGAACACTGGAGTATATTGCTGTTTTTGATCAAACTTTTGTAGCAAACCAAATGATATAACAAACCTAATTTATTTTTCTTTGTTTAACAGCAGTAATAAGCAGAACAACTGTGCAAATCTCCTGTCTCATACATTGATGGTAAATTATGTAAACTGTTGAACCGCTGCTTCTTAAAATGTCTGTTGACAAAATGGATTTTACTAGTGTACTAACAATGGCTACATGTGACGACTTAATTATAAACAACAGGAGGCTGATTGAGTTTCTCAACACGAGTCGATCAGAGCTAAACCATGAAACAAACTTGTGATCTGAATGACACATTTGACTCCTTGCTAGATAATATTAAAGAATGTCATTATATTGATTTTCCGATGAAAGAGTTTTTACCATCCACAAAACCTAATCAGACTACAATGTCTATAATCCATATAAACATAAGATCGTTAAACAAACCAGAAAATTTCGAAGCACTTCACGAATTTTTGACCTTACTACCATACTCTCCAGATATCGTGTGTGTATTGGAAACGCGGCTTAAAGGCAATCCATTAATCAATATTTCATTACCAGACTACAACTTTGTTCACTCCGATTCTGTAACAAACGCTGGTGGGGTTGCAGTATACGTTTCAACTAAATACAAATTTAAACTGGATTGTGACCTTGAGATGAAACTAAACGGTTGTGAAGAACTTTGGCTAAATATAAAAACGAATGACAATTCTAATCAAAAATTTACAGTTGGCGTGATTTACCGACATCCAAATTATTCTAACAGTACAGTAAAAGAATTCTCTGAAGCCCTATGTAATTCCATAAATAAAATAACAAATCGAAAAGACACCTTTTACCTGCTCGGAGATTTGAACCTTGATTTAACAGTGAACAAAAGAAGCTTAAGTAGCCTTGATTTTCTAAACAGCTTAATTAGTTGCGGTTCCTTGCCAATCATCACTATTCCGACCCGGGTCACAGAAACATCCGCTACTATCATCGATCATGTTATAACTAACGATTCCTCGCACGAAATAAAACCAGGTGTAATACGATATGATGATAATCTATCGGACCACTACGTTATATATTGCAATGTAACTAATAATTCTGTAACGTCACCAAAGCAAACCTACTTCATAATCAGAGATAAGTCTACCTTTAACGCAGATTCTTATCGCGACGAAATGAATACTGCAGTTTACGACTACCTGAGTAATTTAGGGGAATTAACAGAACTCAATTTTGATCGCACATTTGAGGAATTTGTGTCACTCGTTCAAAACGTAATGGAAAAGCATGCCCCTCTCAAAAGATTGTCGCGCAAACAACAGAAATTGAAAAGTAAGCCATGGATTACAAAAGAGATATACGCAATGATTTGTCGAAAAAACAAGATGCATAAATCTCATTATATTTTGGGAAATGATGATATGAAACAAGAATATAAAAGTTATTCGAATAAATTAACTAAAATTAAAGCATTAGCCAAAAAAGAATATTATTCAGCAGAAATAGAAAAAAATAAAACAAATCAGCGAAAAACATGGGAACTTTTGCGAACTTTACTGCCTGGTAATTCCAAAAAAAGAAACATCTGGCCTACAACTGTAAATGTGGATAATGTTACTGTAACAGACCAGCAAAGAATTTTGGACGAATTTAACCATTTTTTCTCAAAAGTCGGAGAAAATCTCGCGAGTGAATTTAGCACGAATGACGAGGCAGCATTTGAACTATTTCTTCAAAATAGAGTAAGTTCATCGATTTTCATGGAACCACCTCGGGTGAATGAAGTAATAAACATAATAAACTCTTTAAACTTGAATAAATCTGTAGGTCATGACAACATATCGCCGTATTTTTTGCGAGTGGTTTCTGATACATTAGCTCCAGCTTTATGTTTTATCATTGACAATGCTTTTCGATTGGGAATATTTCCAACAAGTTGTAAAATAGCTAGAATTGTTCCTCTGCATAAATCTGGAAAAACTGATAACATTACTAATTATCGTCCAATATCCATATTAACATGCTTCTCTAAAATTATTGAAAAACTAATACATAAACGAATGTCAAACTTTTTTCAGAAACATTCTGTCTTGGTTATATCACAATATGGATTTCAGAATAACATGTCAACATCTCATGCTATTATGGACGTGTTGACCTCTACTTATGATCACATTGATAATAACATGTATACTGGCTTGATATTATTAGATTTTAAGAAAGCTTTTGATACTGTCTGTCACACCACATTATTGAAAAAACTTGAGCACTATGGAATCCGTGGCGTAGCACATAAACTATTGCACTCTTATTTGTCTGACAGACATCAGTACATAACTTCTTATGACATATGTTCTGAAAAAGTTCTCAATCGCTTTGGAGTACCTCAAGGGAGTAACTTAGGGCCATTGTTGTTTTTAATATATATAAATGATATTCCAAATGCATTAACTTCACCACCGCGATTATTTGCTGATGACACGTGCTTAGTAATCCACGCTGCAAATCCACGTACTCTACAAGAAAAAATAAATATTGAATTACTAAATGTTCATAAGTGGACAAAAGCGAACAAAATTACCCTTAATCCAAAAAAATCTTCCGCCTTGATAATTCCTCCTAAAACAACTCTTCCAGTTCCTGCAATTGATTTGATTTTCGACAACAATGTGATTACTATTAGTGATTCCGCAAAATACCTGGGCATTACAATCGATGCAAGATTAAATTTTGACGAACAAATCAATTCAATATCAAATAAAATAGCGAGGTCCATAGGTGTTTTGTCTAAACTAAAGCATGTCTTACTTTTCACTGCCTTACGAAATTTATACTATAGCATGATTCACCCACATTTACTCTATGGCATCTCAATTTGGGGAAACACGTCCGACAGATCCTTACAGCAATTGATAACCTTACAAAATAAAGCTGTCAAAATAATTTCCGGTGGACAGTGGCGAGACCACGTTACACCTTATTACGAACAATCAAAAATATTAAAATTAAAAGATTTATATACATACGAGGTAGCAAAAATGATGCATAAACACTCACGCAAACAATTACCTAGCAGTTTCAACTCATACTTTGCTACCGTGAATGCGAAACACACACGAACTACGAGATTAGCTTCGTCTGATTTTAATTTGTTTCTCCCTAGATATAGAACCAAAAAATTGCAGAGAAACTTCAAATATCAAGGAGTCAAAATCTGGAACTCGCTATCAGAAGAATTAAAAATTTTATCGTTCAATCAATTCAAAGTAAAATATAAACAAAAATTATTGTCAAAATATAAATGATAAATTGCATAATAATATTTTTGAACAAAAACTAAGCCAGAGGAAACATATTGCAATATTTTTTAAACAGTCAGTACGCCTTGAAATCTATGAATGCTAATATATAGGTGGCTGCTCGACTCGATGACCGTGAGGTCCCCTCGCAGCCTCCTGTTGCAATTCAAGTGACTGCTTTTTAAATAATATATTGCCTTGCTTACTTGTTTATTTGTGCCTTAATTGCATTTGTCTTGAATTGTAAATAAATGTTATGTTAATTTCGAACTCTGCGTAACCATAAACTTGTGATGTAACAACAAAACGAACAATTGCCATTGGATGTTACAGTTTGGCTATAAATCAGTATCAAGAATAAAAATCTAAACGGTACAAAAGAGGACATATTAAATATTTTTGAGTGTCTTCGGTGGACCATTCATTTTTTTCAAAAAAAAAAGGGACAAATCCTCTTAGAAGAGGAGTATGGTAGCCCTAAATAAACTAAGACATATTGTTTTTAATCATTCAGTTTTATAATCGACTTTAATCTTGTATTCCTCCTCAGTATAGCAAGGGCTATGAGTGTGAACAAGAATGTAAAAACGCAAAACAATGCAATAACCAGATCTAAATGGAGATATTAAAATATTTGCCTACTGGAAAATACTAAAAATTAGGCGAAACAGCTGTCTATGGCAAACTGTTCGAAATTAATTTGTAAGGTAGATATCTCGTTTACTATATTGAGATCATTATTTTCAAATGTATGAAAATGTATTATAGTCAATTTTTTATTATGGTCTAGTTAACATGCATTATTTTGCTTTTCTACGCCCATATTCAGTGGTCTTCGCCATACTGACGAGGAATAGAAGACGAAAGTTGATTCCGAAACAATATTCCTATAGGCTGTCAATCATGTAGTTGCAGCTTTGATTGTGTCCCTTACATTCTGAATATTGTCTATGTAGTTGATCATCGTTAAAATGCAATTACATTCACAAAAAAAGTTAGAACTTTATGTTATTTAGGTCGTATTATCGGATTCAAAATGCCCGTTTAATCTCTCCGTTTTGTCTTTGCCCGGTGGTACGATTAACGACGGCCTAGTGGAACTGGAAAGCAATTTCTCAATGTTTGGCAAGATTGACTATTTAGTGATAGGACTTGGAACGAACGATATTTCCAAACAAAAAAATTTCAAAGCGACGCATTAACTGGACGTTCAGCATTTGATAAAGAAAAGCAAACAATTATACTCATCTGCAAAAGTAGGTATACATTTTTCCTTACTAACTTACAACCAACCGTCTTCATAGTAGGTTAACGTGGAAATATGCGAAAGGGGCCGAGGTTTAAAATGTTAAAAACTTTTAAATGCCAAAAACCGAGCGTCAAATTTTTTTTCAGCTTTTAAATCATTGAAGTGTTATACTTCAATTAATTTTATGTTCCTTGCTTTATGAATTCATCATTTCTTTAGATTGTGTTAACAAACGTGCTGCCTCAGCAAGAAGAAATGTCTTCATCAGTTTCAGAAGCAAACGCTATCCGGAAAAAACTTGCTGAAAGTTCGGATGTCATTTACGTTAGTATCGACATCCCTAATGAAGGAAGTTTTTGGTCAGACAAAATCCATCTTTCCGACTTTGGATTGACCAAATATTTGAGAAAATTTGAAGAAACTATGACCTATCTAATCGAAACAAGCCAATTCATTTATCGCTTCGATGATTTTCCGGCTTTGTCAACTGATAATTACCGCCCTCAAAGACAAAAAAATCCAACTGCCAACAACAAAAAGGTAACACCAAGATGCTAATATTCATACCGATCAGTGCTAAAGCGCCTGCTACTAAAAGAGGTTACCCGAGTTCAATTCCCGGTCGGTCAAACCAAAGACTATAAAAATTGGTATTCACAACTTTCTTACTTGACGTTCAGCAATTAAAGGGACAGTGCGAAGCCTTCACCGTGTGTGGTAGACAGGTGGGCAAGTGGCAGCTTGACTCGAAGACCAAAAGGTTCCTTTGCTGTCTCCTGACCAAGTCAGCTTGGTGAATAAAATGTGATAATAATTACAATTAATACGTTAAAAAAGTTGTATCTAAATATTATAAGTGAAGGCAGTGGTAATTGGCATTGTCATTTTTGTTTATATGCGCCACCAAGGCCTAAGATTAGCTTACACTTAGTAATATAGTGACCTTACAGCATATAAAAGCACATGCTTGGTCATTAATAAAAATACCTTGGACTACCATTTTCTCCTCCGTAACTTAATGCCAATGAGGTCCAACTCGAGAGTTTAATTGAAGCGCAATATTTTTATCCTAAAACTATACAGTACAACATTAAACAACGATATATTTCTTTCTCGCAGAAGAACTACCACAGAATTTTTCAATCGTTTTCTTCCAAAGTTGCAAAAAAAACTTTTATAAATCAGGTATAAGGAAACAATAAAATTTGAAGTTTTTTAACAAGAAACTAAACATAAATCAGATCCGCATTTAGTTGCTTTTACTTTTTTAAATCTGCAGTATTTTGTATCTGTAAAACAATATTTTTCTTTAACCCTTAAGCTATGTATATACCAATCTTAAAATTTCAGTGGTATATACATGATAAGAAGAACATTATAAAAACTGATTTTATGTACAACAATAAATCTTATATAGCAAAAAATTTCGCTCTTTATTAAGACTGTATAATTAAGAACTAATTAAGACCATACTTTTAACGTTGGATACAATGTTATAGAAAAGTGTATATTTTCTGTCATATTTGATTAAGTGTATATTTTCGGTCATATTTGATTTTTAGATTAATGCTCACCAGTCAAATCTATTTTCAACCAGCAATGTGGAAGAGGCTAAAAGCATTGGACACCAGGTGATAAATTTATTTGCCGAATTTTTTTAACAGCAAAACCTGTCCTTTTATTAATTGTTGTCGACAAGTTCAAATTGCAGGACTGCTTTTGCAATTTTTCTCCAAAGTATTGATCATTTAAAATGCTGTGAATAAATTGTGAAAAATATTTTGACCCGTTGTAGTGTCAACATTTATTAATGATGATAAACTAAAATATTTCAAAAAAGTTCCCAAATTGTTTAAAAGCTTGTTTTATCAATTTTAACAACCACATCGCAAAGTTCATATTAAAAGCAGCTACATTAATTACTCCGCTCCATGATTTCAATCTTTAAAAAATTTGCGCTTAACGAGATACTGCTCGAAATCGATTTTATTAAAGAAATGAGAATTGCTTTGAGGTACTAAAAAGACCCCCTAAAATTTAATGTACGTAAAAAAAATACTGTAAATATAAATTTTCAGCTGAAAAATTCTGCTTTAAGTCGGGAGAAAGACGTAAAGCCCGTAATCAGCAACCACAGAAATGAAGAGAGCAAAAGCAACATAGCGCAAACTGGGCAATTGGAAAGTGATGTAAGTTGTGTATGTTTTACTGCTGTATCTTGGGATTTCATGACTGATGATGCTATATATCGGCCTACGATAACGAAGAATTATCCAAACAATAGTTTATAATAGTAAAAATATATGGTGCAATCGGTGTGCCACCACTTGGAAATGGAAAAGTGCTGCCTGATTCTTTATTGTGGTTGCCATTATTTTTTTGTCACGCTCCACTGTAAATCAGACGTTTTATTGTAACGAGTTCGCAGGCCCCATTTTCATGTCATTGCGCCTGCCCGCAACACAGCAGCTTCTTTTGAAAAAATGTCGCAGCGGTGGCAAGCTGTTGGGAACGCTGCGTCTAATTTGACCAACCCGAGATTTGTATCTCAGACCTACCGCTCCAAAAAAGAATGCGTAACCACTCGAACAACTGTCCGGTATATTGACGTTATTCAATAAATTTCAGCCCAAAAATATAACATTGAGTCGAAAAAATATCGCGATTAATGCGCAACGAACTTCGAGGAGAAAAGGCAGCAAAACGAAGGGAAACAAAGCGTCTACTAAACAGCCCGAAAAAGAAGTAAGTTGTTAACTGGTTATTTTGGGGGGTTGACAAATTACACCCACTGATTGATAGTTTAAAAAAGTGAGGTGGCCAAGGAAAAAAAGGTTTTGAAATTTTAAGCTCTATATATATTAAGTTATAAAGATTTGTTAACAGTAGCACAATGCTTCAAAGCATTAACAACGACGGTCGTTTTTATCGGCTTTTGAATCTCTACAAGGTTTAATTTTTGTTACAGTTGAGACCCAAATTCAAAAAAGCGCCAGTGCGAAGTTTAACTTCAAAACATAAAACTAACGTGGCTAAGAACGAAAAAAGAAAAAATCGGGTGAGTTTTTTGTTATCAGCATGAACATTTTTTTGCTAATCAGAGTCAGAAGTGTCGGTCCATAGGCGTAGCCAGGACTTTTGATTGGGGGGGCCCAAACCAAAAATCACATACAATGACGTCATCAGAAATTTTCAAAAAAAATGGAACTTTTTGTAGGGCAAAGATATCGTAGAATGGAAGATCTGAAGTCGTGGTCTGTTGTCACTTAAGCAGGATTTTGGTAAAGGAAGAGGCAAAAACTAACAGTTAAAAAGCGCAAATGTCTAACTTAGGAGACGTGTTGAGTAAGCTAGTGTACTCAAACGTATCACAGACGGGGGTTTGGGGGCGTAGCCCCCAGCCACCGGTGGCTATGGGGGTCTGGGGGCAAAGCCCCCAGCCGCTGGGCGATTTTTGTAAGTTTTTGGAAAAAAAAAGCTACTTTAATCCCATTGGATCACATTTCGCACGTGTTCACAGCCATTTGAAAGAACTAGATTTTTAACATTGAAAGCCAATCGAAAAATTCTGATTGTTCAATTCTCCTTTTACTTGCAATTAAATTTCAAAACACGTTTAAAATCTTGCATTATGGTGTAAATTTTAATTGTAAGTGATTTGGTCCGGAAGTAAAGTAAAGCACACTCCCCCCCTGCAATATATTAGCAGTAAATAATAATCCACTCAAAGAATTTCTTTTCATGAAGTTACCGGTTATAGGAGTACATGTACCGCCAGGGGACCCAGGACCCCTCAATTCAAATTCAATAATTTGTTCAATGAGCATTTTCCTAGCAATTTTTTGAAAGTGTTTTATGTGTAAAAACTGGCGAGGTGAATCGTTATTGAAAAATGGTCCAATAGATGGTTACGCTTACTAAACATGTTATTCCCCGGGCCGGATTTACATTGCGCGGTGCTTCTGGCACTTAGAGGATATTTCCAACACCTTCCTGCCAAATACAAGTGAAGACCAAAAAAGTCCTACTATCTGAGAGCGGGGCCCTGGCATTGTGCCATATGGCAAATCGGCGCTGGTTATTTCATTACGTCCATAAAATGTTTAGATGAGGGCCTGAGGTAGCAACTTTTAGGACAAAAAATTTGATTTCCCCCTAGTTATACGTTTCAATTGATTGGAAAATATTGAATTAAGGAGGTGCGCCGGGCCCCCTAGTCGTCAATATTGTTTTTTGTTAATTACCAGAGGTGGAGTCGAGGACACAATGCTCGAGGCCAAGGCCAAGGACGCAAAAAAAATCCGAGGCCAAGGCCAAGGACAGGAATGCTCGAGGCCAAGGCCAGGGACCAAGGACACAAATGCAAGTGTTTTCCTAAGATAAAAAAATTTTTTCGGTCGATCTATAAAAAAACGGTCTAGAAAAACATTTTTCAGCCGATTTACAAAATTTTAACCATTCAAAAAATAGTGCTGTCCTCGAGCCGAGGACAGAACAATTTTCGAGGACTTGAGGCTTCGAGGCCAAGGACATAAAAATGTGTCCTCGAGGACGTCCTCGAGGCCAAGGACGTCTTCGAGGACTTTACCTCTGTTAATTACTATTATGCGCGTGTACTGTTGTACGCAAAGATGCTAAAAGAAACGGAAAATGAAGAAACAAGACTTTTTTTTGTCAAATTTGTGTCATTGGTGGCATTTCGATTGAGGGGGCCCGGGCCCCCTGGTCCAGCCCCTTGGCTTCGCCTATGATTTTGAGATAAGATCGCGCCCTTAAGTTCTTTCATAACAAAAAAACATTTAAAGTAAAATTAAAATAACTTTTTTTTCCAAAACGTGGAGGAGTTGAGTCAAGTCACTTGACAGTTTTTTGAAACGTACAAGAATTGTATGACATTATTATGACGTGGATACGTGGTCGTCATTATTATTACTAACTTTTGTACGCGTAAATCCTAAATTAAAGAAACTGCAATTCCGGACAAGGACAACGTATTGGCTATGCTCTCATTATATTTATCATTGGTAGTATTTCAATTGGGGGGTTTGCTTTACCGCCTGTGTTATAGCATTAAGTTCATAATAACGTTAAACGAAGGCCTGGAATTGCAACTTTTAGGAAAAAACTTAAATTTTTTACTGGTTTTGTATATAAATTATTAAAAATTTGAATTAGGGGACTCCTGGCCCGGGACCCTTAGTCGTCAGTCAGGGGCTTTGGGGCTCCCTGGTTGTCAGTTAAGGTCTCCGGGGTCCCCCTGGTTGTCAATTAGGGGCCCTCTTGCTGTCGGTTAGAGTCCCCGGGGCCCCTGGTTGTCAGTTAGGGACCTCGGGGCCCCTTGGTTGTTAGTTAGGGACCCTCTAGTTGTCAGTTAGGGGCCCCATGGCCCTCTAGTTGTCTGTTAGGGGCCCCGGGACCCCCTGGTTGTTAGTTAGGGTCTCCGGGGCCCCTGGTGGTCAGTTAGGGGACCTCAGGCCCCCTGTTCGTCGGTTAGGGGCCCCGATCCCCCTGGTTGTTAGTTAGGGGCCCTGGGGCCTCCTGGTCGTCAGTTAGGGGCCTCGGGGGGCCCCTAATTGTTGGTTTGGACCATATAGTCATTAGTTTGGGGCTTGCCCCGGGTCTCCCTCATTGTCATTAATGTTATTGTTAATTACTGTTATGTGCGTAATTGCTGAAAAAAACTGCAACTAAACAGCGCTAGCCTACGTTGTCGTAATTTTTATCATTGGTGGTATTTTAATTGGGGGGGGGGCGAGCCCCCTGTCCCCCCCCCCCCCTGGCTACGCCTATGTGTCAGTCAGCACGTGGTATTGCCACTGAAGACAGAATACGAGCTCTATTGCTCGTGTAGGAGCTTCTATAACTTTTACTGCTGATCGTAATTATGGTTTGAAATGTAATTTTTGGATTTGGTTGTATAGGGGAAAAGAAGTAATTAATCATGAGCGACGTTACTGGACTGAATTAAATTTAAAGGGAACTCGCGAACAGCTACTAACAGTAATTCGTTTAATTCATAAAAATGCATGTCTGCTTCGCCATAATAATGATACTGTTCGGTTTGCGCTGCAAGTTGTTTGTTTAAAGAGATACTGTTCGAAATAGGTTTCATTGAAAGCAGTATTTCTATAATGCTCATACCCTCATCATCGCATAGAAAGAAGAGGCAATCGTAATACACTGCGACGAGTGTGGATCTCCACAATAATAAAAAAAGCAGTTAAAGAGAAAACGTAATGCTAAATTTAGCTCGAAGCACACGTGCTGTGTTCAATTTATTGCTTCATTGCAATGTTACCGTAAAATCAAAAAAGCAATTCTTCTTTCTTTTGAAGTAAATTTTTGCTACCTTTGTTTACTGCGCAGTAAAAATAAAGTAGTCCTTAGCCCCATACTGCAATATTCAAATGATTTTTCCGGCAGTGAAAAAAATAATTGTAAGTATTAATACTGCAAAAGATCAAACTTAGCAATAAATAATACACAACAGTCATTATTATTATTTGGCGGTTGGTAAGCGATGCTGATGCTACAGAATCTAGTCAACATCTTCACAAAGAGAAAAGAGGCAATCTGCCAACAGCCAGTTCAAGTCCAAGAAATCAAAACCAGGTGAGCGATTGTATGGACAAAACATTAAAATTTTGGAAACAGAATAATGTTGCACTTACTCAACCGCTGTCATTTTGGATAAATCCTCCTGATGTATTAATCCTAAATGAGCTGAACCTCGACCACTTTCTTATGCCACTAGAGAGACTGGCAATCGTCAATATACAAAAAGAGAATTGCTCAGACAAATTTTTTAATACCAGTGCTCCGCAAACCGACAGTTCAACTGTAACAAAAGAAATCATTATTGCAAATCACCAAAATATTCCCTTTCCAACTCACAACTCTTTTGAGATATTACCAGATGAAATCGTGGGGGGTGGTATGTTTGATGGTGCGGCCACTAACCGTGAAATGAGTTCAACCGATGATTCGGCTTCCACTATATGTGATGATGCCTTGGGTGATTTTGGCACCCAGCACGACGAGACAACGATGTTGATTGTACAATCAGTGTTGCACAGCAATATTAGTTTTCCTCGCACCGAACAATTACCAACAGAATGCTATGCTTTCATTCGCTCGAATATACATAAATCAAAACCAAGAAAAAAACGCCTTGTTAGAAGAATCAAACGTAAATGGTCTTCTGATAAATTTCGCGTGCAGGCGGAAAAAAAAATTTGACTGTTTTAACACAAACGGAAAAGGAAATCACAGCGACAGAAGAAATCACACACACCGAAGAACGAAAAACAGAAAGTTTTGCGCAGGGTAAACCCAATTCGCCAAAAATAAATGCAAAAACTGTAGATTCTATCCCGAGTAAAACGCAGAAAAGTAGTAATTCACCGGTAGACAAATCACGCAATAAAAAAAACACAATTAATACGGATATTCGGCTTCTATCGCCCGAGAAAAAACGAGCTAAGATTAGTAAAAGTAATGATACCAAAGGTATTAAACGAAATCCAACGGATAAACTTTTCTGCTTATGTCAAACTAAAAACGATGGCAAGTTGTATGTAAAATGTGAAACGTGTAACGCGTGGTTTCATCCAACATGTGTTTTTCCTAAAAAACATCTTGCCCTTACATTAACAAAGGCGCAGTGGGCCCAGTGTAGATGTGTGTGCAAAGGAAAAACCATTTCCACTTCGGGATCAAAAGTAATTTTATACCATAACACAGCAAATCATTCTACTACCCAAACTCCTGGAATTGGTAGATTATCATCACCAGAGCACAAAAACAAAACTGAACCAAGTCAAGATAAAAATTTTATTGCAATTTGCTGCTCCAGCTCCGCTGACGTAAATAACTGCAGCAGTATCAACGACCCGAAAAATGACAAATCAAAAGACTACAGCTGTTCTGATGTCGAACTCAAAAGCACTTGCAGCTCCCCTAGTTACCAACCAAACACAACTGAATCGATTAATCACAATTCTGCTGGAAAGAGTAAAACTGATAATTATCAAATATTGGACGATAACGCTTGCAATAACGCCCTTGCAACTCATGCCTCAGGCCTAAATAGCTGTGAAACTGCGAATGAAAATAATGGGAAGTTTTTACAAGAAAATGATGCAGAAGCCAATGCTGTTCATGTCGGTCATACCTTGATGATAACCGACAACACTTCCAGCAAAAGCAACAACAACATTGACAATCAGAATATTTGTTCCCATCTAAACGATATTTCCGTAGCGAACTACACCGCTTGTACACAAACTTACGGTAGTGATAATAACATTTCGGACAGCGATCAGAAACATAAACTTCAAACAAGTGCGGCCACACAGAAAAGCTGCAGTTTTAGTGAGAACTGCGCAAATGAAAAAAACATTTGCTTTGAGCTGGTAGAAACTGCAAAAGAGCAGGATCCGTGCGAAGTGAGTTTAAACATTGAAACAATAGAGGCATTGGGTAACTTTAAAGAAAATTTGATACGAAAAGAACGGGAAAGATTTTCGCTCATTAAGTTAAATAAACCTTTTTTTATAACAATAAATGAATGGCAAAAAATGACTAAAAATAGACCACAAAATCACTTTAGAGGAACCACCTAAACAGATATTTTACTGGAAAAATTACGAGATTTATATAGTGGTTGTGTGTATTGCATTGATACTAACTACTTAAGAAAACCTTCATCTGTGCTCAATTTACGTGAAAACGATAAAAGTCATTACGAGGGATATGTGAAAATAGGTTGCAAACATGCAACGTGTTGCGGATGCGAGGTAATGGGGAGCGTGAGATTTTATGTTCATCATGACCGCGTGGAAGCAATACCAAAGATATCAGGGAAGCGAAGTCACATAAGACCGTGTGTTAAAAGCAGGCCTTTAAAAAGGAAAAAAACGTACGGAAATAAAAGAAAAGTTGAAATTTCAAAGACCTTTTTCAATATATCGCGATTTGCAGGCAAACCTAACTGAGGATGAAAGAGCTTACGGCTCTTACACTTACGCGCCTTCCCATGCGGTACTGCGGAATATCAAATCACAAGAATACATTTCGCAGCGATATAGTGACAACTGGATAATTAGCACTCAAATGATGGACAAACAAATAAGTGAAAAAAATGGGGCCTTTATTAGAGACATAAAAGCAAAACCTCCTAGAGTAGTTCTATTTACAGATGCGCAGATAAGATTTTTTGTGGATGTATCTAAAAGAGACATAATTTATTTAGATGCAACTGGTAGCGTTGTGAAAAAATCTGGTGAGCAAAAAGATTTTCAGATTTATACTTTGTTGGGGGGGCATCCAAACGAAGGAGGGCCTGCTTTGCCTGTAGCTACAAGCGTCACTACTTGTCATGACACACGTAGCATTCGCAATTTCTTGTATATTTTTTTGAAAGTTACGACCGATGTGACTGGTTCAAAACCTAAAACTCTCATGATAATTACAAATGGGTCAATGGCAATGTGGAACGCGGTTTTACTTGAAATTTCGAACGAAACAAGAACAAAATATTACAATCGATGTTGGGGAATAATAATGGGCAAAGCAGAACCAGGAGACTTAAAGCAAACGTTTGTCTGCAACTGCTTAAACCACGCGATGCAAGACGCAAAAGGTTTAGTGTTGAAACATTATTACAATTATAAAGTTAATAACAATTATAAAGTTATTATTTTAAAGTTAATATCATCGGAATAAGTTTGAAATATGACGAAATATGAAGTTGGTCTTGATCTGAAGAAAACTTGAAAATGCCGCCAAAGTGGGTGTCGACAAAGGTAAATTTGAGCCCTATTCTCCCGCGATATTGACAAAATGCAACCCAGTTTCGAGTAGAGCGTTAAATTCCCGTTCCAGAATATATGGCCGAATAGGGGGCACTATAAAGTTAATATCGTCGGAATAAGTTTGAAATGTGACGATTAATGGAGTTGTTCGATGTTTAAAAAAACTTGAAAATGCCGCCAAAGTGGGTGTCGACAAAGGTAAATTTGAGCCCTATTCCCCCTCGATATTAACAAAATGCAACCCAGTTTCGAGTAGAGCGTTAAATTTCCGTTTCGGAATATATGGCCGAATAGGGGGCACTATAAAGTTAATATCATCGGAATAAGTTTGAAATATGACGATTAATGAAGTTGGTCTTGATCTGAAAAAATAATCGCAAATGCCGCCAAAGTGGGTGTCGACAAAGGTAAATTTGAGCCCTATTCTCCCACGATAATGACAAAATGCAACCCAGTTTCGAGTAGAGCGTCAAATTTCCGTTTCGGAATATATGGCCAAATAGGGGGCACTATAAAGTTAATATCATCGGAATAAGTTTGAAATATGACGAAATATGAAGTTGGTCTTGATCTGAAGAAAACTTGAAAATGCCGCCAAAGTGGGTGTCGACAAAGGTAAATTTGAGCCCTATTCTCCCACGATAATGACAAAATGCAACCCAGTTTCGAGTAGAGCGTCAAATTTCCGTTTCGGAATATATGGCCAAATAGGGGGCACTATAAAGTTAATATCATCGGAATAAGTTTGAAATATGACGAAATATGAAGTTGGTCTTGATCTGAAGAAAACTTGAAAATGCTGCCAAAGTGGGTGTCGACAAAGGTAAATTTGAGCCCTATTCTCCCACGATATTGACAAAATGAAACCCAGTTTCGAGTAGAGCGTTAAATTTCCGTTCCAGAATATATGGCCGAATAGGGGCCCTATAAAGTTAATATCATCGGAATAAGTTTGAAATATGACGATTAATGAAGTTGGTCTTGATCTGAAGAAAACTTGAAAACGCCGCCGAAGTGGGTGTCGACAAAGGTAAATTTGAGCCTTCTTCCCCTACGATATTAACAAAATTCAACCCAGTTTCGAGTAGAGCGTTAAATTTCCGTTTCGGAATATATGGCCGAATAGGGGCACTATAAAGTTGATATTATTAGCATGAGTTTGTTTTGGGACGAACTCCGAAATTTTGCCGGTTGAAATATTTTACATAGGTCGCGCTTTTTTTTCTTTTTTTGACCGCGCGACTTCGATTCGCGTTACCGTAGATGCATTATTCCGCCGGAATTACAGTGGTGAAGCACATTATTCACAATCACGTTTTTTTTTATCAGAACCGGTAGAGGCGCTGTGCGGCAACGCAAAAAAGGCGCGCTTGCTATCTTGTTATTTGTAACAGAGGTGGAGTCCTCGAGGACGTCCTTGGCCTCGAGAACGTCCTCGAGGACATATTTTTAAGTCCTTGGCCTTGGCCTCGAAGCCTTAGGTCCTCGAAAATTGCCCAGTCCTCGGCTCGAGGACAGCATTATGTTTTTAACCGTTGAAATTTTGTTGTAAAACGCCAGAAGCCTCGCGGAAAATTTGCGAACACCTTTTTTGTTTTTCTAAATTGGAGCATTGGCGTGGCCAGGGGGAGGCAGGGGGCCCGAGCCCCTCTCCAATCGAAATTTCGCCAATGACAAAAATGTGACAAAAAGCCTATTGTTTCTTCAGTTTCAGTTTCTTTTTAGCATTTTTCGCTTACAACAGTAAATAACAACAATATTGAAGACCAGGGGCCCGGGCCCCCCTCAATTCAATTTTTGCCAACCAATTTAAATGTATAACCCGGGTAAAATTAAGGGTTTTTCTCTTAAAAGTTGCTACCAAGGTCCTCATGTAACCTTTTTATAAACGTAATGCAACAGCTAGAGCCGGATTTATTCTATGGCACAGTGCCAGGGCCGCGTGCTCAGATGGTGAGACTTTTTTTTATCTTCACGTATATTTGGCGGGAAGATCTTGCGAAAATCCCCAAAGTGCCAGCGGCCCAGCGCGATGTAAATCCGGCCCGGCAATAACATTGTTTGTAGGCGTAACCTTTTATTGTACCATTTTTCAAAAACAATTTAATAATTCACCTCCACCTCGCCAGTTTTTACGCACAAAATACTTTAAAAAAAATTAGCCACGGAAAATGCTGATTGAGCAAACCATTGAACTTCAATTGAGGGGCCCTGGGCTCCCTGGCCGAACATATACTCCTATCACTGGTTATTTTCATGACAAAACAAAAATCTCAAAGGAAAATCTTCGAGTGGATTATTATTTACTGTTAAAATGTAGCAAGAAACAATGCACCTTACTTCCCCCTACCTGGACCAAATCACTTACAATTAAAATTTAACACAAGAATGCAAGATGTTAAACGTATTTTGGACTTAAATTGCAAGTGAAAGGAGCATCAAGCAATTTCATCTTTTCAATTGGCTTTCAAATTTCAAAAATTTAGTGCTTTCAAATGGCTCTGAACACGTGCAAAATGTGATTCAATGAGATTAAAATAGCTGTTTTTTCCAAAAAACAAAAAAAAAACAAAAAATTGCAAAAAAACAAAGTTAGATATTTGCACTTTTCAACTATTACTTAAAGCCCTCTTCCTTTGCAAAACCCTGGTTAAGTGCCAACCGTCAACGATTTCAGATTTTCCATCCTATGATATCTTTGTCCCACAAAAAGTTCCTCTTTTGAAAATTTTTGATGACGTAATTGCAAGTGATTTGTGGTTTGGGCCCCCAACCAATCAAAAATTCTGGCCACGCCTATAAATTGGAGATTGCCTGAAAAACTTTTTTGAAGACCTTTTTTTTTTTTTTTTTTGGAGAACACTTGCGGCTGTGTCCTTGGTCCTTGGCCTTGGCCTCGAGCATTCCTGTCCTTGCTCTCGAGAGGGTCTGTCCTCAAAAAAGCTGTCCTTGGTCTTGGATTTTTTTGTGTTCTTGGCCTTGCCTCGAGCCTTGTGTCCTCGACTCCACCTTTGCCTTTAAGTAACAGTTGAAAAGTGCAAATATCTAACTTTGTTTTTTTTGCAATTTTTTGTTTTTGTTTTTTTGTTTTGTTTTTGGAAAAAACAGCTATTTTAATCTCATTGAATCACATTTTGCACGTGTTCAGAGCCATTTGAAAGCACTAAATTTTTGAAATTTGAAAGCCAATTGAAAAGATGAAATTGCTTGATGCTCCTTTCACTTGCAATTTAAGTCCAAAATACGTTTAACATCTTGCATTCTTGTGTTAAATTTTAATTGTAAGTGATTTGGTCCAGGTAGGGGGAAGTAAGGTGCATTGTTTCTTGCTACATTTTAACAGTAAATAATAATCCACTCGAAGATTTTCCTTTGAGATTTTTGTTTTGTCATGAAAATAACCAGTGATAGGAGTATATGTTCGGCCAGGGAGCCCAGGGCCCCTCAATTGAAGTTCAATGGTTTGCTCAATCAGCATTTTCCGTGGCTAATTTTTTTTAAAGTATTTTGTGCGTAAAAACTGGCGAGGTGGAGGTGAATTATTGAATTGTTTTTGAAAAATGGTACAATAAAAGGTTACGCCTACAAACAATGTTATTGCCGGG